>CM029013.1:143730730-145028230 GCA_016801055.1 Panax notoginseng | reverse complement strand
GGAACATGTGGTAGGATTGGATAGAATTTTGTACTTCAATGAGGGTCTTCATTCAGTTTGACTTCCATCCATGTTCTGGGAGTTTAGGCAAGCATACCAATTAGTGCGTCTTCTCTTCATTTGTCAATATGGAAGACCTGAGTCCACGAATTGAGAAGGCCACAAAGGCAGGTGGGTGGATTTTCTTTCTTAGATAGGAAAAGTAGATTTTATTGATAGAGAAGAAAAAATTGAATAGAGAGGGGATAAGGAGTCCATCATAAGAGAAATAAGTGGAAACATACCAAAAACTAAGCACTCAAAAGAGTGTAGCTCTCCACCTACTATAAGTCTGAAACTAAGAAACTACGTAAGACACCTATTGCAGAAAACGAGAGGGTAGCTAAAGAAGTAACCCTATTCCTCAGTTAGGAGAAATGAAGATATTAGTCTTTAAAGATCTTTGCATTATGCTAGAGCCAAATATCCCATAAAATTGTAAAAAAATCATACCTCCAAATCACTGTAGCGTTATTTCTTCCTTACCCAGAAATCACTCAATAGTAACTCAACCCAAAGGAGAACGGCATGCCCAAGCCTCTCAAAGTGTATTAATAATAGAATTCCATTAATCTCAAGCAGCAGGGCAATGAAAAAAATTGGTGGGTATGGGTCTAACTGCTTTGCTTACACATTATCTAGGACATCCTGTGTTCAATTCCCACGAGAGACAAAGCGCTGGGCCTTAACCGATACGTGGTTTGTGGGATTAGTCTAATAAAATAGGCACGGGGATTATCCAGAGGAACCAAAAGAATTATTGAATAATGTTCTGAACTTCTGTTGATTGGTTAAATCTTACTTGAGTTTAGCTTAATCTTAACTCTGGGGAAAACACAACTTAATCCAAAATAAAAAATCTTGGAAAAAAGACTAGAGCATTTTGTAGCTTTTTTTGGGGAATTTGGCTTGGGTTCTAGGTATTTCTTTAGGCTCCTTGTATAGGGTGGATTTTGGTTTTTGATGGGCATAGAAGTGCCTTTTTTTAACTACCTATGCTCTTGTATTCTGCACATGTACTTAAGTTATCCCCTTTTTGAGCATATAGCATAAAGAAACTACTAATATCGAAAAGAAACTACTAGTATCGAAAAGTTTCAGGAAATTTGTTGGAAATTTAGCTAATTATAAATCAGCATTTTGAGTTTCTATTCATTGCAAATAATAATTTTTTGTTTTGCTATTTATTTTATTTTATTTTCATTAAAATGCTATGAGATTAAGTATGAAGTTGACTGTAATACACTGAGACTAAGAAATTGCGGAGTGGTTTAAATGGAAATGGAAATGGAAAATGTGATATGTGATTGGATGTATCCAAGTGTTTTCTCCTATCTAGACTAATACACGAAGGAAGGACCTTTCAAGCGCATATCTCACTTGGTCTTGGATATTTATACAATCTTTGGATGACTAAACTTCCGTTAGAGCGTAATATACACTCTTAGGCTGATTATCTAACAGCTTGGGCTTTTGAATCAACTAATAGTTTAATATGGTAACATGATCTGGTTCCATACAAGGTCTTTAATTTAAGTCCCCATTATTACATTTGTCCCACTCACGTAGAATATCAAGTATATTATATTTGTTTAACACATTTTTTCTCTATGGAAAATGAAATTGATAAAGAACTAGGAGATATAGGAGAAAGGAGGACTAAAGTTCACCTAACTGAAAAAGACAAAATGAAGAAAAAAGAACTACTCAATCTTGGAGGTTTTTAGTCCCTATAAATAAATGACACCACCTTTGAAAGCTCTCATAGCTGGGGCCCATATTGAGACGGGAAGAATTATTGTACCCGCCTGAAAATGAAGAGGAGAGGAATGATCCTAATCCTTGCATTTCTCTCACCAAATACCCTAAATGATATCAAAAATACCACATACTTCATGAATTTGAGGCTTTTTTCTACAAAACCTTGAAATTTGGTTTTAAGAAAATTCTCCCTCAAAAGATCTCAAACAATAAATTCTGAAGCTTCCAAAATTTGAGTGTGCAAGAATAAATGAGCATGAGATTCACTAGCATGCTTACACATGACATAAATACAAGTTATAAGAGACATTGACACAAATATTAGGGAGAAGAGATTTATGAGATTTTGAACCTGCGATAAATAATTGATATTAAGCCTATTAAGGAATCTGAGACCAAATTCTGTTTGTGTTTTTGTTTCTCCAGTTATAGAAGAGAAATCACTAGTCAGGTCAAATGCTCTTAAAATTGATTATAGCTATGCTTTAGCAGCGTCTGGAGTTTAGCTTTCTAGCTTGCTATTGTTCTGCATTGTTGGTGTAGTTTGCACTCTATTTTGGCTGTACACTTGGCAGACCTTGCTTTGTTTTATCCATGAATAACTTGGGTTTTTTTTTGGGTGGGGAAGAGGGGGGGGGGGGAGAACTACGTGAGTATAGCAAAACTGAGAGTTTCCTTTTCAACAATCTTAAATTTCCCAAGTTTTATAGAGCCACCTTAAAAGTTAATTTTGTGGCACATATCATAAATATTAAAATTCTACTGCTTTTGTTTTTGTTAATTGGAATGAGATAACTGTGTAGGGCAGTGTAACTCATGATTGTCAAAGTTCTTACCCAAATGATCAAACATTATTGATCCAAAGTCTTGCACTGTGCCCATTAATAATATACTCTGGTGCTTGCAACTCGTACTAAAAGATAATTCTTTGCACAACAAATATTATTCAAGTACATGACTTCTGCATGTTTTGATCTGGCGTACATAGCTGAGAAATTGCTTTATTTTGGATATTCTCAAACTCCTCTTTTTCATTGCTATAAGGGTTACTTTTCTTCATATAACTGCTGTACCTTTTTATGTTTAATCATATTATTGATACTAAGAAAATTCATTCCTGTTATGTGACAGAAGCCTCAACACTCCTGACATACATTCTTCTTACACCTGCAGGGTTAACAGTATTATTATCTCCTAGTTCTGCGAAGTTGTTCAGTTCTTACAATCTTACTTTTCCTGGGCATGTTCTGATATATGGACCTCCAGTGAGTTCTTCTCTTCAAGTTTTATATTATAATTTTGGTGATGCCTTGATTGATTGGGAGAGACTTCTCTTCATTACCGCTAATATGATGTCACTTCATCAATAAAAGACACTTTTCTTCTTCTCTCCCCCCCCCTCGATTCCTTTTTGGTTAATTAAAAGGACACAATTTCTCGCTCTTTATTTTCTAAAATTTTTAGCGTATCTAACAAATCTTTTACATTGATCTGCAACATATTTCATTGTGTTTGTGCTCTCATTGTCTTTTTCTCTTCTGCCTCCAACTATTTTATGTTGGAGCTTATTTGTTTCTTCTCTAGATACTTTGTGACTTTTCTAGTTATTTTTTCTTTCCCTTCTTTTTACATCTGGAAACAAAAGTTAAGAACTTATTAAGAATGGTGACTGGAAAATATTTTGAGGTTGACTAGTTTTGTTGTCTAAAATCGCTGATATTTTCTTTGGTCCTATAAATAAATCATTAATATGGAATTTAAGTCTTCATAGGTAAATGCAAGACTTTTTCAGCATTGGCAATCCTTGATAGTTGATGCGAAACAGAAGAAGAGGATCAAAAGATTTCTTAATTATTAGTTTATATTATTATCTAGGGTTAAATATTTTGGTGATTAATATAATTATTTATTACTTATCAAGTAGGATATTATAGAAGTTTTGTGACAACCCGAGAATTTTGAATATTTTTAAAATTTTAATTAATTGATTTAAGGTTCAAAATTAGAACCTCGACAGAAAATAAGTGTATGCGTTTAATATTTTTAAGAACGAATTTTGAGGATTTCAAAATTCTGTAATGGATTTAAGTGAATTATTCAGGATTAAGGGAATAAGTGTTTAAGTTCTGGGTATATGTGTACAGTATGTGGTTAAGGGTCAAGGGTTGACCAGATAAACGATATTTGTAACAAACCCTAATCGTATCTTAAGAACGTCAACGTTCGGTTAAAAAATTCTTATGAATTATAAGAAACTCTAGAAATAGGTTCTGAAAACCCTAATTTCAGTTCCGGGAATCCAAAACCCTAATTCGGTGCATGAAACCATAATCTGGGAATTTAAATGATTATTATATTGCATAAGTGTTATTTATTATAATATTAATTAGGGAAAAGCTTAATTATTAGCAAACCCTAATTTCACATTTTTGAAAACCCTAATTTCTGGGTTAGAAACCCTAATTTTATAATTAGGGAAAAACCTAAGAATTAATTTAATACTTTTGATGTTAATTAGGAAATATTAATCCTAATTTTCAAGTTATGAGTAATTAGAAAACCCTAATCTAATTTCTATTTTAGAAAATTATTTTCTATTAAAAATCGTAATTTTGGGTTATACACCCTAATCCGTGATTTTGACCCTAATTGCTTAATTAGTAATTTTAATTAGGAAATACTAATCCTAATTAGTAAGATTTAATGTATGATTAAGAAATTTTAATATGATTAGAAAATTCTAATTATAATTTAAAAATATTAATTTTTCTATTTTTGAAAATCTAAATTTGGAAATTTTAGAAAATTAAATTGCAAACCTTAAATTAGCTCAAACACTAAACCCTAACCAAACTCTAAACCCTAAGGGTTTGGGACAATATCCAAATTGCCATTAAAAATTAAATGGAAAAAGACTTGAATGCCCTTAAGTGCATTATTGGATGTAGCTTGCAAGTCTTGCCCTATTTTGAGTTGGTGAGCAACCCTAAGCCTAGCTTGTGACTCTTATATCCAGCAATATCAGCCATTTAGTCCAACCAAATTCATTGCATCAAATAAATATTAAGGATTTAGTGAGAGAAAGCTCACTTTAGTTTTTAAAAATGCCAAGACCATTCTCTCTCTTGATTTTCGAAATTGAGAGTGAAAGGGAGTGAGAAGTTAAACTCATATCATTACATAACTCTCCATAATCAGAAACAAAGAATCAGATTCTAGAAATCAAAGCATAAAGGTATAAACCCTAAATTTTGAAAATCTTTCGATCTGATGTTAGATTTTGTTGTTTGTTGTTTAAAGTTGTGTATTAGAGTGTCTATAAGTGATCTGGGTTATAAAATCCAAGATCCATAACATCAAAGTGCTTGGATCTAACATTTTAAAAAATCTGGAAATGACGAAGAAAGTGGCCTGACAGTTGAATGTCAGAGCCCTTAGATCTTTATGTGTTAGATGTTTTGTATGTTTTATGCTTTAGATCTGTTCTATGCCATGCGGTCTACGATCTGAAATTGAAAACAGGGTCATAACATGTCTGGATTTCGTTTTATAGGTGGTCAAAAGGCGTTGACCGAGCACGATTTCTGAAAATTTGGGCAAACCCAGAAACCCAGAACGCCTGACAGCATTTTTGCAGGCGTTGATCTTGCTTGTCTGTTATGTTTTAGGTCACGTTGTTGTTTTGGTATTGTAGCCTGACATTCATATTACACATCTAAGCCATCAGAACCATCAGATCTATCACAGGATCAAAGATAATACCGGTCAAACAACCGTTGACCATCACGCCGGATGAAGATTCTGGGTAACCCAGATCTTCATCAGCCGATTTTTGGGGCGAGGTTTGACCAATCTCAATTGTTCATTTGTGTTGTTGTTAGACAGATTTAATGATATGTTATTGTACTATGACATCATTAATATAAGTATGGACTCATAAATCACATAAATCAGCCTTATAGCTCAAGATCTAAGGACCTAAATATAACACCTTATACTGTTCTTCATTTTCTGGAAAACCCAGAAATGAAGAACAGGCTTGTCAGACTTTT
Source organism: Panax notoginseng (assembly GCA_016801055.1). Classification (NCBI taxonomy): domain Eukaryota; kingdom Viridiplantae; phylum Streptophyta; class Magnoliopsida; order Apiales; family Araliaceae; genus Panax; species Panax notoginseng. Next base: position 145,022,378 of record CM029013.1, on the reverse strand, counting down.
TGATTGATCATATCTCTTTGTTATTTTGTTGTATGACTCTGGAATCAGTTTGTTTGTGTAGTATGACATATCCACTACATGTGTAACAACAGTACTATCCAAGAATCATGAAGACCAAGAATCTATTCACGGTCAAATCTACCTACTTGTTAACTGCCATGAAGTTCTGGGTTCTTGCTCAAGAACACGAAGAACACCTATAGCGACGGTTCTGTCGCTATAGGGTCCTTTAGTGACAGTTTTAATTTCTAATTTTCGGAAATTATTAAATTAATCGAAATAAATAGATTTTAATTACTAAAAATACTTAAAAATTTCCGAAAATTTATTTTAAATTCTGAAAAATAGTTTTTAATTATTTTAAGTATATTTCATAAATATTTAATATTTTTGGAATATAAATGGTATTTAATTTATTTAATTACAAAATTAAATAAATTATTTAAAAATGGTTCTAATCATGAAAAATCATGAAAAATTATATTATGGTATTAGAAAATATTTTAAGTGGCTTTTAATATTTTGTGATGAAATTCATTAATAAATTATTATTAATGGTAATTAGTTTATTTAATGAATATATTAAATAAATTAAGGAAAAATAGAATTAATGATTTAAAAATCATATAAAAATGATTTAAGTGTTAGAAAAATATTTTAAGTTATAAAATATAACTTTTGATATTTTATCATGAAAATATTAATATTTTAATATTAATAGCAATTATCGGATAATGGATTTAACGGTTTAAAAATCATATAAAGGTGATTTTAAAGTATTAAAAATACTTTGTGATATTATAATTATATTATAATATTATGACGTGTATTTCATTAATAAATAAATATTAATGATAAAAGAATTAAGTGATATTTAATTTATTTAAATACGTTTTTAATGATTGAAAAATCAGGATAACTGGTAATAATTATTTAAAAATTATTACAAGTCTGTGAAAAATATTTTGACTGAAAATAAAATTATCTGAGTTAATTGTTATGTATTAGGCAGAGTTTAATTGAACTTACACTCAAAGTTTTGTCTGACTAGACCATCGGGATGTCAGATTTGTGTCGGGTTCAACTCAAACTGTAATAGTTTGACTTGACACCGAGTCCTATGTGTGTTATAGACTGATAGAGTTATGTGTTATGTGTTATGTGTTTAGGTTATTCTATGTTTATATATATATAATAGTATTATACTGCGATGATATTATTCTAATATTGGAGATCTATATTACTAATATTAGGTCTTCGGATAAAGCTATATAAATTGTGTAGCGGTAATCAACGGTTCAGGCAAGTTTGTATTTATTTAACTCTACTAAGAGTGTTTTGTTCGGATATGCTTATGGTTAATCATTGCTGATTGCCATGTATAATTTGTACTCTGTACATATTGCATGTATAAGTCTGGTATGAAAGGCTGATAACCTTCATTACCAGTTGGTTTCAGATATATTGGTTCATGTATAATACTTGTTCAGTCATAAACTTGTTCCTGCTAGTTCACAATTATATTGTTGAATTATAGTCAGCTTATTATTCAAACTCTTCAATCATGATATATCGTTATATTGTTGTACTTAAACTTGCTGGGCAACTTTCGTGCTCACCCTTGCTATATCATGACAAAACATTGCAGATTAAGACGAACGCGTCGGATTCAAGAAAAGGTCAAAGACAGTTCAAGCTTTAGTATAAGTATGCGATTAGTTTTGTAATAGTGTTGTATGATAATAATGTTGTTATATGTTAGAAAAGTTATGAATGTGATTAAGTTAAGGTTACTCGACCTTGGGGAAAAGTATATAAGTTTAATGTATAAACAATTTATGTTTATATCTTCCGCAAATAGTAATAGTTGTATAGAATGGTCGAACCGGATCCGAGGTGATTTAGGACCTGGATTCGGGGCCCTCACAAGTTTTTTTTGTTTTTTTTTAAATTATAGTAGTAGATTTTAATTAGGAGATTAGTTTTAATTATAGTAGTAAATTATAATTAGCACATTAGTGTTTATTATAGTAGTAGATTTTAATTAGGAATTTAGTTTTGATTATAATAGTAGATTTTAATTAAGATATTGTTTCATTTTTAATTAGGGTTTTTACTTAGTTGTAAGTCCAGGTTCTCTATATAGAGCATTGTAGTCTTTATTTATTTTCATATCATTGAATATATTAATTTGAGATTCAAGTTTCGTGCTTTTGTGTGTTTTTCAGATTATTGAATATATCAAGTTTGAGATCAAATCGTTTTCGTGTCTCATCATCTTCAAGCTGTATAATTACTCATGTTGGATCATATACAAATATTTCTTAGCCTCATAGGTATACTTTTTGAAAAATAAGGATGCTCTTTTTTTAGCTAAATTTGAAAATAAGGATGCTCACATAGTAATTATCAGTGCACCTATTTCTTTATCTACAATGTTGAGTAGAAATGGATGACAATCAGGAAACTTGCTATTCAAGATTGATACTGAAAAATCTTTCAAAAATAGGTTTGAGACTGAAAAGAAAAGTACTTTCCTATATATTTGGGTTGTGCTGCATAATAATTTTTGTAGCTCTAAATAAGAATGAATCAAAATTCAGTTTGGTGGGTTTTTTTTGTTGTTTCTTGTGTTAGGGTTCTGGAAAAACATTATTAGCCACAGCTGTTTCAAAATCCGTTGCAGAACATGAGGACATCTTGGCACACATGTATGAATTTATTTATTGCCTTCATATTTTCCCTCTTTTTACAACCTCGACTGTTTTCCAATTCATCCTTAATTTTATAATTTTTATTAATGTCGTGAAGTTTTTTTTACAATTGTAATGACATGGAGTTGTGATAATAAAATCTTCATATATCATTGTAATGGAGGTTCTTTTTTTTTTTTGCAGAGTGTTTGTATGTTGTTCTAGACTTGCTTCAGAAAAATCTCCAACTATTCGTCAAATTCTTTCTGGCTACATATCTGAAGCATTGGAACATGCACCTTCTGTTGTCATTTTTGATGATCTTGATAGCATTTTAGCATCTTCCTCTGACTCAGGAGGATCCCACCATCCTTCATTGTCCCTCATGGCACTTATAGAATTCCTTACAGATATTATGGACGAATATGAGGTAATGATTTTGAAGTTAATTTATTCAATCCATGCCTTGTTTTAGATGTCAGAAATAAATTATTATCGAGTAACCCACGTTGAATTTTAGTTTGATATGTGAGAGTTTGAATGCTATTTATGTAGATCTTCTTATGTAAAAAAAAGTCTTTCTTCTCTCTCCCTCTCCCGCCCTTTTTATCTTACTGTGACTGAATGATAGGAACAGGTGGGGGGGGGGGATCCTGACCTACAAGATCAAGCCTCCATTAGGGAGGAGAGTCCCTTGCAACTTGAACACACTTGATTCTCACTTAAAATCTTCTTTTGTTGGGTAAAACTCCCACTCAAAAAGTCAAAACCATGTACAACATGTGACTATACATAGAATGTCGTGGTGAAGAAAATTCAGTCAGTAGGTTTATACAAAGCTGATAATGATACATGAGAAGATATCGGGAATTAGACAAGATTCAAGGGTGTTCCTTGCATTTCATTTCAATATAAAGATCAGATTCTCTCCTAATTTCAGTTTAGGTTTTCCAAGGAAGAACATACTAAATAATGCAGGATTTACCGAGGTTTCCTGAATTCTACGGCTGGTCTACGAGGGAGATGTTGTGGTTGATGACATTATGATACAGGGAATGATGGGTTATAAAATTCTGAATTTAAGCTTTGAGATACCGCAGTAGGTCATAAATATTGCAATTCACATTTCTCTAAAATATGGACTTTATCAAGCATGAAATTGAATTATATAGAGTGGAGATGAAAACGTGTAGAGTGAAGTAGTATTTTATGAAGAGGTTTGTTTGAGATGCATGTCCAAATAAACTGATGCTTGTTATAACCAATTTATGTTCCATGAGAAGCAGTTTAATCTTCTAAAATTTAATCCGATTTCTAAATTAATCAAATAAAACTAAATTGTGGCATTACTTATTTGAGTGACGTGCATAAGACAGTAGATATATTTTTCTTTCAGCATGGAGAAAGTCTTTGATCTGTCATTGTATTTAGGGCTTGTATAGCACTATAGAATCTTTCGGGAAGGAAGTGAGAAACTGTGTTTGTGAAGCTTGTTGTCAAAAGAGGAAAGAGAAAAGAGGATTGGAGTCATCACTACATGTACTCTTAGATGTACACAGTAATATTCATTCACGGTACATACATTGTGCATATACTTTTAGATGGATCTGAGTGCATATAAAATCTTTGTCCATTGCTATAACCTACTTCACTTGAAGTACGATAACATTCTGTCAATTTTTTGGGTAAAAACATTTGGCTATGACACCAAACCATTTTTATTTGTAGTAGGTCAACAAAAAAGAAGTGCATATTTTAAGAGTTATGCTCGTCTTTAATTTGCATTTGATTCTTGCAACAGCAGTCTTTTCTCCATCCAGAATAATGATTTGTTTTCAGAACAGAACTATATTCCTTCTGTCCCACATTGCTTGCCACACTTTTAGTGTGTCTAGCACGGATTTTATGATGTACCAAAAGTGCATTTGAGTACTATTTTTTTAAATATATTTGTAATATAGTTACTTATCAAAGAAATTATTTGTAATGTAGTTAAATATATAACATTTGCATATATTAAAATATATGAATATGAATAGCTATATAATATTTAAATATACTTTTGGCACTTCTTAAAATCCGTTCCGCACACTAAGAAAAGTGTTGCAAACAATGTGGATGGATGGAGTCTAAAATAAAGGTAGAATTTTGCAGTTGTACTGTGTCATTTATTTTAATACTGGTGACTCTGACAAGGAAAATTTGTCAGGCATGTTACCTTTTCTGGATGGTGTTAATGAAATTAGCAGATTTACTCTCCAAAAGTTTCTTCATATGGGGACGCTTCCACTACTGCTTAGCTAAATTCAAGCTCTGCCATGTTAACAAAGTGATTTTTCTTGTATGCTTTTCAGGAAAAGCGAAGGAGTTCATGCGGAATTGGACCCATTGCATTCATAGCTACTGCGCAGTCCCTTACTAGTGTACCTCAAACTTTGAGCTCTTCTGGTTAGTTGCTCTGCATGTAAATGAAGTTCCATTTAATTTATTTTTTCCTTATAGTTTCATATGCTTAACTAATGTTTTAAACTCCACGTTTAAATTACTAGGGTCTCTCAAGCGTATCAACTCTACGAATCAACACTAAAGATGGATAAAATACCTCTACGGTAGGAATGATAATAATTAACTTCAATATCAATAGTCTAATCTACTAGAGTTGTGGGAACTATTTAAAGAGAGTAAAGACCTTAATATTACTTGGGGAACAATAAAATAACTAATTGACTAATATACCCTTACTAAACATTAAAATTCCTAATTCCTAATTAATGTCCTAAATCCCCACTAATAAATAAATTACATCAATTACTCTTATATTAAACATAGTAAAAACTCCAAATAATAAATACAAGAATTCTTTGTTAAAGTCTTGACTTATGATTCTTCTCATTAATCCTATAAATATAATTTTTAATTCAACTCAGGGAGGCTTGACTTTCATGTGCAACTACCAGCTCCTGGTGCCGCAGAACGTAGCGCTTTATTGAAACATGAAATTCAGAGGCGTTCCTTGCAATGTTCTGACGACATCTTGCTAGATGTAGCTTCAAAATGTGATGGTTATGATGCGTATGATTTGGTATTCTTCCAATCCTTATCTGCTTTGAAATTGATCTCTTAGCTCAAGTATTCGTTATCATGATTTTAGTTTCACCTAGTGGCGGATGCACACTAGGGGAGGGGGAGGGGGAGGGGGAGGGGGGGCAAGTGCTTCCTCTTCTTTTTTTTGTAATTATTTGTTAGTATAGGGGTATTTAGGTAAAGTACCCTCTTAAAAAATGGAAACAATATATTTAGTAGCTTAAAAAATAGTTTAGAATAATTTTTATGTCACCTCTGTTATAAAATATGATCATAATTGACCTTTTGAAGTTAATTTGAGATATTTTTAAAATCAAATTTAGCATAGATCGACTTAGTTTTAGTCAATGCAATGATAAATATTATAAATTATAAACTATCTAAAAAGTAACTTCCTCCGTCCCAAATTAAACGTCCTAATTAGTTTCAGCACGCTGATTAATAATATAGTTTTTACCTAAATTGCCCTTTTGAATTACTTATTAATTGAAGTATATCTCCACTTTTTCTATGAAGTATTACTTTCCATATGAATTAATTCTCTAGATCATTCTTTTTGTTATTCCCAATAAGTACTAAAAGCTATAATGAATAGAGAAAAAGAGTTTAGAGAGCTATTATTGAAGACATAGTTTGGTCGCAAGACCGGGAAACTCTTCTTTATAAATAAAATGTTATACTGGTTATATGAGAGAGAAAGTGGTATAATAATTCATCAGTTCCTAATGTAAACTTTTTCTCATTTCTTTAATTTCCAACGAAAGTTGAGTAAAAAGAATACGAGGGTATAAGTGAAAAAATAGAATAAAAATAATTACAAATATAGAAATAAGACATTTATTGTAGAACATCCTAAAAAAGAAATTAGGACGTTTAATACGGGATAGAGGAGTACTACTTATAAGATTTATTGTTTTTTAATTCTCAATGAATCTAGTTAATTTTAAGTTTGAAAATGTTTGAAATTGACTTTTAAAATTCAAAATTAATGAAATAAAGTAGAATGAAGTATTTCTTTTCAATTCTATATTTGATGAATTTTACTATTCCCTCTATTTCACAATAAAAGAGTTTAATTTGTGATTTTTTCCCACAAAAAGATTTCGTTTTTTAAATTGCTAGTAGTACAAAATGACACAATATCTTTTAATTTGTATCATAATTTTAGTACACTACTCTTAAGCTAACAACTCAATATTTTTAATTGTAAATATGAAATTAAAATAGGTCATTAATATTTGCATATATTACAAATGACGCTTTTTGTTTAGTGGAGAGAGTGCTTTTATTACTCACGTCCCAGGATAAAAGAGACTTTTTGCGGATATCAAGGAGGATAAATTGACAAAATTGTTCATATTTAAATTCTCATTTCATTGTCTAATTTTCTGCACATGACTAGTGATGTTCCATAAATATGCATAGATAATAGAAATAAGACAATTAATATTAAGGTATTATAGATAAATTATTGTAAAAAATAAATTATTTAAGATAAGTACACATTTAACTTGAGACTACCTAAAATAGTAATAAGGACTTTTATCCTCGAGGGAGTAATTTTTTTTATTTTTTATTTCTAGTTAATTATAAGTGTGCCCCCTCTTGATAAAATTTCTGTGTCCGCCCCTTGTTCCACCTTTATTTGTTATTGTGCTTTATGGAGATTTGATTTATTTATTTTTTTGTTGTTTGGGTGTGGGTTGGGTTGGGTTGGGTTGGGGGGGGGATTCATCTGACTGACATCATGTTTCTTTGTTATTCCAACCCAGAAAGTTGAAAATTTATTCCTAGAAATTCTAGTAAGTAGATCCAACAGTTAATGATATTCCAGCAAAAGCTTTGGTTGATTTCTTCCTCAAATGGTAAGAGTATTCTTATAGAAAACACCAACCATGTACAATATACTTGATAACGAAAAAGGCCCAAACTGATTAATATACTTTTACTTGTTTAAAAAAGAAATGGACCAAACTGTCTTCATATTCGAGTTCTTGGGAAGCCGATGGTTATATGTAGGTGGAGACGAAGTTCTCTTGTGGGTGGTATTGTTAGTACTGGAGGCGCAAGCTTCTTTGTGGCATTTGGATGAGCGGTATTAGTAATTGTGAAAAGAACACATGTACCAGATCTTACGTTATATAGAGGGCAAGATGTCATGTAACCAAGATTCAGAAGGATATTCAAGACTTCAAGCTTGCGTCTGCGGACTTTTTGTATAAGCCTGCTCTATGAGGTATCTGGTGTTGAAAATGGTTCTTTGAGATGCATAGGTCATGGGAGTTGTATCACTTACAGGTCCTGAGACGCTGTTATTTGAGGCAGCTACTAGATTTGATGACTTGCTTTACGTGGGCTGCAGCTCAAGGAGGTATCTTGATGGTTGATATTGAGGAGATAGAAGGTTTTGGAGAATTGGTGTGCATTAGTAAGAGAGATGAGCGATCATTGAACATCAAACAGTTTTTCTATCCACTGCAATAAGGCTAGGTGGCTTATATATCTACGTTGAAATTTTCTCTGCAACACTTTTTCATGTTGAGTTTATTTATTTCTCAAGTTAAACGAGTAATATTTTCTTCTTCTGCATTAAAAGATTGCTGGATGAACTTCCATTAATGAATTTGTTTTTCTTTCTGCTTCTCTAATATCTAGTTTATTCTAGTTAACATATCAGCATTATTCCACCTGGAATTGGTAAATGTTCAACATGTTATATTTATGTTTTAATATTTGATGTATCTGCGTAAATGTCTGATTAGCTATTAACTCTTTGGCAAAGGGAATTTGTGAGTCTGGCCAATTGTAGTTATGACTTACTTGGCCCTGGAACACTGAAAAATTTAATTGTTTCAGGAAATACTGGTTGATAGGTCCGTTCATGCTGCCATTTACCGGTTTGTGTCATGCGATTTGGATTCTGGAGAGCAGAAGAAACCAATGCTAGTCAGGGATGATTTTTTGGAAGCAATGCACGAGTTTCTTCCAGTTGCCATGCGTGATATTACTAAGGCTTCTTCAGAAGGTCGCCGTGGTTGGGAGGATGTTGGTGGTCTTATTGACATCCGGAATGCTATCAAAGAGGTACATATTTTACCTGTTGACTGCACCAATTTAATCATTCAAAGTTTCTGAGATCATGATATGGTGAGCATCAAGTCGCTGGTTATTTTACCCTCGATCTATGAAAAACATTTTCAATAACCCATTTTACGTTGTTTGTCATCTCAGGTGTTGCCTTAACAGACCCTAAAGGAGTTGGTTTTCATCTTTTCTTATTACCTAGTAGCTACTTTAGCTATTTTGTATAACGGATTGTGAATAGTATGGCATCAATCTTGGTGTTCAACTTTAGAATTACTGATGTAACTGCTATTGGGCTGCTTTAATGAAATAGATTCTACTAATGGCCTTTCATATATCCTACATACATGTAAATGTTCAAGTAAAGACTCACCTGTGTGTATTCTTGTAAGTTTTTCTATATCTTCGTAAAACAACTGCACAGATGAATCTGCAACTCATCAAATTGGGGTTGCTGTAGGACCTTGGTTGTCATTATTATTAGGCATTCTGATTTTGAGAATTTATATAGTCAGCAAAGTCTCGCTATCACTTATGGGCCAGTTTGATCCATTCTTCTAATGTAGTAGAAGCATAAGTGGAGGCTCGGAAAAAGATGAATTAATAATTAGGTGAAGCATCACAGAAAAATGCATGTATTGCTGCTATATTTGTTGAACAGATTTAGGTTATAATTTTTGACTTGTTATACAAACATATGATCATTTCTTTCAGCTGCATTTTTTTTCTCAGAGATTACTTTATTGTATTATATATGTAAAAGTTTTATTGCTTCAGTGAATTCAATTGGGATTGAACTTTCATATCCTTTATTTATATACAATGAGAGTCGAGATTTTACAAATCACAATAATCGAGTAATTTTACTGTACTATTTCAACCTGAAATTCCATGTAATTTGTTATTACTTTGTACTCATTCTTTGTTGTGCATATTGTGGTTGTCCTTATGTCAGATGATTGAGTTACCTTCAAGGTTCCCGAATATCTTTTCACAAGCACCTTTAAGGATGCGGTCAAATGTTCTTCTATATGGACCTCCTGGTTGTGGCAAAACACATATTGTTGGTGCTGCTGCTGCTGCCTGTTCACTTCGATTTATCCCGGTCAAAGGGCCTGAGCTACTTAATAAATACATTGGCGCTTCTGAGCAAGCTGTAAGAAGAAAATGCAGCCTTGTTATGATTCTTAATGTCATTTAAAAAAAATATTGTCTTTGATAATGGCCATAACAATTATTTGCAAGAACTTTATTTCCACCCATGTGAGACTGACAATTTTTCCAAGGATAGTCTCACATAAATGGGGGACATTTTAATATATTCAGCTTTGGTTCGGTGTATAATTGAGAACTTTTCACTTGCTTATCTCGACGTATCCCTCGGTGGTAATACTAGCTCCATTACATTTGGGGACCCGATTATTTTTTAGCTTGATAGATGAAAAAGAGCATCTCTCTCTCCAGGAGTAGGATACGTCAATTCAGTCTTAGTATTCCTCTTTATCACTCGCATCTTTTTAAGATCCTGATTAGTTTTGCAGATTCTTAGAGAAGATTATGAGATATTTCTTTGGTTTGGGGCAGGAATGAGAGAAGGATTATTTGGTGGAAAGGCAACTTTGGGAGAAGAGGTGCTCTCTTGTGTATGTTGAAGTAAGAGAGAGAAATGGCGTAGGTCTAAAAATTGTCACGTTGGTTGGTAAGTAGATCTGGAGATTTCCCTTGGAATCTATTTTCTTTTGGGAGGGGGTCATCAGGAACAAGTTTGACATTCAAATGAATGGATGAAATGCTAACCTGGGACTCATGTTACTCATGCGAGTCTTGGAAATTTATTTCCCAAGGCTCTCCCACTTTTGGGCCTCATTTGAGATATGCAGTTGGGGTAGAGCATCATATCCATTTTTGGAGTGACATGGGAGGGTCAGGTTCAATTTTCTGGAGTTTTAATCTTCTTTTTCACATTCACTATGTGTAATGCTCACGTTGTAATTTTATTGTTTGTGATGCGATTCAGTGTCTTGGGACTTCTATTTGTTGAGAATCTCATTGATTATTAGGATTCCAATTATTTGTCGTCAATGATTAATTTACTGAATTCGAGACAGATTCGTCTCTATTGACAAACGAGTTTGAATTCCAATCTCTTCTGGTAGCTTTTCTTGCAAGAGTTATTTCTCTTTCTTGACTCATTCTCATGCATTAGTTTAGCTTCCTCTGGCTTTAGCGGTATTTGTCTGTCTATTCTTTTAAAGAGTGGGGAGCTGCCCTCCTTTTAGTGTTATTTTCCATTGGTACGACTACAACCACTTGCGTAGAACAATTCAAACTGCCATCCAAATCTAAAATTAAATAAAATCACGAGTCTTCCTGGTTGTGTGTATTTCAAATTTGACTTATATATAGGTGGGGAGGGATGCCACATTTGCATCTCTTAAAATTGGAGCCTCTGCCCGGTTACTTTTGTGAACCAAACCATCTCTATTTTCTGGGAGTTGCAATTTTAAAATGGGTTGTTGGGATACTAAAGGACTTGTCTTCTTTTTTTTCCCTTTCTGTTAGACTTCAAGTTATCGTTTATTGAGTCTCTTTATTTGGATTATTGTATAAGTTTAGAGTTTACTGTTTTAATTCTAGGAATATTTGGATCCTTCTATCATACATTTGGCACACTGCTGAAAAATTGTCTTGTATCAGGTTCGGGATATATTCTCAAAAGCAGCTGCTGCAGCTCCATGCCTTCTCTTTTTTGATGAATTTGATTCCATTGCACCAAAGAGAGGGCATGATAATACTGGAGTAACTGATCGAGTTGTTAATCAAGTTAGTTTCTTGTTCAGTTGTCCTGTCTTTTTGATGCATTATTTCCTGGTGGATCTTATATCATCTTTGCAATCAACATTTCTTTTCATTTATCTTTGTAGTTTCTAACCGAGTTAGATGGTGTTGAAGTCTTGACTGGTGTATTTGTTTTTGCTGCCACCAGGTGAGCTCCTCGAAACAATGTTTACGTCTCTTTCTTTTATATGTAAAATCTTCTCTTGTTGTCGATTTTGGTGTTAATAAACATTATGTTATATCTTTAACCATCTATTATTTATCATAGAACTTATTATTGACCAGTAAGTGAAGTAAATTGCCGTCTGTGGTAGGTGCTGGAGTTTCAACAGACGTGTGCTGAATATTTTTTGGAAAGCAAGTAGTTAAGATTTCTAGTGTTAGATTGAAGTTCCTTTAATAGGAAGATGTAAATGTTAGTGATTTTAATAATGAAATTGTGTTTTTTGTAATTTTAATCTGAAAGTCGTATCTATGAGAAGAAACCAATGAAAAGACAGAATAAGATCCTGTGAATTTTATTCAGGCTTCACCCTCATTAGGTATGGGAACATCATAAATTCGTAATGAAATGATTTTGCATTGTAATTTCTTCTCTTTTTCTCTACAAAATCTTCTTTAATTGTCTATGAAAAAAAGAATATCTAATGAGCTTTCAATTACACCAAAAAGGGAAGAGAAAAATTATGCTCAGAAAGTTTATCTTTCTTCATGTTACTGAAATGGTTTTATATAATTATAGACATATGAAGCTGTCAATTTGATATTATCGGTTTCCGTTTTGCTCTATTATCTCTTAAATTCAAAGTTGTGTAAATAAATGAATCTGGTAATGCTTACTCGAGTACAAGTATTCTAGCCCACAAAACTTGTAGTACAATAATTTCTTATCTTGAAGAAATTTAATTTTTTTTCCCTAATGGTAGGATTCCAGTCCACCCACCCCCACCAAAAAAAGAAAAAGGCCCAAGAATGGGGATTTGAACCAACATGAAGAATGTAGTTTTTAAGACATTATATATAATAGTCTTCCATTTGTTTTTCACACCTTGTGAAATCCCCTTCGTTATTGTCACAGATTTTCATTTTTATTTTTTAATTCAACCTTGTATCAATATCAACATTGGTTGGATGACCTTGCTTCATGAAAGTGTTTGTGCTTCTATGCTTAACGAGACCATTCTGAGTTCTATTGTCATAAAATGCTCTTCTCACAAGTTATTGATCTCAGGTTGAAAAAATTACGACATCTTTTCTTGCAGATCTCTTTCTTTATTTTATTGCTCGAGTGAAATTTAATACTCTTCAATTTCTTATTCAAGCAGTAGACCAGATTTACTTGATGCTGCACTGTTACGCCCTGGCAGGCTAGATCGGCTTATGTTCTGTGATTTCCCATCACAACATGAGAGGTTGGATATTCTTACTGTTCTTTCTAAACAGGTTAGCATTTATTTCTTAGATGAAAATACATTTTGAAGTTTCACTTTGTTATGGATATTATTTGCATTACTTATATGAGTTGGAACCTGATAATGATATTCTTTAACGGGTAAACTGTCTTTTTAGTTTCTTCACTATACTGAAATTAGTTGTGCACGAATATTATCACATGACACAGTGACGTCTAATTATGTTTCCATTATCTGTTCCCTTGTTTAACATGTTGTCTGTGTTACCTATTTATTTAACTTGTTTAGAAAGAGAGAATTATATGAGATATTCATTTAAAATAATCTTATATCAAGGTTGGGACTTGGGAGAAGGGTAGTAAGATAATTTGTTAATTGTAATATACGTTTCTACATACAATTTATATTACACATTCTTGTTGGATTGGTTGGTTGTACCGGGGGGACTTAATGTGGATAATCCAATACCCTTATGTTAGACTGCACTGGAGGTCTTCAAGAGGCCAAAACTAAGAGAGAAGATATAATTGGCCGTGTAGATGCCACAGTTGACAATGTGTATTAATATCATGCCCTTCCCATACGGGGACTGTTCTTGAATGGCTCTTCTAGTTAGCGTATATAGGTTTGCTTTATGTATCATCTTCTTGTGGCAGATTTCTCATACATACATATATATATATATATACATATACATATATATATATATATATATATATATATATATAATACCTTTTGTAGTCATAGTTCCAGAGCTTCATCGGTTTCATCCTCCAAATTTCTTTAGCGAGATCAATGGAGCCTGTTTGTACTCCAAGTGTACCAGGGGCATTCCCCCGATAATTCTTAAGGGGGTTCAAAACAGAAGAAATGCCATTAACAAGGAACATTCTCAACTTAACTTGTAGAAACTTTGGTAAAATAATTGTTGGCTTAAGGAAGAAAACTTGAATCTATTAGGTTAATTGATGGTATTTAAACAGTTTTGCGAAATTGTGATTGATGTGTGTTAGAAACTATTAAACTAAAAAGTTTCCCTCTTCAGTTATTCTGTTGCTACCCCCCACAAAAAAAAAACCCAAACACGCAAAATAAAAATTCCTCGTCCATTTTTTTGATGTATTTTCTTGGTAGCTTCCATCCTGAGGGAGAAATATATTCCTGAGGGAGAAATATGATTAAATAACCTCCTATTTCTGCGTAAGGGTATAGTGGTACTCTTCAGTTCTCCTAACTGGCTTCGCATGTCAAACTTACTGCAGTTACCGCTGACCAGTGATGTTGATTTAGATGCCATTGCTCGTATGACTGAAGGATTTAGTGGAGCCGACCTCCAGGCCCTTCTCTCAGATGCTCAACTTGAAGCAGTTCATGACGTTCTAAGCTGTGCAGATAGCAACATGCCTGCAAAAACGCCAGTTGTCACTGATTCACTCTTAAAATCTATTGCTTCCAAGGCAAGGTCCTCTGTTTCAGAAGCTGAGAAAAGGCGATTATACACCATTTACAGCCAATTCTTGGATTCTAAGAAATCTTCTGCTTCACAGGTATCTCTCCCTCCACAGCTCCATGCACACATAGGAAAGACTAAAATACAGTTTGTACCCAAAGTTTGTAAGGTTGTTAAGATTTACACCTCCAATTTTTAAAATGTATCTAAGCACACCCCCAAGACTCTTTTTTGCTAAACAAAATGCACCCTCATATGTTTGAACTGAAAGTTCTTTTCCGCTAAACAAAATGCATCCTCACTTTTGAACGGTTAAAACTTTGAAAAGAACTTTGGGTTGCATTTAGATACGTTTTAAACATTGAGGTCCAAACCTGAAAAACCCTACCATTTTTGGGGTTCAAACTGTAATTTAGCCTATAGTACATTACTTTTTTAGTTTACTAGACAGTAAATGTTAAAAGATACATTACTTATCTACAGTGGAGAGATGCGAAAGGCAAAAGAGCAACCCTGGCGTAACGATCACCAATAACTTGCAGGCGAAGGGATTTGAAAAGCAAATGGAAAACGTAGCATCATTAGGACAGCTGCCATTGCACTGAAGTGGTTATATTTTATTTCAGTTTACTTCATTTACACTGTTATTTTTTTTAGTAATTCACCCTATTCTTCTTATTGGGTCAATTTTGTACACATTTTATACGTACTTCAGCATGTAATATGCCACTTAGTTAGCTAAAGTCACTTGGAAAGCTTACATTGTTGTGTAGCCTTTCCTTTTTTAAGAAAATAATTAAATAAATATTTTTTATTCTCTTTTTATCCCATGTAAATTGTTTCTACTAGTTTAAAGGAGTGGTTGTTGAAGAAATTGAAGTTCTTGTGAATTATGTTATGCTCCTGTTGTGAAAATAGAATTGTTTAGCGAGTAGAGAATCTTATAGTGGTTGTATGTATTAAAAAAAAAAAAAGTCCCTCCGTTTCAAAAGATGCCATAAATATTGACTTTTGAAGTTAAGTTGAGATATTTTTTAATTTAAAATATATGAATTTATTTAATTTTAAATTATAAGATACAAAAGTATTACCAATTACTTTAGGATAAAAGTTGGTAGTTTCAAGTTAGATGTTTATTTATTTTAAATAATTTATTTTTTATAATAATTTTAAAATTATTTGTCATATTTATATTCTTTATGCGTATTTATGGAGTATGTGTAAAAAATTATACAATTAAATGAATCAAATATTTTTTTTGAAATTTTAAAAATGTTATACTCCATTTGACTTTAAAAAAGTCGAGCTTAATTTTATATTTTAAAATGAAAGAAATATATGTTTAAATAAATCAATATTTATTCTTAGTCTTTGACTGCTATCTAATTTGAATTCTTTGTTACAATTCCCTTGCTATCACCGTTGCCAATTATTGTCGATTTCAACTCCATAAACTTTATCTTCTTTAGTTCTCTTTGAATTAACAGATATTACAACTTCTTGGACCAACTATGAGTAGCCCCTTCTTGCCCGAACATGTACTTCTTCAGACAACTCTTCTACACTCCTAATCTAAAGTGCTGCTATATACCGAAATTAGTTTCAGATTTTTTTCCACAACTGTAATTTCCTCAAGCTCTCTTTCCTTTTTAGCCGAACCAAATAAATTCTTAGGAAATTATGGACTTAGTTTTGGTCCGGATGCTACTAATAATCGAACATTGAAGAGATTTGACAAGCTATTGAGTTTAAGGAACTTAGTACACAGAGAAATAAGAGAGAATAGAATGTTTTTTTTAAATAAACGAAATGGAAGGGCAAGGAAGTTTAGAAGGAACAGAGAAGGCACAGCTCATGCTTGCATTGATTAGCTTAGTGTCCCTCTTATTGTCTAACTAATATAAACCTTATGTTTAGCTTACTGACTCATCAGATGGTTTTTTTTTATAAAAATAACTTAGGTCATCTACATATATTCCCACATCTTTCATATCCATCACACTGCACTTCCAAATATATACATAATGCATACTACATACACACTTCCAAATATATACATAATGCATACTACATACATATATATTCTATGCATTGATGTATTATTACTACATTCTCGTACACATAATATTACATTATTCTTATACATTTTAATTCATATACTATAATATTATACATTTCAATTATTAATCAACTTAAATAATTATATATTTATAATTATATAAAAAAATCATCTAACTAATTATGGAAATAATCCATAATAAAGTTAACACTTTTAGTGTTACGAATTAACTATTTAAATAATCAACATTCACCCTATTACCTAATTTAAATAACTTATTAAAATTATACAATCTATATTGTATAATTAAATTTAATTTCCTCCTCACCATAAATTATTTTCAAATAATTTATTTATCTATTAAATATATAATTTAATATATTCAATTATTTATTCAAATATGAATTTAATTTACTAACTAGTTGATACTAATATACATATTTTATATATTGGATCTCATCTCATTTTTTTACTTTACATCATTTGGTATAATATTAAATATTATACCATTATCCATGTAACATAATATCATATATCCAATTATTTTCTTTTCTTTCTATATATTGTCTTCGACAATTTATTTAACTGTAGTAAATATATTAATATATTCACTACATTAAATATATGCATACATTACACTCAATAATGTATTATTATTACATAATTTCTTCAATAAAATGGAGGTTATATATTAAATATATTTAATGCCACCAATTTGCTATATTAAAATAATTTAATATTATAAATTATTTTAATTTACTTATCATTATTTTTTTTACTCATCTCATTTCCTCTTATAAATTGTTCCTACAATTTATTTACATATAATAATAATTCACAATTTATTCACAAAAATCACATATTGCATAACACATATTCACTTATGCAATACAATATCAAATAACACATCATCTAATAAGAATTATATTTATTAAATTCTTATTTTAATATTTCTCGAAAATTTAGGTTGTCACAACTGCTATTTACATCATTTATAATGTAAATTCCAGTATTACATCATCATCATCTTATCCCATTATTTGTTTCAAAAACTGGGATTTATATCTTATTAATTCTAATAGTTATTTATATATCATACTATCCTTCTTATCACAATCTACAACGACAATCCACATCGCACAGCTTCATTGCGCTCCTGCTCCATAATACGAATCATCGTTCTGCGATCCATTGTAACGAATGTGATTTTTTTAAATAATTAAAAATATTTATCGAATAAAATAAATATTTTAGTAGAGATATTTATTAAATGAAATAAATATTTAATGGATATTATTGTGGAATATTTTATTTAAGATTGACGATATTAATTAAATTATGCTAAATGATTTTATAAGTGGTGCGTATTCTATTATGCTAATATGTTGGTGATGTCCTAATTTAGTAATTAAATTAAAGGATTATTAATGGAAATATTCTAATTTAATTAAATAATTAAATTAGAGGGTTGATAATTTGTTAAATAAAAAGATATTTATAATATATAATAGAAATTATAATTATATTGATAAGGTGTAATTTGATTTATTAATGAATTAAGATTAATATAATCTAATTGGCTAATAGGTGTGACAAGTGAACCATATGATAAGTGGAAAATACAAATAAATTAAAAAGGAGTTTTTGGGTACTAGTCAAACATGGCTTAGTGACCCTTTGTTTTTTAACTGATGAGGCTCTTTGGTTTTTTTTTAACTAAAGGCCTGATTATGCGTAAACCCCTTTTATCAGTTTTTATTCTTACGTATATTTTCCTAAGTCTAAGAAAACAAAGAAGAAGAGAGGAAGAGAGAAATTGAGAGAAAGGTAAGTTCTCTATAAATTGAAAGGGGTTTGAGAATCAAAGAAGGAAGAAGAAAGATAATCAAAGCTTGCTAATCATCTATTCGAAGTTTAAAGAATAATTAAAGATAAATTCTTAAGTTTCTAGTTTCTAGTTTTTATTTTCTAAGTCCTCTGTAATTGGATTTCTATGGTTAATTTGTTAAGGAATTGGATTCTATATGTTCTTGAGTATGTATAATGCGTTTTATGTTGTTTATAATTAGTTTTTTAGTAATCAAATCCATGTAAACATATTAAACAAGAAGAAATTGAGTTTTATTGATATATGTACATTATGGGTTGTTTTGGAATCAAAATTGATGGTTAATTCATGTTGTAATCTGTAAATTGATGATAGATGTTAATAAGTTGAAATACGAAAATAATGTAAGTTGAATGAATCAATTTGGTTGAGAAACGAATTCGTAGTGAAGAAATTCGCTAAATATGTTGAAATATGAAAACTAGTATGAACTTTGATTTTTGAGGCTCTAAATTGGTGATTTAAAATTGTATATGTTGTTAGAATCAATTTATATATGTTTGAGTTTTGTTATTACAAAGTTTATATCATCTAGGTGTGATTAAATTGCTGTTTGGGTGAAAAATTAGGTTTTTTGGCTTTGAAATTGTGCTGCTCGCGAACTGCAGAAACTGGATTTTGAGTTGCGGCGTCACAACGCTGGTTCCAAGGGTAAAGCCAATGTCGCAGGGCCGCACCTCTGATTCCATAGTATAAAGTCAGGGCCGCAATGTTTGTTCCTTAGTGTAAATGCAGCGCTGCAGCGCCAGTTAGCAGTTTGGTCCAGAGAAGAGTTTTTAAGTGTATGAGCCTAGGGTTGTTTATATAACCTTAACGAATGATTGTAATGAATTGTAAAACATGTTATAAGACTTAATAACACATTGTAATCACACATATAATGATTATAAGTTATGTGTTAGTAGTTTGTAAAAGACATATACTCGATGTTTGTGAGGTTTAGTAATATAGTTTAAATGCTAAAACTTATGTTATATGCTAGTAAAGGTTTCAAGATTCATGGTATGTGGTTAGTATAGTCAACTAAAGCTAAAGACTATAAACTTCGTTAAGATAACTCAGTTAAGTAAAATGGAAATTAAACCAATAATGTTTAGTAATATAACTAATTGGTGTGATTATCCTAAATGATATGTGTAGGATACTTGGACAACGTGTGTTATAATTGTGTAGCAAGCGCATGAGGCAAATTTGTAAGACCTCAACTTTTATAAATAAAGATGAATTTTTTATAAATATCATTTTTGAATATTATGGAGTTAATTTGATATAATATTATAGTTGTGGGTAATATTTATAAATTTTGCAAAGTACGCAAGTTGTTATATAATATTCGATTGGTCGGAGAATATTCTTTTTAACAGGGAATATTCGTACAACGGCACAATCATTGGTGGACCCCACAACGGAATTATTGTCGGATTGAGAAAACGACAAAAATATTTTATTAAAAATAACGGCGGAAGTTTTACCATTGATACTGTTGAATTACTCGGTAGTAAAAGTACAGTAATACGTGTGGTTGCATAGTAGTACACGGTATTGATTATTAATGCTTATGTGAGAAGTCACTCAGTTGATTCAATTATTGTCAGTTAATAATATGAATTATTTAGCGATAATGACGTTTTGTTTTATTCGTATTATTAACGTAATAAAACAGAAACATCTTTTTATATAAAACAGAATACTTTATTAAAGTTATTCTATAAATAGAATATATTATATTTTATTTAAAAGATTTTTCTTTAAATATGGACCGTCAGATTAAAGTAATCAATCTGAACCGTTCATGGATTAGTTACTATGCATTCTATTTTTCTATAAATAGCAGCTCATTCCTTCATTATTTCTTACGAATTCACTGAACTCTAGAGAGAGAAACTATAGAGAGAGAGAAGAAAAGTATTCTGCTACTTAACTACTTCCTTATTTCAGTTCTTCTTTAAAACGGTAAGGGGTGTTATTCTTTCTTATTCATGAAGAGAACTGTTGT
This sequence comes from Panax notoginseng, assembly GCA_016801055.1. Classification (NCBI taxonomy): domain Eukaryota; kingdom Viridiplantae; phylum Streptophyta; class Magnoliopsida; order Apiales; family Araliaceae; genus Panax; species Panax notoginseng. Next base: position 145,001,874 of record CM029013.1, on the reverse strand, counting down.
TATTCCATTTCTTATTATTATGTTAGAATAACCTGTATACGCGGTCTACCCTATACTTGGTGACATTCTTCTGTTATTCTGTTGGAACATCCTGTCTGTGTGTTTTACACCGGACCTGGTTCCGTCTTTATTATTATTCTGTTGGAACATCCTGTCTATGTGTTTTACACCGGACCTGGTTCCGTCTTTATTATTATTCTGTTGGAACATCCTGTCTGTGTGTTTTATACCGGACCTGGTTCCGTCTTTATTATTATTCTGTTGGAATATCCTGTCTGTGCGTTTTACGCCGGACCTGGTTCCATTATTTATTATTCTGTTGGAATAACCTGTCTGTGCGGTCTATCGCATGCATGGTGATTTCTTTTGTTATTCCATTCTTTATTATACTCAGTTGGTTAAGTTTTGACTTCTATACTCCATAAAATTTGTGGAATATCCTTGATAATTGCGTTTCATCCAGTATCTTTTCATGAAAATATTCTTCTAAGCATTCTTAAATTTTACTCCACAAAGCAGTATCATGTTGACAATTTGGACGTTGTTAATTCTTGGATAAATTAATTCTTGAACTTGTTTTATTGAATTCTTATATTATTGTCATCATCCTCATGTTTATAAAATATTAAAAGTCATCTGTGGCCTGTAGTGCATAGATGGACTTGGTATGATTATGACCAGGGATTATTCGGTATAATCATGATCGTAATGTTACAAATGATGTGGTAAAAGTCCTCATTGGCCCGTAGTGCGTTGATGGACAGTTGTTGGCATGATCATGACTATTAATGACTACACGAATATCCTTGGCCGTAGTGCAGGGGTGATTCGATGATGTGGATTATTTTATTAAGCTGAGTCCCAGCGATCACAGTGTTGAAAAACCTTTTAAATCATAAAAGATAGTAGAGTTTATTTTTACTTGACTCTTTTAATGGATTGCTTGTTCCGCTGCAGTTAAACTTGATGCCTATTATATTTTATCAGTTTAACATTGTTGAAGGCTAATGATAATTTATTCTGCATTATCTTAGTCGTAATATTTCTTACTGGGCTAGTTGAGCTCACCCTTTCTTTCACTGTTCTCTTCAGGAATTGAGAACGTAGCTGGGGCAAGTCGGAAAACGGAGTGATGGTCCGAATGATAGTATTAGTTAGTAGTCCTCACTATTCTATGTAATAGTGTGTTAATAAATATAATGAGGACTCGTTTTGAGTACGAATACTCTCTAGAAGATAATATTTGTATTCAAACTCACAATTTTATGTTTTGTCGTATTGTACACGACAGTTGTATTAGTAAGTTGTATTTGTATTCTGTACTATGTATCTGACGACCCAAGATGAGTGATGTATACCTAATTTTGGGGGCGTCACAGTTGGTATCAGAGCTTAGGGATATGATCCCTGGCTAAGATGTGAGAATAGAACTAGGAGGGGAGAGACGGGGAATTCCTTCGCTAGTATGACCTACCTGAGTTTATTTGCATGGTATTTAATTGGTCGGTCATAATATAAGGATAATATATGACATATCAATTAACTTTTATTTTGTGGCAGTATCTGAAAATGGCATCTGAGAATGTTGAGAATAGCAATGGAGCACAGGCGACTGTTGATTCGCCACATATCAATAATCAGGATAATGTGCATCAGGAAGGTGACAATCCTCATGCAAACAACAACACTGACCAGATGATGAATGATGGAATGTTCAAAAACTTTATGCAGTTTATGCAACAGCAGGCGAGAGCGGCTTCTGTCCAAAATATAGGTGGAAACACTGAAAACTCTCGGACAGTCACCGCTAAATAGTTCAAGGAGCTGGGACCACCAGAGTTTAAGGGTGAGCCAAAACCACTTATAGCAGAAACATGGATAAAGCAGATTACCAAGATATTTGATGTCTGGGGATGCTCCGAGGAGCAAAATGTTCCCTTTGCCGCCTTTATGTTGCGAGGAGAGGCAGATTACTGGTGGGAATCGATTAAGTGTACTCAACCTGCCGCACTGAAGATGTCTTGGGAGAAGTTCCAAGGGTTGTTCAATGACAAATACTTTCTCGAAAGTGTTCGTCACATGAAGGAGGTGGAGTTCATCAAATTGGAGTAGAATAATATGACCGTGTCGCAGTATGAGGCTAAATTTGTTGAGTTGTCCCGGTTTGCGTCCCACTTGGTGGATAATGAAGAGCGAATGACGCGAATATTTTTGCGAGGTTTGAAACCTGAGATACGTCAACATCTTATTTCTCATAAACTGTGTTTGTATTCAGATGTTGTGAATAGGGCTCAGTTAGTGGAGCGCGATAACGAGTCAACGCAATCAAAAGAGAGCAGTCGGCAAAATGATAATACCAGTGAGAGCAGTCATCGAAGCGGTGACAACAAGCGTGGAGGGAATCAACATGCCAGAAATGGTAACCACTTCGGTGGCAATCAGGGCCAAAATAATAAGAATGGTCATTTCAAGAAGAGGAGATTCAATAATGATGGAAAGACGTCAGCACCAGCACCCGTTGTTAAGGAAGGAGAACGACCACCTATCATATGTTTCAAATGCGGAGGGGAGGGGCACATCAGTCCAAACTGCGTGATGCCGTCTAAAGCATGTTATAATTGTGGAAGAGAAGGTCATTTAGCTCGATTTTATCATTTACCAAAAACAAGTTCAACCAAGATGGAGACACCAAAGGCCGTCCCAGAAAAGTAAAAATCGGTAGTGCAAGGGAGAGCGTTTGTTGTGACCTCTCAGAAAGTAAGGAACCCGAATGAGGTCATCACGGGTAAGCTTATCATAAACTCTAACGAAGTCTATACTTTATTTGATACCGGTTCTACCCATTCTTTTATTTCTCCTACTTGCGCTCATCGATTAAATTTGACTCCGGAAAAATTAGTCTTTGATTTATCTGTTGAAACTCCATTGGGAGAAACCTTCATTACATCCACGGTTTATAAGTCTTATTTGGTTCAAGTTGGTACCCACACATTACCTGTCGATCTGATTTCATTAAAAATACTTGCATTTGACGTGATTCTAGGGATTGATTGGTTAACTACTCATCATGCAAAAATTGATTATTTTCGTAAGGTTGTTAGCTTTCATATTCCTAATCGACCTATTATGCGAATTCAAGCAACCAAACCATTAAAATTAATCGCTGTCATCTCAAGCCATAAAGCTATTCGTTTATTAAAAAACGGATGTCAATCTTTCTTAGCTCATGTCACGGATCTAAACAAAAATACGTCAGTTTTGAATGATATTTCTATTGTTAATAAATTCCCTGACGTATTCCCTGAAGAACTTCCTGGCCTACCCCCAGAGCGTGAAATTGAATTTTGTATCGACCTTGAACCCGGTACAAAACCCATTTCCAAAGCCCCATATCGAATGACTCCTATTGAACTTCAGGAGTTAAAGATCCAACTGCAGGAATTGTTAGACATTGGCTTTATTCGTCCTAGTACTTCTCCTTGGGGTGCTCCTGTGCTATTCGTGAAGAAGAAAGATGGAAGTATGCGACTTTGTATTGATTATCGGGAGTTGAATCATGTCACCATCAAAAATAGGTACCCATTGCCACGTATTGATGACCTGTTTGACCAGTTGCAAGGAGCACAATTCTTTTCAAAGATCGATCTTCGTTCTGGATATCATTAGCTAAAGGTTAGAACTGAGGATATTCCAAAGACGGTTTTCAGAACTCGGTACGGGCATTATGAATTCCTAGTCATGTCCTTTGGATTGACTAATGCTCCTGCTGCCTTCATGGATATGATGAACCGGGTATTCAAGGAATATTTGGATCACTTTGTGGTCGTCTATATTGATGACATCCTTATTTATTCCAAAAGTCGTGAAGATCATGAGAAACACTTGAGGCTGGTACTCCAAAAGCTTCGTGAATACAAGCTTTATGCCAAGTTGAAGAAATGCGAGTTCTGGTTGGAGGAGGTAGCATTCCTTGGGCACGTAGTATCAAGTCATGGAATATCGGTTGACCCGACAAAGATTGAAGCTATTCAAAGCTGGGAGCAACCTAAATCAGTGACCGAAGTACGTAGCTTTCTTGGTTTAGCTGGTTATTATCGGAGATTCGTGGAAGGATTTTCTCGAATCGCTACTCCATTAACTCAGCTGACTCGGAAAGATACAAAGTTCGGTTGGAGCGAAGAATGTGAGAAGAGTTTTCAAGAACTCAAGAGGAGACTCATTTCAACACCTGTTCTAACAATACCATCTGGCTCGGAGGGATTTGTCATCTACAGTGATGCTTCGAGCAAAGGGTTGGGATGCGTTCTCATGCAACATGGAAAAGTCATAGCCTATGCATCAAGACAACTCAAGGAATACGAGAGAAATTATCCTACTCATGATCTAGAGTTGGCAGTTGTTGTCTTTGCACTTAAAATTTAGAGGCATTACTTGTATGGGGAGAAGGTGGAGATCTTTACGGATCATAAAAGCCTCAAATATTTCTTCACTCAAAAGGAACTCAACATGCGACAACGACGTTGGCTTGAACTGTTGAAAGATTATGATCATACCATTCAATACCATCCTGGAAAAGCGAACGTGGTAGCTGACGCATTGAGTAGAAGATCATATGCAAGTACGAGTGCGATATTGTCAACACAAAGGCCCATTTTGTGTGACTTGCAAAGGATGGAGATAGAGTTAAAGACTCTAGGGACCCATGTGATGATGACGAATATACGAGTAGAACCAATTTTAATCGATAAAGTTAAAGCTGCTCAAGCTAAAGACCTGGAGCTGATGCGTATGAGGAAGAAAGTGCAAGAAGGAGCTATGCCGGAAGCAAGAATCGATGAAGAAGGAATACTTCGAGTCAACTCCAGACTTTGTGTTCCTAACAACCCTGATTTAAAGTATGAAATCATGATGGAGGCGCACAACACACCGTTTGCAATCCATCCTGGAAGTACCAAAATGTATCATGATCTTCGTCATACATTTTGGTGGAGCAATATGAAGAGAGAGATAGCGCTGTTTATCTCAAGGTGTTTAACTTGTCAACGAGTCAAAGCGGAGCAACAAGTACCAAATGGTCCATTACAACCACTTAAAATTCCAAAATAGAAGTGGGAGCACATTACTATGGATTTCGTTACCGGTCTTCCTAGGGTTTCTCAAGGTATTGATGCGATTTGGGTCATTGTTGATAGATTGACCAAGTCTGCTTATTTCTTACCGATACGAGAAACTTATACACTTGAACGTCTTGCTCGTATGTACATAAATGAGATTGTAAGACTGCATGGTATGCCAGTATCCATAGTTTCTGATCGAGACCCAAGATTCACTTCACGATTTTAGGTTAGTTTACAAAAAGCTATGGGTACAGATTTACGATTTAGTTCGGCATATCATCCTCAGACGGACGGACAATCAGAGAGGATTATTCAAACTCTAGAAGATTTATTAAGACTCCGTGTCCTTGACTTCAAGAAAAGTTGGGACAAGTTCTTACCATTGGTGGAGTTTTCCTACAACAACAGTTATCAAGCAAGTATTGGCATGGCTCCATTCGAAGCATTGTATGGAAGAAAATGTCGTTCTCCAGTATACTAGGATGAGGTGGGTGAAGCAACGTTGTTGGGACCAGAGTTGGTACGTATGACTACAGAAAAGATTCAAACGATCCGACAACGTATAAAAAGCTCACAAGATCGACAAAAGAGTTATGCTGATCTTCATCGAAAGGACGTGGAATTTGATATAGGAGATTATGTGCTCTTACGTGTTGCTCCATGGAAAGGAGTTACGAGATTTGGAAAGAGAGGAAAGCTCAATTCTCGATTCATCGGTCCATTTTTAATCCTCGATCGAGTAGGAACTGTGGCTTATAGACTCGCTTTACCACCAAGTATGTCTCGTGTTCATAACGTTTTTCACATATCCATGTTACGCAAATATGTGGAAGACCCGAACCACATTATTGAGTTAGAACCGGACGAAATAGCGAAGGATTTGACGTATGAAGAAGTTCCTGTTCAAATCTTGGATAAGAAGGAACATATTCTATGCTCCAAGGTTATATCTCAAGTCAAAGTTTTGTGGAGAAACCACGATGTTGAGGAAATGACTTGGGAGTTAGAATCTGAAATGAAATCAAGGTATCCTTACCTCTTCGACATACTAGGTACGTACCCTAATTTCGAGGGCGAAATTTCATAAGAAGGGGAGGTTGTAAGACCCTAACTTTTATAAATAAAGATGAATTTTCTATAAATATCATTTTTGAATATTATGGAGTTAATTTGATATAATGTTATAGTTGTGGGTAATATTTATAAATTTTGTAAAGTACGCAAGTTGTTATATAATATTCGATTGGTCGGGGAATATTTGTTTTAACAGGAAATATTCGTACAACGGCACAATCATTGGTGGATCCCACAACAGAATTATTGTCGGATTGAGAAAACGACAAAAATATTTTATTAAAAATAACGGCGGAAGTTTTACCATTGATACTGTTGAACTACTCGGTAGTAAAAGTACAGTAATACGTGTGGTTGCATAGTAGTACACGGTATTGATTATTAATGCTTATGTGAGAAGTCACTCAGTTGATTCAATTATTGTCAGTTAATAATATGAATTATTTAGCGATAATGACGTTTTGTTTTATTCGTATTATTAACGTAATAAAACAGAAACATCTTTTTATATAAAACAGAATACTTTATTAAAGTTATTCTATAAATAGAATATATTATATTTTATTTAAAAGATTTTTCTTTAAATATGGACCATCAGATTAAAGTAATCAATCTGGACCGTTCATGGATTAGTTACTATGCATTCTATTTTTTTATAAATAGCAGCTCATTCCTTTATTATTTCTTACGAATTCACTGAACTCTAGAGAGAGAAACTATAGAGAGAAACTATAGAGAGAGAAGAAGAAGAGTATTCTGCTACTTAACTACTTCCTTATTTCAGCTCTTCTTTAAAACGGTAAGGGGTGTTATTCTTTCTTATTCATGAAGAGAACTGTTGTTATTCCATTTCTTATTATTATGTTAGAATAACCTGTATACGCGGTCTACCCTATACTTGGTGACATTCTTCTGTTATTCTGTTAGAACATCCTGTCTGTGTGTTTTACACCAGACCTGGTTCCGTCTTTATTATTATTCTGTTGGAACATCCTGTCTGTGTGTTTTATACCGGACCTGGTTCCGTCTTTATTATTATTCTGTTAGAATATCCTGTCTGTGCGTTTTACGCCGAACCTGGTTCTATTATTTATTATTCTATTTGAATAACCTGTCTGTGCGGTCTATCGCATGCATGGTAATTTCTTTTGTTATTCCATTCTTTATTATACTCAGTTGGTTAAGTTTTGACTTCTATACTCCATGAAATTTGTGGAATATCCTTGATAATTGCGTTTCATCCAGTATCTTTTCATGAAAATATTCTTCTAAGCATTCTTGAATTTTACTCCACAAAGCAGTATCATGTTGATAATTTGGACGTTGTTAATTCTTGGATAAATTAATTCTTGAACTTGTTTTATTGAATTCTTATATTATTGTCATCATCCTCATATTTATAAAATTTTAAAAGTCATCTGTGGCCTGTAGTGCATAGATGGACTTGGTATGATGATGACCAGGGATTATTCAGTATAATCATGACCGTAATGTTACAAATGTTGTGGTAAAAGTCCTCATTGGCCCGTAGTGCGTTGATGGACAGTTGTTGGCATGATCATGACCATTAATGACTACACGAATATCCTTGGCCGTAGTGCAGGGGTGATTCGATGATGTGGATTATTTTATTAAACTGAGTCCCAGCGATCACAGTGTTGAAAAACCTTTTAAATCATAAAAGATAGTAGAGTTTATTTTCTACTTGACTCTTTTAATGGATTGCTTGTTCCGCTGTAGTTAAACTTGATGTCTATTATATTTTATCAGTTTAACATTGTTGAAGGCTAATGATAATTTATTCTGCATTATCTTAGTCATAATATTTCTTACTGGGCTAGTTGAGCTCACCCTTTCTTTCACTGTTCTCTTCAGGAATTGAGAACGTAGCTGGGGCAAGTCAGAGAACGGAGTGATGGTCCGAATGATAGTATTAGTTAGTAGTCCTTACTATTCTGTGTAATAGTGTGTTAATAAATGTAATGAGGACTCCTTTTGAGTATGAATACTCTCTAGAAGATAATATTTGTATTCAAACTCACAGTTTATATTTTGTCGTATTGTACACGACAGTTGTATTAGTAAGTTGTATTTGTATTTTGTACTATGTATTTGACGACCCAAGATGGGTGATGTATACCTAATTTTGGGGGCGTCACAAAATTTCTTAACTCTACTTTTTCATTGAGCAAGTTTTTTAACCTTAGCTTTTTATTGTTCAAGTAAGGTTTCTTATATTGTTCATTGCCTATGTTTTGATTAAGCTTCCTAATTCTTTCTGAAATCATAATTTCAATATATGATGTTTATTCACGTATGATTCATTGTTATTCTATCATTGCTAAAGTACCCCCTTAAAATATTATGTTGTTATCGAACTCTTGAATGTTATCGAATCCTTTTTGATTCAACTTGTCCTTAGTTGATGAGCGTTCTAAATATCTAAATTACCTTGAAACTAATCCAAATCAAACTTTCTTTGGTGCGGATTCTAATGTCAAAGCTAAGATGAACAACCCTAATATAGGGGATTATACTACGCAATAGCATTAAATTTTTTTTGCACAATACATTGTACGAAGGGCTGATCCCACGGAGTACGAGATGGATGGTCCATATAGTCTATAAGACTGTTAAAGGTTACGGTAGAGATACTTGCTAACCTAGGACATATTTCGTGGTCTTGTGACCCTCAGATATACTTTTGATCTTGCTTTCTAATCTTGATTCAAAAGTCAAGTTTTCTATTAAGCTTTCAATTCTTGATTATCATTTACTGATTTTAGGAAGATTATATTATTCAGTTAAAATCTATTGATTGATTATTCATATGTTATTATTGTTATTGTTATCCCTGTGGGCAATTGTTTTGCTCATCCTTGCATAAAAAATTGCAGCTAAGATTGAGAAGTCTGATGAGCCATCCAAGAGCAAGGGCAAGGGCAAAATGAACAAATAATGAAGAATAACTTACTTTTATTTGATAAAGCTTATGTAACGAGACATGATTATTATTATGTTTTTATTCCGCAAATGATGTAATAATTAAAGGTTAGATGACCTGGAATTTTATTTATGCAACCCTTTAATGGGATTATGGTTTAGGAAGTTTATTATTATCCTTTATTATGGGCAGTTAGATGTGTTTGAGTTGGATAGTGAACACCAGATCTGTGGGATTGAGTACTCGAATTTGGGGGTGTCACATCCAAAACAAACCAAGGATAATCTTCAAAATGCACGAGATAGTAGAAGATTCGATCATGACCTTTGCCCATCGTTGTGTGAAAAATATACTACATCTCATCAATTTTGGCCTTCTTTGGCCGAACCTCATCCTCAACAAGATTTGCACATTTAGAAACCTTAAACCACGCGTCTTCAGCTCTCGAACGCTTAGTTGACTCCTCTCTCAAGTTATCCTGCACATTTCAATCTCAGCCACTGTAGCGTCCCCAAATCCGGGTCCCAAGAACCACGAACTTGGTACGTTACGATACTTCATCATCATACATATTCTATCATCTAATGCGGAACAAATAAACATATATTGTTTATTTTACATAATTCTATAACATTTTCCCAGGTTTATTAACCTTAACTTAATACATACCTTCAATAACTTAAAGGTTTACAATGCTATGTTCGTTAGAAAATTTAATAGATCTAACTGCAACATAAAATAATCTTGCACTTTGCCCTTGTCTCTGTCTTTATTCGAGCTTTCATCTAAATCTGAAAATTTTATCATGATATAGCAAGGGTGAGCATCAAATTTGCCCAGCAAGTTTTAAATACAATGAAGATATATCATGATTGAAAAGAATGAATAAGCTTTCAAGTTTTCAACAATATATTAATTGTGAAATAACATGAATCAAGTTTCAATAATTTCATGACTGAATCAATAATGTTTGAAGGTCAACAATGACCATAAACAATTTAACTGAACCTTATGGTAATGAAGGTGATCAGCCTTTCATACCTGATGAACATATGCAACATGCACTAAGTGCGAATCAATAATCAGTGTAGACGTGAATAATCAACAATAATCATTCACTAACATGCTTTGAATATACAACTCAAGTTTGAGTTAGGAAACTTGCCTGATTCGTTGACTACTGCTACGCAGTTTAAGTTAACTTCTTTTAGTAAGACCTATCAGTAATAATAAGATTGGTCTTTCAATCAGCATATTCTACTTTGTATCATAATACAATTACTTTGTCAATAGATTATCTAACACTTAATCAAATATTAGATAACATCGTAACACATCGGTATTATTATCATTCTTGGATAATTATTCAATCACTGTATCATATTCATTATGATTAAACACTTAATCTTTCTTATTATAAACTCTTTTCTATAATCCAGCAGAATGTTTATAATTCAGCAAACTGTTTTCTCTAATTCAGTAAGCTGTTTTCTCTAATACTTCAATCCAGCTAGCTGGATTCATAATCCTTCAACCTAATGACCAATCCAGCAGACTGGATACATAATTCCTTTAATCCAGCAAGTCAAACTGCAATCCAGCAAACTAGATTACAAATCCAGCAACTAGATTGCAATCCAGCAAGTTGGATTCAACATATTTTCAATTCAATAAACTTCTTTTCAATCCAGCAAGCTGGATTCATCAGATTTTCTAATCCAGCAAGCTGGATTCTATATCCGTACACGAAAATACCAAATCAACTTATTATTTCTCTATCCTTTGCACAAACATGTATACACATATTTCATACACAAAAAGTATTTTTCCAAAATTTTCCAACTTCCTTTGGTATTTTTTAAAAATCATTTTTAGTTAATTCCTTAAGAAATTAGCTACCTCGTGCACAACTCCGGAAATTCCCATCTCTTGGCACAATCTTATACGTCTTAACGTGACACTCCAGTTTAAATTTCGTGGCCATCGGAGTTATAGAACTCCGGTTATAGCGATTTTTGTCGGAAAATCACAGAAATTGAAATGGTCATAACTTGCTCATTTTAACTCGGAATGAGCTCATTTTTGGACACAAGGTACTTGATATCATATATTTTCATGTCCCAAAATGCCAGAATTTTTCTCACATTTTAAGTTTCCGAAACAGCCCTTTTAAACTTTTGGACAGAAGCTAAAATAGCATTTTGCAGTTTTTCGTGCTTTATTAAATATTTTCCATACGGAAATCTACAACTCCTTTTTCAGTGATTCCACTTGGAGATGTTAGATAACTTATCATAGTATACTCCCAAATTTTCCAGAATTTTTACATGTCCGAAAAATGACCAAACTGCCCCTACTCTTTGACTGTCCAAAACAATGTATTTTTCACTTTTAGCAATGAAACTATTTTTGGTAAAACAGTCACTACAACTTGTGTACTCAACATTTTTGAGTGCTACCACTTGGGTTTAGTAGTTAACTTACATATCTAGCACCTCTCTTTTACGGATCGCAAAAAGAAGGTTTAGATCAAAAACGGTGGAAATCCAAAGTACATAGAAATTTTAGAGCTTATAAAACTAGAAAAATCACTTTTCTTTATTTTTGATTTCCAACTAAATCAACACCCAATATGGGTAGATCTAAACATTAAACACTCATAAACACATAGATCTAAGGTTTTTGAGTTTAGAAACATAGATTCAAAATTTGATTTACAATAATCAAAAATTATATAAACAAAAGGGGTTATACCTTTTTGTTCACATGCTCTCCTTCTTCTTCTTCCATGGATGGCTATGGAGTTTTGATGACTTATCAAAAACTTCCCTTCCCCTCCCCCATGGCTGCCGAACCACTTCTTTCTCTCTCTCTCTCTTGCTTCTCTCTATTTCTCTCTCTTTCTTTCTTTTCCTCTTTTTCTTTCTTCTCTTATCTTCTTTTCTTCTTTTCTTATCCTTATCTCTTCTTATCCGGCCAAGTGCCCTTCTTTTAGGCCAAATTGCTTAGATTTTTATGGCTTTTATTTACCATACCAAATGACCATTATGTCCTTCCATACTTGGATCAAGTTTTGGGCTTCTTAAATTAATTTCTTGGGCCATTGAAACATTATCATATTTCAATGCCTTTCCATTTTACCCACTCTAAATATTTAATTAGGGTCCATTCCAAATATAGAATTTAAGTTATCACCCTTGCACACTAAATTTTATAACCAAATTAAACTTACTTTAATTAAGTCATAAAATTAATAAACTTTGAGATAATAAAAGTATATCTCTTGACTTAATATAATATTAATATTATTATTCTCCCACATGTTCCTTAACAATTAGCTCGCTTGAGCTTAACATTTAATTCCTTTGGCTTTTCCAAATAAAATATTTGGACTTCCTAGCTAAAATGTTTGGGCCATAAAATTAATATGATCCATTACACTAAATTTCATCTTACCCTACTCATTTCATTAGGGTTTCTATGTACTCAATTTAAATACAAATTCTTACCCCAAGTACATTTAATTTCCTTAACCCAATTAGACTTACATTAATTAGGTTATAAAATTAATTAACCGAGATGTATAAAATAAATCTCTTAAAATTAGTATATATTTTATATACCATAATTCTCTCATCCCATAACCCTTAAGTTATTTAATTTTTCATTCCTAATATATAATTAGGATCATGCTATTTTCTTTTATTTGTCATCACATAATATTCGTATTCACTTACTCACATAATCATTAAATAAATTATGACATGCTCCACAAATCTCTTAGATTAGGTCACTAGTATATATTTAATACTAGAACCACTAAATAACAATAACCATTTAGGTTATTTAATTCTCATACTTAATAACTTATTCAAGTTATACAATTCATATTGTATACTTAAATTTAATTTCCTCCTCCTCTCCATAAATTGTTTTCAAACAATCTATTTATATATTAAATATATAATTTAATATATTCAATCATTTATTCAAATATGAATTTAATTTACTAACTACTTTGATACCAATATTCATATCTACATATTGGATCTCATCTCATATTTTAGCTTTACATCATTTGGTATAATACTAAATATTATACCATTATCCATATAACATCTTTCACTTCTCACACTGATTTTGACTTTTCTCCATAAAAAGTCAACTGTTGACTTTGAACAAAAGTCAACCTTTACACACTTTGTGTTTACTGTCCATTCTGACTAATCTTGACGTTGCGGACGCAACCGAGCAGTCCATGCTTCAAAATTCTATCTCTAACTCAAATTTTGAGTTTTAAATTACTCCCTTCTTATTGTTAATCGTATTAACTAACAACTTTATACTTATTCAAATTCTTATTTGTCAGTCAAGGCCAACGTTCAAGCTGTGTTAATTACTAACATAATTTTATCTTGATCCTTATATCATTAACTTAATTCATCATTCCTCTTGCTAAAATATTTATAGCACCTTACTAAGTATATATATTTCTATACATATACTCATCTTCGTTTAACCTTATAACATCTCTTCATGTGAAATCTTATCTCCTTAATAAAATTTCCATATGTACTTATATAACATTTCTTAGACTATTCAGTTCATATTGAATTTACAGGTATCGTAATACCTTATTCTCGATATTCCTTCAAGTACATATTAATTCATTTCTAGGGTTTTGAAATTTTGTAACCCATATTTCTTTATTCTCATTCAATTAAGAAACCAAATAGGTTTTTCTTAAAAATTTTGAAATCCTTAAAATTCCTTCACAGAAACGTCAATTCCATACACTTATTTTCTGTCTAGGTTAATCTTATAACCTTTAATCCATCATTTTAGGATTTTAATAATTATCTAAATTCTCGGGTTGTCACATTCACCCCTTCTTCTAAGAATTTCGTCCCCGAAATTAAAGCATACTAATCTCTGCTTATTCTCTTGATCAAAACTAGGTTTTTATCTTAACCTTTACAATTTCCTCCTTTGAGGATTTCTCATCTATTATCACATTTCACCATAACTACTCACTAGGAGTTTACATCTTCTAAATATTCAGCAAAACTAGGTTGTCATAATAACCTTTACTCAATCATCTCAGATTCTACTCGTACTCAACGAGTTCACACTATTCATATCCATAATCACATACTACCCCAACATTACTCTGAGGAGTTTAAAATATTTTCATATCTGTCTGAGGGATCATAAAATCATGAACTTTGAGGTTTAGGGGTATTTCTACCAGCTACCTCTTTCAATTAAGAAAGACAGGTATTCTACCTCTAAAATATTTTATATTTGGTATGTTTACAATCACAAAGAAGGTAAACTACCGATGCGGGTACTTTAGAGGATCAGTCTGTTGTACCTTAGTAATCGGAACGACTATATGCGTTCTTAGATTGGAATATTTTATCCCATTAGTATAGCCCCATTTTTAGGGTTATTCACCTCAGACTCATCATAAGATTTCGCACCAAAATAATTTGGTTTGGCATAAGCTTTCAAAGAATACTTTGAATTTCATAAACATTTGTCTAGCTGAATCAAATAGCTTAGACGCATATCAATCATTCGAATTTCAATCGAAACATTTCTAGCCAAATTCAGTTGGCAATAAATTATCTTTAAAATTCTTAAAATCATTTTATGACGTCATGATACCGCACTGTATTTATAGTACGTTTGAGGATTTCGTCATTGTGTGACTTTGTCATACTACATCATACCATAGTGGGCTGACGATCTTTAGATCACATACCACACTAGGTAATTCTGCATTGATAACTCCATCATTTTTATCATCTCTGCACCAGGTTGCATGATGCATTAATGATATAAAAATACATTTTGATAATTCAAATTATTTTCGTCTAGCCGAATCAATTGGCCTAGACTCTTCTTTAAACTGTTCAAAAACCTTTGAAAATCATCTTTGGTGTCATCATGCCACAACATGTAACGATGTGTTAGTAGCCCGAAGTCCACACCTACACACTTGTCACCATGTGTCGAGGATAACAAAATTCATTTTATTTCGAAAGGCACATCAGTGCGAATTTAGCTTGATGTCAAAAATATCGAAGTCTAGCATAGCTAGAAGATTTGGAATACCTATGATTCCACCATCAACTTCAATTTCTCTACTGATCCATTTCTTAATAAGTCTATCTATTTCTATCATCCTCAATTCTCCAATCTCAATATAACTATACCCGTTCGTCAAACTTACCACACATTATGAGTTCAGGAACTTTCCACAATCATATGAGTTTAAGAACTTGTCCTAGTCAGACCTTTGGCGTCCATTCGCTGAGGGGTTCATAAACATTTCATACAATTATGAGTCACGAACGTACCATAAGTATGAGTTTTAAGAACTCGTACTTAACCTTATATTCTCTATCTATTCGTTATACACCTGAGAAAAGAATCACCTTATCCACATGCATATAACAAATAGCGCGACATTAGGTTCCAATGATTATCAATACCAGAAACTAAGTGGTTGTCAAACCAAACTCGGCCACTAATCAATATAGGAAGCTAAGTGAACAATTCCCTGCCCATACAAAGAATTGGTCAACCTAACCACTATATCGACCAGGAGGCTAAGTGATTCTAAAACCAAGTACAAACTCCCCGCCCATACAAGGAATCATACAACTCAGCTGCTGACTTGAGTCCTCAATTGAAATCCCTCACCATTCTAACTTTTTATTTTCTTAATACGAATTTTCTTTAATCCGCATCTTAACATTTGCCACTCTTTTCTGAGTTTACATTGTACCATTTCATAGTACATTCTCTTTATAGCGTCAGGCTATATCATACCAATCACTTAACATATCTTATGTTATTCAATGATTTAATCTGATCACGTCGTGATCTTATTTGGTAATCATTTCTCCTTATACTTACGATCGTTTTATTTTACGATCTTCTTAGTCTTCTCTTTAATCATACTATATTATGATTTTATTAACACTTCTCATCTTATAGACATAGTCTATTTATTATCACTTTTCATCTCTATCATTGGAGTCAGGTAACTCCGGATTCTTATCCTTATAGCTCTTCAAGATTCTTCTTTGAATCTTAATTATCTTTCTCTTTACTTAATAATGAATTTCCAAAAATTCATCTCTTATTGCTTAAACTCTATTCGAGTTTATTACTTATCATCTCTCCGCGGTTATATCCTAAGGTACACCTACCTAAGATTTATAACCTACAGCTCTGATACCAACTGTAGCGTCCCCAAATCCGGGTCCTAAGAACCACGAACTTGGTACGTTACGATACTTCATCATCATACATATTCTATCATCTAATGCGGAATAAATAAACATATATTGTTTATTTTACATAATTCTATAACATTTTCCCAGGTTTATTAACCTTAACTTAATACATACCTTCAATAACTTAAAGGTTTACAATGCTATGTTCGTTAGAAAATTTAATAGATCTAACTGCAACATAAAATAATCTTGCACTTTGCCCTTGTCTCTGTCTTTATTCGAGCTTTCATCTAAATCTGAAAATTTTATCATGATATAGCAAGGGTGAGCATCAAATTTGCCCAGCAAGTTTTAAATACAATGAAGATATATCATGATTGAAAAGAATGAATAAGCTTTCAAGTTTTCAACAATATATTAATTGTGAAATAACATGAATCAAGTTTCAATAATTTCATGATTGAATCAATAATGTTTGAAGGTCAACAATGACCATAAACAATTTAACTGAACCTTATGGTAATGAAGGTGATCAGCCTTTCATACCTGATGAACATATGCAACATGCACTAAGTGCGAATCAATAATCAGTGTAGACGTGAATAATCAACAATAATCATTCACTAACATGCTTTGAATATACAACTCAAGTTTGAGTTAGGAAACTTGTCTGATTCGTTGACTACTGCTACGCAGTTTAAGTTAACTTCTTTTAGTAAGACCTATCAGTAATAATAAGATTGGTCTTTCAATCAGCATATTCTACTTTGTATCATAATACAATTACTTTGTCAATAGATTATCTAACACTTAATCAAATATTAGATAACATCGTAACACATCGGTATTATTATCATTCTTGGATAATTATTCAATCACTGTATCATATTCATTATGATTAAACACTTAATCTTTCTTATTATAAACTCTTTTCTATAATCCAGCAGAATGTTTATAATTCAGCAAACTGTTTTCTCTAATTCAGTAAGCTGTTTTCTCTAATACTTCAATCCAGCTAGCTGGATTCATAATCCTTCAACCTAATGACCAATCCAGCAGACTGGATACATAATTCCTTTAATCCAGCAAGTCAAACTGCAATCCAGCAAACTAGATTACAAATCCAGCAACTAGATTGCAATCCAGCAAGTTGGATTCAACATATTTTCAATTCAATAAACTTCTTTTCAATCCAGCAAGCTGGATTCATCAGATTTTCTAATCCAGCAAGCTGGATTCTATATCCGTACACGAAAATACCAAATCAACTTATTATTTCTCTATCCTTTGCACAAACATGTATACACATATTTCATACACAAAAAGTATTTTTCTAAAATTTTCCAACTTCCTTTGGTATTTTTTAAAAATCATTTTTAGTTAATTCCTTAAGAAATTAGCTACCTCGTGCACAACTCCGGAAATTCCCATCTCTTGGCACAATCTTATACGTCTTAACGTGACACTCCAGTTTAAATTTCGTGGCCATCGGAGTTATAGAACTCCGGTTATAGCGATTTTCGTCAGAAAATCACAGAAATTGAAATGGTCATAACTTGCTCATTTTAACTCGGAATGAGCTCATTTTTGGACACAAGGTACTTGATATCATATATTTTCATGTCCCAAAAGGCCAGAATTTTTCTCACATTTTAAGTTGCCGAAACAGCCCTTTTAAACTTTTGGACAGAAGCTAAAATAACATTTTGCAGTTTTTCGTGCTTTATTAAATATTTTCCATACGGAAATCTACAACTCCTTTTTCAGTGATTCCACTTGGAGATGTTAGATAACTTATCATAGTATACTCCCAAATGTTTCCAGAATTTTTACATGTCCGAAAAATGACCAAACTGCCCCTACTCTTTGACTGTCCAAAATAATGTATTTTTCACTTTTAGCAATGAAACTATTTTTGGTAAAACAGTCACTACAACTTGTGTACTCAACATTTTTGAGTGCTACCACTTGGGTTTAGTAGTTAACTTACATATCTAGCACCTCTCTTTTACGGATCGCAAAAAGAAGGTTTAGATCAAAAACGGTGGAAATCCAAAGTACATAGAAATTTTAGAGCTTATAAAACTAGAAAAATCACTTTTCTTTATTTTTGATTTCCAACTAAATCAACACCCAATATGGGTAGATCTAAACATTAAACACTCATAAACACATAGATATAAGGTTTTTGAGTTTAGAAACATAGATTCAAAGTTTGATTTACAATAATCAAAAATTATATAAACAAAAGGGGTTATACCTTTTTGTTCACATGCTCTCCTTCTTCTTCTTCCATGGATGGCTATGGAGTTTTGATGACTTATCAAAAACTTCCCTTCCCCTCCCCCATGGCTGCCGAACCACTTCTTTCTCTCTCTCTCTTGCTTCTCTCTATTTCTCTCTCTTTCTTTCTTTTCCTCTTTTTCTTTCTTCTCTTATCTTCTTTTCTTCTTTTCTTATCCTTATCTCTTCTTATCCGGCCAAGTGCCCTTCTTTTAGGCCAAATTGCTTAGATTTTTATGGCTTTTATTTACCATACCAAATGACCATTATGTCCTTCCATACTTGGATCAAGTTTTGGGCTTCTTAAATTAATTTCTTGGGCCATTGAAACATTATCATATTCCAATGTCTTTCCATTTTACCCACTCTAAATATTTAATTAGGGTCCATTCCAAATATAGAATTTAAGTTATCACCCTTGCACACTAAATTTTATAACCAAATTAAACTTACTTTAATTAAGTCATAAAATTAATAAACTTTGAGATAATAAAAGTATATCTCTTGACTTAATATAATATTAATATTATTATTCTCCCACATGTTCCTTAACAATTAGCTCGCTTGAGCTCAACACTTAATTCCTTTGGCTTTTCCAAATAAAATATTTGGACTTCCTAGCTAAAATGTTTGGGCCATAAAATTAATATGATCCATTACACTAAATTTCATCTTACCCTACTCATTTCATTAGGGTTTCTATGTACTCAATTTAAATACAAATTCTTACCCCAAGTACATTTAATTTCCTTAACCCAATTAGACTTACATTAATTAGGTTATAAAATTAATTAACCGAGATGTATAAAATAAATCTCTTAAAATTAGTATATATTTTATATACCATAATTCTCTCATCCCATAACCCTTAAGTTATTTAATTCTTCATTCCTAATATATAATTAGGATCATGCTATTTTCTTTTATTTGTCATCACATAATATTCGTATTCACTTACTCACATAATCATTAAATAAATTATGACATGCTCCACAAATCTCTTAGATTAGGTCACTAGTATATATTTAATACTAGAACCACTAAATAACAATAACCATTTAGGTTATTTAATTCTCATACTTAATAACTTATTCAAGTTATACAATTCATATTGTATACTTAAATTTAATTTCCTCCTCCTCTCCATAAATTGTTTTCAAACAATCTATTTATATATTAAATATATAATTTAATATATTCAATCATTTATTCAAACATGAATTTAATTTACTAACTACTTTGATACCAATATTCATATCTACATATTGGATCTCATCTCATATTTTAGCTTTACATCATTTGGTATAATACTAAATATTATACCATTATCCATATAACATCTTTCACTTCTCACACTGATTTTGACTTTTCTCCATAAAAAGTCAACTGTTGACTTTGAACAAAAGTCAACCTTTACACACTTTGTGTTTACTGTCCATTTTGACTAATCTTGACGTTGCGGACGCAACCGAGCAGTCCATGCTTCAAAATTCTATCTCTAACTCAAATTTTGAGTTTTAAATTACTCCCTTCTTATTGTTAATCGTATTAACTAACAACTTTATACTTATTCAAATTCTTATTTGCCAGTCAAGGCCAACGTTCAAGCTATGTTAATTACTAACATAGTTTTATCTTGATCCTTATATCATTAACTTAATTCATCATTCCTCTTGCTAAAATATTTATAGCACCTTACTCAGTATATATATTTCTATACATATACTCATCTTCGTTTAACCTTATAACATCTCTTCATGTGAAATCTTATTTCCTTAATAAAATTTTCATATGTACTTATATAACATTTCTTAGACTATTCAGTTCATATTGAATTTACAGGTATCGTAATACCTTATTCTCGATATTCCTTCAAGTACATATTAATTCATTTCTAGGGTTTTGAAATTTTGTAACCCATATTTCTTTATTCTCATTCAATTAAGAAACCAAATAGGTTTTTCTTAAAAATTTTGAAATCCTTAAAATTCCTTCACAGAAACGTCAATTCCATACACTTATTTTCTGTCTAGGTTAATCTTATAACCTTTAATCCATCATTTTAGGATTTTAATAATTATCTAAATTCTCGGGTTGTCACATTCACCCCTTCTTCTAAGAATTTCGTCCCCGAAATTAAAGCATACTAATCTCTGCTTATTCTCTTGATCAAAACTAGGTTTTTATCTTAACCTTTACAATTTCCTCCTTTGAGGATTTCTCATCTATTATCACATTTCACCATAACTACTGTAACAACCCGATATTTTCTATATAAATAAATAAGAAATTTTGCGTATAAATTTTTTTTTAGGATGAGAATTTGTACAAGATATTATGTATTTATGTGGTAAATAAAAATATATTTATTACATAAATATTTACAAATAATTTTATTTTAGAATTATTGATTATTATATAAGTTTATTCTTATAATAATTACTTTTATGGTAGAAATGCTTTTATTAATTATTTTCTATGAAAATATAATCATATATTATTTAAATAATATATGGAGTGATTTTTAGAATAAATATAATAATTATTTTATTATATGAATTTTAGTACAGATTATTAAGTTAACTATTTTACCTTGATTATTAAGGTTAAATAGGAAGAATAAATCAGATATGAAATCCAAACCCTAATTTTGGATTATTGTCAAGGTACGAGAATAATAATATAATTTTAAATTTTAGTGCTATAAATATGTACAGTATATTAGTATTGATAATGGTTGGTCAATTATGGTGTTTAATTTCAAAACCCTAATATTATTTGGCTAAACCCTAATTTGGAAATCAATTGTGGGTTTAAGACGGTTATTTAAATGTGTTATATATTTTATGTTGTGTGTTACATAACGTTATGATAATTAGGAAACCCTAATTGTAAATTTAAAACCCTAGATTATATTTGAATTTCTAATAATTAGAAACCCTAATTGGAAACCTAAACTAGAGATTTTGATTAGTCAGAAATTGTGTTACTGTGGATAATAACGCGTATGATATATTTTATTAAGGTAAACCTAATTAGTAAATTAAAATTATAATGATTAGAACCCTAATTAAAGATCTAGAAACCCTAAATTATTAAAAAACCCTAATTTTCTATTAAAATCCTAATTTTTAATTAGTAAGTTATAATTAAAATTTTATTGAACTTTAGTCTTAATTGTTCAAACTCTAGAAATTATTTGGGATACCTTAAGGATTAAAATCTAGTGATTAAAACCTAGATTCAAGTGTCATGGACCAAAATAACCTTAAAATATTTATTAGTTTACTAAAATACCCTTTATGGTATTTATTTAATAATCTAGATTGTATATTCATCAACCTAGATTGCTAATTCATCAACCTAGGTCTATAGCACATGCCTAAAATCAGCCAATGCTTATCTCTTTTGCCACCTTGCATGTTAGATGCATGAATCTAGGTTGTATAAAAGGATTGAGAGAGAGAAAAAAATCATTTTGCTAGCTATTTTTGCACAAACACTCCACCTAAGTCTCTCTCTCTCTAAACCCACTAATTTTCAGTGCTAGATCAGTAACAAAACCGAGCCCCACTAACAGCTACAAGAAATCAGTAGCCTAAGATCAAAATTTTTCAAAGAAAAGGTATAAACCCTACTTAAATTTCTGTCCATTTTTCGGTTGTTAGATGTTATGTTTGAGTGTTAGAATATGTTGTTAGTAGTGTCTAGTGATGATCTGGGTTGATAGATGTTAGATCCATAACATCTATAGACTCGGATTTGAGTTTTTGCAAAATCTGGAAAAACTTGGTTCTGTGGTCTGACAACGAATGTCAGTGGCCACAGATCCTTGATTGTTTATGGGTTGTGTTGTTTTTAAGTTGTTATTGATAGTCTGTAATGTTGTCTTTAATTTTCATAAAGAATCGAGGTCATTTGATGTGTATATTGTTAGTTATTAACGGTCAAATACCGTTGACCGAGCTTGACCAAAGAGTTTCTGGGTAACCCAGAAACTCAAAATCAGTGCCTGACAAGATTTTGTCAAGCCATGATCTGTTACTTGTTTCTTGTTTTGATTCTGTTCTTGTAACCATGTTGTAGTTTGTTAGTTTAACTACAGAACACCGCTATTAGAACACCTAAACATCAAACCGGATTATTACAGTGGCCGGTCAAACCAGGCTGGAGGATCACAACATACGCTTTCTGGGTAACCCAGGGTTTGACCGGATCGTATCTACTTGATCTGTTGTTGTTATTGTGATATAATGTGATAGACCTACTCTATTATATGTTGGCTGCACACTGCAACTTTTAAATCGCTAAAAAATCACCTAGATCACAAGTTATGGAAGCCCAATAATGAGCAGTCGAACTGTTCTTCAATTCTGGGTAACCCAGAACATGAAGAACAGCTCTGACAGCTTGTTCAACGCTTCGGATCTCGTTAGTTATGCATGGTTTGATGATGTTGTCTGTTGGGTCGTGTAGTCTTGTACTTGTACTACATTATCGGACCATCAACATGTCCAAAAACAGATTTGGTAGCGTTTAATCAATGGTCAAAGTGGTACCCACGAAACTGCCTTATGAATGCTCAAGAACATGAAGAACACCTATAGCGACGGTTCTGTCGCTATAGGTGACCTTTAGCGACAGATTATTTATTATTTTCTGGAAATTAATAAAAAAATAGAAAAAAATAGTTTTTAATTATAAAAAATACAAAATAAATTATTAAAAATTATTAAAAATTCCGAAAATTAGTTTTTAATTATTTTTATTATATTTCATAAATATTTAATATTTTTGAAATATGAAAAGCATTTAATTTATTTAATTATAATATTAAATAAATTATTTAAAAAATGATTTTTATATTAGAAAAATTATTAAAAATTATATTATGATATAAGAAAATATTTTAAGTTATTTTTAATGACTTTTAATATTTTATGATTAATAAATTAATATTAATGGTAATTAATTTATTTACTAAATGAATTAAGTTAATTAATTAAAAATAATTTTATTATATTAAAAATCATATTAAATGAAAATAAGGTGTTTAAAAATATTTTAAGTTATAAAATATAACTTTTAATATTTAAAGGATAATTTCATTAATAATTTAATATAATGATGATTAAGTTATTATTATTGACATTAAATTTATTTAATAATTATATTAAATAAATAGTTTAAAAATGGTTTTATTAATTTAAAAATCATTTAAAATAGATATAAATGAATTAAAAATATTTTAAGTTATGAACAATGACTTTTAATATTTTGATAATAGAACATTAATACTTTAATATTAATGTTAATTATTTAAAAATAATTTTAAATATTTTAAAAATCATTTAAGGGTAATATTAATACTTTAAAAGTATTTTGAGTTATTATACATAACTTTAATATTTTGAAAATGATTTCATTAATAGTTTAATACTAATTAAATATTAATGATAATAGAATTGATTAGTATTTAAATCATTTTAATATGATTCCGATGTTTGAAAATTTAGGATAAATTATAATAAATGTTTTAAAATTATATTGAGTCATTTAAAAATAATATGACTGATATTTACGGATATTGAGTTATAGTGTAGAGTCTTAGACTCGATAATTACCCGATAAAGTTATCGGTACACCGACATATTTCAGAAATTGATCTGGACTTAGATATTTGATTGTATAAGTGATTATTTGTGATTCAATGGTTGTTAAATTTATATGTCAATGTGATTAGGATATGTGCTGACTGCAATAAGCAGTGTTATGTGTTATAGTATATTGTTCTAATCGAACGAACGATCTTATTAATGATAGGTCGTGAGATAAGCGATAAAACTAAGTTGCATATTGTAAGCAGCGCATCAGGCAAGTATCTAACCTTTGCATTTTCTTTATGCAATGGATGTGAGTAAGATTGTTTCTAAACTATATTATTATTGTACAGATTATGAACTTTATATTATATAAGCTCATTGAATATCAACATGTTAGTATATAATAATTCAGACTTATATATTCTGTTCGTTAATTTCTAGAAATGGTTAAACAAGTGTCCCCACTTGGATAATCATTGTATTTAATCACATGTTGATATACCTTTGTCAATTACCTGTATACATATATGTTGAATTATAGATTATTGTTGAACAAGATAAAACTTTTGATTTGGAACCCAGAAAAGTATGAACATCCCTACACGGAAAAAACTTTTATGCGCCCAAGGCGGACAGAGTGAACGATACCCTCGTTCTTGCACGTAGTATTGATCAATGCAGGGCATAACGGGCTGATCACCCCCGTGCCCGTAAGTTATGACGGTTTACAGATGAATTTCTGTTTAACCTTTTCAAAAATGAAAACAATGTTCATGGCATATCACTATAACCTCAGATATAGTCATTATGTAGTTTCAAAAATTTGAAAGAGAGTTGTTATGTTATTATTATTGGTCCAGAATACTTCACAACTATTGACTTGTTGTAGAAGAATAGTACAAAGAAAATATTTAAATCCTTTCAGCTTATATATATATAATTGCTATTGCTTGTTGGGCACTCAAATGCTCAACCTTGCTTAATTTAAATATTTTCAGCTAAGTGTGAACGACCAGAGAGCTCTGCTAAGAACAAGTGAAAGGGAAAGGTTGCTGAATGAATGAATGTTATCTTATGTAATAGTTAACTTTAGTATGACAATGATATTATATTAGCTATCATGGGTTGTAATGAATGTATTAAAGGTTACGTACTTGGGAGCTAGGCTCTGATAATGATGTAAATTAATTTGATCTTTTATATTATTGTATTATTATTAGTATTATTCCTCTCATAGAAATGGTATCATGAAGAACCGAGTTCGGGTTTCAAGTATCCGAGTTTGGGGTCCTCACAGGTTGGTATCAAAGCTTAGGGTTAAAAACCATAGGTGGGTTAGACCTTAGGCTATAACCTTAGAACAGAGGAAAACGTTAAAAATATAAATAACTCATATAGAGTTTAAAAAGAGGTGAATTGAATAAATTCATCGTCATACAAAATGAAAGATAACTCATATAAAACTCTTAAGTGCTGTGTGTATATACTATATGCTAATCAGGATAATTTATGTGTAGATGTCTGGTGGAAAAGGCTTGTTATATGCATATAGCATGAAGAAGGATCAAACCCATACACCCGAGCTGATATCGAAGCCAATAGCTGAAATAGAGGCTCACGATGAAAACAACTCAGACGAGGTGGTGGTTGTAGAAAATGTAATACAAGATCCAGAGATGGTGGAGCTGACAGATAGCGATTCGGACACTAAAATTGAAGTTGATCAAGCATCAATGGAGGTGCATGATCTGAAGAACAAGGTTTCTTCTCTGGAGAAGCTGTGGGAGATAGAAAAGTTGTTGAATAGTCAGTTGCGTCAGGCATTAATTGAAACAATGGAAGAACAAGATAAGCTTAAAATCCAAATTGATCAGATAGGAGCTACAAGTAACTCTCCGTGTGCAGCTCCGAGCAAGAAGGGGAAAAGAAAGATAGAAGATCATGACCTAGGAAAATCTGATAAGAAGAAAGGGAAAAGAATTTGTTACCTTTGCGGTTATGAAGGGCATACTACTCTGTATTGTCCTGACTATAAACCAGGAGCATGTTTTATCTGTGGGATAGAAGGTCATCAGGCGAGAAGTTGTCCAAGGAAAAGGTGTAATAAATAGGTAGTATAGGTTCTGTTGTGAAGGAGTGTTTAATATAATACATATGATAAGTATGTTTGTGTAATGTAATGTTTCCAACTTTTATATTAGGTCAAGACTGTAAATCCCGACTTTTGAGGTCATAAAGGGATAGCTGAAGTTCAAAGCATTTTGTGCTATGTAAAATATTCGTTAAATGAATATGAATCTATGTTTGAGAAATGATGAAATAAGTTTAAAATATTAAACTTATGTGATAAGGTTTAGAATGTAAGTTAAATTATGATTTTTTTTAAATCAGATAATGCCGCCAAGACGTCGAACTCGCAATCAAAGGGCAGAGGAATCTGTCAACAACGATGAGGGACAACAACAACCAGATCCGATGCAGCAATTTGTGAACATGTTAGCTCAGGCTATGCAACAGGGAATACCGGTCGCTGGAAACCAACCGGGCAATCGCTTAGCGAACTTCAAAGACTTTAAGGCTGTAGGACCACCAGAATTCAAAGGTACAACTGACCCTGTAGAAGCTCAAATTTGGGTTAAGGAAATTGAAAAAGCGTTTATGGTAGCTAGGGTAGATGAGGGGCAGAAAACTGCTTTTGCCACTTACATGATGAAGGGGGAAGCAAATTTTTGGTGGGAAGCGAATCAGGCTAGGGCAGGAGAAGGTGTAGTCACATGGGATAGATTTAAAACTTTGTTTTTCGAAAATTATTTTTCACCAAGTATGCAGGCGAGGATGGAGGTTAAATTTTTAGAGTTGAAGCAGGAGAATATGACGGTGTCTGAATATGCCGCCAAATTCAATGAGTTAGCTAGGTTTGCCCCACATCAAGTCGATACAGAGACTAGGAAAGCTAGAAGGTTTGAGCTTGGATTGAAACCCTGGCTCTACAACAAGGTGGCGGTGTTGCAGATTCCTACATTTGTAGCACTCATGGAGAAGGCGATCATAGCTGAGAAGGGAAGTGAGGCCATGAGCCTATACAACAAGGATAGAAAGAATAAAGGCAAGGTAGAAGGAGCTGGGAAGGTAGGAATTAATATTGGGAGCAGGAGTGTAAATGGCAAGAGGAAGGGGAGCAATTTTGGAAGTGTGCAGGTAAAACAAGAAGGTACGAAGAAGCAGATGGTACCGTGCAAGACATGTGGAAAGAACCACTCTGGGGAGTGTCTGAAAGGAAAATTCGTTTGCTATAAGTGCGGGCAGGAGGGCCATATCTCTCCCAACTGCCCCAATCCTAGAATGAATAGTGGATGTTTTCTGTGCGAATCGACTGAGCACAGGGTGAAGGATTGTTCGAAGAGGAGGGTGGAGGCAGGTAGTGTTAATACTGGAACTGGCAGCGGGACTTTGGCAATCACGGGACCGACTTCGTCAAGCAAGCCAACAAAATCTACTGCGAGAATTTTCAACATGACGGTCCAGGACACGGCAGCAGCTGGCACTGGAACCCCAGGTGTGATTCGTATAACTTTTATTTTCTTATGCATGATTTTCATATAAATAGTAATTTATTTCTAAAGAAATTTTGAGGAGGAATTTGAGTTCTTTTGGAAACCAATTTTTCCGTTTAATCAGAAAGACAAGCTTTATGGAAATAGTTAAAGATCAGTTCGATCAATTGTGATAGAGATCTACTTGCAGAGATTGTGTATGCTATGTAACCGTATATGTGTAGGTTTTTAAAACGGTGATTCCGGGGACGGAATCTTTATAAGGGAGGGTGAATGTAACAACCCGATATTTTTTATATAAATAAATAAGAAATTTTGCGTATAAATTTTTTTTTAGGATGAGGATTTGTACAAGATATTATGTATTTATGTGGTAAATAAAAATATATTTATTACATAAATATTTACAAATAATTTTATTTTAGAATTATTGATTATTATATAAGTTTATTCTTATAATAATTACTTTTATGGTAGAAATGTTTTTATTAATTATTTTCTATGAAAATATAATCATATATTATTTAAATAATATATGGAGTGATTTTTAGAATAAATATAATAATTATTTTATTATATGAATTTTAGTACAGATTATTAAGTTAACTATTTTACCTTGATTATTAAGGTTAAATAGGAAGAATAAATCAGATATGAAATCCAAACCCTAATTTTGGATTATTGTCAAGGTACGAGAATAATAATATAATTTTAAATTTTAGTGCTATAAATATGTACAGTATATTAGTATTGATAATGGTTGGTCAATTATGGTGTTTAATTTCAAAACCCTAATATTATTTGGCTAAACCCTAATTTAGAAATCAATTGTGGGTTTAAGACGGTTATTTAAATGTGTTATATATTTTATGTTGTGTGTTACATAACGTTATGATAATTAGGAAACCCTAATTGTAAATTTAAAACCCTAGGTTATATTTGAATTTCTAATAATTAGAAACCCTAATTGGAAACCTAAACTAGAGATTTTGATTAGTCAGAAATTGTGTTACTGTGGATAATAACGCGTATGATATATTTTATTAAGGTAAACCTAATTAGTAAATTAAAATTATAATGATTAGAACCCTAATTAAAGATCTAGAAACCCTAAATTATTAAAAAACCCTAATTTTCTATTAAAATCCTAATTTTTAATTAGTAAGTTATAATTAAAATTTTATTGAACTTTAGTCTTAATTGTTCAAACTCTAGAAATTATTTGGGATACCTTAAGGATTAAAATCTAGTGATTAAAACCTAGATTCAAGTGTCATGGACCAAAATAACCTTAAAATATTTATTAGTTTACTAAAATACCCTTTATGGTATTTATTTAATAATCTAGATTGTATATTCATCAACCTAGATTGCTAATTCATCAACCTAGGTCTATAGCACATGCCTAAAATCAGCCAATGCTTATCTCTTTTGCCACCTTGCATGTTAGATGCATGAATCTAGGTTGTATAAAAGGATTGAGAGAGAGAAAAAAATCATTTTGCTAGCTATTTTTGCACAAACACTCCACCTAAGTCTCTCTCTCTAAACCCACTAATTTTCAGTGCTAGATCAGTAACAAAACCGAGCCCCACTAACAGCTACAAGAAATCAGTAGCCTAAGATCAAAATTTTTCAAAGAAAAGGTATAAACCCTACTTAAATTTCTGTCCATTTTTCGGTTGTTAGATGTTATGTTTGAGTGTTAGAATATGTTGTTAGTAGTGTCTAGTGATGATCTGGGTTGATAGATGTTAGATCCATAACATCTATAGACTCGGATTTGAGTTTTTGCAAAATCTGGAAAAACTTGGTTCTGTGGTCTGACAACGAATGTCAGTGGCCACAGATCCTTGATTGTTTATGGGTTGTGTTGTTTTTAAGTTGTTATTGATAGTCTGTAATGTTGTCTTTAATTTTCATAAAGAATCGAGGTCATTTGATGTGTATATTGTTAGTTATTAACGGTCAAATACCGTTGACCGAGCTTGACCAAAGAGTTTCTGGGTAACCCAGAAACTCAAAATCAGTGCCTGACAAGATTTTGTCAAGCCATGATCTGTTACTTGTTTCTTGTTTTGATTCTGTTCTTGTAACCATGTTGTAGTTTGTTAGTTTAACTACAGAACACCGCTATTAGAACACCTAAACATCAAACCGGATTATTACAGTGGCCGGTCAAACCAGGCTGGAGGATCACAACATACGCTTTCTGGGTAACCCAGAAAGCTCTTATGAATGTGAGTTCTGACGGGGTTTGACCGGATCGTATCTACTTGATCTGTTGTTGTTATTGTGATATAATGTGATAGACCTACTCTATTATATGTTGGCTGCACACTGCAACTTTTAAATCGCTAAAAAATCACCTAGATCACAAGTTATGGAAGCCCAATAATGAGCAGTCGAACTGTTCTTCAATTCTGGGTAACCCAGAACATGAAGAACAGCTCTGACAGCTTGTTCAACGCTTCGGATCTCGTTAGTTATGCATGGTTTGATGATGTTGTCTGTTGGGTCGTGTAGTCTTGTACTTGTACTACATTATCGGACCATCAACATGTCCAAAAACAGATTTGGTAGCGTTTAATCAATGGTCAAAGTGGTACCCACGAAACTGCCTTATGAATGCTCAAGAACATGAAGAACACCTATAGCGACGGTTCTGTCGCTATAGGTGACCTTTAGCGACAGATTATTTATTATTTTCCAGAAATTAATAAAAAAATAGAAAAAAATAGTTTTTAATTATAAAAAATACAAAATAAATTATTAAAAATTATTAAAAATTCCGAAAATTAGTTTTTAATTATTTTTATTATATTTCATAAATATTTAATATTTTTGAAATATGAAAAGCATTTAATTTATTTAATTATATTATTAAATAAATTATTTAAAAAATGATTTTTATATTAGAAAAATCATTAAAAATTATATTATGATATAAGAAAATATTTTAAGTTATTTTTAATGACTTTTAATATTTTATGATTAATAAATTAATATTAATGGTAATTAATTTATTTACTAAATGAATTAAGTAAATTAATTAAAAATAATTTTATTATATTAAAAATCATATTAAATGAAAATAAAGTGTTTAAAAATATTTTAAGTTATAAAATATAACTTTTAATATTTAAAGGATAATTTCATTAATAATTTAATATTAATGATGATTAAGTTATTATTATTGACATTAAATTTATTTAATAATTATATTAAATAAATAGTTTAAAAATGGTTTTATTAATTTAAAAATCATTTAAAATGGATATAAATGAATTAAAAATATTTTAAGTTATGAACAATGACTTTTAATATTTTGATAAATAGAACATTAATACTTTAATATTAATGTTAATTATTTAAAAATAATTTTAAATATTTTAAAAATCATTTAAGGGTAATATTAATACTTTAAAAGTATTTTGAGTTATTATACATAACTTTAATATTTTGAAAATGATTTCATTAATAGTTTAATACTAATTAAATATTAATGATAATAGAATTGATTAGTATTTAAATCATTTTAATATGATTCCGATGTTTGAAAATCTAGGATAAATTATAATAAATGTTTTAAAATTATATTGAGTCATTTAAAAATAATATGACTGATATTTACGGATATTGAGTTATAGTGTAGAATCTTAGACTCGATAATTACCCGATAAAGTTATCGGTACACCAACATATTTCAGAAATTGATCTGGACTTAGATATTTTGATTGTATAAGTGATTATTTGTGATTCAATGGTTGTTAAATTTATATGTCAATGTGATTAGGATATGTGCTGACTGCAATAAGCAGTGTTATGTGTTATAGTATATTGTTCTAATCGAACGAACGATCTTATTAATGATAGGTCGTGAGATAAGCGATAAAACTAAGTTGCATATTGTAAGCAGCGCATCAGGCAAGTATCTAACCTTTGCATTTTCTTTATGCAATGGATGTGAGTAAGATTGTTTCTAAACTATATTATTATTGTACAGATTATGAACTTTATATTATATAAGCTCATTGAATATCAACATGTTAGTATATAATAATTCGGACTTATATATTCTGTTCGTTAATTTCTAGAAATGGTTAAACAAGTGTCCCCACTTGGATAATCATTGTATTTAATCACACGTTGATATA
This sequence comes from Panax notoginseng, assembly GCA_016801055.1. Classification (NCBI taxonomy): domain Eukaryota; kingdom Viridiplantae; phylum Streptophyta; class Magnoliopsida; order Apiales; family Araliaceae; genus Panax; species Panax notoginseng. Next base: position 144,969,892 of record CM029013.1, on the reverse strand, counting down.
CCTTTGTCAATTACCTGTATACATATATGTTGAATTATAGATTATTGTTGAACAAGATAAAACTTTTGATTTGGAACCCAGAAAAGTATGAACATCCCTACACGGGAAAAACTTTTATGCGCCCAAGGCAGACAGAGTGAACGATACCCTCGTTCTTGCACGTAGTATTGATCAATGCAGGGCATAACGGGCTGATCACCCCCGTGCCCGTAAGTTATGACGGTTTACAGATGAATTTCTGTTTAACCTTTTCGAAAATGAAAACAATGTTCATGGCATATCACTATAACCTCAGATATAGTCATTATGTAGTTTCAAAAATTTGAAAGAGAGTTGTTATGTTATTATTATTGGTCCAGAATACTTCACAACTATTAACTTGTTGTAGAAGAATAGTACAAAGAAAACATTTAAATCCTTTCAGCTTATATATATATAATTGCTATTGCTTGCTGGGCACTCAAATGCTCAACCTTGCTTAATTTAAATGTTTTCAGCTAAGTGTGAACGACCAGAGAGCTCTACTAAGAACAAGTGAAAGGGAAAGGTTGCTGAATGAATGAATGTTATCTTATGTAATAGTTAACTTTAGTATGACAATGATATTATATTAGCTATCATGGGTTGTAATGAATGTATTAAAGGTTACGTACTTGGGAGCTAGGCTCTGATAATGATGTAAATTAATTTGATCTTTTATATTATTGTTATTATTATTAGTATTATTCCTTTCATAGAAATGGTATCGTGAAGAACCGAGTTCGGGTTTCAAGTATCCGAGTTTGGGGTCCTCACAACTACTCACTAGGAGTTTACATCTTCTAAATATTCAGCAAAACTAGGTTGTCATAATAACCTTTACTCAATCATCTCAGATTCTACTCGTACTCAACGACTTCACACTATTCATATCCATAATCACATACTACCCCAACATTACTCTGAGGAGTTTAAAATATTTTCATATCTGTTTGAGGGATCATAAAATCATGAACTTTGAGGTTTAGGGGTATTTCTACCAGCTACCTCTTTCAATTAAGAAAGACAGGTATTCTACCTCTGAAATATTTTATATTTGGTATGTTTACAATTACAAAGAAGGTAAACTACCGATGCGGGTACTTTAGAGGATCAGTCTGTTGTACCTTAGTAATCGGAACGACTATATGCGTTCTTAGATTGGAATATTTTATCCCATTAGTATAGCCCCATTTTTAGGGTTATTCACCTCAGACTCATCATAAGATTCCGCACCAAAACAATTTGGTTTGGCATAAGCTTTCAAAGAATACTTTGAATTTCATAAACATTTGTCTAGCTGAATCAAATAGCTTAGACGCATATCAATCATTCGAATTTCAATCGAAACATTTCTAGCCAAATTCAGTTGGCAATAAATTATCTTTAAAATTCTTAAAATCATTTTATGACGTCATGATACCGCACTGTATTTATAGTACGTTTGAGGATTCCGTCATTGTGTGACTTTGTCATACTACATCATACCATAGTGGGCTGACGATCTTTAGATCACATACCACACTAGGTAATTTTGCATTGATAACTCCATCATTTTTATCATCTCTGCACCAGGTTGCATGATGCATTAATGATATAAAAATACATTTTGATAATTCAAATTATTTTCGTCTAGCCGAATCAATTGGCCTAGACTCTTCTTTAAACTGTTCAAAAACCTTTGAAAATCATCTTTGGTGTCATCATGCCACAACATGTAACGATGTGTTAGTAGCCCGAAGTCCACACCTACACACTTGTCACCATGTGTCGAGGATAACAAAATTCATTTTATTTCGAAAGGCACATCAGTGCGAATTTAGCTTGATGTCAAAAATGTCGAAGTCTAGCATAGCTAGAAGATTTGGAATACCTATGATTCCACCATCAACTTCAATTTCTCTACTGATCCATTTCTTAATAAGTCTATCTATTTCTATCATCCTCAATTCTCCAATCTCAATATAACTATACCCGTTCGTCAAACTTACCACACATTATGAGTTCAGGAACTTTTCACAATCATATGAGTTTAAGAACTTGTCCTAGTCAGACCTTTGGCGTCCATTCGCTGAGGGGTTCATAAACATTTCATACAATTATGAGTCACGAACGTACCATAAGTATGAGTTTTAAGAACTCGTACTTAACCTTATATTCTCTATCTATTCGTTATACACCTGAGAAAAGAATCACCTTATCCACATGCATATAACAAATAGCGCGACATTAGGTTCCAATGATTATCAATACCAGAAACTAAGTGGTTGTCAAACCAAACTCGGCCACTAATCAATATAGGAAGCTAAGTGAACAATTCCCTGCCCATACAAAGAATTGGTCAACCTAACCACTATATCGACCAGGAGGCTAAGTGATTCTAAAACCAAGTACAAACTCCCCGCCCATACAAGGAATCATACAACTCAGCTGCTGACTTGAGTCCTCAATTGAAATCCCTCACCATTCTAACTTTTTATTTTCTTAATACGAATTTTCTTTAATCCGCATCTTAACATTTGCCACTCTTTTCTGAGTTTACATTGTACCATTTCATAGTACATTCTCTTTATAGCGTCAGGCTATATCATACCAATCACTTAACATATCTTATGTTATTCAATGATTTAATCTGATCACGTCGTGATCTTATTTGGTAATCATTTCTCCTTATACTTACGATCGTTTTATTTTACGATCTTCTTAGTCTTCTCTTTAATCATACTATATTATGATTTTATTAACACTTCTCATCTTATAGACATAGTCTATTTATTATCACTTTTCATCTCTATCATTGGAGTCAGGTAACTCCAGATTCTTATCCTTATAGCTCTTCAAGATTCTTCTTTGAATCTTAATTATCTTTCTCTTTACTTAATAATGAATTTCCAAAAATTCATCTCTTATTGCTTAAACTCTATTCGAGTTTATTACTTATCATCTCTCCGCGGTTATATCCTAAGGTACACCTACCTAAGATTTATAACCTACAGCTCTGATACCAACTGTAGCGTCCCTAAATCCGGGTCCCAAGAACCACGAACTTGGTACGTTACGCTACTTCATCATCATACATATTCTATCATCTAATGCGGAACAAATAAACATATATTGTTTATTTTACATAATTCTATAACATTTTCCCAGGTTTATTAACCTTAACTTAATACATACCTTCAATAACTTAAAGGTTTACAATGCTATGTTCGTTAGAAAATTTAATAGATCTAACTGCAACATAAAATAATCTTGCACTTTGCCCTTGTCTCTGTCTTTATTCGAGCTTTCATCTAAATCTGAAAATTTTATCATGATATAGCAAGGGTGAGCATCAAATTTGCCCAGCAAGTTTTAAATACAATGAAGATATATCATGATTGAAAAGAATGAATAAGCTTTCAAGTTTTCAACAATATATTAATTGTGAAATAACATGAATCAAGTTTCAATAATTTCATGACTGAATCAATAATGTTTGAAGGTCAACAATGACCATAAACAATTTAACTGAACCTTATGGTAATGAAGGTGATCAGCCTTTCATACCTGATGAACATATGCAACATGCACTAAGTGCGAATCAATAATCAGTGTAGACGTGAATAATCAACAATAATCATTCACTAACATGCTTTGAATATACAACTCAAGTTTGAGTTAGGAAACTTGCCTGATTCGTTGACTACTGCTACGCAGTTTAAGTTAACTTCTTTTAGTAAGACCTATCAGTAATAATAAGATTGGTCTTTCAATCAGCATATTCTACTTTGTATCATAATACAATTACTTTGTCAATAGATTATCTAACACTTAATCAAATATTAGATAACATCGTAACACATCGGTATTATTATCATTCTTGGATAATTATTCAATCACTGTATCATATTCATTATGATTAAACACTTAATCTTTCTTATTATAAACTCTTTTCTATAATCCAGCAGAATGTTTATAATTCAGCAAACTGTTTTCTCTAATTCAGTAAGCTGTTTTCTCTAATACTTCAATCCAGCTAGCTGGATTCATAATCCTTCAACCTAATGACCAATCCAGCAGACTGGATACATAATTCCTTTAATCCAGCAAGTCAAACTGCAATCCAGCAAACTAGATTACAAATCCAGCAACTAGATTGCAATCCAGCAAGTTGGATTCAACATATTTTCAATTCAATAAACTTCTTTTCAATCCAGCAAGCTGGATTCATCAGATTTTCTAATCCAGCAAGCTGGATTCTATATCCGTACACGAAAATACCAAATCAACTTATTATTTCTCTATCCTTTGCACAAACATGTATACACATATTTCATACACAAAAAGTATTTTTCCAAAATTTTCCAACTTCCTTTGGTATTTTTTAAAAATCATTTTTAGTTAATTCCTTAAGAAATTAGCTACCTCGTGCACAACTCCGGAAATTCCCATCTCTTGGCACAATCTTATACGTCTTAACGTGACACTCCAGTTTAAATTTCGTGGCCATCGGAGTTATAGAACTCTGGTTATAGCGATTTTCGTCGGAAAATCACAGAAATTGAAATGGTCATAACTTGCTCATTTTAACTCGGAATGAGCTCATTTTTGGACACAAGGTACTTGATATCATATATTTTCATGTCCCAAAAGGCCAGAATTTTTTTCACATTTTAAGTTGCCGAAACAGCCCTTTTAAAATTTTGGGCAGAAGCTAAAGTAGCATTTTGCAGTTTCTCGTGCTTTATTAAATATTTTCCATACGGAAATCTACAACTCCTTTTTCAGTGATTCCACTTGGAGATGTTAGATAACTTATCATAGTATACTCCCAAATTTTTCCAGAATTTTTACATGTCCGAAAAATGACCAAACTGCCCCTACTCTTTGACTGTCCAAAACAGTCTATTTTTCACTTTTAGCAATGAAACTGTTTTTGGTAAAACAGTCACTACAACTTGTGTACTCAACATTTTTGAGTGCTACCACTTGGGTTTAGTAGTTAACTTACATATCTAGCACCTCTCTTTTACGGATCGCAAAAAGAAGGTTTAGATCAAAAACGGTGAAAATCCAAAGTACATAGAAATTTTAGAGCTTATAAAACTAGAAAAATCACTTTTCTTTATTCTTGATTTCCAACTAAATCAACACCCAATATGGGTAGATCTAAACATTAAACACTCATAAACACATAGATCTAAGGTTTTTGAGTTTAGAAACATAGATTCAAAATTTGATTTACAATAATCAAAAATTATATAAACAAAAGGGGTTATACCTTTTTGTTCACATGCTCTCCTTCTTCTTCTTCCATGGATGGCTATGGAGTTTTGATGACTTATCAAAAACTTCCCTTCCCCTCCCCCATGGCTGCCGAACCACTTCTTTCTCTCTCTCTCTTGCTTCTCTCTATTTCTCTCTCTTTCTTTCTTTTCCTCTTTTTCTTTCTTCTCTTATCTTCTTTTCTTCTTTTCTTATCCTTATCTCTTCTTATCCGGCCAAGTGCCCTTCTTTTAGGCCAAATTGCTTAGATTTTTATGGCTTTTATTTACCATACCAAATGACCATTATGTCCTTCCATACTTGGATCAAGTTTTGGGCTTCTTAAATTAATTTCTTGGGCCATTGAAACATTATCATATTTCAATGTCTTTCCATTTTACCCACTCTAAATATTTAATTAGGGTCCATTCCAAATATAGAATTTAAGTTATCACCCTTGCACACTAAATTTTATAACCAAATTAAACTTACTTTAATTAAGTCATAAAATTAATAAACTTGAGATAATAAAAGTATATCTCTTGACTTAATATAATATTAATATTATTATTCTCCCACATGTTCCTTAACAATTAGCTCACTTGAGCTTAACACTTAATTCCTTTGGCTTTTCCAAATAAAATATTTGGACTTCCTAGCTAAAATGTTTGGGCCATAAAATTAATATGATCCATTACACTAAATTTCATCTTACCCTACTCATTTCATTAGGGTTTCTATGTACTCAATTTAAATACAAATTCTTATCCCAAGTACATTTAATTTTCTTAACCCAATTAGACTTACATTAATTAGGTTATAAAATTAATTAATCGAGATGTATAAAATAAATCTCTTAAAATTAGTATATATTTTATATACCATAATTCTCTCATCCCATAACCCTTAAGTTATTTAATTCTTCATTCCTAATATATAATTAGGATCATGCTAATTTCTTTTATTTGTCATCACATAATATTCGTATTCACTTACTCACATAATCATTAAATAAATTATGACATGCTCCACAAATCTCTTAGATTAGGTCACTAGTATATATTTAATACTAGAACCACTAAATAACAATAACCATTTAGGTTATTTAATTCTCATACTTAATAACTTGTTCAAGTTATACAATTCATATTGTATACTTAAATTTAATTTCCTCCTCCTCTCCATAAATTGTTTTCAAACAATCTATTTATATATTAAATATATAATTTAATATATTCAATCATTTATTCAAATATGAATTTAATTTACTAACTACTTTGATACCAATATTCATATCTACATATTGGATCTCATCTCATATTTTAGCTTTACATCATTTGGTATAATACTAAATATTATACCATTATCCATATAACATCTTTCACTTCTCACACTGATTTTAACTTTTCTCCATAAAAAGTCAACTGTTGACTTTGAACAAAAGTCAACCTTTACACACTTTGTGTTTACTGTCCATTCTGACTAATCTTGACGTTGCGGACGCAACCGAGCAGTCCATGCTTCAAAATTCTATCTCTAACTCAAATTTTGAGTTTTAAATTACTCCCTTCTTATTGTTAATCGTATTAACTAACAACTTTATACTTATTCAAATTCTTATTTGCCAGTCAAGGCCAACGTTCAAGCTATGTTAATTACTAACATAGTTTTATCTTGATCCTTATATCATTAACTTAATTCATCATTCCTCTTGCTAAAATATTTATAGCACCTTACTAAGTATATATATTTCTATACATATACTCATCTTCGTTTAACCTTATAACATCTCTTCATGTGAAATCTTATCTCCTTAATAAAATTTCCATATGTACTTATATAACATTTCTTAGACTATTCAGTTCATATTGAATTTACAGGTATCGTAATACCTTATTCTCGATATTCCTTCAAGTACATATTAATTCATTTCTAGGGTTTTGAAATTTTGTAACCCATATTTCTTTATTCTCATTCAATTAAGAAACCAAATAGGTTCTTCTTAAAAATTTTGAAATCCTTAAAATTCCTTCACAGAAACGTCAATTCCATACACTTATTTTCTGTCTAGGTTAATCTTATAACCTTTAATCCATCATTTTAGGATTTTAATAATTATCTAAATTCTCGGGTTGTCACAGCCACCAACAGTCCTCGAAATTCGGTACTTGGTCGATTTCGCAACCGATAAAACACGCATAAGTATACGCGGTCTAACAAGTAATATAATGATAAGTTGTGTATCGAAACCACGAGGAATTATTACTAATAGATACAAAGTACCGATTTTATATCGTTTTAGTCTTATTCAAATAGCAAAATAAATGATATTTAATTAATCTAATTAACACTAAATTAACAAAGCAAGTAAATGGATAATGACTGGTATCTAAAGTGATAAGTAGGTTTTATACCTACTTATTTGTTATCTACTTGCTAGAACTATAGCTTAATATCAAGTGTTTTAGTTACTTTTTATGTGTGTTATCTTCATTTTGTAGATTGCATGGCGGAAACTCTTTTCTTAGCATCGTGGATGGAAATGGCATGCAAACGACATGTTGGAAAGCTTGTGGTGGAGTAAAGATGGAATTGGCATATAACAATGAGCATGGCAAATGGAAGTATGGAAGTGAAAATAAGAAGGAGCTTGAAGTTAGCAGCAGTAGCAAAAGGACTAGAAGTGCAACAACATTCATCCTGCAGGAAAACACAACAGCGCGGTCGAGCCATTATAAAGCTTGGACACGGCGCGCCCGCGCTAGGAGGAAAATGCAGCCAGGAGCAGCGTGCCTGCGCCCCATTGTGCATACGGGATGTCGCGGCCGCGCCAGAGGAATTCTGACCAGCATTGACTTTTCTTTAAAAATTCTATTTACGTGTATTTCCTTTAAAGGGTGTAATGGGAGGTTATAGACTAACACTTTAATCGTTTTTTTACTATTCTAGGGTTTTAGAGAGTCACAGAGAGTTCATAGTTCTTACTTCTACTTTTTGGCTTCTCCCTTGCCTCTTTGTTAGATTTTGATAATTAGGGTTTTAATTTGGTTGATTTGGGATTATTGATTCAGTTTTGAAGATCTGGATTGAACAAAGATAAATCAGATTTGCATTATCTTCATCTCTTGGTTCTCATTGTTTTCATTTCTAATTTCATGCTTGAATAAATCCATATAATGGTTATTACTTCAGTGATGAACTAATCTCCATTATGGGATTCTAATGGATCTTATAGATGCTTGATCACCATCTACCGTATTAATTTGTATGAACTTGGAAAATGAAGTACAAATTCAGATTTACCCATATTAGCATGTGTTCATGATTTTTACATGTGATAGATTTCATGATTCGTAATCCGGATAGACATATACCGTATTACCTCGTGTAGTCATTTGAGAGGACTTGTGCTTTAATCCTTTTTACTCTTAAGTCACATAGAAATATAGTGGTTTAGGTAATATTGGATGTTCATATATATTCTATCTTTTATGGATTATATGTGATATGAGCATGGTATATCGAGAGATAGCCATGTTTTACCTTTGTGTTCTCGACTAGCAATCCGAAGTAATCATTTAGACTTAACAAGAGGTATATAATTTGAATATGGCACTAAGTGAAGTTAGAATCCCATATCATCTTAATTTGACTCATTTGCTTGTTAGTTAGTTTATTAGTTGATAATCAATTTAGATATTTAGTTCACATCTTAATCATTCGTTTAAGCAGGCTAAGATAATTACAAAGTTGTTGCATGTGTGACGCCCCCAAAATTAGGTATACATCACCCATCTTGGGTCGTCAGATACATAGTACAGAATATAAATACAACTTACTAATACAACTGTCGTGTACAATACGACAAAACATAAACTGTGAGTTTGAATACAAATATTGTCTTCTAGAGAGTATTCATACTCAAAAGGAGTCCTCATTACATTTATTAACACACTATTACATAGAATAGTGAGGACTACTAACTAATACTATCATTCGGACCATCACTCCGTTCCCCGACTTGCCCCAGCTACGTTCTCATTTCCTGAAGAGAACAGTGAAAGAAAGGGTGAGCTCAACTAGCCCAGTAAGAAATATTATGACTAAGATAATGCAGAATAAATTATCATTAGCCTTCAACAATGTTAAACTGATAAAATATAATAGACATCAAGTTTAACTACAGCGGAACAAGCAATCCATTAAAAGAGTCAAGTAGAAAATAAACTCTACTATCTTTTATGATTTAAAAAGTTTTTCAACACTGTGATCGCTGGGACTCAGCTTAATAAAATAATCCACATCATCGAATCACCCCTGCACTACGGTCAAAGATATTCGTGTATTCATTAATGGTTATGATCATGCCAACAACTGTCCATCAACGCACTACGGGCCAATGAGGACTTTTACCACATCATTTGTAACATTACGGTCATGATTATACCGAATAATCCCTGGTCATAATCATACCAAGTCCATCTATGCACTACAGGCCACAGATAACTTTCAACATTTTATAAACATGAGGATGATGACAATAATATAAGAATTCAATAAAACAAGTTCAAGAATAAAATTATCCAAGCATTAACAACGTCCAAATTGTCAACATGATACTGCTTTGTGGAGTAGAATTCAAGAATGCTTAGAAGAATATTTTCATGAAAAGATATTGGATGAAACACAATTATCAAGGATATTCCACAAATTTCATGGAGTATAGAAGTCAAAACTTAACCAACTGAGTATAATAAAGAATGGAATAACAAAAGAAATCACCATGCATGCGATAGACCGCACAGACATGTTATTCCAACAGAATAATAAATAATGGAACCAGGTCCGGCGTAAAACGCACAGACAGGATATTCCAACAGAATAATAATAAAGACGGAACCAGGTCCGGCGTAAAATGCACAGACAGGATATTCCAACAAAATAATAATAAAGACGGAACCAGGTCCGGCGTAAAATGCACAGACATGATATTCCAACAGAATAATAATAAAGACGGAATCAGGTCCGGTGTAAAACACACAGATAGGATGTTCCAACATAATAATAGAAGAATGTCACCAAGTATAGGGTAGACCGCGTATACAGGTTATTCCAACAGAATAATAAGAAATGGAATAACAACAGTTCTCTTCATGAATAAGAAAGAATAACACCCCTTACCGTTTTAAAGAAGAACTGAAATAAGGAAGTAGTTAAGTAGCAGAATACTTTTCTTTTCTCTCTCTATAGTTTCTCTCTATAGTTTCTCTCTCTAGAGTTCAGTGAATTCGTAAGAAATAATGAAGAAATGAGCTGCTATTTATAGAAAAATAGAATGCATAGTAACTAATCCATGAACGGTCCAGATTGATTACTTTAATCTGACGGTCCATATTTAAAGAAAAATCTTTTAAATAAAATATAATATATTCTATTTATAGAATAACTTTAATAAAGTATTCTGTTTTATATAAAAAGATGTTTCTGTTTTATTACGTTAATAATACGAATAAAACAAAACGTCATTATCGCTAAATAATTCATATTATTAACTGACAATAATTGAATCAAACTGAGTGACTTCTCACATAAGCATTAATAATCAATACCGTGTGTTACTATTCAACCACACGTATTACTGTACTTTTACTACCGAGTAGTTCAACAGTAACAATGGTAAAACTTTCGCCGTTATTGTTAATAAAATATTTTTGTCGTTTTTTCAATCCGACAATAATTTCGTTGTGGGGTTCACCAATGATTGTGCCGTTGTACGAATATTCCCTGTTAAAACGAATATTTCCCGACCAATCGAATATTATATAACAACTTGTGTACTTTGTAAAATTTATAAATATTACCCATAACTATAACATTATATCAAATTAACTCCATAATATTCAAAAATGATATTTATAGAAAATTCATCTTTATTTATAAAAGTTGGGGTTTTACAACCTCCTCTTCTTATGAAATTTCGCCCTCGAAATTAGGGTACGTACCTGGTATGTCGAAGAGGTAAGGATACCTTGATTTCATTTCAGATTCTAACTCCCAAGTCATTTCCTCAACACCGTGGTTTCTCCACAAAACTTTGACTTAAGGTATAACCTTGGAGCGTAGAATATGTTCCTTCTTATCCAAGATTTGAACAGGAACTTCTTCATACGTCAAATCCTTCGCTATTTCGTCCGGTTCTAACTCAATAATGTGGTTCGGGTCTTCCACATATTTGCGTAACATGGATATGTGAAAAACGTTATGAACACGAGACATACTTGGTGGTAAAGCGAGTCTATAAGCCACAGTTCCTACTCGATCGAGGATTAAAAATGGACCGATGAATCGAGAATTGAGCTTTCCTCTCTTTCCAAATCTCGTAACTCCTTTCCATGGAGCAACACGTAAGAGCACATAATCTCCTATATCAAATTCCACGTCCTTTCGATGAAGATCAGCATAACTCTTTTGTCGATCTTGTGAGCTTTTTATACGTTGTCGGATCGTTTGAATCTTTTCTGTAGTCATACGTACCAACTCTGGTCCCAACAACGTTGCTTCACCCACCTCATCCTAGTATACTGGAGAACGACATTTTCTTCCATACAATGCTTCGAATGGAGCCATGCCAATACTTGCTTGATAACTGTTGTTGTAGGAAAACTCCACCAATGGTAAGAACTTGTCCCAACTTTTCTTGAAGTCAAGGACACGGAGTCTTAATAAATCTTCTAGAGTTTGAATAATCCTCTCTGATTGTCCGTCCGTCTGAGGATGATATGCCGAACTAAACCGTAAATCTGTACCCATAGCTTTTTGTAAACTAACCTAAAATCGTGAAGTGAATCTTGGGTCTCGATCAGAAACTATGGATACTGGCATACCATGCAGTCTTACAATCTCATTTATGTACATACGAGCAAGACGTTCAAGTGTATAAGTTTCTCGTATCGGTAAGAAATAAGCAGACTTGGTCAATCTATCAACAATGACCCAAATCGCATCAATACCTTGAGAAACCCTAGGAAGACCGGTAACGAAATCCATAGTAATGTGCTCCCACTTCTATTTTGGAATTTTAAGTGGTTGTAATGGACCATTTGGTACTTGATGCTCCGCTTTGACTCGTTGACAAGTTAAACACCTTGAGATAAACAGCGCTATCTCTCTCTTCATATTGCTCCACCAAAATGTATGACGAAGATCATGATACATTTTGGTACTTCCAGGATGGATTGCAAACGGTGTGTTGTGCGCCTCCATCATGATTTCATACTTTAAATCAGGGTTGTTAGGAACACAAAGTCTGGAGTTGACTCGAAGTATTCCTTCTTCATCGATTCTTGCTTCCGGCATAGCTCCTTCTTGCACTTTCTTCCTCATACGCATCAGCTCCAGGTCTGTAGCTTGAGCAGCTTTAACTTTATCGATTAAAATTGGTTCTACTCGTATATTCGTCATCATCACATGGGTCCCTAGAGTCTTTAACTCTATCTCCATCCTTTGCAAGTCACACAAAATGGGCCTTTGTGTTGACAATATCGCACTCGTACTTGCATATGATCTTCTACTCAATGCGTCAGCTACCACGTTCGCTTTTCCAGGATGGTATTGAATGGTATGATCATAATCTTTCAACAGTTCAAGCCAACGTCGTTGTCGCATGTTGAGTTCCTTTTGAGTGAAGAAATATTTGAGGCTTTTATGATCCGTAAAGATCTCCACCTTCTCCCCATACAAGTAATGCCTCTAAATTTTAAGTGCAAAGACAACAGCTGCCAACTCTAGATCATGAGTAGGATAATTTCTCTCATATTCCTTGAGTTGTCTTGATGCATAGGCTATGACTTTTCCATGTTGCATGAGAACGCATCCCAACCCTTTGCTCGAAGCATCACTGTAGATGACAAATCCCTTCGAGCCAGATGGTATTGTTAGAACAGGTGCTGAAATGAGTCTCCTCTTGAGTTCTTGAAAACTCTTCTCACATTCTTCGCTCCAACTGAACTTTGTATCTTTCCGAGTCAGCTGAGTTAATGGAGTAGCGATTCGAGAAAATCCTTCCACGAATCTCCGATAATAACCAGCTAAACCAAGAAAGCTACGTACTTCGGTCACTGATTTAGGTTGCTCCCAGCTTTGAATAGCTTCAATCTTTGCCGGGTCAACAGATATTCCATGTCTTGATACCACGTGCCCAAGGAATGCTACTTCCTCAAGCCAGAACTCGCATTTCTTCAACTTGGCATAAAGCTTGTATTCACGAAGCTTTTGGAGTACCAGCCTCAAGTGTTGCTCATGATCTTCACGACTTTTGGAATAAATAAGGATGTCATCAATAAAGATGACCACAAAGTGATCCAAATATTCCTTAAATACCCAGTTCATCATATCCATGAAGGCAGCAGGAGCATTAGTCAATCCAAAGGACATGACTAGGAATTCATAATACCCGTACCGAGTTCTGAAAGCCGTCTTTGGAATATCTTCAGTTCTAACCTTCAGCTGATGATATCCAGAACGAAGATCGATCTTTGAAAAGAATTGTGCTCCGTGCAACTGGTCAAACAGGTCGCATACTTCCATCTTTCTTCTTCACGAATAGCACAGGAGCACCCCAAGGAGAAGTACTAGGATGAATAAAGCCAATGTCTAACAATTCCTGCAGTTGGATCTTTAACTCCTGAAGTTCAATAGGAGCCATTCGATATGGGGCTTTGGAAATGGGTTTTGTACCGGGTTCAAGGTCGATACAAAATTCAATTTCACGCTCTGGGGGTAGGCCAGGAAGTTCTTCAGGGAATACGTCAGGGAATTTATTAACAATAGAAATATCATTCAAAATTGACGTATTTTTGTTTAGATCCGTGACATGAGCTAAGAAAGCTTGACATCCGTTTTTTAATAAGCGAATAGCTTTATGGCTTGAGATGACAGTGATTGATTTTAATGGTTTGGTTGCTTGAATTCGCATAATAGGTCGATTAGGAATATGAAAGCTAACAACCTTACGAAAACAATCAATTTTTGCATGATGAGTAGTTAACCAATCAATCCCTAGAATCACGTCAAATGCAAGTATTTTTAATGAAATAAGATCGACAGGTAATGTGTGGGTACCAACTTGAATCAAATAAGACTTATAAACCGTGGATGTAATGAAGGTTTCTCCCAATGGAGTTTCAATAAATAAGTCAAAGTCTAATTTCTCCGGAATCAAATTTAATCGATGAGCGCAAGTAGGAGAAATAAAAGAATGGGTAGAATCGGTATCAAATAAAGTATAGACTTCGTTAGAGTTTATGATAAGCTTACCCGTGATGACCTCATTCGGGTTCCTTACTTTCTGGGAGGTCACTACAAACGCTCTCCCTTGCACTACCGGTTTTGACTTTTCTGGGATGGCATTTGGTGTCTCCATCTTGGCTGAACTTGTTTTTGGTAAACGACAAAATCGAGCTAAATGACCTTCTCTTCCACAATTATAACATGCTTTAGACGGCATCGCGCAGTTTGGACTGATGTGCCCCTCCCCTCCGCATTTGAAACATATGATAGGTGGTCGTTCTCCTTCCTTAACAACGGGTGCTGGTGCTGACGTCTTTCCATCATTGTTGAATCTCCTCTTCTTGAAATGACCATTCTTATTATTTTGGCCCTGATTACCACCGAAGTGGTTACCATTTCTGGCCTATTGATTCCCTCCACGCTTGTTGTCACCGCTTCGATGACTGCTCTCACTGGTATTATCATTTTATCGACTGCTCTCTTTTGGTTGCGTTGACTCGTTATCGCGCTCCACTAACTGAGCCCTATTCACAATATCTGAATACAAACACAGTTTATGAGAAATAAGATGTTGACGTATCTCAGGTTTCAAACCTCGCAAAAACATTTACGTCATTCGCTCTTCATTATCCACCAAGTGGGACGCAAACCGGGACAACTCAGCAAATTTAGCCTCATACTGCGACACGGTCATATTATTCTGCTCCAATTTGATGAACTCCACCTCCTTCATGTGACGAACACTTTCGGGAAAGTATTTGCCATTGAACAGCTCTTGGAACTTCTCCCAAGACATCTTCAGTGCGGCAGGTTGAGTACGCTTAATCGATTCCCACCAGTAATCTGCCTCTCCTCGCAACATAAAGGCGGCAAAGGGAACCTTTTGCTCCTCGGAGCATCCCAAGATATCAAATATCTTGGTGATCTGCTTTATCCATGTTTCCGCTATAAGTGGTTTTGGCTCTCCCTTAAACTCCGGTGGTCCCAGCTCCTTGAACTGTTTAGCGGTGACCATCCGAGAGTTTTCAGTGTTTCCACCTATATTTTGGACAGGAGCCGCTTTCGCCTGTTGTTGCATGAACTGCATAAAGTTTCTGAACATTCCATCATTCATCATCTGGTCAGTGTTGTTGTTTGCATGAGGATTGTCACCTTCCTGATGCACATTATCCTGATTATTGATATGTGGTGAATCAACAGTCGCCTGTGCTCCATTGCTATTCTCAACATTCTCAGATGCCATTTTCAGATACTGCCACAAAATAAAAGTTAATTGATATGTCATATATTATCCTTATATTATGACCGACCAATTAAATACCATGCAAATAAACTTAGGTAGGTCATACTAGCGAAGGAATTCCCCGTCTCTCCCCTCCTAGTTCTATTCTCACATCTTAGCCAGGGATCATATCCCTAAGCTCTGATACCAACTGTGACGCCCCCAAAATTAGGTATACATCACCCATCTTGGGTCGTCAGATATATAGTACAGAATACAAATACAACTTACTAATACAACTGTCGTGTACAATACGACAAAACATAAACTGTGAGTTTGAATATAAATATTGTCTTCTAGAGAGTATTCATACTCAAAAGGAATCCTCATTACATTTATTAACACACTATTACATAGAATAGTGAGGACTACTAACTAATACTATCATTCGGACCATCACTCCGTTCCCCGACTTGCCCCAGCTACGTTCTCATTTCCTGAAGAGAACAGTGAAAGAAAGGGTGAGCTCAACTAGCCCAGTAAGAAATATTATGACTAAGATAATGCAGAATAAATTATCATTAGCCTTCAACAATGTTAAACTGATAAAATATAATAGACATCAAGTTTAACTGCAGCGGAACAAGCAATCCATTAAAAGAGTCAAGTAGAAAATAAACTCTACTATCTTTTATGATTTAAAAAGTTTTTCAACACTGTGATCGCTAGGACTCAGCTTAATAAAATAATCCACATCATCGAATCACCCCTGCACTACGGCCAAGGATATTCGTGTATTCATTAATGGTCATGATCATGCCAACAACTGTCCATCAACGCACTACGGACCAATGAGGACTTTTACCACATCATTTGTAACATTACGGTCATGATTATACCGAATAATCACTGGTCATAATCATACCAAGTCCATCTATGCACTACAGGCCACAGATGACTTTTAACATTTTATAAACATGAGGATGATGACAATAATATAAGAATTCAATAAAACAAGTTCAAGAATTAATTTACCCAAGAATTAACAACGTCCAAATTGTCAACATGATACTGCTTTGTGGAGTAGAATTCAAGAATGCTTAGAAGAATATTTTCATGAAAAGATACTGGATGAAACGTAATTATCAAGGATATTCCACAAATTTCATGGAGTATAGAAGTCAAAACTTAGAATAACAAAAGAAATTACCATGCATGATATAGACCACACAGACAGGTTATTCCAACAGAATAATAAATAATGGAACCAGGTCCGGCGTAAAACGCACAGACAGGATATTCCAACAGAATAATAATAAAGACGGAACCAGGTCCGGCGTAAAACGCATAGAT
Source organism: Panax notoginseng (assembly GCA_016801055.1). Lineage (NCBI taxonomy): Eukaryota > Viridiplantae > Streptophyta > Magnoliopsida > Apiales > Araliaceae > Panax > Panax notoginseng. The sequence goes on along the minus strand of CM029013.1, from coordinate 144,952,764 downwards.
AGGATATTCCAACAGAATAATAATAAAGACGGAACCAGGTCCGGCGTAAAATGCACAGACAAGATATTCCAACAGAACAATAATAAAGACGGAACCAGGTCTGGTGTAAAACACACAGACAGGATGTTCCAACAGAATAATAGAAGAATGTCACCAAGTATAGGGTAGACCGCGTATACAGGTTATTCCAACAGAATAATAAGAAATGGAATAACAACAGTTCTCTTCATGAATAAGAAAGAATAACACCCCTTACCGTTTTAAAGAAGAACTGAAATAAGGAAGTAGTTAAGTAGCAGAATACTTTTCTTTTCTCTCTCTATAGTTTCTCTCTATAGTTTCTCTCTCTAGAGTTCAGTGAATTCGTAAGAAATAATGAAGGAATGAGCTGCTATTTATAGAAAAATAGAATGCATAGTAACTAATCCATGAACGGTCCAGATTGATTACTTTAATCTGACGGTCCATATTTAAAGAAAAATCTTTTAAATAAAATATAATATATTCTATTTATAGAATAACTTTAATAAAGTATTCTGTTTTATATAAAAAGATGTTTCTGTTTTATTACGTTAATAATACGAATAAAACAAAACGTCATTATCGCTAAATAATTCATATTATTAACTGACAATAATTGAATCAAACTGAGTGACTTCTCACATAAGCATTAATAATCAATACCGTGTGTTACTATTCAACCACACGTATTACTGTACTTTTACTACCTAGTAGTTTAACAGTAATAATGGTAAAACTTCCGCCTTTATTTTTAATAAAATATTTTTGTCGTTTTTTCAATCCGACAATAATTCTGTTGTGGGGTCCACCAATAATTGTGCCGTTGTACGAATATTCCCTGTTAAAACGAATATTCTCCGACCAATCGAATATTATATAACAACTTGCGTACTTTGTAAAATTTATAAATATTACCCACAACTATAATATTATATCAAATTAACTCCATAATATTCAAAAATGATATTTATAGAAAATTCATCTTTATTTATAAAAGTTGGGGTCTTACAGCATGTTAGACTAAAGATAATCATTTTTATCCGTGGGATCGATACTTTTCTTACCTTATATTACTTGTGGACCGCGTGTACTTGCGTGTGTGTGATTATTTTGTTAACACCGAAACATGCCAACAAGTTTTTGGCGTTGCCGGGGAAGAATGTTTATTTTTATTACTTTCAACATCAACTTAAGTTAAATTTGTCTGACTTAAACAATTCACATCTTTTCTCATTTATATTTTATTTTTCTTTTGGTTTCAGGTACTCTTAGTTAAGTTTATTCAAACTCGATCTCAGGATTCTGCTTTGGTGCCTAGGTAGGATAACATCAACGGGAGAGCTTGGAGATTGAAAACCATTACTGCTAATACACAAGAGGGATCTGAAACATCGGTACAGATGGCGGCTGATGAACATAGAGCATTGAGAGACTATTCTATGCCGAAAATCAATGAGCTACAGTCGAGCATAGTCAAGCCAGCAATAGTTACGAACACCTTTGAAATCAAATCAGGGACAATCCAAATGGTTCAGAACACAGTCCAGCTTGGGGTTCGGTTAATGATGACCCGAATGAACATCTTCTGAGTTTTATTAAGATTTGTGACACATTCAAGTATAACAATGTGTCAGATGATGCAGTGAGGCTTCGTCTCTTTCCATTCACTTTGAAAGAAAAAGCTAGGAGTTGGCTTCACTCACTACCAGCGGGGTCAGTGACTACTTGGGAGGACTTAGCACAGAAATTTCTAGCCAAATTCTTTCCTATGGCTAAAACTGCAAAGATGAGGAGTGGTCTTTCTCAATTTGAGCAACAACAAGGAGAATCTTTATATGAGGCTTGGGAAAGATAAAAGGAGATGCTAAGAAAGTGTCCTCATCATGGGATGCCAGATTAGATGGTGATCAATACATTTTACAATGGTTTGGGATGGCAATCTAGGCCAAGCATTGATGCCGGCGCAGGAGGAGCATTATGGGCAAAAAGCTATGATGAAGCTTATGATTTGATAGAAACCATGGCAGCAAATGACTTTCAGAGTTCGTTATCTAGACTGCCTCAACCAAAAGGTGTCGGGGTATTGGAAGTGGATGCCATCAAGACATTATCAGCTCAATTGGCGACAATGTCGAAGAAGATCGATGCTATGGCCGAGACTAAAGTACAGCAAGTTGCCTTCGTCTGTGAGTTGTGTGCGGGGTCACACCCAATGGATCAATGTGCTATCACTGTAGAGTTGGTTCAATTTGTGAGCAATTACCAAAGGCCACCTAATCAATTTCATAATTCATACCATCCGAACAACAGAAATCATCCCAATTTCATTTGGAGTAACAATCCTGGTACTCAACAACAACACCAACCTCAACAACAACATCAACCACAACAGTATGCTTATAGACCATCTTACCCTCTGAGATTTCAGCAACATCAACATCCTCCAGCTCCAGCTCCTCAGCCAGAAAAGAAATCTAAAATGGAGGAGATGATGTTGAAGTATATGGCAAATACCGAAGTGTTAATAAAGAGCCAAACTGTGGCAATTAAGAATCTGGAAAACCAAATGGGCCAAATGGCCAACATGCTGAATAATAGACCACAGGGAGCACTGCTAAGTAATGTAGAGGCAAATCTGAGAAGGGAAGAAAAGGAACAGTGTCAGGCTATCACTCTTAGGAGTGGAAAAAGACTACTGAGCTAGGGCCTGGCGCAGTCGCGCCCCAAGAAGAAGGGAATATGGTGCACCCGCGCCACTGTGCAGAGAATTTTGAGCAAAGTTTATCTAAGGAAAATGATGGGAAGCATGTAGTTGAGACAGAACAGAAGGAATCAGCTAAGAAATCCAAAGATATACCACCAGTTGTGTACCCTCCTATACCATACCCTTAGAGGCTTCAGAAGAAAAAATTAGATAAATAGTTTACTAAATTTTTGGAGGCTTTTAAGAAACTGCAAATCAACATACCTTTCGCAGAGGCATTAGAACAAATGAAGAGCTATGCTAAGTTCATGAAAGGCATTCTGTCGAGAAAGAAGAAATTGGAAGACTATGAGACAGTTGCTTTGACTGAAGAGTGCAGTGCGGTTTTGCAACGCAAGCTACCTCCTAAGCTCAAGGACCCCGAAAGTTTCACGATACCTTGCTCCATTGGGAAGCTGTCCTTCGACAAGTGTTTATGTGACTTGGGGGCGAGCATTAATTTTATGCCTCAATCGGTGTTTACACAGTTGGGATTGCCGGTTCCTAAGTCGATAAACATATCATTGCATCATCCTGATAGGTCCATCACATATCCAAGGGGTATTGTAGAAGATGTCCTGGTGAAAGTGGACAAGTTTATCTTCCCTACTGACTTCATTATTCTTAACTATGAAGAAGACAAGAGCATACCGATCATTCTGAGGAGACCTTTCCTAGCTACTGGATGAACTCTCATCGATGTGCAGAAGGGAGAACTTACAATGAGAGTTCAGGACCAAGAGGTTACGTTTAATGTGTTCAAAGCTATGAAGTTCCCCACTGATGAAGAAGAATGTTTCCGGATTGATTCAGTCGACAAAGTATTGAATGAAGAGGCAATGCAAGTGATGAGCAGTGATCCTTTAGAGAATGCCTTATTGGGGGGATTTTGACATGGAGGATATATATGTGGTTGAGTATGTGCAAATTCTGAATACAGTGCCATAAATGAGAAAATTTAAGAGTTCAGTTGAACCACTCAGCCACACAGAAGAGACATTGGAGCATCTTAGACCTTCTTTTGAGATGCCTCCTATTCTTAATCTTAAACCTCTTCCGAACCATCTAAAGTATACATTTTTGGGTGAATCTTCCACATTGCCAGTTATAATTGCCTCAGCACTATCATCTTGTCAGGAAAGTAAACTACTACGAGTTTTAAGGGAATTCAAATATGCTATTGGGTGGACCATGGTAGATATCAAGGGGATAAGCCCCTCATTCTGCATACATAAGATACTTCTTGAGGATGACAGTAAGCCGATAGTGGAGCAACAGAGGAGACTAAATCCTATAATAAAAGAGGTCGTCAAGAAAGAAATCCTTAAGTGGTTGGATGCTGGTATCATATACCTAATATCAGACAGCTCATAGGTGAGCCCGGTGCAGTGTGTACCGAAGAAGGGAGGCATGACTGTAGTAGCCAATGAAAATAATGACTTGATTCCTACCAGAACAGTCACAGGGTGGAGAGTCTGTATGGATTATCGCAAACTGAACAAGGAGACCAGAAAGGACCCACTCCCATTCATTGACCAGATGTTGGATAGGTTGGCGGGACATGAATACTACTGCCTCCTAGATAGATATTCAGGGTATAATCAGATAGTTATAGCCCCAAAAGATCAGGAAAAGACTACCTTCACATGCCCCTATGGAACTTTTGTGTTAAGTAGGATGTCTTTTGGCTTATGCAACACCCCAGACACATTTCAGAGATGTATGATGGCAATATTCTCCGACATGGTTGAGCAAAATGTGGAAGTGTTCATGGATGACTTTTCAGTCTTTGGGGACTCATTTGACATATGCTTGGAGAATTTGGTATTGATGTTGAATAGGTGTGTTGAGACTAATTTAGTGCTAAATTAGGAAAAGTACCATTCCATGGTACAAGAGGGAGTTATCCTCGAGCACAAGGTTTCAGGGAAAGGGTTGGAGGTTGATAAAGCCAAATTAGAGACTATTAAGAGCTTACCACCACCGACTTCAGTTAAAGGGTTCCGTAGTTTCCTTGGTTATGCGGGGTTCTATCGTCGATTCATAAAGGACTTCTCTAAGATCATAAAGCCATTATGCAGTTTGCTTGAGAAGGATGTTCCGTTTAAGTTTGACGAGGAGTGTCTGATAGATTTTGAGCACTTAAAGAAAAGATTGACTACAACACTGATTATCACAGTGCCCGACTGGTCTCTACCTTTTGAACTGATGTGTGATGCAAGTGACTTTGCTATGGGAGTTATTTTGGGACAACGCAGGGAAAAGATTTTTCATGTCATCTACTATGCCAGTAAGACCCTGACAGATGCTCAACTCAATTACACTACCACAGAGAAGGAGCTATTAGCATTGGTGTATGTATTCGATAAATTCCATTCATACCTGATTGGCACGAGAGTAGTAGTGTATACAGAATATGCCACCATCCGGTATTTTATAGCTAAGAAAGATGCCAAGCCCCGTCTCATTCGATGGATTCTTCTGCTGTAGGAATTTGATTTGGAAATCAAAGACAGAAAGGGTACTAAAAATCAAGTAGCAAACCACTTGTCCCGACTAGAGAACCAGGAGAAAGACACGAATGATGGAGTTCTGATCAATGAATCTTTCCTTGACGAACGACTGTTTGTGGTGTAAGGAGAAATCCCATGGTTTGCTAATTTTGCGAACTTCTTAGTGAGCAACATTCTCCCTCCTAATTTGACACGACCCCAAAAGAAAAAGTTTCTACATGATGTTAAATGGTACATGTGGGATGAGCCGTACCTGTTTAAGTAGTGCACCTACATAATGATCAGAAGGTGTATTCCATATAGTGAGACGGAGAGCATACTCTAGGGTTGCCATGCATCAGTCTACGGGGGACACTATGGGGGAGAGAGGACAGCAGCTAAGGTGCTTCAAGTAGGATTTTATTGGCCGACACTCTTTAAAGATGACTATAATTTTGTGCAGAACTGTGATAGATGCCAACGAGTAGGCAACATCTCCAAGAGGAATGAGATGCCCTTAAACATAATCTTAGAGGTTGAGATATTTGACGTTTGGGGTATAGACTTCATGGGACTGTTTGTTTCATCGTGCGAAAATCTATACATTCTACTAGCGGTAGATTATGTTTCCAAGTGGGTTGAGCGGCTTTGCCAATGAATGATGCTAAGGTAGTCTTGAGATTTCTACAAAAGAGTATATTCACAAGATTTGGGACACCTAGGGCCATATCAGTAACGAAGGCACTCACTTCTGTAATAGACAATTTATAGCATTATTGGCTAAGTATGGGGTGAATCACCGTGTTGCCACAGCCTACCATCCCCAAACTAACGGCCAAGCTGAGGTCTTCAATCATGAAGTAAAGAGGATCTTGGAGAAAATTATCAATCCTACGAGAGAAGATTGGTCACTTAAACTCGATGATGCAGTGTGGGCATATAGAACTGTGTATAAGACACCATTATGGATGTCACCTTATCAGTTGGTATATGGGAAAGCCTGCCATCTTCTCATGGAACTTGAGCATAAGGCATACTGGGCCATTAAAAAGCTAAACTTTGACCTCAAAGCAGCGGGGGAGAAAAGACTTCTTCAATTAAATGAGTTAGATGAATTTAGACTGTAGGCTTATGAGAATTCGAAACTGTACAAGGAAAAGATGAAAAAGTGGCACGACCGTAAAATCATAGATAGGAAGTTTGAGTCAGGGCAAGCGGTGTTATTCAATTCACGTCTTCGACTTTTCCCAGGAAAACTCAAGTAGAGATGGTTGGGTCTATTCACAGTGAAAAACCATGTATCCGCATGGTGCAGTTGAGATCTTTGGTCAAGACCTGGACAAGCCGTTCAAGGTTAATGGGCAGAGGTTGAAGCACTACTTTGGGGGCGATGTCGATCGGCAGAAGTCCTCCATGACCGTTTCCAACACATGAGCCTGTCTGAGAAAGTCAAGCTACTTGACTATAAAAAGCGCTCGATGGGAGGCACCACATTAATTCTTTTCTCCCTCTTATTTAATTCTTGTTACATATCTCTACTTTCCCCCCCATGTTTAATTCTGAACAATTTTGAGTTAAGAGCATATTACATATAGTTTAGAAAGACATTGAATATAATATTTTTGATAATAGTTTCTTTTAGTTTGCACAGTTCATTTTTGAGGAATACATATCTCATTTATGAATGTTTTTTGTGTAGGAAGTAAAGTGCACCTACTAGTTGGTAGCCAAGTTGTATTCTGCTGTATCAAGTTCAGTACAGGAACCAGGGCAGCGTGATCGCGCCATCCTTAAGGCCAATTTCAGCGCACCCGTGCCACTCTTCAGTGAGCAGATCTACAGAGTGCGCCTGCGCCCTCATCAAAGCAAAAAATGGCGCGCTCGCGCCATAACCCGGATCCTGATGGTTTTTAAAGTTGTAAAAATTCGACCCATTCAGTATATCTTCTTTCCCTCGGTCGAAATTTCACAGACAACCATATCATATACAGAATCCCTCTCCTAACCTACCATAACCTCTCATCTCCTACTCACTTTCTGCAATTCGCCCCATATCATAACATAAAGAAGAGTCTGTTTCTAATTTTAACATCAGTTTTAGGGTTGCTCTTCCATATCTCTTCAGTAGGGTTTGTGCAGAGTAGATTTCAGAGGCTAGTTTGGGGCTTTTTATCTTTTAGATTCATAAATTAAAGGTTACAAGTTCAATTGTCTGCAGAATATCATGGGTCTAAAGAGAGCACAATCAGTCACTCCATCATCTTCCTCTAATAGCAGCCATGACTAGACTATTCTAGATATCTAGGTTCATTAACCTATCGGCACAGACTCGGTATTATAAGTTGGTGACAAAGTTGTTTGTGCAGGAAAGGGGGCTGAAGCCAACCAAAGCGGATGGGTAGATGTTGTATATGATAAGAGAAAGGGCTTAATTTGGGGTTGTGGCAACACCTGCGACTACACCATCAGCTATAGTTCAAGAATTCTATGCTAATGCCAGGGAGACACAAAGCGGAGTTTCCTTCGTCCGGGGCATACAAGTTAATTATCTTTCGCCGGCGATCCGTGAAGTGTTTCATTTACCTACTCTCCCTGCTGGTCAAGAAAATTGGGTTGTGGCTAAGAGGTTTGAGATTGATTTGGACCAGGTGATTACAGACTTATGCGTGCCAGACTCCCAGTGGGCTATCAAGCCCGACACATATACAAAGACTAATTTCCCACATTCCGCGCTCAATCGATATGCCAAGGCTTGGAATAACTTTATATGTGCTAATCTGATGCCCTCCATTCACCAGCATGATGTTACGACTAGCAAAGCCATTATTTTGTGGAGGATCATCACGGGAAAATATATTGACATTGGGCACTTGCTACATCAGTCCATGCTGCGCTACATGCAAGGTAGTACCACCGGTGGGATTTCGTATGCCTCAGTGGTGACGCAACTATATGCTCAGGCGAGAGTTGAATGGGATGACGAGCAGGTGCAGATGCCGAGCCAGGACATCACTCATGCCACGATTAAGAAATATACAGAATGGAATGGTGGTACGGTAGACCCGAGAGGCCGAGGATTCATATTGCCCACTCATCCACCAGAGGCTTCACAACAGCCTTCAGAGGCCGCAGGACCTCCTACTGCCAGTACAACGAGACAGGATCATCAGATTAGGCACCTGCAGGCGAGGATGGATGCTTTACATTTCAACTTTGTGGCCTATTCAGCTGGACTGTCTCGTGCCCTAGGGGAGGCGTTTGCTCAGCAGGGGACAATTGTGGAGTTCCCAGTGTTCGGATCAGCCATGCCTTGTCCACCGCCAGATTCACCACCCGAGTCTCAGTCGGGTGGCCATGCTAATGCTTAGGGGAGTTTTCTAACCCTTTATCTCCATTGAGGACAATGTATATTTTAAGTTTGGGGGTATTGGGTTGTAGTTAGTAGTATTGCATTATAGTAGTTGCATATGGTACTAGTGCATGTTTAGGTTGCATGTTAGTCTGCATTATATTACTTACTTTTGTTTGTTTACTTAGTTAGTTGTTTTGTTGCATTACATTGCATGATCCCATATTTGAGTCTGTTGAATTCCAGTCTGGCCAATGATGATATTGAAATTTTATAGATGTTTGAACTCTGTTGATAGCTTAAACTTAGTAATAGTTACATACATGATGTAATATTTAGCTGTTGCTTTGATGTTACCGGATAACACGGTTTTGTTATTATTTGCTTGTGGTTGAGATTAGCACATGCTTGTCTTCTGAAGGGAAAAATCTATTTTTAAAAATAGAATTTTGTAGAAAATGAGTAATGACACAGAAATTCAAGTTTGGGGGAAAACATTGGGTACGCATGCTAAAAAAATGAAAAAAAAAATTAATAAAAAAAAATTAATGAAAAAAATGAATAAACACCGTGGCTAGTCTTGCTTTGTGGCCTTTTCTACTTGAGTAAGTACGCCCGAGGGGATGTCTCTACACCTAGCGCCCTAAAGCCTAAACGGTTTGGGAGTCATTGGTTGAAAGCTCGTTAAGGTATCACTGAAAAGCCTAAGGGAATGAGACATTGCACAGCCATGGGAAAAATTAAATAATAATAACCACGGGAATGTACGAATATTTCCCTCGTGAGTAAATAAAAGTAGAATAAGCCCTTTGTTGACCCTTTAGTTTGGATTGATGGGTTGAAGTGGTTGTTATTTCATATGTCTCAGTTTTCTATATTTAAAGCCTTATTTTTCCTTCTTAGAAGCATAACATGTGGAATGTTTACCTTTATCAAGCTTATTCGTGTATATTAATGCGCGCGTGCACACACACACACACACACACTACATCATTGTCAACAGGTTTGGATTTTCAGATTGTATGTCTTTATGGTTTTAGCTTGGTTTAATTCTTTGTTCATAGATCTTGTAATTTCTCTGAGGCAACTCCTATTGGAATTCATATGTGGCTGTACATTTGGGAATCTTTGTCATAGTAGCATAGTTTGCATAATATGAAGATTGCATTTGTATTTGTTGCTTGAGGACAAGCAATAGTTCAAGTTTGGGGGTATTTGATAAGTAGGTTTTATATCTACTTATTTGCTATCTACTTGCTAGAACTATAGCTTAATTTCAAGTGTTTTAGTTACTTTTCATGCATGTTATCTTCATTTTGTAGATTGCATGGCGAAAACTCTTTTCTTAGCATCGTGGATGGAAATGGCATGGAAACGACATGTTGTCAAGCTTGAGGTGGAGTAAAGATGGAACTGACATATAACAGTGAGCATGGCAAGTGGAAGTGGCATGGAAGTGAAAAGAAGATGGAGCTTGAAGTTAGTAGCAGTAGCAAAAGGACTAGAAGTGCAGCAGCATTCATCTTGTAAGAAAATATAGCAGCGTAGCCGCGCCATTATAAAGCTTGGACACGGCGCGCCCGCGCCAGGAGGAAAATGCAGCCAGGAGCAGCGCGCCCGCGCCCTATTGTGCATACGGGATGGCGTGGCCGCGCCGGAGGAATTTTGACCAGCATTGACTTTTCTTTAAAAATTCTATTTATGTGTATTTCCTTTAAAGGGTGTAATGAGAGGTTATAGACTAACACTTTAATCATTTTTTTTACTATTCTAGGGTTTTAGAGAGTCATAGAGAGTTCATAGCTCTTACTTCTACTTTTTGGCTTCTCTCTTGCCTCTTTGTTAGATTTTGATAAATAGGGTTTTGATTTGGTTGATTTGGGATTATTGATTCAGTTTTGAAGATCTAGATTGGACAAAGATAAATCAGATTTGCATTATCTTCATCTATTGGTTCTCTTTATTTTCATTTCTAATCTCATGCTTGAACAAATTCTCATAATGGTTATTGCTTCAGTGATGAACTAATCTCCATTATGGGATTCTAATGGATCTTATTGCTTAGTTCAGATTTCTATGCCTCATTGTTAGATGTGAATGATTATGCTTAGATTGCCTAGTATGGGTGCTTCAATTGTTTAGATGCTTGATCACCATCTACCGTATTAATTTGTATGAACTTAGAAAATGAAGTACAAATTCAGATTTACCCATATTAGCATGTGTTCATGATTTTTACATGTGATAGATTTCATGATTCGTAATCCGGATAGACATATATCGTATTACCTCGTGTAGTCATTTGAGAGGACTTGTGCTTTAATCCTTTTTACTCTTAAGTCACATAGAAATATAGTGGTTTAGGTAATATTGGATGTTCATATATATTCTATCTTTTGTGGATTGTATGTGATATGAGCATGGTATATCGAGAGATAGCCATGTTTTACCTTTGTGTTCTTGACTAGCAATCTGAAGTAATCATTTAGACTTAACAAGAGGTATATAATTTAAATAAGGCACTAAGTGAAGTTAGAATCCCATATCATCTTAATTTGACTCATTTTTTTGTTAGTTAGTTTATTAGTTGATAATCAATTTAGATATTTAGTTCACATCTTATTCATTCGTTTAAGCAGGCTAAGATATTTACAAAGTTGTTGCATGTTAGACTAAAGATAATCATTTTTCTCCGAGGGATCGATACTTTTCTTACCTTATATTACTTGTGGATCGTGTGCACTTGCGTGTGTGTGATTGTTTTGTTAACACCAAAACAAGCCAACATAAAATGCTAGAAGCTAATATCATAACTTATCCCACCCACACAAGCATTTCGTCAAACATTTGGCGTGCAATGTCTCAATGAATATCCTAACTCTCCCTTTGCCTATAGTGGTCATGACGGATTGTCGACTGAGAACTCGTAAGTGTTCGTAGGCTTTTTCCGGGGCACATACAAACCTATCCTCTCTAAATCTACCCAAAAGGGAATAGAATAGAAAGGAACATCCTAACTTGGCAATTCGACACATTCCTATGCAAATTAACCAAAGACAAGGAATTCTAGTTCAAGTTCTCCATTAGGTCACACGCGAAGCACATATATATTCCTATCCTATACGCAAATTATGCAGTCCAATTGCGTAGACAAACATAATCACATGTCAGTGTTTACAGTCTAATCTACAGTCCATTTCCCAATTTCTTATAGATTACCCAATTAATCACTAATTCCTTAGCAATTAAACAATAAACATAAATATTTGAGCCAAACCATATGGTGCCAACCAATGGGAAAAAGTAAATCAATTCAAATTAACAGTGGGTTCCATTATAATCTTAGAGCCAATATTCAGTTCATAGCTAGTAAACTAAATATAAGTAACAACAATAACAACATTTAATACAGAATCAAAGAAAATAACTAGAGAAGAATAAACTTTTTCAATGCGTCTTCAATCTCCAAGAATTCCCTCGATTCGCTCTCCGATCCATGTCGCTTTGTTGCTCTTGAGCTCCAAGGAATCACAATCCTAGCCCTAATCTACCTAAACTATATGTACAATACAAAATAGAAGAAAAACTAAGCTAAACTCACTAAGAGATAGATATGGAGAGTTCTATATGAGGGAGGCTGCTCTTCTGATATATATTCCCTTCGTGGCTAGGTCATTTCTCTTTCCTATCTTCCTGGGAACCGGACGTGGCGCTGCAGCGCTTGGTTAAAAGTCTCGATCAATAAGTGGGCGCTGTAGTGCCTGTTTGTGAAGGAACAGGAGCGCTGCAGTGCAGCAAGCTAGTGAGCTGGCAAGGATGGGGCGCTGTAACGCTAGGATTAAGCCTGGATGAGGCGCTGCAACGCCAGTGCTAGAAAACTGACACTTTTGCCCCTGAAAGCTAGAAATGACCTACAAACCCCTACAAAAGATATATTAAGCAAAATAATAATAAAATACTATAAAAGTGATATAAAATACAATGAACAAGCAACTTCATAAGCATTAGAGGATCTGATTCGCGGGTATAAATCCCACTCATCAAATACCACCAAACTTAAGCCTTTACTTATCCTTAAGCAAAACCATCTAAACAAAAACATCAAAAGTAAAATATAAACGCGAATTAAGTTATACACCTGCATCATGGCTTCTAAGCTCAAAACAACTACTCTCAGAGAATAAGAAAAACACAGTTATGAGTAAGGGTTCAATTAATCTCAAGCTTAAGACTGTATTCGATCCATTCTATGTGTATGTGTGAATACCAGCTATCCTAACTAATCAAAGCTCAAAATAAGTTCACACAATCGATCGTAATGAAAATGTCAACTCTGCAAACTCAAACAACATCAAGCATTAAGAACAAGACACAGATACAAAAAAGGATCAAAAGGCATTAGTATGAAGACATCTAAATTTGACTTGTGTAATGCTTAATTACCTTAGGCTATTCAGAGCTACTCATGTAACAAGCTTATGATCAATGACTCCCAAGCCTGACGACTTTAGGGCACTAGGTGTAGAACACCCCTAAGGATCTAAAAACTCTAGCAACAAAGGCCACATAATCAAACTTAAACCAAATTATATTTTTATTCTATACACTTTAACAACCAAAACCTTTAGCATGACCGTGCAATGCCTAATTACATTAGGCTATTCAGAGTTATCCATGCAATGAGGTTTAGATCAATGACTCCCAAGCCGGACGACTTTAGGGTACTAGGTGTAGAACACCCCTAAGGATATAATAACTCAAGTAACAGAGGCCACGTAACTAGGCTTAGACAACTAAGGTTATTATTCTTCTTCTTTTCATTTTACTATCTTTTATTTAACACAAAAACATGCCAAAAATCCAAGATCCGAACTTGCATAAGTGCCTATGTCTTTTATTACCTTTAATCACTTAAGTTAAACAGATGTAACACCTTTTCAAAACAATAACTGCGCAAACAATATCAGAAAAACAAATAGCTAGAACAGTTGGTCGGTGCTCACTAAGAAGAACAGATCAATAACAGTCTCAACTACCGATCAAACTAAACCCTCATCCACACATGCTTAACACATATTTCTTTGACATAGCCGTAAACTAACATGCTTATCACTAGCCACAATTAAAAATTTATAAATTATATAACCCATTCAATCATAAAAATAGTTCAAATTAGGGTCAAACATAGCCATGTCACGGCACAAAAAGATATAAGCCCTAGCATGGCATATCAAGATAGAAAACAAAAATTTATGGCTCAAAAATATACTACTAAAGATAGATAATATTATACTAAAGGCATCCTAACAATATCATGCCGAAAGAAAAATAATGGCATAGAACAGGAAAGATGATAACACCCCCAAACTTAAAATGGACAATGCTCTCATTGCCTAGCATGCAGATATGAAAATAGAAGGCGTCCCTAAAGTATGATCATGGTCGAGTCGTGATAACGGGAAGAAATTTCAATGCCACTTCGAAGCTCACAAACCTTATGCCCTGTTGTGGTGTCACTTGGGAGGAACTAGAGTCAGCTTGCTAGCATTTAGAAGCCATGTCAATGCACTCTCGAGGTTCTGTAATGAGGCGTCTTGGTTTGCCATTCGAACCTCATTTCTATCTATGAAGATGGTAAGGAGCTCCTCAAGCCTTCTCTCTTCTTCTTGTTTTAAGTACATGGGAGGGCTCTCCTCCAACTGAGATGTCACCTCATATTGCAGCGGAGATTGATATTCAAATTCTGTCTAATAGGAAAATTTTGGATCATAATTCTGCTCTTGATTGTAGTCCCATTAGTTTGGATAACCCTGACAGTTTGGACGATAGTAAGTCGGATCATCGTCAGCTCATTCCTAACAGTAAGCATTCTGAGTTGATTGACACTCAAGATTGTCAACAAACCTTAAGAGAATTACAATTTGATCTTGCAATCGCTCAAGTCTTTCTTCCGATCTTGGTTGTGTCGTCCTCTCAAAAGGCCATTGATAACAATTTTCGTCCAACACCTAAAAATACTTAAAAACAAAAACAAAGATCAAACAAATAAAAGATAAATATATACGTTCAAATTAAGACTAAATTTATTGAAATCAATATTTGACAATATTAGAATAATAATTCCTCGACAACGGCGCCGAAAACTTGTCGATCGATTTCACAACCGATAAAACACGAGTAAGTATATGCGGTCTAACAAATAATATAATGATAAGTTAAGTGTCGAACCCACGAGGAATTATTACTAATAGATACCAAGTACCGATTTTATATCTTTTCAGTCTTATTCGAACAGCAAAATAAAAGATATTTAATTAATCTAATTAACACTAAATTAACAAAGCAAGTAAATGGCTAATGACTGGTATCTAAAGCGCTACAAGCTAAGATCATAACTTACCCCACCCACACAAGAATTTCGTCAAACACTTGGCGTGCAATGTCTCAATGAATATCCTAACTCTCCTTTTTGCTATAGTGGTCACGATGAATTGTCGATCGAGAACTCGTAAGTGTTCATAGGCTTCTTCCGAGGCACATACAAACCTATCCTCTCTAAATCTACCCAAAAGAGAATAGAACAGAAAGGAACATCCTAACTAGGCAATTCAATACATTCCTGTGCGAATTAACCAAAGATAAGGAATTCTAGTTTAGGTTCTCCATTAGGTCACACGCGATGCGCAAGTATATTCCTATCCTATATGCGAATTGTGCAGTCCAATTACATAGACAAACATAATCACATGTCAGATATTCACGGTCTAATCTACAGTCTATTTTCCAATTTCTTATAGATTACCCAATTAATCACTATTTACTTAGAAATTAAACAATAAGCATAAATATTTGAGCCAAACCATATGGTGTCAACCAAAGGAAAAAAGTAAATCAATTCAAATTAACAGTGGGTTCCATTATAATCTTAGAGCCAATATTCAGTTCATAACTATTAAACTAAATATAAGTAGCAACAATAACAAAATTTAATACAGAATCAAAGGAAATAACTAGAATATAAATTTTGTCAAGGCATCTTCAATATCCAAGAAATCCCTTCGATTCGCTTTCCAATCCGTGTCGCTTCATTGCTCTTGAGCTCCAAGGAATTCCAATCATAGCTCTAATCTACCTAAACTATATGTACAATGATTAAAAAAATAGAAGAAAAACTAAGTTAAACTCACTAAGAGAGAGAGAGAGATATGGAGAGTTCTATATGAGGGAGGTTGCTCTTCTGATATATATATATATATATATATATATATATATATATATATATATATATATATATTTCCTTCAGCAGCTAGGTCATTTCTCTTACATGTCTACATGGGAACCGGAGGTGGTGGTGCAGTGCCGAGATTAAGCCTTGAAGAGGCGTTGCAGCTCTTGGTCAAAAGTCCCACTCAATAAGTGGGCATTGCAACGCCTATATATGAAGGAACAAGAGCGTTGCAGTGCAGCAGGCTGGTGAGCTGACAAAGATGGGGCACTGCAGAGCTATGATTAAGCCTACAAGAGGCGCTGCAGTGCTAGTGCTAGAAAACTGACACTTTTTCCCCTGAAAGCTGGAAATGACCTGAAAACCCCTACAAAAAATATATTAAGCAAAATAATAATAAAATACTATAAAAGCATTAGAGGATCCGATTCTCGGGTATAAATCCCACTCATCAATCAACACTTCGTACAATGTGTTGTGCACAAACATCTTAACGCTATGCATAACATAATCCCCTATTTTAGGGTTGTTCATCTCAGCTTTGAAATTAGAATCTGTACCAAAGGAAGTTTGGTTTGGAATAGCTTCAAGAAAATTCTAAGTCTTTAGAACGCTCATCAACTATGGACTAGTTGAATCAATAAGGGTTCACTAGTCATTTACTAGTTTGATAACAACAACAATATAATCTCGTAAAGTGGTATTTCAACAATAATAGAATACTAGGATTTACAATCGAGAATAAACATCGAAGTAATGCTTTACAAAGAATGGAAAGCTTAACCAAGACATAGGCATTGAACATTTTAAGAAATCTCGCTTGAATAATAAAGAAGGAAAGGTTAGAAAGTTACCTAGTGTGTTTGCTACAAACTTATAATTCACGTTCTTGAAATTACCTACATATATCTTTAGGATCACAATACCAATTAGTTACATTAAAATTGATCTTATCGATAAAATTCCCATCTTAATCACAATCTGATTATCCTAATCATTCACACACCATGAATCTGAAATCTCTATCTATATATAACACAAAACTAGCATTTAAGCCACATCTCCAGTCCTTACGACCAATTAGTTAAACACTTTCTCAAAATCCATAGATCACACATCATAGTATCACTTTGTGATTATAATTTGTTATGATGACTTATTACATGTTTTATACCTTGGTACAATCATTTAAAGAGGTTATATATACATCCCCTAGACTAAACAAATGAAGATTCTTCTCTGAGACAAATTGCCAACTGGCATGGCCGTGCCACATCAAGCCTCAGAAACGGCACGATAGCGTTCTGCGTGGTAACGCCCAATCTGCACTTCATTCCAGCGCGACCATGCTGGAACTCAAGTCCAGATTCTACAGGTTCAATTTCTTGCTCTGTTCTTAACCAAAATTTCTATTTTTTTCATCTAAGAACCAAATCACACACTTTTAGATTCTATAAACTCATAGAACACAATAGAACACAACAGAACACATTTACAGAACCAATTCAACATCTCAAACAACCTAAATAACCAACTTTAAGAACTCCTGTGACACCCCTAAATCTGGGTACTTTATTCCCATATGATTTGGTGTTCACTGTCCAAACATTTATTTCTAACTACCCAAATATAAAAAAATTAAATAATAACTCTTTCCATTAAAGGGATACATAATTAAATCTAATAAAATCTCCTAGGTTATCTAACCTTTAAAACATTCATCAATTGCGAAAAAGTAAATAATTAAATGTCAATAGATTTACAAGTCTTCAACACTTGTTCATCTTTCCTTTTCCTTTGCTTGTGGTTGGCTCATCAACCTTCTCAACTTTACTTGCAATGGTTATGTATATGCAAGAGTGAGCAAAACAAATGCTCACTTGAAAGGACATAATCATTGGCAATGAATAAACTCATTTGAATTGAATAACATATCTGAACATTGATAATCAATAACTGATACTGGAAATTATCTGAGGGTCACAAGACCAAGAACTATATCCAAGGTTATAAGTATTTCTTTCAACTTAAACCTAAACAATCATTAGACTGTAGGGACTCCCCGTACTTAGGGTGATCAGCCCTTCATACCATGTATTGTGCACAAACATCTAAATGCTTCCGCGTAAATAATCCCCTATAATAGGGTTGTTCATCTCAGTTTTAATATACAAGTCCACACCAAGTTTGGTTTGGATAAGTTTCAAGGGTAATTTAGAGTTCAAAGAACATCAAATAAGGATTAGTTGAATCAAAAGTTCAATATCAATACGAGGGTTTAACAATGGCATGTTATAGAGTAATTATGAACTTTAAATGAATAGTATGATACATCAAAGTCATACTTTAAGAATAACTTTCAAAGTATTAAAAACGTGTAATGAACTTAGCTTGAATGTAACGACCCTAAAATTCATACAATTTAATTCTCGACTTCGGTCGTTAACAATACATTCAACCTCTAATTTTACATCATTAAACGATAATACAACCATTGAAATTTGCGAAATAATTAAAATTTCCTATTACAAACTATTCTTGTTCCCAAAACCTTCAACCTTTACATCTAACTGTCTCAGAATCATTTTAATATTACAAGAGTTTACATCGCAAAACGATATTACAATTCAACATTAATACATTATTCGAAACCTTAAACATGGTTAAGATATTAATAGCCCAACCAAAGTATATAAATCTTCAAGTATCACATCTGATTCATATCTTTCAAGTAGCATATAACTTTACCTTAAATTTTTAACCTGCAAAAGTGGTTATTTGCAAGGTTGAGCTCGACAGCCCAGCAAAATTTAACAGTTTTCATGCATCACATAACATATAATAACATGCTCGATATACATCTCATTAACATTAGACTAACATAACATACATGCTGTAGTTCATATAACAAGTATAAAGATTGAGTTCCTAACTCAATCAACATTCATTACTCAATAAACGTAGTCATAAATTGACTTTAACATTTCATACTTTCAACATTAATATAACACACCATGCTATTTGCAATAAAAATTTCAAACAGTTCATCATCAAATTCACATAGCAAATAGGAACTGAAAGACTTGTCTTGATCGTTGTTTACTAATAACAGTTTAACAGCTTACAGTTATCTACACTTCATGTGCCCTACACAATTATATAATCATACACATCAACTATTAGTCACATATCAACGCATAGTAGTTGTAATGTAAACTTTACTCTATATCTCATAACCCTTCTTATTAATCAATACACAATGTTCAATTTGATTGTGTTAAATTTTGACTTACATCTCACTATATTTCATACTCGAAGTTCATTCAAGTGTTTAAGTCTTGTTAGTACTACTTATTGGTTTTATATTAACCCCATTCACTATCTTATAATATTCATTTCATTTGATTTAAAACACTTTTTATGTTCACTAACACTTGTCACGGCGTTTCGACGTTCATTCGTCACACGCCCAATTTGTCTCTCTTGTGTATGCTTAATATGCTTATACAACTTATCTAATACATCATTTATTAATGTTAAATATCATTATATTTACTAACATGCATGTTTTATAACTTAGAACAATATCTTTTATCATCAAGAGCACTACACTTGCATACGTGCATGCCCGACGCCCTCCGATTGCCTCTGAAAACACAACAGTCCTAATGATGATAATTTTGACCCTTGTTTTCTACCTCAAATTGAAAAGCTTAAAGCATAAAAGTTGTAGGTCTATTTGTCCTCGTTCCGGATCATCTTGAATCGCCTCAATCGGAGTTCGTATGAAATGGTTATGCTCATTTTAGTAAAACATGTCCGGTCAATTTTTTTTCCAAAATTCGGCTAGGCAGACTACCCCCCCTCCCTGCCGAGGCGGGGGTTTTTGTACTAGGGGGGCCCGCCGGGGCTGGGGTCCTTTCTGCGTTTCTGCGATTTTTGATCTAGAACACTACAGAAAGCTAAATTAGGCCTACAAACTCCTTTCTAACAATCATATCAACCTACCCAAGGTGTAATATGTTTACAGAAACATAAACTAATGTTTCTAACACGTTTCTATCCATATAAACAACATAAATATCAAATATTATAACCTTTAATTCACTATTTCTCTTATTTCTCTTCTTTTGACATTCATAGCAAAATTCTTCACTATGAATTCATTTTACAACCAAAACAGTTGGTTCTAATTACATTGTTTTTATTTTTTCATGTATTTTCACAATCAATAGCCAATTTATACATTATACAATGAATTGAGTACTAATTTTGCTGCTAATTTAAACCATATTCAACATATATCAATGTAAACTCACTGTAATATGTTTTCCCCATTATAACATATATTACATGAATCAATTTACTCTAAATCATCTATAAACCATCTGAACACAACTTATATCAACAATTATCATATAAACTCACATAATAAACAATTACTCCTTCACACCAATTTTACAGAAAACTTTTCATGTATATAAAAAAACTTGAAATTTAGGAGAAAACTAAAAAAATAAGAAAAGTAGAGTTTTACCTTGCTAGAAGATGATTACATCTCCTAGATTCTCAATTCACATAGAATTTTCTCTTCTCCCTTCTCCCTTCTCCCTTCTCTCTTTTCTTTCTTTCATTTCTCTTCTTTTTCTTCTTCTCTGTTCTTTCTCCCTTCTCTAACTTACGTACTTAGGAACATATAACGTATAACATAATAGATATAAATTATACAATATAAATATATATGTAACTGATATCAGTTACATCTCTTTGAAAATCAAAAGCCATAAGGCTTGTTTGGCTAAACATTTTTAAAACTTAATGACTTAAAATCCTTATGCCTTATTTGGTAAAATCTATTTAAATAAAAGACTTAACATTCATTAAGCCTTGTTTGACAAAACTAAATTAAACTCCTTTAATTTATTTTAATAACTCATTTATAGTATAGTTTATGGTCACACTTTATTTAATCAAATTCTAATATTCAATTTAATTAAATCTAATAACAATTACCATCAAATATATTTATATTCATTCACCATTTTAATTAAGTGAATTACTCTCATTATTTATGAAATTTTAATGCATACCAATTTCATTTCCATAAAGCATAATAATCGAATTATATTATTTCATAATATAATTTTCGACTTAATTAAATTAACTAATATTATTTAGTTAATTACCTTCCCGTAACAATCTCATTTAATTTCTTTAATAGTTAAATTAACTATTAAACCTTATTTTCCAAACATATACATCTCTTTTATATTCACACTTAATCTCTTCATACTAAATCACATATTTCAAGATAAATTGTAAATATATATACTTACCCACACTCAAAACACATAATTCAAAATATATACATTTCATAATAAGAATTTTAATTATTAAATTCTTATTTTAATAACTTATAAAAATTCATGTTGCCACATCCTTCCCTCCTTATAAGGATTCCGTCCTCGAAATCACCGAAACCCTACCTTACTAAGGTTTTCATCAAATCTCTTTAAAAAATTTATCGTTGAATAACTTCAACACATTACCTTAACATAGGTTTTATATTTCGTACTACCTTCATTTCTTCATCAAATTCTAGGTTTTTTTTCATAACTTTCACTTGAACTCAATTATATTTTGAGTATTATAAATTCTTTAACCCATTTATTTCCTTTTCTAAGGATCGTTATCATAAACACTCGGGATATTACATTCACCCCTTCTTCTAAGAATTTCGTCCTCGAAATTTTATTTATTAATCTTTATTCATTCAATCTATCAAAATAGATTTTACGTTAATGCTTTATTCATTCATTAGGTTCTATAACCACTTATTTCCACAAAGATCTTTCTACAATTATTAAACTTTTCTATTTAAAGTTTTACATTATTCTTTGATAACTCATCTCCTTCTCATTTCAAAATTTTTTTTCTCACTTATTCAATATATTCATCATTCAGTGTCGCATTCTATGACTTACTTCTTTCTAAAGAATATTATCCTTACCACATTCGCCTTTTAGAATAGCAAGAATCTTCCACAATTACTCAATAATTGGGGAGCAGCACGAATAACTCAGGAATTTAAAAGATTCTAAATCATGCTGAGGGGTCATAAGACCTTGAACTACATCCACGGTTATAAGTACTCTTTCAACTTAAACCTTAACACTCATTAGACTATAGGGACTCTCATACTTAGGGTGTTAAGCCATTCGTACGATGTATTGTGCACAAATATTTAAACGCTATGTGTATGTCCATAATTATAAGTAATCTTTTAACTTAAACTTTAACAGTCATAAGACTATAGGGACTCCCGTACTTAGGGGGATCAGCCCTTCGTACAATGTATTGTGCACAAACATCTAAACGCCTCCGCGTAATCCCCTATAAAAGGGTTGTTCATCTCAGCTTTTTAACATCTGAATCCGCACCAAAACAATTTGGTTTGGCATAACTTCTCAAGAAACGCTTGAATTTCATAAACATTTATTTAGTTGAATCAAATAGCTTAGTCTCTTACCAATAATTCGAATATCAATCGAAACATGTCTGGCCAAATTCAATTGGCAATAATTTATCTTTAAAATTCTAAAAATTATTTTATGACGTCATGATACCGCACTGTATTTACAGTCCGTTTGTGGATTCCGTCATTTTGTGACTTTGTCATACTACATCATACCATAGTGGGCTGACGATCCTTAGATCACATCCAACACTAAGAAATTCAGCATTGATAACTCCATCATTTTTATCATCTTTGCACCAGGTTACATGATGCATTAATGCTATAAAATATATTTTGATATATTTCAAATCATTTTTGTCTAGCCGAAGCAATTAGCATAGACATACAAATAACGGTATTATTTTAAAAACTCATTGGTTTCATCATTTGATCCAATGTTTTTCAAGAAAATAGAAGTGCAAACATCAACACGAAGTCAATAAATTTCAAAAGTCTAGCATAGCTAGTAGATTTAGAATATCTAGGTATCCATCAACTTTAATCTTTACTCCATTACTTCATTACTTAAATAATTCTTTTTATTTCTAGCACCACTAATGCTCTTATACTAAATATTCTTGTATTTCAACTTACCAACTTCCTATACCCCCATTATAGTTCATCAAACTTACCGCACATTGGAAGTTCATGAACTTGCCACAATAATTTGAGTTTAAGAACTTATCCTAGTCAGACCATAGGCGTCCATTCGCCAAGGGGTTCATAACATACCATATTATTATGAGTCACAAACTTACCATATGCATTAGTTTTAAGAACTGCACCTAATCCTAATAATATCTGACTAATCTTAATAGTTTCTAACTATCAAATATACACATGAGAAAAGAATCATCTTTTCACCACATATATATTGATAGCGCGACATCGACATTCCAATGATTATCAATGTGATAAACCAAGTACATGCATAAAATCTCTGCCCATACAAAGGTTTGTACAACTTAGTCACCATATGAGTCCTCAACTGAAATCTCACCTAACATTACCTTACTCTTAACTTATTCTTAACTTGCCCTTAACTTGCTCAATACGAATTTCTCGTATCATATTATCTATAACTCCTCGTGAGTTTATCTTGTACTATATCATAGTACATTATCTTCATAGCATCAAGCTATAATTATTCAAACATTACAGACCATCTTTCTTTTATAACTTAAACAGATCACGTCGTGATCTTATTCTATAATCATATCCCTTAAAATTATTTTCTTAACTCGTGATCGTTTTGTTTTACGATCCCCTTTCTTTCCTTTTTCATCATTTACGACATTATTCGTTATCTTAGCTATTGGAGTTAGGTAACTCCCATTTCTGATCTTTATATCTCTTCAAGATTCTTCTTTGAATTTTCTAGTTTATATAACAATTCTTCCTTTAAGAATTTCTAACTTTATTTACATTGCTCAACATTTCATTCGAGTTCCACATTTTCATCATACGTATCCATTTTCTATACTTGGTACACATCGAGTTTCTAATAGTTTCAATATGGTAAGCTGAGTGGTTTCCCACAAACAACCAACAAACTAGATTCTGAGTTACTAGAACGTATATACCTCCGCTCTATGAAGGAATCGTTTAGCCCAGATACCATACATCAACTATTAAAGAGTACGATTGTACCATACTTAGATATAACTTTTTATTCTTAACTTCTTTATCATTCTCTTTTTATAGACATTGTCTATTTATTAACAACTTACATCCTTATTATTGGAGTTGGGTAACCCCATATTCATATTCCTTATAACTCTGCGAGATTCTTCTTTGAATCCTCTTACGCATGCTTTAATCCATTCTTTATAAATTTCTTAAATTACTTCTTATTGTTCAAACTCTATTTGAGCTTATTCGTTCATTATCTTCACCTCTCTTATCTAAGGTTATAGCCTAAGGTACTCTTACCTAAGGTTTCTAACCTATCAGCTTTGATACCAACTGTAACGACCCCAAAATTCATACAATTTAATTCTCGACTTTGGTCGTTAACAATACATTCAACCTCTAATTTTACATCATTAAACGATAATACAACCATTGAAATTTGCGAAATAATTAAAATTGCCTATTACAAACTATTCTTGTTCCCAAAACCTTCAACCATTACATCTAACTGTCTCAAAATCATTTTAATATTACAAGAGTTTACATCGCAAAACGATATTACAATTCAACATTAATACATTATTCAGAACCTTAAATATGGTTTAGATATTAATAACTCAGCCAAAGTATATAAATCTTCAAGTATCACATCTGATTCATATCTTTTAAGTACCACATAACTTTACCGTAAATCTTTAACCTGCAAAAGTGGTTATTTGCAAGGTTGAGCTCGACAACCCATCAAAATTTAACAGTTTTTTTGCATCACATAACACATAATAACATGCTCGATATACATCTCATAAACATTGGACTAACATAACATACATGTTGTAGTTCATATAACAAGTATAAAGATTGAGTTCCTTACTCAATCAACATTCATTACTCAATCAACGTAGTCATAAATTGACTTTAACATTTCATATTATCAACATTAATATAACACACCATGATATTTACAATAAAGATTTCAAACAGTTTGTCATCAAATTCATATAGTAAATAGGAATTGAAAGACTTTCCTTGATCATTGTTTACCAATAACAGTTTAACAACTTACAGTTATCTGCACTTCACGTGCCCTACACAATTATATAATCATACACATCAACTATTAGTCACATATCAACGCATAGTAGTTGTAATGTAAACTTTACTCTATATCTCATAACCCTTCTTATTAATCAATACACAATGTTCAATTTGAATGTGTTAACTTTCGACTTACATCTCACTATATTTCATACTCGAAATTCATTCAAGTGTTTAAGTCTTGCTAGGACTGTGACGCCCCCAAAATAGGTATATAACACCCATTCTGAGTCGCCAAATACATGGTACAAAAAGCAAACTACAACTTCAATAATACAATTGTCGTGCAAAATACGACAACACATAATGTGAGTTTAAATACAAATATTGTCTTCTAGACAATATCCACACTCAAATAAGTCCTCATTATAATTATTCAAACACTATTTTACAAAAATAGTGAGGACTGCTAAAACATCTTTCTAGAACTATCACTCCATACCCCGACTAGATCCTGCTATGTTCTCACCTCCTGAGAAGAAAAATGAAACAAAAAAGAAAATGGTGACTAAGATAATATACAACAAATTACCATTAGTATTCAACAGGGAAAAATCTGATAGAATATAATCGACAACAAGTTTTAGATCAACAACTGCAACGAAAACAACAACCATTAGAAGAGTCAAGTAGAGAATGAATTCTACTATCTTCTAAGATTTAAAAGTCCGTCATCAATATTTTATCCCTGTAACATCAATTTATAATTATCTTTAACCAAATATTTATCTTTGCACTACAGGCCAAAGATATTCATTTGTATCACCAGTCAGTCATGTTCATCTCAACACCTGATCATCTTTGCACTACAGGCCAAAGATATTCATCAGGTAATCATACATCTTTGCACTACAGACCAAAGATATTCAGTAATATCATCATTTAGGACTGAGGATGATGAAAAATATTTTAAAGAAAACGAATCCAGTGAGATAAAAGAACAAATATTAGGGATTCGTATTACAGTTTATCCAAGTTCAATAATACCCCATAATAACCAATTTTGAAGCAGAATTCAAAAATAAAGATCAAAATATGGATACAATCAAAGATAGTAACCATAATAGACAACTTGGACAAAAAGAAGAAAATTTTATTTTTCGGTGAATAGTGTCGTATTCGTGAATAGTGCCGTATACGTGAATAGTAACGTATACGTGAATAGTAACCCCGACACAAAAAGTTCTAAATTTGATAAAAAGTTCATATCAATAGTTCGGCATAATGATATTGAAGAAAATATCATTTAAGAAGAAGATAATATCCCTTACCTCAATATATCAGTACTTCTGGTCGGAATACCGGTATAAGGCTGAAAGAAACTTGATCTGATGAATAGAAACTCTCAAAGTATCTAAATACTCATAAAATACACTCAATAATCTAGAGAGAGAAAGAGAGAAAGAGAGAAAACTTGTTTTTGGTGTGATTTTTAATTCTAACTTAGCCCTTTATTTATAGGAAAATGTTAGCACGCCGAAGCAGACTTAACCTGCAACCTGATGGCTTTACCTGCTACTATTCAAGCCTACCACATTTGAATAAAAATCTCAGCATATTTCTTCACCAACCAAGAGTGGGGCCCACAAATTCTAGAATTTTCCACCAAAATGATAAACTCCGAAAATTCAATAATTTCTGAACCAGTCATCTCGTAAAATTCATAATAAATCATACGTTCATTTTTAACGGTTCCAAATTTGTGGACATATACTCAACTTATATATGTATAACATATCCAAAAATTACCACGATCCAACGGTAGGATTAAAAATTATAACCCCCGCAAAATATCTCAAAAACCCTGATTTTTAATACCTCAATTCCGACAAAAATACTGATAAAAACCTCAATATTAACTCCTTCATTTTTAACCACAAAAATATATCCCTCATTTATATCCATATAAAATAAATATTTTCTTATCATATGAATCAATAATTAATTATTCACAAATAATATTACAGAATCACATTTATGACAACCAGGCCGTTCCCAGGAAAGAGGGGGCTTTCCAATAAGGATTTCTCCTTACTGGAGCGCAATTAGATGACCAAACCTCTCCTTAGACAGAACTTTCTAGACATTGCTAATAATGTTATCTAATAATATTATTCAAATAATATGAATTATTGATCTGATAATGGAAAATACTGTGCAGCAACAATTATTGAAACAACAATAATATAAAATATCAACGCAGCAATTATTAAATCAATAAAATAAAATATTGAACAATAACTACTGTAACAATTATTGAGTAGTGCCTTCTTACGTAAGAATCAATAATTGGTGCAATACCGTGTGCTACTGTATTTTAACTACCGAGTATTCCAACAGTATTAACGGTAACAACTACGCCGTTTATTTATAAACAACTTATACTTGTCGTTTTTTTCATCCAATCGCTTTTCGTTATGGGGCCCACACAAGGCTGCGCCGTCGTACGAATATTCCCCGACAGCAAGAATATTCCACGACCAAACGAATATTCCCCGACAAAATGAATATTTTATAACCACTTGCTTATTTTGTAAAATTTGCACATTTCACCTATAACCAAAGTATTATATCAAATTAACCCCTTATTATTCACAATAATATTTAGAGAAAATTTGATTTTATTCATTAATAAGTTGGGGTCTCACAACCTCCCCTCCTTATGAAATTTCGTCCTCGAAATTGGCGTACGTACCTGATATTTCGAAAAGGTGAGGATACCTCGCTTTCATTTCTGATTCTAACTCCCAGGTCATTTCTTCAATAGTATGGTTTCTCCACAAAACCTTAACTTGTGGTATAACCTTTGTGCGTAGGACATGCTCTTTCCTATCCAAGATCTTAACAGGTACCTCCTCATACGTTAAATCTTCAGCTATCTCGTCTGGTTCTAACTCAATAATGTGGTTCGGGTCTTTAACATATTTACGAATCATAGATATGTGAAAAACATTATGAACACGAGACATGCTTGGAGGTAATGCGAGTCTATATGCCACATTTTCTATTCGCTCAAGAATCTCAAATGGACCAACAAATCTTGGATTGAGCTTTCCTCTCTTCTCAAATCTTGTAACTCCCTTCCATGGTGCAACACGTAACAATACATGATCCCCAATATTAAATAACACGTCCTTCCGATGAAGATCCGCATAACTCTTTTGTCGATCATGTGCCGTTTGTATACGTTGTCGAATCGTTTGGATCTTCTCTGTAGTCATGCGTACCAACTCTGGTCCCAACAATGTTGCTTCACCCACCTCGTCCCAGCATACTGGAGAACGACATTTTCTTCCATACAACGCTTCGAATGGAGCCACACCTATGCTCTCCTGATAACTGTTGTTGTAGGAGAATTCCATCAATGGTAGATACTTATCCCAACTCCCTTTGAGATCTAGGACACAGAGTCTTAATAGATCTTCAAGAGTTTGAATAGTCCTCTCTGATTGTCCGTCCATTTGAGGATGGTATGCCGAACTGAATCGTAAACCCGTGCCCATAACTTTCTGCAAGCTAACCCAAAATCGTGAAGTAAATCTTGGGTCACGATCCGAAACTATGGATACTAGCATGCCATGCAATCTCACAATCTCATTCACGTACATACTAGCAAGACGTTCAAGAGAATAAGTCTCACGTATCGGCAAGAAATGAGCGGGCTTGGTTAATCTATTAACAATAACCCAAATCGCATCTATGCCTTGAGAAACCTTGGGAAGACCTGTAACGAAATCCATGGTAATGTGTTCCCACTTCCATTTCGGGATCTCAAGTGGTGGCAATGGACCCTTTGGCACTTGATGCTCCGCCTTTACACGTTGACAAGTTAAACACCTTGAGATAAACTCCGCGATCTCTCTTTTCATATTGCTCCACCAAAATGTATGTCGAAGATCATGATACATTTTGGTACTCCCATGATGGATTACAAACGGTGTGTTGTGTGCCTCCATCATTATTCTATACTTCAAGTCAAAATCGTTAGGAACACAAAGTCTGGAGTTGACTCGAAGTATTCCTTCTTCATCGATTCTTGCTTCTGGAATAGCATCTTCTTGCACTTTCTTCTTCATACGCATCAGCTCCATGTCCGTAACTTGAGCAGCTTTAACTTTATCGATTAAAGTCGGTTCTACTCGTATATTTGATATCATCATGTGGGTACTTGGAGCCTTCATCTCTATCTCCATCCTTTGCAAGTCATACAAAATGGGCCTTTGTGTTAACAACATTGCACTCGTACCCGCATACGATCTTCTACTCAATGCGTCAGCTACTACGTTTGTTTTTCCAGGATGATATTGGATGGTATGATCGTAATCTTTCAACAGCTCGAGCCAACGTCGCTGCCGCATGTTGAGTTCCTTTTGGGTGAAGAAATATTTGAGGCTTTTATGATCTGTATAGATCTCCACTTTCTCCCCATACAGGTAGTGTCTCCAGATCTTCAACGCGAAAACGACAGCAGCCAACTCCAAATCATGAGTAGGATAATTCCTCTCATATTCTTTGAGTTGTCGCGAGACATAGGCTATGACTTTCTCATGTTGCATGAGAACACATCCTAACCCTTTGCCTGAAGCATCGCTGCAGATAACAAATCCATCCGAACCAGATGGTATTGTCAGAACAGGTGCCGAAATGAGTCTCCTCTTGAGTTCTTGGAAACTCTTCTCGCATTCCTCACTCCATACGAATTTTGTATCTTTCCGAGTCAGCTGAGTTAACGGAGTAGCAATTTGAGAAAATCCTTCCACAAATCTCCGATAATAACCAGCTAAGCCCAGAAAGCTACGTACTTCGGTTACTGACTTCGGTTGCTCCCAACTTTGTATGGCTTTAATCTTCGCCGGGTCGACAGATACTCCATGTTTTGACACCACGTGCCCAAGGAATGCTACTTCCTCAAGCCAGAACTCGCATTTCTTCAGTTTGGCATATAGCTTGTTTTCACGAAGCCTTTGTAATATCAGCTTCAAATGGCGCTCATGATCTTCACGGCTTTTGGAATAGATGAGGATGTCATCAATAAAGATAACAACGAACTGATCCAAATATTTTTTGAATACACAGTTCATCATATCCATGAAGGCAGCAGGAGCATTAGTCAATTTAAAAGACATGACTAAGAATTCATAATACCCGTACCGAGTTCTGAAGGCAGTCTTTGGAATATCCTCAGCTTTAATCTTCAGCTGATGATATCCAGAACGAAGGTCGATCTTTGAAAAGAATTGTGCTCCTTGTAACTGGTCGAACAGGTCATCAATGCGAGGTAGCGGATACTTATTCTTGATGGTGACATGGTTCAATTCCCTATAGTCGATACAAAGTCGCATACTCCCGTCTTTCTTTTTTACGAATAAAACAGGAGCACCCCAAGGAGATGTACTAGGACGAATAAAACCGATGTCCAACAACTCCTGTAGTTGGACTTTTAACTCCTGAAGTTCAATAGGAGCCATTCGATATGGGGTTTTAGAAATGGGCTTTGTACCGGGTTCAAGGTCAATAAAGAATTCAACTTCACATTCTGGGGGTAGACCAGGAAGTTCTTCAGGAAATACGTCAGGAAATTCACTAACAACAGAAATATTATTCAAATCTGTCGTGTTTTTGTTCAAGTCCATAACATGGGCTAAGAAAGCTTGACATCCGTTTTTCAATAAACATTCACTTTATGGCTTGATATAACAGCGATTGATTTTAATGGTTTGGTTGCTTGAATTCGCATAACAGGTTGGTTAGGAATATGAAAACTAACAACCTTACGAAAACAATCAATTTTGGCATGATGAGTAGTTAACCAATCAATTCCTAAAATCACATCAAATGCAAGTATCTTTAAAGAAATAAGGTCAACAGGTAATGTGATGGTGCCAACTTGGATTAAGCAGGATTTATAAACTGTAGATGTAACAAAGGTTTCACCTAACGGAGTTTCAACAGATAAGTCAAAGGTCAATTTCTCCGGAGTCAAGTTCAAACGTTGAGCACAAGCAGGAGAGATAAAAGAATGGGTAGAACCGGTATCTAGTAAAGTATAAACTTCGCAAGAATTCAAGATTAGCTTACCCGTGATCACCTCGTTCGGGTTTCTCGTGTTTTGGCCAGTCACGACAAACGCCCTTCCAGGAACCGCTGATTTTGACTTATCCGGGATAACTTTTGGAGTCACCATCCCTGCTGAACTTGGTTTTGCTACAGAACACTCTCGAGCTATATGACACTCCTTTCCATAGTTATAACATACCTTGGATTGTTGTGGGCAGTTTGGGCTGATGTGTCCCTCTTTCCCACATTTGTAACATACGACCGGTGGTCGTTCTCCTCTCCTAGAAACAGTTGATGTTTATGCTGACGTCTTCACGTTATCATTGTTGTACCTTCTCTTCTTGAAATCTCCTCCCGACTCGCTCCTTCTATTATCACGACCACGATTACCACCAGAGTGGTTACCACTTTTGTCTGAATGTTTTCCTCCCTGCTGGTTTTTATTTCTTCGATGTCTGCCGCCACCGGTATGACCCTGGTTGTGGTCCCTCGGTTGCACATACTCATTATCTCGCTCTAATAATTGAGCCCTGTTTACAACATCTGAATATAAAGAAAATTTATGAGAGATAAGATATTGTCGAATCTCGGGTTTTAGACCTCTCAGAAACATTCTTGTCATTCGTTCCTCATTTTCGACCAAATTAGGTGCAAACCTGGATAACTCTGCAAACATCGCCTCGTACTGGGACACCATCATGTTGTTTTGTTCCAGTCTGATAAACTCCACCTCCTTCATATGACGAATACTTTCAGGAAAGTACTTGTCATTGAACAGTTTTTAAAATGTTTCCTAGGACATATTGAGTGCGTCAGGCTGGGTACGCTTCACAGACTCCCACCAGTAGTCTGCCTCACCGCGGAACATAAAGGTGGCGAATGGAACCTTCTGTTCCTCCGTGCATCCCAAGACATCGAAAATCTTGGTAATTTGCTTGACCCACGTTTTCGCCATGATCGGATCCGGCTTTCTCTTAAATTCTGGTGGTCCCAATTCTTTGAACTGCTTGGCTGTGACAAACCGCGCGTTGTTATCATATCCACCCGTATTCTGCACACGAGTCTCCCTCGTCTGATTTTGCATGAACTGCAAAAAGCTCCTAAACATTCCATCATTCATCGTTTGCTCGGTAACGTTGTTTACAGGAGGAATATTACCTCTTGTTGCACGTTCCCCTGGGTGGTAATCAAAGGTGTCTCCACGGTCTGATTTACTCCATTATTAACGTTCTCAGCTGCAATTCTTAAATACTGCCATAAAACAAGGGTTAATAGTCATGTCATATATTATCCCTATACTCTGACCGACCAAATAAACACCAAATAAACTTAGTCAGGTCATACTAGCGAAGGAATTCTCCGTCTCTCCCCTCCTAGTTCTTGTCTCACATCTCAGCCAGGGATCATATCCCTAAGCTCTGATACCAACTGTGACGCCCCCAAAATAGGTATACAACACCCATTCTGAGTCGCCAAAAACATGGTACAAAAAGCAAACTACAACTTCAATAATATAATTGTCGTGCAAAATACGACAACACATAATGTGAGTTTAAATACAAATATTATCTTCTAGACAATATCCACACTCAAATAAGTCCTCATTACAATTATTCAAACACTATTTTACAAAAATAGTGAGGACTGCTAAAACATCTTTCTAGAACTATCACTCCATACCCCGACTAGATCCTGCTATGTTCTCACCTCCTGAGAAGAAAAATGAAACAAAAAAGAAAAGGGTGAGCTCAACTAGCCCAGTAAAGAATATTATGACTAAGATAATATACAACAAATTACCATTAGTATTCAACAGGGAAAAATCTGATAGAATATAATCGACAACAAGTTTTAGATCAACAACTGCAACGGAAACAACAACCATTAGAAGAGTCAAGTAGAGAATGAATTCTACTATCTTCTAAGATTTAAAAGTCCGTCATCAATATTTTATCCCTGTAACATCAATTTATAATTATCTTTAACCAAATATTTATCTTTGCACTACAGGCCAAAGATATTCATTTGTATCACCAGTCAGTCATGTTCATCTCAACACCTGTTCATCTTTGCACAACAGGCCAAAGATATTCATCAGGTAATCATACATCTTTGCACTACAGACCAAAGATATTCAGTAGTATCATCATTTAGGACTAAGGATGATGAAAAATATTTTAAAGAAAACGAATCCAGTGAAATAAAAGAACAAATATTAGAGATTCATATTACAGTTTATCCAAGTTCAATAATACCCCATAATAACAAATTTTGAAGCAGAATTCAAAAATAAAGATCAAAACATGGATACAATCAAAGATAGTAACCATAATAGACAACTTGGACAAAAAGAAGAAAATTTTATTTTTCGGTGAATAGTGCCGTATACGTGAATAGTAACGTATACGTGAATAGTAACCCCGACACAAAAAGTTCAAAATTTGATAAAAAGTTCATATCAATATTTCGGCATAATGATATTGAAGAAAATATCATTTAAGAAGAAGATAATATCCCTTACCTCAAAATATCAGTACTTCTGGTCAGAATACCGGTATAAGGCTGAAAGAAACTTGATCTGATGAATAGAAACTCTCAAAGTATCTAAATACTCACAAAATACACTCAATAATCTAGAGAGAGAAAGAGAGAAAACTTGTTTATGGTGTGATTTTCAATTCTAACTTAGCCCTCTATTTATAGGAAAATGTTAGCACGCCGAAGCAGACTTAACCTGCAACCTGATGGCTTTACCTGCTACTATTCAAGCCTACCATATTTGAATAAAAATCTCAGCATATTTCTTCACCAACTAAGAGTGGGGCCCACCAATTTTAGAATTTTCCACTAAAATGATAAACTCCAAAAATTTAACAATTTCTGAACCAGTCATCTCGTAAAATTCATAATAAATCACACATTTATTTTTAACGGTTCAAAATTTGTGGACATATACTCAACTTATATATGTATAACATATCCAAAAATTATCACGATCCAACGGTAGGATTAAAAATTATAACCCCCGCAAAATATCTCAAAAACCCTGATTTTTAATACCTCAATTCCGACAAAAATACTGATAAAAACCTCAATATTAACTCCTTCATTTTTAACCACAAAAATATATCCCTCATTTATATCCACATAAAATAAATATTTTCTTATCATATGAATCAATAATTAATTATTCACAAATAATATTACAGAATCACATTTATGACAACCAGACCGTTCCCAGGAAAGAGGGGGCTTTCCAATAAGGATTTCTCCTTACTGGCGCGCAATTAGATGACCAAACCTCTCCTTAGATAGAACTTTCTAGACATTGCCAATAATGTTATCTAATAATATTATTCAAATAATATGAATTATTGATCTGATAATAGAAAATACTGTGCAGCAACAATTATTGAAACAACAATAATATAAAATATCAACGCAGTAATTATTGAATCAATAAAATAAAATATTGAACAATAACTACTGTAATAATTATTGAGTAGTGTCTTCTTAAGTAAGAATCAATAATTGGTGCAATACCGTGTGCTACTGTATTTTAACCATCGGGTATTCCAACAGTATTAACGGTAACAACTACGCCGTTTATTTATAAACAACTTATACTTGTCGTTTTCTTCATCCAATCGCTTTCCGTTATGGGGCCCACACAAGGCTGCGCCGTCGTACGAATATTCCCTGACAGCAAGAATATTCCACGACCAAACGAATATTCCCTGACAAAATGAATATTTTATAACCACTTACTTATTTTGCAAAATTTACACATTTCACCCATAACCAAAGTATTATATCAAATTAACTCCTTACTATTCACAATAATATTTAGAGAAAATTTGATTTTATTCATTAATAAGTTGGGGACTTACAAGGACTAATTGTTGATTTTATATTAACCCCATTCACTATCTAATAATATTCATTTTATTTGATTTAAAATAATTTTTACGTTCACTAACACTTGTCACGGCGTTTCGACGTTCATTCGTCACACGCCCGATTTGTCTCTCTTGTGTATGCTTAATATGCTTATACAACTTATCGAATACATCATTTATTAATGTTAAACATCATTATATTTACTAACATGCATGTTTTATAACTTAGAACAACATCTTTTATCGTCAAGAGTATTACACTTGCATACGTGCATGCCCGACGCCCTCCGATTACCTCCGAAAACACAACAGTCCTAAAGATGACAATTTTTACCCCTGTTCCCGACCTCAAATTGAAAAACTTAGAGAATAAAAGTTGTAGGTCTATTCGTTCTCGTTCCGGATAATCTTAAATTGCCTCAATCGGAGTTCGTATGAAAAAGTTATGCTCATTTTAGTAAAACATGTTCAGTCAGTTTTTTTCCAAAATTCGGCTAGGAAGACTACCCCCCCCCCCCACCTGAGCGGGGGTTTTTGTACTAGGGGGGCTCGCTGGGGCTGGGGTCCCTTCTGCGTTTCTGCGATTTTTGATCTAGAACACTACAAAAAGCCAAATTAGGCCTACAAACTCCTTTCTAACAATTATACCAACCTACCCAAGGTGTAATATGTTTACAGAAACATAAACTAATGTTTCTAACACGTTTCTACCCACATAAACAACATAAACATCAAAGATTATAACCTTTAATTCACTATTTCTCTTATTTCCTCTTCTTTTGACATTCATATCGAAATTCTTCACTGTGAATTCGTTTTACAACCAAAACAGTTGGTTCTAATTTCATTGTTTTCGTTTCTTCATGTATTTTCACAATCAATAGCCAATTTATACATTATATAATGAATTGAGTACCAATTTTGCTGCTAATTTAAACCATATTCAACATATATCAATGTAAACTCACTGTAATATGTTTTCCCCATAATAACATATATTACATGAATCAATTTACTCTAAATCATCTATAAACCATCTGAACACAACTTATATCAACAATTATCATATAAATTCACATAATAAACAATTACTCCTTCACACCAATTTTACAGAAAACTTTTTATGTATATAAAAAAAATTAGAAATTTAGGAGAAAACAAAAAAATAAGAAAAGTAGAGTTTTACTTTGCTAGAAGATGATTACAACAACTTCTTCTCCTAGATTCTCAATTCACATAGAATTTTCTCTTCTCCCTTCTCTCTTTTCTTTCTTTCTTTTCTCTTCTTTTTCTTCTTCTCTGTTCTTTCTCCCTTCTCTAGCTTACGTACTTAGGAACATATAACGTATAACATAATAGATATAAATTATATAATATAAATATATATGTAACTGATATCAGTTACATCTCTTTGAAAATCAAAAGCCATAAGGCTTGTTTGCCTAAACATTTTTAAAACTTAATGACTTAAAATCCTTATGCCTTGTTTGGTAAAACCTATTTAAATAAAAGACTTAACATTCATTAAGGTTTGTTTGGCAAAACTAAATTAAACTCCTTTAATTTATTTTAATAACTCATTTATAGTATAGTTTATGGTCACACTTTATTTAATCAAATTCTAATATTCAATTTAATTAAATTTAATAACAATTACCATCAAATATATTTATATTCATTCACCATTTTAATTAAGTGAATTACTCTCATTATTTATGAAATTTTAATGCATACCAATTTCATTGCCATAAAGCTTAATAATCGAATTATATTATTTCATAATATAATTTTCAACTTAATTAAATTAACTAATATTATTTAGTTAATTACCTTCCCGTAACAATCTCATTTAATTTCTTTAATAGTTAAATTAACTATTAAACCTTATTTTCCAAACATATACATCTCTTTTATATTCACACTTAATCTCTTCATACTAAATCACATATTTCAAGATAAATTGCAAATATGTATACTTACCCACACTCAAAACACATAATTCAAAATATATACATTTCATAATAAGAATTTTAATTATTAAATTCTTATTTTAATAACTTAAAAAAATTCAGGTTGTCACATTGAACAACAATAATAGGTTAAGGTTATATTTTCCAATAAAGAAACAAAATTAAGAACTTTTCTCAATAGAATTCAAGAACTTGCGTAACATAATTAGAAGAAATTCAATTTTATTAATAAAAGTTTGGGGTCTTACATTACAACTTAGGTAAGTTGAAATGGTTGTTAGAAAGGAGTTTGGGCCTAATTTGGCTTTCTGTTGTGTTCGTTCACGAACTGCAGAAGCTGATACTGGGTACCCACGCCCTGGCGAGCATTTCTAGTGTAATTTATGCCGCCCCAGCGTGGGGGCCCGCCCTAGCTGGCTTTTGTAGCTCAAAACCCCCACCCCGACGAGGGGTAGGCAGACTTACCCAAATGTTAGAAAAATCTGACCAGATATGTTTTACTAAAATGGACATGACTTTTTCATACGAATTTTGATTAATGCGATTCAAGATGATCCGGAACGAGGACGAGTAGACCTACAACTTTTGTTCTTTAAGTTTGTCAATTTGATGTCGTTAGTAGGGGTCAAAATGGCCATCATTAGGACTAATGTGCACTCGAAGGCAATCGGAGGGCGTCGGGATGCACGTATGCAAGTGCAGTCCTTTGGGTGATAATTTAACCTAATATAAGGAACATGATAATGTGTTGGACATGTAATAAGACGTTATATCAGATTGTTAACTTTCATATGTTGACATGGCATGATAATTTGATAAGTTGTAAAAGAGCTAAAATGTAATGCTCATGAAAAGATGTGATGTTGTTTAAACTTAAGATTCGAGACTTTAGTCTTGTAATATGTGATTTGTGGTAGTAAACAAAAACTTAAACTAAATTAATGAGTTATATTAAAAGTGGGAACTACACTTATGAAGTTAATATTAGTATAACTAATTAGTATTGTCAATACATATGGTATTTGTAGGACTTGTGGTGAACGTGAGTAGTGATCGTTTAACCTATACACGAGGCAAGTTTACGAACCCTAATCTCTATTTGAGTTTATCCTATCTTACTTACTTTATGCAAGTTTCCTTACCCTAACTTGATTATTATTACGCAAGTTCCTAAATCTTATTTCTTTATGTAAAGCAAGATCTTTATCCTATCTTATTTACTATTGTTGTGCAAGTTTCCTAAACCTAATCCTTATTTTAAGCTTATCCTATTATTTATAAATACGCAAGTTGTTATTCTGTAAGGTGTTAATTTGATATAATATTTTGGTTATGGGTGAAATGTGCAAATTTTGCAAAATAAGCAAGTGGTTATAAAATATTCATTGTTGTCAGAGAATATTTGTTTGTTCGCGGAATATTCTTGCTGTTGGGGAATATTCATACGATGGTATAGCCATTTGTGGGGCCGATAACAGAAAACGGTCGGATGAAGGAAAACGACAAGTTTGCGTTTTTTTTTATAAATAAAAGCGTAATTATTACCGTTAACACTGTTGGAATACCCGGTGGTTAAAATACAGTAATACGCGTGGTTGCACAGTAGCACACGGTATTGCACAGTATTTTTAGATTATTGATTCTTACGTAAGAAGGCACTACTCAATAATTGCTACAGCAATTACTGTTTAATATTTTATTTTAATGATTCAATAATTGCTACATTGATATTTTATAGTATTGTTGTTTCAATAATTGTTACTGCACAGTATTTTTCATTATCAGATCAATAATTCATATTATTTGAATAATAAATTAGATAGCATTATTGGCAATGTCTAAGGAAGTTCTGTCTAGGAAAGGGGTTTGGTCATCTAATTACGCGCCAGTAAGGAAAAATCCTTATCGGAAAGCCCCTTCTTTCTTGGGAACGACCTGATTGTTATTATTGTGATTCTGTAAAATTATTTGTGAATAATTAATTAATGATTTATATGATAAGGAAATATTTATTTTTATGTGGATATAAATGAAGAAATTAATGTTGAGGTATTTTATCATTATTTTATCGAAATGAAGGTATTAAAAATTATCCGTATGTGGATTGCGGTCATTTTCTGTTTGGAATTTGGAAAAAAAAATTTCTACAAAGTTGTAGAGAATTAAATTTCCTATAAAATGGACATAAAATTCGTATTTTTCTGATAAAAGAGATATTTATTATGAATTATTGAAGTTTTAAAAATAAGTATTTTTATTAAAAACATGGGTGGAACCCACTTTTGGTTGTTGTGGAAAATTCTAAATTTTGTGGGCCCCACTAGTGGTGTGCTGATAATTTGGTCAAGGAGGTGTGCGTAGAAATTTTGAAAATATTATTTTATTAAATTTAGTCTGCTTTGGCGTTCTAGTATTTTTCTATAAATAGGGTGCTTAGTTATAATTGAAAATCACTCCAGAATCAGAAGTTTTTTCTCTATATAATATCGAGCGTATTTTTATGAGTATTTAGATACTTTGAGAGTTGCTATTCAGTGCAAGTTTCCTTCAGCACTATATCCAATATTCCAGTCAGAAGTACTGTTCTTTTGAGGTAAGGGATGTTATTTTCTTCGTAAATGATTTTATTTCTTTCAATATCATTATACCGAAATGTTGGTATGAATTTTATTATGAAATTTTTACCTTTTCATGTCGAAATTACTATTCACGTATACGACACTATTCACGTATACGGTACTATTCATGAATACGGTACTATTCACGAAGTATGATTTTTCTTGTGAATTTCTACCTTTTTGTGTCAGGGTTACTATTTACGTATACGGGCATTATTCACGTATACGACACTCTTCACGAATACGACACTATTCACAAAAAAATTAAATTTTATCTTCTTTGTCCAAGATGTCTATTATGGTTACTATCTTTGATTATATCCATGTTTTGATCTTCATTCTTGAATTTTGCTCCACAATTGATTATTATGGAGTATTTTTGAACTTGGAGAAACCAAAGTACGAATCCCTAATCTCTGTCCTTTTATCTCACTGGATTTGTTTTTTTAAAATATTTTTCATCATCTTCAGTACTAAATGATGATATAAATGAATATCTTTGGCCTATAGTACAAAGATGAATGATTATCTGATGAATATCTTTGGCCCGTAGTGTAAAGATGAACAAGTGTTGAGATGAACATGACCAACTGGTGATACGAATGAATATCTTTGGCCCGTAGTGCAAAGATGAATATTTGATTCAAGATGTGTATTGATTGATATTACAGGGATAAAATATTGATGATAGACTTTTAAATCATAGAAGATAGTAAATTTCATTCTCTACTTAACTCTTCTAATGAATTGTTATTTTCGCTGTGAATATTGATCTAAAACTTGTTGTTCATTATATTTTATCTGATTTAATAAAGGCTAACGATAATTTGTTGTACATTATCTTAGTCATAATATTATTTACTGGGCTAGTTGAGCTCACCATTTTTCTTTTTATTCCATTTTTTTTCTTAGGAGGTGAGATTATAGCGGGAACTAGTCGGGGTGTGGAGTGATGTTCTAAGTCAGTTATTTTAGCAATCCTCACTATTTTGTAAAAAAGTGTATCAATAATTGTAATGAAGACTTATTTGAGTTTTAATACTGTCTAGAAGACAATATTTGTATTTAAACTCACAGCATATGTGTTGTCGTATTTTGCATAACAGTAATAATAATGAAGTTGTAGTTATTTTTTGTACCATGTATTTGGCGACTCAGAATGGGTTGTGTGGACCTATTTTTGGGGCGTCACAGTTGGAATCAGAGCTTAAGGATATGGTCTCTGGCAGCGATCGGGGAATAGAACTAGGAGGGGAAAGACGAGTAAATCTTTCACTAGTGTGTCTTACCTAAGCTTATTTGGTATTTAATTGGTCGGTCAGAATATATGGATAATATGTGGAATGTTAATTTCTTTAATTAACCCTAGTTTTGTGGCAGTATTTGAGAATGGCAACTGAAAATATTAACAATGGAGTGAATGAGACCGTGGAGACACCTTTAATCACCAACTAGGAGAACGTGCAACAGGACGACAATATTTCCCCTGTAAACAACACCACTGATCAAATGATGAATGATGTGATGTTTAGAAACTTTTTGCAGTTCATGCAAAATCAGACGAGGGAGACTCATGTACAAAATACAGGTGGAAACAATGGTAACATGCATCTTGTCACAGCCAAACAGTTCAAAAAGTTGGGATCACCCGAATTTTTGGGAAAGTCGGACCGATCAAAGCGAAAATATGGGTTAAGTAAATTACCAAGATATTTGATGTCTTGGGATGCACGGAGGAACAGAAGGATCCATTCGCCACCTTTATGTTCCGTGGTGAGGCAGATTACTGGTGAGAATCTGTGAAGCGTACCCAGCCTGCCGCACTCAACATGTCTTGGGAAACGTTTCAGAAACTGTTCAATGACAAGTACTTTCCTGAAAGTACTCATCATATAAAGGAGGTAGAGTTTATTAAACTGGAACTGAACAACATGACTGTGTCCTAGTACGAGACTAAGTTCGTAGAGTTATCCAGCTTTGCACCTCATTTGGTAGAGAATGAGGAACGTATGGCGCGGATGTTTCTGAGAGGTCTGAAACCCGAAATTCGATAATATCTTATTTCTCACAAATTTTCTCTATATTCAGATGTTGTAAACATGGCTCAATTATTAGAGCGAGATAATGAGTATGTTCAACTAACGGACCACAACCAGGGTCATACCGGTGGCAGCAGTCAACGGAGCAATGATAACCAGCGGGGAGGAAAATATCTGAAAAAAAGCGGTAACCACTCTAGTGGTAATCGAGGCCATGATAGTAGAAGAAGCGAGTCGAGGGGAGATTTCAAAAAGAGAATGTACAATAATGACAACGTGAAGATGTCAGCACCATCATCAACTATTCCTAGGGGAGGAGAACGACCACCGGTCGTATGTTATAAATGCGGGAAAGAGGGACACATCAGCCCAAACTGCCCACAACAATCTAAGGTATGTTATAACTGTGGAAATGAAGGTCATATAGCTAGAGATCGTCTTGTAGCAAAACCAAGTCCAGCGGGAATGGTGACTCCAAAGGCTGTCCCGGATAAGTCAAAGTCAGTGGTTCCTGAAAGAATATTTGCCGTGACTGCCCAAAACATAAGGAACCTGAACGAGGTGATCACGGATAAGCTAATCATAAACTCTTGCGAA
This sequence comes from Panax notoginseng, assembly GCA_016801055.1. Classification (NCBI taxonomy): domain Eukaryota; kingdom Viridiplantae; phylum Streptophyta; class Magnoliopsida; order Apiales; family Araliaceae; genus Panax; species Panax notoginseng. Next base: position 144,910,510 of record CM029013.1, on the reverse strand, counting down.
GTTTATATCTTACTAGATACCGGTTCTACCCATTCTTTTATCTCTCTTGTTTGTGCTCAACGTTTGAACTTGACTCCGGAGAAATTAGACTTTGACTTATCTGTTGAGACTCCATTAGGAGAAACTTTTATTACATCCACTGTTTATAAATCTTGCTTGATTCAAGTTGGGACCATCACATTACCTGTTGATCTTATTTCTTTGAAAATACTTGCATTTTATGTGATTTTAGGGATTGATTGGTTAACCACTCATCATGCTAAAATTGATTGTTTTCGTAAGGTTGTTAGTTTTCATATTCCTAATCAACCTGTTATGCGAATTCAAACAACCAAACCACTAAAGTCAATCATTGTCATATCAAGCCATAAAGACATTCGTTTATTGAAAAATAGATGTTAAGTTTTCTTAGCCCATGTCATGGACTTGAACAAAAATACGTCAGATTTAAATAATATTTCTATTGTTAGTGAATTTCCTGACGTATTTCCTTAAGAACTTCCCGGTCTACCCCCAGAACGTGAAGTTGAATTTTTTATTGACCTTGAACCTGGTACAAAACCTATTTCTAAAACCCCATATCTAATGGCTCCTATTGAACTTCAGGAGTTAAAGGTCCAACTACAGAAGTTGTTAGACATCGGTTTCATTCGTCCTAGTACATCTCCTTGGGGTGCTCCTGTTGTATTCGTAAAGAAGAAAGACGAGAGTATGCGACTTTGTATTGACTACCGGGAATTGAACCATATCACCATCAAGAATAGGTATCCGCTACCTTGCATTGATGACCTGTTCGACCAGTAGCAAGGAGCACAATTCTTCTCAAAAATCGATCTTCATTCCGAATATCATCAATTAAAGATTAAAACTAAGGATATTCCGAAGACTGCCTTCAGAACTCGGTATGGGCATTATGAATTCTTAGTCATGTCTTTTGGATTAACTAATGCTCTTGTTGCTTTCATGGATATGATGAACAGTGTGTTCAAAGAATATTTAGATTAGTTCGTTGTTGTCTTTATTGATGACATCCTCATCTATTCCAAAAGCCATGAAGATCATGAGCACCATTTGAAGCTGGTACTTCAAAGGCTTCGTGAAAACAAGCTATATGCCAAGCTGAAGAAATGCGAGTCCTGGCTTGAGGAAGTAGCATTCCTTGGGCACGTGGTGTCAAAACATGGAGTATCTGTTGACCCGGCAAAGATTGAAGCCATATAAAGTTGGGAGCAACCGAAGTCGGTGACCGAAGTACGTAGCTTTCTGGGCTTAGATGGTTATTATCAGAGATTCGTGGAAGAATTTTCTCGAATCACTACTTCATTAACTCAGCTGACTCGAAAAGATACAAAATTCATATGGAGCGAGGAATACGAGAAGAGTTTCCAAGAGCTCAAAAGGAGACTCATTTCGACACCTGTTCTGAAAATACCCTTTGGTTCGGATGGATTTGTTATCTACAGCGATGGTTCGGGCAAAGGGTTAGGATGTGTTCTCATGCAACATGGAAAAGTCATAGCCTATGCCTCGCGATAACTCAAAGAATATGAGTAGAATTATCCTACTCATGATCTGGAGTTGGCAGCAGTTGTTTTCGCGTTGAAAATTTAGAGACACTACCTGTATGGGGAGAAAGTGGAGATTTATACGGATCATAAAAGCCTCAAATATTTCTTCACCCAAAAGGAACTCAACATGCGGCAACGATGTTGGCTTGAGTTGTTGAAAGATTATGATCATACCATCCAATACCATCCTGGAAAAGCGAACGTAGTAGCTGACGCATTGAGTAGAAGATCATAGCGGGTACAAGTACGATATTGTCAACGCAAAGACCCATTTTGTATGACTTGTAAACGATGGAGATAGAGTTAAAGGCTTCAAGTTCCCACATGATGATATCAAATATACGAGTAGAACCAACTTTAATAGATAAAATTAAAGTTGCTCAAGCTACGGACCTGGAGCTGATGCGTATGAAGAAGAAAGTGGAAGAAGGTGTTATTCCAGAAGTAAGAATCGAAGAAGAAGGAATACTTCGAGTCAACTCCAGACTTTGTGTTCCTAACGATTCTGACTTGAAGCATAGAATCATGATGGAGGCACACAACACACCGTTTGCAATCCATCCTGGGAGTACCAAAATGTATCATGATTTTTGACATACATTTTGGTGGAGCAATATGAAGAGAGAGATCGCGTAGTTTATCTCGAGGCGTTTAACTTGTCAACATGTAAAGGGGGAGAATCAAGTGCCAAAGGGTCCATTGCAACCACTTGAGATTCCGAAATGGAAGTGGAAACACATTACCATGGATTTCGTTACGGGTCTTTCCAATGTTTCTCAAGGCATAGATTCGATTTGGGTTATTGTTGATAGATTAACCAAGTCTGCCCATTTCTTGCCTATACGGGAGACTTATTCCCTTAAACGTCTTGCTCGTATGTACGTGAATGAGATTGTGAGATTGCATGGCATGCCAGTATCTATAGTTTCGGATCGTGACCCAAGATTTACTTCACAATTTTGGGTTAGTTTGCAGAAAGCTATGTGCACGGACTTACGATTCAGTTCGGCATACCATCCTCAAACGGACGGGCAATCAGAAAGGACTATTCAAACTCTTAAAGATTTATTAAGACTCTGTGTCCTAGACTTCAAAGGGAGTTGGGATAAGTACTTACCATTGGAGGAATTCTCCTACAACAACAGTTATCAGGCAAGTATATGTATGGCTCCATTCGAAGCATAGTATGGACAAAAGTGTCGCTCTCCAGTATGTCAGGATGAGGTGGGTGAAGCAACATTGTTGGGACCGGAGTTGGTACGTATGACTACAGAGAAGATCCAAATGATCCGACAACGTATACAAAAAGCACAAGATCTACAAAAGAGTTATGCGGATCTTCATCGAAAGGACGTGAAATTTAATATTGGGGATCATGTATTGTTATGTGTTGCTCTATGGAAGGGAGTTACAAGATTCGGGAAGAGAGAAAAGCTCAATCCACGATTTGTTGGTCCATTTAAAATTCTTGACCGAGTACAAAATATGGCCTATAAACTTGCATTACCTCCAAGCATGTCTCGTGTTCATAATATTTTTCACGTATATGTGCTTCGTAAATATGTGAAAGACCCAAACCACATTATTGAGATAGAACTAGACGAGATAACCGAAGATTTAACGTACAAGGAGGTACTTGTCAAGATCTTGAATAGGAAGGAGTATGTCCTATGCACAAAGGTTATACCACAAGTTAAAATTTTGTGAAGGAACCATGCTATTGAGAAAATGACCTGGGAGTTGGAATCGAAAATAAAAATGAGGTATCCTCACATTTTCGAAACACCAGGTACGTATGTCAATTTCGAGGATAAAATTTTATAAGGAGGGGAGGTTGTAAGACCCCGACTTTTTATTAATAAAATTGAATTTCCGCTAATTATTATTGTGAATAATAAGGTGTTAATTTAATATAATATTTTGGTTATGGGTGAAATGTGCAAATTTCGCAAAATAAGCAAGTGGTTGTAAAATATTCTTTGTTGTCAGGAAATATTCGTTTGGTCGTAAAATATTCTCGTTGTCGGGAAATATTCGTACGATGGCGCAGCCATTTGTGGACCCCATAACGAAAAACGGTCGGATGAAAGAAAACGACAAGTTTGAGTTTTTTATAAATAACGACGTCATTGTTACCGTTAATACTGTTGGAATACCCGGTGGTTAAAATACAATAATACGCGTGGTTGTACAGTAGCACACGATATTGCACAGTATTTTTGGATTATTGATTCTTAAGTAAGAAGGCACTACTCAATAATTGCTACAGTAATTACTGTTCAATATTTTATTTTATTGATTCAATATTTACTACGTTGATATTTTATATTATTGTTGTTTCAATAATTATTACTGCACAGTATTTCCCATTATCAGATCAATAATTCATATTATTTGAATAATATTATTAGATAGCATTATTGGCAATGTCTAAGGAAGTTCTGTCTAGAAAAGGGGTTTGGTCACCTAATTGCGCGCCAGTAACGAGAAATCCTTATCGGAAAGTCCCCTCTTTCCTGAGAACGACCTAGTTGTCATTATTATGATTCTGTAATATTATTTGTGAATAATTAATTATTGATTTATATGATAAGAAAATATTTATTTTTATGTGAATATAAATGAAGGAATTAATGTTGAGGTGTTTTATCAGTATTTTGTCGAAATGAAGGTATTACAAATCATCCGTATGTGTGCTGATAATTTGGTCAAAGAGGTGTGCGTAGAAATTATAAAAATATTATTTTATTAAATTTAGTCTGCTTTGGCGTTCTAGCATTTTCCTATAAATAGGGTGCTTAGTTAGAATTGAAAATCACACCAGAATCAAAAGTTTTTTCTCTCTATAATATCGAGCGTATTTTTGTGAGTATTTAGATACTTTGAGAGTTGTTATTCAGTGCAAGTTTCTTTCTATATCCGATATTTCAGTCAGAAGTACTGTTCTTTTGAGGTAAGGGATGTTATTTTCTTCATAAATGATTTTATTTCTTTCAATATCATTATACCGAAATGTTGTTATGAATTTTATTATGAAATTTTTACCTTTTCATGTCGAGGTTACTATTCACGTATACGACACTATTCACGTATACGACACTATTCACGAATACGATACTATTCACAAAGTATGATTTTTCTTGTGAGATTTCAACCTTTTTGTGTTAGGGTTACTATTCACGAATACGACACTATTCACAAAAAAATAAAATTTTCTCTTCTTTGTCCAAGATGTCTATTATGGTTACTATCTTTGATTGTATCCATGTTTTGATCTTCATTCTTGAATTTTGCTCCACAATTGATTATTATGGAGTATTTTTGAACTTGAATAAACTAAAGTACGAATCTCTAATCTCAAGTTCGAAATATTTCATATTCTAAAATATATTTAAAGATGTTAAATTATATTTAAAATATTTCTTCTGGAGGAAAATGCAACCTAAGATGCTAAACTTAAGCTATCGAGAAAAGGTTATTACTTTTAATCAGGTAAATTTTATGTGACCATTTACTCATTGTGTTTATATGATTAATTTCATTGCGTCCCTAAACTGCTATTCTGGACTATACGAAAAAAGTTATATTGGGATAAACTGAATCTAAGATTATAGTATATGTGCATATTGTTCTGTATTTTTATATATACTTATCTTCTATGATTAAGTGCACTAAGGAGTTGGGATAAATTGTTGATATTAATTGTATACCTGCTATGTTGTACTTGGTTAAAATGCTATATTGAACACACTGTCTCTGTATGACTTTGTGATGATTAGAACTGATATTTTTCACAATTTCTGCGTAAGATAATTTTTATTGCATCTTATCACACCTATGGACTGATATTCTGAACTGAGATGTAGGAATTAATATATGTCATGAACAACTTATTTTGAGTTCATCTTATGAAGATAAATTGAACTAATGTGCTAAGACAGATTGTGATGTGTATTTATTATGAACCAATTGCTTTATAATATTTGCAATGTTTTGGTGATCTGATATGTCAAGATATTTGTCGTATAGCCTTGGATATAAACTTAAATGTTTAGAAACTATACAGTGCACTAATTTGTTACAGTTGACTGTCTAAACTATTGTTCTATGACATTTTTTGTTAAAGTGCTTGAAAATTTGAATATTATATGCAGTGAGTAAGAGTAAATGTACATGAATGTATTGAACACTGCTGGTAATTTAGTTAATATATACCAAACATTCCTTTTTGGGACTAAGCTGAAATTTCTTAAAAGTATGGTCAAAAGTAGCATGATTATTTTTTACTTCTTTGACTAAACAAACATTAGTATCATTCATTGCTACAAATATTTTCTAATTGTTCACTGCTTTTATTAAACAGATTGAGATCTTGAATTAGTATTCTTCTGTGTCCAGTATGGCTTGGTTTCTTGAGAATATAAACTTACATTTACTGAGAATCAAGTTATCATCACTTCATATGTATGTTAGCACTTTAGTTCTTCTTTCTAAATATGCATTAACTTCTTAAATGACTTACTTCCATATGCACTTCATATATAAAAACAGATCCTTATATCAGTTTTCATTTACCTCTAACCCAAACTGTGTACTTCTATGTTTATATATGAGTCTTGTTTTTCTTTACTTAACATTTACATGTACAGTTCATCATCTTCCAAACGAAAAAGGTCTGCATTATTGTCTAAAGTCCATCCTGATGTTTGTTTGCCACATTTAATCACACCTCGTGCACAATCCAAATATAAACTTATGAGACATTGTATGTGTCCTGGTGTTGGTATTATCTTTAACAGTTTTCCAACTCTTCTTGAAAAATTCATAAGTATTTGTTGGGAGTCACTAGTTGTTTTTAATGAAAGAAATATCTACCCTGGTTTGATTGCTGAATTTTACTGTCACTTGACTATAAATAGAGATGAGACTGGCTTTGTAGTGAGTGTAACTACATGCATTCAGGGTACTAAATACACTATTGATGAACAGTTTCTCATTCATGCATTGCATCTTAGACAATTTATGATGGAGTTACATAGGATAAATGAATATGCTTATCTCATGGGATACTCTTTTCTTGAATGTTCAACTTTCAAACAAAATCTAGCCATAGCAACAGACCAGATAATTCCTGCTCTTTTATTTGATTATCCACTAAATGTTGGTGTTGAATTTTTAACTACTCCTTGTCAATTTATGGGAAAAATCATTTGATCAAATTTTATGCCAGTTAGGGAAGATAGAATTTTGTGTCCATTTGACTTATAATTAATAAAATGTGTTCTGCATGAGTTTATGCCTTATAATCTCCCATATTTTCTATTAACCTCTTTTGAGCATTGTTACAATCACAACTGCATGAGTTTTGGTCTAGTTTTGACTCATATCTTCAAACATCTTGGCATTGATCTCACCTACCATAAATCTCAACCAATTCCAAATAGTAACCTTGTGTCTCATCTAAATCTTCCACCTAAACCCTTAGCCACTTTCAAATGCCCAAATCATGATCACATTGAGTCACTCATAAATATGTTTTCTCAATTGGAAACTCTTGGTAACATGAACCAACTCCTGCTAGAAATCTTTAATGGTCAAATTTGAGGAAATGCAATAGACTATTCTTCATCTGTAAGATCTGATTCATCTTTTAATGGAAAATCACAAAGTTTCCTTTCCACCTCATCATTTCACATCCAGTACAAGTCCGGCTCCTGTTGAGCTCAATCAACCAATTTACTCTGATGATCTTTTCCCTATTACTGATCTTCAATTCTCTCCTATTAATTTAGGAGATTACTATTTGGGAATGTAATATATATTATACTAACTATTTTGGCTTGTAATAACTCACATACTAGCACAACTAACTATGCAGGTACCTTTTTATTTTCACTACTCTTATGAGGGTTATATAAGCTAACTCTCGTCTCCGCAGGTCATTTTCTAAAGATTTCTTTATTCCCTTTTTATGATGACAAATGGGGAGAATAAAAATATGATTATATATACTGCTACTATATACTGTTATAATTAATGATGTTATATATACTGTTTACTGTATGTATGGTTATCTGTTACATAATATATTTATTGATGATGCTAGACAGGATAATGTTATATCACTAAAATAAATAAGAATAATTATATAATTTTGTGATATGTAATATATACTACTATAATATATAAATATTAAAATGAATTTTTCAAAAACACAAAAATGTTTTTAAAAATACTCATAATGTAAGGGGAGATTCACATATTAAGGGGGGGGGGGGGATCTTAATAAAATATTTTTAGTAGAATTGTCATCATAAAAAATGGGGAGATTGTTGGGTCTCCAACTTTTGAGAATATTTTGATGATAACAATAAAAATTAGAAATTAGGATAAAATCCTCTCCATAAGATTTATATGATATATATGTTTTTAATTATCTCATTTATTTTGACTAAAAATATTTTTCATCCTAAATTGAATTAATATTTTATTGACCTTGATAATTTAATATCAAGTGTTAAAGAGATTAATTCACATAATAACATTTCCTAAGGCAAGGAGAATTCCTAATTCAAAAATAATTTTTCCTCATCAATTATTTCAGAAATAATATATATATATATATATATATATATATATATATATATATATATATATATATATATATATATATATATATTAATGTTATCTTTTTACCAAAATTTCCGAAAGGCCTTGGCTTTTGTGTGTCATCCGAATTGGGCCAACTTAAAGGAATTAAATACACACACAAATCAAAAGCTTTGGTTTGGTTTGGTTATAATGATGAAATTCGCGCGGCCCATGGTAATTAAACTGAGGAATGTGAAGGACTTTTGAAGCCTTTGTCTGCAGGAAAATTTAAAGGCATTTAGGGGGTGTTTGATAAAAATTAAATGAATTTAAATTTGAATGAGCTGAACATGAATTGAATCTAAATCTGAATCTGAATGAAAAAAACTGTTTGATAATTGACATGTCTGAAATATTTGAATGACAAAACTTTATTATTTTACCTCTCTTAAAAAATTCAAAATTGTTGTAAATTTATTTATATTAATTAATATAATAGTTACTATTTTTTTAATTTTTTAATTTTTATTTTTACTTCATTCAGCAGCTCATTCAGCTATTCAGTTGAAAAAATTTGACTTAGCCATTCAGCTCGTCCATTTTACCGATTCAACCATTCAGACGAAAATAAACGCACTGACTGATTCAGCCGTTCAGATTCAGCTCCATTCAGCTCTAAACAAACACCCCTTAGTCTTTGAAATTGAAAAACAAATGTGTTGGATCTTTGTATTGATAGCATTAATGGAGGGAATGAGTGTAAGTTACATGGGCGAAAAAATTATACGTTTGACCATTACTTCTTGATCTGTGTCATGTAAATTTAACATCATCTGAACCTTCCATTTTCAAAACAAAACATCTTAGCCATTCATTTCAAAATTCAACTCTCAATATTTCAAAATTGTCCTTGGCCAGAATTTTCTTTAAATAGGGGAGTATTTCTTCACTTTCAAATTACCAATTTCTAAATCAATAAATTCTTATACTCTTTTTGCCTAGGACTGTTCACCGGTATATAACCGGACCGAACCGGACTGTACCGAATACCGAATCTAGTCGAAATTGGATACCGGTACCGGTTTACCGAACCGGTTGTCCGATCCAGAACCGGTGCGGTACCGGTTCGAACCTACTTTTGTACTGGTTGCTTCTCAACCCTGTTTCCATGAAAAGTTTTTAAAAATCTTAAATTATAAACACATTCTCAACTGATCCAATCACATTCAACTGATGAGAGATGCACATTCAACTACTAAGTCTACTAGCACATTACAATTTACAATTACAAGCATATCCAAGTCCAACTGAACATCAACTGACATACAATTACAAGCACATTCATGATTCAACTGATCCAAATGAGTACCTATAAGTCCATGATTTCCTTACACAACTACAATCCAAAATTTTAACTTGACATAAAAGAGAGCCACAACAGGCAACGACAGACCAGCAAGTTAGCAACGGTCTTGAAGCCCAACAACTAGCAGTAGCCCAAGTGCCAACAGCAGCAGCCCAACAACAGTCCTGAAGCAACAACAAAGCCACAATTACCGATGAGATATGAAGTTTGTCAAACAAAATAACAAAGTTTTCATTCAAACAATGGTCAGAAAATTGCTACAACTATAAACAAGACAATTAAGCAGCTATAACTACAACTGCTACAACTACAGCAGCACTATAAGATTCTACATTAAGGTCCAATAAACAAGACAACTGCTACAACTACAAGTGTTCTGGAGTTAAATTCCTGCTACAACTAATGGTCAGAAAATGGTTTCAAGAACATAACTCTGGCAAAAGGGAATCAGTATGATTGAAGGAATACTCCAACAAAACAAATGGACTAACATTGCAGTCATAATGATATCAACCTCCAACAGTGTATATCTCAGAAAAATACTTGTAAAATCTAATGAGTTCATGAACTAAGCAAGAAATAATAGAAAAGTTTACCATACAAAACTAAGTTCTACATATTACTGCCAAGCAAGAAATAATATCATTCCAAGTAAAACTTATCAGTTATGTACCTCTACATATTACTGCCAAGTGCCATATCTGCATTAAAATCCACCATCCATATCCAAAACTTCCGCAAATTCTAAGAACATCAAAAGAAAATAAAAATAGTTAAAGAAAGCCATTAACATATAAACAATTAAACATTATAAATGAAAGCTATATAATTTAAAACGAAGGATTACCTTTCTCAATTGTTTCAAGTGAATCTAAGTTCTCCACAAACATTGGTTGTTTGCTTGAACGAAGCCAATCTTGAGCGCAAATAAAAGCTTGTACCATTCTAGGAGTTAAAGAACTCCTAAATGAATCAAGTACACGACCACCTGTGCTAAATGCCGACTCGGAAGCAACGGTTGATATAGGAACCGCCAATACATCCTTAGCCATTTGAGAAAGAATGGGAAATCTAGGAGATTTGTTTTTCCACCAACCCAAAACATTATATTTTGAAGTCGTTTGATCAACATGCTTACTCAAATACTTATCTAATTCGGTATTATCACCTCCTAGAACATCTGCAATGTGTTCTACAAATTTTTCACTCAGCCTTCTCCTTGACTTATCTCGACCATGCACATCAAAACTTTCACTAGACACATTAGATTGTGCACCTTGGGATGCATATTCGAGACTATACCATTTAAACAATTCCTCAATGGCATCACGCACCGATTTTATCATTTTGTTTGCCATTTCAATCCCACTCCCATACATTGCATTGAAAGCAAATTCCACAAATGCAAATTTATGTCTAGGATCTAGAACAACCGCAATGTACAATAATTTATTCATCTTATCCACATTCCCCCAATATTTATCTAGTTTTGCTCTCATCCTCATCGCCATTTCTCTCATGCCATATTCATGCTCATTATATAACAAGTCATTCAAAATATCATCAAGCTCAATAAATTCATGAAAAAAAAGTATTTGATGTCACATAAGATGTACCCGAAACCTTCACTGTAATGTCAAATTAACACTTCAAGAATACCACCAATTGTTTCACAACATCCCATTTTCTATGATAGGCCACCCATCACCCGATTCCATTTCCAATTTGAATAAATGGTCTTTGCTAGCAAGCCTATTAAAAGCATGTTCAAAATCTATGGCCATATTCAACATAGAATATGTGGAGTTTCATCTAGTGGACACATCTAGGATCAATGAAGTATTTTTCTCAATTTTCTCAATTTCAACACATTCTTTAAATTTTTTAATCCTAGATGGAGATTGTCGCACCCACCTAACCATAGATCGAACACGAGATATCGAAGGAGTCGCATCTTTCAACCCATCACATACAACTAAATTAAGTATATGAGTAACACACCTCACATGGAGAAATTTATTACACATGCTATGACCCCAAACTTTCAATTGAGTTTTCAAATAGGAAATTGCAACATCATTAGAACTAGTATTATCAACTGTGATTGTGAAAATTTTATCAATGCCCCATTCCCTTAAACAGTATTCAACCGACATACCTATGTCTTCCCCTTTATGACTAGTAATTGGAACAAAGCTAATAATTTTTTTTTGCATATTCCACTTATCATCAACGTAATGAGCAGTCAACACCATGTAATTAATTCGTTGTATTGATGTCCATGTATCGGTAGTAAGACAAACCCTTTGAGATGTATTTTTGAAGTAAGCTTTCAATTTCAATTTCTCCTCTAAAAAGCGCTTCAAACAATCTCTAGTTATGGTGGTACGTGAAGGCACATTGAATTTTAGACATGCAACCGACATCAAGTATTTAAAGCCCACATTCTCCACATGGCTAAAAAGAAGTTCATCTACAATTATCATATATGAAATTGCCCTCCTAATTAACTCTTGATCAAATTTCCATAAACAAACAGTAGTGGTTTATTCCCCTTCCAACTCTTGACCCCCTTCATTAATACTTGATTGTGGAAAATTTAATAGTGACTGTTTTCTTTCCCTTAATTGAATATTAGGAGGGTACAATTTACATCTTGCATTATGGTTTTTTAAACAACTTGTCCCATTCTTTCCCGAGTCGACTTTTAAAACTTGACCACAATATTTACACTTTGCCTTTATTTCATCATGTTACTTAAATCTTACATGATGTTCCCATATAGGAGCACGAGTCTTACCGGTTATTTCCTCGATCTCTTCAACTTCATTTTTTTTTTGTGTTTCGCCTCCTTCGCGTGTCTCGCCTCCTCCATTGTCTCCTTGATTGCTTGGGACTTGGATTGGATTTGCAGTTTTTGATATTGGTATATTATTGTCCATATTCTCCATCACTGCACATAAAAACACAAACAAAAATCACTATAAACATAGATAATAACTAATTATTCATCAACACCATCATAATCATTTACTCCACCATGATCAAGCTCAACATAGCCTTTTCATTTACTGCAAAGCTAAAGGCATACAAATAACTGGTTCCCATAAATAATTAAATATCATTAGAAGTATAGAATATATATATATATATATATATATATATATATATATATATATATATATTACTTGGAACAGTTTGATAACCATGAGAATAGTAATTGGCATTTCCAGGTATTGATAACCATGAGAATAGTAATGATAACCATAGAATATTGATTGAATTTTAACATCAAAACAGAGTGACAAAAGTTGACTAGCAAATTCAAAAAAAATGTTAACATAAGTTCATATAAAATCTGAAACGAAACCAAAGTTTAAAACCCTAAAATTGAAGTTAATACATGAAAACAGAGTGACATAAATTGAAGTTTGAAGCGGAACTAAAATTGAAGTTCAGATCTTAAATCAAACGAATAGAAAGTAAAATTACATAAACCTAGCTGAGACTGCATATTAGAAGATAGCCGGAGTCTGGAATTAAAAAAATTACCTAAGCAAAGCTAGCCGGAGCTCGGAGCTCGGAGCTCGGAGGGAGAGTCGGAGAGCCGGAGAGAAGATAGCCGGAGCTCGGAGGGAGAGGCAGAGAGCCGATAGCCTGAGGCTGAGAGTGAAAGACTGAGAGGATCGTAGGCGAGTAGCGAGTAGCGAGTAGCGAGTAGTGAAAACCACGAAGTAGCTGAGATCTAGACTGCTTGACAAGATGGTGGTGTAATGTTAGATAAGTTTTGGTAACTTGTAACTGCAGAGTGACTAAGAGTCTGAGAGACTGTGAGAGAGCGAAGTAGCAAATGAAGAAACCCTAGATCTATTTGGAAAGTGGTAAGTGAAGAAGAGTAAGTGAAGAGAAGTAGAGATAAGTCATAAGAGAACTGATCTAGAAAAATTAAAATTAGTAAGTTAGTAAATAACCGGTATAATCGGTCCGGTCCGGTTACTACCCATCCATGCAAACCACGAACCGAAACCGGAACCGTTTAACCGGTATATACAGAATTATTTTATCGGAACCGTTTAGCCGGTATATACAGAATTATTTTACCGGAACCGAACCGTTTTAGATTTATCCCGAACCGACCGGTTCGGACCGGTGCGGTTAGCCCAAAAACTGAAAAAACCAATTTTTTTGCCCACCCCTATTTTTGCCTACACAATCTCTCTCTAAAAGCTTACTATCTTCTAATCAAAGTTCTTAGCAATTGAAGAAGAGAAAATTGGTCAAATTTTTTAGATAAGTTATTAAATTGATTTATTATTATTATCTCATACTTGTGCATAAATGTAGATATTCAAATAGAAATTATTATACACATTTATATATATCTATATTTTATCTATTTATATCAATAAATTAAGTGGCTCTTTATAGATATATAATTTATTTATATAAATATCGTAAAGGAGATTGATTTTAGATACCGCTATTTGGAGGTATTCCTTAAACAAGAATATCATTCAAACGATTTTGAAATGTTAAGTTATCTATATTTATACTAATATTAACAATGAAACTTTAAATTCGGTCAGTTTTAGATACCGCTATTTGGAGGTATTCCTTAAACAATAATATCATTCGAATGGTTTTGAAATGCTAAGTAGTCTTATTTAATATTCACAGGATAAAGAAAATATAATATTATATATCTTTGAGTTTAACAAATTTATTTGTTATATCAAGCATTGCTTAAATTTTTTAGTTTATTATATTTGATATCTGTCATTACAAGTATTTAAGTATTTATTCACTTATTCATAAAATACTTGTTTAATATAAAAGTTATTTAAATTTTTATATCTCAAACTTCTGTGTACTTTAGTTGCCAGAAAGCTATAAGGAATAAGAAATTGACCTAACGAACGTTATAGTTTAATGGTTCGGATAAGTTAAGATAAGTTAGGTTGTAGTACAATCGTAACCTTTGATGGTTGACATATGGGAGCTGAGTTAAACAATTTCTTTAGATAGCGAAGGTATATATGAAACTGGCAACCCATCTAACTCACTGTTATGGGCAGTGTAGGTGAGATGGAAACTTTTTTGTTGGTTGTTTGTGGGAAACCACTCAGAGTACCATATGGACTACTAGCAGAGACACGATGTGTCTTGAGTCCTAGAGAAGTTATAAGAAGAAAATAAGAATGCAAATCATCAAAGATGATGAACGTATTAAGTAAGACATCTCTGTATGTCATGAAGCCGTAAATCGGTAAAGAAAGCTGGTCGCGTAAACTTAGATTACAGGAACATGAACCCTAAGAAGTAAAGTTAAGTAAAACAATGCGTAAAATCAAGTATATGACTAATTGGTGTATGTGCTATTTCCTTATGTGATATATAAGGATTTGGAATGACCAGTTCAGCGTAAGTTGTAGCTGTGCGTAAGGCAAGTTTCCTAACTTCATTCATATTCTAAATGAATGCTAGTTTCTAAAACTTCTCAGATGTTAAACTTGAGAAGTTCTGTCTATGTGCAAATGTGTGATATTTGTACAAGGTGGTAGAACGTATGAGGCCTTATGCCACAATGTGAACACTTCGGTGTCTCTTTGAGATGAACTGTTCTGTGGTTGAACTGTTCTGTGGTTGAATTGTTCAATATAAGAATGTTCTGTTTATTCATGAACCGTTATTGTTAAGTTTGTGCTAATGAGTCTAGCCAGACATGATGTGTATGAAAAAGGTAGAAGAATGAAAGTATTTCAAAGTGAATATGTTTAATGTTTTAAAATGATAGGAATCAGAATTATTCCTATTATTCAAGCTGCTTCATAACCTTTGTTCGGTTATCGAAGTTCTAAAGGAATGTTTAAACTCTTGAAATTGTTTGTTCAACTGCTATGACTTACTGGACAATTGAATGCTCACACTTGCTTTAAATGAAAAATATTTTCAGCAAACGATGTTAGAAAGAACTTAAGGATCCCGTAAAGATCAGTCTAACCGATATCCAGAAGAAGTGTCATTAAGTGTATGAATGTGCGTGAAGATTAAGCGAAGACTTGTAATGTAGAATAGTTTAATTAAACTATAGACTAGTTTAATGAACTGTTATGTATCCTTGGTGGCGGATGAAAGTCACTCGTGTAAGATGTAAAGAATAATGTAATTAACATTATATGTAATGAAAGAGGTTATAAGGTATTAGAACCTGGGATTTGAGAATGTATGTTGTTATATTTAGCTATATAATGGTTTATGTTTAGAAAGAAGTGGGGCCGTGACGTACGAAATCCGGGTATGAAGATAGACCGAATTTCGGGGCATTACAGATGTTGGATGTTGCTGCTAAGTTACTTTGTAATTTTAAACAATTAAACTACTGCTGATTGCTGTATTGTTAATTTTAAAAAGAGCATAGGTTCGATTATTACCCGAATACCCGAATGTATAATTCGGTTATTCGGCTAGTTCTAAATTTTGGTTATTATTTCAAATAGTAGAATTATGGATAATTCGGTATTCGGTTATAACCGACGGTTCGGTTATAACCGAATGATCACTCTTACTCATGACCATTGGTGATAACACGAATATCCTTGGCCCGTAGTGGATGGATAATTCGTGGACGTGATACTAATTAATTTCCTTGGCCCGTAGTGCATGTATAATTCAGTGATGTGGATTATTTATTGAGCCGAGTCTCAGCAATAATATTGATGATAAACTTTTTAAATCATAGAAGATAGTAGATATTATGCTCTACTTGACTCTTCTAATGGATTGCTTGTTCCGCTGTAGTTAAACTTGTTGTTTATTGTATTTTATTAGTTTAACACTGTTGAAAGCTAACGATAATTTATTCTGCATTATCTTAATCATAATATTTCTTACTGGGCTAGTTGAGTTCACCCTTTTTCTTTCAAGCATTGCTCTTCAGGAAATGAGAACGTAGCTAGGATTAGTCGGGGAACGGAGTGATGGTCCGAGATGGTGGCTATAGCAGTTCTCACTATTTTATAAAATAGTGTGCTAATAATTGTAATGAGGACTCAATTTGAGTTTAGATATTGTCTAGAAGACAATATTCATGTCAAAACTCTCAGCTACGTTTTGTCATATTGTATAAATGAAGTTTGTATTTAAGTTCTGTACCTTGTATTTGACGACTCAGAATGGGTGATTATACATATTTTGGGGGCATCACAGCAACAGTAGTTGATGTATAGTATCTCATATTATTGATTCAATTATTGTCACAGTATCATCTGCACAATATTTTATTTTATTAAATCAATAAATGAGACGACACAGTTATTCATATTATTATTTGCATTATTGGTCATCTAATTGCGCGCCAATAAGGAGAAGTCCTTATCGGAAAGTCCCATCTTTCCTGGGAATAATCTAGTTGTTAATATTGTGAGTTATAATATTAATGATGAATAATTATTGAAAGATTAAAATTGTGGTTAGTCAAGTGATTTGTAATAAATAAAAAGGGTTTGTCATGAAGTATTTTTTATAAATTTGGCTTATTACATGGACCTCCACTTACTCATTTTTTTAAAATCGTCGATAGAAAGTTATCTCAGTTTTTGCTTTATATTGCATAGTACTGCATAGTGTTGCATAATACTGCATAGTGTTACATAGTAATACATAGTGTTTATATAGTGCTGCATAGTAAAAATCACGTGAAATCAGCCAAAAATTTTTTGCGCCCGCGATTTTCCTCTTGTGCAGTCCATGATTTTTTTTAAATACTACCCTGCCATTCTCCCATAAATAGGATGCATAGTTTAGAAATGAAAATCACACCAAAATCAGAAAATTTTTCTTCTATAATATTGAGCGTATTTCTTTTGAGTTTAAGAAAGTTTTGAGTGTAGAAAACAGTACAAGTTTTCTTCAAGAATTTCTCCGCTATACCAGTCAGAAGTACTCTCCTTTTAAGGTAAGGGATATTATTTTTATTCAATATTTGTAAGAAATAATATTTTCTTACATACTCTGTAGTATGTAAGTAATATTATTTCATTTCATATTCCTAAATCTACACTTATTTTGATAAGTATTGCTTCTATACTCTTGGAAATTAATAGAATATCCTTGAATTTTGCGCTTCATCTAGTATTGTTTCACGAAAATATTTTTCTGAACTTTCTTATTAAATTTTAAGCTTTTCATGTTGGAGTACTATTCATGGGTATTATTCATACATACGACACTATTTATACATACGGTACTATTCATGAGGTACTATTCACGAAATATTATTTACGGGATACTATTCACAACAAAAATTAATTTTGTTTCTATCCAAATTATTTTTGATAAATGAATATTATTCTTGAATTTTACTCCACAAAGTAGTTATCATGTTGACAATTTGGACATTCTTAAACTCTTGATAAATTAAATTATAAATCTTTAATATTTATCCTTAATCTCACTTGATTGATTTCTTTTATCATTGTCATCATCCTTATGCTTATATTGTGGTGAAAGTCATCTTTGGCCCGTAGTGCATAGATGGACTGTTGATTGGTATGATTATGACCAGAAATTATGTATCGGTATAATCATGACCTGTAATGTTACAAATGATGTGATAAAAGTCCTCATTGGCTCATAGTGCATTGATGAACAGTTGTTTGGCATGATCATGACCACTGGTGATAATAATGAATATCCTTGGCCCGTAGTGCATGGATAATTCATGGGTGTGATACTAACGAATATCCTTGGTCTGTAGTGCATGGATAATTAGATGATGTGGATTATTTGTTGAGCTGTGTTAACAGAGATTAATTATTGATGATGAACTTTTAAATCATAGAAGATAGTAGACATCATACTCTACTTGACTCTTCTAATGGATTGTTTGTTCCGCTGCAGTTAAACTTGTTGTCTATTGTATTCTATCAGTTTTTATACTGTTGAAGACTAAAGATAATTTATTCTACATTATCTTAGTCATTATATTCTTTACTGGGCTAGTTGAGCTCACCCTTTTCTTTCATTGTTCTCTTCAGGAAATGAGAATATAACTGGGACTAGTAGGGGAATGGAGTGATGGTCCAAGATGGTGGCTATAGTAGTCCTCACTATTCTATAAAATAGTGTGATAATAATTTTAATGAGGACTCCATTTGAGTTTGGATATTGTCTACGAGATAATATTCGTGTTAAAACTCTCAGCTTATGTTTTGTCGTATTTTGCATGACAATTGTATAAATTAAGTTTGTATTTAAATTATGTACCATGTAATTGGCGACTCAGAATGGGTTGTGTATATCTATTTTGGGGGCGTCACACTCTAACTACAGATATATCCTTAATTTTTACTCCCTTTTTCCGAGTATCAATAATGTACGCTAAGTAACTTACACATCATTTCCTTAACAATTTCTTGGCATGCATTATTGTAAGGTAACACGACTGCTTAAGTGATGAGCTACCATAAAACATCACCTTAGACTTATTCGGAGTCTGAAGGTTTACACTTTTATTCTAACAATCAATTATCACCGCATGGTTATACAACCAATCCATTCCCAATATTACATCAAACTATCCCAATCTTATCGGGATTAAGTCTACGCTTAGTTCATGATTTCTAATGTTTGCGCGACAATTTCGGTAAACATATTCTATAGGGATTACTTCCTTATTCACAACTTCAATGTTCAAGGGATTCCCTAATCGTTACCGGGGTAAATTTAGTCGACTAGCAAATTCCTCAGATACAAAAGAATAGGTGGCACCCGAATCAAATAATACATAGGTATTTATATCATTGATCGGGATGATACCTGACACTACGTCCTTCGCAGCTACTGTGTCTTGGACATTCATGTTAAACGTTATGACGGTTGGACAGTTGGATGGCGTTGGTCCGCCAATTATCAGTTTGTTGCTTCCCCCTTGCTGGTCGCTTCCTCTTTCGCTTCTTTTCTTTGGGCAGTCTTTAATCAGGTGGTCCACCGAGCCATATGCGTAACAACCTTTGATCTTCTTGGGCTTCAAGCAGTTGGGCAAAATGTGTCCCTCCTGGCCATAGTTGTAGCAGATACTATGCCCCTTCCAGCAATCACCTTGGTGATTCTTCCCACACTTCGAGCATCCCTCTACTTTCTTCTTAAACTCTCCACGAAACTTTCCCACTTGATTGTTATGATTTTTGTTGTTATTGTTGTTGTTGTTGTGATTCTCCCACTTCCTCTATCCTAGATTACTTCCCCCGCTACTGATTCCTCCACGGCTATCTCCTCCCGTGTTCTTACCTTTCTTCTCTTTGTTGTACAAACTTAAAGCTCACTACCTCCCTCGGCAATAATGGCCTTCTCCAACAATGTCGCGAATGAATCGATTTGAAGAACTGACACATTGTTGAACAACCAAGGCTTCAGTCCTTGTTCAAAACGTCTAGCTTTTCTCTCTTCATCTCCTACTTGGTGTTCTGCAAATCGGGCTAGTTCATTGAACTTAGTCGCGTATTATGCCGCCGTTATGTCTTCTTGCTTAAGTTCTAAGAACTTTACCTCCATCCCATTCTTCATGCTCCTCGGGAAGTAATTCTCGAAGAACATGGTCTTAAATCTCTCCCATGCTACTATCCCTTCTCCTGCTCTTTGCTGATTCGCCTCCCACCAGTAGTTCGCCTCGCCTCTCATCATGTAGGTGGCAAATACCGTCTTTCGGTCTTCACCAACAAGAGCGATGGTGAAGGCCTTCTCCATCTCTTTGATCCACGTTTGTGCCACGATAGGATCGGTAGTACCCATGAATTCTGGAGGTCCTACAGTCCTAAAGTCTTTAAAGTTTGTAACTGGTATAGCCTGGGGATTGGGTGGTATTGGTTCGTTTCTTCCCATAAGAGTTTCTCCTAACAAATCTACTAGCCTTTGTATAGGGTCTACTTGTCCTCTCTCATCATTGACCGGCTCTTCCGGTGCAGTTAGTCTACGTCTGGGCGGCATTTTTCCGCATCACAAAATTTTCATTTTTAATATCTAATTATATTACTTAAACATTTCTCAATGAAAAGGAATAAAATTTTATAACGCATTTCTGGATTAAGATCATTTATATTCATATGCCAAATCATTACATCACATGATAATCCGTAGCATACTTCTATAAATGACAGAACATATCCCCTAAAGATGGGGACAAATACTAACCTACTACCCCTCTAACATTTTTTAAAAGTTTGGGGTTTACATAACTATCTCATAATTCATAAAAGATTGGGATTACAACAACAAATCATAAATGACTACTAACTACTATTACTATACTACTAACACCTAGACCTCAATCTATCATCCCGCGCTCCACAGCACTCTGATATTCCTTCTGAGTGGTGTGCGCTACCAAATCTCGGCTTATGGCGGGTCTATCCCTGTTCCGCTTAGTAATGATATACTCCATCAATCAATCTTTCTATGGTCGTGCGCACAGCATAGCCCATCTTGTTCATCTTCCTCCTCTTGCATCTCACCTCATCTTCTAGATCATTAGCTCTATCATTGACTTTCTCCCACTTTTCCTCAAAGTGAATCCTTTGCATCACTTCCATCTTTAGCTGTGTACGGAGAGCCTCCTTCTCAGCCTTCTCGCTAAGCTCCCTCTGTTCAGACTCTTTTAGCTTACATGCCAACTCCACATTCCTAGCTATTGAACGGTGAAAAAGAGTGTCCATATGTACTCCTGCCTCCTTGCGATATGCAAGTTCTACTTCCAACTCCTGCATCTTTAATTGCCTCTCCAAAGTCTCAACCTCTAACTCCTCGACTCTACATCCTAACTCCAAAATATGCTCCTCATACTCACCCAGCATCTGATCCTCAAATGTAGTCTCATCTGGATCTTCTATGGGTTCGTCCTCCATGGGTGCCTCCTCTGGGTCAGACTCTACAGGATCGGGACCCATCTCCTCCTCCTCATCATCATCATCATCGATAGGAGCCACTGCCGAAATGGGCTCAGCTATCAATGGTGCCTCATATATCACGTGTATGTCACGCGACTCCTCCTCTATCACTTTACTGGGTCCTCCCAAGTTTGTCATCCTATAACCACCAACATAAGACAAAACAAACAACAACACCATTGGAATGTTAAATAAACATAAGTTCATTGCATAGAATGAAATTATATTCCATAACACACTAAGTCTCTTCCTAGGAAAACTCTACATGAGTTTCATCCCTTCCTATCTTCTAAGTTATAATCTAAGGACTATCGCTCCTAAGGTTTATAACTAAAGCTTTGATATCAACCTATGACGCCCCCAAATTCAGACACTCGTATCTCGAATTTGGTTCGTCACGTGCTAACTCTAATATCATACAAAATCATCACAACGGAATAATAGAATAAATTGCATTGTTCTAACATAATTATTCTTGTCCTAAGGTCTCGCAACAATTACTAACACATGACAACTTAAATTAAACATAGCTTAATATATCATAGTAAATAAGTCCTTCTACAACATAATAATAGTACATTCCTAGTACTATGAAACAAAACTACTCCAAAGCCTTCTCTTTACCCTTGTCCTTGCCAGAGGGTTCACCATGTTCTGCCTTAACCGAAAGTTTTAAAGAAAGCAAGGATGAGCAATAATTTTGCCCAAAAAATAATATCGCAATAAGGAAAAATCATATATAGAGTTCAATCTTCAAGGGTATGACAGTGAATAATAATTCATGAATTATCAACGATTCTCAATAGTGGTCGCTATGGACTGAAAGATATCAATAAGATTCAACGTTTATTCAATTCAAGATTTCAAAGCAATGAATACTGAGCAGTCACTAAGGACTATGAACTTCTACTAAAATTAATAGTGATAAACTGATAATCCAACAAAATGAGTACAACAGGTGATCAGCCTAAAGTACCCTATGTTATGCATAACATTTAATCATACTCATGTGCGCACATTGGTCTCCCGATAAATATATAATTCCCCTTCCCGGAGAGTTGTTCATCTCAGTTATTTATAAGTGTCCGCACCAAGTTAATTTTGTTTGGATAACTTTCGATCATATACCAATAGTCTAGCCGAATCAATGGCTTAGACATCTTTCCTTTAAAGTATGTATATGAGCAATTATCATCCGAAATCAATGTTCGAGAACTGTAAGCAATTTCCTCTCTAAACTACGAAGTATTAAGTCATAAGATATGAATCATACTTTCAAAGATTTACTTGTACGATCAATAATAGCACAAGCTTGAATGATACTCTATAATAATATGGTTAGGAACTTATTACATCAACGAGATAAGGTTTAGATACTTGCACAATATTCAAAGTTGTGTAAGTTAGAAAATTTGCCTTACGCGTAGTTTACCAAGGTATAGCTTAATGCCACTCCAATGAACTATAATATCCTATTTATATATAAGCACATTAGTTATACAAGTTCAATATGTACACCTATTATCTTAATTTGCTATGATACACAAGTGTCATTCATCAATACTAAACATATATTGTTAGTCTTCTCTTGGTCGTATGACCTCATATGTATGTCATCACATAACACAAAAATCGGTTTCTAATACACTATGACATTAAAGAATATAGTTTGCCATCACATTTTGACTTAAGATTATAAACACTTATTCAACATAAGATTCTATCATTAGCATGTTTCTTGACACATTGGATAATGTACTGGTTATATAATACAGGTTAAGATAACAGTATAAGCATGCATTAAATCTCAGATTACAAACAAAATGCAGACTTCACTGCAGGGTGGCGCGGCTGCATTGGATTTGAACTTAGGAGTGGTGCGGCCGCGCTGCTCCTTGTTCAAACCAGAACTGTTAAACAGAAGCTTGGCCAGACTTGTATACCCATAAACATTTATGATGACACTTATAGAATCATACATGACATGATGTTTATAATTAAGCTTGGTCTCTCTTATGTCTTGTTCTTTACATGATTCATCATCAAATCCCATAAAATCAAGACTTTAAGTGTTGATTTAACAAAGTCTTTCATGTTTAGTCATTATACTCATACAAAGAGATCAATAAGTCTCAATTAAACATGCTCACGTTATCTTAGTCATGCATTTCATGTTTGTATAACTTTACTTCATTTAGACTTATTCTAAATCATACTTAACTAGTTTACAATGCATATGGCTAGCTAGGCATGCATGTCAATCATGTCTAGATGCAAAAAATGTTTTATCATGATGGTCCAAAAGTCCAGAATATAAGTAGGGTATTTCCAAACAAAGTTGGTTTTCAACTTCAACATCTTTTCTTGAAAATCTCATGTTAACTAACTAAGCATGCAAAGAACTTTGAACTCACATTTTATACTCATGCATATATATAACTAAATCACATAAGCATGCTCAAAAGTTCTGAATTCATAGGGTCACAGGTCCACTAAGTTTCTTATTTCAAACTTCAAGTTTTCCTTTTAGAAAAACCATAAAAACCAAGTTAACAACTTATTATACATGAAGCAAGCTTGTGAGGACCCCAAACTCGGATACTTGAAACCCGAACTCGGTTCTTCACGATACCATTTCTATGAGCGGAATAATACTAATAATAATAACAATAATATAAAAGATCAAATTAATTTACATAATTATCAGAGTCTAACTCCCAAGTACGAAACCTTTAAACATTCATTACAACCCATGATAGATAATATATATCATAATTGTCTTAATAACATTAAACTATTACATAACATAGTAATTCGTTCATTCAGCAACCTTCCCTTTTCCTTTGTTCTTAGCAGAGTTCTCTGGTCGTTCGCACTTAGCTGAAAACATTTAAATTAAGCAAGGATGAGCATTTGAGTGCCCAGCAAGCAATAGCAATTTTATATATATATAAGCTGAAAGGATTTAAATGTTTTCTTTGTACTATTCTTCTACAACAAGTCAATAGTTGTGAAGTATTCTGAACCGATAATAATAACATAACAACTCTCTTTCAAATTTTTGAAACTACATAATGACTATATCTGGGGTTAAGGTGACATGCCATGAACATTGTTTTCATTTTCGAAAAGGGTAAACAGAAATTCATCTGTAAACCGTCATAACTTACGGGCACGGGGGTGATCAGCCCGTTATGCCCTGCATTGATCAATACTACATTGCTAGAACGATATTATCGTTCATCCTTTGTCCGCCGGAGCGTATAAAAATTTTCCCGTGTAGGGATGTTCATACCTGTCTGGGTTCTAAATCAAAGGTTTTATCTTGTTCAACAATAATCTATAATTCAATATATCTGTATACGGGTAATTGACAAAGGTATATCAACATGTGATTAAATACAATGATTATCCAAGTGGGGACACTTGTTTAACCACTTCTAGAAATTAACGAACAGAATATATATATCCGAATTATCATATACTAACATGTTGATATTCAATGAGCTTATATAATATAAAGTTCATAATCTGTACAATAATAATATAGTTTAGAAACATTCTTACTCACATCCATTGCATAAAGAAAATGCAAAGGTTAGATACTTGCCTGAAGCGCTGCTTACAACTTGTAATTAAGATCTATCGCTTATCTCACGACCTATCATTAATAAGATAGTTCGTTCGATTAGAACAACATACTATAACACATAACACTGCTTATTGCAGTCAGCACATACCCTAATCACATTGACATATAAATTTAACAACCATTGAATCACAAATAATCACTTATCTAATCACATTATCTAAGTCCAGATCAATTTCTGAAACATGTCGGTCTACCGACAACTTTATTGGGTAATTATCGAGTCTAAGACTCTATTCTATAACTTAACATCAGTACGTATCAGTCATTTTATTTTTAAATGACTCAATAAAATTTTAAAACATTTATTATAATTTATCATAAATTTTCAAACACCGGAATCATATTTAAATGATTTAAATACTAATCAACTCTATTATCATTAATATTTAATTAGTATTAAACTATTAATGAAATCATTTTCAAAATTTTAAAGTTATGTATAATAACTCAAAATACTTTTAAAGTATTAATATTACCCTTAAATGATTTTTAAAACATTTAAAATCATTTTTAAATAATTATCATTAATATTAACGTATTAATGTTTCATTTATTAAAATATTAAAAGTCATTATTCATAACTTAAAATATTTTTAATTCATTTATATCCCTTTTAAATGATTTTTAAAGTAATAAAACCATTTATAAACTATTTATTTAATATAATTATTAAATACATTTATTATCATAAGTAATAACTTAATAATCATTAATATTTAATTATTAATGAAATTATCCTTTAAATATTAAAAGTTATATTTTATAACTTAAAATATTTTTAAACACTTTATTTTCATTTAATATGATTTTTAATATAATAAAATCATTTTTAATTAATTTATTTAATTCATTAAGTAAATAAATTAATTACCATTAATATTAATTTATTAATAAAATTTATCAAAAAATATTAAAAGTCATTAAAAATAACTTAAAATATTTTCTTATATCATAATATAATTTTTAATGATTTTTCTAATATTAAAATCATTTTTAAATAATTTATTTAATATTATAATTAAATAAATTAAATACTTTTAATATTCTAAAAATATTAAATATTTATGAAATATAATAAAAATAATTAAAAACTAATTTTCGGAATTTTTTATAATTTTTAATAATTTATTTTGTATTTTTAATAATTTAAAACTAATTTTTTTCTATTTTTTATTAATTTCCGGAAAATAGAATATTATCTGTCGCTAAAGACAACCTATAGCGACAGAACCGTCGCTATAGGTGTTCTTCATGTTCTTGGCCAAACCCAGAAATGCGTAGTCAGTTTCCGAGTTGCTTACTTTGACCAATCATAATCTAGTGTGTGTTGTGTTTCTGGGTATTTTGTTGATCAGAGAATGTAATACAAATACAAGACTACTCGATCCAACAAAGAACATCATCAAACCATGCATAACTAACGAGATCTAAAGCGTTGAACAAGCTGTCAGAGCTGTTCTTCATTTTCTGGGCTACCCAGAAATGAAGAACAGTTCGACTGGCTCGTTTTGGGCTCCCACAACTTGTGATCTTGGTGCGTTTTTAGCGATTTAAGAGGTCTAACTTGTAGAACACATGTAAGTCTAGAGATCCATTACATAAAATCAACAAAACAACAACACAATACCAAGATCTTGTCCGGTCAAACGTTGTCAGAAACCACGCTCATGAACTTTCTGGGTTACCCAGAAAGTTCATCCGTGAAGTTTCTGCCTAGTTTGACCATCCTCCAATTCCTGTATGATCATGATATAAGCTATCTAAAAGCATCACGATGTAGTATAACTACTATACTATAACTTAGATAATAAAACAACAACAAAAATCCAACAACCTGCCAGATCTAGATCCTTAAATATATTGTCAGACCTTGAAAACCCATTTCTGGGTTACCCAGAAACGGTCTGGTCATGGTCGGTCAACGACCTTTGACCACGAATAACTTGTAATCTGTTGAAGCTATGACCTTGATTCAACTTTTAGACTAAAGAACACATACACGACTACAACTAAAAGCTTTCAAAACACGTAAATCTCTACAGATCACCAAGATATAAGGACTGACATTCACTGTTAGAGAACAAAAATTTATTTTCCCAGATTTTGCAAATCTTCAAATCCGAGCCTCTAGATGTTATGGATCTAACATCTAGCAACCCAGATCATCCCTAGACACCTTATATAACATGTTTAACACAAAAAAATTAACATCTAACACAGAATCGTTGGACAGAAATTCTAGGGTTCGTTCATACCTTTCTTTGAAAAATTTCTGATTTTGTGTTGCTGATCTGTTTATGGTAAACGTGAGGCTTTGATTTGGGACTAATATACTTGTGTATTTTGATGGTTAGAGAGAAAGAGAGCTTAGTTTGAGTGTTATGAAAAATGTAAGTAACAAATGTTATTTCTCTCTCTTCCAATCTATAAATAGAAGTGTATGGTGCATGTATGGCTGAAATGTGTGGCTGATCTACTGAGATTTTTGAGCATGTGGAGTAATCTAGAGTTGGTGAACAACTCCAATCTTGGCAAGATACACAAGTAAGCTAAATAAATAAAAATTACACATAAGGGCATTTTGGAACTTGGGCTTGATAATTTAATGGCATACTTGTAATCATGCAAACCCTTAGGGTTTAGGGTTTGGTTAGGGTTTAGGGTTTGAGCCATTTTAGCAAAAGTCTAGGATTTCTAATTTAGGGTTTGCTCAAAATAAAATAAAAGTTTAATAACTTTTAGTTTCTAAAATTTTGAAATTAGAATTTTCTAATTATGATTAATTTTATAATTACCTTATACAGGAACATTAGGGTTTAAATCATATAATTATCATTAACTTTGCTAAAATAGCAATTGGGGTTTACAAATTGGTAATTAAGTTTTATAATTTCTAATTAGGGTTACTAATTATAGAAATTAGTGTTTCTAGAAATTAATATTTCAAAATGTTAATTAGGGTTTACCTAATTATGCATAAAATCACATAACATCGCTACATAATAATCTCGAACTCATAATTGAGTTTCAACTAGGGTTTAACACTTAAAATAGGGTTTTTAATAAATTTATTATGGTTTCTAAAACTTTAATTAGGGTTTACCTAATTAATCACTTAATACACAACATAAAATATATAACACATTTATATCACAGTCTTAAGTTCACAATTGATTTTCAATTTAGAGTTTCCCCAAGTAAAATTAGGGTTTAACCAATTAATACTAGGGTTTTGAAATTAAACACCATAATTGACCAATTATCATCAATACGTACATGTAATACATATTCATAGCACTGAAAAATCAAAATATAATTAATATTATATTATTATTCTCATACCTTGGCAATAATCCAAAATTAGGGTTTGGATACCATATCTGATTTATTCTTCCTATTTAACCTTAATAATTACGATAAAATAATTAACTTAATAACCTGTACTAAAATTCATATAATAAAATAATTATTATATTTATTCTAAAAATCACTCCATATATTATTTAAATAATATATGATTATATATTTTCATGGAAAATAATTATTAAAATATTTCTACCATAAATTAATTATTATAATTATATACTTTTTAATAATCAATAATTTTAAAATAAATTCATTTGTAAATAATTATGTAATAAATATATTTTTACTTACCACATAAATACATATACACATAATCTTGTACAAATCCTCATCCTTAATAAAAAAAATTTATTCACAAAATTTCTTATTTATTTACATAGAAAATATCGGGTTGTTACATTCACCCTCCCTTATAAAGATTCCGTCCCCGGAATCACCGTTTTAAAACCTATACCTACACGGTCACATAGCGTACACAATCATTGTAAGTAAATCTCGATCAACTTTGATCGAACTTTTTTTTTTTTAACTATTCACATGAAGCTTGTCTTTCTGATTACACAGAAAAATTGGTTTCTAACAGAACTCAAATTCCTCCTCAAAATTTCTTTATAAAATAATTTTACTATATATAGGAAAATCATGCATAAGAAAATAAAAAGGCATACGAATAATACCTGGAGTTCCAGTGCCAGCTGCTGCCGTATCCTGAACTGTCATGTTGTAGACCCTTGCTGTAGATTTTGTTGGCTTGCTTGACAAAGTCGGTCCCGTGATTGCTAACGTTCCACTGCCAGTGCCCATATTCACACTTCCTGTCTCCACCCTCCTTTTTGGACAATCTTTCACCCTGTGCTCTGTCGATCCGCATATAAAACATCCACTTTCATCCTAGGATTGGGGCAGTTGGGAGAAATATGGCCCTCCTGTCCGCACTTATAGCAAACAAATTTTCCTTGCAAACACTCCCCCGAGTGATTCTTCCCACATGTCTTACATGGCACTATCTGTTTCTTAACACCTTCCTGTTTCACTTGTACACTTGTAAAACTGCTCACCTTCCTCTTACTATCACCACTCCTGCTCCCACTATTAATTTCAACCTTCCTAGCCCCTTCTATCTTACCCTTATTCTTCCTCTCCTTATTGTAAAGGCTCATGGCCTCACTTCCCTCCTCAGCTATGATCGCTTTCTCCATGAGTGCTGCAAATGTAGGAATTTGCAACACCGCCACTTTGTTATAGAGCCAGGGTTTCAATCCCAGCTCAAACCTTCTAGCTTTCCTAGCCTCCGTATCAACTTGATGCGGAGCAAACCTAGCTAACTCATTAAATTTGGCGGCGTATTCAGACACCGTCATATTCTCCTGCTTCAACTCTAAAAATTTAACCTCCATCCTCGCCTGCATACTTGGTGAAAAATAATTTTCGAAAAACAAAGTTTTAAATCTATCCCATGTGACTACACCTTCTCCTGCCCTAGCCTGATTCGCTTCCCACCAAAAATTTGCTTCCCCCTTCATCATATAGGTGGCAAAAGCAGTTTTCTACCCCTCATCTACCCTAGATACCGTAAACGCTTTTTCAATTTCCTTAACCCAAGTTTGAGCTTCTACAGGGTCAGTTGTACCTTTGAATTCTGGTGGTCCTACAGCCTTAAAGTCTTTGAAGTTCGCTAAGCGATTGCCCGGCTGGTTTCCAGCGACCGGTATTCCCTGTTGCATAGCCTGAGCTAACATGTTCGCAAATTGCTGCATCGGATCTGGTTGTTGTTGTCCCTCAACGTTGTTGACAGATTCCTCTGCCCTTTGATTGCGAGTTCGACGTCTTGGCGGCATTATCTGATTAAATATCATAATTTAACTTACATTCTAAACCTTATCGCATAAGTTTAATATTTTAAACTTATTTCATCATTTCTCAAACATAGATTCATATTCATTTAACGAATATTTTACATAGCACAAAATGCTTTGAACTTCAGCTATCCCTTTATGACCTCAAAAGTCAGGATTTACAGTCTTGACTTAATACAAAAGTTGGAAACATTACATTACACAAACATACTTATCATATGCATTACATTAAACACTCTTACACAACAGAACCTATACTACCTATTTATTACACCTTTTCCTTGGACATTCTCTCGCCTGATGACCTTCTATACCACAGACATAACATGCTCCTTTTTTGTAGTCAGGACAGTACGGAGTGGTATGTCCTTCACAGCCGCAAAGATAACATATTCTTTTCCATTTCTTCTTATTGGATTTTCCTAAGTCATGGTCTTCTATCTTTCTTTTCCCCTTCTTATCCGGAGCTGCACACGATGTGCTGCTTGTGGCTCCCATCTGACCAATTTAAATTTTAAGCTTATCTTGTCCTTCCAATGTTTCTATTAACGCTTGACGCAACTGACTATTCAACAGCCTTTCTATCTCCCACAGCCTTTCCAGAGAAGAAACCTTGTTCTTCAGATTCTGCACCTCTGTTGATGCTTGATCAGTTCCAACTTTAGTGTCTGAATCGCTATCTGTCAGCTCCACCATCTCCGGATCTGGTACTATATTTTCTACAATAACCACATCTTCTGAATTATTTTCATTGTGAGCCTCTATTTCAGTTATCGGCTTCGATATTGGCTCCTTCTTTACGATCCGAGGGTAATCGAATCCTTTTTCACCTGACATCTACACACATAAGTTATCCTAATTAGCATATAGTATATACACACAACAAATAAGAGTTTTATACAAGTTATCTTTTATTTAGTTTGACGATGAATTTAGTCAATTCATCTCTTTTTAAACTCTATATGAGTTATTTATATTTTCAACGTTTCCCTCTGTTCTAAGGTTATAGCCTAAGGTCTAACCCACCTAAGGTTTCTAACCCTATAGCTCTGATACCAACCTGTGAGGACCCCAAACTCGGATACTTGAAACCCGAACTCGGTTCTTCACGATACCATTTCTATGAGCGGAATAATACTAATAATAATAACAATAATATAAAAGATCAAATTAATTTACATAATTATCAGAGTCTAACTCCCAAGTACGAAACCTTTAAACATTCATTACAACCCATGATAGATAATATATATCATAATTGTCTTAATAACATTAAACTATTACATAACATAGTAATTCGTTCATTCAGCAACCTTCCCTTTTCCTTTGTTCTTAGCAGAGTTCTCTGGTCGTTCGCACTTAGCTGAAAACATTTAAATTAAGCAAGGATGAGCATTTGAGTGCCCAGCAAGCAATAGCAATTTTATATATATATAAGCTGAAAGGATTTAAATGTTTTCTTTGTACTATTCTTCTACAACAAGTCAATAGTTGTGAAGTATTCTGAACCGATAATAATAACATAACAACTCTCTTTCAAATTTTTGAAACTACATAATGACTATATCTGGGGTTAAGGTGACATGCCATGAACATTGTTTTCATTTTCGAAAAGGTTAAACAGAAATTCATCTGTAAACCGTCATAACTTACGGGCACGGGGGTGATCAGCCCGTTATGCCCTGCATTGATCAATACTACATTGCTAGAACGATATTATCGTTCATCCTTTGTCCGCCGGAGCGTATAAAAATTTTCCCGTGTAGGGATGTTCATACCTGTCTGGGTTCTAAATCAAAGGTTTTATCTTGTTCAACAATAATCTATAATTCAATATATCTGTATACGGGTAATTGACAAAGGTATATCAACATGTGATTAAATACAATGATTATCCAAGTGGGGACACTTGTTTAACCACTTCTAGAAATTAACGAACAGAATATATATATCCGAATTATCATATACTAACATGTTGATATTCAATGAGCTTATATAATATAAAGTTCATAATCTGTACAATAATAATATAGTTTAGAAACATTCTTACTCACATCCATTGCATAAAGAAAATGCAAAGGTTAGATACTTGCCTGAAGCGCTGCTTACAACTTGTAATTAAGATCTATCGCTTATCTCACGACCTATCATTAATAAGATAGTTCGTTCGATTAGAACAACATACTATAACACATAACACTGCTTATTGCAGTCAGCACATACCCTAATCACATTGACATATAAATTTAACAACCATTGAATCACAAATAATCACTTATCTAATCACATTATCTACGTCCAGATCAATTTCTGAAACATGTCGGTCTACCGACAACTTTATTGGGTAATTATCGAGTCTAAGACTCTATTCTATAACTTAACATCAGTACGTATCAGTCATTTTATTTTTAAATGACTCAATAAAATTTTAAAACATTTATTATAATTTATCATAAATTTTCAAACACCGGAATCATATTTAAATGATTTAAATACTAATCAACTCTATTATCATTAATATTTAATTAGTATTAAACTATTAATGAAATCATTTCCAAAATTTTAAAGTTATGTATAATAACTCAAAATACTTTTAAAGTATTAATATTACCCTTAAATGATTTTTAAAACATTTAAAATCATTTTTAAATAATTATCATTAATATTAACGTATTAATGTTTCATTTATCAAAATATTAAAAGTCATTATTCATAACTTAAAATATTTTTAATTCATTTATATCCCTTTTAAATGATTTTTAAAGTAATAAAACCATTTATAAACTATTTATTTAATATAATTATTAAATACATTTATTATCATAAGTAATAACTTAATAATCATTAATATTTAATTATTAATGAAATTATCCTTTAAATATTAAAAGTTATATTTTATAACTTAAAATATTTTTAAACACTTTATTTTCATTTAATATGATTTTTAATATAATAAAATCATTTTTAATTAATTTATTTAATTCATTAAGTAAATAAATTAATTACCATTAATATTAATTTATTAATAAAATTTATCAAAAAATATTAAAAGTCATTAAAAATAACTTAAAATATTTTCTTATATCATAATATAATTTTTAATGATTTTTCTAATATTAAAATCATTTTTAAATAATTTATTTAATATTATAATTAAATAAATTAAATACTTTTAATATTCTAAAAATATTAAATATTTATGAAATATAATAAAAATAATTAAAAACTAATTTTCGAAATTTTTTATAATTTTTAATAATTTATTTTGTATTTTTAATAATTTAAAACTAATTTTTTTCTATTTTTTATTAATTTCCGGAAAATAGAATATTATCTGTCGCTAAAGACAACCTATAGCGACAGAACCGTCGCTATAGGTGTTCTTCATGTTCTTGGCCAAACCCAAAAATGCGTAGTCAGTTTCCGAGTTGCTTACTTTGACCAATCATAATCTAGTGTGTGTTGTGTTTCTGGGTATTTTGTTGATCAGAGAATGTAGTACAAATACAAGACTACTCGATCCAACAAAGAACATCATCAAACCATGCATAACTAACGAGATCTGAAGCGTTGAACAAGCTGTCAGAGCTGTTCTTCATTTTCTGGGCTACCCAGAAATGAAGAACAGTTCGACTGGCTCGTTTTGGGCTCCCACAACTTGTGATCTAGGTGCGTTTTTAGCGATTTAAGAGGTCTAACTTGTAGAACACATGTAAGTCTAGAGATCCATTACATAAAATCAACAAAACAACAACACAATACCAAGATCTTGTCCGGTCAAACGTTGTCAGAAACCACGCTCATGAACTTTCTGGGTTACCCAGAAAGTTCATCCGTGAAGTTTCTGCCTAGTTTGACCATCCTCCAATTCCTGTATGATCATGATATAAGCTATCTAAAAGCATCACGATGTAGTATAACTACTATACTATAACTTAGATAATAAAACAACAACAAAAATCCAACAACCTGCCAGATCTAGATCCTTAAATATATTGTCAGACCTTGAAAACCCATTTCTGGGTTACCCAGAAACGGTCTGGTCATGGTCGGTCAACGACCTTTGACCACGAATAACTTGTAATCTGTTGAAGCTATGACCTTGATTCAACTTTTATACTAAAGAACACATACACGACTACAACTAAAAGCTTTCAAAACACGTAAATCTCTACAGATCACCAAGATATAAGGATTGACATTCACTGTCAGAGAACAAAAATTTATTTTCCCAGATTTTGCAAATCTTCAAATCCGAGCCTCTAGATGTTATGGATCTAACATCTAGTAACCCAGATCATCCCTAGACACCTTAAATAACATGTTTAACACAAAAAAATTAACATCTAACGCAGAATCGTTGGACAGAAATTCTAGGGTTCGTTCATACCTTTCTTTGAAAAATTTCTGATTTTGTGTTGCTGATCTGTTTATGGTAAACGTGGGGCTTTGATTTGGGACTAATATACTTGTGTATTTTGATGGTTAGAGAGAGAGAGAGAGAGCTTAGTTTGAGTGTTATGAAAAATGTAAGTAACAAATGTTATTTCTCTCTCTTCCAATCTATAAATAGAAGTGTATGGTGCATGTATGGCTGAAATGTGTGGCTGATCTACTGAGATTTTTGAGCATGCGGAGTAATCTAGAGTTGGTGAACAACTCCAATCTTGGCAAGATACACAAGTAAGCTAAATAAATAAAAATTACACATAAGGGCATTTTGGAACTTGGGCTTGATAATTTAATGGCATACTTGTAATCATGCAAACCCTTAGGGTTTAGGGTTTGGGTTAAGGTTTAGGGTTTGAGCCATTTTAGCAAAAGTCTAGGATTTCTAATTTAGGGTTTGCTCAAAATAAAATAAAAGTTTAATAACTTTTAGTTTCTAAAATTTTGAAATTAGAATTTTCTAATTATGATTAATTTTATAATTACCTTATACAGGAACATTAGGGTTTAAATCATATAATTATCATTAACTTTGCTAAAATAGCAATTGGGGTTTACAAATTGGTAATTAAGTTTTATAATTTCTAATTAGGGTTACTAATTATAGAAATTAGTGTTTCTAGAAATTAATATTTCAAAATGTTAATTAGGGTTTACCTAATTATGCATAAAATCACATAACATCGCTACATAATAATCTCGAACTCATAATTGAGTTTCAACTAGGGTTTAACACTTAAAATAGGGTTTTTAATAAATTTATTAGGGTTTCTAAAACTTTAATTAGGGTTTACCTAATTAACCACTTAATACACAACATAAAATATATAACACAGTTATATCACAGTCTTAAGTTCACAATTGATTTTCAATTTAGAGTTTCTCTAAGTAAAATTAGGGTTTAACCAATTAATACTAGGGTTTTGAAATTAAACACCATAATTGACCAATTATCATCAATACGTACATGCAGTACATATTCGTAGCACTGAAAAATCAAAATATAATTAATATTATATTATTATTCTCATACCTTGGCAATAATCCAAAATTAGGGTTTGGATACCATATCTGATTTATTCTTCCTATTTAACCTTAGTAATTAAGATAAAATAATTAACTTAATAACCTGTACTAAAATTCATATAATAAAATAATTATTATATTTATTCTAAAAATCACTCCATATATTATTTAAATAATATATGATTATATATTTTCATGAAAAATAATTATTAAAATATTTCTACCATAAATTAATTATTATAATTATATACTTTTTAATAATCAATAATTTTAAAATAAATTCATTTGTAAATAATTATGTAATAAATATATTTTTACTTACCACATAAATACATATACACATAATCTTGTACAAATCCTCATCCTTAATAAAAAAAATTTATTCACAAAATTTCTTATTTATTTACATAGAAAATATCGGGTTGTTACATTCACCCTCCCTTATAAAGATTCCGTCCCCGGAATCACCGTTTTAAAACCTATACCTACACGGTCACATAGCGTACACAATCATTGTAAGTAAATCTCGATCAACTTTGATCGAACTTTTTTTTTTAACTATTCACATGAAGCTTGTCTTTCTGATTACACAGAAAAATTGGTTTCTAACAGAACTCAAATTCCTCCTCAAAATTTCTTTATAAAATAATTTTACTATATATAGGAAAATCATGCATAAGAAAATAAAAAGGCATACGAATAATACCTGGAGTTCCAGTGCCAGCTGCTGCCGTATCCTGAACTGTCATGTTGTAGACCCTTGCTGTAGATTTTGTTGGCTTGCTTGACAAAGTCGGTCCCGTGATTGCTAACGTTCCACTGCCAGTGCCCATATTCACACTTCCTGTCTCCACCCTCCTTTTTGGACAATCTTTCACCCTGTGCTCTGTCGATCCGCATATAAAACATCCACTTTCATCCTAGGATTGGGGCAGTTGGGAGAAATATGGCCCTCCTGCCCGCACTTATAGCAAACAAATTTTCCTTGCAAACACTCTCCCGAGTGATTCTTCCCACATGTCTTACATGGCACTATCTGTTTCTTAACACCTTCCTGTTTCACTTGTACACTTGTAAAACTGCTCACCTTCCTCTTACTATCACCACTCCTGCTCCCACTATTAATTTCAACCTTCCTAGCCCCTTCTATCTTACCCTTATTCTTCCTCTCCTTATTGTAAAGGCTCATGGCCTCACTTCCCTCCTCAGCTATGATCGCTTTCTCCATGAGTGCTGCAAATGTAGGAATTTGCAACACCGCCACTTTGTTATAGAGCCAGGGTTTCAATCCCAGCTCAAACCTTCTAGCTTTCCTAGCCTCCGTATCAACTTGATGCGGAGCAAACCTAGCTAACTCATTAAATTTGGCGGCGTATTCAGACACCGTCATATTCTCCTGCTTCAACTCTAAAAATTTAACCTCCATCCTCGCCTGCATACTTGGTGAAAAATAATTTTCGAAAAACAAAGTTTTAAATCTATCCCATGTGACTACACCTTCTCCTGCCCTAGCCTGATTCGCTTCCCACCAAAAATTTGCTTCCCCCTTCATCATATAGGTGGCAAAAGCAGTTTTCTACCCCTCATCTACCCTAGATACCGTAAACGCTTTTTCAATTTCCTTAACCCAAGTTTGAGCTTCTACAGGGTCAGTTGTACCTTTGAATTCTGGTGGTCCTACAGCCTTAAAGTCTTTGAAGTTCGCTAAGCGATTGCCCGGCTGGTTTCCAGCGACCGGTATTCCCTGTTGCATAGCCTGAGCTAACATGTTCGCAAATTGCTGCATCGGATCTGGTTGTTGTTGTCCCTCAACGTTGTTGACAGATTCCTCTGCCCTTTGATTGCGAGTTCGACGTCTTGGCGGCATTATCTGATTAAATAAAATCATAATTTAACTTACATTCTAAACCTTATCGCATAAGTTTAATATTTTAAACTTATTTCATCATTTCTCAAACATAGATTCATATTCATTTAACGAATATTTTACATAGCACAAAATGCTTTGAACTTCAGCTATCCCTTTATGACCTCAAAAGTCGGGATTTACAGTCTTGACTTAATACAAAAGTTGGAAACATTACATTACACAAACATACTTATCATATGCATTACATTAAACACTCTTACACAACAGAACCTATACTACCTATTTATTACACCTTTTCCTTGGACATTCTCTCGCCTGATGACCTTCTATACCACAGACATAACATGCTCCTTTTTTGTAGTCAGGACAGTACGGAGTGGTATGTCCTTCATAGCCGCAAAGATAACATATTCTTTTCCATTTCTTCTTATTGGATTTTCCTAAGTCATGGTCTTCTATCTTTCTTTTCCCCTTCTTATCCGGAGCTGCACACGATGTGCTGCTTGTGGCTCCCATCTGACCAATTTGAATTTTAAGCTTATCTTGTCCTTCCAATGTTTCTATTAACGCTTGACGCAACTGACTATTCAACAGCCTTTCTATCTCCCACAGCCTTTCCAGAGAAGAAACCTTGTTCTTCAGATTCTGCACCTCTGTTGATGCTTGATCAGTTCCAACTTTAGTGTCTGAATCGCTATCTGTCAGCTCCACCATCTCCGGATCTGGTACTATATTTTCTACAATAACCACATCTTCTGAATTATTTTCATTGTGAGCCTCTATTTCAGTTATCGGCTTCGATATTGGCTCCTTCTTTACGATCCGAGGGTAATCGAATCCTTTTTCACCTGACATCTACACACACAAGTTATCCTAATTAGCATATAGTATATACACACAACAAATAAGAGTTTTATACAAGTTATCTTTTATTTAGTTTGACGATGAATTTAGTCAATTCATCTCTTTTTAAACTCTATATGAGTTATTTATATTTTCAACGTTTCCCTCTGTTCTAAGGTTATAGCCTAAAGTCTAACCCACCTAAGGTTTCTAACCCTATAGCTCTGATACCAACCTGTGAGGACCCCAAACTCGGATACTTGAAACCCGAACTCGGTTCTTCACGATACCATTTCTATGAGCGGAATAATACTAATAATAATAACAATAATATAAAAGATCAAATTAATTTACATAATTATCAGAGTCTAACTCCCAAGTACGAAACCTTTAAACATTCATTACAACCCATGATAGATAATATATATCATAATTGTCTTAATAACATTAAACTATTACATAACATAGTAATTCGTTCATTCAGCAACCTTCCCTTTTCCTTTGTTCTTAGCAGAGTTCTCTGGTCGTTCGCACTTAGCTGAAAACATTTAAATTAAGCAAGGATGAGCATTTGAGTGCCCAGCAAGCAATAGCAATTTTATATATATATAAGCTGAAAGGATTTAAATGTTTTCTTTGTACTATTCTTCTACAACAAGTCAATAGTTGTGAAGTATTCTGAACCGATAATAATAACATAACAACTCTCTTTCAAATTTTTGAAACTACATAATGACTATATCTGGGGTTAAGGTGACATGCCATGAACATTGTTTTCATTTTCGAAAAGGTTAAACAGAAATTCATCTGTAAACCGTCATAACTTACGGGCACGGGGGTGATCAGCCCGTTATGCCCTGCATTGATCAATACTACATTGCTAGAACGATATTATCGTTCATCCTTTGTCCGCCGGAGCGTATAAAAATTTTCCCGTGTAGGGATGTTCATACCTGTCTGGGTTCTAAATCAAAGGTTTTATCTTGTTCAACAATAATCTATAATTCAATATATCTGTATACGGGTAATTGACAAAGGTATATCAACATGTGATTAAATACAATGATTATCCAAGTGGGGACACTTGTTTAACCACTTCTAGAAATTAACGAACAGAATATATATATCCGAATTATCATATACTAACATGTTGATATTCAATGAGCTTATATAATATAAAGTTCATAATCTGTACAATAATAATATAGTTTAGAAACATTCTTACTCACATCCATTGCATAAAGAAAATGCAAAGGTTAGATACTTGCCTGAATCGCTGCTTACAACTTGTAATTAAGATCTATCGCTTATCTCACGACCTATCATTAATAAGATAGTTCGTTCGATTAGAACAACATACTATAACACATAACACTGCTTATTGCAGTCAGCACATACCCTAATCACATTGACATATAAATTTAACAACCATTGAATCACAAATAATCACTTATCTAATCACATTATCTACGTCCAGATCAATTTCTGAAACATGTCGGTCTACCGACAACTTTATTGGGTAATTATCGAGTCTAAGACTCTATTCTATAACTTAACATCAGTACGTATCAGTCATTTTATTTTTAAATGACTCAATAAAATTTTAAAACATTTATTATAATTTATCATAAATTTTCAAACACCGGAATCATATTTAAATGATTTAAATACTAATCAACTCTATTATCATTAATATTTAATTAGTATTAAACTATTAATGAAATCATTTCCAAAATTTTAAAGTTATGTATAATAACTCAAAATACTTTTAAAGTATTAATATTACCCTTAAATGATTTTTAAAACATTTAAAATCATTTTTAAATAATTATCATTAATATTAACGTATTAATGTTTCATTTATCAAAATATTAAAAGTCATTATTCATAACTTAAAATATTTTTAATTCATTTATATCCCTTTTAAATGATTTTTAAAGTAATAAAACCATTTATAAACTATTTATTTAATATAATTATTAAATACATTTATTATCATAAGTAATAACTTAATAATCATTAATATTTAATTATTAATAAAATTATCCTTTAAATATTAAAAGTTATATTTTATAACTTAAAATATTTTTAAACACTTTATTTTCATTTAATATGATTTTTAATATAATAAAATCATTTTTAATTAATTTATTTAATTCATTAAGTAAATAAATTAATTACCATTAATATTAATTTATTAATAAAATTTATCAAAAAATATTAAAAGTCATTAAAAATAACTTAAAATATTTTCTTATATCATAATATAATTTTTAATGATTTTTCTAATATTAAAATCATTTTTAAATAATTTATTTAATA
Organism: Panax notoginseng; assembly: GCA_016801055.1. Taxonomy (NCBI): domain Eukaryota; kingdom Viridiplantae; phylum Streptophyta; class Magnoliopsida; order Apiales; family Araliaceae; genus Panax; species Panax notoginseng. The sequence goes on along the minus strand of CM029013.1, from coordinate 144,869,662 downwards.
TTATAATTAAATAAATTAAATACTTTTAATATTCTAAAAATATTAAATATTTATGAAATATAATAAAAATAATTAAAAACTAATTTTCGGAATTTTTTATAATTTTTAATAATTTATTTTGTATTTTTAATAATTTAAAACTAATTTTTTTCTATTTTTTATTAATTTCCGGAAAATAGAATATTATCTGTCGCTAAAGACAACCTATAGCGACAGAACCGTCGCTATAGGTGTTCTTCATGTTCTTGGCCAAACCCAGAAATGCGTAGTCAGTTTCCGAGTTGCTTACTTTGACCAATCATAATCTAGTGTGTGTTGTGTTTCTGGGTATTTTGTTGATCAGAGAATGTAGTACAAATACAAGACTACTCGATCCAACAAAGAACATCATCAAACCATGCATAACTAACGAGATCTGAAGCGTTGAACAAGCTGTCAGAGCTGTTCTTCATTTTCTGGGCTACCCAAAAATGAAGAACAGTTCGACTGGCTCGTTTTGGGCTCCCACAACTTGTGATCTAGGTGCGTTTTTAGCGATTTAAGAGGTCTAACTTGTAGAACACATGTAAGTCTAGAGATCCATTACATAAAATCAACAAAACAACAACACAATACCAAGATCTTGTCCGGTCAAACGTTGTCAGAAACCACGCTCATGAACTTTCTGGGTTACCCAGAAAGTTCATCCGTGAAGTTTCTGCCTAGTTTGACCATCCTCCAATTCCTGTATGATCATGATATAAGCTATCTAAAAGCATCACGATGTAGTATAACTACTATACTATAACTTAGATAATAAAACAACAACAAAAATCCAACAACCTGCCAGATCTAGATCCTTAAATATATTGTCAGACCTTGAAAACCCATTTCTGGGTTACCCAGAAACGGTCTGGTCATGGTCGGTCAACGACCTTTGACCACGAATAACTTGTAATCTGTTGAAGCTATGACCTTGATTCAACTTTTAGACTAAAGAACACATACACGACTACAACTAAAAGCTTTCAAAACACGTAAATCTCTACAGATCACCAAGATATAAGGACTGACATTCACTGTCAGAGAACAAAAATTTATTTTCCCAGATTTTGCAAATCTTCAAATCCGAGCCTCTAGATGTTATGGATCTAACATCTAGCAACCCAGATCATCCCTAGACACCTTATATAACATGTTTAACACAAAAAAATTAACATCTAACGCAGAATCGTTGGACAGAAATTCTAGGGTTCGTTCATACCTTTCTTTGAAAAATTTCTGATTTTGTGTTGCTGATCTGTTTATGGTAAACGTGGGGCTTTGATTTGGGACTAATATACTTGTGTATTTTGATGGTTAGAGAGAGAGAGAGAGAGAGCTTAGTTTGAGTGTTATGAAAAATGTAAGTAACAAATGTTATTTCTCTCTCTTCCAATCTATAAATAGAAGTGTATGGTGCATGTATGGCTGAAATGTGTGGCTGATCTACTGAGATTTTTGAGCATGTGGAGTAATCTAGAGTTGGTGAACAACTCCAATCTTGGCAAGATACACAAGTAAGCTAAATAAATAAAAATTACACATAAGGGCATTTTGGAACTTGGGCTTGATAATTTAATGGCATACTTGTAATCATGCAAACCCTTAGGGTTTAGGGTTTGGGTTAGGGTTTAGGGTTTGAGCCATTTTAGCAAAAGTCTAGGATTTCTAATTTAGGGTTTGCTCAAAATAAAATAAAAGTTTAATAACTTTTAGTTTCTAAAATTTTGAAATTAGAATTTTCTAATTATGATTAATTTTATAATTACCTTATACAGGAACATTAGGGTTTAAATCATATAATTATCATTAACTTTGCTAAAATAGCAATTGGGGTTTACAAATTGGTAATTAAGTTTTATAATTTCTAATTAGGGTTACTAATTATAGAAATTAATGTTTCTAGAAATTAATATTTCAAAATGTTAATTAGGGTTTACCTAATTATGCATAAAATCACATAACATCGCTACATAATAATCTCAAACTCATAATTGAGTTTCAACTAGGGTTTAACACTTAAAATAGGGTTTTTAATAAATTTATTAGGGTTTCTAAAACTTTAATTAGGGTTTACCTAATTAACCACTTAATACACAACATAAAATATATAACACATTTATATCACAGTCTTAAGTTCACAATTGATTTTCAATTTAGAGTTTCCCTAAGTAAAATTAGGGTTTAACCAATTAATACTAGGGTTTTGAAATTAAACACCATAATTGACCAATTATCATCAATACGTACATGCAGTACATATTCATAGCACTGAAAAATTAAAATATAATTAATATTATATTATTATTCTCATACCTTGGCAATAATCCAAAATTAGGGTTTGGATACCATATCTGATTTATTCTTCCTATTTAACCTTAATAATTAAGATAAAATAATTAACTTAATAACCTGTACTAAAATTCATATAATAAAATAATTATTATATTTATTCTAAAAATCACTCCATATATTATTTAAATAATATATGATTATATATTTTCATGGAAAATAATTATTAAAATATTTCTACCATAAATTAATTATTATAATTATATACTTTTTAATAATCAATAATTTTAAAATAAATTCATTTGTAAATAATTATGTAATAAATATATTTTTACTTACCACATAAATACATATACACATAATCTTGTACAAATCCTCATCCTTAATAAAAAAAATTTATTCACAAAATTTCTTATTTATTTACATAGAAAATATCGGGTTGTTACATTCACCCTCCCTTATAAAGATTCCGTCCCCAGAATCACCGTTTTAAAACCTATACCTACACGGTCACATAGCGTACACAATCATTGTAAGTAAATCTCGATCAACTTTGATCGAACTTTTTTTTTTTTAACTATTCACATGAAGCTTGTCTTTCTGATTACACAGAAAAATTAGTTTCTAACAGAACTCAAATTCCTCCTCAAAATTTCTTTATAAAATAATTTTACTATATATAGGAAAATCATGCATAAGAAAATAAAAAGGCATACGAATAATACCTGGAGTTCCAGTGCCAGCTGCTGCCGTATCCTGAACTGTCATGTTGTAGACCCTTGCTGTAGATTTTGTTGGCTTGCTTGACAAAGTCGGTCCCGTGATTGCTAACGTTCCACTGCCAGTGCCCATATTCACACTTCCTGTCTCCACCCTCCTTTTTGGACAATCTTTCACCCTGTGCTCTGTCGATCCGCATATAAAACATCCACTTTCATCCTAGGATTGGGGCAGTTGGGAGAAATATGGCCCTCCTGTCCGCACTTATAGCAAACAAATTTTCCTTGCAAACACTCCCCCGAGTGATTCTTCCCACATGTCTTACATGGCACTATCTGTTTCTTAACACCTTCCTGTTTCACTTGTACACTTGTAAAACTGCTCACCTTCCTCTTACTATCACCACTCCTGCTCCCACTATTAATTTCAACCTTCCTAGCCCCTTCTATCTTACCCTTATTCTTCCTCTCCTTATTGTAAAGGCTCATGGCCTCACTTCCCTCCTCAGCTATGATCGCTTTCTCCATGAGTGCTGTAAATGTAGGAATTTGCAACACCGCCACTTTGTTATAGAGCCAGGGTTTCAATCCCAGCTCAAACCTTCTAGCTTTCCTAGCCTCCGTATCAACTTGATGCGGAGCAAACCTAGCTAACTCATTAAATTTGGCGGCGTATTCAGACACCGTCATATTCTCCTGCTTCAACTCTAAAAATTTAACCTCCATCCTCGCCTGCATACTTGGTGAAAAATAATTTTCGAAAAACAAAGTTTTAAATCTATCCCATGTGACTACACCTTCTCCTGCCCTAGCCTGATTCGCTTCCCACCAAAAATTTGCTTCCCCCTTCATCATATCGGTGGCAAAAGCAGTTTTCTACCCCTCATCTACCCTAGATACCGTAAACGCTTTTTCAATTTCCTTAACCCAAGTTTGAGCTTCTACAGGGTCAGTTGTACCTTTGAATTCTGGTGGTCCTACAGCCTTAAAGTCTTTGAAGTTCGCTAAGCGATTGCCCGACTGGTTTCCAGCGACCGGTATTCCCTGTTGCATAGCCTGAGCTAACATGCTCGCAAATTGCTGCATCGGATCTGGTTGTTGTCCCTCAACGTTGTTGACAGATTCCTCTGCCCTTTGATTGCGAGTTCGACGTCTTGGCGGCATTATCTGATTAAATAAAATCATAATTTAACTTACATTCTAAACCTTATCGCATAAGTTTAATATTTTAAACTTATTTCATCATTTCTCAAACATAGATTCATATTTATTTAACGAATATTTTACATAGCACAAAATGCTTTGAACTTCAGCTATCCCTTTATGACCTCAAAAGTCGGGATTTACAGTCTTGACTTAATACAAAAGTTGGAAACATTACATTACACAAACATACTTATCATATGCATTACATTAAACACTCTTACACAACAGAACCTATACTACCTATTTATTACACCTTTTCCTTGGACATTCTCTCGCCTGATGACCTTCTATACCACAGACATAACATGCTCCTGTTTTGTAGTCAGGACAGTACGGAGTGGTATGTCCTTCATAGCCGCAAAGATAACATATTCTTTTCCATTTCTTCTTATTGGATTTTCCTAAGTCATGGTCTTCTATCTTTCTTTTTCCCTTCTTATCCGGAGCTGCACACGATGTGCTGCTTGTGGCTCCCATCTGACCAATTTGGATTTTAAGCTTATCTTGTCCTTCCAATGTTTCTATTAACGCTTGACGCAACTGACTATTCAACAGCCTTTCTATCTCCCACAGCCTTTCCAGAGAAGAAACCTTGTTCTTCAGATTCTGCACCTCTGTTGATGCTTGATCAGCTCCAACTTTAGTGTCTGAATCGCTATCTGTCAGCTCCACCATCTCCGGATCTGGTACTATATTTTCTACAATAACCACATCTTCTGAATTATTTTCATTGTGAGCCTCTATTTCAGTTATCGGCTTCGATATTGGCTCCTTCTTTACGATCCGAGGGTAATCGAATCCTTTTTCACCTGACATCTACACACATAAGTTATCCTAATTAGCATATAGTATATACACACAACAAATAAGAGTTTTATACAAGTTATCTTTTATTTAGTTTGACGATGAATTTAGTCAATTCATCTCTTTTTAAACTCTATATGAGTTATTTATATTTTCAACGTTTCCCTCTGTTCTAAGGTTATAGCCTAAGGTCTAACCCACCTAAGGTTTCTAACCCTATAGCTCTGATACCAACCTGTGAGGACCCCAAACTCGGATACTTGAAACCCGAACTCGGTTCTTCACGATACCATTTCTATGAGCGGAGTAATACTAATAATAATAACAATAATATAAAAGATCAAATTAATTTACATAATTATCAGAGTCTAACTCCCAAGTACGAAACCTTTAAACATTCATTACAACCCATGATAGATAATATATATCATAATTGTCTTAATAACATTAAACTATTACATAACATAGTAATTCGTTCATTCAGCAACCTTCCCTTTTCCTTTGTTCTTAGCAGAGTTCTCTGGTCGTTCGCACTTAGCTGAAAACATTTAAATTAAGCAAGGATGAGCATTTGAGTGCCCAGCAAGCAAAAGCAATTTTATATATATATAAGCTGAAAGGATTTAAATGTTTTCTTTGTACTATTCTTCTACAACAAGTCAATAGTTGTGAAGTATTCTGAATCGATAATAATAACATAACAACTCTCTTTCAAATTTTTGAAACTACATAATGACTATATCTGGGGTTAAGGTGACATGCCATGAACATTGTTTTCATTTTCGAAAAGGGTAAACAGAAATTCATCTGTAAACCGTCATAACTTACGGGCACGGGGGTGATCAGCCCGTTATGCCCTGCATTGATCAATACTACATTGCTAGAACGATATTATCGTTCATCCTTTGTCCGCCGGAGCGTATAAAAATTTTCCCGTGTAGGGATGTTCATACCTGTCTGGGTTCTAAATCAAAGGTTTTATCTTGTTCAACAATAATCTATAATTCAATATATCTGTATACGGGTAATTGACAAAGGTATATCAACATGTGATTAAATACAATGATTATCCAAGTGGGGACACTTGTTTAACCACTTCTAGAAATTAACGAACAGAATATATATATCCGAATTATCATATACTAACATGTTGATATTCAATGAGCTTATATAATATAAAGTTCATAATCTGTACAATAATAATATAGTTTAGAAACATTCTTACTCACATCCATTGCATAAAGAAAATGCAAAGGTTAGATACTTGCCTGAAGCGCTGCTTACAACTTGTAATTAAGATCTATCGCTTATCTCACGACCTATCATTAATAAGATAGTTCGTTCGATTAGAACAACATACTATAACACATAACACTGCTTATTGCAGTCAGCACATACCCTAATCACATTGACATATAAATTTAACAACCATTGAATCACAAATAATCACTTATCTAATCACATTATCTACGTCCAGATCAATTTCTGAAACATGTCGGTCTACCGACAACTTTATTGGGTAATTATCGAGTCTAAGACTCTATTCTATAACTTAACATCAGTACGTATCAGTCATTTTATTTTTAAATGACTCAATAAAATTTTAAAACATTTATTATAATTTATCATAAATTTTCAAACACCGGAATCATATTTAAATGATTTAAATACTAATCAACTCTATTATCATTAATATTTAATTAGTATTAAACTATTAATGAAATCATTTCCAAAATTTTAAAGTTATGTATAATAACTCAAAATACTTTTAAAGTATTAATATTACCCTTAAATGATTTTTAAAACATTTAAAATCATTTTTAAATAATTATCATTAATATTAACGTATTAATGTTTCATTTATCAAAATATTAAAAGTCATTATTCATAACTTAAAATATTTTTAATTCATTTATATCCCTTTTAAATGATTTTTAAAGTAATAAAACCATTTATAAACTATTTATTTAATATAATTATTAAATACATTTATTATCATAAGTAATAACTTAATAATCATTAATATTTAATTATTAATAAAATTATCCTTTAAATATTAAAAGTTATATTTTATAACTTAAAATATTTTTAAACACTTTATTTTCATTTAATATGATTTTTAATATAATAAAATCATTTTTAATTAATTTATTTAATTCACTAAGTAAATAAATTAATTACCATTAATATTAATTTATTAATAAAATTTATCAAAAAATATTAAAAGTCATTAAAAATAACTTAAAATATTTTCTTATATCATAATATAATTTTTAATGATTTTTCTAATATTAAAATCATTTTTAAATAATTTATTTAATATTATAATTAAATAAATTAAATACTTTTAATATTCTAAAAATATTAAATATTTATGAAATATAATAAAAATATTTAAAAACTAATTTTCGGAATTTTTTATAATTTTTAATAATTTATTTTGTATTTTTAATAATTTAAAACTAATTTTTTTCTATTTTTTATTAATTTCCGGAAAATAGAATATTATCTGTCGCTAAAGACAACCTATAGCGACAGAACCGTCGCTATAGGTGTTCTTCATGTTCTTGGCCAAATCCAGAAATGCGTAGTCAGTTTCCGAGTTGCTTACTTTGACCAATCATAATCTAGTGTGTGTTGTGTTTCTGGGTATTTTGTTGATCAGAGAATGTAGTACAAATACAAGACTACTCGATCCAACAAAGAACATCATCAAACCATGCATAACTAACGAGATCTGAAGCGTTGAACAAGCTGTCAGAGCTGTTCTTCATTTTCTGGGCTACCCAGAAATGAAGAACAGTTCGACTGGCTCGTTTTGGGCTCCCACAACTTGTGATCTAGGTGCGTTTTTAGCGATTTAAGAGGTCTAACTTGTAGAACACATGTAAGTCTAGAGATCCATTACATAAAATCAACAAAACAACAACACAATACCAAGATCTTGTCCGGTCAAACGTTGTCAGAAACCACGCTCATGAACTTTCTGGGTTACCCAGAAAGTTCATCCGTGAAGTTTCTGCCTAGTTTGACCATCCTCCAATTCCTGTATGATCATGATATAAGCTATCTAAAAGCATCACGATGTAGTATAACTACTATACTATAACTTAGATAATAAAACAACAACAAAAATCCAACAACCTGCCAGATCTAGATCCTTAAATATATTGTCAGACCTTGAAAACCCATTTCTGGGTTACCCAGAAACGGTCTGGTCATGGTCGGTCAACGACCTTTGACCACGAATAACTTGTAATCTGTTGAAGCTATGACCTTGATTCAACTTTTAGACTAAAGAACACATACACGACTACAACTAAAAGCTTTCAAAACACGTAAATCTCTACAGATCACCAAGATATAAGGACTGACATTCACTGTCAGAGAACAAAAATTTATTTTCCCAGATTTTGCAAATCTTCAAATCCGAGCCTCTAGATGTTATGGATCTAACATCTAGCAACCCAGATCATCCCTAGACACCTTATATAACATGTTTATCACAAAAAAATTAACATCTAACGCAGAATCGTTGGACAGAAATTCTAGGGTTCGTTCATACCTTTCTTTGAAAAATTTCTGATTTTGTGTTGCTGATCTGTTTATGGTAAACGTGGGGCTTTGATTTGGGACTAATATACTTGTGTATTTTGATGGTTAGAGAGAGAGAGCTTAGTTTGAGTGTTATGAAAAATGTAAGTAACAAATGTTATTTCTCTCTCTTCCAATCTATAAATAGAAGTGTATGGTGCATGTATGGCTGAAATGTGTGGCTGATCTACTGAGATTTTTGAGCATGTGGAGTAATCTAGAGTTGGTGAACAACTCCAATCTTGGCAAGATACACAAGTAAGCTAAATAAATAAAAATTACACATAAGGGCATTTTGGAACTTGGGCTTGATAATTTAATGGCATACTTGTAATCATGCAAACCCTTAGGGTTTAGGGTTTGGGTTTGGGTTTAGGGTTTGAGCCATTTTAGCAAAAGTCTAGGATTTCTAATTTAGGGTTTGCTCAAAATAAAATAAAAGTTTAATAACTTTTAGTTTCTAAAATTTTGAAATTAGAATTTTCTAATTATGATTAATTTTATAATTACCTTATACAGGAACATTAGGGTTTAAATCATATAATTATCATTAACTTTGCTAAAATAACAATTGGGGTTTACAAATTGGTAATTAAGTTTTATAATTTCTAATTAGGGTTACTAATTATAGAAATTAGTATTTCTAGAAATTAATATTTCAAAATGTTAATTAGGGTTTACCTAATTATGCATAAAATCACATAACATCGCTACATAATAATCTCAAACTCATAATTGAGTTTCAACTAGGGTTTAACACTTAAAATAGGGTTTTTAATAAATTTATTAGGGTTTCTAAAACTTTAATTAGGGTTTAACTAATTAATCACTTAATACACAACATAAAATATATAACACAGTTATATCACAGTCTTAAGTTCACAATTGATTTTCAATTTAGAGTTTCCCTAAGTAAAATTAGGGTTTAACCAATTAATACTAGGGTTTTGAAATTAAACACCATAATTGACCAATTATCATCAATACGTACATGCAGTACATATTCATAGCACTGAAAAATCAAAATATAATCAATATTATATTATTATTCTCATAACTTGGCAATAATCCAAAATTAGGGTTTGAATACCATATCTGATTTATTCTTCCTATTTAACCTTAATAATTAAGATAAAATAATTAACTTAATAACCTGTACTAAAATTCATATAATAAAATAATTATTATATTTATTCTAAAAATCACTCCATATATTATTTAAATAATATATGATTATATATTTTCATGGAAAATAATTATTAAAATATTTCTACCATAAATTAATTATTATAATTATATACTTTTTAATAATCAATAATTTTAAAATAAATTCATTTGTAAATAATTATGTAATAAATATATTTTTACTTACCACATAAATACATATACACATAATCTTGTACAAATCCTCATCCTTAATAAAAAAAATTTATTCACAAAATTTCTTATTTATTTACATAGAAAATATCGGGTTGTTACAAAGCTTATGCCTTATGTTATACTCATGTATGTACATATCTAGATTATTTACACATGCTCACAAAGTTAGAATACAAGTAAGGTTGTTTGCAACAAGGTTTGTTTTCCAAACGTAAAAGTTTCCTTGAAAACTCAACTGAAATCAAGTTAACGTGAGTGACTACAAGTAAGGCAACCTATGTTAGCATGTCAGGGACATTTATAACTAGTATCGGGTTCAACTAGCATGCTCAAAATAACAGAAAGTAAACCAGATCAGTATCCAAGACTGGCAGCCGGCGCAGCCGCGCGGTCTTGTACTGTAGAAGTGGCGCGGCCGCACCACTTCGAGCAGAGGCAAAAAAATGGCTTTTTTTCTGCAAAGCCTCAACACAACCTTTGATAACCTTCAACCCAGATCAACTACATTACTTCTAAACATGCATATAAGTTCAGACAACACGATGACATGCCATTTCATACCAATGAGCAGAGAATTCAAGCAATTTATAAAAAAATTGACAATGCTCAAACTTAAAAACATAAAACAGAAATGCTACCTCTTGAAGCTTGAATGAATTCTCTCAATTCTCTAATTATACTCCCTCAATTCCCAGCAACTCACACTCTCTAATTATACTTATCAAGCAATCGCAATAACAAGAAAATGGACAACAAAGCTGCTACTTATAGAGAAATGGTTGCCCAGTTAATGGTCTTTCACTATGGTTTAAAACAATGGAAGTTAGAAGAAAACAATGGACAAGGAGAAGTTAGCCAACCACTTTTCCCCCACCATCTTCATAGCCATCATCACCATGGATTAGTAGCTGAAGTTTACGCAACTGATTATAGGCTAGTGTTTGGGTACTATGTTGGTCACTGATTTTGGGACACGATTTAGAAAAAACTCAGCAACTAAATTACATAATGCTTAGTTTAGTTCCTTGGACTTCCAAAATGTGATTTTAATGTGTTAATGCTACTACATAATGAAAAATTAATGATTATTTATGTACTCACATCATATAATCTATGTACATTAGTCTAGTCCAATTAATATTTATAACATGTATGGACTCAATTTAATTGGTCACTAATAATTCAATATCTCATTAAAATTTTATTATTCCAATTAGACTCACTTATTGAAATAATTTTTAATTCTTTGATATAGTAAATTTTTAATGTTCTCACACATACTTATTGCCATATAAGCATTATTTATGTCACTTATACTTTCTTCCATTTTACTATATAGTTTTATATATTGTACAGTTATCTTAAAGTGTCACACTACACTTCCTTTTTAATGTAGGCACTATATATTATCTCACATCTTGCACACATCAATTAAATGAATAATATAATTCTAGTTATGTAAATTACTTTGCTCATTCGTATTTTATTATTCACAATAACAATTAATTAATAATATAATATTAATTAATCATTCACTTCTTAATTTATTCATTCCTTAATTAAATTAAACCATTCAAATTTTCATTCTCATGCCACACAAGACATTTCACAAATCTCATCATAAACTCCACATTTTTCTCAATTCTTATAAATTCAATTTGAATTAATTGAATTAATCATCTCACAAAACATCAATATTTATATTCAAATAAATATTTATTTTCTTATTATATCAGAATAATTATTTATTCATGAAATTCACGGTTCTTAACAGATCTTCCAACAATAAAATAGTTCATAATAAATAGAACGTTCCATGCTTTAACAAATATTAGTCTAGCCAAAACAAATAGCTGAGACATGGCTCGTAAATAGTTCCAATAATAGAACAAGAATCAATTGCACTATGTGCGAATAACAATAATCATTATAGATGTGAATAACTATCAATAGTTATTCACTAATCATGCTTTGAAATTAATAACTCAAGTTGAGCTAGGAAACTTGCAATAAATGCGAATATTCAATAACAATCTTAGATGTGAAATAATCAACAATAATTATCCACCACTATGCTTGAAAAATAATAACTCGAATTCGAGTTAGGGAACTTGCATATTAATAACAACTTGCACAATATGCGAATATCAATAAATATCATAGATGTGGAATAATCAACAATAATTATCCACTAACATGCTTAAAAAATAATAACTCGAGTTTGGGTTAGGAAACTTACCTATTTGACGAGCTACGGCTAACTAGCTTTAATTAAAACTCTTTGAATGACCTAGCATTGACAATGTTGGTCTACTAATTAGTACTACATATAATTGTATGCCTATATGCTTACTTATGTTATTATCTGTGACGCCCCCAAAATAAGTATATATCACCCATTTTGAGTCGCCAAATACATGGTACAGAAATCAAATACAAACTTCTTTTATACAATACGACAAAACGTAGCTGAGAGTTTTTACACGAATATTATCTAATAGACAGTATTCAAACTCAAAAAGGAGTCCTCGCTATAATTATTGATACACTATTTTACAAAATAGTGAGGACTGCTAAAACAACTGTCTGGACCCATCACTCCACACCCCGACTAGTTCCCGTTATATTCTCGCTTTTTGAGAAGAAAAATGGAACAAAAAGGAAAAGGGTGAGCTCAACTAGCCCAATAAAAAATATTATGACTAAGATAATGTAGAACAAATTATCGTTAGTCTTCAATACATTAGATAAAATATAATGGACAACAAGTTTTAGATCAATATTCGCAGTGAAAAATAATAATTCATTAGAAGAGTTAAATAGAGAATGAAGTCTACTTTCTTTTATGATTTAAAAGTCCATCATCAATATTCTATTCCTGTAACATCAATCAATATACATCATGAGTCAAATATTTAACTTTGTACTACATGCCAAAGATATTCATTCGTATCCCCAGTTGGTCATGTTCATCTTTGCACTACGGACCAAAGATATTCATCAGGTAGTCATTCATTTTTGCACTACAGGCCAAAGATATTCAGTTATATCATCATTTAGGACTGAGGATGATGAAAAATATTTTTAAGAAATGAATCCAGTGAGATAAAAGGACAACGATTAGAGATTCATACTTTGGTTTATCCAAGTTCAAAAATACTCCATAATAATCAATTGTGGAGCAAAATTCAAGAATGAAGATCAAAACATGGATACAATCAAAGATAGTAACAATAATAGACATCTTGGACAAAGAAAAGAAAATTTCATTTTTCTATGAATAGTATCGTATTCGTAAATAGTGCTGTATACGTGAATAGTATCGTATACGTGAATAGTAACTCCGATACAAAAAGGTAGAAATTTCACAAGAAAAATCATACTTCGTAAATAGTACCGTATTCGTGAATAGTGTCGTATAAGTGAATAGTAATCTCGACATGAAAAGATAAAAATTTCATAATAAAATTCATACAAATATTTTGGCATAATGATATTGAACGAAATAACATCATTTACGAAGAAAATAACATCCCTTACCTCAAAATAACAGTACTTCTGATTGGAATATTGGATATAATGCCGAAGAAAATTTGCACTAAATAACAACTCTCAAAGTATCTAAATACTCACAAAAATACGCTCGATAATATAGAGAGAGAAAACTTATGATTCTGGTGTGATTTTCAATTCTAACTAAGCACCCTATTTATAGGAAAATGCCAAAACGCCAAAGCAGACTAAAATTTAATAAAATAATATTTTATTACAAATATTCACGTCCACGACAATTGATCAAATTTCAGCACACCACAGTGGGGCTCACCAAAAATTAAAATTTTCCACAACAACCAAAAGTGGGGCCCACATTTTTTAAATAAAAATATTTATTTTCAAAACTTCAATAGTTTATAATAAATTATTTTTTTATCAGAAAAATTCGAATCTCATGTCTATTTTATAGGAAATTTAATTCTCTACAACTTTGTACAAGAAAGGTTTTTCAAATTCCAAACAAAAAATGTTTGAAATTCACATACGGATGATTTTTAATACCTTCCTTCCAATAAAATACTGATAAAACACCTCAACATTAAATCCTTCATATAAAATAAATATTTTCTTATCATATGAATCAATAATTAATTATTCATAAATAATATTACAGAATCACAATTTTAACAACCAGGTCGTTCTCAGGAAAGAGGGGGCTTTTCGATAAGGAATTCTCCTTATTAGCGCGCAATTAGGTGACCAAACCCCTTTCCTAAACAGAACTTCCTTAGACATTGTCAATAATTCTATCTAATAATATTATTCAAATAATATGAATTATTGATCTAATAATGGAAAATACTGTGCAGTGACAATTATTGAAACAACAATAATATAAAATATCAACGTAGCAATTATTGAATCAATAAAATAAAATATTGAATAGTAGTTACTGTAACAATTATTGAGTAGTGCATTCTTACGTAAGAATTAATAATTCAAAAATACTATGCAATACCGTGTGCTACTGTGCAACCATCGGGTATTCTAACAGTGCTAACGGTAACAACTACGCCATTATTTATAAAAACTCAAACTTGTCATTTTCTTCATCCGATCATTTTTTGTTATGGGGCCCACAAATGGTTGTGCCGTCAAATGACTATTCCCCGACATCAAGAATATTCCACGACTAAACGAATATTCCCCGACAACAATGAATATTTTATAACCACTTGCTTATTTTGTAAAATTTGCACATTTCACCCATAACCAAAGCATTATATCAAATTAACACCTTATTATTCAAAATAATAAATAGAGGAAATTCGATTTTATTTATAAAAAGTTGGGATCTTACAACCTCCCCTCCTTATAAAATTTCGTCATCGAAATTAACGTACGTACCTGATGTTTCGAAAAGGTGAGGTTACGTCGTTTTCATTTCCGATTCCAACTCCCAGGTCATTTCCTCAATAGCATGGTTCCTCCACAAAACTTTAACTTGTGGTATAACCTTTGTGCGCAGGACATACTCCTTCCTATCCAAGATCTTGACACAGGTACCTCCTCGTACGTTAAATTCTCGGTTATCTCGTCTGGTTCTAACTCAATAATGTGGTTTGGGTCTTTCACATATTTATGAAGCACAGATATGTGAAACACATTATGAACACAAGATATGCTTGGAGGTAATGCGAGTCTATAGGCCACATTTCCTATTCGGTCAAGAATCTCAAATGGACCAACAAATCGTGGATTGAGCTTTCTTCTCTTTTCAAATCTTGTAACTCCTTTCCATGGAGCAATATATAACAATACATGATCCCCAATATTAAATTTTGCGTCCTTTCGATGAAGATCCACATAACTCTTTTGTCGATCATGTGCCGTTTATATACGTTGTCGGATCATTTGGATCTTCTCTGTAGTCATACGTACCAATTCCGATCCCAATAACGTTGCTTCTCCCACCTCATCCCAACATATTGGAGAGTGACACTTTCATCCATACAATGCTTTGAATGGAGCCACACATATACTTGCCTGATAACTGTTATTGTAGAAGAATTTCACCAATGGTAGGTACTTATCCTAACTCCCTTTGAAATCTAGAACACAGAGTCTTAATAGATCTTCAAGAGTTTATATAGTTCTTTTTGATTGCCCGTCCGTTTGAGGATGGTATACCGAACTGAATCGTAAGTCCGTGCCCATAGCTTTCTGCAAGCTAACCCAAAATCGTGAAGTGAATCTTGGGTCACGATCCGAAACTATGGATACTGGCATGCTATGCAATCTCACAATCTTATTTACATACATACGAGTAAGACGTTCAAGGGAATAAGTCTCCCGTATAGGCAAGAAATGGGCAGACTTGGTTAATCTTTCAACAATAACCCAAATCGCATCTATGTCTTTAGAAACCTTGGGAAGACCTGTAACGAAATCCATGGTAATGTGTTCCCACTTTTATTTTGAAATCTTAAGTGGTTGCAATGGACCCTTTGGTACTTGATGCTCCGCCTTTACACGTTGACAAGTTAAACATCTCGAGATAAACTCCGCGATCTCTCTCTTTATATTGCTCCACTAAAATTCATGTCGAAGATCATGATATATTTTTGTACTCCCAAGATGGATTACAAAAGGTGTGTTGTGTGCCTCCATCATGATTCTATGCTTCAAGACAGAATCGTTAGGAACATAAAGTCTGGAGTTGACTCGAAGTATTCCTTCTTCATCGATTCTTGCTTCTGGAATAACACCTTCTTGTACTTTCTTCTTAATACGCATCAGCTCTGGGTCCATAGCTTGAGCAACTTTTACTTTATCGATTAAAGTCGGTTCTACTCATATATTTGATATCATTACGTGGGTACTTGGAGCCTTTAACTCTACCTCCATCCTGTGCAAGTCATACAAAATGGGCCTTTGCGTTGACAATATCGCACTCGTACCCGCATATGATCTTCTACTCAATGCGTCAGCTACTATGTTCACTTTTTTAGGATGGTATGATCGTAATCTTTTAACAGCTCGAGCCAATGTCGTTGCCGCATGTTGAGTTCCTTTTGGGTGAAAAAATATTTGAGGCTTTTATGATCTGTATAGATCTCCACTTTCTCCCCATACAGGTAGTGTCTCCAGATCTTCAACGCAAAAATGACTGCTGCCAACTCCAGATCATGAGTATGATAATTTCTCTTATATTCTTTGAGTTATCGCGAGGCATAGGCTGTGACTTTCCCATGTTACATGAGAACACATCCTAACCCTTTACCCGAAGCATCGTTTTAGATAACAAATCCATCCGAATCAAATGGTATTGTCAGAACAGGTGCCGAAATGAGTCTCCTCTTGAGTTCTTGGAAACTCTTCTCACATTCCTCGCTCCATACGAATATTGTATCTTTCCGAGTCAGCTGAGTTAACGGAATAGAGATTCGAGAAAATCCTTCCACGAATCTCCGATAATAACCAGCTAAGCCCAAAAAGCTACGTACTTCGGTCACCGACTTCGGTTGCTCCCAACTTTGTATTGATTCAATCTTCGCCAGGTCAACTGATACTCCATGTTTTGACACCACGTGCCCAAGGAATGCTACTTCCTCAAGCTAGAACTCGTATTTCTTCTGCTTGGCATATAGCTTGTTATCAACAAGCCTTTGAAGTACCAGCTTCAAATAGCACTCATGATCTTCATGACTTTTGGAATAGATGAGGATGTCATCAATAAAGACAACAACGAACTGATCTAAATATTCTTTGAACACATGGTTCATCATATTCATGAAAGCAGCAGGAGCATTAGTCAATCCAAAAGACATGACTAAGAATTCATAATGCCCGTACTAAGTTCTGAAGATAGTCTTCGGAATATCCTCAGTTTTAATCTTCAGCTGATGATATCCAGAACGAAGATCGATCTTTGAAAAGAATTGTGCTCCTTGCAACTGGTCGAACAGGTCATCAATGCGAGGTAGCGGGTACCTATTCTTGATGGTAATATGGTTCAATTCCCGGTAGTCAATACAAAGTCATATACTTTCGTCTTTCTTCTTTACGAATAAAATAGGAGCACCCCAAGGAGATGTACTAGGACGAATGAAACCTATGTCTAACAACTCCTGTAGTTGGACCTTTCACTCTTGAAGTTCAATAGGAGCCATTCGATATAGTGTTTTAAAAATGGGTTTTGTACCAGGTTTAAGGTCAATAAAGAATTCAACTTCACGTTTTGGAGGTAGACCGGGAAGTTCTTCAGGAAATACGTCAGGAAATTCACTAACAATAGAAATATTATTCAAATCTGACATATTTTTGTTCAAGTCCATGACATGGGCTAAGAAAGCTTGACATTCGTTTTTCAATAAACGAATGGCTTTATGGCTTGATATGACAGTAATAGACTTTAGTGGTTTGGTTGATTGAATTCGCATATCAGGTTGGTTAGGAATATGAAAACTAATAACCTTACGAAAAAATTAATTTTGGCATGATGAGTGGTTAACCAATCAATCCCTAAAATCACATCGAATGCAAGTATCTTTAAAGAGATAAGATCAACATGTAATGTGCTGGTGCCAACTTGGATCAAATAAGATTTATAAATAGTGGATGTAATGAAAGTTTCTCCTAACGGAGTCTCAACAGATAAGTCAAAGTCTAATTTCTTCGGAGTGAAGTTCAAACGTTGAGCACAAACAGGAAAGAGCAAAGAATGGGTAGAACCATTATCTAGTAAGGTATAAACTTCGCAAGAGTTTATGATTAGCTTACCTGTAATAATTTCATTTGATTCCTCGCTTTTTGGGAAGTTACGAAAAGCGATCTCACTTGAACCATCGATTTTGACTTGTCTGGGATAGCCTTTGGTGTCATCATTACCGCTAGAATTAACTTTCGTTATAGAGCATATTCCACCCTCAACTGCTTCGTCGTACTCTTGTTCCATGATCTGAATCATTAATCTTCGATCCATATCGAATTGGGATTGACCGCAATGTATAGGGTAATTCAAAACTCGATGTTGGGTTCTCCCAATTGCTGTCCAAAAAGAGAAATACATATCATCTATTTTTGCCTTCTTAGATTGGACTTCTCTTTCCACAATATCAACGCATCGTGCGGCTTTTACCCATGCATCCTTCATTCTCACTCGTTCAGTTGTTTCTTCTTTCAGCTGATCCTTGACATTTGAATTCTTAGATTCCAGCTTTATCATCTTATACTATGTCAAAGAGTGCTTCTATTCAAGCATCACATATCGGGTAACACAAGCTTGAATGGTTGCATCCTTTTGCTCCACGACCGCCTGCCGTTCTTCAGCCTGCTCTTCTAACTCATGAATACGATTTTGCAATTCTACATTTCGATCATAAAGTTCTCCTAATAAATCTTCCTCAGGTTCCTCTTCTTCCTCACTCTCAGCTGCTACCTCTGCTATTAGCTCGGGTGTAACTATTAATTCTTCACTCACCACATGGATATCTCTAATTTCTTCTTCGCTTGACATCACATTATCCTGATTGGTGATTAAAGGTGTCTCAACGGCCTCATTCACTCCATTGTTAACATTTTCAGCTGCCATTCTCAAATACTGTCATAAAACAAGGGTTAATTAAAGAAATTGGCATACCACATATTATCCCTATATTCTGACTGACCAATTAAATACCAAATAAGCTTAGGTAGGACACACTAGTGAAGAATTTACTCGTCTTTCCCCTCCTAGTTTTATTCCTCGATCTCCGCCAGAGACCATATCCCTATGCTCTGATACCAACTGTGATGTCCCCAAAA
Organism: Panax notoginseng; assembly: GCA_016801055.1. Taxonomy (NCBI): domain Eukaryota; kingdom Viridiplantae; phylum Streptophyta; class Magnoliopsida; order Apiales; family Araliaceae; genus Panax; species Panax notoginseng. The sequence goes on along the minus strand of CM029013.1, from coordinate 144,850,346 downwards.
TAGGTATACATCACCCATTCTGAGTCGCCAAATACATGGTACATAAATCAAATACAAACTTCTTTTATACAATACGACAAAATGTAGCTGAGAGTTTTTACACGAATATTGTCTAATAGACAATATTCAAAATCAAAAAGGAGTCCTCATTACAATTATTGATACACTATTTTACAAAATAGTGAGGATTGCTAAAACAACTGTCTGGACCCATCACTCCACACCCCGATTAGTTCCCGTTATATTCTCGCCTCCTGAGAAGAAAAATGAAATAAAAAAGAAAATGGTGAGCTCAACTAGCCCAATAAAGAATATTATGACTAAGATAATGTAAAACAAATTATCGTTAGCCTTCAATACATCAGATAAAATATAAAGGACAACAAGTTTTAGATCAATATTCGCAGCGAAAAATAACAATTCATTAGAAGAGTTAAGTAGATAATGAAGTCTACTTTTTTCTATGATTTAAAAGTCCATCATCAATACTTTATCCCTGTAACATTAATCAATATACATCTTGAATCAAATATTCATCTTTGCACTACAGGCCAAATATATTCATTCGTATCCCCAGTTGGTCATGTTCTTCTCAACACCTGTTCATCTTTGCACTATGGACCAAAGATATTCATCAGGTAATCATTCATCTTTGCACTACAAGCCAAAGATATTCAGTTATATCATCATTTAGGACTAAGGATGATGAAAAATATTTTTAAGAAACGAATCCAATGAGATAAAAGGATAAAGATTAGGGATTCGTACTTTGGTTTATCCAAGTTCAAAAATACTCCATAATAATTAATTGTGGAGCAAAATTCAAGAATGAAGATCAAAACATGGATACAATCAAAGATAACCATAATAGATATCTTGGACAAAGAAGAGAAAATTTTATTTTTATGTGAATAGTGTCATATTCGTGAATAGTTTCGTATATGTGAATAGTGCCGTATACGTAAATAGTAACCCCAACACAAAAAGGTAGAAATTTCACAAAAAAAAATTATACTTCGTGAATAGTATCGTATTCGTGAATAGTGCCGTATACGTGTCTACGTGAATAGTAACCTCGACATGAAAATGTAAAAATTTCATAATAAAATTCATACCAATATTTTGGCATAATGATATTAAACGAAATAATATCATTTACGAAGAAGATAACATCCCTTACCTCAAAATAACAGTACTTCTGACTAGCATATTGAATATAATGCCGAAGGAAACTTACATTGAATAAAAACTCTCAAAGTATCTAAATACTCACAAAAATACGCTCGATAATATAGAGAAAGAAAACTTATGATTCTGGTGTGATTTTCAATTTTAACTAAGCACCCTATTTATAGAAAAATGTCAGAATGCCAAAGTAGACTAAAATTTAATAAAATAATATATTATTACAAATATTCACGCCCACCATAATTGATCAAATTTCAGCACATCGCAGTGGGGCCCACCAAAAATCAAAATTTTCCACAACAACTAAAAGTGGGGCCCACATGTTTTTAATAAAAACATTTATTTCTAAAACTTTAATAATTCATAATAAATAGCTCTTTTATCAGAAAAATTCGAATCTCATGTCTATTCCATAGGAAACTTAATTCTCTAGAAATTTGTACAAGAAAATTTTTCCAAATTCCAAACAGAAAATGTCTGAAATTCACATACGGATGATTTTTAATACCTTCCTTCCAACAAAATACTGATAAAACACCTCAACATTAAATCTTTCATATAAAATAAATATTTCCTTATCATATAAATCAATAATTAATTATTCATAAATAATATTACAGAATCACAATTATGATAACTAGGTCGTTCCCAAGAAAGCGGGGGCTTTTCGATAAGGATTTTTCCTTACTGCCGCGCAATTAGGTGACCAAACCCCTTTCCTAGACAGAAATTCCTTAGACATTGCCAATAATGCTATCTAATTATATTATTCAAATAATATGAATTATTGATATGATAATAGGAAATATTGTGCAGTGATAATTATTGAAACAAAAATAATGTAAAATATCAACGTAGCAATTATTGAATAAATAAAATAAAATATTTAACAGTAATTACTGTAACAATTATTGAGTAGTGCATTCTTACGTAAGAATCAATAATTCAAAAATACTGTTGAATACCGTGTGCTACTGTGCAACAACGCGTATTACTGTATTTTAACCACCGAGTATTCTAACAATGCTAACGGTAACAACTACACCATTATTTATAAAAACTCAAACTTGTCGTTTTCTTCATCTAATCGTTTTCTGTTATGGGGCCCACAAATGGTTGCGCCATCGTACGACTATTCCCCGACATCAAGAATATTCCACGACCAAACGAATATTCCCCGACAACAATGAATATTTTATAACCACTTGCTTATTTTGCAAAATTTGCAAATTTCACCCATAACCAAAGCATTATATCAAATTAACACCTTATTATTCAAAATAATAATTAGAGGAAATTTAATTTTATTTATAAAAAGTTGGGGTCTTAGAACCTCCCCTCCTTATGAAATTTCATCCTCAAAATTGACGTACGTACCTAGTTTTTCGAAAAGGTGAGGATATCTCGTTTTCATTTTCGATTCCAACTCCCAGGTCATTTCCTCAATAACATGGTTCCTCTACAAAACTTTAACTTATGGTTTAACCTTTGTACGTAGGACATGCTCCTTCCTATCCAAGATCTTGACACAGGTACGTCCTCGTACGTTAAATCCTCAGTTATCTCGTCTGGTTCTAACTCAGTAATGTGGTTTGGGTCTTTCACATATTTACGAAGCACAGATATGTGAAACACATTATGAACACGAGACATGCTTGGAGGTAATGCGAGTTTATAGGCCACATTTCCTATTCGGTCAAGAATCTCAAATGGACAACCAAATCGTAGAATGAACTTTCTTCTCTTCCCAAATCTTGTAACTCCTTTCCATGGAGCAGCATGTAACAATATATGATCTCCAATGTTAAATTCTACGTCCTTTCGATGAAGATCTGCATAACTCTTTTGTCGATCAAGTGCCGTTTGTATACGTTGTCGGATCATTTGGATCTTCTCTGTAGTCATACATACCAATTCCGGTCCCAACAATGTTGCTTCTCCCACCTCATCCCAGCATACTGGAGAGCAACACTTTCGTCCATATAATGCTTCGAATGAAGCCACACCTATACTTTCCTGATAACTGTTGTTGTAGAAGAATTCCACCAATGGTAGGTACTTATCTCAACTCCCTTTGAAATCTAAAACACAGAGTCTTAATAGATCTTCAAGAGTTTAAATAGTCCTTTCTGATTGTCCGTCCGTTTGAGGATGATATACCGAACTGAATCGTAAATCTCTGCCCATAGCTTTCTGCAAGCTAACCCAAAATCGTGAAGTGAATCTTGGGTCACGATCCAAAACTATGGATACTGGCATGCTATGCAATCTCACAATCTCATTTACATACATAAGAGCAAGACGTTCATGGGAATAAGTCTCCCGTATAGGCAAGAAATGGGCAGACTTGGTTAATCTTTTAATAATAACCCAAATCACATCTATGTCTTGAGAAACCTTGGGAAGACCCGTAACGAAATCCATGGTAATGTGTTCCCACTTCCATTTTGGAATCTCAAGTGGTTACAATGGACCTTTTAGTATTTGATGCTCCGCATTTACACGTTGACAAGTTAAACACCTCGAGATAAACTCCGCGATATCTCTTTTCATATTGCTTCACCAAAATGAATGTCGAAGATCATGATACATTTTGGAACTCCCAGGATGGATTGCAAAAGGTGTGTTGTGTGCCTCCATCATGATTTTATGCTTCAAGACAGAATCGTTAGGGACATAAAGTTTTGAGTTGACTCGAAGTATTCCTTCTTCATCAATTCTTACTTCTGGAATAACACCTTCTTGTACTTTCTTCTTCATACGCATCAGCTCTAGGTCCGTAGATTGAGCAACTTTAACTTTATCGATTAAAGTCGGTTCTACTCGTATATTTGATATTATTACGTGGGTACTTGGAGCCTTTAACTCTATCATCATCCTATGCAAGTCACACAAAATGGGCCTTTGCGTTGACAATATCACACTCGTATCCGCATATGATCTTCTACTCAATGCGTCAGCTACTACGTTCACTTTTCCAGGATGGTATGATAGTAATCTTTCAACAGCTCGAGCCAACGTCGTTGCCGCATGTTAAGTTTCTTTTGGGTGACAAAATATTTGAGGCTTTTATGATCTGTATAGATCTCCACTTTCTCCCCATACAAGTAGTGTCTCCAGATCTTCAACGCAAAAACGACTGCTGCCAACTCCAGATCATGAGTCAGATAATTCCTCTCATATTCTTTGAGTTGTCACGAGGCATAGGATGTGATTTTCCCATGTTGTATGAGAACACATCCTAAACCTTACCGAAGCATGGTTGTAGATAACAAATCCATCCGAACTAGATGGTATTGTCATAATAGGTGCCGAAATGAGTCTCCTCTTGAGTTCTTGGAAACTCTTCTTGCATTCCTTGCTCATACGAATTTTGTATCTTTTCGAGTCAGCTGAGTTAACGGAATAGAGATTCGAGAAAATCCTTCCACGAATCTCCGATAATAACCAGCTAAGCCCAAAAAGCTACGTACTTCGGTCACCGACTTCGGTTGCTCCCAACTTTGTATTGATTCAATCTTCGCCAGGTCAACTGATACTCCATGTTTTGACACCACGTGCCCAAGGAATGCTACTTCCTCAAGCTAGAACTCGTATTTCTTCTGCTTGGCATATAGCTTGTTATCACCAAGCCTTTGAAGTACCAGCTTCAAATAGCACTCATGATCTTCATGACTTTTGGAATAGATGAGGATGTCATCAATAAAGACAACAACGAACTGATCTAAATATTCTTTGAACACATGGTTCATCAAGCAGCAGGAGCATTAGTCAATCCAAAAGACATGACTAAGAATTCATAATGCCCGTACTAAGTTCTGAAGACAGTCTTCAGAATATCCTTAATTTTAATCTTCAGCTGATGATATCTAGAACGAAGATCGATCTTTGAAAAGAATTGTGCTCCTTGCAACTGGTCGAACATGTCATCAATGCGAGGTAGAGGGTACCTATTCTTGATGGTAATATGGTTCAATTCCCGGTAGTCAATACAAAGTCGCATACTCCCTTCTTTCTTCTTTATGAATAAAATAGGAGGACCCCAAGGAGATGTACTAGGAAGAATGAAACCTATGTCTAGCAACTTCTGTAGTTGGACCTTTAACTCCTGAAGTTCAATAGGAGCCATTCGATATAGGGTTTTAAAAATGGGTTTTGTACCAGGTTCAAGGTCAATAAAGAATTCAACTTCATGTTCTGGAGGTAGACCGAGAAGTTCTTCCGGAAATACGTCAGAAAATTCACTAACAATAGAAATATTATTCAAATCTGACGTATTTTTTGTTCAAGCCCATGACATGGGCTAAGAAAGCTTGACATTCGATTTTTAATAAACGAATGGCTTTATGGCTTGATATGACAGTGATAGACTTTAGTGGTTTGGTTGCTTGAATTCGCATAATAGGTTGGTTAGGAATATAAAAACTAACAACCTTACGAAAAAAATTAATTTTGGCATGATGAGTGGTTAACCAATCAATCCCTAAAATCACATCAAATGCAAGTATCTTTAAAGAGATAAGATCAATAGGTAATGTGATGGTGCTAACTTGGATCAACCAATTTTTATAAATAGTGGATGTAATGAAAGTTTCTCCTAACGGAGTCTCAACAGACAAGTCAAAGTCTAATTTTTCCAGAGTCAAGTTCAAACGTTGAGCACAAACATAAGTGATCAAAGAATGGGTAGAACCGGTATCTAGTAAGGTATAAACTTCGTAAGAGTTTATGATTAGCTTACCCGTGATAACTTTATTTTGTTCCTCGCTTTTTGGGAAGTTACGAAAAGCGCTCTAACTTGAACCATCGATTTTGGCTTTTCTGGGATAGCCTTTGGTGTCATCATTACCGCTAGAATTAACTTTCGCTATAGGGCATATTCCACCCTCAACTGCTTCGTCGTACTCTTGTTCCATGATCTGAATCATTAATCTTCGATCCATATCGAATTGGGATTGACCGCAATGTACAGGGTAATTCAAAACTCGATGTTGGGTTCTCCCAATTGCTGTCCAAAAATAGAAATACATATCATCTATTTTAGCCTTTTTGGATCAGACTTCTCTTTTCACAATATCTGTGGCTCCCCTAAATCCGTGTAACATCGATTACAGGACATGGTGCTCACGATACAACATACATCATCATCTATCTAAGCAACTCTAACAATAATAATAATAATATTAACTATTACATACTTATTCAAATAAAGTCCCAAGTCTTTACAACCTTTAAAAAAATAGCAACTTAAACTTAGCGTTTATCGCTACAATACATCATATGCGGAAATATACTTAACTGAATGGTTTAAGCAAGAATGAGCACAAATTGCCCAGCAAGTATATAAAGTAGTTTGAGAACATACATCAGAAGTAAAAGCATTGGTATGAATATTTCTCAACAGTTGAAATAAATATCAAGAGATAAACTGGAATATCAAGATAAGAGTTCTCAATAGCATATTAAGGGGTGTTAAATACCCTGAACATTACTTTGTTTCATCGAAAACCATCAGACGGTTTAACAGTCAAATAGATTGTAAACAGTCTCTGCAAGTACTCCAGGTGATCAGCCTATCGTATCCTACATTGTGTATAAAGTTTAAACGCATAAGCGTAAATGGGACTATATGCCCGACATCAGTTACCCCGTTATCCGGGTTGTTCATCTTTGTTTCATGCGAGACCGCACCAAAGCAATTTGGATTGGTAGACTTAAATAGATACAATGAATTTGGAATAGTTCAAATAATACAACATTTCCCATCTATAATATCTAACCGAATCAAATGGTCAGATCGCATTCTTGAAAGCAGTTCATAAATAATTAAGAACTTTAAGGCATAAACAACTGAATTAATAATTGAGTAATCATCAATAGAACTTGCACTATATATAAGTTTGTACGAGTTATAACTTGTAACATACGAGACTTGTACACAATGATAAATTGTACAAGTTAAGGGAACTTACATTCACTGCAATAAAGTGAATAAAGTTAGGAAACTTGCCTGATACGTCTTCTACAATTACTGCTATCTACTAGCCCTTCACGGAACCTATTCACATGTGTCACGTTAAGCAATTTGGTTCTCGAACACCACTTTAAAGTGTAATGGTTCCCTTTTATTTTAATAAAACGATTAAACTCACACGTATTCAAATACAATTCAATTACATAACATGTTACTACGTATAGGCCACGTGGTTAAATAAAAGAAACTGGGAAACATAAATTTGTGACATTTTTCGGACCAAAACCTCTATCAAAAATCTGCATAAAATATGCTTAAGGGTCTCAAGTCGGAAAATCTCATTTTCCATAATTATAACATTACATATATAATTAAATTCATTTATCTATATAGCATCATTTATATGAAAAATACCAAATCAGTCTCAAAAATATTTCTTTTCTGAGATTTTGTAGTATATAATCCCACACCGAACATATATTTTTTTCGGAATTTTTTAAATCCATCTACTATTTTTAAATAGTCCATAATAGCCAAATATTCTCAGATTTTTCATAAATCGAGATTAGGTCCAAAAATTTTGAAATTATCAGAGTTCACTCCTGTTATATACATGTACTTACAGTAAAAATTTTGTAATTTTTGGACTTATACACAGAGAGTTATATGGGTATCTTTTCAAATAGTGCCCTTAGCCGTAAAATTCATAACTCTCAAACCGTATGGCAAAAAAATTTCAAATTTTTACAGGACCTTCATATCTTTTTATATTAATACTCCAAATTTTTCCAGAATTTTTATAGTACAAAAAAGTGGACGAAAATGCCCCCGAGACAGATTGATCCAAACAGTCCCAAGAAAGACATCAAATTTTTGTTTCTTGCAGCCACTTTTACGATTTTATTACCACTAATCTACAGATGATATGACCATGATACTTGGACACAATAAAATTCATACATCAAGGTATTTTACAAAAATATAACATTCGTGAAACTAGCATGCTAAGACCACAAACCAACTGCATAGAAAAATGTGCCAGCACTAGTTCTATACTTAGAAAAAATCTGGAAATTCCAGATTTTCTGCAGATTTTGTTATGAACATGCTTGCTTACGATTTTCATAACTTGCTCATTATAACTCAGATTCTAACGAAATTTGGGCCAGGTTAGACTACATACTACATACTATTTTATAAAATTATTACATACGCTAATCGAGTCATATAAACCACGAATCCAAGGCTCCGAAAAACCCAAAAATCACATATTACACTTTTTAACCAACTTTGACAAAATTTATGATTTTGATTCTAGCATGCATGGATTCGATTCCTACCATCCAGATCTCATCTACTAACATATATGAACATATTACAACAAACAAACTCACTAAATTACCATAATTTGAATAAATTAGCAACTAAGAGGCATTTTCTAGCTATTTCCCTTGAAAACATATAAAGGTTCATGAGTTACTTACTTGATGAATTTCTTCTTGTTTAGCTTCTGAAAATCCTCCTCACTTGCTTGTTTAGACTCCCCAAAACTCTAGAATTCGCCACCCTCTCAAGCTCTTTCCTCTCTCACTCTCAACTTTACTTACGGTATGATTTTTTTACAAAAAGGAAGAAAACTTGGATAGAGAGTATATGTAGAACATGATAACCAATTGATTTTCCAGCCATTTCATCTCCAATATAATTATATGTAATAAGTATATTGTATAAATTCAATTTAATATGGGGTGGGGGTTAGAGAAAAGAAAGGTCTTTGATTGTAAAGAGTTGTAACTCCCTCCCCCATCATTACCTTATAATACTAATGCTACCTCCTTTGTTCTAATTTAGTTGTCACGTGGGCCCCACGGCTACTGCACTTTTCTATTAAAATAATACTAAAATCAATTTAATCGTTTAATACATTATTTTGACCATTTTACCCTCCGTAGCCAAACATTTCGATACTAATATTGATTCTTACTAATTAAATGTTCTGGACGTCATGGGACTATCCGTTTCGTCAAAATCATTCTTGAAATTCGTGGTCGACTTTTTCCTCAAAAAGTCAACCGGTTAACTTTGACCAAAAAGTCAGTTGTGACACTTTTTCATGATTACAGTGTATCTTGACTAATTTCGATGTTCCGGACTCAAATACGTAGTCCGCGTCTCTAAATTTCGATTCGAACTCCAGCTCATGATTTAATACCATCCCACATAATAAATAAAATAATTCCCTACTTAATCACTTTAAATAGTTAAATAAAACTAAACCATCCATTTAAATATATTTCATCATATATCTTGAAATAACACATATATGTACGACACATATACATCTAATAAATGAAATCACCCAAAAGTTTCATATAAAATTGTTTAATGATAATTCTTAAATTACATAAAAAATCTCGGATATTACATTCACCCTCCCTTATAAGGATTCTGTCCCCGAAATCATTACACATCAAACAAAAAGATTAGGGTAATTTTTCATCATTTTATCCTCGAGTTCCCACGTAGCCTTATCGGCATTGTGGTTCCTCCATACTACCTTAACAGAAGGTATTATCTTATTTCTTAACACTTGTTCTTTTCTATCAATTATCTGTAATGGGACCTCTTCATAGGTCAAGTCCTTTTCAAACTAAATAGGTTCATACTTTATGACATGCTTGTAATCCTTCTTATAGGGTCGTAAGACTGAAACGTGGAACACGTTGTGTATATGTTCTAACTCCGGAGGTAAAGCTATTTCATAAGCTACCTCACCCACTCGCCTCAACACTTTGAAGGGTCCTATGAATCTAGGACTAAGTTTTCCCTTCTTCCCAAATCTCATTTTCCCTTTCCAAGGTGACACTTTCAAAAACACATAAGTGCCGACGTCGAAGTCTCGTTGTTGCCGATGTTGATCTGCATATTTCTTCTGTCGATCCTGAGCCGTCACTAGCCTCGCTCATATTATTTTGATCACATCTGTAGTTTGTTACACCAATTCTGGCCCTATCAATTATCGTTCTCCCACTTCATCCCAGCACAATGGCGTTCTGCATTTCCTTCCATATAAAGCTTCATAAGGTGGCATACCGATGCTCGCGTGATAGCTGTTGTTGTACGCAAATTCCACCAATGGTAGGTGGTCATCCCAGCTCCCTTTGAAATCCATAACACATGCTCTCAGCATGTCCTCTAACGTTTGAATAGTTCTTTCACTCTGCACATCTGTTTGAGGATGATACGCCGTGCTCAACCTCAGTTGTGTTCTCGTGCGTTCTTGAAAACTTCTCCAAAAATTTACCGTGAACCGTGGATCGCGATTTTACACAATTGATACAGGTACCTCGTGCCTGAAAATAATCTCTTTGATGTAAAGCTTTACCAACTGATCCAAGGTATATCTGATATTGATTGACAAGAAATGCGCTGACTTGGTCAATCGATCAACGATCACCCATACTGCATCGTAACCTTTCTGCGTAGTTGGAAGTCCTACCACGAAGTCCATCGTGATATGCTCCCACTTCCATTCTGGAATTTCTAAAGGTTGAAGTAACCCGCTCGGTTTCTGATGTTCTACCTTAACTCGCTGGCATGTTAAACACTTGCTGACGCACTCTGCGACTTCTCTTTTCATATTGGGCCACCAATAATATTGGCGGAGATCCTGATACATCTTTGTGCTTCCCGGGTGGATTGAGTAACTTGAGCTATAAGCTTCCTGCAAGATTTCTTCCTTTAATTCAGACACCGCTGGCACCCAAATTTTCTTCTCAAATCTTAATAGTCCATCACCCCCCATACTAAATTTAAGCTCTTCTCCATTTGAAATTCTTTTCCTCACCTTCACACATTCCTCATCGCTACCTTGTGCTTCCTTGATTTTGTCCAATAGAGTCGAATGAGCCCCCAATCTACCACTGCCCTTTCTGCTTAGCGCATCTGCTACCACGTTAGCTTTCTCCGGATGATACAAGATGTCGCAATCATAATCCTTTATAAGTTCCAACCATCTTCTCTGTCTCATATTCAACTCCTTCTGCGTGAAGATATACTTCAAACTTTTATGGTCCGTGTATATTTCACACCTTACACCGTATAAATAGTGCCTCTATATCTTTAGGGCAAATAGTATCGCCGCCAATTCCAGGTCATGGGTAGGATATCCCTTCTCGTAATCCTTCAATTGACGCTATGCGTACGTAATAACTTTACCATGTTGCATAAGCACACCGCCAAGTCCTTTGTGTGACGCATCACTAAAAATCACGAAGTCACCTGTATAGTCAGGTAAAGACAACACTGGTGCTTCACTCAGTCTTTTCTTAAGTTCCTTGAAACTCTCTTCACACTTCTCTGTCCAGACAAATTTTACCGACTTCCTCGTTAAATTCGTCAAATTTCCCGCTATCTTTGAAAAATCTTGAATGAATCGTCTGTAATAGCCAGCCAGTCCTAAGAAACTTCTTACTTCAGTTGGTGTCTTTGGTTGTTCCCAATTTTGTACTGCTTCCACCTTTGCTGGATCCACAGAAATTCTGTTCTTATCGATCACGTAACCCAGAAATTGAACTTTCTCCAACCAGAATTCACACTTCGAGAATTTTGCTTATAACTTATCCTTTCTCAACGCCTCCAACACTAACCTTAAGTGTTCAGCATGATCTTCTTGAGTCTTGGAATAGATCAGGATATCATTTATGAACACAACTACGAATTTATCTAAGTATTGCTTGAATACCCGATTCATCATGTCCATAAACGCTGCTGGCGCATTTGTTAACCCGAACGACATCACCAGGAACACGTAGTGACTATAACGAGTCCTGAACGCTGTCTTAGGTACATCCTCCTTCCCACCTTTAACTGGTGATATCCCGTCCTCAAGTCGATCTTGGAAAAATATTTCGCTCCCTTCAACTGATCAAACAGATCATCTATCCTAGGTAACGAGTACTTGTTCTTAATCGTCATGAAGCCTTTGAAGCACCGGCTTCAAATGACGCTCATGTAACAACCCGATATTTTCTATATAAATAAATCAGAAATTTTGTGTATAATTTTTTTTTATTATTTTAAGGATGAGGATATCTACAAGATAATATATATATGTATTTATGTGGCAAATAAAAATATATTTATTACATAAATATTTATAAATAATTTTATTTTAGAATTATTGATTATTAAAAAGTATATACTCATAATAATTAATTTATAATAGAAATGTTTTTATTAATTATTTTCCATAAAAATATAATCATATATTATTTAAATAATATATGGAGTGATTTTTAGAATAAATATAATAATTATTTTATTATATGAATTTTAGTATGGATTATTAAGTTAATTATTTTACCTTAATTATTAAGGTTAATTATGAAGAATAAATCAGATATGGAATCCAAACCCTAATTTTTGGATTATTGTCAAGGTATGAGAATAATAATATAATATTAATTATATTTTAATTTTTTCGTGCTATAAATATGTACTGTATGTACGTATTGATGATGATTGGTTAATTATGGTGTTTAATTTCAAAACCCTTTTATTAATTGATTAAACCCTAGTTTTACTGAGGGAAACCCTAATTTGAAGATAAAGTGTGAGCTTAAGACTGTGATATAACTGTGTTATATGTTTTATGTCGTGTATTAAGTGATTAATTTGGTAAACCCTAATTAAAATTTTAGTAACCCTAATTAGAAATTTTAAAAACCTAATTACTAATTTTAAACCCTAATTGCTAAAATGGTAACTCTAATTATTATTTTAGTAAGTAATTATGTTAATTTGGAAACCCTAATTCATAATTTGGGAAACCCTAATAATATCAAGAAAACCCTAAATAAATTTTTAGAAAACCCTAATTATTTAAAAACCCTAAATTTTAATTAGTAAGTTCTAATTAAAATTTTGTTGAACTTTAATCTTAATTTTTCAAACCCTAGAAATTATTTGGGAAACCTTAAGGTTTAAGATCTATTAATTTTAACCTAGATTCAAGTGTCATGGACAAGAATATCCTTAAATTATTTTGTTAGTTTACTAAAATACCCTTTTTGGATTTATTTTAATAAGATTTCTTGCAAATCTTCCCATATCTTGCAAGTCATCACCCTAGATTATAGCACATGCCTAAAAAAATCATCCAAGCTTATCCACTTTGACACCTTGCAAGTTAGATGCATTGAATCTAAGTGGTATAAATAGATTAAGAGAGGGAAAATGTCATTTGCTAGCTTATTTTGCTCACACACCCAACCAAGACTTTCTCTCTCTAAAACCCACGAAAATATTTGCTAGATCAGATCCCAAGACCAGCCCCACCCATACCAATAACAGATCAGAAGCCAGAAATCAAAAATTAATCATAGAAGGCATAAACCCTACTCAAAAATCTGTCCAATTTTCTTTTGTTAGATGTTATGTTTGAGTGCTAGAATATGTTGTTAGTAGTGTCTATTGGTGATCTGGGTTGCTAGATGTTAGATCCATAACATCTAGAGGCTCGGATTTAGCATTTTACAAAGTCTGGAAAAATTTTATTTTGTGGTCTGACATCAAATGTCAGAGGATGTAAATCTCAGCCTGTTTATGATCTTTGTGTTTTGAAGGTTTATACTTGTAGTATGTTATGTGGTCTAGGATCTAGAAAAAGAATCAAGGTCATTTGATGTTTAGAATGAAAGTTATTATCGGTCAAATACCGTTGACCGATATTGACCGGAAGTAATCTGGGCAGTCAAGAACATGCCCAGATCGTTCTGACAAGAAGTTCGTGGCCCTTGATCTTTCTGGTTGTTAATTGTTTGTTGTTTTTGTTGCATCTATGTTGTAGTCTTGTATATGAACTCCAATATTATGCCTTAAAATCTCCTTTTTATCAAACATAAAAGTGGTAATCGATGGTCAAACCCAGCCGGACGAGCATGAAAAGCCGTTTTCTGGGTAACCCAGAAAACGCTTGAACATGTCGTCTGACATGGTTTGACCGAGCCGAATATGGCTATTCTGTTGTTGTTTTGTTGATGTTAAGTAATAGATATGTAGTAGTACATGTTGTCTACAATCTGGTACTCTTAAATCACTGAAACATCACCTAGATCACAAGTTGTGGATGCCCAAAGTAAGTTACATGAGCTGTTCTTCATTTTTGGGTAATCCAAAAATGAAGAACAGCCTCTGACAGCTACTTTGCTGGGTTAGATCTCTTTGGTTATGTGTGGTATGAACTTGATTGTTGTTGGATCTTGTAGTCTTGTATTAGTACTACATGATCTGACAAACAACATCTCCAGAAACACAACACACACGAAGTTAGACCTGGTAAAAGCTGGTCACTCAGCAATGGGCTTGATGTTCTGGGTTTCATGAAGAACACCTCAAGAACACCTATAGCGACAGTTTCGTCGCTATAGGGCCCTTTAGCGACAGTTATTTACAAAAATTAATTATTTTTATTAAATAATTAGTATTAATTAGTTTTTAATTTTGAAAAATACAAAATAAATTATTAAAAATTATTTTAAATTTCAAAAATTAGTATTTAATTATTTTAAATATATTTCATAAATATTTAATATTTTTGGAATATTAAAGGTATTTAATTTATTTAATTATATTATTAAATAAATTAGTTAAAAATGATTTTAATACATGAAAAATCATTTAAAATTATATTATGATATAAAAAATATTTTAAGTTATTTTTAATGACTTTTAATATTATGTGATAATTTTCATTAATAAATCAATATTAATGATAATTAAGTTATTTACTAAATGAATTAAATAAATTAATTAAAAATGATTTTATTATATTAAAAATCATTTTAATTAATAACAAGGTATTTAAAAATATTCTAAGTTATAAAATATAACTTTTAATATTTAAAGGTAAATTTCATTAATTAATTATTATTAATGATATTAAAATTATTTAATTATTATATTAAATAATTTAGTTTAAAAATGATTTTTATATTATAAAAATCATTTTAAATAAAAATAAAGTTTTTAAAGATATTTTAAGTTATAAAATAAATTTTTTAATATTTAAAGGATAATTTCGTTAATAATTTAATATTAATGATATTAATTTAATACTAAATGATATTAAATTTATTTAATAATTATATTAAATAAATAGTTTAAAAATGATTTTATTAATTTAAAAATCATTTAAAAGGATATAAATGAATTAAAAATATTTTAAGTTATACTTAATAACTTTTAATATTTGGATAAATAAAACATTAATACTTTAATATTAATGGTAATTATTTAACAATGATTTTAAATGTTTTAAAAATCATTTAAGAGTAATATTAATACTTTAAAAATATTCTAAGTTATTATAAATAACTTTAATATTTTGGAAATGATTTCATTAATAGTTTAATATTAATTAAATATTAATGATAATAGAGTTGATTAATATTTAAATCATTTAATAATGATTCCGATGTTTGAAAATTCATGATAAATTATAATAAATGTTTTAAAATTATTATAAGTCATTTAAAAATAATATGACTGATACTAAGTTATAGGACAGAGTCTTAGACTCGATAATTACCCGAGATAGCCGTCGGTACACCGACATATTTCAGAAATTGATCTGAACTTAGATAATGTGATTAGATAAGTGATTATTTGTGATTCAATGGTTATTAAACATATGTGCCAATGTGATTAGGGTATGTGCTGACTGTAATAAGCAGTGTTATATGTTATAGTATGTAGTTCTAATCGAACGAATGATCTGATTAATGATAGGTCGTGCTATAAACAATAAAACTAAATTGTGAACTGTAAGCAGCGCATCAGGCAAGTGTCTTACCTTTGCATTTTCTTTATGCAATGGACATGAGTAAGAAGTTTCAAAATTATATTATTATTATGCTATATTATTAACCCTATTGTGATATATTCTATATCCGATCATTGTTTATCAACATGTTAGTATATGGTAATTCAGATATATATATATATATATATATATATATATATATATATATATATATATATATATATATATATATTCTGTTCGATAATTTCTATAAATGGTTAGACAAGTGTTCCCACTTGAATAATCGTTGCATTTAATCACATGTTGATACACCTTTGTCAATTACCCGTATATATATATATATATATATATATATATATATATATATATATATATATATATATATATATGTTGAATTATAGATTATTGTTGAACAAGATAAAACCTTTGATTTGGAACCCAGACAAGTATGAACATCCCTACACGGGAAAACTTTTATGCGCCCAAGGCAGACAGAGTGAACGATACCCTCGTTCTTACATGTAGTATTGATCAATGCAGGGTACAACGGGCTGATCACCCCCTTGCCCGTAAGTTATGACGGATTTACAGATGAAGTTCTGTTTAACCTATTCAAAAATTAAAAACAATATTCATAGTATGTCACATTAACCCTATATATAGTCATTACGTAGTTTCAAAAATTTGAAAGAGGGTTGTTATGTTATTATTATTGGTACAGATTACTTCATAACTATTGAAATCGTTGTAGAAGGGTAGTATAAAGAAAATATTTAAATTCTTTCAGCTTATATATATAACTGCTATTACTTGTTGGGCACTCAAATGCTCATCCTTGCTTAATTTAAATGTTTTCAGCTAAATGTGAAGAACCAGAGAGCTCATGTAGAAACAAAGGAAAAGAAAAGCTAACCAAATAAGAATTGTGGTAGTTTATGTAATAGTTTGATGTTATTAAGACAAGTATAATATATATTATCTATCTTGGGTGTAATGAATGTTTAAAGGTTACGTACTTGGGATTCAGACTCTAATAATTATGTAAATTAAGTTTGACTTTTATATTATTGTTATTATTATTAGTATTATTCCGCTCATAGAAATGGTATCGTGAAGCACCGAGTTCGGGTTTCAAGTACCTGGATTTGGGGGCATCACAGAATGGTATCAGAGCTTAGGGTTAAAAATCTTAGAACAGAGGGAAACGTTGAAAATATAAATAACTCATATAGAGTTTAAAAAGAGATGAATTGACTAAGTTCATCGTCAAATAAAATAAAAGATAACTTATATAAAACTACTATTTTTTGTGTATATATACTATATGCTAATCAGGATAATTTATATGTGTAGATGTCTGGTGGAAAAGGCTTGTTATATGCATATAGCATGAAGAAGGATCAAACCCATACACCCGAGCTAATATCAAGGCCAATAGCTGAAATGGAAGCTCACGATGAAAGCGACTTAGACGATGTGGTTATTATAGAAAACGTAGTACCAGTTTCGGAGATGTTGGAGCTGACAGATAGTGATTCGGACACTAAAGTTGAAACTGATCAAGCATCAACGGAGGTGCAGGATCTGTGGAACATGGTTTCTTCTCTGGAGAGGCTATGGAAAATAGAAAAGCTGCTAAATAGTCAATTACGTCAGGCGTTAATAGAAACATTGGAAGAACAAGATAAGCTTAAAATCTAAATTGATCAGTTGGGAGCCACAAGCAACACATCGTGTGCAGCTCCAACTAATAAGGGGAAAAGAAAGATAGAAGACCATGACATAGGAAAACCTGATAAGAAGAAAGAGAAAAGAATATGTTACCTTTGCGGTTTTGAAGGACATACCACTCTGTATTGTCCTGACTTCAAACTAGGAGCATGTTTTATCTGTGGGGTAGAAGGTCATCAGGCGAGAGGTTGTCCAAGAAAAAGATGTAATAAATAGGTAGTATATGTTCTGTTGTAAAGATGTGTTTAATGTAATATATATGATAAGTATGTCTGTGTAATGTGATGTTTTCAACTTTTGTATTAAGTCAAGACTGTAAATCCTGACTTTTGTAGTCACAAAGGGATGGACGATGTTAAAAGCAGTATGTGCTATGTTATGTAAATATTCGTTAAATGAATATGAATCTATGTTTGAGTAATGAAACAAGTTTGAAATATTAAACTTATATGATAAGGTTTAGAATGTAAGCTAAATTTATGATTTTATTTAATTAGATAATGCCGCCAAGACGTCGAACTCGAAATCAAAGGGCGGAAGAATCTGTCAACAACGCTGAGGGACAACAACAAGCAGACCCGATGCAGAATTTCGCGAACATGATAGCCCAGGCTATGCAACAAGGAATTCCAACAGCAGGAAACCAGCCGGACAACCGCTTAGCTAACTTCAAAGACTTTAAGGCTGTAGGACCGCTAGAATTCAAAGGTACAACTGACCCTGTATGTAACGACCCCAAAATAGGTCCATTCCATCCAACCCATTCCGAGTCGCCAAATACATGGTACAGAAAATAACTACAATTTTATTACAACAATTGTCGTACAAAATACAATAACACATATACTGTGAGTTTGGATACAAATATATACCAAATGTGACTCATGTCCCAATCGTGGACAACACCTCACAATGGCACCTTACATAAAGGTATAGTCAAAAATTATTTTAGAAATGAGAATCTTTGGGAAGTGCTCAAGAAAACCTTCGTACATGGGAGACCATGCATCTAGGTTTTGATAGATATCATATGGCCACAGAATTATCCTTGGTTGACCCAATAGACCCCAAAGAAAAATAAGAAGATTACTATCATATTCTTCCCAATGGTGAGTCTTCTCTTGACTTATCATTATCTCCATTGTCTCTAATTGAGAATTATACTTCAAACAAACACCAAGATTATATAGGTAGTGCTCGTAGATATACTCAGCAAGTGGATGTGCACAACCTTGTCTTATGATGACACGAGGTTGTATGTCATTAGACATCTTGTATGATAGTGACAAAACACCCTTCCAACGTTGGGTTCGCTTCACCCTAGATGATTCACCAAATATAACTACTAAATGATGACCACCGTTCTATTCCCCTGTTACCCCCGCTCGACCCAGCTACACTCTTATTACCTGAAAGGAATTGTGAAATAGAAGGGTGAGCACAACTAGCCCAGTAAAAAATATCATGACTAAAGATAAATAAATTATCAATAGTCTTCATCAGTAATAAATCAGAGATTTAGAACATATGGTAGATGATAAAACTTTTCAACCATAGTTACAGCGGAACGAACAATCCATTAGAAGAGTCAAATAGACTATAAAGTCTATTATCTTCTCCATGTTAAAAGTCCACCAACAATGTTTTAACCCTGTAACATCAATCAACAATTCCTGTCCACAATCATGTGAATAACTCATAATCATAATTGTAGTTCTAAATTCCTTTTCTCATCCAGGACGAAGATAATTTACATCACCTGTCTTTACCTGAAACATCAAAGATCATGGTTATACCAAATCACAGTTCATGTTCATAATCTTACTAATAAATTCATCTTTGCACTACGGGCCAAAGATATTCGTTAACAATTCATCTTTGCACTACTGGCCAAAGATATTCAACAACAGGTCATCTTTGCACTACGGGCCAAAGATATTCATCAACAATTCATCTTTGCACTACAGGCCAAAGATATTCCTCAACAGTTCATATTTGCACTACAGGCCAAATATATTCATATCTCAAAGAAATATATAATCATTTCAAAATTTATATAAACAATAATTATAACCATGTTGATCATTTCACCTTTGCACTTAAGCTAAAGATATTCATTTATAAATTCAATGGTCATGATCATACCAGTAAACAATTCAACTTTGCACTACTGGCCAAAGGAAACCCATAGTCATGATCATACCAAAAATCTACCCATCTTTACACTCAAGTCAAAGATAATATCATCATTAGGGTTATAAAAATGTTATATATGATAATAAAATCAATATAATCAACATATAGATTTAATCTCAAGAGTAATATTCATAAATCAACTATAATTTGGTTAGAAAAAGAAACTAATTTTGTCGTGAATAGTAACTCGTGAATAGTAACTCATGAATAGTAACTCGTGAATAGTAATTCATGAACAGTAACTCGACATGAAAAAAAATAAAAATTCCACAATAAAATTCATACCAATATTTCGGTATAATGATATTGAAAGAATAATATTTCTTAAGCTTATAAACAATTTATTTTAATTGTTTACACTTTACTAATTAATGCATTTAATCATTCTAAAATGTCAAACTCATAAGATTTCATCATCAATAACCAAAACCCTCATAAAAAATTTGCATATACCTCATATAGGATTCTCAAGTCATAAAATCCTATTTTCCAATTTTCTTACTTCACATAACATATTTAATTCATTTACTCATAACTAGTCCCTTTTCATGAAAAATACCAAATCAATGTAAACAATTTTTCTTTTCTGGGATTTAACATAATATAGTCTTATATTGAACATATATTTTTTCTGGAATTTTTAAAACTCATTTACTATTTTTCATATGGCCAAAACAGCCAAATATTTAGATATTTATCAAAAATTGTACTTTTGTCCAAAAATTTTGAAATTTACAGAGTATACTTCTATCATATACATGTACTTTCAATAAAAATTTCACCAATTTTGGAGTTAACCACAAGGAGTTATAAGCAGTTACTTTTAAAATAGTCTTTTCTCATAAAATTCATAACTCTCAATCTATACATCCACAAATCACCATTTTTGGACATAATCAAGAAAACTCATCAAAATATCATTTCAAATTTTTCCAGAATTTTTGAAAGTCAGACAAATTACGAAACTGAAAAATATAACAACCCTTAATATCCCTTACTATCCTTTACCTCAAAAGAGCAGTACTTCTGATCGGTATAAGGCTGAAGAAAACTTGCACTGATGAATAGAAACTCTCAAAGTATCTAAATACTCACAAAATATGCTTCATAATATAGAGAGAGAAAGAGAGAAAGCTTATGTTTCTGGTGTGATTTTCAATTCTAACTTAGCCCTCTATTTATAGGAAAATGATAGCACGCCGAAACAGACTTAACCTGCAACCTGATGGCTTTACCTGCTACTATTCTCACCCACCATATTTGAATAAAAATCTCAGCACATTTCTTCACCAATCAAGAGTGAGGCCCACCAATTCTAGAATTTTTCACCAAAATGATAAACTCCGAAAATTCAACAATTTCTGAACCAGTTATCTCGTAAAATTCGTAACAAATCATTCGTTCATTTTTAACGGTTTAAAATTTGTGGACATATACTCAACTTATATATGTATAACATATCCAAAAATTACTACGATCCAACGGTCGGATTAAAAATTATAACCCCCGCAAAATAACTCAAAAACCCTAATTTGATTTTTAATACCTCCATTCCGACAAAAATACTGATAAACGTCCACATTAACTCCTTCATTTTTAACCACAAAAATATATTCCTCATTTATATTCACATAAAATAAATATTTCCTTATCATATAAATTAATAATTAATTATTCACAAATAATATTACAGAATCACAATTATGACAACCAGACCGTTCCCAGGAAAGAGGGTGCTTTCCGATAAGGATTTCTCCTTACTGGCGCGCAATTAGATGACTAAACCTTTCCTTAGATAGAACTTTCTAGACATTGTCAATAATGCTATCTAATAATATTATTCTAAATAATATGAATTATTGATCTGATAATAGAGATGATGTGCAGTGACAATTATTGAGCAACAATAATATAAAATATCAACGCAGCAGTTATTGAATCAATAAAATAAAATATTGAACAATAATTACTGTAACAATTATTGAGTAGTGTCTTCTTACGTAAGAATCAATAATTTCAAAAATACTGTGCAATACCGTGTGCTACTGTGCAATAACGCGTATTACTGTATTTTAACCACCGGGTATTCCAACAGTGTTAACCGTAACAACTACGCCGTTATTTGTAAAAACTCAAATTTATCGTTTTCTTCATTCGACAGTTATTCTGTTATGGGGCCCACAAATGGCTGCGTCGTCGTACGAATATTCCCCGACAGAAAGAATATTCCACGACCAAACGAATATTCCCCGACAACAATGATTTTTTTATAACCGCTTGTTTATTTTGAAAAAATATTCATATATCACCTTTAACTTTAACTTTTTATCAATTTAACCGTTTACTAAATAGAAAAATTGAATACTTTTATTTTATACAATTTGGGGTCTTACACTGTAGAAGCCCAAACTTGGGTTAAGGAAATTGAGAAGGCGTTCGTAATAGCTAGGATAACTGAGGGGCAAAAGACCACTTTTGCTACCTACATGATGAAGGGTGAGGCAAATTTTTGGTGGGAGGCGAATCAGGCGAGGGCAAGAGAAGGTGTAGTCACATGGGAGAGGTTCAAAACTTTATTTTTCGAAAATTATTTTTCACCTAGTATGCAGGCGAGGATGGAGGTAAAATTTTTAGAGTTGAAGTAGGAAAATATGACGGTGTCAGAATACGCCGCCAAATTTAATGAGTTAGCTAGGTTTCCCCCGCATCAAGTCGATACAGAGGCTAGGAAAGCTAGAAGGTTTGAGCTTGGATTGAAACCCTGGCTCTACAACAAGGTGGCAGTGTTGCAGATCCCAACATTTGCAGCACTCACAGAGAAGGCGATCATAGCTGAGGAAGGAAGTGTGGCCATGAGCCTATACAACAAGGAGAGAAAGAACAAAGGTAAGGTAGAAGGAGTTGGGAAAGTGGAAATTAATAGTGGGAATAGGGGTGGTAGTAGAAAGAGGAAGGGGAGCAGTTTTGGAAGTGTACAAATAAAGCAAGAAGGTGTAAAGAAGCAGATAGTGCCATGTAAGACTTGTGGAAAGAACCACTCGGGGAAGTGTTTGAAGGGGAAGTTTGTTTGTTATAAGTGCGGGCAGGAGGACCATATCTCTCCCAACTGCCCCAATCCTAGGATGAATAGTGGATGTTTTCTATGCGGATCGACAGAACACAGGGTGAAGAATTGTCCGAAGAGGAGGGTGGAGGTAGGTAGTGTGAACCCGGGCACTGGCAGTGGAACTTTAGCAATCACTGGTCCGACTTCGTCAAGCAAGCCAACAAAATCAATGGCAATGGTCTACAACATGACTACCCAGGATACGACATCAGCTGGCAGTGGAACTCGAGGTATTATTCGTATAACTTTTATTTTCTTATATACATGATTTTCATATATATAGTAAATTATTTCTAAAGAAATTTTGAGGGAGGAATTTGACTTCTTTTAGAAATCAAATTTCTATTTAATCAGAAAGATAAGTTTTATATGAATAGTTAAAGATCAGTTCGATCAAGGTTGATCGAGATCTACTTGCAAAGATTGTGTATGCTATGTAACCGTGTATGTATGAGTTTTAAAAAGGTGATTCCGGGGACGGAATCTTTATAAGAGAGGGTGAATGTAAGAACCCAATATTTTCTATATAAATAAATAAGAAATTTTGTATATAATTTTTTTTATTATTATTTTAAGGATGAGGATTTGTACAAGATAATATATACATGTATTTATGTGGTAAATAAAAATATATTTATTACATAAATATTTACAAATAATTTTATTTTAGAATTATTGATTATTAAAAAGTATATACTCATAATAATTAATTTATAATAGAAATATTTTTATTAATTATTTTCCATGAAAATATAATCATATATTATTTAAATAATATATGGAGTGATTTTTAGAATAAATATAATAATTATTTTATTATATGAATTTTAGTACGGGTTATTAAGTTAATTATTTTACCTTAATTATTAAGGTTAAATATGAAGAATAAATCAGATATGGAATCCAAACCCTAATTTTTGGATTATTGTCAAAGTATGAGAATAATAATATAATATTAATTATATTTTAATTTTTTGTGCTATAAATATGTACTGTATGTACGTATTGATGATGATTGGTTAATTATGGTGTTTAATTTCAAAACCCTTTTATTAATTGATTAAACCCTAGTTTTACTAAGGAAAACCCTAATTTGAAGATCAAGTGTGAGCTTAAGACTGTGATATAACTGTGTTATATATTTTATGTCGTGTATTAAGTGATTAATTAGGTAAACCCTAATTAAAGTTTTAGTAACCCTAATTAGAAATTTTAAAAACCTAATTACTAATTTTAAACCTTAATTACTAAAATGGTAACTCTAATTATTATTTTAGTAAGTAATTATGTTAATTTGGAAACCCTAATTCATAATTTGGGAAACCCTAATAATATCAAGAAAACCCTAAATAAATTTTTAGAAAACCCTAATTATTTAAAAACCCTAAATTTTAATTAGTAAGTTCTAATTAAAATTTTGTTGAACTTTAATCTTAATTTTTCAAACCTAGAAATTATTTGGAAAACCTTAAGGTTTAATATCTATTTATTTTAACCTAGATTCAAGTGTCATGGACAAGAATATCCTTAAATTATTTTGTTAGTTTACTAAAATACCCTTTTTAGATTTATTTTAATAAGATTTCTTGCAAATCTTTCTATATCTTGCAAGTCATCACCCTAGATTATAGCACATGCCTAAAAAAATCATCCAAGCTTATCCACTTTGACACCTTGCAAGTTAGATGCATTGAATCTAAGTGGTATAAATAGATTAAGAGAGAGAAAATGTCATTTGCTAGCTTATTTTGCTCACACACCCAACCAAGACTCTCTCTCTAAAACCCACGAAAATATTTGCTAGGTCAGATCCCAAGACCAGCCCCACGCATACCAATAACAGATCAGAAGCCATAAATCAGAAATTAATCATAGAAGGTATAAACCCTACTCAAAAATCTGTCTAATTTTCTGTTGTTAGATGTTATGTTTGAGTGTTAGAATATGTTGTTAGTAGTGTCTATTGGTGATCTGGATTGCTAGATGTTAGATCCATAACATCTAGAGGCTCGGATTTAGCATTTTACAAAGTCTGGAAAAATTTTATTTTGTGGTCTGACATCAAATGTCAGAGGCTGTAAATCTCAGCCTGTTTATGATCTTTGTGTTTTGAAGGTTTATACTTGTAGTATGTTATGTGGTCTAGGATCTAGAAAAAGAATCAAGGTCATTTGATGTTTAGAATGAAAGTTATTAACGGTCAAATACCGTTGACCGATATTGACCGGAAGTAATCTGGGCAGTCAAGAACATGCCCAGATCGTTCTGACAAGAAGTTCGTGGCCCTTGATCTTTCTGGTTTTTAGTTGTTTGTTATTTTTATTGCATCTATGTTGTAGTCTTGTATATGAACTCCAATATTATGCCTTAAAATCTCCTTTTTATCAAACATAAAAGTGGTAATCGATGGTCAAACTCAACCAGACGAGCATGAAAAGCTATTTTCTGGGTAACCCAGAAAACGCTTGAACATGTCGTCTGACATGGTTTGACCAAGTCGAATCTGGCTATTCTGTTGTTGTTTTGTTGATGTTAAGTAATAGATATGTAGTAGTACATGTTGTCTACAATCTGGTACTCTTAAATCACTGAAACATCACCTAGATCACAAGTTGTGGAAGCCCAAAGTAGGCTACATGAATTGTTCTTCATTTCTGGGTAACCCAGAAATGAAGAACAGCCTCTGACAACTACTTTGCTGGGTTAGATCTCTTTGGTTATGTGTGGTATGAACTTGATTGTTGTTGGATCCTGTAGTCTTGTATTAGTACTACATGATTTGACAAACAACATCTCCAAAAACACAACACACACGAAGTTAAACCTGGTCACTCGGCAATGGGCTTGATGTTCTGGGTTTCATGAAGAACACCTCAAGAACACCTATAGCGACAGTTTCGCCGCTATAGGGCCCTTTAGCGACAGTTATTTACAAAAATTAATTATTTTTATTAAATAATTAGTATTAATTAGTTTTTAATTTTGAAAAATACAAAATAAATTATTAAAAATTATTTTAAATTTCAAAATTTAGTATTTAATTATTTTAAATATATTTCATAAATATTTAATATTTTTGGAATATTAAAGGTATTTAATTTATTTAATTATATTATTAAATAAATTAGTTAAAAATGATTTTAATACATAAAAAATCATTTAAAATTATATTATGATATAAAAAAATATTTTAAGTTATTTTTAATGACTTTTAATATTATGTGATAATTTTCATTAATAAATTAATATTAATGATAATTAAGTTTTTTACTAAATAAATTAAATAAATTAATTAAAAATAATTTTATTATATTAAAAATCATTTTATTTAATAACAAGGTATTTAAAAATATTCTAAGTTATAAAATATAACTTTTAATATTTAAAGGTAAATTTCATTAATTAATTATTATTAATGATATTAAAATTATTTAATTATTATATTAAATAATTTAGTTTAAAAATGATTTTTATATTATAAAAATCATTTGAAATAAAAATAAAGTGTTTAAAGATATTTTAAGTTATAAAATTTAACTTTTAATATTTAAAGGATAATTTTATTAATAATTTAATATTAATGATATTAATTTAATACTAAATGATATTAAATTTATTTAATAATTATATTAAATAAATAGTTTAAAAATAATTTTATTAATTTAAAAATCATTTAAAAAGGATATAAATGAATTAAAAATATTTTAAGTTATACTTAATAACTTTTAATATTTGGATAAATAAAATATTAATACTTTAATATTAATGGTAATTATTTAAGAATGTTTTTAAATATTTTAAAAATCATTTAAGAGTAATATTAATACTTTAAAAATATTCTAAGTTATTATAAATAACTTTAATATTTTGGAAATGATTTCATTAATAGTTTAATATTAATTAAATATTAATGATAATAGAATTGATTAATATTTAAATCATTTAATAATGATTCCGATGTTTAAAAATTCATGATAAATTATAATAAATATTTTAAAATTATTATAAGTCATTTAAAAATAATATGACTGATACTAAGTTCTAGGATAGAGTCTTAGACTCGATAATTACCCAATAAAGCCGTCAGTTCACCGACATATTTCAGAAATTGATCTGGACTTAGATAATGTGATTAGATAAGTGATTATTTGTGATTCAATGGTTATTAAACATATGTACCAATGTGATTAGGGTATGTGCTGACTGTAATAAGCAGTGTTATGTGTTATAGTATATTGTTCTAATCGAACGAATGATCTGATTAATGATAGGTCGTGCTATAAACAATAAAACTAAATTGTGAACTGTAAGCAGCGCATCAGGCAAGTATCTTACCTTTGTATTTCCTTTATGCAATGGACATGAGTAAGAAGTTTCAGAATTATATTATTATTATGCTATATTATTAACCCTATTGTGATATATTCTATATCCGATCATTGTTTATCAACATGTTAGTATATGGTAATTCAGATATATATATTCTATTTGATAATTTCTATAAATGGTTAGACAAGTGTCCCCACTTAAATAATCATTGTATTTAATCACATGTTGATACACTTTTATCAATTACCCGTATATATATATATATATATATATATATATATATATATATATATATATATATATATATATATGTTGAATTATAGATTATTGTTGAACAAGATAAAACCTTTGATTTGGAACCTAGACAAGTATAAACATCCATACACGGGAAAATTTTTATGCGCCCAAGGCGGATAGAGTGAACGATACATTCGTTCTTGCATGTAGTATTGATCAATGCAGGGTACCACGGGTTGATCACCCCCGTGCTCGTAAGTTATGACGGATTTACAGATGAAGTTCTGTTTAACCTATTCTAAAATTAAAAATAATGTTCATAGTATGTCACATTAACCCTATATATAGTCATTACGTAGTTTCAAAAATTTGAAAGAGGGTTGTTATGTTATTATTATTGGTACAAATTACTTCACAACTATTGAAATCGTTGGAAAAAGGTAGTATAAAGAAAATATTTAAATTCTTTCAGCTTATATATATAACTGCTATTACTTACTGGGCACTCAAATGCTCATCCTTGCTTAATTTAAATGTTTTCAGCTAAGTGTGAAGAACCAGAGAGCTCATGCAGAAACAAAGGAAAAGGAAAGCTAACCAAATAAGATTTGTGGTAGTTTATGTAATAGTTTGATATTATTAAGACAAGTATAATATATATTATCTATCTTGGGTTGTAATGAATGTTTAAAGGTTACGTACTTGGGATTCAGACTCTGATAATTATGTAAATTAAGTTTGACTTTTATATTATTGTTATTATTATTAGTATTATTCTGCTCATAGAAATGGTATCGTGAAGCACCGAGTTCGAGTTTCAAGTACCAAGATTTGGGGGCATCACAGCTCATGATCTTCACGGCTTTTGGAATAGATGAGGATGTCATCAATAAAGACAACAATGAACTGATCTAAATATTCTTTGAACACACGGTTCATCATATCCATGAAAGCAATAGGAGCATTAGTCAATCCAAAAGACATGACTAAGAATTCATAATGTTCGTATCGAGTTCTGAAGGCTGTCTTCAGAATATCATCAGTTTTAATCTTCAGTTGATGCTATTCAGAACGAAGATCAATCTTTGAAAAGAATTTTGCTCCTTGCAACTAGTCGAGCAGCTCATCAATGCGAGGTAGCGGATACCTATTCTTGATGGTTACATGGTTCAATTCCTGGTAGTCAATACAAAGTCGCATACTCCCGTCTTTCTTCTTTACGAATAAAATAGGAACACCCTTAGGAGATGTACTAGGACGAATGAAACCTATGTCTAACAACTTCTGTAGTTGGACCTTTAACTCCTGAAGTTTAATAGGAGCCATTTGATATAGGGTTTTAAAAATGGGTTTTGTACCAGGTTCAAGGTCAATAAAGAATTCAACTTCACGTTCTGGAGATAGACCGGGAAGTTCTTCAGGAAATAAGTCAGGAAATTCCCTAATAATAGAAATATTATTCAAATCTGACGTATTTTTGTTCAAGTCCATGACATGGGCTAAGAAAGCTTGACATTCATTTTTCAATAAACGAATAACTTTATGGCTTGATATGACAGTGATTGACTTCAGTGGTTTGGTTGCTTAAATTCGCATAACAGGTTGGTTAGGAATATGAAAACTAACAACCTTACGATAATAATCAATTTTGACATGATGAGTGGTTAACCAATCAATCCCTAAAATTACATCAAATGCAAGTATCTTTAAAGAGATAAGATTAACAGGTAATGTGATGGTGCCAACTTGGATCAATCAAGATTTATAAATAGTGGATGTAATGAAAGTTTCTCCTAACGGAGTATCAATAGATAAGTCAATGTCTAATTTCTCAAGAGTCAAGTTCAAACGTTGAGCACAAACAGGAGAGATAAAAAAATGGGTAGAACCGGTATCTAGTAAGGTATAAACTTCGCAAGAGTTTATGATTAGCTTACCCGTGATAACTTCATTTAGTTCCTCGCTTTTTGGGAAGTTACGAAAAGTGCTCTCACTTGAACCATCGATTTTGACTTGTCTAGGACAACCTTTGGTGTCATTATTACCGCTAGAATTGACTTTCGCTATAGGGCATATTCCACCCTCAACTGCTTCGTCGTACTCCGGTTCCATGATCTGAATCATTAATCTTTGATCCATATCGAATTGGGGTTAACCATAATGTACAGGGTACTCGATGTTGGGTTCTCCCAATTGCTGTCCAAAAAGAGAAGTACATATCATCTATTTTAGCCTTCATGGATCAGACTTCTCTTTCCAAATATCAACGCGTCGTGCGGCTTTTACCCATGTATCCTTCATTCTCACTCGTTCAGTTGTTTCTTCTTTCAACTGATCCTTGATATTTGAATTCTCAGATTCTAGCTTTATCATCTTATAATATGTCAAAGAGTGCTTCTGTTCAAGCATCACATGTTGAGTAACACAAGTTTGAATTGTTGCATCCTTTTGCTCCACGACCGCATGTCGTTCTTTAGCCTGCTCTTCTAACTTATGAATACGATTTTATAATTCTACATTTCGATCATAAAGTTCTCCTAATAAATCTTTCTTAGGTTCCTCTTCTTCCTCACTCTCAGCTGCTACCTCTGCTATTAGCTCGGGTGCAACTATTAATTCTTCACTCACCACATGGATATCTCTAATTTCTTCTTCGCCTGACATCACATTATCCTGGTTGGTGATTAAAGGGGTCGCAACGGTCTCATTCACTCTATTGTTAACATTTTCAGCTGCCATTCTCAAATACTGTCATAAAATAAGGGTTAATTAAAGAAATTGACATACCACATATTATCCCTATATTCTGACCGACCAATTAAATACCAAATAAGCTTAGGTAGGACACACTAGCGAAGAATTTAATCGTCTCTCCCCTCTTAGTTCTATTCTCCAATCTCTGCCAGAGACCATAACCCTAAGCTCTGATACCAACTGTGATGCCCCCAAAATAGGTATACATCACTCATTCTAAGTCGCCAAATACATGGTACATAAATTAAATACAAATTTCTTTTATACAATATGACAAAACGTAGCTAAGAGTTTTTACACGAATATTGTCTGATAGACAATATTCAAACTCAAAAAGGAGTCCTCATTACAATTATTGATAAACTATTTTATAAAATTGTGAGGACTGCTAAAATAACTGTCTGGACCCATCACTCTACACCCCGACTAGTTCTCATTATATTCTCGCCTCCTCAGAAGAA
Source organism: Panax notoginseng (assembly GCA_016801055.1). Taxonomy (NCBI): domain Eukaryota; kingdom Viridiplantae; phylum Streptophyta; class Magnoliopsida; order Apiales; family Araliaceae; genus Panax; species Panax notoginseng. Next base: position 144,819,546 of record CM029013.1, on the reverse strand, counting down.
AAATGGAACAAAAAGGAAAAGGGTGAGCTCAACTAACCTAGTAAAGAATATTATGACTAAGATTATGTAGAACAAATTAAAGTTAGCCTTCAGTACATCAGATAAAGTATAATGGACAACAAGTTTTAGATCAATATTTGCAGCGAAAAATAATAATTCATTTGAAGAGTTAAGTAGATAATGAAGTCTACTTTCTTCTATGATTTAAAAGTCTATCATCAATATTTTATCCCTGTAACATCAATCAATATACATCTTGAATCAAATATTCATCTTTGCACTACAGGCCAAAGATATTCATTCGTATCCCCAATTGGTCATGTTCATCTTAACACCTGTTCATCTTTGCACTACGGACCAAAGATATTCATCAGGTAATCATTCATCTTTGTACTACAGGCCAAATATATTCAGTTATATCATCATTTATGACTGAGGATGATGAAAAATATTTTTAAGAAACGAATCCAGTGAGATAAAAGGATAAAGATTAGGGATTCGTACTTTGGTTTATCCAAGTTTAAAAATACTCAATAATAATCAATTGTGGAGCAAAATTCAAGAATGAAGATCAAAACAAGGATACAATCAAAGATAGTAACCATAATAGACATCTTGGATAAAGAAGAGAAAATTTTATTTTTCTGTGAATAATGCCGTATTCATGAATAGTGTCATATACGTGAATAGTATCGTATACGTAAATAGTAACTCCGACACAAAAAGGTCATAAAAAATATACTTCGTGAATAGTACCGTTTACGTGAATAGTAATCTCGACATGAAAAGGTAAAAATTTCATAATAAAATTCATACCAATATTTTGGCATAATGATATTGAACGAAATAACATCATTTACGAAGAAAATAACATCCCTTACCTTAAAATAATAGTACTTCTAACTGGAATATTGGATATAATGTCGAAGAAAACTTGCACTGAATAACTACTCTCAAAGTATCTAAATACTCATAAAAATACGCTCGATAATATAGAGAGAGAAAACTTATGATTCTGGTGTGACTTTCAATTCTAACTAAGCACCCTATTTATAGAAAAATATCAGAAAGCCAAAGCATACTAAAATTTAATAAAATAATATTTTATTACAAATATTAACGCCCACCATAATTGATCAAATTTTAGCACACCATAGTGGGGCCCACCAAAAATCATATTTTTTCACAACAACCAAAATTGGGGCCCACATGTTTTTAATAAAAACATTAATTTTCAAAACTTCAATAATTCATAATAAATAGCTCTATTATCAGAAAAATTTGAATCTCATGTCTATTTCATAGGAAATTTAATTCTCTACAACTTTGTAGAAGAAAGTTTTTTCAAATTCTAAACAGAAAATGTCTGAAATCCATATACGGATGATTTTTAATACATTCATTTCAACAAAATACTGATAAAACACCTCAATATTAAATCCTTCATATAAAAGAAATATTTCCTTATCATATAAATTAATAATTAATTATTCATAAATAATATTACAGAATCACAATTATGACAACTAGGTCGTTCCCAGAAAAGCGTAGGCCTTCCGATAAGAATTTCTCCTTATTGACGTAATTAGTTGACCAAACTCCTTTTCTAGACAGAGCTTCCTTAGATATTACTAATAATGCTATCTAATAATATTATTCAAATAATATAAATTATTGATTTGATAATAGAAAATAATGTGTAGTGACAATTATTAAAACAATAATAATGTAAAATATCAACGTAGCAATTATTGAATCTATAAAATAAAATATTAAACATTAATTACTGTAACAATTATTGAGTAGTGCCTTCTTACGTAAGAATCAATAATTTAAAAATACTGTGCAATACAGTGTGCTACTGTGTAACTACGTGTGTTACTGTATTTTAACTACCGGATATTCCAACAGTGCTAACTCCGATAGTTTTAACGGTAAAACCTCCGCTGTTATTTTTATAGAAAGATATTTCTGTCATTTTCTAACTCCGACAATAATTTTGTTGTGGATTCCACCAATGATTGTCCCATCGTACGAATACTTTCTGTTTAAAACGAATATTCCCCGACCAATCGAATATTTTATAACAACTTGCATACTTTGTAAAATTTATAAATATTATCCACAACTATAACATTATATCAAAACCACACTATAATATTCAAAAATATATTTTGACAAAAATTAATCTTTATTTATAAAAGTTGGGGTCTTGCAATTTATCCTTATTTAATATTAATTAATTATTTATTTATCCTTGAATAATAAATAATTAATTTACTTCATAAATCTTTAATTATTCTTTCTTATTAACTTAAGAATGATTAATTATCATTTTTTCTTATTTATTATTTATTTATTTATCCTTGAATAATAAATAATTAATTTACTTCATAAGTCTTTAACTATTCTTTCTTATTAACTTAAGAATAATTAATTATAATTTATTCTTATTTATTATTTAATTATTTATTTATTTATCCTTGAATAATAAATAATTAATTTACTTCATTATTCTTTTTTTATTAACTTAAGAATAATTATTTATCATTTATTCTTATTAATTAATTAATTAATTAATTAATTAATTATCCTTGAATAATAAATAATTAATTTACTTCATAAGTCTTTAATTATTTTTTATTAACTTAAGATTAATTAATTATCATTTATTCATATTTTTTATTTAATTAATTAATTATTTATCCTTGGATAATAAATAATTAATTTACTTCATAAGTCTTTAATTATTCTTTTTTTTATTAACTTAAGAATAATTAATTATATTTTATTCTTATTTATTATTTAATATTAACTAAATAATAAATAATTACTTCATAAATTTTATGTCAATATAAGTAAGTAATTACATTATTATATAATCTTACGTAAGAATTCTTTAATCATTATTTAATATTAATTAATGGTTTAACCCTATTTATTATTTAATTTTAGTTAAATAATCAATATTTACTTTATTATTACTAACTCTACTTAATTATCACCCAATACTACTTAGATAATAATTAAATAGTTAATCACATTCAAAATTCATATAATTAGTTTAATAATCCATTAATTGCATTAAAAATTATAAATTAGCAAGTTTTAAAGTGATTTAAATGGGTTTAAACCACTAATTACTTAATAATTAGCTAATTGCTCAGAAAAGTTTTGGATTACATATTTTAATATTCCTCCGAATTTTAAAAAAATTTGGGTCCAAGAACCACTACCAGAACTGGCCGGAAAGTGGCCGAACCGATTGCCAGAAAGTTCCGGCCGGTTCGGTTCGCACTGAACCGGCAGTAGCTTTATAGGATTTTTGATTTTTTTTTTTTCAGATTTGGGGCCCTTCACTAAAACTTGAATAAAATGAAATCTAATACTCCGATTTGGGTCCAATCAAACTCGTTCGATTCGTATCTTCTCGAACTACATTTTTCATTCATCAAACATCAAATTTGGATCTATTTTGGTCCCAGAAATCGGTCCATAAGTGACTGCTCTTGCACATGAGTTCTTTAGTTGAGGTATTTTTGTAATAAATCCATATATCACTCATTTTTTAACAATTTTACATGCTTCCAAAGGGGTTTTTCTCTTAACTCATATTTCTAGCATACCAAGAAACAAAATCCCAAAAACCATTTGTAGATTTCAAAATAAAAATCATTTATCACCCCTTTAAATTAGGGTTTTTCCCAAAACTACCTTAACTTCCTTTTTTACAAAATTTTCCAACATAAACTATATAGATGGGCATGTTAAATATATTATACTCAAGATATATCATTCATATAAGACTTTAACATATTAGAACTTGTACTTCCATGAATCTTTAACAAGATCACATAGAACATACACAACATAAAAACTAGGGTTTGATTTTCTTACCTTATTTTATGGGATGCTCTTCTTTTCTTTCCAAAGTAGACTAGGAACTTGGGATGCATGAACAATATTCTCCTCCTTCTTACTTAGAATTCGAACCTCTCCTCTCTCTCTTTGTGTTCTTGCTAGTTGAGAGAAAAATAGAAGAAGTAGAAGAATGGCGGAGGAGGAAAATGAAATGAAGATAGATATAATGTTGGTAAATTGGAGTGGAATGCTAATATCCCTCATGTTTCTTTTGCCCCTTGGACAAAAGGGTTAGCTTTATCCCTTCCTAATCATGCCTAATCATGCCATTAAGGTCGCTAATTAGGCTTTCCACCAATGGGAGCATGACGCACTTGTCCTTGTGTGTAAGAGTTTCTACTTATGGAACTTAATTAGCTTAATTTCTTTGCCTTAAAAGGCCTAATATGGCTAGTCCCATATGCCCAATAACCAATCCATTTTGCCTTTATTTTAATGCATAAATTAGATTAATCAAAGGTCTAAAATATCCTTAAACAAGTGGGCTAAGTGTGGGCTTGCATTTTATTTCATTTGAGTTTTTCCTTTAATTGTTTTGGGCTATGTAATAAAAATAGTTTAACAATTTTAATATATATTACCCTAATTGTTTATTTAGGGTTTCTATTCCTAATCTTATGAAATTTAATTAATATACATGTAACTTTAACTCAGAACCTAATTTGGTTTGCTTTAATTAGGTTTAAAATAATTATTCAATTGGAGATAATAAAACTAATCTCTTAAGTTAGTATAATTATTTAATACTAACAATTCTTCAATACCATAACCCTTAGGTTATTTAATTATCTCACATAATGTATAATTAGGTTATAAAGCTTTTCTTTTTAATAATATATATATATATATATATATATATATATATATATATATATATATATATATATATATATATATATCCATAATTATAGTATATATATTTATTTAGCCATACACATTTCCACACAGTCCTCACATATTTATTCACTATATAATAGTCATACTAATTAATCATTTAAAGATTATAAATATTTCTATTTAACATTCAAGGCTAACACTCAAGCTATGTTAATGCTTCAACATATATAACTTATCTTACCCTTCCTTAATCAACTTGATTAAGTATTGATCTTAATTAATTTGAAATAACTAAATTAACTATCTTGTTTAATTTATATCTCACAACACATATTCACTTATAAACTAAAAAAAAAATTATTCGTAAAAACAAATTTAAATATATAATCATATAAAGTTCTCTGTCCTTACATTCTCCCCTTCTTATAAGGATTTCGTCCCCGGAATCACCATTACCTTACATTCAAATTATGTCTATCATTAGACCTTTATTTATAAATCCAAATTTATTATCCTAATATAGGTATTACTTTATTTGTTCTTACATTTACTCCTTCCCATCTTATTCAGGGCAGAAAAATTCTCTACTAAACTCAAGTCTCATTCGACTTGCCATAGCTCATAATTACCTGTTATATTTAGGTAACACCATCTTACTCACAATAATATTTCTTTAATTTATTAAGCAACATGTGTTTTCTCTTATTCTATTTTGGAACCTCAAAGGGTTACCATAGACCTCTTAATATATGTGTTTTCTTTTAATAATTTATAAAGTTGTATCATCAATTCCTTCAACTTTATTTATGCGATACTAACCTGTGATATCATCATTTGATACCAACTTATGACTCGATTCCGCATAGGAACAACACCTCCTAGTGATATCTATCAAATAAGACGTGCGTAATTATATTACTAATTAAAATTTTACCTGGCACTACTCCATTCTAAGCGACTGCATCCTGGACCATCATGTTAAACGTGCGTATTATTGGTCTTGTTGGTTGAGCCGGTCCATTGGTCGTTAGAGTCTCACTGTTGTTTCCTTTGTTGTTGCTTCCCTTCTCTGCATTCTTCTTTGGACAGTTACGGATTTGATGGTTTAACGATCCACATAAATAACAACCTTGTATCTTTTTTGGACTGGGACAATTGGGAGAGATATGTCCCTCTTGGCCATAGTTAAAGTACACTCCTTTGCCCTTCAGGCAGACTCCCGAATGATTCTTCCCATAAATTACACACGGCTCATCTTTCTTCCTACCTTCTCCTGATTTGTTTCCCGATTGGGTGTTATTGCTCCATTTACGCTTGTTGGAGTTACTCCATCCACTGCTACCTCCTTCATTCATCCTTTTCTTCTTTTCATGGTGATACCTCGATACGGCTTCACTGCCTCCCTTAGTGATGATTACTTTTTCTAACAGAGACGAAAATGTATTAATCTACAACACTGCTACCTTGCTAAATATCGATGGCTTCAGTCTGTTTTCAAACCTTCGTGCCTTTGTGCCTTCGTGTCCACCTGATGCTGAGCGAATCTAGCTAATTCGTTGAATCTGACGGCGTATTCTTAAACTGTCATGCTTTCCTGTTTCAGCTCTAGGAATTGAACCTCCATCCTTGCTTGCATACTTGGCGAGAAGTAATTCTTGGTAAACAATTCTTTGAACCTTGTCCATGTCACCACCGTTGTTCTGTTCTATTCTGGTTTGTCTCCCACCAGTAGTTCACCTCACCCTTCATCAAATAAGTAGCAAAAATGGTCTTTTGCTCCTCTTCTACTCTAGCGACAACGAATGCTTTCTCTATCTCTTTTATCCATGTCTGAGCCTCTATTGGATCTAATGTTCCCTTAAACTCTGGCGGTCCTACTGCCTTGAAGTCTTTAAAATTCGCTAATTGATTTCTTGGCAGATTTTCTATGGCTGGCGCCCTATTCTGCATAGCTTCTGCCATCATGTTTACAAAGTCTTGCATTAAGTTTGGTTGACCTCCTCCTGCATTATTAACTGACTCTTTGCCCTCTTGGTTTCTTAGTACTCTTCTTGGCAGCATTGTATGATTAAACAAAAATTTAATTTATTACTTCACCTTTTACACCTTTATGCGACATCTGATTAGTGGTATTATAAAAATTTAGCACAAAATTTTAAACTCAACCCAATTCGGCTTGCTGGATTAACCAATTCGACTTTCTGAATTAACCAATTATCAGTTAGACAGCTTACTATCTTTATTCTCAAAACTTATTTACTTAATCAAACATATATTCATATTTATTCAACTAGTTCATAGTACTTTATATCGCATAGCATATACTGCGATAATCATTTACTATCCCTTTTTGACAACAAAAGTTAGAATCACTGCGACAACTTATATAAAAATTGAGACTTACAGAGGTTATCTCAATATTCATACATAAGCGAGGATTACATTCATATAGATACATAATTACATATACCTACTCATCGTCTACAATACTACATTACTAACATATTATCTTTCTCCAAAGGTTCTACTCCTCATACTTAACTTTTCTTTCTTCTACTTCCATCACCTATCTTCTTCTTAGGACAATTCTTAGCCTAATGACCTTTTTCTCTGCAAGAAAAACATCCTCCTTTCTTAGGTTTGGGAAAATTGGGAGATATCCGCAATTATAACACACATTCTTACCCTTCATACATTCCCCAAAATGCTTCTTTCCACAATCAATACATGCCTTCTTCTTCGGCTGTGAATCCCCTGAGTTGTTGTCACTATCATTGTTCTGTTTCCTTTTATCATTCTTCCCCTCTTTCTTCTTTCTTAAAGTTTCAGATGATACATTGCACTCCGCTCTCCTCCCATCAACTTGTGCCTTCAGCTTATTTCGTTCTTCAGTTATCTCTCTTAGTGCCCTTACCAACTGGTCATTTAGTAATCTTTTCGTATTCCACATTTCCTCAAGGAAAACACCTTATTCCTTAAATCTTGAACTTCTCCTGATGCTTGACCATCTACGGCTACTACACTGCCTTCCTCTCCATCTTCTGTCTCTATTTGTGGTCCTACTTTAGCTTCTTTGGAATATATTTCCTCTTCTTCATTTAGTTCCATCTCGGGGTACTTGTCATGATCGCTTCCTAGATTTACCGCAGGTTCTTCCTTTAGAACTTTCTTAACTGTCTCTTCTTCTTCAAAATTCTTTTCTGATTCACCTACCATTTCACCTTGAGCTACAACCTCGGCTATTGGCACTGGTGCAGCTGCTAACATCTCAATAAGAACTTGAGTTTCTCTAATCTCATCATCACCTGACATCCTACAACCAACAAATTTCATTAATATTTCTCAATAAAACATACATTCATTATATGGAATGAAAATATATTTCATAACAATACTAATTCTCCATAAAATCTCTACATGAGTTTTATCTCCTTCTATTCCTTAATCTCATCATCTACTGACATTCTTTAATTAGTTTTAAACAACTTGATTAATACCTTACCAGTAAACACAATCCATAAACACTAAGTGTCCACACATCTTACTATTGATGAATTTTCTCAATCCATCACTTAGAACTCTAAATGAGTTTTCTCTATCATTCTTATGGTTATATTCCTAAGGCTTCCCCCCCACCTAAGGTTTATAACCCACTGCTTTGATACCAACCTATGACGCCCCCAAATTCGGGTTTCCTAACCTCAAGTTTGGTGCTCACGATCCATCATACATATCACATCTAACTACATATTCAATTATGAATTTCATCATTCATTACATTAAGTTAATAAAAATATATATTAAAAGATAATTAAACCACCGTTATCCCAGGTTACCTACCCTTAACCTTTCATGTCTATTAATACAAAATACTTAAAACAAAATTATAATATAATAATCATTGAACAACTTGATGCTACTCGATCGCCTTGCCTTTGTCCTTATTAGAACCTTCTGCTACCTCGACTTTAGCTGAAATATTTTATTTAAGTAAGGGTGAGCAACGAGTTTGATCTGCAAGTTAAAGCGTACAATAAAAGTTATAGAAGAATTTAACTTTCTATAATTTCAATGATATTCGAACGATTTCAAAATAGCCGAATTGTGACGCCCCCAAATTCAGGTACTTAAAACCCGAACTCGGTGCTTCACGATACCATTTGTATGAGCAGAATAATACTAATAATATAAACATTACACTTAATTTACATACAATCAGAGTCTAATCCCAGGTACGCGACCTTTAAACATTCATTACATGATAATTAATGGATATTATTGTCTTAGTAAAGTTAAACTATTACATAAGATAGCACAACTATTCGGCAACCTTTCCTTTTCCCTTGTTCTTAGTAGAGCCTTCAGGTTGTTCACACTTAGCTGAAAACATTTAAATTAAGCAAGGATGAACATTTGAGTACCCAGCAAGTAATAACAATAATAAATATTAGCTGATAGGATTAAATGTTTTCTTTGTGCGACACTTCTATAACGAATCAATAATTGTGAAGTAAGCTGAACCAATAATAACAACATATTAATTCTATATCAAAATTTTGAAACTATGTATTGACTATAAATAGAAATCAGTCGACAGACTATGAACATTGTTTTCTATTTTCGAAAAGGTTAAACAGAACTTCATCTGTAAATCGTCATAACTTACAGACACGGGGGGTGATCAGCCCGTTATGCCCTGTATTGATCAATATTACATGTTCGAACTATATTTTTGTCTAGCATATCCGCCTTAGGCGCACAAAAGTTTCCCATATTCGGGTTGTCCATACTTAGTCTGAATCCGAACCAAAATAATTCGATTGGATATCAATAAAGTTTTTATCATGTTCAACGAAAATTTTAAATCTGTGTCTAGCTGGGTCAAATAACTTAGACGAGGTTTGATTAAGAGTTCATACTGGAAACCAACAAGTATGTATCAACACGTGATGTGATTAAATGCAATGATTATCCAAGTGAGGTCACTTGTATAACCCAATTTAAAAATTAACGAACGAAATATATATCTTGATTTATAATAACAGAATTAAAGAACTTGTACAACAGATTATAATTTAATAACTTCCTTATACATAATCATTGCATAAGTGTATACAAGGTTAAGATATTTGAACAATGAAAAAGAATAGTTCAAATATTAGCTTACACATGTCCATTGCATAAAGTAAATGCAAAGGTAAGATACTTGCATGAGCTGCTGCTTACAATTATGCAACTTAGTTTTATCTTTTATACTGATCCCTATCATTAATAATATCATTCGATTGATTAGATTAACATACTATAACACATAATACTACTACCTGCAGTCAGCACATAACCTAATTATATTGTCACATAGATTTAGCAGTTATTGGATCACAAACAATCATCAAACTAGTCAAATTATCTAAGTCTAGATCAATTTCTGAAATATTTGATGTACCGGCGACTTTATCGGGTAGTTATCGAGTCTAAAACTCTATTTGGTAATTCAATATTCGATTAGATAATTTAAATAGCAGTCGTATTATTTTTCCATGGCTTATAATAGTTTTTAATCAATTATTATAATTTATCATAATTTTTTAAATACTAGAATCATTATTAAATGATTTAAATACTAAATAATTCTATTATTATTAATATTTAATTAATATTAAATTATTAATGAAATCATTGCCAAAATATTGAAGTTATTTATAATAACCCAAAATATTTTTAAAATATTTTTATTACCCTTAAATGATTTTTAAAATATTTAAAAATTATTTTTAAATAATTACTATTAATATTTAAATATTAATGTATTATTTATCAAAATATTAAAAGTCATTAATTATAACTTAAAATATTTTTAAACCATTTATATCCTCTTTAAATGATTTTTAAATTAATAAAATCATTTTTAAACCATTTATTTAATATTATTATTAAATAACTCTAATATTATTTAATATTAAATTATTAATAAAAATTACCTTTAAATATTAAAAGTTATATTTTATAACTTAAAATATTTTTAAACTATTTATTTTCATTTAAAATGATTTTTATAATATTAAATTCATTTTTAATCTAATTTTTTTAATATAATTATTAAATAAATCTAATATCATTAATATTAGATAATTAATGAAATTTATCTTAAAATATTAAAAGTTATGTTTTATAACTTAAAATATTTTTAAATACTTTATTATCATTTAAAATAATTTTTAATATAATAAAATCATTTTTAATTAATTTATTTAATGTATTTATTAAATAAATTAAATATCAATAATATTTAAATAAATACTAATATTTATCAAAAATATGTCAAATTATTAAAAGTTAATTGTTATAACTTAAAATTATTTTTAAAATTATTTTTGTAATTTTCAAAAATTAATTTTTATTTTTGAATGATTTTTGAAAAATAAATTAAATAAAATTAAAAAGTCTGTCGCTATAGCCTATAGCGATAGAAACCGTCGCCTAAAGTGTTCTTGAGCCTGAAGAACATGCACAAGCAGTGATAAAGATACCTACTTTGACTCATAATAATTCCTTGTTTAAGTTGTTTCTGGGCATGGTAAGACATTGATCATGTAGCATTGTTGTAATACTACATGTATCAATCATAAACAGGATCAAAACATAACATAGTTGTAAGATCTAGAGGCTTAAACTTTCTGTCAGACGTGTTCATCATGTTTCTGGGCTGCCCAGAATCTTAAGATATGGCCGGTCAACGCTATTGATGGCCTTCTATCTTTCAATCTGTTCATGTTATAAGTGATCTAGACGTCGGGATGTGTAGAGAAACTAACATAGAACATGTTTCAATCATTTGTAATGCCAAGAAATCATCAAGGTAAAAGATCTAAGCCATTGAACTAGTTGTCAGAGCTGTTCTTCATTTCTTGGGTTACCAAGAAATGAAGAACAGTTCGACCACCCTACTTTGGGCTTCCACAACTTGTGATTCTGGTGATAGTTTAGTGATATACGAGGTGCAGTGTGTAGCCAACATGTAAGAGTACAGATCCAAAACATAAAACCAATCAAACAACAATACAATCGCCAGATCTGGAACAGTCAAACCCTGTCAGAGACAGTGTTCAAGCGTTTTCTGGGTTACCCAGAAAACAGCTTTCATGATCGTTTCATCTACTTTGACCAGCCACTGAGTTTAGCCTATTAGATGTTTAGGTGATATTAAGGCTTGAATCTAAAGTTAATCTACCAGACTACAACTTAGATACAACAAACATAACAAATAATCAAACATATGCAAGATCCGAGTCCATTAATTTCTTGTCAGGCGTTTCTGGGTAACAATCTAGGTTACCCAGATCAGTTTGGTCATGGCTGGTCAACGACCTTTTGTAATACCCCGATATTTTTCATATAAATAAATAAGAATTTTTTTTTGCATATAATTTTTTTATTATTATTATTTATCTTAATGATGAGAATAAGTGTCAGGTAATGTGCATGTATTTATGTGATAAATAAAATTTATTTATTTCATGAATAATTTCAAATAATTTTATTTTAGAATTTTTGATCATTATAAAATATATTCTTATAATAATTAATTTTATGGTAGAAATGTCTTTATTAATTATTTTCCATGAAAATATGATTTTTGTATTATTTAAATAACATATGAAATGATTATTGGAATTATTATAATTATTATTTTATTATATGAATTTGTTCAGAATAATTAAGTTAATTATTTTAGCTTAATTATTGATGTTATATATGAAGGATAAATCAGATATGAAATTCAAACCCTAAATTTGGGTATTGATCAAGGGATGAGAATAATAATATAATATTAATTATATTTTGATTTTTCAGTGCTATAAATATGTATTGTAAATGTATAGACTGATAATGGTTGGCCAAATATGGTAAATTATGTCATGACCCTTATATCGTGTTATTAAACCCTAATTGTTAAACTCAATTATGAGTTTGAGACTGTGTAGTAATTGTGTATATGAATTTTACTGTGTATTGTAGAATTTCTATAATTAGGAGAAACCCTAATTATTATTTGAAAACCCTAATTGCTAAAATTAGAAACCCTACTTATTATTTTTATAAATTATTATGATAATTAGGAAACCCTACTTGTTAATTTGGGAACCCTAATAGTATTAAGGAACCCTAATTTTAAAAACCCTAATTTTCTATTAAAAACCCTAATTTAATTAGTGTGTTTAAAATTAAAAATTTATTATACTTTAATTTTTAATCGTCCAAACCCTAGAAATTATTTGGGAAACTTTTAGATGTAAAATCTAGTGATTTAATCCTAGATTCAAGCACATTGGACAAGAATACCCTTGAAATTAAAAATAATTACCAAAATACCCTTTTGTCCCATTAGTTGAATTATTGCTAGCCAAATCTTGCAAGATCTGGCCAGCCACCCTACACAACCTAATTGTGAGCTACATCACCAGCACATCAGCTACTAGCAGCCAAGTTCATTGCATCAATGGCTTGGATATATTTAAGAGAGAGAGAGAAAATCATTTTGCTCACTCATTTTGTCCAAACACTCAACCAAGCAATCCTCTCTCAAAACCCACGAATTTCCCTAGCATATCAGTCCCTAAGAACAGCCCCACGAACACCAACATCAAATCAGAAACATAGAAATCAAAATTTGATCATAAAGAGGTAAAACCTAATTTAGAAATTTGATTTTTGATCTTGTGTTAGATGTTATGATTTATTGTTAAAACATGTTATTTATAGTCCATATAGTTGATCTGGGTTGGTATTTGTTAGACCCATAACATCAAAGTGCTCAAAATTAAGTTTTTCAAAAATTTAGAAAATTTTGTTCTTGAGTCTGACAGTCAAATGTCAGTCCTCATAGATCCTTGTATGTTATGTGTTTTTGTGTTTTGAAAGTTTGTACTTGTAGTCTATTAGGAGATCTTTAATATAAAACTTGAATCAAGGTCATACCATGTACAGATTGAAAGTTATGGCTGGTCAAACATCGTTGACCGACCATGACTTTCAATTTCTAGAAAACCCAGATCGTGCCCAGAAGACTCTGACAAGATTTTCATGGGCTCGGATCTGGCAGTGTTTTGATGTTTCGGTTATGTTGTTGTGACCAGGTTGTATTATGTTATTTACACTTTCGATCTAGGCTTTTATTACATCTAAATATCAAATACACTAGATTTAGTAGCTGGTCAAATTTGGTAGAATGATCACGGATCCGGTTTTCTGGGCAACCCAGAAAACCTTTGATCATGTCCTCTGACATGGTCAGCTTGGGTCTATTGATTCTGTTGATGTTATGGTTATGTTTTGTAATAGATCTGTAGTGCTACATGTGGGCTACAATCTGGAAGTCCTATATCACTAAAACCTTACCTGATCAGCAAGTAGTGAAAGCCCTAACATGAAGAATAGCCTTTGACACGATTTTCTGAGGCTTAGATCTTTTAGCTAGATGATGTTTAGACTTGAAATTTGCTTGATTCATGGACCTTGATAGATACTCTACACAGCCCGACGTCTAGAACACACTTAACATGAACAGATTTATAGATATAAGGTCAACAAAAGCGTTGACCGGCCATGACTATATTTTCTGGGCAGCCCAGAAACGTGATGAACAGCTCTGACAACCATTTTTCAAGCTCAGATCTCCTTAGTGTTATGTAGTTTGGCCAAGATTGTTGTTGGATCATGTAGTCTTGCACTAGTACTACAAGATCTAACCAACACAACACTCAGAAACATCATGGTCAGTGATTAATACATGGTCAAACCTACCCACTCGAAATTGTCTATGAAGGTTCTAGTTTTCTCAAGAACACCTAAGGCGACAGATTCTGTCGCCAAAGGGCTTTAGCGACAGACATAATAAAATTAATTAATTTAATTTTTAAAAATTATTTAAAAATAGTAAATAAATTCTGAAAATTACAAAAATAGTTTTAAAAATTATTTTAAGTTATAAAAATTAACTTTTCATAATTTGGCATATTTTTCATAAATATTAATATTTATTTAGATATTATTGGTATTTAAATTATTTAATAAATGCATTAAATAAACTAATTAAAAATGATATTATTGTATTAAAAATTATTTTAAATAAAGAATAAGGTATTTAATAATATTTTAAGTTATAAAACATAACTTTTAATATTTTAAGATAAGTTTCATTAATTATTAAATATTAATGATATTAGATTTATTTAGTAATTATATTAAATAAATTAATTAAAAATGATTTTAATATTATAAAAAATCATTTTAAATGGAAATAAATAGTTTAAAAATATTTTAAGTTATAAAATATAAATTTTTTGATATTTAAAGGTAAATTTCATTAATAATTAAATATTAATGATATTAAGTTTATTTAATAATTATATTAAATAAATAGTTTAAAAATGGTTTTATTGAATTAAAAATCATTTAAAAAGGAAATAAATGAATTAAAAATATTTTAAGTTATAATCAATGACTTTTAATATTTTGATAAATAATAAATTAATATTTTAATATTATTGGTAATTATTTAAAAATGATTTTAAATGTTTTAAAAATCATTTAAGGGTAATATTAATACTTTAAAAATATTTTGAGTTATTATAAATAACTTTAATATTTTGGCAATGGTTTCATTAATAGTTTAATATTAATTAAATATTAATGATAATAGAATTAATGAATATTTAAATCATTTAATAATGATTCTCTGATGTTTAAAAATTCATGATAAATTATAATAAATGTATAAAAATTATTATAAGTCATTTTAAAAATAATATGACTGATATTTTCAGTTATTGAACTACATGATAGAGTTTTAGACTCGATAATTACCCGATAAAGCCGTCAGTACACCGAAATATTTCAAACATTGATCTGAACTTAGATAATTTGACTTGATAAGTGTTTATTTGTGATTCAATGGTTATTAAACATATGTGTGATTAGATAATGTGCTGACTGCAATAAGCAGTACTATGTGTTACGATATATTATTCTAGTCGAACGAATGATATTATTACCGATAGGTCACTGTATAAAAGATTAATCTAAGTTGCGTTATTGTAAGCAGCAACTCAGGCAAGTATCTGAACTATCCTTTACATTGTGCAAGTATCCTACCTTTGCATTTCTTTTATGCAATGGGCATGAGTAAGAATGTTTAAGAATTATATTATTACTGTACAGATTATTAACCCTATACTATATACGTTCATTGCTTATCAACATGTTAGTATATGGTAATTCAGATATATATTCTGTTCATTAATTTCTATAAATGGTTATACAAGTGTCCCAAGTTGGATAATCATTGTATTTAATCACATGTTGATACACCTTTGTCAATTACCCGTATATATATATATATATATATGTTGAATTATAGATTATTTTTGAATAAGACAAAACCTTTGATTTAGAACCAAGACAAGTATGAACATCCCGAAAACGGGAAAACTTTTTATGCATCCAAGGTGGACAGAGTGAACGATACTATCATTCTGGCATGTAGTATTGATCAATACAGGGCATAACGGGCTGATCACCCCCGTGCCCGTAAGTTATGACGGTTTGTAGATGAATTTCTACTAAACCTATTCAAAAATTGAAAACAATGTTCATAGTATGTCACCTAAACCCCAATTATAGTCATTACGTAGTTTCAAAAATTTGATAGAGAGTTGTTATGTTATTATTATCGGTTCAGATTACTTCACAACTATTGACTTGTTGTAAAAGAGTAGTACAAAGAAAATATTTAACTCTTTCAGCTAATATTTATAATTGTTATTACTTGCTGGGCACTAAAATGCTCACTCTTGCTTAAATTAAATGTTTTCAGTTAAGTATGATCAACCAGAAGGCTCAGGAAAGAACAAGGGGAAAGGAAAGATGTTCGAATGAGATTTCTAATATGTTGTGTAATAATTATAGTTTATTAAGACAATGTTACTTATTATCTATGATATAATGAATGTTTAAAGGTCTCGTACCTGGGAGTAAACTTTGATGCATGCAAATAAAGTTTGAATTTTATATTATTGTTATTATTAGTAGTATTATTCAGCTTATAGAAATGATATCGTGAAGCATCGAGTTCGGGCTTCAAGTACCCGAATTTGGGGGCGTCACACCTTCGATGTGATGCCCCCGAAATAGGTATACATCACCCATTCTGAGTCGCCAAATACATGGTACAGAAACAAATACAGCTTCATTATAATAATTGTCGTACAAAATACGACAACACAAATACTGTGAGTTTAAATACAAATATTGTCTTCTAGACAATATCCACACTCAAATAAGTCCTCATTACAATTATTAAAACACTATTTTACAAAATAGTGAGGACTGCTAACATAACTAACTGGAAACATCACTCTACACCCCGATTAGTTTCCGTTATATTCTCGCCTCCTGAGAAAAATGGAACAAAAAGGAAACGGGTGAGCTCAACTAGCCCAGTAAAGAATATTATGACTAAAATAATATACAACAAATTATCGTTAGTCTTCAATAGGGAAAAATTTGATAAAATATAATAGACAACAAGTTTTAGGTCAACAACTGCAGCGAAAACAGCAAACCATTAGAAGAGTCAAGTAGAGAATGAATTCTACTATCTTCTAAGATTTAAAAGTCCATCAACGATATTTTATCCCTGTAACATCAATCAATAACCATCTTTAATCAAATATTCATCTTTGCACTATAGGCCAAAGATATTTATTTGTAACACCAGTCGGTCATGTTCATCTCAACACCTATTCATCTTTGCACTA
This sequence comes from Panax notoginseng, assembly GCA_016801055.1. Classification (NCBI taxonomy): domain Eukaryota; kingdom Viridiplantae; phylum Streptophyta; class Magnoliopsida; order Apiales; family Araliaceae; genus Panax; species Panax notoginseng. The sequence continues at coordinate 144,801,970 of CM029013.1, read as the reverse complement.
CGGGCCAAAGATATTCATCAGTTAATCATTCATCTTTGCACTACAGGCTAAAGATATTCAGTAAATATCATCATTTAGGACTAAGGATGATGAAAAATTATCTTAAAAAAAACGAATCCAATGAGATAGAAGGACAAATATTAGGGATTCGTATTATAGTTTATCCAAGTACAATAATACTCCATAATAACCAATTGTGAAGGAGAATTCAAAAATAAATATCAAAACATGGATACAATCAAAGATAGTAACCATAATAGACATCTTGGACAAAAAGAAAAATTTTTATTTTTCGGTGAATAGTGCCGTATTCGTGAATAGTGTCGTATACGTGAATAGTAATCCCGACATAAAAAGTTTCAAATTTGATAAAAAGTTTATATCAATATTTCAGCATAATGATATTGAAGAAAATAATATCATTTAAGAAGAAAATAATATCACTTACCTCAAACGAACAGTACTTCTGATCAGAATATCGTATATGAGGTTGAATGAAACTTGTGCTGAATAGCAACTCTCAAAGCATCAAAATACTCACAAAATACGCTCAATAATATAGAGAGAGAAAGAGAGAAAACTTATGAATTCTGGTGTGATTTTTAATTCTAACTTAGCCCTCTATTTATAGGAAAATGTTAGCACGCCGAAGCAGACTTGACCTGCAACCGGATGGCTTTACCTGTTACTATTCCCACCCACCATATTTGAATAAAAATCTCAGCACATTTTTATCAACCAAAAGTGGGGCTCACCAATTCTAGAATTTTTTGCCAAAATGACAAATTTCGCAACTTCTATAATTTCTGAACCAGTTATCTCGTAAAATTCATAACAAATCATACGTTCATTTTTAACGGTTCAAAATTTGTGGACATATACTCAACTTATATATGAATAACATATCCAAAAATTACCACGATCCAACGGTCGGATTAAAAATTATAACCCCTGTAATATTTCTCAAAAACCCTGATTTGATTTTTAATAACTCCATTCCGATAAAAATACTGATAAAACACCTCAACATTAACTCCTTCATTTTTAACCACAATAAATATATCCAACATTTATATCCACATAAAATAAATATTTCCTTATCATATGAATCAATAATTAATTATTCACAAATAATATTACAGAATCACATTTATGACAACCAGGCCGTTCCCAGAAAAGAGGGGGCTTTCCAATAATGATTTCTCCTTACTAGCGTGCAATTAGATGACCAAACCTCTCATTAGACAGAACTTTCTAGACATTGCCAATAATGCTATCTAATAATATTATTTAAATAATATGAATTATTAATCTGATAATGGAAAATACTGTGCAGCAACAATTATTGAAACAACAATAATATAAAATATCAACGCAACAATTATTGAATCAATAAAATAAAATATTGAACAGTAACTACTGTAACAATTATTGAGTAGTGCCTTGCTTTGTAAGAATCAATAATTTAAAAATACTGTGCAATCCGTGTGCTACTGTGCAACCACGCGTATTACTGTATTTTAACCACCGGGTATTCCAACAGTGTTAACGGTAATAACTACGCCATTATTTATAAAAACTCAATTTTTGTCGTTATTTTCATCCAATCATTTTCCGTTATGGGGCCCACAAATAGCTGCGCCGTCGTACGAATATTCCCCGACAAAAAGAATATTTCACGACCAAACGAATATTCCCCGACAAAATGAATATTTTATAACCACTTGTTTATTTTATAAAATTTGCACATTTCACCCATAACCAAAGTATTATATCAAATTAACACCTTATTATTCACAATAATATTTAGAGAAAATATGATTTTGTTCATTAATAAGTTGGGGTCTTACAACCTCCCCTCCTTATAAAATTTCGTCCTCAAAATTGACGTACGTACCTGGTGTTTCGAAAAGGTGAGGATATATCGCTTTCATTTCTGATTCCAACTCCCAGGTCATTTCTTCAATAGCATGGTTTCTCCACAAAACCTTAACTTGTGGTATAACCTTCGTGCGTAGAACATGCTCTTTCCTATCCAAGATCTTAACAGGTACCTCTTCGTACGTTAAATCTTCGGCTATCTCTTCTGGTTCTAACTCAATTATGTGGTTCGGGTCTTTTACATATTTACGAAGCACAGATACGTGAAAAATATTATGAACACGAGACATGCTTGGAGGTAATGCGAGTCGATATGCCACATTTCCTATTCGGTCAAGAATTTCAAATGAACCAATAAATCGTGAATTGAGCTTTTCTCTCTTCCCAAATCTTGTAACTCCTTTCCATGGTGCAACACGTAACAATACATGATCCCCAATACTAAATTCTACATCCTTTTGATGAAGATCCGCATAACTCTTTTGTCGATCCTGTGACGTTTGTATACGTTGTCGAATCGTTTGGATCTTCTCTGTAGTTATGCGTTCCAATTCTGGTCCCAACAATGTTGCTTCACCTACCTCGTCCCAGCATACTAGAGAACGACACTTTCGTCCATACAAGGCTTCAAATGGAGCCATACCTATACTTGCTTGATAACTGTTGTTGTAGGAGAATTCCACTAGTGGCAAGTACTTATCCCAACTTCCTTTGAAATTTAGAACACAGAGTCTTAATAGATCTTCAAGGGTTTGAGTAGAACTTTCTGATTGCCCGTTCGTTTGAGGATGGTATGCTGAACTGAATCGTAAATCCGTGCCCATAGCTTTCTGTAAGCTAACCCAAAATCGTGAAGTGAATCTTGGGTCACGATCCGAAACTATGGATACTGGCATGCCATGCAATCTCACAATCTTATTCACGTACATACGAGCAAGATGTTCAAGGGAATAAGTCTCACGTATCGGCAAGAAATGGGCAGACTTGGTTAATCTATCAACAATAACCCAAATCGCATCTATGCCTTGAGAAACCTTGGGAAGACCCATAACAAAATCCATAGTAATGTGTTCCCACTTCCATTTCAGAATCTCAAGTGGTTGCAATGGACCCTTTGGTACTTGATGCTCCGCTTTTACACGTTGATAAGTTAAACACCTCGAGATAAACTCCGCGATCTCTCTTTTCATATTGCTCCACCAAAATGTATGTCGAAGATCGTGATACATTTTGGTACTCCCAAGAAAGATTGCAAACGGTGTGTTGTGTGCCTCCATCATTATTCTATGCTTCAAGTCAAAATCGTTAGGAACACAAAGTCTGGAGTTGACTCGAAGTATTCCTTCTTCATCGATTCTTGCTTCGGAATAACACCTTCTTGCACTTTCTTCTTCATACGCATCAGCTCCATGTCCGTAGCTTGAGCAGCTTTAACTTTATCGATTAAAGTCGGTTCTACTTGTATATTTGATATCATCATGTGGGCACTTGGAGCCTTCATCTCTATCTCCATCCTTTGCAAGTCATACAAAATGGGCTTTTATGTTAACAACATTACACTCATACCCGCATATGATCTTCTACTCAATGCGTCAGCTACTATGTTTGCTTTTCCAGGATGATAGTGGATGGTATGATCGTAATCTTTCAGCAGCTCGAGCTAACGTCGTTGTCGTATATTGAGTTCTTTTTGGGTGAAAAAATATTTGAGCCTTTTATGATCTGTATAGATCTCCACTTTCTCCCCATACAGGTAGTGTCTCCAGATCTTCAACACGAAAACAACTGCTGCCAACTCCAAATCACGAGTAGGATAATTCCTCTCATATTTTTTGAGTTGTCGCGAGGCATAGGCTATGACTTTTCCATGTTGCATGAGAACTGTGACGCCCCCAAAACAGGTATACAACACCTATTCTGAGTCGTCAATAACATGGTACAGAAACAACTACAACTTTATTAATACAACATAAAAATTGTGAGTGTAAATACAAATATTGTCATCTAGACAATATCCACACTCAAATAAGTCCTCATTACAATTATTGGAATAATATTTTATAAAAAAAAATGGTGAGGACTACTAAAACAACTTCCTAGAACCTTCATTCCATACCCCGACTAGTACCTGCTACATTCTCGCCTCCTGAGAAGAAAATGGAACAACAAGGAAAAGGGTGAGCTCAACTAGCACAGTAAAGAATATTATGACTAAGATAATATACAACAAATTATCGTTAGTCTTCAACAGGGAAAAATTTAATAGAATACAATAGACAACAAGTTTTAATTCAATATTCGCAGCGAAAAATAATAATTCATAGAGAAGTTACGTAGAGAATGAAATCTACGATTATCTATGAATTTAAAAGCCCATCATCAACATTTTATCCCTGTAACAACAATCAATAAATGTCTTGAATCAAATAGTCATCTTTGCACTACAGACCAAAGATATCCATCAGTTGGTCATGTTCACCTCAACACCTGTTCATCTTTGCACTACGGGCCAAAGATATTCATCAGAAATTATTCATCTTTGCACTACAGGCCAAAGATATTCAGTTATATCATCATTTAAGACTGAGGATGATGAAAAATATTTTAAAGAAAACGAATCCAGTGAAGCAAAATAACAAATATTAAGGATTCGTATTTCGATTTATCCATGTCCAAAAATACCTTATCATAGTGAAGTAAAATTCAAGAATGATCAAAACATGGATACAATCAAAGCTAGTATCCAGAATAGATATTTGGACGAAAAGAAGGAAATTTCATTTTTCGGTGAATAGTAACTCGTGAATAGTAACTCGTGAATAGTAACTCATGAATAGTAACTCATGAATAGTAACCCTGACATGAAAAGTTTCAAATTTGATAAAAATTCAGATCAATACTTCGGCATAATGATATTGAAGAAAATAATATCATTTAAGAAGAAATAACATCCCTTACCTCGGAAAGACGATACTTCTGACTGGAATACTAGATATAGTGCTGAAGGAAACTTGCACCGTATAGCAACACTCAAAGTATCAAATACTCACAAGAATACGCTCGATATAGAGAGAGAAATAGAGAGAAACTTGTGTTTTTGGTGTGATTTTCAATTCTAACCTAAGCACCCTATTTATAGGAAAATGCTTAGAACACCAAAGCAGAAAATTTAATATAATAATAATATATTTATCAAATTTTCCTTAGCCCACCTCTAGACATCTGATCTCAGCCCATTTATATCACATGTTAGCCCACTTAAATGCCAAAAAACGTTTTTCTTCAAAATAATAAATAAAACTTCCAAAAATCAATTATTTCGGAACTTCAGAACTTCAATAATTCATAATAAATAGCCATTTTATCAGAAAATTCGAATCTCACGAGTTTTTATAGGAAATTCAATTCTCTACAACTTTGCAGAAGAAAGTTTTTGCAAATTCCAAATAGAAATTGACCGAAATTCACAAACGGGCAATTTTACAGTCAATAATAAATTTTCGGTCAAGAATTATGTCCACCAACACACAAAATATGTGTTAATCATTTAATGCCACAAAAATACTCTTCATTCTCATATACTCATATATCCCACATTCATTGTAAAAATACCACCATCAATATATTATTAAAATAATATATTTAAATGAATTATTTTATCAGAAAAAGATAAAATATTAATTTTCAATAATTGTCACATTAAAATTTTTCTCTATCTATATCCACATAAAATTACTATTTTCCTCATCATATAAATCAATAATTAATTATACACAAATAATATTACAGAACCACAGTACTGACAACCAGGCAGTTCCCAGGAAAGAGGGGGCTTTCCAATAAGGATTTCTCCTTACTGGCGCGCAATTAGATGACCAAACCTCTCCTTAGACAGAACTTTCTAGACATTGCCAATAATGTTATCTAATAATATTATTCAGATAATATGAATTATTGCTCCGATAATGAAAAATACTGCGTAGTGACAATTATTGAAACAACAGTAATATAAAATATCAACGCAGCAATTATTGAATCAATAAAATATAATATTGAACAGTAATTACTGTAACAATTATTGAGTAGTGCCTTCTTACGTAAGAATCAATAATTGGTGCAATACCGTGTGCTACTGTGTAACAACGCGTATTACTGTGTTTTAACCACCGGGTATTCCAACAGTATTAACGGTAACAACTATGCCGTTATTTATAAACAACTTATTTTTGTCGTTTTCTTCATCCAATCGCTGTCCGTTATGGGGCCCACACAAGGTTGCGCCGTCGTACGAATATTTCCCGACAACAAGAATATTCCACGACCAAACAAATATTCCCCGACAATAATGAATATTTTAGGACCACTTGCTTATTTAAAATATTTACGCATTTTACCCATAACTAACCACATTAATCAAATCAACCCTTACTATTTCAAAATAATAAATAGAAGAATTAAATTTCATTTATTAATAATTTGGGGTCTTACAACCTCCCCTCCTTATGAAATTTCGTCCTCGAAATTGACATACGTACCTGGTGTTTCAAAAAGATGAGGATACCTCGCTTTCATTTCCGTTTCCAACTCCCAGGTCATTTCCTCAATAGCATGGTTTCTCCACAAAACTTTAACTTGTGGTATGACCTTCGTGCATAGGACATGCTCCTTCTTATCCATGATCTTGACAGGTACCTCCTCGTACGTTAAGTCTTCAGCTATCTCGTCCGGTTCTAACTCAATAACATGGTTTGGGTCTTTCACATATTTACGAAGCACAGATATATGAAAAACATTATGAACACGAGACATACTTGGAGGTAACGCAAGTCTATAGGCCACATTTCCTACTCGGTCAAGAATCTGAAATGGACCAATAAATCGTGGAGTGAGCTTTCCTCTCTTCTCAAATCTTGTAACTCCTTTCCATAGAGCTACACGTAATAATACATGATCCCCAATGTCAAATTCCACGTCCTTTCGATGAAGATCCACATAACTCTTTTGTCGATCCTGTGCCGTTTGTATACGTTGTCGAATCGTTTGGATCTTCTCTGTAGTCATTCGTACCAACTCTGGTCCCAACAACGTTGCTTCTCCCACCTCATCCCAACATACTGGAGAGCGACACTTTCGTCCATACAATGCTTCAAAGGGAGCTACACCTATACTTGCCTGATAACTGTTGTTGTAGGAGAATTCCACCAATGGTAGGTACTTATCCCAACTTCCTTTGAAATCAAGGACACAAAGTCTTAATAGATCTTCAAGAGTTTGAATAGTCCTCTCTGATTGCCCGTCCGTTTGAGGATGGTATGCCGAACTGAACCGTAAATCCGTGCCCATAGCTTTTTGCAAGCTAACCCAAAATCTTGAAGTGAATCTTGGGTCACGATCCGAAACTATGGATACTGGCATGCCATGCAACCTTACAATCTCATTCACGTACATACTAGCAAGACGTTCAAGGGAATAAGTCTCCAGTATCGGCAAGAAATGAGCAGACTTGGTTAATCTATCAACTATAACCCAAATAGCATTTATGCCTTGAGAAACAATGGGAAGACCCGTAACAAAATCCATGGTAATGTGTTCCCACTTCCATTTCGAAATCTCAAGTGGTTGCAATGGACCCTTTGGTACTTGATGCTCCGCCTTTACACGTTGACAAGTTAAACACCTCGAGATAAACTTTGCAATCTCTCTCTTCATATTGTTCCACCAAAATGTATGTCGAAGATCACGATACATTTTAGTACTTCCAGGATAGATTGCAAATGGTGTATTGTGTGCCTCCATCATGATCTTGTACTTTAAATCAGAATCGTTAGGAACACAAAGTCTGGAGTGGACTCGAAGTATTCCTTCTTCATCGATTCTTGCTTCTAGAATAGCACCTTCTTGCACTTTCTTCTTCATACGCATCAGCTCCGGGTCTGTAGCTTGAGCAACTTTAACTTTATCGATTAAAGTTGGTTCTACGCGTAAACTTGACATCATCTCACTCGTTCCTGCATATGATCTTCTACTCAACGCGTCAGCTACCACGTTTGCTTTTCCAGGATGGTATTGAATAGTGTGGTCGTAATCTTTTAACAGCTCGAGCCAACGTCGTTGCCGCATGTTGAGTTCTTTCTGAGTGAAGAAATATTTGAGGCTTTTATGGTCTGAATATATCTCCACTTTCTCCCCATATAGATAGTGCCTCCAGATCTTTAGCGTGAAAACGACTGCTGCCAACTCTAGATCATGAGTAGGATAATTCCTCTCATATTCTTTAAGTTGTCGCGAGGCATAGGCTATGACTTTCCCACGTTGCATGAGAACACATCCTAACCCTTTACCTGAAGCATCGCTGTAGATAACAAATCCATCCGAACCAGATGGTATTGTCAGAACAGGTGCCGAAATGAGTCTCCTCTTAAGCTGTTGGAAACTCTTCTCGCATTCTTCGCTCCATACGAATTTGATATCTTTCTGAGTCAGCTGAGTTAACGGGGTAGCGATTCGAGAAAACCCTTCTACGAATCTCCGATAATAACCAGCTAAGCCCAAAAAGCTACGTACATCGGTCACCGTCTTCGGTTGCTCCCAGCTTTGTATTGCTTCAATCTTCGCCGGGTCCACAGATACTCCATGTTTTGACACCACGTGCCCTAGGAATGCTACTTCCTCAAGCCAGAACTCGCATTTCTTCAACTTAGCATATAGCTTATTTTCACGCAGCCTTTGGAGTACCAGCTTCAAATAGTGCTCATGATCTTCACGGCTTTTGGAATATATAAGGATGTCATCAATAAAGACAACAACGAACTGATCCAAATAATCCTTGAATACTCGGTTCATCATATCCATGAAAGCCGCAGGAGCATTAGTCAATCCAAAAGACATGACTAAGAATTCATAATGCCCGTACCGAGTTCTAAAGGCAGTCTTTGGAATATCCTCAGTTTTAACCTTCAGCTGATGATATCCAGAACGAAGATCGATTTTTGAAAAGAATTGTGCTCCTTGTAACTGGTCAAACAGGTCATCAATACGAGGTAGCGGATACCTATTCTTGATAGTGACATGGTTTAATTCTCGGTAATCGATACAAAGTCGCATACTCCCGTCTTTCTTCTTTACAAATAAAATAGAAGCACCCCAAGGAGATGTACTAGGACGAATGAAGCCGATGTCCAACAACTCTTGTAGTTGGACTTTAACTCCTGAAGTTCAATAGGAGCCATTCGATATGGGGTTTTAGAAATGAGCTTTGTACCAGGTTCAAGATCAATAAAGAATTCAACTTCACGTTCTGGGGGTAGACCGGGAAGTTCTTCAGGAAATACGTCAGGAAAGTTACTAACAACAGGAATATTATTCAAATTTGACGTGTCTTTATTCAAATCCATAACATGGGCTAGGAAAGCTTGACATCCGTTTTTCAATAAACGAATGGCTTTATGACTTGATATGACAGTGATTGATTTTAATGGCTTTGTTGCTTGAATTCGAACAACAGGTTGATTAGGAATATGAAAACTAACCACCTTACGAAAATAATCAATTTTGGCATGATGAGTAGTTAACCAATCAATTCCTAAAATCACGTCAAATGCAAGTATCTTTAAAGAGATAAGGTCAACAGGTAAGGTGATGGTGCCAACTTGGATCAAACAAGATTTATAAATAGTGGATGTGATGAAAGTTTCCCCTAACGGAGTCTCCACAGATAAATCAAAGTCTAATTTCTCCGGAGTCAAGTTTAAACGTTGAGCACAAGCAGGAGAAATAAATGAATGGGTAGCACCGGTATCTAGTAAGGTATAAACTTCACATGAATTTATGATTAGCTTACCCGTGATCACCTCGTTTGGGTTCCTCGCATGTTGACCAGTCACGACAAATGCTCTTCCAGGAACCGTTGACTTTGACTTTTCTGGGGCAGCCTTTTGAGTCACCGTCCCCGCTGAACTTGGTTTCGCTATCGTACAATCTCGAGCGATATGTCCTTCCTTTCCATAATTATAGCATTCCTTGAACTGTTGTGGACAGTTTGGGCTGATATGTCCCTCTTTTCCACATTTATAGCATATGACCGGTGGTCGTTCTCCTCCCTTGGAACCAGTTGCTGCTGGTGCTGACGTCTTCGTATTATCATTGTTGAATCTCCTCTTTTTAAAATCTCCTCCCGACTCGCTTCTTCTATTTTCATAGCCACGATTACCACCAGAGTGGTTGCCGTTCTTGTCTGTACTTTTCTTTCTCCGCTGGTTATCATTGTTCTGATGACTGTTGTCACCGATATGATCCTGGTTGTGGTCCCTCGGTTGACCGTACTCGTTATCTCGCTCCAACAATTGAGCCCTGTTGACAACATCTGAATAGAGAGAAAATTTATGAGAAATGAGATATTGACGTATGCCGGGTTTCAAACCTCTCAGAAACATCCGTGTCATACGTTCCTCATTCTCCACCAAATGAGGTGCAAACCTGGACAACTCTGCAAACTTCGCCTCGTACTGGGACACCGTCATGTTATTCTGCTCCAGTCTAATAAACTCTACCTCCTTCATATGACGAATACTTTCAGGAAAGTACTTGTCATTGAATAGTTTCTGAAATGTCTCCCAAGACATGCTGAGTGCGGCTGGATGGGTACGCTTCACATATTCCCACCAGTAGTCTGCCTCGCCACGGAACATAAAGGTGGCGAATGGAACCTTCTGTTCCTCCGTGCATCCCAAGACATCAAATATCTTGGTAATTTGCTTGACCCATGTCTCCGCCTTAATCGGATCTGGCTTTCCCCAGAATTCTGGTGGTCCCAACTCTTTGAACTGCTTGGCTGTGACCAGCTGTGCGTTGCCATTGTTTCTTCCTATATTTTGAACAGGAATCTCTTTCGTCTGGTTTTGCATGAATTGCAAAAAGCTTCTAAACATCTCATCGTTCATCGTCTGCTCAGTGGTGTTGTTCACAGGAGGAACATTGCCAGCCTGTTGCACGTTCTCCTCGTTGGTGAGTACAGGTGTCTCCACGGTTTCATTTACTCCACTGTTAACATTCTCAGTCGACATTCTCAAATACTACCATAAAACAAGGGTTAATTTAACAAATTAACAAATCACATAATATCCCTATATTATGACCGACCAACAAATAAGCTTAGGTAGGACACACTAGCGAAGGATTTACTCGTCTCTCCCCTCCTAGTTCTATTCCCCGATCTCCGCCAGAGATCATATCCCTAAGCTCTGATACCAACTGTGACGCCCCCAAAACAGGTATACAACACCTATTCTGAGTCGTCAATAACATGGTACAGAAACAACTACAACTTTATTAATACAACATAAAAATTGTGAGTGTAAATACAAATATTGTCATCTAGACAATATCCACACTCAAATAAGTCCTCATTACAATTATTGGAACAATATTTTACAAAAAAAAATGGTGAGGACTACTAAAATAACTTCCTAGAACCTTCATTCCATACCCCGACTAGTACCTGCTACATTCTCGCCTCCTGAGAAGAAAATGGAACAACAAGGAAAAGGGTGAGCTCAACTAGCCCAGTAAAGAATATTATGACTAAGATAATATACAACAAATTATCGTTAGTCTTCAACAAGGAAAAATTTAATAGAATACAATAGACAACAAGTTTTAATTCAATATTCGCAGCAGAAAATAATAATTCATAGAGAAGTTACGTAGAGAATGAAATCTACGATTATCTATGAATTTAAAAGCCCATCATCAACATTTTATCCCTGTAACAACAATCAATAAATGTCTTGAATCAAATAGTCATCTTTGCACTACAGGCCAAAGATATCCATCAGTTGGTCATGTTCACCTCAACACCTGTTCATCTTTGCACTACGGGCCAAAGATATTCATCAGAAATTATTCATTTTTGCACTACATGCCAAAGATATTCAGTTATATCATCATTTAAGACTGAGGATGATGAAATATATTTTAAAGAAAACGAATCCAGTGAAGCAAAATAACAAATATTAAGGATTCGTATTTCGATTTATCCATGTCCAAAAATACCTTATCATAGTGAAGTAAAATTCAAGAATGATCAAAACATGGATACAATCAAAGCTAGTATCCAGAATAGATATTTGGACGAAAAGAAGGAAATTTCATTTTTCGGTGAATAGTAACTCGTGAATAGTAACTCGTGAATAGTAACTCATGAATAGTAACTCATGAATAGTAACCCCGACATGAAAAGTTCCAAATTTGATAAAAATTCAGATCAATACTTCGGCATAATGATATTGAAGAAAATAATATCATTTAAGAAGAAATAACATCCCTTACCTCGGAAAGACGATACTTCTGACTGGAATACTAGATATAGTGCTGAAGGAAACTTGCACCGTATAGCAACACTCAAAGTATCAAATACTCACAAGAATACGCTCGATATAGAGAGAGAAATAGAGAGAAACTTGTGTTTCTGGTGTGATTTTCAATTCTAACCTAAGCACCCTATTTATAGGAAAATGCTTAGAACACCAAAGCAGAAAATTTAATATAATAATAATATATTTATTAAATTTTCCTTAGCCTACCTCTAGACATCTGATCTCATCCCATTTATATCACATGTTAGCCCACTTAAATGCCAAAAAACGTTTTTCTTCAAAATAATAAATAAAACTTTCAAAAATCAATTATTTCGGAACTTCAGAACTTCAATAATTCATAATAAATAGCCATTTTATCAGAAAATTCGAATCACGCGAATTTCTATAGGAAATTTAATTCTCTACAACTTTACAGAAGAAAGTTTTTCCAAATTCCAAACAGAAATTGTCCGAAATTCACAAACGGGCAATTTTACAGTCAATAATAAATTTTCGGTCAAGAATTATGTCCACCAACACACAAAACATGTGTTAATCATTTAATGCCACAAAAATACTCTTCCTCCTCATATACTCATATATCCCACATTCATTGTAAAAATACCACCATCAATATATTATTAAAATAATATATTTAAATGAATTATTTTATCATAAAAAGATAAAATATTAATTTTCAACAATTGTCGCATTAAAATTTTTCTCTATCTATATCCACATAAAATTACTATTTTCCTCATCATATAAATCAATAATTAATTATACACAAATAATATTACAGAACCACAGTACTGGCAACCAGGCTGTTCCCAGGAAAGAGTGGGCTTTCCAATAAGGATTTCTCCTTACTGGCGCGTAATTAGATGACCAAACCTCTCCTTAGACAGAACTTTCTAGACATTGCCAATAATGTTATCTAATAATATTATTCAGATAATATGAATTATTGCTCCGATAATGAAAAATACTGCGTAGTGACAATTATTGAAACAACAGTAATATAAAATATCAACGCAGCAATTATTGAATCAATAAAATACAATATTGAACAGTAATTACTGTAACAATTATTGAGTAGTGCCTTCTTACGTAAGAATCAATAATTGGTGCAATACCGTGTGCTACTGTGCAACAACGCTTATTACTGTATTTTAACCACCGGGTATTCCAACAGTATTAACGGTAACAACTATGCCGTTATTTATAAACAACTTATATTTGTCGTTTTCTTCATCCAATCGCTTTCCGTTATGGGGCCCACACAAGGCTGCGCCGTCGTACGAATATTTCCCGACAACAAGAATATTCCACGACCAAACAAATATTCCCCGACAATAATGAATATTTTAGGACCACTTGCTTATTTAAAATATTTGCGCATTTTACCCATAACTAACCACATTAATCAAATCAACCCTTACTATTTCAAAATAATAAATAGAGGAATTAAATTTCATTTATTAATAATTTGGGGTCTTACAAGAACACATCCTAACCCTTTGCCTGAAGCATCGCTGTAGATAACAAATCCATCCGAACCAGATGGTATTGTCAGAACAGGTGCCGAAATGAGTCTCCTCTTAAGCTGTTGGAAACTCTTCTCGCATTCTTCGCTCCATACGAATTTGATATCTTTCTGAGTCAGCTGAGTTAACGGAGTACCGATTCTAGAAAATCCTTCCACGAATCTCCGGTAATACCCAGCTAAGCCCAGAAAGCTACATACTTCGGTCACTAACTTCGGTTGCTCCCAACTTTGTCTGGCTTTAATCTTCGCCGGGTCGACAGATACTCCATATTTTGACACCACGTGCCCAAGGAATGCTACTTCCTCAAGCCAGAACTCGCATTTCTTCAATTTGGCATATAGCTTATTTTCACGAAGCCTTTGCAATATCAGCTTCAAATGGCGCTCATGATCTTCACGGCTTTTGGAATAGATGAGGATGTCATCAATAAAGATAACAACGAACTGATCCAAATATTCTTTGAAAACACGGTTCATCATATCCATGAAAGCAGCAGGAGCATTAGTCAATCCAAAAGACATGACTAAGAATTCATAATGCCCGTACCAAGTTCTGAAGACAGTTTTTGGAATATCCTCAGTTTTAATCTTCAGCTGATGATATCCAGAACGAAGGTCAATCTTTGAAAAGAATTGTGCTCCTTGTAACTGGTCGAACAGGTCATCAATGCGAGGTAGCGGATACCTATTCTTGATAGTGACATGATTCAATTCTCGATAGTCAATACAAAGTCGCATACTCCCGTCTTTCTTCTTTACGAATAACACAGGAGCACCCCAAGGAGATGTACTAGGACAAATAAAATCGATGTCCAACAACTCCTGTAGTTGAACCTTTAACTCCTGAAGTTCAATAGGAGCCATTTGATATGGGGTTTTAGAAATGGGCTTTGTACCAGGTTCAAGGTCAATAAAAATTCAACTTCACGTTCTGGGGGTAGACCGGGAAGTTCTTCAGGAAATACGTCAGGAAATTCACTAACAACAGAAATATTATTCAAATCTGACGTGTTTTTGTTCAAGTCCATAACATGGGCTATGAAATCTTGACATCCGTTTTTTAATAAACGAATGGCTTTATGGCTTGATATGACAGCGATTGATTTTAGTGGTTTGGTTGCTTGAATTCGCATAACAGGTTGGTTAGGAATATGAAAACTAATAACCTTACGAAAATAATCAATTTTGTCATGATGAGTAGTTAACCAATCAATTCCTAAAATCACATCAAAAGCAAGTATCTTTAAAGAGATAAGGTCAACAGGTAATGTTATTGTGCCAACTTGGATTAAGCAAGATTTATAAACTGTAGATGTAATGAAAGTTTCTCCTAACGGAGTCTCCACAGATAGGTCAAAGTCTAATTTCTCCGGAGTCAAGTTTAAACGTTGATCACAAGCAGAAGAGAGATAAAAGAATGGGTAGAACCGGTATCTAATAAGGTATAAACTTCGCAAGAGTTTATGATTAGCTTACCCGTGATCACCTCGTTTGGGTTCCTCACGTTTTGGGTAGTCACGACAACGCCCTTCCAGGAACCACCGACTTTGACTTGTCCGGAACAGCCTTCGGAGTCACTATCCCCGTTGAACTTGGTTTCGCAACAAGACAATCTTTAGCTATATGACATTCCTTTCCACAGTTATAACATACCTTGAACTGTTGTGGGCAGTTTGGGCTGATGTGTCCCTCCTTCTCGCATTTGTAACAAACGACCGGTGCTCGTTCTCCTCCCCTAAAAGCAGTTGATGTTTGTCCTGACGTTTTCACGTTATCATTGTTGTACCTTCTCTTCTTGAAATCTCCTCCCGACTCGCTCCTTCTATTATCACGGCCACGATTACCACCAGAGTGGTTACTGCTTTTGTCCGAATGTTTTCCTCCCTGCTGGTTTACATTGCTTCGATGACTGCCGCCACCGGTATGACCCTAGTTGTGGTCTCTCGGTTGCACATACTCATTATCTCGCTCTAATAATTGAGCCCTGTTTACAACATCTGAATATAAAGAAAATTTATGAGAGATAAGATATTGCCGAATCTCGGGTTTTAGACCTCTCAGAAACATCCTTGTCATTCGTTCCTCATTTTCGACCAAATGAGGTACAAACCTAGATAACTCTGCAAACTTCGTCTCATACTGGGACACCGTCATGTTGTTTTGTTTCAGTCTGATAAACTCCACCTCCTTCATATGACGAATACTTTCAGGAAAGTACTTGTCATTAAACAGTTTCTGAAATGTTTCTCAGGACATGTTGAGTGCGTCAGGCTGGGTACGCTTTACAGATTTCCACCAGTAATCTGCCTCACCACGGAACATAAAGGTGGTGAATGGAACTTCTGTTCCTCCGTGCATCTCAAGACATCGAATATCTTGGTAATTTACTTGACCCACGTTTTCGCCATGATCGGATCCGGCTTTCCCTTAAATTCTGGTGGTCCCAATTCTTTGAACTGCTTGGCTGTGACAAACCGCGCGTTGTTATCATTTTCACCCGTATTCTGCACACGAGTCTCCCTCGTCTGATTTTGCATGAACTGCAAAAAGCTCCTAAACATTCCATCATTCATCGTTTGCTCGGTAACGTTGTTTACAGGAGGAATATTGCCTTCCTGTTGCACGTTCCCCTGGGTGGTGATCAAAGGTGTCTCCACGGTCTAATTTACTCCATTATTAACGTTCTCAGCTGCCATTCTTAAATACTACCATAAAACAAGGGTTAATAGTCATGTCATATATTATCCCTATACTCTGACCGACCAAATAAACACTAAATAAACTTAGTCAGGTCATACTAGCGAAAGAATTTCCCGTCTCTCCCCTCCTAGTTCTTGTCTCACATCTTAGCCAGGGATCATATCCCTAAGCTCTGATACCAACTGTGACGCCCCTGAAATAGGTATACATCACCCATTCTGAGTCGCCATACATGGTACAGAAACAAATACAACTTCATTATAATAATTGTCGTGCAAAATACGACAACACAAATACTGTGAGTTTAAATATAAATATTGTCTTCTAGACAATATCCACACTCAAATAAGTCTTCATTACAATTATTGAAATACTAGTTTATAAAATAGCGAGTACTGCTAACACAATTGGCTGGAAACATCACTCCACACCCCGACTAGTTCCCGTTATATTCTCGCCTCCTGAGAAAAATAGAACAAAAAGGAAAAGGGTGAGCTCAACTAGCCCAATAAAGAATATTATGAGTAAGATAGTATACAACAAATTATCGTTAGTCTTCAATAGGAAAAAATTTGATAAAATTTAATAGACAACAAGTTCTAGATCAACAACTGCAGCGGAAACAGTAAACCATTAGAAGAGTCAAGTAGAGAATGAATTATACTATCTTCTAAGATTTAAAACTCCATCAATGATATTTTATCCCTGTAACATCAATCAATAACCATCTTTAATCAAATATTCATCTTTGCATTACAGACCAAAGATATTTATTTGAAACACCAGTCGGTCATGTTCATCTCAACACCTATTCATCTTTGCACTACGGGCCAAAGATATTCATCAGTTAATCATTCATCTTTGCACTGCAGGCCAAAGATATTCAGTAAATATCATCATTTAGGACTGAGGATGATGAAAAATTATCTTTAAAAAAATGAATCCAATGAGATAGAAAGACAAATATTAGGAATTCGTATTATAGTTTATCCAAGTACAATAATCCTCCATAATAACCAATTGTGAAGGAGAATTCAAAAATAAAGATCAAAACATGGATACAATCAAAGATAGTAACCATAATAGACATCTTGGACAAAAAGAAAATTTTTTATTTTTCGGTCAATAGTGCCGTATTCGTGAATAGTGTCGTATACGTAAATAGTGCCATATACGTGAATAGTAACCCCGACACAAAAATTTTCAAATTTGATAAAAAGTTTATATCAATATTTCAGCATAATGATATTGAAGAAAATAATATCATTTAAGAAGAAAATAATATCCCTTACCTCAAATAAACAGTACTTCTGATCAGGATATCGTATATGAGGCTGAATGAAACTTGTGCTGAATAGCAACTCTCAAAGTATCAAAATACTCACAAAATACACTCAATAATATAGAGAGAAAAAGAGAGAAAACTTATGAATTCTGGTGTGATTTTTAATTCTAACTTAGCCCTCTATTTATAGGAAAATGTTAGCACGCCGAAGCAGACTTGACCTGCAACCTGATGGCTTTACCTGCTACTATTCCCACCCACCACATTTGAATAAAAATTTCAGTACATTTTCACCAACCAAAAGTGGGGCCCACCAATTCTAGAATTTTTTGCCAAAATGACAAATTCCGCAACTTCTACAATTTCTGAACTAGTCATCTCGTAAAATTCATAACAAACCATACGTTCATTTTTAACGGTTCAAATTTGTAGACATATACTCAACTTATATATGAATATCATATCCAAAAATTACCACGATCCAACGGTCGGATTAAAAATTATAACCCCTGCAATATTTCTCAAAAACCCTGATTTGATTTTTAATAACTCCATTCCGATAAAAATACTGATAAAACACCTCAACATTAACTCCTTCATTTTTAACCACAATAAATATATCCAACATTTATATCCACATAAAATAAATATTTCCTTATCATATGAATCAATAATTAATTATTCACAAATAATATTACAAAATCAAATTTATGACAACCAGGCCGTTCCCAGAAAAGAGGGGGCTTTCCAATAAGAATTTCTCCTTACTAGCGCGTAATTAGATGACCAAACCTCTCCTTAGACAGAACTTTCTAGACATTACCAATAATGCTATCTAATAATATTATTTAAATAATATGAATTATTGATCTGATAATGGAAAATACTGTGCAGCAACAATTATTAAAACAACAATAATATAAAATATCAACGCAGCAATTGTTGAATCAATAAAATAAAATATTGAACAGTAACTACTGTAACAATTATTGAGTAGTGTCTTCCTTCGTAAGAATCAATAATTCAAAAATACTGTGCAATCCGTGTGCTACTGTGCAACCACGCGTATTACTGTATTTTAACCACCGGGTATTCCAACAGTGTTAACGGTAACAACTACGCTGTTATTTATAAAAACTCAATTTTTATCGTTATCTTCATCCAATCGTTTTCCGTTATGGGGCCCATAAATAGCTGCGCCGTCGTACGAATATTTCCCGACAGAAAGAATATTCCACGACTAAACGAATATTCCCCGACAAAATGAATATTTTATAACCACTTGTTTATTTTGCAAAATTTACACATTTCACCCATAACCAAAGTATTATATCAAATTAACACCTTATTATTCACAATAATATTTAGGAAAAATTTGATTTTAATCATTAATAAGTTGGGGTCTTACATTTGACCACTAATAACTTGTAATCTACAACAGATCTTACTCTGAATAAAGTTCCAGAGTAAAGCCCTTACAACATACTACAAATACAAACCTTTAAACAAACAAAAACATAAACATAAAGAGATCTACAAGACCTGACATTTGGTTGTCAGACAACATATAAAATTTTTCCAAATTTTTGAAAACATCAAATCCGAGCCTATAGATGTTATGGATCTAACATCTATCAACCCAGATCATCAATATACACTACATACTACATGTTTAACACAAAAAACTAACATCTAACAGAGGATCAAAGATCAGATTTCTAAATTAGGCTTTATACCTCTATGGACAAATCTTGATTCTAGACTACTGATCTGATAATGGAAGTAGTGAGGCTTGATTTGGGGATTGGTCCACTACTATATTTCGTGGGTTTGGGGTTGAAAGAGTTTGGCTAAGTGTAAGTGAACAAATGAGCTTTATTTTTTGATTTTCTCTCTCTTTAATTCTTATATCTATTAATGCAATGTATTTGGCTGATGCAAGGTGGCAATAGATCTAATATGGCTGAGTTTTAAAGCACATGGGAGATCTAGGGTTGGTGAACAACCCAAATCATGGCAAGATTTGCAAGCTATCTCATTAAAATAAATTCAAAAATGCTATTTTAGTAAACTAACAAAGCATTTAAGGGTATTCTTGTCCATGGTACTTGAATCTAGGGTTTAATCAATAGATTTTAAACCTTAAGGTTTTCCAAATAATTTCTAGGGTTTAAAAAATTAAGTTTAAAGTTTAATAAAATTTTAATTAGAACACACTAAATAAAATTAGAGTTTTTAATAGAAAATTAGGGTTTTAAATAATTAGGGTTTCTTGATATTATTAGGGTTCCCAAATTATGAATTAGGACTTCCTAATTAACATTACAATTTACTGAAATAATAATTAGGATTTAAGATCCAATAATTAGCATTTGGGTTTCTAGTTAATTAGGGTTTTTAAATATCAATTAGAGTTTCCCTAATTAACAATAAATTCTAAAGTACACATAAATTATCCCATAACACAGTTACCAAATAACCTTGAACTCGTATTTGAGTTTCAAATTAGGGTTTTCAAATTAATACTAAGGTTTTGACATTATACACCACAATTGACTAACCATTATCAGTCTATATATACAGTACATATTTATAGCACTGAAATATAAATAATATTATATTAATATTCTCTCTCTTTATTCCAAATCCAGAATTAGAGTTTGGATTCCATATCTGATATATCTTTCATATATACCATTATTAATTAAATTAAAATAATTAACTTAATTAATCTAAAATAAATTTATATAATAAAATAATTATTATAATAATTCTATAATCATCTCATATATTATTTAAATAATATAATAATCATATTTTCATAAAAATTAATGATAAAATCATTTCTACTACAAAATTAATTATTATAAGAATATACTTTATAATGACCAATAATTCTAAAATAAAATTATTTGTAATTATTCATGTAATAAGTATATTTTTATTTATCACATAAATACATACGCTTTACCTTATACATATTCCCACCTTTAAAAAAAATTATACGCCAAATTTCTTATTTATTTATATAGAAAATATCGGGTTATTACATTCACCCTCCCTTATAAAGATTCCGTCCCCGGAATCACCATTTTAAAACTTATGCATACAGGGTACATATCATACACAATCATTGCAAGTAGATCTCGATCAGATTAGATCGGACTGATCTTTAACTATTTAACACAAAGCTTGTCTATCTGTTTAAACAGAAAATTAATTTCTAAAAGAACTCAAATTCCTCCTTCAAAATTTCTTTATAAAATAATTTACTATATAAAGGAAATCGTATATACGAAAAGAAAAGTTATACGAATAATACCTGGAGTTCCATCACCACCTGCCACGGTATCTTGAACGGTCATGTTGAAGACTCTTGCAGTTGATTTTGTTAGTTTACTTGATGAAGTTGGTCCTGTGATCGCCAGAGTCCCGCTGCCTTTCCCCATAGTCACACTCCCTACCTCCATTCTCCTTTTCGGACAATCCTTCACCTTATGCTTCATCGACCCACACAGAAAACACCCACTGTTAATTCTTGGATTGGGGCAGTTGGGAGAGATATGTCCCTCCTGCCCACACTTATAACAAATGAACTTACCTTTTGGATACTCACCGGAATGATTCTTTCCACAGTTCCCACACTAAACCACCTGCTTCTTCACACCTTCCTGCTTCACCTGAATATTCCTAAAGTTGTTCCCCTTTCTTTTCTCACCCCTATTTTCACTATTAGTTTCCACCTTCACAACTCCGTCGACTTTGCCTTTGCTCATTTTCTCCTTATTGTAGAGTCACATGGCCTCACTTCCCTCATCGGCTATGATAGCCTTTTCTAAGAGTGCTACAAATGTAGTGATCTGCAACACCGCCACCTTGTTATAGTGCCAGGGTTTTAATCCCAGCTCGAACCTCCTTGCCTTTCTAGCCTCCGTATCAACTTGATGCAAGTCAAACCTAGCCAATTCATTGAATTTTGTGGCATATTCTGCAATAATCATGTTATCCTGTTTTAACTCTAGAAATTTCACCTCCATCCTAGCCTGCATACTAGATGAAAAATAGTTTTTAAAAAATAGAATTTTAAACCTAGTCCAAGTTACCACACCTTCTCCAGCCCTCGCTTGATTTGCCTCCCACCAAAAATTTGCCTCCCCTTTCATTATATAGCTGGCAAAAGCGGTCTTTTGCCCCTCATCTACCCTAGCTATCACAAACGCTTTTTTAATTTCCTTAACCCAAGTTTGGGCTTCTACAGGGTCAGTTGTACCTCTAAATTCTGGCGGTCCTACAGCCTTAAAATCTTTGAAGTTCGCAAATCTATTATCCGGCTGGTTCCATACGGCTGGCATTCCCTGTTGTATAGCCTGAGCTACCATGTTTGTAAAGTTTTGCATCGGGTCTGGTTGTTGTCCTCCAACATTGTTGACAGATTCTTCTGCCCTTTGATTTTGAGTTTGACGTTTTGGTGGTATTATCTGGTTAAATAAGATCATAAGTTATTCTTTACATTCTAAATCTTATTATATAAGTTTCACGTATCAAACTTATTTCATTAATCAAACATAGATTCATACTCATTCAACTATTTCAAAATACTTTATATTGTATAACACATACTACTATCGCATTATACCCACAAAAGTAGGGATTCGTTTCTACAACTTGTACAAAAGTTTGAGAATATTATATTACACAGACATACTTATCATAGAACACACATATATTTAAACAGTACTTATACTACTGGTTCACTACGCCTTTTTCTTGATCTTAGACAACTTTTCGCCTGATGACCTTCTATCCCAAAGATAAAACAGACACCTTACTTAGGATTGGGACAATGAGGAGAGATATGTCTCTCATGTCTACAATTGTAGCAAACATTTTCCCCTTTCCTACCCAAGCCTTCATGTTTTTTGTCACAGTTTGTACACTTTTCTATTCTGTTATGGTTCCCTTAGTTGATATCAGAATTTCCTATGTCGCGATCTTTCATTTTTTCTTTTCCCCTTCTTACTTGGAGTTGCACACGATTTGTTGCTTTTGGCTCCCATTTGTTCAATTTAGATTTTAAGCTTATCTTGTTCTTCCATTGTTTCTATTAATGCCTTCCGTAATTAACTATTTAATAGCTTTTCTATTTCCCATAACTTTTCCAGAGAAGAAACTTTGTTCCTCAGATTCTGCACTTCTATTGATGCTTGATCAGCTCCAACTTCGATATCTGAATCACTATCTATCAGTTCCATCGTTTCTAGGTCCGGTATTATATATTTTAAAATAACCACCTCATCCGGGTTGCTTTCACTGTGAGTCTCTATTTCAGCTATTGGTTTTGATATTGGTTCCTTCTTTACGATCTGAGGGTATCCTAATTGTTTTTCACCTGACATCTACACACATAAATTATCCTGATTAGCATATAGTATATACACACAGCAAATAATTGTTTTATATAGATTATCTTTTATTTTGGTTGACGATGAATTTATCCAATTCATCTCTTTTTAAACTCTATTTGAGTTATTTGTATTTTCAATATTTCCTTCTATTCTAAGGTTATAGCCTAAGGTCTATCCCACCTAAGATTTCTAACCCTAAAGCTCTGATACCAGCTTGTGACGCCCTCAAATTCAGGTACTTGAAACCCGAACTCGGTGCTTCACGATACCATTTCTATGGGCATAATAATACTAATAATATAAACATTACACTTAATTTACATACAATCAGAGTCTAATCCCAGGTACGCGACCTTTAAACATTCATTACATGATAATTAATGGATATCATTGTATTAATAAAGTTAAATTATTACATAAGATAACACAACGTATTCGGCAACCTTTCCTTTTTCCCTTGTTCTTAGCAGAGCCTTCAGGTTGTTCACACTTAGCTAAAAACATTTAAATTAAGTAAGGATGAGCATTTAAGTGCCCAATAAGTAATAGCAATAATAAATATTAGCTGATAGGATTAAATATTTTCTTTATACGACACTTCTACAACGAATCAATAGTTGTGAAGTAAGCTGAACCAATAATAACAATATATTAATTCTATATCAAAATTTTGAAACTACGTATTAATTATAAATGGAAATCAGTAGACAGACTATGAACATTATTTTCTATTTTCGAAAAGGTTAAACAGAACTTCATTTATAAACCGTCATAACTTACAGGCACGGGGGGTGATCAGCCCGTTATGCCCTGTATTGATCAATACTACATGTTCGAACGATATTTTCGTCCAGCATATCCGCCTTAGGTGCACAAAAGTTTCCCATATTCGGGTTGTCCATACTTAGTTTGAATCCGAACCAAAACAATTCGGTTGAATATCAATAAAGTTTTTATCATGTTCAATGAAAATTTTAAATCTGTGTCTAGCTGGGTCAAATAGCTTAGACGAGGTTTGATTAAGAGTTCATACTGGAAGCCAACAAGTATGTATCAACATGTGATTAAATATAATGATTATCCAAGTGAGGTCACTTGTATAACCCAATTTAAAAATTAACGAACGGAATATATATCTTTATTTATAATAACATAATAAAGAACTTGCACAACAGATTATATTTTAATAACTTACTTATACATAATCATTGCATAAGTGTATACAAGGTTAAGATATTTGAACAATAAAAAGAATAGTTCAGATATTAGCTTACACATGTCCATTGCATAAAGTAAATGCAAAGGTAAGATACTTGCATGAGTTGCTGCTTACAATTACGTAACTTAGTTTTATCTTTTATACTGAGACCTATCATTAATAAGATCATGTAATTAATTAGAGAAACATACTATAACACTTAATACTGTTATCTGCAGTCAGCACATAACCTAATCACAATGTCACATAGGTTTAGCAGCTATTGGATCGCAAACAATCATCTAACTAGTCAAATTATCTAAGTCCAAATCAATTTCTGAAACTTTTCGGTGTACCGGCGGCTTTATCGGGTAGTTATCGAGTCTAAAACAATATTCGGTAATTTAATATTCAATTAGATAATTTAAATAATAGTTGAATTATTTTCCATGGCTTATAATAATTTTTAATTAATTATTATAATTTATCATGATTTTTCAAACACTGAAATCATTATTAAATGATTTAAATACTAAATAATTCTATTATCATTAATATTTAATTAATATTAAATAATTAATGAAACCATTGCCAAAATATTAAAGTTATTTATAATAACCTAAAATATTTTTAAAACATTTTTATTACCCTTAAATGATTTTTAAAACATTTAAAAATCATTTTTAAATAATTACTATTAATATTTAAATATTAATGTATTATTTATCAAACTATTAAAAGTCATTAATTATAACTTAAAATATTTTTAAACCATTTATATCCTCTTTAAATGATTTTTAAATTAATAAAATTACTTTTAAACTATTTATTTAATATTATTATTAAATAACTCTAATATCATTTCATATTAAATTATTAATAAAATTTACCTTTAAATATTAAAAGTTATATTTTATAACTTAAAATATTTTTAAACTATTTATTTTCATTTAAAATGATTTTACTAATATTAAAATCTTTTTTAATCTAATTTTTTTAATATAATTATTAAATAAATCTAATATCATTAATATTAGATAATTAATGAAATTTATCTTAAAATATTAAAAGTTATGTTTTATAACTTAAAATATTTTTAAATACTTTATTATCATTTAAAATATTTTTAATATAATAAAATCATTTTTAATTAATTTATTTAATGCATTTATTAAATAAATTAAATATTAATAATATTTAAATAAATACTAATATTTATCAAAAATATGTCAAATTATTACAAGTTAATTTTTATAACTTATAATAATTTTTAAAATTATTTTTCTAATTTTTAGAAATTAATTTCTATTTTTAAATAATTTTTGAAAAATAAATTAAATAAAATTAAAAAGTATGTTGCTATAGCCTATAGCGACAGAAACCGTTGCCTAAAGTGTTCTTGAGTTTGAAGAACATGCATAAGCAGTGATAAAGATACCTACTTTGACTCATAATAATTCCTAGTCTAAGTTGTTTTTGGGCATAGTAAGATATTGTTCATGTAGTATTGTTGTAATACTACATGTATCAATCATAAACAGGATCAAAACATAACATAGTTGTAAGATCTAGAGGCTTAAACTTTCTGTCAGACGTGTTCATCATGTTTCTGGGCTGCCCAGAATCTTAAGTCATGGCCGGTCAACACTATTGATGGCCTTTTATCTTTCAATCTGTTCATGTTATAAGTGATCTAGACGTCGGGATGTGTAGAGAAACTAACATAGAACATGTTTCAATCATTTGTAATGCCAAGAAATCATCAAGGTAAAAGATCTAAGCCATTGAACTAGCTGTCAGAGCTGTTCTTCATTTTCTAGGTTACTCAGAAATGAAGAACAGTTCGACCATCCTACTTTGGGCTTCCACAACTTCTGATTTTGGTGATGGTTTAGTGATATACGAATTACAATGTGTAGCCAACATGTAAGAGTACATATCCAATACATAAAACCAATCAAACAACAATACAATCGCCAGATCTGGAACGGTCAAACCCTGACAGAGACAATGTTCAAGCGTTTTCTAGGTTACCCAGAAAACAACTTTCATGATCATTTCATCTACTTTGACCAGCCACTGAGTTCAGCCTATTAGATGTTTAGGTGATATTAAGGCTTGAATCTAAAGTTAATCTACCAGACTACAACTTAGATACAACAAACATAACAAATAATCAAACATATGAAAGATCCGAGTCCATACATTTCTTGTCAGGCGTTTCTAGGTAACAATCTGGGTTACCCAGATCAGTTTGGTCATGGCTGTAAGACCCCAACTTATTAATGAATAAAATCAAATTTTTTCTAAATATTACTGTGAATAATAAGGTGTTAATTTGATATAATACTTTGGTTATGAGTGAAATGTGCAAATTTTACAAAATAAGCAAGTGATTATAAAATATTCATTTGTTGTCGGGGAATATTCGTTTGGTCGTGAAATATTCTTTCTGTCGGGGAATATTCGTTTGGTCGTGAAATATTCTTTCTGTCGGGGAATATTCGTACGACGACGCAGCCTTGTGTGGGCCCCATAATGAAAAGCAATTGGATGAAGAAAACGACAAGTATAAGTTATTTATAAATAACGACGTAGTTGTTACCGTTAATACTGTTGGAATACCCGGTGGTTAAAATACAGTAGCACACGGTATTGTACCAATTATTGATTCTTACGTAAGAAGGCACTACTCAATAATTGTTACAGTAGTTACTGTTCAATATTTTATTTTATTGATTCAATAATTGCTGCGTTGATATTTTATATTATTGTTATTTCAATAATTGTTGCTGCACAGTATTTTCCATTATCAGATCAATAATTCATATTATTTGAATAATATTATTAGATAGCATTATTGGCAATGTCTAGAAAGTTCTGTCTAAGGAGAGGTTTGGTCATCTAATTGCGCGCCAGTAAGAAAAAATCCTTATTGGAAAGCCCCCTCTTTCCTGGGAACGGCCTGATTGTCATAATTGTGAATCTGTAATATTATTTGTGAATAATTAATTATTGATTTATATGATAAGAAAATATTTATTTTATGTGGATATAATTGATGGATATATTTATTTTATGTGAAGGAATTAATGTTGAGGTGTTTTTGTCGGAATAGAGGTATTAAAAATTAAATCACTATTCCTGAGATATATTGCGTGAGTTATAATTTTTAATCTGACCGTTGGATCGTTGCGATTTTTGGATATGTTATACATATATAAGTTGAGTATATGTCCACAAATTTTGAACCATTATAAATGAACGTATAATTTGTTATGAATTTTAAGAGGTGAATGATTCGGAAATTAGGTTTATAAATGATTTTGGTGGAAAATTCTAAAATTGAGTGGGCCCCACTTTTGGTTGGTGAGAAATGTGCTGGAATTTTTATTCAAATTTGGTGGGTGGGAATAGTAGCAGGTAAAGTCATCAGGTTGCAGGTCAAGTCTGCTTCGGCGTGCTAACGTTTTCCTATAAATAGAGGGTCAAGTTAGAATTGAAAATCATACCAGAATTTATAAGTTTTCTCTCTTTTTCTCTCTAGATTATCAAGTGTATTTTGTGAGTATTTAGATACTTGGTGAGTTGCTATTCATCAGTGCAAGTTTCCTTCAGCGTCATATCCGATATCCAGTCTGAAGTACTGCTCTTTTGAGGTAAGGGATAATAGGGGATTTTAAGGGTTGCTATGTTTTTCAGTTTCGTAATTTTTCTGACCTTCAAAAATTCTGAAAAAATTTGAAATGATAATTTGATGAGTTTTGTTAATTGTGCCCAAAAATGGCGATTTTTGGATGTATAGATTAAGAGTTGTGAATTTTATAAGAAAAGACTATTTTAAAAGTAACCGATTATAACTCCTTGTCGTTAACTCCAAAATTGGTAAAATTTTTATTGGGAGTACATGTATATGATAGAAGTATACTCTGTAAATTTTGGAATTTTTGGATAAAAGTAAAATTTTTGATAAATATCTAAATATTCGGCTGTTTTGGCCATATGAAAAATAGTAAATGATTTTTAAAAATTCTGAAAAAAATATATGTTCAATATGAGACTATATTCTACTAAATCTCATAAAAGAAAATTTGTTTGTACTGATTTGGTATTTTTTATGAAATGGACTAGTTATGAGTAAATGAATTAAATATGTTATGTGAAGTAAGAAAATTGGAAAATAGGATTTTATGGCTTGAGAATCCTATATGAGGTATATACAGATTTTTGATAAGGGTTTTGGTTATTGGTGATGAAATCTTATGAGTTTGGAATTTTAGGATAATTAAATACATTATTTAGTAAAGTGTAAACAATTAAAATAAACTGTTTATAAGTTTAAGAAATGTTATTTCAATATCATTATACTGAAATATTGGTATGGATTTTATTGTGGAATTTTAGCTTTTTGTGTCGGGTTTACTATTCATGAGTTACTATTTACGAGTTACTATTCATGAGTTACTATTCACGAAGTTACTATTCATGGGTTACTATTCACGAATTACTATTCATGACAAAATTGGTTTCTTTTTCTAACCAAATTATAGTTGATTTATGAATATTGCTCTTGAGATTAAATCTAGATGTTTTGATTATATTGATTTTACTATTATATATAACATTTTTATAACCCTAATGATGATATTTCTCTTTGACTTGTGTGTAAAGATGGGTAGATTTTTGGTATGATCATAACTATGGGTTCCCTTTGGCCAGTAGTGCAACGTTGAATTGTTGACTGGTATGATCATGACCATTGAATTTATAATTGAATATCTTTAGCTTAAGTGCAAAAGTGAAATGATCAACATGATTATAATTATTGTTTATATAAATTCTGAAATGATTATATATTTCTTTGAGATATTAATATATTTGGCATGTAGTGCAAATATGAACTGTTAATGAATATATTTGGCTTGTAGTGCAAAGATGAACGCTTGACGAATATCTTTGGCCTGTAGTGCGAAGATGGTCTGTTGGTGAATATCTTTGGGCGTAGTGTAAAGATGAAATTGTTAGTATGATTATAAACATGAACTGTGATTTGGTATAACCATGATCTTTGATGTTTCAGGTAAAGACATGTGATGAAAATTATCTTCTTCCTGGATGCAAAGAGTAATTTAGAATTACAATTATGATTATGAGTTATTCATATAATTGTGAAAATGAACTGTTGATTAATGTTATAGGGATAAAACATTGTTGGTGGACTTTTAATGTGGAGAAGATAATAGACTTTATGGTCTATTTGACTCTTCTAATGGATTGCTCGTTCCGCTGCAACTATGGTTGATAAATTTTATCATCTACCATATGTTCTAAATCTCTGATTTATTACTGTTGAAGGCTATTGATAATTTATTTATCTTTAGTCATGATATTCTTTACTGAGTTAGTTGTGCTCACCATTCTGTTTCAAAATTCCTTTCAGGTAATACGAGTGTAGCTGGGTCGAGCGGGGGTAACAGGAGAATAGAACGGTGGTCATCATTTAGTAGTTATATTTGATAAATCCAATAGGGTGAGGCGAACCCAACGTTTGAAGGGTGTTTTGCCACTATCATACAAGATGTCTAACGTCATACAACCTCGTGTCATTATAAGACAGGATTGTGCACATCCACTTGCTGAGTATATTTACGAGCACTACCTATATAATCTTAGTGTTTATTTGAAGTATAATTCACGATTAGAGACAGTGGAGATAATGATATGTCAAGAGAAGACTCACTATTGGAAAGAATATGATAGTAATCTTCTTATTTTTCTTTGGGGTCTATTAGGTCAACCAAAGATAATTCTTTGGACATATGATATCTATCATAACTTGAAAGCATGACCTCCCATGTACGAAGGTTTCCTTAAGCACTTCCTAAATATTCTAATTTCTAAAATAGGTTTTGACTATACCTTTATGTAAGTATCACTGTGAGGTGCTATCCACTGATGGGACATTTGTCACATTACGGTTGGGACACGAGTCACAGTTGGTATATATTTGTATCCAAACTCACAGCATATGTGTTGTTATATTTTGTACGATAATTGTTGTAATAAAGTTGTAGTTATTTTCTGTACCATGTATTTGGCGACTTAGAATAGGTTGGGTGAAATGGACCTATTTTGGTTGTCACATTTGGTATCAGAGCTTAGGGATATGATCCCTGGCTGAGATGTGAGACAAGAACTAGGAGGGGAGAGACGGAGAATTCCTTCGCTAGTATGACCTGACTAAGTTTAATTGGTATTTGTTTGGTCGGTCAGAATATAGCGATAATATGTTGCATGTCAATTAACCCTTATTTTGTGACAGTATTTGAAAATGACATCCTAGAATGTTGTGAATAGCAATGGAGAATAGGAGACCGTTGAGTCACCACAGATCAATACTCAGGATAATGTGCATGAAGAAGGCAACAATCCTCAGGTGAACAACGACACCGACCAAATGACGAACGACGGTACATTTAGGAGCTTTTTAGAATTCATGCCACACCAAACGAGAGAGACTCCTGTTCATAATGTAGGTGAAAACACTGGCAACCCACGGTTGGTCACCGCTAAGTAGTTCAAGGAGCTAAGACCACCGGAGTTTTTAAGAAAGCCAGAACCACTTAAGGCAGAGACATGGATAAAGCAGATCACCAAGATATTTGATGTCTTAGAATGCTCAGAGGAGCAAAAGGTTCCATTCGCCACCTTAATGTTGCGTGAAGAAGCAGATCATTGGTGGGAATCTGTAAAACGTACCCAGCCTGACGCACTTAAGATGTCTTGGGAGAAGTTCCAAGAATTGTTCAACGACAAGTACTTTCCCGAAAGTATTCGTCACATGAAAGAAGTGGAATTCATCAAGCTAGAGCAAAAAAATATGACCGTGTCGCAGTACGAAGCTAAGTTTGTCGAGTTACCCCGGTTTACGTCCCACTTAGTTGATAACGAGGAGAGAATGACGTGGATGTTTCTAAGAGGTTTGAAACCCGAGATACGTCAATACCTAATTTCTCACAAACTGTGTGTGTATTCAGATATTGTAAATAGGACTCAGTTATTGGAGCGCGATAACGAGTCAACCCAACCAAGAGAAAGCAGCCGACAAAATGATAATACTAATGGTAGCAGTCATCGAAGCGGTGACAACAATCGTGGAGGAAATTATCATGCCAAGAATGGTAACCACTTCGGTGGTAATCATGGCCAAGATAATAGAAGTAGAAATTTCAAGAAGAGGAGGTTCAATAATGATGGAAAGACAGCAACACCAACACCCGTTTCAAAAGAAGAAGAACGGCCGCCGGTTGTATGTTTCAAATGCGGACAGGAGGGACACATCTGTCCAAACTGTACGCAGCAACCCAAAGTGTGTTTTAATTACGGAAGAGAAGGTCACCTAGCTCGATTTTGTCCTGTAGTGAAGTTAAGTCCAGCAGGGATAGTGATGCCAAAGGATGTCCCAGACAAGTCAAAGTCGGTAGTTTAAGTAAGAGCGTTTGTCGAGGAACCCGAACGAAGTTATCACGGGTAAGTTAATCATAAACTCTTGCGAAGTTTATACCTTATTCAATACTGGTTCTACATATTCTTTTATTTCTCCTACTTGCGCTCAACGTTTAAACTTGACCCCAGTATAAAACCCATTTCTAAAACCCTTAAAATATTTCTTCACCTAAAACGAACGTATTAGGCGCTGAAGACGTTGGCTCGAGCTGTTGAAGATTACGATTATACCATTTAATACCATCGTGGGAAAAGCGAATATGGTAGCTGACACGTTGAGCAGAAGATCGTATGCATTTACGAGTGCAAATATGCGAACCTACGTGAAGATAGTAAATATACGATTAGAACCGACTTTAAATCGATAAAGTTAAAACCGCTCAAGCTACAAACTCAGAGCTAATGAATGTAAAGAAGAAGGTTCAAGAGGGCGTTATTCTAGGAGCAAGAGTCGATGAAGAGAGGAAATCTCAACCCTTAATTTTTTTGGTCTATTTGAAATCCTCGATCGAGTAGGAACTGTGACCTATAAACTCGTTTTAAGCGCCAAGTATGTCGCGTGTTCATAATGTTTATTTCGTATCGATGTTACGTAAATATATGGATGATCTGAATCACATTATTGATTAAGAACCGGACGAGATAGCGGAAGATTTAACGTATAAGGAGATACATGTTAAAATCTTGGATAAGAAGGAATATATTCTACGCTCAAAGGTTATACCTCAAGAGTTAGAATCTGACGAGGTATCCCCATCTATTCGGCATATCAGGTACGTACGTAAATTTCGAGGACGAAATGTCATAAGGAGGGGAGGTTGTAAGACCCCAACTTATTAATGAATAAAATCAAATTTTCACTAAATATTATTGTAAATAATAAGGTGTTAATTTGATATAATGCTTTGGTCATGGGTGAAATGTGCAAATTTTATAAAATAAGTAAGTGGTTATAAAATATTCATTTGTTATCGGGGAATATTCGTTTGGTCGTGGAATATTCTTTCTGTCGGGAAATATTCGGACGACAGCACAGCCTTGTGTGGGCCCCATAATGGAAAGCAATTGGATGAAGAAAACGACAAGTATAAGTTGTTTATAAATAACGGCATAGTTGTTACCGTTAATACTGTTAGAATACCCGGTGGTTAAAATACAGTAGCACACGGTATTGCACCAATTATTGATTCTTACGTAAGAATGCACTACTCAATAATTGTTACAGTAGTTACTGTTCAATATTTTATTTTATTGATTCAATAATTGCTGCATTGATATTTTATATTATTGCTGTTTCAATAATTGTTGCTGCACAGTATTTTCCATTATCAGATCAATAATTCATATTATTTGAACAATATTATTAGATAGCATTATTGGCAATGTCTAGAAAGTTTTGTCTAAGGAGAGGTTTGGTCATCTAATTGCGCGCCAGTAAGAAAAAATCCTTATTGGAAAGCCCCCTCTTTCCTGGGAACGGCCTGATTGTCATAATTGTGAATCTGTAATATTATTTGTGAATAATTAATTATTGATTTATATGATAAGAAAATATTTATTTTATGTGGATATAATTGGTGGATATATTTATTTTATGTGAAGGAATTAATGTTGAGGTGTTTTTGTCGGAATAGAGGTATTAAAAATTAAATCACTATTCTTGAGATATATTGCGTGAGTTATAATTTTTAATCTGACCGTTGGATCGTTGCGATTTTTGGATATGTTATACATATATAAGTTGAGTATATGTCCACAAATTTTGAACCATTATAAATGAACGTATAATTTGTTATGAATTTTAAGAGGTGAATGATTCGGAAATTAGGTTTATAAATGATTTTGGTGGAAAATTCTAAAATTGAGTGGGCCCCACTTTTGGTTGGTGAGAAATGTGCTGAAATTTTTATTCAAATTTGGTGGGTGGGAATAGTAGCAGGTAAAGTCATCAGGTTGCAGGTCAAGTCTGCTTCGGCGTGCTAACGTTTTCCTATAAATAGAGGGCCAAGTTAGAATTGAAAATCATACCAGAATTCATAAGTTTTCTCTCTTTTTCTCTCTAGATTATCAAGTGTATTTTGTGAGTATTTAGATACTTGGTGAGTTGCTATTCATCAGTGCAAGTTTTCTTCAGCGTCATATCCGATATCCAGTCAGAAGTACTGCTCTTTTGAGGTAAGGGATAATAGGGGATTTTAAGGGTTGCTATGTTTTTCAGTTTCGTAATTTTTCTGACCTTCAAAAATTCTGAAAAAATTTGAAATGATAATTTGATGAGTTTTGTTAATTGTGTCCAAAAATAGCGATTTTTGGATGTATAGACTAAGAGTTGTGAATTTTATAAGAAAAGACTATTTTAAAAGTAACCGCTTATAACTCCTTGTGATTAACTCCAAAATTGGTGAAATTTTTATTGGGAGTACATGTATATGATAGAAGTGTACTCTGTAAATTTTGGAATTTTTGGATAAAAGTACAATTTTTGATAAATATCTAAATATTCGGCTGTTTTGGCCATATGAAAAATAGTAAATGATTTTTAAAAATTCTGAGAAAAATATATGTTCAATATGGGACTATATTCTACTAAATCTCATAAAAGGAATTTTGTTTGTACTGATTTAGTATTTTTTATGAAAATTGACTAGTTATGAGTAAATAAATTAAATATGTTATGTGAAGTAAGAAAATTGGAAAATAGGATTTTATCGCTTGAGAATCCTATATGAGGTATATGCATATTTTTTATGAGGGTTTTGGTTATTGGTGATGAAATCTTATGAGTTTGGAATTTTAGGATGATTAAATACATTATTTAGTAAAGTGTAAACAATTAAAATAAATTATTTATAAGTTTAAGAAATGTTATTTCAATATCATTATATCGAAATATTGGTATGGATTTTATTATGGAATTTTTACCTTTTTGTGTCGAGTTTACTATTCATGAGTTACTATTCACGAGTTACTATTCATGAGTTACTATTCACGAAATTACTATTCATTGATTACTATTTACGAGTTACTATTCATGACAAAATTGGTTTCTTTTTCTAACCAAATTATAGTTGATTTATGAATATTACTCTTGAGATTAAATCTAGATATTTTGATTATATTGATTTTACTATTATATATAACATTTTTATAACCCTAATTATGATATTTCTCTTTGACTTGAGTGTAAAGATGAGTAGATTTTTGGTATGATCATGACTATGTGTTCCCTTTGGCCAGTAGTGCAAAGTTGAATTGTTGACTAGTATAATCATGACCATTGAAATTATAATTGAATATCTTTAGCTTAAGTGCAAAGGTGAAATGATCAACATGGTTATAATTATTGTTTATATAAATTCTGAAATGATTATATATTTCTTTGAGATATTAATATATTTGGCATGTCGTGCAAATATGAACTGTTGATGAATATATTTGCCCTGTAGTGCAAATATGAACTGTTGATGAATATATTTGGCCTGTAGTACAAAGATGAACGGTTGACGAATATCTTTGGCCCGTAGTGCAAAGATAGTCTGTTGATGAATATCTTTGGTCGTAGTGCAAAGATGAAATTGTTAGTATGATTATAAACATGAACTGTGATTTGGTATAATCATGATCTTTGATGTTTCAGGTAAAGACATGTGATGAAAATTATCTTCATCCTAGATTCGAAGAGGAATATAGAATTACAATTAGGATTATGAGTTATTCATATAATTGTGGAAAGGAACTGTTGATTAATGTTACATGGATAAAATATTGTTGGTGGACTTTTAATGTGGAGAAGATGATAGACTTTATGGTCTATTTGACTCTTCTAATGAAATGCTCGTTCCGCTGCAACTATGGTTGAAAATTTTTATCATCTACCATATGTTCTAAATCTCTGATTTATTACTGTTGAAGACTATTGATAATTTATTTATCTTTAGTCATGATATTCTTTACTGAGCTAGTTGTGCTCGCCCTTCTGTTTCAAAATTCCTTTCAGGTAATACGAGTGTAGCTGGGTCGAGCGGGGGTAATAGGAGAATAGAACGGTGGTCATCATTTAGTAGTTATATTTGATGAATCCAATAGGGTGAGGCGAACCCAACGTTGGAAGGGTGTTTTACCACTATCATACAAGATGTCTAATGTCATACAGCCTCGTGTCATTATAAGACAGGGTTGTGCACATCCACTTGCTGAGTATATTTATGAGCACTACCTATATAATCTTGGTGTTTGTTTAAAGTATAATTCACGATTAGAGACAGTGGAGATAATGATATGTCAAGAGAAGACTCACCATTAGAAAGAATATGATAGTAATCTTCTTGTTTTTCTTTGGGGTCTATTAGGTCAACCAAAGATAATTTGTGGACATATGATATCTATCATAACTTAGAAGCATGGCCTCCCATGTACGAAGGTTTCCTTGAGCACTTTCCAAAGATTCTAATTTCTAAAACAGTTTTTGACTATACCTTTATGTAGGTATCACTGTGAGGTGCTGTCCACTGATGGGACATTTGTCACATTAAGGTTGGGACACGAGTCACAATTGGTATATATTTGTATCCAAACTCACAGCTTATGTGTTGTTGTATTTTGTACGATAATTGTTGTAATAAAGTTGTAGTTGTTTTCTGTACCATGTATTTGGCGACTCAGAATAGGTTGGGTAAAATTGACCTATTTTGGGGTTGTAACAATGGTTGGTCAACGACCTTGGACCACTAATAACTTATAATCTACAACAGATCTGACTCTGAATCAAGTTCCAGAGTAAAGTCCTTACAACATACTACAAATACAAACCTTTAAACAAACAAAAACATAGACAAAAAGAGATCTACAAGACTTGACATTTGGTTGTCAGACAACAAATAAAATTTTTCCAAATTTTTGAAAAAATCAAATCCGAGCCTATAGATGTTATGGATCTAATATCTATCAACCCAGATCATTAATATACACTACATACAATATGTTTAACACACAAAAACTAACATCTAACAGAGGATCAAATATTAGATTTCTAAATTAGGTTTTATACCTCTATGAACAAATCTTGATTCTAGGCTACTGATCTGATAATGGAAGTAGTGGGGCTTGATTTGGGGATTGGTCTACTACTATATTTCATGGGTTTGGGGTTGAGAGAGTTTGGCTAAGTGTAAGTGAACAAATGAGCTTTGTTTTGTGATTTTCTCTCTCTTTAATTCTTATATCTATTGATGC
This sequence comes from Panax notoginseng, assembly GCA_016801055.1. NCBI lineage: Eukaryota > Viridiplantae > Streptophyta > Magnoliopsida > Apiales > Araliaceae > Panax > Panax notoginseng. The sequence goes on along the minus strand of CM029013.1, from coordinate 144,764,859 downwards.
AATGTGTAAGACCCCAACTTTTATAAATTAAGATGAATTTTCTATAAATATCATTTTTGAATATTATGGAGTTAATTTGATATAATGTTATAGGTTTGGGTAATATTTATAAATTTTGCAAAGTACGCAAGTTGTTATATAATATTTGATTGGTCGGGGAATATTCGTTTTAACAGGGAATATTCGTACAACGGCACAATCATTGGTGGACCCCACAACGGAATTATTGTCGGATTGAGAAAACGACAAAAATATTTTATTAAAAATAACGGCGGAAGTTTTACCATTGATACTGTTGAACTACTCGGTAGTAAAAGTACAGTAACATGTGTGGTTGCATAGTAGCACACGGTATTGATTATTAATGCTTATGTGAGAAGTCACTCAGTTTGATTCAATTATTGTCAGTTAATAATATGAATTATTTAGCGATAATGAAGTTTTGTTTTATTCGTATTATTAACATAATAAAACAGAAACATCTTTTTATATAAAACAGAATACTTTATTAAAGTTATTATATAAATAGAATATATTATATTTTATTTAAAAGATTTTTCTTTAAATATGGACCGTCAGATTAAAGTAATCAATCTGGATCGTTCATGGATTAGTTACTATGCATTCCATTTTTCTATAAATAGCAGCTCATTCCTTCATTATTTCTTACGAATTCACTGAACTCTAGAGAGAGAAACTATAGAGAGAAACTATAGAGAGAGAAAAGAAAAGTATTCTGCTACTTAACTACTTCCTTATTTCAGTTCTTCTTTAAAACGGTAAGGGGTGTTATTCTTTCTTATTCATGAAGAGAACTTTTGTTATTCTATTTCTTATTATTCTGTTGGAATAACCTGTATACGCGGTCTACCCTATACTTGGTGACATTCTTCTATTATTCTGTTGGAACATCCTATCTGTGTGTTTTACACCGGACCTGGTTCCGTCTTTATTATTGTTCTGTTGGAATATCTTGTCTGTGCATTTTACGCCGGACCTGGTTCCGTCTTTATTATTATTCTGTTGGAATATCCTGTCTATGCGTTTTACGCCGGACCTGGTTCCGTCTTTATTATTATTCTGTTGGAATATCCTATCTGTGCGTTTTACGCCGGACCTGGTTCCGTCTTGTTATTATTCTGTTGGGACATCCTGTCTGTGTGTTTTACACCGGACCTGGTTCCATTATTTATTATTCTGTCGAAATATCCTGTCTGTGCGTTTACGCCAGACCTGGTTCTATTATTTATTATTCTGTCGGAATATCCTGTCTGTGCGTTTACGCCGGACCTGGTTCCATTATTTATTATTCTATTAGAATAACTTGTCTGTGCGGTCTATCGCATGCCGGGTGATTTCTTTTGTTATTCCATTCTTTATTATACTCAGTTGGTTAAGTTTTAACTTCTATACTCCATGAAATTAGTGGAATATCCTTGATAATTGCGTTTCATCCAGTATCTTTTCATGAAAATATTATTCTAAGCATTCTTGAATTTTACTCCACAAAGCAGTATCATGTTGACAATTTGGACGTTGTTAATTCTTGGATAAATTAATTCTTGAACTTGTTTTATTGAATTCTTATATCATTGTCATTATCCTCATGTTTATAAAATGTTAAAAGTCATCTGTGGCCTGTCATGACCAGGGATTATTCGGTATAATCATGACCGTAATGTTACAAATGATATGGTAAAAGTCCTCATTGGCCCGTAGTGCATTGATGGACAGTTGTTGGCATGATCATGACCATTAATGAATACACAAATATTCTTGGTCCGTAGTGCATGGATAATTGTGGTCGTGATACTAAAGAATATCCTTGGCCATAGTGCAGGGGTGATTCGATGATGTGGATTATTTTGTTAAGCTGAGTCCCAGCGATAACAGTGTTGAAAAACCTTTTAAATCATAGAAGATAGTAGATTTTATTCTCTACTTGACTCTTTTAATGGATTGTTTGTTCCGCTGCAGTTAAACTTGATGTTCGTTATATTTTATTAGTTTAACACTGTTGAAGGCTAATGATAATTTATTCTGCATTATCTTAGTCATAATATTTCTTACTGGGCTAGTTGAGCTCACCCTTTCTTTCACTGTTCTCTTTAGGAAATGAGAATATAGCTGGGACACTACAAGAAAAAGGCTTAACAGCGACCAAGACTATCCGCGACCGCATATCCGGTCGCTGATACTATTTATAGCGACCGACATCTGCGACCGTACCTTAAAGTAGTCGCTAAATACTATCCGCGACCGCATGCGGTCGCTGAGAAGTCGCTATTACAAATTTACCTCGTAAAATTTGGCATGAAATGTTGGCGCCAAGGTTTTGTGCGACCACTTAACATCTACGACCGCATGCTGTCGCTGATAAGTCCATGTCATTAAAATTCAGCGACCGCAGATGGTCGCTGATGGCGGTTGCTGATCAATCTAAAAGAAATCAGTAACAGGTGTTTCGCTCGACGCAGAAGACGAAAGAAAAAAAGAAGAAGAGAGGGAGCTCAGCATAGAGAGAAGAGGGAGAAGAGGGAGAAAAGGGGGAGAAGAGAAGGAGAAGGAGAACTTGATCGCACCACCAGCCAGCCGCCGTCCCCACCAAACACTGGTATGTACTTTTCATTTTAGGTTTTCTTAATATAAATTCTCTCTTCTTCTTCTTCCTAATGAAATTGAGAAGCCGTCGCTAGTCAAACAACTGATTCATTTTATCGTCACTTTTAGGTAATAATGTTTCCGTTGAATTTCCTTATAAGATTTCGTTTTTAAGTAAAATAAATTTTAATATTTGGTGTGTTTTGTTTGCTAGAGAATAATCATTCATATGAATAATCATTTGTTTTTCGGAAGCATCTGAATTGGTTTAGAAGATTTATTGTTAGAGACTTGAATTTCAGTTAGTTAGATGTTACCAAGGACAGTAATTTTCTAACAATACCTTCCATCCGTCCTACAAAAAGAGTCCCAATTTGTGAATTTTGTAAATATTAAGACTGTGTATTTATTTTATGTTTGACCCTACAAATATAAGTAGTTAGTTAAGTAGTGGTAGGCTGGTAGCATGGTAAAGAAATTATGCGAAAAAACCTAAGAATATTGGGTTATTTTATATTACTATCAATCCTCAACCTAAAATTTATTGAAAACTACATCCTAAAACTCGAAATAATATTACTTCAACTGAATTGCAAGTGCATTGACCACTATTATGCAACTTCTACTATATTTCTTGCAATTATAGGAGATCAGATATATTAAAAAAACCATAAAAATTGTAGATGACAGACGTATCAGTCAACCCACCCATCACAAGCAATTATTCAAGAATATAAACCTTACTAGAGCCATCTTCAATTATGAAGAAATGTACACGCAGCGCTTGAAACTTTTTTATTTAAATAACTCACAGTGGTGGTCCAACATCTCATTCACTTGGAAACTGAAACATACGCTAGAACCGTACTTAAAGCAAGATATATCCCACATAAGGGACTAATAGGACTAATAGTCCCACATTAAGGGACTAATAGTATGCCTTCTTCTGCAATCTTGATATACGCAGCATATGCAGACCATACCGGTAGATCACCCATGTCGGTTCTTACCGGTAGATCACCCATTTCAAAGAAATAGAGAACACTTCAGGAAAGGGAAAGTAGACAATGATATGCCTGCACCGCGATTTTCGGGAACGGAGATGCGAGATCGTGTGATGAGATTGCCGGTTATCCCATTTGGTAAGGTTGATGCCACAAATATAATCAATGGGTTTGGCGAATCTCATAACTGGGTTCGGAGAAGCATCTTTTGGGAACTGCCTTATTGGTCTACAAATTTGATTCGTCATAATCTAGATGTGATGCATATTGAGAAGAATGTGTTTGACAATGTGTTTAACACTGTGATGAATGTTACGGGGAAGACAAAAGATAACGATAAGGCACGTTTGGACATGAAAGATATTTGTAAGCGTCCTGGATTAGAACTTTACGAATCTTCTAATGGTAAGATTGTCAAACCGCATGCAAGGTACACATTGTCCAAAAAGCAAGTTGAAGATGTGTGCACATGGGTTAAGTCTCTGAAACTACCAGATGGATATGCATCAAACATTGCAAGGTGTGTTACAGGTGGGAAATTGCAAGGGATGAAGAGTCATGACTATCATGTGTTCATGGAGAGGCTCATGCCTATAGCATTTCGGGATCTGCTTGATAAACCAATATGGGATGCTTTGACGGATCTTAGTCGTTTCTTCAAAGACTTATGTTCAAAATCATTAAATGAGAAGGACATGTCTGTACCCTTTCGAAAGGGTGATGGGAAACCTTAAGAGAAAGGTTAAGAATAGAGCTTATGTCGAGGGGTCGATATGCGAGGCATACAATTTCGATGAGATATCTACGTTTGTCTCAGACTATTTTCTGGACGAAGTCTTGACAAAGGCCAATCGAGTATCGAGACATGATGATGGGGGAAATGTTGAACTAAATGGTCGACTATCTGTATTTGGTCTATCGGGCCGCGCTTATGGAAAAGGGAAGTGCATATTCCTCTCTGAGCAAGAATTACATGCTGCACATACTTACATTCTTCTCAATTGTGAGGAGATTGACGAATTTGTGAGGTACACATGTAAACTTGGTAATTTATCTTTTAAGTTGACAATTTATTCCAATATGTTAATGTTTATAACATGGTATAGATTGTACGATGACGAGTTAAAAGTGAAGCATCCCGGCATAACTGATAAAGATATTCAAATCAATCGGGATAAAAACTTTGCACTTTGGCTAAAGGACAAAGTAAGTTCAATTTTTAAGCACGTATATATATATATATATATATATATATATATATATATATATATATATATATATATATATATATATATATATACTCCATGTTAACTATGACTTCATTTAATAAGGTGGAGTTTTTGTAGGCTTTGACTAAGGAATCAATGATTCCGGCTAATGTACAAGTCCTAGCTATGGGACCAGACAGGGACCAAGTCACCCGCAATGGTTACAAAATAAATGGTTGTGAATTTCACACAAAGGCATATGGGCACGGTAAAAGAACAATGAACTCTGGAGTGTGTGTCCAAGGAGATTGTTACAATGAGCTTGGTCGTGCCTTTTATGGGGAGTTGGAGGAAATCGTAGAGTTGTCGTACAAGGGCACGTACGGGGGTCATATTCACTTGTTCAAGTGCCATTGGTTTGATTCAGAAAAAGGGATACGTGTTGACAGACATGGAATCATCGATATTGACCTCCATAGGTCTGCGTACTCCAACGAACCGTTTGTATTACCAACTCAAACAATACAAGTATACTACACTCCTAGTCCAGTTAGGAAAAGGGATAGACCGCCTATAGATTGGCAAGTTGTAATTCATACTCCCGCGCGTAGTCGTGTCCAAGTAATAGACTGGGATTTCTACCAAGAGGAAATGCTTCAGAGACCTCCTATAATAAATATAGAGGGCAACAATAATGTAATCCAGTTAGAGGGTGGAGATGAACCTGATGAATTGGATCCCAAGACAGTTATTGTACAAGATGACAGTGATATTGAGGAAGAGTTATTGACTGACACTGACACAGAATCTGAAGAAGATGGTTATGAATCTCCGATACTTGTACAAAATGATTCTGACTCATCAGACAACGATTTTCATTAAAATGTATGTTTAGTTTTAATTGTACAAAATGTATGTTTATGTTCATGTTCATGTTTAGTTCATAATTATGTACCTTTCATTTATGTTCTCTATATAGGAATGTTCTCTATATCCTTAACTATATCATTTGTAGTTGTTGTAGTTAACTATTTTGCAGTCATGTTTATGTACCTTTCACTTATGGTAATCGTAGTTAACTATTTCATACAATTAATTGTCATTCATAATTTCATACTAACATCCTAATTTTTTTTATTTATAGATGTCTTCTGAATCTGTTGCACGAAAGCGCGGGTTGGGTCGGGGCCCTAATCATGTGTCGAAGGCCCCGGCTAATCCGGATGATCGCATTCTTATACAGATCCGTCCTCCTTCAGAAAGCACGTAAGTTAAACATCGTGTATATATAAGGGTTTAATATTTCCATTGTTATAAATATATTTTAATGTAAATTATTGTATATTGTAGTGATTTTCAAGATAGTAAAATTGTGAAGTGCATTTCACAATTATGCTTACAGAACTGGCCTACGCCAGTGATTACATGGGTGAGCACACCTCTCGCCCATAAGGATGCAGTTTGGGCTGAATTTCAGGTATATTTATTTAATCACTCTGATAGATAATACATAGTTAATCAACTAATAGTTTAGTAATGTTGTATTATGTTAATATAATAGTTTTAATATTATTATTGTTGTTTTATTTACAGAAGCGGTATAGATGGGACGACGCACATGCATCAGTTATTCAGGCACTGTTCTGGCAGAAGTGCGCCGTCTGGACTAAAGATAATCTAAACAAAGAACGACAGAAAGTCCTGCACAATGCTGAGATTGACCATCCAGGACAGGGTGAGCAGTATATGCATGAGCATTGCCCCTGGTGGTGCGCACATCCCATATGGGTGCAGATGTGTGAGCAGTGGAGAGCTGAGAGCTAGGTCAAGAGACGTAAGACTGTCGCCTCGAACAGATCCTCAGGTGTATCTGAAGGCGAAAAGGCAAAAGACACGTACAAGGGCGGCAATATATCTCAGCTGCAACATATTGCTGCTAGGGTACGTATGTATAACAAGCTTATTGGCTTAGTTATTTGTCTTTATGTTTACAGTCATGTTTTGTAGCTAAAATATCATATGTTTACATATTAATATGAGAACATGAACTGTAGGAGTCTGAGTCTCAAGGTCAACCTATCAATTGGTTGGATGTGTATGTGGCCACCCGTGATGGTCTGCCTGATGCTGTTCAGATAGCGGTAATAAGTTAACTTTAAACATATTATAGTCATGTTTTTTAGCATTTCGTATTTATTTTTAACTATTTATTTGTTGACCTTCTGACAGGACACTTATAAGGGCTTAATGAACGAGCGCTATCCTGAAGGCACCCCGCGTCCGGCGATTGATCAAGAATTGTGGGAGAGGGCGTCCGTCGTGAAGAAAAATTATGTTAAAGGCCAAGGACAAAGACGACGCCCGACCATCAGTGGCACAGGCAGCTCTGCTACCCAGTCTACACAGTCTATACAGTCATCAGGTCATCCGGCCTATCATACTCCTGCTGACTGTGTGAGAGCGATCTGTCAAAATCGTGATCTTCTTCTTATACTAGGCGGGCATCTGCATTCTCTGAATCCTGATGACTTGGCGAAGGCAGTGGCGGAAGTAGCAACATCACATCATCAGGGTGGCGACCAGGTACTTTTAATGTTTCATTACGTACATTGTCTATTATTTAGCTTTTCCCAAGTCATAGCAGTATCAACACATGTAACATATATGTTTTATTCTTTTGTTAATTACAGGGTACTAATTTGAATGATCCATGAAGAGCTAGACCAGTCATGCATGTTAGATTTGTAAAGCCTTGTTAGACTTGTTTTTTAGATTTTTAAAGCCTTGTAATCTTTTAAACTACTTATCTTTGGACTGTATTGGTTTACAATTCTATTATATGGATGTTTACGATTGTATTGTGTTGTGTTGATTTAGATTCATTCTTTGGACTGTATGTATGGATGGATGTTTATCATATAGTAGTTATCATGGATGGATGGATGCTTATATATACTGCTGTGTGTTGGGATAAAAAGCAGGTACAAAGCAGGTTATTTTTGGGAAATCAATAAAACAGGAAAAATATTTAAAAAAAAAAATTAGCGACCGCACGCAGTCGCTGATACAGTATTAGCGACCGAGTAAGGTGCTTCTACTTCAGCGACCGCCTGCGGTCGCTATTACCGGTCGCTGACACGTGTGCCACATCACGTTTGACACATGACTCAGCATGAGTCAGAATAGCGACAGCTGAGGTCACTGATTGCGGTCGCTAAAAATGCGGTCGCTATTCTTGGTCACTGATGTCATTTTAGCGACAAGATTTTTTGCGACTACGATTAACGACTGCATCCGGTCGCTGATACCCATATGCGACTATATGCGGTCGCAGATGTGCGGTCGCTGATAAGCCTTTTTGTTGTAGTGGGACGAGTCGGGGAACGGAGTGATGGACCAGATGATAGTATTAGTAGTCCTCACTATTCTGTTAAATAGTGTGACAATAATTGTAATGAGGACTCCTTTTGAGTTTGTATAATCTCTAGTAGACAATAATTGTATTCAAACTCACAGTTATGTTTTGTCGTATTGTACACGACAGTTGTATTAGTAAGTTGTGTTTGTATTCTGTATCATGTATCTGACGACCCAAGATGGGTGATGAATACCTAATTTTGGGGGCGTCACACAATGTATTTGGCTGATACAAGGTGGCAATAGATCAGATATGGCTGTGTTTTAAAGCACATGGGAGATCTAGGGTTGGTGAACAACCCAAATCATGGCAAGATTTGCAAGCTATCTCATTAAAATAAATCCAAAAATGCTATGTTATTAAACTAACAAAGCATTTAAGGGTATTATTGTCCATAGTAGTTGAATCTAGGGTTTAATCAATATATTTTAAACGTTAAAGTTTTTTAAATAATTTCTAGGGTTTGAAAAATTAAGTTTAAAGTTTAATAAAATTTTAATTATAACACACTAATTAAAATTAGGGTTTTAAATAATTAGGGTTTCTTGATATTATTAGGGTTCCCAAATTATGAATTAGGGTTTCCTAATTAACATTACAATTTACTAAAATACTCCATCTGTTCCTTAATATAGGTCGTTTTAGAGAAATATTTTTATTCCTAAATATAAGTCGTTTAAGAATTTCAAGTAAGCATTAATTGCTTAGTTTCCATTATTACTCCAAGTAATAAATATAACTTTGGTTCTCTCACTATTTTTTATCCAATAATTAACACTCTCTTTTTTCAATACAAGGGCAATATAAACAATTGATAGTATATTTAATATTTTACAATCATTTCCTTAATACTTGTGCACAATTTTAAAACGACCTATATTAAAGAACGGAGGGAGTAATAGTTAGGGTTTAAGATCCAATAATTAGCATTAGTGTTTCTAGTTAATTAGGGTTTTTAAATATCAAATAGAGTTTCCCTAATTAACAATAAATTCTAAAGCACACATAAATTATCACATAACATAGTTACCAAATAACCTTGAACTCGTATTTGAGTTTCAAATTAGGGTTTTCAAATTAATACTAGGGTTTTGACATTATACACCATAATTAACCAACCATTATCAGTCTATATATACATTACATATTTATAGCACTGGAATATAAATAATATTATATTAATATTCTCTCTCCTTATTCCAAATCTAGAATTAGGGTTTGGATTTCATATCTGATATATCTTTCATATATATCATTATTAATTAAATTAAAATAATTAACTTAATTAATCTAAAATAAATTCATATAATAAAATAATTATTATAATAATTCTATAATCATCTCATATATTATTTAAATAATATAATAATCATATTTTCATAAAAATTAATGTTAAAATCATTTCTACTACAAAATTAATTATTATAAGAATATACTTTATAATGATCAATAATTCTAAAATAAAATTATTTATAATTATTCATGTAATAAGTATATTTTTATTTATCACATAAATACATACGCTTTACCTTAAACATATTCCCACCTTTAAAAAAAATTATACGCCAAATTTCTTATTTATTTATATAAAAAATATCGGGTTATTACATGAATAATAAATCATTTGCAATAACAAGAATTTTCTTTAGTTTCACACTGAATTACATTCCAATGATGAAAGAGTATAATACTATCGAAGGTTCAATAATATTCAATTGATTAAGAAGAATTATCAATACTACAATAATATTCAACAAAATGGGATATTCCCAAATTTCATGTTGAGTGATCAAATGGATCAAGAACTACTCGAGGAATCATCAGTTATTAAAGCTGAATTACCTCAAGAATATAAGTTAGTTATAAAAACTAATTATACTCTTCTGCAAGTACATGAAGTGATCAACTCCATTGTACCCTATATTATGCATAATACTCAACATAATGCGCAAGGGTCGTTTTACGACAATAAAGTTCCCCCATTTATAAGGGTTGTTCTTCTCAGTCTTACATCATGAGTCCGTACCACATCAATATGGTTTAGATTTCTTTCAAAGAATTACTATGATTTCAACATATAATATCAATATTGATCTAGTCGAAATCACTTGCATAGATCTTCCAACAATAAATCAGCTCATAATAAATAGAACATTTCATGATATAACAAATATTAGTCTAGCCAAAACAAATAGCTGAAACATGGCTCGTAAATAGTTCCAATAATAGAACAAGAATCAATTGCACTATGTGCGAATAACAATAATCATTATAGATGTGAATAACTATCAATAAATAACAATCTTAGATGTGAAATAATCAACAATAATTATCCACCACTATTCTTGAAAAATAATAACTCGAGTTCGAGTTAGGGAACTTGCATATTAATAACAACTTGCATAATATGCGAATATCAATAAATATCATAGATATGGAATAATTAACAATAATTATCAACTAACATGCTTGAAAAATAATAACTCGAGTTTGAGTTAGGAATGTGACACCCCCAAATCCGGGTACTTCAATTCCACGGGATTTGGTGTTCACTGTACAAATATCATCTATCTATCTACCCATAATAAATGCAAACCATGCAATAGATAGAAATAAATCCTCTCCTTAAGGAGTTACATTATCTGAATTAAATACATAAATCCCAGGTCATACTAACCTTAAATCTCAAATGCAGAAATATAAACAAATAATAGTCTTACACAATATTAACATAAGTCTGAAACATAAATACATAATCACATAAACAACAAGTCTTCATCACTTGTTAATCTTGCCCTTGCCTTTGCTAGTAGAAGGCTCTTCGGACCTTTCGTTCTTAACTGCAATGTTATTATTATGCAAGAGTGAGCACGATTGCCCACAAGTATAATAGTACAACAATAAAATAATAACATGCGAGTGAATCAAAAAAAACTTCTGTAACAAGAAAACTCTGCTTTTGAATAAAGAATGAATAACAAGAATCAAAAGAACTTCTGAGGGTCATAAGACCTTGAACTATGTTCTAGGTTGTCAAGTGTTTATACTTGAAACATTTAACAGTCATAAGACTATGGACTCTTCTTCTCGTACTTAGGGGGATCAGCCCTTAGTACCATACTGTGCACAATATCTAAACGCTAAAGCGTAAATAATCCCCTATTAAAGGGTTGTTCATCTCAGTTTGACGTCGGAGTCCGCACCAAAGGAAGTTTGGTTTAGATAAGCTCAATAAAAGTTGTAGAATTTATAACGCTCATCAACTATGGACTAGTTGAATCAATAAGGGTTCGCCAGTCTTACAAGGTTTAACAATAATTGATATTCAATTTGAATAATAAAATTCAAGATGTATACAATCGAATAAGTATTGTATAATAGGAATTATGCTTTTAAAGAATGATAACATCTAATATGAAATCTTGACTTGAACAATAGTAAACAAGATAGAATAAGGAACTTGCTTTATGTAAAGAAACAAGGTTTAAGAACTTGCCTCGTGTGTAGGCTAAACGATTACTACTTTCGTTCACCACAAGTCCTACACACATACCATATGTATTCACGACATTCATTAGTTATATTTTCACTTAATTATTTAATATAAACTCCACTTTATTTAACAAATTATTACCCTTCTAATTTAATTTCTTAATTAAATTAGAATATTTTCATTCCCTTACTATTATTACACTCGAATAAATTATTTAATAATAATTTTCATCGAATATTTATTTTATTCCATAAATATTTTAACTAAAATATTTATTTTATTTTATAAATATTTTAATAATAATTTTCATCGAATATTTATTTTATTCCATAAATATCTCAATTAAAATATTTATTTTATTTTATAAATATTTTAATTAATAATTTTCATCGAATATTTATTTTACTCCATCAATATCTCAATTAAAATATTCATTTTATTTTATAAATATTTTAATAATAATTTCCATTGAATATTTATTTTATTTCATAAATATCTCAATTAAAATATTTATTTTATTTGATAAATATTTTAATTAATTATTATTATTTGTTTATTATTATTTATTTATTTATTTATTTATTTATATTTTAGTTTTTTGCCCGCCGGGACTGGGTAATTTAGTTTGGTAACATCCGCCGGGGGCGGGGTTACCCAGACTCAATTTCTGCAGTTTATGCAGTTCACACGTAACAAGGCCAATTTAGGCCAAAAAAATATCCTAAGTTCACCCATATGTTCTTGTGAAGAACATAGAAAACATAGCCATAAATTCCAATTTCCTTATCCATATATTAATTTAAGCATACCCAAATATTATAATTCATATATGATCATTACCCAACTTTTCTAACATGATTTTAACAAGTTAAAACACAAATTTTTCAGAATCAAAACATATAATTTCACTGTTCTTGAAAGTTTTGAACACAAAACATAAAAATTAACATTACGGGTTCGTTATAACACCAAATCTATCCATTCGAAGTTTGATTCCTTCATTTTAATATACATAATCATATACAATGTAAATTTATGATACAACATATGATTTGACACATAAAATTCATGCGTAAAGGCCATATGGCCATATTTTATGTTCTGTATTTTGAAGAAAGTATATATACGACATGTTTTTATAAAATTGATGCTATGGAATTATACAATATATATAATAAAACATGATATGATGACATTTTATCACATAAATAACACATAATCTTTACTCTTTTCCAATTACAGAGCTATTACAGAACTTGAAAGCCATTTTCTTATAAAACTTAAACAACGTAATTTGAAATTGGTTTAAAGGAATTACCCAGAGTATAAAGTGTAGATTAGAAGAGATGATCCTTGATGATCCTTTCTCAGTTACTTGATCAATCACACACTCATAACTTCCCTCAAAATTATCAATTTCTCTCTGAATAGTTTGTCAGACTTAGAAAAATAACATAAAAGACAATACGTATATAATTTATAAACTGATGCAGTTGTGGTCAGTTAATCGATCATGGGTTAACTGCCCTCAACTTCTACTAATGCCTTGTTTGGCTAACCTTAAAAGAATTATAACCATTTAATTTAACGATTCTCTTATACTATAGTTTAAATCATGTCACATGCAATTACACAATAAATCAAATATCTTATTTAATTTGAATAAAATATGATAATTTCTCATTAATTCACATAGTCACATAATTAATTTTCTCATTAATTAGTAATTTAAATAAAATAATATTAGGCTTATTAAATATTTCTTTTAATTCAATAAGCTCACATAATTACATACTTTGAATAATAAATATTCTCCACATTAATTTAATAAATATAACACATATAATTAAATTAATCTACTACAATTTCATCAATTAATTATTTAATCTAATAATTAAATCATAGAAAATATTTATTTAATTCAATAAATATTAAAATTAAATTACAAAATCTCGTTTGTCACATATTTCCCCCCTTAAAAGGATTTTGTCCTCAGAATCATGATTCAATCAATTCGTCCCGTTACATTCTCCCCCCTTAAAAAGATTATGTCCCCAGAATCGCTTACACATAAATTACTCAAATAAATGAGGGTAATTCTTCATTATATTCTCTTCGAGTTCTCACGTTGCTTCTTCAGTATTGTGGTTCCTCCAAATTACCTTAACAAAAGGTATTACTTTATTTCTGAGTACTTGCTCTTTCCGGTCAACAATCTGAACAGGAATTTCTTCATAGGATAGATCTTTCTCAAAATGTAGGGGTTCATATTCAATCACGTGCTTATAACCGGGTTTGTAGGGTCGTAAAACTGAAACATGGAAGACATTGTGGACATTTTTGAGTGCTGGAGGTAAGGCTACCTCATACGCAACTTCATCGATTCTTCGCAGTACTTCAAAGGGTCCAATGAATCTTGGGCTTAATTTCCCTTTCTTTCTGAACCTGATCTTTCCCTTCCAAGGAGAGACTTTCAAAAATACATAACTATCCGGTTCAAACTCAACATTTTTATGGTGTGGATCAGTGTAATTCTTCTGCCTATCTTGAGCTGCTACCAGTCTTGTTCGGATCACTTTAACTATCTCTGCTGTCTGCTGTACTAGTTCGGGACCTAATAATTGTCTCTCGCCAACTTCATCCCATTATAGCGGAGTTCTGCACTTTCTGCCGTATAACGCTTCGTAAGGCGGCATGCCAATACTAGCATGGTAACTGGTTTTATAGCCAAACTCTACAAGCGGTAGGTGATCATCCCAATTTCCTTTAAAGTCCATTATACAAGCTCTTAACATATCTTCTAGTGTCTGAATCGTTCTTTTACTCTGCCCATCTGTCTGAGGGTGATAAGCTATACTCATTCGCAATTGCGTACCCATGCATTCGTGTAGACGTTTCTAGAAGTTAAATGTAAAGCACGGATCCCTATCGGAAACAATTGACACCGGAATTCCGTGCCTCAAAATAATCTCTTTCACATATAACCTTGCCAACTGATCTAAGTTGAATCTGATTTTGACCGAAAGGAAGCATGCGGATTACGTCAATCGGTTAACGATAACCCATACTGCGTCATATGTGATGCCCCCAAAATAGGTATACATCACCCATTCTGAGTCGCCAAATTCATGGTACAGAAATAAATACAACTTCAGTAATACAATTGTCGTGCAGAATACGACAATACATATACTGTGAGTTTGAATACAAATATTGTCTTACTAGAGAGTATACAAACTCAAAAGGAGTTCTCATTACAATTATCACACTATTTTACAGAATAGTGAGGACTACTAATGCAACCATCTGGACCGTCAATCCATTCCCCGACTAGTCCCAGCTATATTCTCATTTCCTGAAGAGAACAGTGAAAGAAAGGGTGAGCTCAACTAGCCCAGTAAAAAATATTATGACTAAGATAATGTATAACAAATTATCATTAGTCTTCAACAGGGAAAAATCTAATAAAATATAATAGACAACAAGTTTTAGATCAACAACTGCAGTGGAAAAAGCAATCCATTAGAAGAGTCAAGTAGAGCATAAAACCTACTATCTTCTATGATTTAAAAGATTTATCATCAATTTTATTGCTGAGATTCAGCTTAATAAATAATCCACATCATCGAATCATCCCTACACTACCGGCCAAAGTTAATCGTATTTTCATCAACGGTCATGATCATGCCATAAAAAAATTCATCTTTGCACCCTTGGCCGAAGAGAATCCATGGCCATAATCATACCAAAAATTGTCCATCAATGCACTACGGGCCAATGAAGACTTTTACCACATCATTTGTAATATTACGGTCATGATTATACCGAATAATCCCTGGTCATAATCATACCAATTCCATCTATGCACTACAGGCCACAGATGACTTTTAAAATAATATAAACATGAGGATGATGACAATGATATAATAATTCAATTAAACAAGTTCAAGGATAAATTTTAAAGATTTATAATTTAATTTATCCAGAAATCAATAATGTCCAAATTGTCAACATGATACTACTTTGTGGAGTAAAATTCAAGAATAATACTCAGTTGGTCATGTTCATCTCAACACCTGTTCATCTTTGCACTACGGGCCAAAGATATTCATCAGGTAATCATTCATCTTTGCACTATAGGCCAAAGATATTCAATAATATCATCATTTAGGACTGAGGATGATGAAAAATATCTTAAAGAAAATGAATCCAGTGAGATAAAAGAACAAATATTAGAGATTCGTATTACAGTTTATCCAAGTTCAATAATATTCTGAAATAACCAATTTCAAAGCAGAATTCAAAAATAATGATCAAAACATAGATACAATCAAAGATAGTAACTATAATAGCCATCTTGGATAAAAAGAGGAAAATTTTATTTTTCAGTGAATAGTGTCGTATTCGTGAATAGTGTTGTACACATGAATAGTAACCCCGACACAAAAAGTTCTAAATTTGATAAAAAGTTCAAACCAGTATTTCGACATAATGATATTGAAAGAAGTAATATCATTTACGAAAAAAAAATAACATCCCTTACCTCACAATAACCGTACTTCTGACTGAATTTCAGATATAGTGCTGACAGAAACTTGCACTGAATAGAAACTCTTAAAGTATCAAAATACTCAGAAAATACGCTCAAGAATATAGAGAGAGAAAGACAGAAAACTTATGAATTCTTGTGTGATTTTCAATTCTAACTTAGCCCTCTATTTATAGGAAAATGTTAGCACGCCGAAGCAGACTTGACCTACAACCTGATGGCTTTACCTGCTACTATTGCCACCCACCACATTTGAAATAAAATTCAGTACATTTCTTCACCAACCATAAGTGGGGCCCACTCAGTTCTAGAATTTTCTACCAAAATCATTTATAAACCTAATTTTCGAATCAGTCACCTCTTAAAATTCATAACAAATCATACGTTTATTTTAACGGTTCAAAATTTGTGGACATATACTCAACTTATATATGTATAACATATCCAAAAATCACAACGATCCAACGGTCGGATTAAAAATTATAACTCACGCAATATATCTGAAAAATATTGATTTGATTTTTAATACCTCCATTCCGACAGAAATACTGATAAAACACCCCAACATTAATTCCTTCATTAATAACCACATAAATAAATCCATCATTTATATCCACATAAAATAAATATTTTCTTATCATATATATCAATAATTAATTATTCACAAATAATATTACAGAATCACAATTATGACAACCAGCCCGTTCCCAAGAAAGAGGGGACTTTCCGATAAGGATTTCTCCTTACTAGCGCGCAATTAGGTGACCAAACCTCTCCTTAGACAGAACTTTCTAGACATAGCCAATAATTTTATTTAATAATATTATTCAAATAATATGAATTATTGATTTAATAATGAAAAATATTGTGCAGTAACAATTATTGAAACAACAATAATATAAAATATCAACGTAGCAATTATTGAATCAATAAAATAAAATATTGAACAGTAACTACTGTAATAATTATTGAGTAGTGCCTTCTTAAGTAAGGATCAATAATTCAAAAATACTGTACAAAACCGTGTGCTACTGTGCAACCACGCGTATTACTGTATTTTAACCGCCGAGTATTCCAACAGTGTTAACGGTAACGGCGGTATTCCAACAATGTTAACGGTAACAACTACGCCGTTATTTATAAAAACTCAATTTTATCGTTATCTTTATCCGACCATTTTCCATTATGGGGCCCACAAATAGTTGCGTCGTCGTACGAATATTCCCCGACAGAAAGAATATTCCACGACCAAACGAATATTCCCCGACAACAATGAGTATTTTATAACCACTTGTTTATTTTGCAAAATTTACACATTTTACCCATAACTAAAATATTATATCAAAATAACACCTTATTATTCACAATAATTATTAGAGAAAATTTGATTTTATTCATTAATAAGTTAGGGTCTTACAACCTCCCCTCCTTATGAAATTTCGTCCCCGAAATTTACGTACGTACCTAATATGCCGAATAGATGGGGATACCTTGACTTCATTTCAGATTCTAACTCTTGAGGTATCTCCTTCTACGTTAAATCTTTCGCTATCTCGTCCGGTTCTTAATCAATAATGTGGTTCGAATCATCCATATATTTACGTAACATCGATACGAAATAAATATTATGAACACGCGACATACTTGGCATTTAAAACAAGTCTATAGGTCACAGTTCCTACTCGATTGAGGATTTCAAATAGACCAATAAAATTGAGGGTTGAGATTTCCTCTCTTCATCGACTCTTGCTCCTAGAATAACGCCCCCTTGAACCTTCTTCTTCACATTCATCAGCTCTGAGTCTGTAGCTTGAGCGGCTTTAACTTTATCGATTTAAAGTCGATTCTAATTGTATATTTGCTATCTTCACGTAGGTTCGTATATTCACACTCGTAAATGCATACGATCTTCTGCTCAACGCGTCAGCTACCACGTTCGCTTTTTCCACGATGGTATTAAATGGTATAATCGTAATCTTCAACAGCTCGAGCCAACGTTTTCAGCGCATAATACGTTCATTTCAGGTGAAGAAATATTTTAAGGGTTTTAGAAATAGGTTTTATACTGGGGTCAAGTTTAAACGTTGAGCGCAAGTAGGAGAAATAAAAGAATATGTAGAACCGGTATTGAATAAGGTATAAACTTCGCAAGAGTTTATGATTAACTTATTCGTGATAACTTCGTTTGGGTTCCTCGACAAACGCTCTTACTTAAACTACCGACGTTGACTTGTCTAGGACATCCTTTGACATCACTATCCCCGCTGGACTTGACTTCACTACAAGACAAAATCGAGCTAGGTGACCTTCTCTTCCGCAATTGAAATACAGTTTGGGTTGCTGCGTATAGTTTGGACGGATGTGTCCCTCTTTTCCGCATTTGAAACATACGACCGGTGGTCGTTCTTCTTCTTTTGAAACGGGTGCTAGTGTTGCTGTCTTTTCATCATTATTGAACCTCCTTTTCTTGAAATTTCTACTTCTATTATCTTGGCCATGATTACCACCGAAGTGGTTACCATTCTTGGCATGATAATTTCCTCTATGATTGTTGTCACCGCTTCGATGACTGCTACCACTGGTATTATCATTTTTTCGGCTGCTTTATCTTGGTTGGGTTAACTCATTTTTGCGCTCCAATAACTGAGCCCTATTTACAACATCTGAATACAAACACAGTTTGTGAAAAATTGGGTGTTGACGTATCTCGGGTTTCAAACCTCTTAAAAACATCCGCGTCATTCTCTCCTCGTTATCAACTAAGTGGGACGCAAACTGGGACAACTCGGCAAACTTAGCTTCGTACTGTGACACGGTCATATTGTTTTGCTCCAGCTTGATGAATTCCACTTCCTTCATGTGACGAATACTTTCGGGAAAGTACTTGTCATTGAACAATTCTTGGAACTTCTCCCAAGACATCTTGAGTGCGTCGGGCTGGGTACGTTTTACAGATTCCCACCAATGATCTGCTTCTTCATGCAACATAAAGGTGGCGAATGGAACCTTTTGCTCCTCTAAGCATTCCAAGACATCAAATATCTTGGTGATCTGCTTTATCCATGTCTCTGCCTTAAGTGGTTCTGGCTTTCCCAAAAACTTTGGTGGTCCTAGCTCCTTAAACTACTTAGCGGTGACCAACCGTGGGTTACCAGTGTTTCCACCTGTATTATGAACAGGAGTCTCTCTCGTTTGGTGTTGCATGAATTCTAAAAAGCTCCTAAACGTACTGTCGTTCGTCATTTGGTCGGTGTCGTTGTTCACCTAAGGATTATTGCCTTCCTGATGCACATTATCCTGAGTATTGATCTGTGGTGACTCAACAGTCTCCTGTGCTCTATTGCTATTCTCAACATTCTCGGATGTCATTTTCAAATACTGTCACAAAACAAGGGTTAATTGACATGCAACATATTATCCCTATATTCTGACCGACCAAACAAATACCAAATAAACTTAGTCAGGTCATACTAGCGAAGGAATTCCTCGTCTCTCCCCTCCGAGTTCTTGTCTCACATCTCAGCAAGGGATCATATCCCTAAGCTTTGATACCAACTGTGTCGCCCCCAAAATAGGTATACATCACCCATTCTGAGTCGCCAAATACATGGTACAGAAACAAATACAACTTCAGTAATACAATTGTTATGCAGAATACGACAACACATATACTGTGAGTTTGAATACAAATATTGTCTACTAGAGAGTATACAAACTCAAAAGGAGTTCTCATTACAATTATCACACTATTTCACAGAATAGTGAGGACTACTAATGCAACCATCTGGACCGTCAATCCATTCCCCGACTAGTCCCAGCTATATTCTCATTTTCTGAAGCGAACAGTGAAAGAAAGGATGAGCTTAACTAGCCCAGTAAGAAATATTATGACTAAGATAATGTACAACAAATTATCATTAGTCCTCAACAGGGAAAAATCTGATAAAATATAATAGACAATAAGTTTTAGATCAACAACTGCAGCGGAAAAAATAATCCATTAGAAGAGTCAAGTAGAGAATAAAACCTACTATCTTCTATGATTTAAAAGATTTATCATCAATTTTATTGCTGAGATTCAGCTTAATAAATAATCCACATCATCGAATCATCCCTGCACTACGGGCCAAAGATAATCGTGTTTTCATCCACGGTCATGATAATGTCATAAAACAATTCATCTTTGCACCCTTGGCCGAAGAGAATCCATGGCCATAATCATACTAAAAATTGTCCATCAATGCACTACGGGCCAGTGAGGACTTTTACCACATCATTTGTAATATTACGGTCATGATTATACCGAATAATCCCTAGTCATAATCATACCAAGTCCATCTATGCACTACAGGCCACAGATGACTTTCAACAGAATATAAACATGAGGATGATGACAATGATATAATAATTCAATTAAACAAGTTCAAGGATAAATTTTAAAGATTAATAATTTAATTTATCCAGAAATTAATAATGTCCAAATTGTCAACATGATACTATTTTGTGGAGTAAAATTCAAGAATAATACTCAGTTGGTCATGTTCATCTCAACACCTGTTCATCTTTGCACTACGGGCTAAAGATATTCATCAGGTAATCATTTATCTTTGCACTACAGGCCAAATATATTCAGTAATATCATCATTTAGGACTGAGGATGATGAAAAATATCTTAAAGAAAATGAATCCAGTGAGATAAAAGAAAAAATATTTAGAATTCGTATTACAGTTTATCCAAGTTCAATAATACTCCGAAATAACCAATTTCGAAGCAGAATTCAAAAATAATGATCAAAATATGGATACAATCAAAGACAGTAACCATAATAGCCATCTTGGATAAAAAGAAAAAAATTTCATTTTTCGATAAATAGTGCCGCATTTGTGAATAGTGTCGTATACGTGAATAGTACCGTATACGTGAATAGTAACCCCTACACAAAAAGTTTCAAATTTGATAAAAAGTTCAAACCAATATTTCGGCATAATGATATTTAAAGAAGTAATATCATTTACGAAAAAAAATAACATCCCTTACCTCAGAATAACCGTACTTCTGACTGAATTTCGGATATAGTGCTGACAGAAAATTGCACTGAATAGCAACTCTCAAAGTATCAAAATACTCACAAAATATGCTCGAGAATATAGAGAGAGAAAGAGAGAAAACTTATGAATTCTGGTGTGATTTTTAATTCTAACTTAGCCCTCTATTTATAGGAAAATGTTAGCACGCCGAAGCAGACTTGACCTGCAACCTGATGGCTTTGCCTGCTACTATTGCCATCCACCACATTTGAAATAAAATTTAGGACATTTCTTTACCAACCACAAGTGGGGCCCACTCAATTCTAGAATTTTCTACCAAAATTATTTATAAACCTAATTTTCGAATCAGTCACCTCTTAAAATTCATAATAAATCATACGTTCATTTTTAACGGTTCAAAATTTGTGGACATATACTCAACTTATATATGTATAACATATTCCAAAATCACAACGATCCAACGGTCGGATTAAAAATTATAACTCACACAATATATCTGAAAAATACTGATTTAATTTTTAATACCTCCATTCCGACAGAAATACTGATAAAATACCTCAACATTAATTCCTTCATTAATAACCACATAAATAAATCCATCATTTATATTCACATAAAATAAATATTTTCTTATCATATAAATCAATTATTAATTATTCACAAATAATATTACAGAATCACAATTATAACAACCAGGCCGTTCCCAGGAAAGAGGGAGCTTTTCGATAAGGATTTTTCCTTACTGGCGCGCAATTAGGTGACCAAACCTCTCCTTAGACAGAACTTTATAGACATTGCCAATAATGCTATCTAATAATATTATTCAAATAATATGAATTATTGATCCGATAATGAAAAATACTGTGCAGTAACAATTATTGAAACAACAATAATATAAAATATCAATGTAGCAATTATTGAATCAATAAAATAAAATATTGAACAGTAACTACTGTAATAATTATTGAGTGGTGCCTTCTTACGTAAGGATCAATAATTCAAAAATATTATGCAAAACCGTGTGCTACTGTGCAACTACGCGTATTACTGTATTTTAACCACCGGGTATTCCAACAGTGTTAACGGTAACAACTACGCCGTTATTTATAAAAATTCAAGTTTGTCGTTATCTTCATCCGACCATTTTTCGTTATGGGGCCCATAAATAGCTGCGCCATCGTACGAATATTCTCCGACAGAAAGAATATTTCACGACCAAACGAATATTCCCCGACAACAATGAGTATTTTATAACCACTTGTTTATTTTGCAAAATTTGCATATTTTACCCATAACCAAAATATTATATCAAATTAACACCTTATTACTCATAATAATAATTAGAGAAAATTTGATTTTATTCATTAATAAGTTGGGGTCTTACATCATAGCCTTTCTGAGTTGTCAGAAGGCCAACCACGAAGTCCATCGTAATATGTTCCCATTTCCATTCTAGGATCTCCAACGGTTGTAGCAACCCACTCGGCCTCTGATGTTCTACTTTCACTTTCTAACAGGTTAGACATTTGGCAACACACTCTTCAACATCTTGATTCAAATTTGGCCACCAGAAATGTTGTCGAAGATCTTGGTACATCTTGGTACTACTAGGGTGAATCGAATATCGTGAACTATGAGCCTCGCTCAAAATATCTTCCTTAATCTCTGGAACTGGCGGTACCCAAATTCTACTCTCAAATCTTAGTATTCCTTCCTTGTCCATCTTGAATCTCGGTTCGGTTCCTTCGGATATCTTCTTTCTTACCTTTTGACATTCTTCATCCTGAAGTTGACCCTCCTAAACTTTATCCAGTAGTGATGTACCAGATTGCATCTGAAACAACTTCTCATCAATCTCCATAGGATACTTCACTTCCAACTCTAGTTTCTCCATTTCTGAAATTAGCTCCTCCTGAGCGGGCAACGTCATCAATTTCTCTCGACCCTTTCTACTTAAGGCATCGGGAACCACATTTGCCTTACCCAGATGGTATAAAATCTCACAATCATAGTCCTTGATTAACTTCAACCACCTTCTTTGGCGCATATTCAAGTCCTTCTGTGTAAAAATATATTTCAGGCTCTTCTGGTTTGTATTTATTTCACACTTCTCCCCATAGAGATAGTGCCTCCAGATTTTCAAAGCAAAAACCACTGCAGCTAACTCCAAGTCGTGGGTCAGATACCCCTTTTCATAATCCTTCAATTGTCGTGATGCATACGCAATGACTCTGCCATTTTACATAAGCACACAGCCAAGTCCTTTATGCGACGCATCACTATAAATAACAAAATTTCCTGTATCATCCGAAAGAGATAACACAGGTGCTGTACTCAACCTCTTCTTCAATTCTTAAAAGCTTTCCTCACACTTCTCTGACCAAATAAATTTCACAGCTTTTCGAGTTAAATTCGTTAACGGAGTTGCGATTTTGGAAAAGTCTTGAATGAATCTTCTGTAATATCCTACCAATCCAAGAAAACTTCGTACTTCCGACGGTGTTCTCGGCTGATACCAGTTTATCACGGCTTCAACTTTGGATAGATCTACCTAAATTCCGTCTTTGTCAATCACATGTCCAAGAAATTGCACCCGCTAGATCCAAAATTTGCATTTCGAAAACTTGGCATACAACTTCTCCCTTCTTAAAGCCTCTAACGTTAACTTCAAATGCTCTTTATGTTCTTCCTTGGTTTTCGAATATACCAAAATGTCATCTATAAATACCACAACGAATTTGTCCAAACACGGCTTGAAAACTCCATTCATTAAGCCCATAAATGCTGCAGGAGCATTCGTTAGGCCAAATGATATTACCAAAAATTTGTAGTGACCATATCGTGTTCTGAATGCTGTCTTCAGTACATCCTTTGGCCTCACCTTCAGTTGATGATAACCACTCCTCAAGTCTATCTTGGAAAAGTATCTAGCTCCCTTTAATTGATCAAACAGGTCGTTGATCCTCGGTAATGGATGTCTATTATTAATCATGATCTTATTCAGTTCTCTATAATCAGTGCAGAGTCGCATCGTCCCGTCCTTCTTCTTCACAAATAACACCGACGCTCCCCATGGTGATACGCTTGGTTGAATGTACTTCTTGTCTAGTAATTCTTGTAGTTGTACCATTAATTCTTTCATCTCTATCGGTGCCATTCGGTATGGTGCCTTCGATATTAGAGTCGTTCCTGGTGCCAAATCGATCACAAATTCAACCTCTCTATCTGGCAAAAGTCCTGGCAAATCGTTCAGAAATACGTCTGCGAAGTCCCTCACTACCGGTATCTCCTCTACTTTTGAATTCTCTTTACGACTGTCAACTATGTAAGCTAAATATCCTACACAGCTTTGTCTTAACAACTTCCTGGCCTGCATCATCGTCAGACAACTCGCTTGTCTAGGCGACTTGCTACCATAAAACACAACCTTTGACGGAGTCATAAGGTTAATACGCTTCTTCTGGCAATCAATTATGGCCCCGTAATTAAATAACCAGTCCATACCCAAGATAACGTCAAATTCTCCAAGTCGAATAAGGATAAGATCTACGTTTATGATATTACCCTTAATATCCAATCTACAGTTCTTATGTACGCACTTAACAGAGATTATTTCTCTATTCACAATTTATATGTTCATGGGGTATTCTAACTCATCCTTAGGCAATTCTAAATTCTTAGCAAAGTCATCGGATATAAATGAACAAGTAGCACCCGAATCAAATAATACATAAGCATTAACTTTATTGATCGGAATGATTCCTGACACCACATCACGAGACTACACATCATCCTGTACTGTCATGTTGAATGTCCTGGCGGTCGGTCGGTTGGTTGCGGTTAGTCCTGTGTTAGTTAGAGCGCTTCCACCGCTGTTTCCCTTATTTCCTCCTGATCCTGTCCCTCCAGATCCCTTCTTAGGATAGTCTCTTGCCAGATGATCCTTTGAGCCACAAGTGAAGTAGGCACCCTTCTTTGGGTTAGGATAATTAGGCGCCATGTGGCCTTCTTGATCACAATTGTAACACACTCGTTTTTCCTTCATGCAAACTCCCAAATGTGCTTTCCCGCAAGTCGGGCATGCTTCGATCCTCTTCTTCTGACCTCTTTGTTGATTTCCCGTTGACGAGTTGTCAGACCACCTTCTCTTCTGAGTATTACCACCTCCCGTGTTACTTCCACTAGCCTTATTAATTCCTTCACTCTCATTCTTCTTCTTCTTCTGATCCTGATTATACTTGGTTACATCATCGCTTCCACATTCAGCGAGTATGGCTTTCTCTAGCACCCTAGCGAACTTATTCAACTGAAACATTGACACTTTACTATACAACTGTAACGCCCCCAAAATAGGTATACATCACCTATTCTGAGTCGTCAAATACATGGTACAAAATTCAAATACAACTTAATTATATAACAGTCGTGTAAAATACGACTAAACATATGATGTGAGTTTTAATACAAATATTATCAGATAGACAATATACAAACTCAATAGGGTCCTCATTACATTTATTATCACACTATTACATAGAATAGTGAGGACTCCTAATGCTATCGTCTGGTCCATCACTCCGTTCTCCGACTCGTCCCAACTATATTCTCATTTCCTGAAGAGAACATTGAAAGAAAGGGTGAGCTCAACTAGTCCAGTAAGAAATATAATGACTAAGATAATACAGAATAAATTATTGTGAAACCCCAGATTTTATGAATAAAGATTTAATTTTTTTTTCGAAATATTTTTTAAATATCATGGTGTGAATTTGAGATAATATTATAGTTGTGGGTAGTATTTATAAATTTTGCAAAGTATGCAAGTTGTTGTATTATATTCAATTGGTCGGGGAGTTTTATTTTTGTCGGGGAATATTCGTACGACGACACAATTATTGGTGGACCCCACAACAGAATTATTGTCGAATTGAGAAAAAGACAAAAATATTTTTATAAAAATAACGGCGGAAGTTTTACCGTTAAAACTGTTGAACTACTCGGTAGTAAAAGTACAGTAATACGCATGGTTGCATAGTAGCACACGGTATTGATTATTGATGCTTACGTGATAAGTCACTCAGTTTTGTTTTATTGGTATTATTAATATAATAAAACAAAAAAGCTTTTTATATAAAACAGAATACTTTTATAAAGTTATTCGTTTTATTAGGCTAATAGTAAAATCTTTTTATATAAAACAGAATACTTTTATAAAGTTATCTATTTTATTAGACAATAATTAGAATATATTATATTTTATTTTGCATAGTGCTTGCATAGTAAAATCTTTTATAAAGTTATTCGTTTTATTAGATTATAAATAGAATATATTATATTTTATTTAAAAATTTTTACTTTAAATATGGATCGTCAGATTAAAGTAAATCAATCTAGACCGTTCATGAGTTAGTTACTATGCAGTCTATTTTTCTATAAATAGAAGCTCATTCCTTCATTATTTTCTTACGAATTCACTGAAACTCTAGAGAGAGAAATTATAGAGAGAGAGAGAAGAAAAGTATTCTACTACTTCACTACTCCGATATTAAGTTTCTTTTACGGTAAGGGATATTATTTGTTGTACATGTAAGGGGTATTATTTCTTTTGTATTCATGAAGAGAACTTCTGTTATTCCATTCTTTATTATTCTGTTGGAATAACCTGTATACGCGGGCTACCCTATACTTGGTGAAATTCTTCTGTTATTCCATTCTTTATTATTCTGTTGGAATATCATGTCTGTACGTTTTACGCCGGACCTGGTTCCGTTTTTATTATTCTGTTGGAATATCTTGTCTGTGCATTTTACGCCGGACCTAGTTCCGTCTTAATTATTCTGTTGGAATATCATGTCTGTGCGTTTTAAGCCGAACCTGGTTCTGTTATTTAGTATTCTATTGGAATAACCTGTCTATGCGAAGTACCGCTTGCATGGTGATTTCTGATGTTATTCCATTCTTTATTAACATCCTGTCGGTGCAAATTTTGCCTGACCTGGCTCCGTTACTTATTATTCTGTTAGAATAACCTGTCTATGCGAAGTACCTCATACATGGTGATTTCTTTTGTTATTCCATTCTTTATTATACTCAGTTGGTTAAAGTTTTGACTTTTATACTCCATAAAATTAGTGGAATATCCTTGATACTTGCGCTTCATCCAGTATCTTTTCATGGAAATATTTTTCTGAGCATTCTTGAATTTTACTCTACAAAGAAGTATCATGTTGATAATTTGGACGTTATTGGTTCCTGGATAAATTAATTCTTGAATTTGTTTTATTGAATTATTATGTCAGTGTCATCATCCTCATGTTTATTTTATATTGAAAGTCATCTGTGGCCTGTAGTGCATAGATGGACTTGGTATGATTATGACCAGGAATTATTCGGTATAATCATGACCGTAATGTTACAAATGATATGGAAAAGGTCCTCATTGGCCCGTAATGCATTGATGGACAGTTTTTGGTATGATTATGGCTATGGATTTTCTTCGGCCAAGGGTGCAAAGATGAATTATTTTATGGCATAATAAGGACCGTTGATGAAAATACGATTATCTTTGGCCCGTAGTGCATGGATAATTTGTGGTCATGATACTAAAGAATATCCTTAGCTTGTAGTGCAAGGATGATTTAATGATGTGGATTATTTATTGAGCTGAGTCTCAGCGATAAAAGTGATGAAAAACCTTTTAAATCATAAAAGATAGTAGATTTTATTCTCTACTTGACTCTTTTAATGGATTGCTTGTTCCGCTGCAGTTAAACTTGATGTCTATTGTATTTTATCAGTTTAACATTGTTGAAGACTAATGATAATTTATTCTGCATTATCTTAGTCATAATATTTCTTATTGGGCTAGTTGAGCTCACCCTTTCTTTCATTGTTCTCTTCAGGAAATGAGAACGTAGCTGGGGCTAGTCGGGGAATAGAGCGATGGTCCTAGATGGTGCATTAGTAGTCCTCACTATTCTGTGAAATAGTGTAATAATAAATGTAATGAGTACTCCATTGAGTGTGGATATTGTCTAGATGACAATATTTGTATTAAAACTCATAGCATATGTTTTGTCGTATTTTACACGATTGTTGTATAATTAGTTTGTATTTGTATTTTGTACCATGTATCTGGCGACCCAAGATGGGTGATGTATACCTATTTTTGGGGGCGTCACAATTATCATTAGCCTAAACAGTGTTAAACTGATACAATATAATAAACATCAAGTTTAACTACAGCGGAACAAGCAACCTATTAGAAGAGTCAAGTAGAGAATAAAATCTACTATCTTCTATGATTTAAAAGGTTTTTCATGACTTTTATCGCTGGGACTCAGCTTAATAAATAATCCACATCATCGAATCACTCCTGCACTACGGCTAAGGATATTCTTTAGTATCACAACCACAATTATCCATGTACTACTGGCCAAGAATATTTGTGTATTCATTAATGGTCATGATTATGCCAACCACTGTCCATCAATGCACTACGGGCCAATGAGGACTTTTACCACATCATTTGTAACATTACGGTCATGATTATACCGAATAATATCTGGTCATAATCATACCAAGTTCATCTATGCACTACAGGTCACAGATGACTTTCAACATAATATAAACATGAGGATGATGACAATGATATAAGAATTCAATAAAACAAGTTCAAGAATTAATTTATCCAGGAACCAACAACGTCCAAATTGTCAACATGATACTGCTTTGTAGAGTAAAATTCAAGAATGCTCATAAGAATATTTTCATGAAAAGATACTGGATGAAGTGCAAATATCAAAGATATTCTACTAATTTCATGGACTATAAATGCCAAAACTTTAACCAACTGAGTATAATAAAGAATGGAATAACAAAAGAATTCACCAAGCATGCGATAGACCGCACAGACAGGTTCTTACAACATCTGAATACAAACACAGTTTATGAGAAATAAGATGTTGAGCTTCGTACTGTGACACGGTCATATTATTCTGCTCCAACTTGATGAATTCTACCTCCTTCATGTGACGAATACTTTCGGGAAAGTACTTGTCATTGAATAGTTCCTGGAACTTCTCCCAAGACATCTTCAGTGCGGCAGGTTGAGTACGCTTTACCGATTTCCACCAGTAATCTACCTCTGCCCACAACATGAAGGTGGCAAAGGGAACCTTTTGCTCCTCGGAGCATCCCAAGATATCAAATATTTTGTTGATCTGTTTAATCCACGTCTTCCGCCTTAAGTGGTTTTGGCTCTCCAAAAAACTCTGGTGGTCCCAGTTCTTTAAACTGCTTGGCGGTGACCGTCCCAGAGTTTTCAGTATTTCCACTTGCATTTTGGACAGGAGCCGCTCTCGCCTGTTGTTGCATGAATTGCATAAAGCCTCTGAACATTCCATCATTCATCATTTGGTCAGTGTTGTTGTTTGTATAAGGATTATCGCCATCCTGATGCACATTATCCTGATTATTGATTTGTGGTGAATCAACGGTCGCCTGTGCTCCATTGCTATTCTCAACATTCTCGGATGTCATTTTCAAATACTGCCACAAAAAAAGGGTTAAATAACATATCACATATTATCTCTATACTCTAACCGACCAATTAAATACCAAATAAACTTAGGTAGGTCATACTGGCGAAGGAATTCCCTGTCTCTCCCCTCCTAGTTCTAGTCTCACATCTTAGCCAAGGATCATATCCCTAAGCTTTGATACCAACTGTGACGCCCCCAAAATAGGTATACATCACCTATTCTGAGTCGCCAAATACATGGTACAAAATTTAAATACAACTTAATTATACAACAGTCGTGCAAAATATGACTAAACATATGATGTGAGTTTTAATACAAATACTGTCAGATAAACAATATACAAACTCAATGGGGTCCTCATTACATTTATTATCACACTATTACATAGAATAGTGAGGACTACTAATGCTATCGTCAGGTGCATCATTCTGTTCCCTGACTCGTCCCAACTATATTCTCATTTCCTGAAGAGTACAGTGAAAGAAAGGGTGAGCTCAACTAGCCTAGTAATAAATATTATGACTAAGATAATGCAGAATAAATTATCATTAGCCTAAATAGTGTTAAACTGATACAATATAACAAACATCAAGTTTAACTACAGCGGAACAAGAAACCCATTAGAAGAGTCAAGTAGAGAATAAAATCTACTATCTTTTATGATTTAAAAGGTTTTTCATGACTTTTAACGTTGGGACTCAGCTTAAAAAATAATCCACATCATCGAATCACTCCTGCACTACGGCCAAGGATATTCTTTAGTATCACAACCACAATTATCCATGCACTACGGGCCAAGAATATTTGTGTATTTATTAATGATCATGATCATGCCAACCACTGTCCATCAATGCACTACGGGCCAATGAGGACTTTTACCACATCATTTGTAACATTACGGTCATGATTATGCCGAATAATCTCTGGTCATAATCATACCAAGTCTATCTATGCACTACAGGCCACATATGACTTTCAACATAATATAAACATGAGGATGATGACAATGATATAAGAATTCAATAAAACAAGTTCAAGAATTAATTTATCCAGGAACCAACAACGTCCAAATTGTCAACATGATACTGCTTTGTAGAGTAAAATTCAAGAATGCTCATAAAAATATTTTCATGAAAAGATACTGGATGAAGTGCAAATATCAAAGATATTCTACTAATTTCATGGAGTATAAAAGCCAAAACTTTAACCAACTGAGTATAATAAAGAATGGAATAACAAAAGAATTCACCAAGCATGCGATTGACCGCACAGACAAGTTATTTCAATAGAAAAATAAATAGTAGAACCAGGTCATGCGTAAATGCACCGACAGGATATTCCGACAGTATAATAAATAATGGAACTAGGTCCGGCGTAAACGCACAGACATGATATTCTGACAGAATAATAAATAATAGAACCAGGTCCGGCGTAAAGCACAGGCAGGATGTTCTAACAGAATAATAAATAATGGAACCAGGTCCAGCGTAAAGCACAAATAGGATATTCTGACAAAATAATAAATAATGGAACCAGGTCTGGCGTAAAGCACAGACAGAATGTTCCAATAGAATAATTAAAATATAATAACAGAAGAATTTCACCAAGTATAGGGTAGCCCGCGTATACAGGTTATTCCAACAGAATAATAAAGAATGGAATAACAGAAGTTCTCTTCATGAATAAGAAAGAAAGAATACCCTTTACGAGTACAACAAATAATGTCCCTTACCGTAAAAGAAACTTGATATCGGAGTAGTGAAGTAGCAGAATACTTTTTTTTTCTCTCTATAGTTTCTCTCTCTAGAGTTTCAGTGAATTCGTAAGAAAATAATGAAGGAATGAGCTTCTATTTATAGAAAAATGGATTGCATAGTAACTAACTTATGAACGATCTAGATTGATTTACTATAATCTGACGGTCCATATTTAAAGCAAAATCTTTTAAATAAAATATAATATATATTCTATTTATAATCTAATAAAACGAATAACTTTATAAAAGATTTTACTATGCAAACACTATGCATGCACTATGTAAACACTATGCATAATAAAATATAATATATTCTAATTATTGTCTAATAAAACAGATAACTTTATAAAAGTATTCTGTTTTATATAAAAAGATTTTACTATTAGCCTAATAAAACGAATAACTTTATAAAAGTATTATGTTTTATATAAAAAGCTTTTCTGTTTTATTACATTAATAATACCAATAAAACAAAACTGAGTGACTTATCACGTAAGCATCAATAATCAATACCGTGTGCTACTATGCAACTACACGTATTACTGTACTTTTACTACCGAGTAGTTCAACAGTATTAATGGTAAAACTTCTGCCGTTATTTTTATAAAGTATTTTTGTCGTTTTCTCAATCTGACAATAATTTCGTTGTGGGATCCACCAATGATTGTGTCGTCGTACGAATATTCTCTGTTAAAACGAATATTCCCCAACCAATCGAATATTATATAGCAACTTGCGTATTTTACAAAATTTATAAATATTACACACAACTATAACATTATATCAATTTCACTCCATAATATTTAAAAATGATATTTATAGAAAATTCATCTTTATTTATAAAAGTTGGGGTCTTACAACAACTATGGCTTCAGTCCTTGTTAAAATCTTCTTGCTTTCCTCTCATCCGTGTGCACTTGATATGTGGCAAACCTAGCCAACTCATTGAATCTAGCCGCATAATCTGGTACGGACATATTCCCCTGTTTCAACTCCAAAAACTGAACCTCCATTTGGTTCTGCGAGCTGGTCGAAAAATACATCTCGAAAAACATCTCCTTGAACCTCTCCCAAGTGATCACACCTTCTTCTCCACGGACCTTATTTGCTTGCCACCAATAACTGGCTTCGAATTTTAGCATGAATGTTGTGAAAGCGGTCTTCTGGTCCTCTCTGACTCTGGCGACATCAAAAACCTTCTCCATCTCCATAACCCAAGTCTGTGCTTCTATCGGGTTCATGCAGCTTTTAAATTCTGGCGGTCCCACCGCCTTGAAATCTTTAAACATCGTATTTGGCGGGGCTTGAGGTTGATTATTCATTGCTCCAGCTGGTAAGTTCACCAATTGCTGAACGGGATTAGCATTGACGTTGTTATTATTCGTCAATTCTTCTTGAGCTGATTGACGATTTTGTCTTCTTCTCGGCGTCATATTTTTGTTAAAATATATGCTTATTAGATCTTTATCCACTTCTCTAAATATTAAGGCTTAACTCAAATAATTTAACAAAATCACTTAACACATTTTCTCAAACAACTTGATATATTTTTTCAAATCGAAAGTTTTAACATCATACGATAGCATCACTGCTATTTACATCAACTATCCCGAGATAAAGAATCTACATTATTTAAAATATTAAAATATCCCTTTGTTTATAAACACATCAGAATTTACATCTAAATACCAAATAAGTTTTCACATAATTAAACAAATCCTATCACTGCCTGTTAAGGCGCTGAACAGCCTTGCTACGTTCCTCTTCCATGATGCAGAACATCGTCCTGTAATCTAGCATATACTATGGTAGTCCTTCGAACTGGATTGGGTACCTCATAACTCAATCTTGGGCCTCATCAATTGCATTTTGAAGTGTAGAGTACGTCTTCCCAAGTTTAGCCTTCTTCGCACGACAATCCTCTTCTGCAAGATCAGCACGACGTGATTCTCTTACCCAAGCTTCCTCTGCTATGGTCAGCCTTGCTGAGTTCTCTTTCAGTTCATTCTTCAACTTCTCTATTTCCTCGGACTTCTCCTCGGTTTGACCCTTCTCGTGAGCCAAATCCCACTCCACATTTCCTAGACGTGTGTGAAGAGTCACAACCTCCCTATCCTTCTGCTCGATGGTAATCTGCTGAATAATTGCCCGCTCAGTCAGATCCTAAACAGTGTCACGCAACTCTACGTTATGGTCAAATAACGTGTCATACATCTCAGCATCGATGGAGTTCAGTGGGAACTCCTCTTCTTCCTCTTCCTCTTCCTCCTCAAGATCCTCCTCTGGATCAGTCTCAGGCTCATGCTCCTGACCAACAACAGTGATCAACGGAGATGGCTCTCTTTGTACCAACTGCTCCCTGACGACATGAATGTCTCAGGGCTCCTCCTCCGTAGGTACTCGGGATTCCTCCTCCCCAGCTCGACTAGCTCCTCCAACATCTGACATCCTGACAACACAGTTTTAAATTTTAGTTATTAAGTCGTACTAGCGAACACATAATTTATCACATAAATACATAAAGTCTTTTATTATCTTTAATGAATTAAGAAATTCATTTCTTAGAACTCGATAAGAGTTTTCCATCACTATGTTCTTCCAATAAGGCTACTACCTAAGGTTGTTCCCCCACTTAAGGTTAATAACCTATAACTTTGATACCAACCTGTGACACCCCCAAATCCGGGTACTTCAATTCCATGGGATTTGGTGTTCACTTTACAAATATCATCTATTTATCTACTCATAATAAATGCAAACCATGCAATAGATAGAAATAAATCCTCTCCTTAAGGAGTTACATCATCTGAATTAAATACATAAATCACAGGTCATACTAACCTTAAATCTCAAATACAGAAATATAAATAAATAATAGTCTTACACAACATTAACATAAGTCTGAAACATAAATACATAATCACATAAATAACAAGTCTTCATCACTTGTTAATCTTGCCCTTGCCTTTGCTAGTAGAAGGCTCGTCAGACCTTTCGTTCTTAACTGTATTGTTATGATTATGCAAGAGTGAGCACGATTGCCCACAAATATAATTGTACAACAATAAAATAATAATATGCGAGTGAATCAAAAAAAACTTCTGTAACAAGAAAACTCGGCTTTTGAATCAAGAATGAATAACAAGAATCAAAAGAACTTCTGAGGTTCATAAGACCTTGAACTATGTCCTAGGTTGTCAAGTGTTTATACTTGAAACCTTTAACAGCCATAAGACTATGGACTCTTTTTCTCATATTTAGGGGGATTAGCCCTTAGTACCATACTGTGCACAATATCTTAACGCTAAAGCGTAAATAATCCCCTATTAAAGGGCTGTTCTTCTCAGTTTGACATCGGAGTTCGCACCAAAGGAAGTTTGGTTTGGATAAGCTCAATAAAAGTTGTAGAATTTATAACGCTCATCAACTATGGACTAGTTGAATCAATAAGGGTTCGCTAGTCTTACAAGGTTCAACAATAATTGATATTCAATTTGAATAATAAAATTCAAGATGTATACAATCGAATAAGTATTATATAATAGGAATTATACTTTTAAAGAATGATAACATCTAATATGAAATCTTGACTTGAACAATAGTAAACAAGATAGAATAAGGAACTCGCTTTATGTAAAGAAACAAGGTTTAGGAACTTGCCTCGGATGTAGGCTAAACGATTACTACTTCCGTTCACCACAAGTCCTACACACATGCCATATGTATTCACGACATTCATTAGTTACATTTTCACTTAATTATTTAATATAAACTCCACTTTATTTAACAAATCATTATCCTTCTAATTTAATTACTTAATTAAATTATAATATTTTCATTCCCTTACTATTATTACACTCAAATAAATTATTTCATAATAATTTCCATCGAATATTTATTTTATTCCATAAATATTTCAACTAAAATATTTATTTTATTTTATAAATATTTTAATAATAATTTACATCGAATATTTATTTTATTCCATAAATATCTCAATTAAAATATTTATTTTATTTTATAAATATTTTAATTAATAATTTCCATCGAATATTTATTTTACTCCATCAATATCTCAATTAAAATATTTATTTTATTTTATAAATATTTTAATAATAATTTTTATAGAATATTTATTTTATTCCATAAATATCTCAATTAAAATATTTATTTTATTTGATAAATATTTTAATTAATTATTATTATTTATTTATTATTATTATTTTTTATTTTTTTATTTTTTATTTTTTATTATTATTTTTTTGCCCGCCGGGGCAGGGTAATTTAGTTTGGTAACACCCGTCGGGGGCGGGGTTACCCAGACTCAATTTCTACAGTTTCTGCAGTTCACACGTATCAAGGCCAATTTAGGCCAAAAAAAATCTCCCAAGTTCGCCCATATATTCTCGTGAAGAACACAGAGAACATGGCCATAACTTCTAATTTTCTTATCCATATATTAATTTAAGCATACCCAAATATTATAATTCATATATAATTATTACCCAACCTTTCTAACATGATTTTAACAAGTTAAAACACAAAATTTTCAGAATCAAAACATGTAATTTCACTGTTCTTGATGTTCTTGAAAGTTTTGAATACAAAACATAAAAATTAACACTACGAGTTCGTTATAACACCAAATCAGTCCATTCGAAATTTGTTTCCTTCATTTTAATATACATAATCATATACAATGTAAATTTATGATACAACATATGATTTGACACATAAAATTCATGCGTAAAGGCCATATGGCCATATTTTATGTTCTGTATTTTGAAGAAAGTATATATACGACATGTTTTTATAAAACTGATGCTATGGAATTATATAATATATATAATAAAACATGATATGATGACATCTTATAACATAAATAACACATAATCTTTACACTTTTCCAATTACAGAGCTATTACAGAACTTGAAAGCCATTTTCTTATAAAACTTAAACAACGTAATTTGAAATTGGTTTAAAGGAATTACCCATAGTATAAAGTGTAGATTAAAAGAGATGATCCTTGATGATCCTTTCTCAGTTACTTGATCAATCACGCACTCATAATTTCCCTCAAAATTATCAATTTCTCTCTGAATAGTTTGTCAGACTTAGAAAAATAACATAAAAGACAATACGTATATAATTTATAAACTGACACAGTTATGGTCAGTTAACCAATCATGGGTTAACTGCCCTCAACTTCCACTAATGCCTTGTTTGGCTAACCTTAAAAGAATTATAACCATTTAATTTAATGATTCTCTTATACTATAGTTTAAATCATGTCACATATAATTACACAATAAATCAAATATCTTATTTAATTTGAATAAAATATGATAATTTCTAATTAATTCACATAGTCACATAATTAATTTTCTCATTAATTATTAATTTAAATAAAATAATATTAGGCTTATTAAATATTTCTTTTAATTCAATAAGCTCACATAATTACATACATTGAATAATAAATATTCTTCACATTAATTTAATATATATAACACATATAATTAAATTAATCTACTACAATTTTATTAATTAATTATTTAATCTAATAATTAAATTATCGAAAATATTTATTTAATTCAATAAATATTAAAATTAAAATACATAATCTCGTTTGTCACAAGGAAACTTGCCTGTTTGACGAGCTACAATTAATTAGCTTTAATTAAAACTCTTTGAATGACCTAGCATTGACAATGTTGTTCTACTAATTAGTACTGTATATAATTGTACGCCTACATGCTTACTTATGTTATTATCTAGCAAATAATTCAATCACAATGTACACATAGTATATTGTACCATCATTAACCATATAAGATATTTAATAAATCTTAGGTTAATGATTTTATAAGTTTATAAGGTCTTTCTTAAGTAATAAACACTTATTAGATCCTTAAACAATTTATTATAAATGTTTAATTAATAAGTCATTTAAATTATCTTTATGTATTAACTCTATCTTCGTTTAATTACCATTTAATAAACACTCATTTTGAATATTATGGTATAGATTTGATATAATGTTATAGTTGTGGGTAATATTTATAAATTTTGCAAAGTAAGCAAGTTGTTATAAAATATTCGTTTGGTCGGAGAATATTCGTTTTATCAGGGAATATTCGTATGACGGCACAATCATTGGTGGACCCCACAACAGAATTATTGTCGGAGTTAGAAAACGACAAAAATATTTTTTTATAAAAATGACGGCAAATGTTTTACCGTTAACTGTTGACATATCCGGTGATATATAAAAGTACAGTAATACGCGTGGTTGCTCAGTAGCACACGGTATTATACAATATCTTTGATTATTGATGCTTACGTGAGAAGTCACTCAGTTTTATTTAATTATTACCACGGTAATTGTTGCATAGTATCTCACATTATTGTTTCAATTATTGTCACAATATTTTATATTATTAAATCAATTTTTGAGACGACAAAGTTATTCATATTATTATTTGTATTATTGACAATGTCTAGAAAGTTTTGTCGAAGAAAGAAGTTTGGTCATCTAATTGCGCGCCAATAAGGAGAAGTCCTTATCGAAAAGCCCCTTCTTTCCTGAGAATGATCTGGTTGTTAATATTGCGAGTTATAATATTAATGATGAATAAATATTGTTAAAAATGTGCTTAGTAAAGCCAATTGAATTGAGATAAATAAAGGGGTTTTTATGAAGTATTTGTTGTAAATTTGGCTTATTATATGGACCTCCACTTACCCATTTTTCAAAATCGTCGGTAGAAAGTTATCTCAGTTTTTCTTATTACTTATATATATATATATATATATATATATATATATTATAAGTTTTATTTTTTATATATATAAAATAGAATATATTATGCATAGTATTGCATAGTACTGCATAGTGTGCGTATAGTGCTGCATAGTAAAATCAAAAAATTTCAAAGTATTAGCCGAAGAAGCGCCCGTGAATATTTTCTTGTTCACCCGTGATTTTCTAATTCAAATAGTATCATGTCATTCTCCTATAAATAAGATGCTTAGTTTAGAAATGAAAATCACACCAGAATCAGGGAATTCTTCTTCTATAATATTGACCGTATTTCTTTAGAGTTTAAGGAAGTTTTGAGTGTAGAAAATAGTACAAGTTTTCTTCAAGAATATTCCCGCTATACCAGTCAAAAGTACTCTCTTTTTAAGGTAAGGGATATTATTTTTGTTCAATATTCGTAAGAAATAATGCTTTTTTCCATACTCTGTAGTATGTAAGTAATATTATTTCGTTTTAGATTCTGAATTCTACACTTATTTTGTTAAATATTACTTCTATACTCCTTGAAATTAGTAGAATATCTTTGAAATTTGTGCTTCATCTAGTATTGTTTCACAAGGATATTTTTCTGAACATTCTTGTTAAATTTTAATCTTTTAATGCCTGAATACTATTCACGAGGTACTATTCACAGGATACTATTCACTTGGGTACTATTCACCCGGGGTACTATTCACGACAAAAATTAATTTCTTTTCTGTCCAAATTATTTTTGATACATGAATATTATTCTTGAATTTTACTCCACAAAGCAATTATCATGTTGACAATTTGGACATTTTAAACTCTGGATAAATTACAAATCTTTAATATTTATTCTTGATTTCATTTGATTGATAATTATATCATTGTCATCATCCTCATGCTTATATTGTGATGAATGCAATCTTTGGCCCGTAGTGCATAGATGGACTGTTGATTAGTATGATTATGACCAGGAAATATGTATTGGTATAATCATTACCTGTAATGTTAGAAATGATGTGGTAAAAGTTCTCATTGGCTCGTAGTGCATTGATGGACAGTTGTTGGCATGATCATGACCATTGGTGATACTAACGAATATCCTTGGCCCGTGGTGCATGGATAATTCGTGGATGTGATAATAATGAATATCCTTGGCCCGTAGTGCGTGGATAATTCATGAATATGATACTAATGAATATCATTGGCCCGTAGTGCATGGATAATTCGATGATGTGTGTTAGTTAGTAGTAAGCACAATATAGATCCAGAAGGGGGGGTTGAATAGATCCTTTTAATTTCAAATACTTTACTCGTTTATTTTGTATTGCTAATGAATTAGCATATGACAAACATAAGAATCTTTTTAAGCACAACAGAATAAGTAAAAGATCCCCTTCATTAATATATTTGTAATCATACATACATTATTCTTAGAGTTAGTTCGGTTGTAAGCAGTTAAAATATACATAACAGTTATAGAAGTTAAAGTACATAATGTAAATGACATAAAATAAAAGACACAAGGAGTTTTAAGTGGTTCAGAGACTCAAGCTCTTAATCCACTCTTCTGCTTTCAACTACCAGGATTTTCACTAAGGAAGGGCAGCACCCTGAATCACTAAGATTCCTTCAAGGCCAGCAGCCTTGGGACTTCAGTTCACTAAGAACTCTTCAAGGCCAGCAGCCTTGGAACTTCTCTAGTTCTCTAGGAACTCTTCAAGCCCATCAAGCTTGGAACTTCATTTAGTCCCTCCGGACAAGGACCCCTCAGGCCCTGGCTTCTTGTTGTTGAGTTGTTTGTTTATTGGAGTTGGTGCTGAGCTGCTAAGATGTCTTTATGCTCTGAACATCTTCTGTACTTAGCAGCTTGGCGTGATCATCCTTGAAGTGCATTTGAGTGTTGCATGATGCTCAACTTCTTCACTTACTCAACCACTTCTGATGATCCCTTGATGAACTGCCTTGAAGATCATTCCTCTTGATACATGATGGGTTTCTAAGAGGACTGTAAGCTCTTTTGCTAGGTACTTAGAAACTTTCTTATGCTTGCCACCATGATGGCGTTGGTAATCTTCTTTCTTGATACTCGATACCTTCTCATGATGGACTTGCTAAGATGACTGTAGGCTCTTCTCTCTGGTACTTAGAGTCTTCCCATGATGGACATCAAGATGACATTGATGCTCTTCTTTCTCTCGGCAGTTCAGAACACTCTTCTTGTAGTAGAACTCTCACTTCTACATTGTAGAACTCTCACTTCTACATTGTAGAACTCTCACTTCTACTTCTTTCTTTTTCGGTCTCTAAGTGTTCTTGGTGGATCGTAGAGTGAGCCTTCAGACCTTCATTGGTCACTCACTATTTACGTGGGTGAGATCAGTCCATCATCTCTCTAAAATCAGCAACTCCAGCTACCTTTGATCTTTGAAGCTCTAACGGATTCATACTCCTTCCCAATCTTCTCGTTGGAAAGTAGCCGTTGAAAGCTCTTTGAATTGCTTTACAGATCTCGAGTTGTTTTGTGCAGACTGCAGATGTGATATGTCATGGCTTTCTGACACTGCAGTCTACTGTTTCACCTACCCCGTCAGAGATGTCATTTTTATGCCTCAGGTAGGTTGACGACTTTATTTATCCTTCTGATTTCTCGATCAGAGGTTGTCCTTTTGCATCGATACTCTCAATAAGCTCTTGTCCGAATATCACTCTTCAGATTGAACCGTTGCCAATGCTTCAATCTTCGGATGACTGAACTCTACGATTCTGATGCATGCCGTCTTGGACCTGATCGTAGTGTCTTGTTGAATGTTGCTTATTGACTGGTAGAGTTAACACTATGATCTCGAAGAGTGTTCATTGAATCATCATTATAGAACACCTCTTCCTTCATTTATGCAGTGCTTTAACACTTCTGTTTGCCTCAACTGATCTCAGATACTGATGGCTTGACTCCTTGCTCTGGCCCCTTCTGAATAGCAAGACACTTCAGATTTGTGGCGTGTCCAGCTCACTTTCTCTTTGTGATCTCCCATTCAGTTATCATCAATGGATTGACCCAATGCTTAATCACTTTAGCCTTGTTCTTCAGAGGCTGACCAGTATCTCTGTATACACTCCATCAGTTCCTTCTTTGTTCGACAAACACTACGATAAAGGTATTGATGTTGATATAACAAAAGATCGAGGTATGATTGGATACTTACTATACTTAACTGCTTTTAGACCCGATATAATGTATAACATTTGTCTGTGTGCAAGATTTCAGGCTAAACCCAAAGAATCACACTTAAATGCTGTTAAAAGAATTTTGAAATATTTAAATGGTACTATTAACTTAGGGTTATTTTATCTAATTAGCAATCACTTTGACTTGATAGGTTATTCAGATGCTGAATATGCAGGGTGTCAAATCGATAAAAAAAGTATGAGTGGTGCTTGTACTTTCTTAGGACAAAGTCTCGTATCATGGCATAGTAAAAAGCAAACCTCAGTGGCTCTTTCAACTACTGAGGGTGAATACCTAGCTGCAAGAAGTTATTGTTCTTAGATTTTATGGATGAGGCAAACCCTATGTGATTTTGATATATTATGTGAATGTGTGCCCATATATTGTGATAATTCTAGTCCTATAGATATCTCTAAAAATCCTGTGTTACACTCACACACAAAACACATAGAAGTAAGACATCATTTTTTAAGAGATAATGTATCAAAAGGTTTAATTAAATTAATTTTTATTCCTACTGAAAATCAAATTGCAAATATTTTTACTAAACCATTAAGTGAAGATAGATTTTGTATGCTGCGAAGAGAACTTAGAATGTGTATAACATAATTCTTGCTAAAAATTTAAGATTTGCATAATCTTTATCATATCTATTGTATGCTTATCTTATTAACTGATTAGAATAATTAATAGTATACTTTTACGGCTGCTCATTAAATCCTTAATTCATGGACACGGTATTCTAAGTAACTATCATAATGGCTTTTAAAAATCGAAAATATAGGACGGCTGGGGTTTCTTGGGAAACGTAAGGTTACAGGAGTGTATACACATGCATCTATTTTTCTTATTTGACTCTATTCTTCTCCATTCTCTTCACATCTCAATTTTTTTTGGCTTTCTTTCTCTCTCACTACTCTTCTTTGTTTGTTTCTTCAAACACCATGAGAACTCGAACACACAAACGTTTGATAATCGATTCTGATAATGGTCCGATGTTGGTGCCTCCTCAATCGTCTGCCAGACCTTCTTGAAAACAAAGAAAAATGAAATAGGCTATGCCTGAGGAACGTGAGTCTTTGGACTCTTCATCTTCTGACGAATCAACCTTCAGTCCATCCTTGCTGAAATCACCAGGACCCTCTCGACGACGGAAGTCAATGATCCCTTCGTGTAAGCCCAAGTTTACACCACCACCGGTTTCGGTAAACTCT
Organism: Panax notoginseng; assembly: GCA_016801055.1. Taxonomy (NCBI): domain Eukaryota; kingdom Viridiplantae; phylum Streptophyta; class Magnoliopsida; order Apiales; family Araliaceae; genus Panax; species Panax notoginseng. Next base: position 144,722,007 of record CM029013.1, on the reverse strand, counting down.
ATCCTCACCTCTGATCTTCCTAAAAATTTCTTTCGAAGTAATGCTTATGAGGTACGGTTTAAGAATGTTATTTTTCAAAAATAATTGGTTTATGAAAAATCTGTAGATCAAATCTGCTATCAGGAGTCTCCTTTGAAAAATTTATTTGAATAATGTGGTATTTCTTCCATGATTTTTCCTCCCTCAGTTGCATATCCTAGATTAGTTCAGCAGTTTTATACTAATCTAGAATGTCATGGGGATTCCTACACGTCTTTTGTTTAAGGTAAATCACTATATTTCACTGTAATGGATTTTGGTAGCATTCTAAACATTCCATTTACGGGTGTCTGTCCATTTACTCGAAAAGGGGCTATCCATTCTCCTTTTACCACTTTGGAACAATTACAGATTGTCATGGATAATCCTCTGATAAATGATGTTTTAACTCCTAAAATAGTGGATGTCTCTCATCTTGCTTGTGTGCTTCATCATCTGATCAGATTTAATCTTTTACCCCGCTTAGGTGGAGGTGCTGATTTTACCTATCAGGATTTGATAATAGTTGCTATGATTTTGAAAGGTGTGTCTTTTAATCTGTCTCAAATGTTGCTACATCAAATGATGAGTCGTTTGCGAAAAATAAAAATGTGTTTGCCGTATAGTGCGAGTCTCACCACTTTCTTTAATCATTTTAAAATTTCCTTTGAAAATGAAATTTCTGTTGCTGTGGCTGATTCACTCAGTGTTAGTACTCTCAAAATGTCTCATATTGCTTTGACTGACGGTCAGTTTGTCCGTATCATTTCTGATAATTCTATTCCTCCTACATCAATTCCATCTTCCCCAGTTCTGCCCCCTACTCAATCTTCTTCTGAGATTGTTAAAATGTTAAAAATTATTATTGGTAATCAAGAAAAAATGCAACTGGAGATGTCTGGCCTCAACAATCGTATGTCTGTGTTGGAGAAAGGTAAACTGCCTTTGGGCGCTCCTGAAATTAACAAACTTTATCATAATCTTGAGGATGAATTTATTGATTTACAAGCTGGGTTTGTAGCGCCCCCAAATCCAGGTATCTTCCAACCCGACAGATGGTGCTACACTGTACAATCATTCATACATTCATTCAATTGAAAGTCTCAAAGAACGAGCATAACTTCTATATATTTAAAGTAATATTTACATTTCCCAGGTTCTATACCCATTACAAAGGTTCTTTGTCATAATATCAGTTACATTACAACATTAGACCTATTCTATTACAAGACAGCTTAACAATCTGCCTTAGCTTTTCCTTTATTCTTTTTCGATCCTTCAGGACGTTCAGTCTTAGCTGCATTCATATGGTTCAAGCAAGAGTGAGCAAAACTTGCTCAGCAAGTATAACAATTCAATAACAACATGCTTGACACGTATGAATCGTATATCTTCAATAACTGAACAATAGTTATGAAGTACTATTGATAATTCAAAATAGCACTTCATCTTTCTTTTAAAATGTTTTACAATAATAACAATATTTAGTAAAACATTCACTCCGGTCAAAGACCTTGAGTGTTCATTCTTTCTTGGAAAAAGGACAACCCGAAACGAATTCTGTAAACCTGATATTACTTACGAGCACTTCTAGGTGATCAACCTATTGTACTCTATGTTGATCAACACTACATCCATTAAACATATGTACGTTTAATCATTTGGCAACCTCACGTGAATGTCGTTTTACCGACAAAACATGTGTTTAACATTTCAGTCTTCTTTTGAAAACCATATTAAGTAGTTGACAAAAGACAACAACATTTGATAATAGATGAATGAATTACCAAGTCTAGCCAAGGGATTGGCTTTAACTTCAACATACCTTAATTCATGCGATAGAATACATGAACCTCCAAAACTTGTTCAGATTGAACTGAGACAAGAGTGAGAATACTTTCCTTTAGCGTCTGCTACCGTAATTTAACTTTATGTTTAAGTCTTTCAAGTCTCTACAATACATGATCACACAATGCCTTACATTAGGTCACATATAATCAAGTATGTATATGACTATATCTTACCCTTCTTCTCAATCTAATTGTGTATTAGATTCAGTTATTATTCGTTCCGGTTTATCATTATCCTTGCATTTATACTCTACTAAGTTATCTCAACATTTATACAACATCCTTAAGGTTTAACAAAGTTTAAACAAAGTTACATTACATTCCTTAAGTTGTGTTTACTTTCAAAACAATTAGCTTTCCTTTCTGTGTACTTAGAAACATTCATTACTATCTTTGTTCTGAGACTGGCGCTGCGGCGCCACACTCCAGAAGATTTTCTTACTGTATATGGCGCTGCGGCGCCACAAATTGTACTACAGTTCGCGCTGCGGCTAACTCTTGCAGTGTGCTCGGCTACTGTTATACGCTGCGGCGCGACTCATTTAGCCTAGGGTTGGCGCCGCGGCGCCAACTCTGTGCACCAGAAAACAATTTCACTTTTTAAATTTTGTGAACTTCCCGGACGCATAACTCCTTCGTTATAAGTCTGAATTGGCTCGTTCAAAAGCCTACGATTCACAAATTACGTAATCTATGCATTCATGCAAGAATTTTATCTATTTGACTTTATTTGCTAAAAATTCACCTATTGATTTATTTTTAATGAAAACGATAAATGTTCGTGAACTTCAACGCTCGTTTCTTCGTTCTAAGTCGGAATCCGGTCATTTTCGAGTCCATAACTCTTAAATGCCAAATATGACTTGTCTCCATTGGAAAACAATGGTTCTGAGTTCAAACAAAAAATTTGACTTCTATTCCGAGAATTTCACGAATTCGACGATTATCGTCCAATTGTGCAATTTGCGGCAAATCTTCATTCTTATGATTTGTTCCACATTGCCAATGAATTCCATTCATCATCTGAACATCTCAACCTACTTATTACAATAACTTATTCTAATTGTTGGATTTTAGACTTATTTCTTCATGAGCTTATAACTTGTCAAATTATAAACTACTTAATATTTCATTGTTCATGACTTATGACAATTAAAGTTTCTTAATCATCATACCTTATATGTTCTCAACATATAACTTTTACTTATGTATTCATGATACATATAATCATACAAGTTCTTTTACATCCATATCACATCTCTTACTAAACTCATTACAAGTTCATAATACTTTCACATAAGCTTATAACTTATGTTAACTTAAATGACTTATCACCAACTTATGTGACTTAAGTTCATTGCTTACTCATTCTTCTTACTTTTTAACATTCATGTTCCTTAATCCAAACTTTTCTTATTAACCTATCATGGTAAAGATAGAAAATAATGGAGAAGAAGTCTTACTTTTGAAGTCTTGGTAAGTAGCTTCTTCTTCTTCTTCTTACTTATGGAAGTAACTTATTTGTAACTTATTCTCTCTAACACTTAAGCACTTTGTAATGTTTGGATTACTTGAATAACTAACAAATGGCTTGCAAGCTTCCTCTATTTATAGAATTTACAAGGCTAGGGTAATTTAGTCATTAAATCATCCCACCTCCTTTAATCACCTCCTTACTATTCATTACTTGTTAAACACAACTCTTATCTTTTGCTTGGCCATTACTCCTAAGTCTTGGTACCCACATTAACTTGGTCACCACATTCAACCATATAAATATGGTTTGCCCCATGGGTCAAACAACTCATGGATTCTAGCTTGGGCTTGGATTAAATAAATCCTTGGGCTTTACATTAATAAACACTAACCTATTTATTAACTAATCATTTGGGCCTTAACATTTTATTCACATGGACTTGTACCAATTGTTAACTAATCTTCCAAATCCATTAACATTACTTAATACATATACATATTGTTTATGTATCATTTTCGTATTCTAATTCATATAGAATTTATATACAATATTTCATTCTTCATACAAACTCGTATAATACTTCGTAATATACTCTTTTCATTACTTTGTACAATACCTAAGTATCATACCATTATTACTTATTAATTACTATTTCGACTTCCTTAACCTTTATAAATTAAGTCCACAAGCAAAATATTACATTTTCCATAATTATATTTTTATTACATAATCCATCTTACCTTGTTATTCCATCATTACGTATTTCTCGGAAATTCAAAATTATATCCCGAGCAAATCCCGATGAATAGTGTTTTTTTGGAAAATTTCTCGAAAAACTTTTATTTTCGTCTTGGAAATTCAAACACTTTAATTCATCCACGTAGCTCAAATACTACGACATTCTAACATCAATAGGTTATATAACGACAACCATCTTGATAACACATAGAATAAGATTTTATTAATATTTAATTTAATAAAATTATTTTACAATAAGATTCGAATTTCTCGGTCGTTACATTCTTCCACCCTTATAAAGATTCTGTCCTCAGAATCTCATCTTACTCTAACCAAATAGATAGGGAACATTTTTCTTCATCTGTTCTTCTAGCTCCCACGTTGCTTCCTCAGCATCGTGGTTCTTCCGTAATACCTTTACTGATGGTATTACCTTGTTCCTCAGAACTTGTTCCATTCTATCAATGATTTGTATCGACGATTCCTCATATGTTAAGTTTTTCTCGATATGAATCGGCTCATACTCGATTACATGCTTATAGTCCGGCTTATATGGACGTAATACCAATACGTGAAACACGTTATGTATATGTTCTAGGTCTGGAGGTAATGCTATCATATAAGCTACCTCTCCCACCCGTTTTAATACTTCAAAAGGTCCTATAAACCTTGGACTTAACTTTCCTTTCTTTCCAAAACGTATCTTTTCTTTCCAAGGAGATACCTTTATAAGTACATACGAGCCCACCTCAAACTCTCGGCTTAATCTGTGCGAGTCTGCATACTTCTTCTGTCTGTCCTGAGCTGTGACGATACGCATCCGAATTAACTTTACCACCTCCGCTGTCTGCTGCACCAATTCTGGCCCTAGCATCTGGCGTTCTCCCACCTCATCCCAACACAATGGTGTTCTGTATTTTCTTCCACACAGAGCTTCATAAGACGGCATACCTATGCTTGCATGATAACTGTTGTTATACGCAAATTCTACTAGCGGTAGATGATCATCCTAACTACCCTTGAAATCCATAACGCAAGACCTCAACATGTCTTCTAACATCTAAATTGTTCTCTCGCTCTGCCCATCAGTCTGAGGATGATACGATGTGCTTAACTTCAGCTGTGTTCCCAACTATTCTTGTAAACTCCTCCAAAAGTTCGATGTGAATCGTGGATCACGGTTAGACACAATCGATACCGGTACTCCATATCTGGAAATGATTTCCTTAACATAAAGTTTAGCTAATTGGTCTAAGTTATACTTGACCTTGATTGGCAAAAAGTGAGCCGACTTCGTCAACCGGTCCACTATTACCCAAATTGCATCGTACCCTTTATTTGTCGTCGGAAGTCCCACCACGAAATCCATCGTAATATGCTCCCACTTCCATTCTGGAATCTCCAATGACTATAATAAGCCACCGGGTCGTTGATGCTCGGCCTTAACTTTTTGATAAGTCAAGCACCTACTCACATACTCTGCTATTTCTCTCTTCATGTTTGGCCACCAAAAACTCTGTCGAAGGTCGTACTACCAGGATGTATCGAGTACCTCGAACTATGAGCTTCTTGTAACACTTGCTCCTTTAATTCCATCTCATTCGGAACCCAAATTCTTCCTTCAAATCTTAATAATCCCTCATTATCAAGACTATACTTAGTATCTTCCTTCTCGGATAACCGCTTCTTCATTTGGTTACACTCGTCAGTTTTGAGTTGTACCTCCCTGACTCTTTCTACGATGGTAGATTGCATCTCCGTCTCAAAGAGTATCTGCTCCGAATCACTCGGCATTTTTACTTCTATTTTCATACTAGCCATCTCTGTTATTAACTCATCTTGAGCCGTCAACATAGACAACTTTTCCTGACCCTTCCGACTTAAGGCGTTGGCAATTACATTGGCCTTTCCAGGGTGATACAGGATTTCACAATCATAATCCTTTATCAACTCTAGCCATCTTCTCTGCCTCATATTCAACTCCTTCTGAGTGAAGATATACTTTAGGCTCTTATGGTCCGTATATATCTCACATTTTCCCCCATAAAGATAATGTTTCCATATCTTTAGGGCAAACACTACTGCGGCCAGTTCCAGATCATGAGTAGGATAAACTTTCTTATGATCCTTCAACTGCCGTGACGCATACGCAATGACTTTGCCATGTTGCATAAGCACACAACTAAGTCCCCTATGCGAAGCATCACTATGCACTACGAAATTTCCTGTGTCATCTGGCAATGACAAAACAGACGCTTCACTTAATCTTTTCTTCAGTTCTTGAAAACTGTCTTCACATTTATCCGTCCATACGTATTTCACCGTCTTCCTTGTTAAATTAGTCAACGGGGTAGCTATCTTCGAAAAATCTTGGATAAATCTTCGATAGTACCCTGCTAACCCTAGGAAACTCCGCACCTCAGTCGGCGTTTTCGGCTGTTCCCAATTTATCACTGCTTCCACCTTCGCTGGATCTACTGAAATCCCCTCTTGGTCAATGACATGACCTAAAAACTACACCTTTTCCAGCCAAAATTCACATTTAGTGAATTTCGCATATAACTTCTCTTTCCTTTGTGTCTCCAACACTAATCTTAAGTGTTCAGCATGATTTTCTGGCGTCTTAGAATAGACTAGAATATCATCGATAAACACAACGACGAACTTTTCCAAATATGGTTTGAACACTCTGTTCATCATATCCATAAATGCAGCTGGTGCATTCGTCAACCCAAATGACATCACCAGAAACTCGTAATGACCTTAACGATTCCTGAATGTCGTTTTTGGTACATCTTCCTTTCTGACCTTAAACTGATGATACCCCATCCGCAAATCTATTTTAGAAAAATACTTTGCCCCTTTCAATTGATCAAAGAGATCATCGATTCTGGGCAATGGGTATTTATTTTTTATCGTTAACTTGTTCAACTCCCGATAGTCAATACAAAGTCTCAACAATCCGTCTTTCTTCTTGACAAACAACACTGGTGCCCCCCACGGAGAATCACTTGGTTGAATGTACTTTCTGTCCAATAGTTCCTGTAGCTGAACCATTAGTTCTTTCATTTCCACAGGCGCCATACGGTACGGTGCCCTTGAGACTGGTGCCGCTCCTGGCACAACATCTATCACAAATTCGATCTCCCTATCCGGTGGTAACCCCGGTAACTCACTTGGAAATACAACCATGAACTCATTTACTATAGGTATTTGTTCCATGGTTGCTCCCACTCTCTGGGTATCCACAACATGGCATAGGTAACCTACATAACCCTTCCTTAATAATTTTCTAGTTTGTGTCATCGTAAGGCAACACGGACGTCCCGGCAACTTACTACCGTAAAATACTACAGGAGGTTGCTTCAACGTCTTGATGCTCACACACTTCTTTTGGCAATCTATAATTGCTCCATGATTAATTAACCAATCTATTCCGAGAATTACGTCGAATTCTCCTAACTTTATCGGTATTAAATCTACCGATAACTTACAACCCCGTACATCTACGCAACAACTCCTATGAATATTTTCAACAGGAATTATCTCTTCATTTGCTACCTTAATGTTCAAAGGTATAGGTAATTTTTTGGGAAATAATTCTAGTCGTCTAGCAAAATCACATGCTATAAACGAACAAGTAGCACCCGAATCAAAAAGTACGTATGCATTTATGTTATTGATCGGAATAATACCTGCAACTACATCCCCTGATGCCACAACATCTTGGATCGTCATATTAAAAGTGCGAGCCATTGATTTACTTGGCTGAGATGGACCACTAATAGCCAACTTACCACTATTAGTTCCCTTATTTCCTTCCGTCCCCTTCTTCGGGCAGTTCTTCGCTATGTGGTCAGTTGATCCACATACAAAACATCCGTGATTTTTCTTCGAATTTGGACAGTTAGGCGAAATGTTCCCTTCCTGTCCATAATTATAACATACTGCCTTTCCTTTGAGACAGACTCCTAAGTGAGTCTTCCCGCAGGTTTTACAGGCCTCCATCCTTCTCTTAGAATCCCCTTGTTTTACTCCGGTATTCCCAGAGTTAAAGCCCTTCCTCTTTTGACCGTTGCCACTTCCACTGGCTCCCTCGGTCTTGATTCCTCCATCAACCTTGCCCTTATTTTTCTTATCCTTGTGGTACTAGCTGAGAGCCTCATTCTCACCTTCGGCAATTATTGCCTTTTCTAATATGGTTCCAAAGGAAGTACTTTGGAACACAGAAATTCGGCTATAGAGCCAGGGTTTCAAGCCCTGCACGAACCTTCTAGCCTTTCTCACTTCAGCGTCCATTTGATATGGAGCAAATCGTGCCAGTTCATTAAACTTGGCGGCATACTGGGGAACTGTCATATCCCCTTGTTTCAATTCAAGAAACCTCATTTCCATCCTCCCTTGCATACTCGTGGGAAAATAGTTCTCGAAGAAAATCTCCTTAAACCTCTCCCACGTTAGATTTTATATATCGGCCCTAGCCTGGTTTGCCTCCCACCAGAAGTTGGCCTCTCCTTTCATCAAATAGGTTGCAAAGGCAAAATTTTGACCCTCCTCAATATTTGTAATTACAAATACTTTCTCGATTTCTTTTACCCAAGTCTGGGCTTCTATAGGGTCCGTAGTTCCTTTGAACTCTGGCGGACCTACACTTTTAAAATCCTTAAAAGTAGTAGCTCGTACTACTCCAGGAATCACAGGTACATTAGCCCCCGTTCTATTAAATGCAGTCGTTAAAAGATTAACGAACTCCTGCATTGGATTAATTGGACCACCCTCCGGTTGGTTAACATTAGTGTCTTGATTTCGTTGTCTCCTTCTTGGTGGCATTTTGCTGTTAAGAAAACAACTCATCATTATTACTTTATTCTTGTTGGTTTGTTATTATTTGTAATAAAACAATAGCTCATACTCATTACTCAATATATTCCATAAAAAGACTTATATTGATTCATAACTTGTAGTATAACACTACATTGTTTACATTACTCAGCCTTAGCTGATTACATTACCATCCCGCAATTACTTTCCAAAAATTGGGATTTTACAAAAGACTACCCTTTGTTATACAAAAGAGGGTTTTACGTCACTACTAGATACATAATATTTACATATCTAAGCTACTCTAGCTATTGCTAGGTTATATCTACCTTAGGGCATTTTCAAAATCTTTGCTGGCCAGACCGGTAATAACATCTCTACTGATAGTATATCGGGTCTGTCCTACTTCTATCGGATACCCAGCTACCTGCTGCCAAAAATCCGCATGAGAACTCCTATGTATATAGGACATCCTCTCCAACTTCTGCTGTTCAGTCTTTAGCTCCTGCTTTAGCTCAAAGACTTCACATTTCAGCTCTCGGACCTTGTCCTTAGCTAGAATTCTATCATCGTGCTCCTTTTCCCACATTCCCTCCATGCTAGTCTTGTCCTCTCGGACAGCTTGGAGTTCCTCTTTCAACTCCTTAACCTCTTGGCAGTAATGGATATTTCTATCCAATACTGACATAAACAATGCCTTCATTGATTCCCCCGTAGACAATTCCTCTGTAGGTGGAACCTGATCAAAGGACATCACGTCCACCTCCTCCTCTAGCATGTCATCAAATATAGACATGTAGTCTAAATCGTCTGAGTCTCCAGACTCGATTGTCACCACCTCTAGTTCTACGGCTACAGGATTTGGTAGTATCTCTACCCGATTAACTGAATCCTCGCTCACTACCTGTATGTCTCTATACATATCATTTTCTCCTGACATCTACAATAAAACAATATAGTTTGATTAGTACACATCAGTAAAATAATAGAAACACATAACATAATAAAATGCATTTTTATAGGGTTACTTTCCATCTTTTACTTCTTTATTCTTTCTTAAGGTTATGTCTTAAGGTTCTATTTTCCCCCTTAAGTTTTATAACCTAGGCTCTAATACCAACTTGTAGCGCCCCCAAATCCGGGTATCTTCCAACCCGACAGATAGTGCTATACTATACAATCATTCATACATTCATTCAATTGAAAGTCTCAAAGAACGAGCATAACTTCTATATATTTAAAGTAATATTTACATTTTCCAGGTTCTATACCCATTACAAAGGTTCTTTGTCATAATGTCAGTTACATTACAACATTAGACCTATTCTATTACAAGACAGCTTAACAATCTGCCTTAGCTTTTCCTTTATTCTTTTTCGATCCTTCAGGACGTTCAGTCTTAGCTGCATTCATATGGTTCAAGCAAGAGTGAGCATAACTAACTCAGCAAGTATAACAATTCAATAACAACATGCTTGACACGTATGAATCGTATATCTTCAATAGCTGAACAATAGTTATGAAGTACTATTGATAATTCAAAATAGCACTTCATCTTTCTTTTAAAATGTTTTACAATAATAACAATATTTAGTAAAACATTCACTCCGGACAAAGACCTTGAGTGTTCATTCTTTCTTGGAAAAAGGACAACCCGGAACGAATTTCGTAAGGCCGATATTACTTACGAGCACTTCTAGGTGATCAACCTATTGTACTCTATGTTGATCAACACTACATCCATTAAACGTATGTACGTTTAATCATTTGGCAACCTCACGTGCCTGTCGTTTTACCGACAAAACATTTGTTTAACATTTTAGTCTTCTTTTGAAAACCATATTGAGTAGTTGACAAAAGACAACAACATTTGATAATATATGAATGAATTACCAAGTCTAGCCAAGGGATTGGCTTTAACTTCAACATACCTTAATTCATGCGAAAGAATACATGAACCTCAAAAACTTGTTCAGATTGAACTGAGACAAGAGTGAGAATACTTGCCTTTAGCGTCTGCTACCGTAATTTAACTTTATGTTTAAGTCTTTCAAGTCTCTACAATACATGATCACACAATGCCTTACATTAGGTCACATATAATCAAGTATGTATATGACTATATCTTACCCTTCTTCTCAATTTAATTGTGTATTAGATTCAGTTATTATTCATTCCGGTTTATCATTATCCTTGCATTTATATTCTACTAAGTTATCTCAACTTTTATACAGCATCCTTAAGGTTTAACAAAGTTTAAACAAAGTTACATTACATTCCTTAAGTTGTGTTTACTTTCAAAACAATTAGCTTTCCTTTCTGTGTACTTAGAAACATTCATTACTATCTTTGTTCTGAGACTGGAGCTGCGGCGCGAGTCCTTAATTAATGGGCCGCGCTGCGGCGCCACACTCCATAAGATTTTCTTACTGTACATGGCGGTGCAGCACCACAAATTGTACTACGGCTCGCGCTGCGGCGCCACAAATTGTACTACGGCTCACGCTGCGGCTAACTCTTGCAGTGTGCTCGGCTACTGTTATGCGCTGCGGCGTGACTCATTTAGCCTAGGGTTGGCGCCGCGGCGCCAACTCTGTGCAACAGAAAACAATTTCAGTTTTTAAATTTTGTGAACTTCCCGGACGCATAACTCCTTCGTTATAAGTCCGAATTGGCTCATTCAAAAGCCTACGATTCAAAAATTACGTAATCTACGTATTCATGCAAGAATTTTATCTATTTGACTTTATTTGCTAAAAAATCACCTATTGATTCATTTTTAATGAAAACGATAAATGTTCGTAAACTTCAACGCTCGTTTCTTCGTTTTAAGTCGGAATCCGGTCATTTTCGAGTCCATAACTCTTAAATGCCAAATATGGCTTGTCTCCATTGGAAAACAACGATTCTGAGTTCAAACACAAAATTTGACTTCTATTCCGAGAATTTCACGAATTCGACGATTATCGTCCAATCGTGCATTTTGCGGCAAATCTTCATTCTTATGATTTGTTCCACATTGCCAATGAATTCCATTCATCATGTGAACATCTCAACCTACTTATTACATCAACTTATTCTAATTGTTGGATTTTAGACTTATTTCTTCATGAGCTTATAACTTGTCAAATTATAAACTACTTAATATTTCATTGTTCATGACTTATGACAATTAAAGTTTCTTAATCATCATACCTTATATGTTCTCAACATATAACTTTTACTTATGTATTCATGATACATATAATCATACAAGTTCTTTTACATCCATATCACATCTCTTACTAAACTCATTACAAGTTCATAATACTTTCACATAAGCTTATAACTTATGTTAACTTAAATGACTTATCACCAACTTATGTGACTTAAGTTCATTGCTTACTCATTCTTCTTACTTTTTAACATTCATGTTCCTTAATCCAAACTTTTCTTATTAACCTATCATGGTAAAGATAGAAAATAATGGAGAAGAAGTCTTACTTTTGAAGTCTTGGTAAGTAGCTTCTTCTTCTTCTTCTTACTTATGGAAGTAACTTATTTGTAACTTATTCTCTCTAACACTTAAGCACTTTGTAATGTTTGGATTACTTGAACAACTAACAAATTGCTTGCAAGCTTCCTCTATTTATAGAATTTACAAGGCTAGGGTAATTTAGTCATTAAATCATCCCACCTCCTTTAATCACCTCCTTACTATTCATTACTTGTTAAACACAACTCTTATCTTTTGCTTGGCCATTACTCCTAAGTCTTGGTACCCACATTAACTTGGTCACCACATTCAACCATATAAATATGGTTTGCCCCATGTGTCAAACAACTCATGGATTCTAGCTTGGGCTTGGATTAAATAAATCCTTGGGCTTTACATTAATAAACACTAACCTATTTATTAACTAATCATTTGGGCCTTAACATTTTATTCACATGGACTTGTACCAATTGTTAACTAATCTTCCAAATCCATTAACATTACTTAATACATATACATATTGTTTATGTATCATTTTCGTATTCTAATTCGTATAGAATTTATATACAATATTTCATTCTTCATACTAACTCGTATAATACTTCGTATTATACTCTTTTCATTACTTTGTACAATACCTAAGTATCATACCATTATTACATATTCATTACTATTTCGACTTCCTTAACGTTTATAAATTAAGTCCACAAGCGAAATATTATATTTTCCATAATTGGATTTTTATTACATAATCCATCTTACCTTGTTATTCCATCATTACGTATTTCTCGAAATTCAAAATTATATCCCGAGCAAATCCCGATGAATAGGGTTTTTCGAAAAATTTCTCGGAAAACTTTTATTTTCGTCTTGGAAATTCAAACACTTTAATTCATCCACGTAGCTCAAATACTACGACATTCTAACATCAATAGGTTATATAACGGCAACCATCTTGATAACACATAGAATAAGATTTTATTATTATTTAATTTAATAAAATTATTTTACAATAAGATCCGAATTTCTCGGTCGTTACATTCTTCCACCCTTATAAAGATTCTGTCCTCAGAATCTCATCTTACTCTAACCAAATAGATAGGGAACATTTTTCTTCATCTGTTCTTCTAGCTCCCACGTTGCTTCCTCAGCATCGTGGTTCTTCCGTAATACCTTTACTGATGGTATTACCTTGTTTCTCAGAACTTGTTCCTTTCTATCAATGATTTGTATCGACGATTCCTCATATGTTAAGTCTTTCTCGATATGAATCGGCTCATACTCGATTACATGCTTATAGTCCGGCTTATATGGACGTAATACCAATACGTGAAACACGTTATGTATACGTTCTAGGTCTGGAGGTAATGCTATCATATAAGCTACCTCTCCCACCCGTTTTAATACTTCAAAAGGTCCTATAAACCTTGGACTTAACTTTCCTTTCTTTTCAAAACGTATCTTTCCTTTCCAAGGAGATACCTTTAGAAGTACATACGAGCCCACCTCAAACTCTCGGCCTAGTCTGTGCAAGTCTGCATACTTCTTCTGTCTGTCCTGAGCTGTGACGATACGCATCCGAATTAACTTTACCACCTCCGCTGTCTGCTGCACCAATTCTGGTCCTAGCATCTGGCGTTCTCCCACCTCATCCCAACACAATGGTGTTCTGTATTTTCTTCCATACAGAGCTTCATAAGACGACATACCTATGCTTGCATGATAACTGTTGTTATACGCAAATTCTACTAGCGGTAGATGATCATCCTAACTACCCTTGAAATCCATAACGCAAGACCTTAACATGTCTTTTAACATCTAAATTGTTCTCTCGCTCTGCCCATCAGTCTGAGGATGATACAATGTGCTAAACTTCAGCTGTGTTCCCAACTGTTCTTGCAAACTCCTCCAAAAGTTCGATGTGAATTGTGGATCACGGTTAGACACAATCGATACCGGCACTCCATATATGGAAATGATTTCCTTAACATAAAGTTTAGCTAATTGGTCTAAGTTATACTTGACCCTGATTGGCAAAAAGTGAGCCGACTTCGTCAATCGGTACACTATTACCCAAATTGCATCGTACCCTTTATTTGTCGTCGGAAGTCCCACCACGAAATCCATCGTAATATGCTACCACTTCCATTCTGGAATCTCCAATGACTGTAATAAGCCACCGGGTCGTTGATGCTCGGCCTTAACTTTTTGATAAGTCAAGCACCTACTCACATACTCTGCTATTTCTCTCTTCATGTTTGGCCACCAAAAACTCTGTCGAAGGTCGTACTACCAGGATGTATCGAGTACCTCGAACTATGAGCTTCTTGTAACACTTGCTCCTTTAATTCCATCTCATTCGGAACCCAAATTCTTCCTTCAAATCTTAATAATCCCTCATTAGCAAGACTATACTTAGTATCTTCCTTCTCGGATAACCGCTTCTTCATTTGGTTACACTCATCAGTCTTGAGTTGTACCTCCCTGACTCTTTCTACGATGGTAGATTGCATCTCCATCTCAAAGAGTATCTGCTCCAAATCACTCAACATTTTTACTTCTATTTCCATACTAACCATCTCTGTTATTAACTCATCTTGAGCCGTCAACATAGACAACATTTCCTGACCCTTCCAACTTAAGGCATCGGCAACTACATTGGCCTTTCCAGGGTGATACATGATTTCACAATCATAATCCTTTATCAAGTCTAGCCATCTTCTCTGCCTCATATTCAACTCCTTCTGAGTGAAGATATACTTTAGGCTCTTATGGTCCGTATATATCTCACAATTTCCCCCATAAAGATAATGTCTCCATATCTTTAGGGCAAACACTACTGCGGCCAGTTCCAGATCATGAGTAGGATAAACTTTCTTATGATCCTTCAACTGCCGTGACGCATACGCAATGACTTTGCCATGTTGCATAAGCACACAACTAAGTCCCCTATGCGAAGCATCACTATACACTACGAAATTTCCTGTGTCATCTGGCAATGACAAAACAGACGCATCACTTAATCTTTTCTTCAGTTCTTGAAAACTGTCTTCACATTTATCCGTCCATACGTATTTCACCGTCTTCCTTGTTAAATTAGTCAACGGGGTAGCTATCTTCGAAAAATCTTAGATAAATCTTCGATAGTACCCTGCTAACCCTAAGAAACTTTGCACCTCAGTCGGCGTTTTCAGCTGTTCCCAATTTATCACTGCTTCCACCTTCGCTGGATCTACTGAAATCCCCTCTTGGTCGATGACATGACCTAAAAACTACACCTTTTCCAGCCAAAATTAACATTTAGTGAATTTCGCATATAACTTCTCTTTCCTTTGTGTCTCCAACACTAATCTTAAGTGTTCAGCATGATCTTCTGGCGTCTTAGAATAGACTAGAATATCATCGATAAACACAACGACGAACTTGTCAAAATATGGTTTGAACACTCTGTTCATCATATCCATAAATGCAGCTGGTGCATTCGTCAACCCAAATGACATCACCAGAAACTCGTAATGACCATAACGAGTCCTGAATGTCGTTTTTGGTACATCTTCCTTTCTGACCTTCAACTGATGATACCCCATCCGCAAATCTATTTTAGAAAAATACTTTGCCCCTTTCAATTGATCAAAGAGATCATCGATTCTGGGCAATGGGTATTTATTTTTTATCGTTAACTTGTTCAACTCCCGATAGTCAATACAAAGTCTCAACAATCCGTCTTTCTTCTTGACAAACAACACTGGTGCCCCCCACGGAGAATCACTTGGTTGAATGTTCTTTCTGTCCAATAGTTCCTGTAGCTGAACCATTAGTTCTTTCATTTCCACAGGCGCCATACGGTACGGTGCCCTTGAGACTGGTGCCGCTCCTGGCACAACATCTATCACAAATTCGATCTCCCTATCCGGTGGTAACCCCGGTAACTCACTTGGAAATACAACCATGAACTCATTTACTATAGGTATTTGTTCCATGGTTGCTCCCACTCTCTGGGTATCCACAACATGGCATAGGTAACCTACACAACCCTTCCTTAATAATTTTCTAGTTTGTGTCATCGTAAGGCAACACGGACGTCCCGGCAACTTACTACCGTAAAATACTACAGGAGGTTGCTTCAACGTCTTGATGCTCACACACTTCTTTTGGCAATCTATAATTTCTCCATGATTAATTAACCAATCCATTCCGAGAATTACGTCGAATTCTCCTAACTTTATCGGTATTAAATCTACCGATAACTTACAACCCCGTACATCTACGCAACAACTCCTATGAATATTTTCAACAGGAATTATCTCTTCATTTGCTACCTTAATGTTCAAAGGTATAGGTAATTTTTTGGGAAATAATTCTAGTCGTCTAGCAAAATCACATGCTATAAACGAACAAGTAGCACCCGAATCAAAAAGTAAGTATGTATTTATGTTATTGATCAGAATAATACCTGCAACTACATCCCCTGATGCCACAACATCTTGGATCGTCATATTAAAAGTGTGAGCCATTGATTTACTTGGCTGAGATGGACCACTAATAGCCAACTTACCACTATTAGTTCCCTTATTTCCTTCCGTCCCCTTCTTCGGGCAGTTCTTCGCTATGTGGTCAGTTGATCCACATACAAAACATCCGTGATTTTTCTTCGAATTTGGACAGTTAGGCGAAATGTGCCCTTCCTGTCCATAATTATAACATACTGCCTTTCCTTTGAGACAGACTCCTAAGTGAGTCTTCCCGCAGGTTTTACAGGCCTCCATCCTTCTCTTAGAATCCCCTTGTTTTACTCCGGTATTCCCAGAGTTAAAGCCCTTCCTCTTTTGACCGTTGCCACTTCCACTGGCTCCCTCGGTCTTGATTCCTCCATCAACCTTGCCCTTATTTTTCTTATCCTTGTGGTACTGGCTGAGAGCCTCATTCCCACCTTCGGCAATTATTGCCTTTTCTAATATGGTTCAAAAGGAAGTACTTTGGAACACAGAAATTCGGCTATAGAGCCAGGGTTTCAAGTCCTGCACGAACCTTCTAGCCTTTCTCACTTCAGCGTCCACTTGATGTGGAGCAAATCGTGCCAGTTCATTAAACTTGGCAGCATACTGGGGAACTGTCATATCCTCTTGTTTCAATTCAAGAAACCTCATTTCCATCCTCCCTTGCATACTCGTGGGAAAATAGTTCTCGAAGAAAATCTCCTTAAACCTCTCCCACGTTAGATTTCCTATATCGGCCCTAGCCTGGTTTGTCTCCCACTAGAAGTTGGCCTATCCTTTTATCAAATAGGTTGCAAAGTAAACATTTTGACCCTCCTCAACATTTGCAATTACAAATACTTTTTCGATTTCTTTTACCCAAGTCTGGGCTTCTATAGGGTCCGTAGTTCCTTTGAACTCTGGCGGACCTACACTTTTAAAATCCTTAAAAGTAGTAGCTCGTACTACTCCAGGAATAACAGGTACATTAGCCCCCGTTCTATTAAATGCAGTCGTTAAAAGATTAACGAACTCCTGCATTGGATTAATTGGACCACCCTCGGGTTGGTTAACATTAGTGTCTTGATTTCGTTGTCTCCTTCTTGGCGGCATTTTGCTGTTAAGAAAACAACACATCATTATTACTTTATTCTTGTTGGTTTGTTATTATTTGTAATAAAACAATAGCTCATACTCATTACTCAATATATTCCATAAAAAGACTTATATTGATTCATAACTTGTAGTATAACACTACATTGTTTACATTACTCAGCCTTAGCTGATTACATTACCATCCCGCAATTACTTTCTAAAAATTGGGATTTTACAAAAGACTACCCTTTGTTATACAAAAGAGGGTTTTACGTCACTACTAGATACATAATATTTACATATCTAAGCTACTCTAGCTATTGCTAGGTTATATCTGCCTTAGGGCATTTTCAAAATCTTTGCTGGCCAGACCGGCAATAACATCTCTACTGATAGTATGTCGGGTCTGTCCTACTTCTATCGAATACCCAGCTACCTGCTGCTGAAAATCCACATGAGAACTCCTATGTATATAGGACATCCTCTCCAACTTCTGCTGTTTAGTCTTTAGCTCCTGCTTGAGCTCAAAGACTTCACATTTTAGCTCTCGGACCTTGTCCTTAGCTAGAATTCTATCATCGTGCTCCTTTTCCCACATTCCCTCCATGCTAGTCTTGTCCTCACGGACAGCTTGGAGTTCCTCTTTCAACTCCTTAACCTCTTGGCAGTAATGGATATTTCTATCCAATACTGACATAAACAATGCCTTCATTGATTCCCCCGTAGACAGTTCCTCTGTAGGTGGAACCTGATCAAAGGACATCACGTCCACCTCCTCCTCTAGCATGCCATCAAATATAGACATGTAGTCTAAATCGTCTGAGTCTCCAGACTCGATTGTCACCACCTCTAGTTCTACGGCTACAGGATTTGATAGTATCTCTACCCGATTAACTGAATCCTCGCTCACTACCTGTATGTCTCTAAACATATCATTTTCTCCTGACATCTACAATAAAACAATATAGTTTGATTAGTACACATCAGTAAAATAATAGAAACACATAACATAATATAATGCATTTTTATAGGGTTACTTTCCATCTTTTTCTTCTTTATTCTTTCTTAAGGTTATGTCTTAAGGTTCTATTTTCCCCCTTAAGTTTTATAACCTAGGCTCTGATACCAACTTGTAGCGCCCCCAAATCCGGGTATCTTCCAACCCGACAGATAGTGCTATACTATACAATCATTCATACATTCATTCAATTGAAAGTCTCAAAGAACGAGCATAACTTCTATATATTTAAAGTAATATTTACATTTTCCAGGTTCTATACCCATTACAAAGGTTCTTTGTCATAATGTCAGTTACATTACAACATTAGACCTATTCTATTACAAGACAGCTTAACAATCTGCCTTAGCTTTTCCTTTATTCTTTTTCGATCCTTCAGGACGTTCAGTCTTAGCTGCATTCATATGGTTCAAGCAAGAGTGAGCATAACTAACTCAGCAAGTATAACAATTCAATAACAACATGCTTGACACGTATGAATCGTATATCTTCAATAGCTGAACAATAGTTATGAAGTACTATTGATAATTCAAAATAGCACTTCATCTTTCTTTTAAAATGTTTTACAATAATAACAATATTTAGTAAAACATTCACTCCGGACAAAGACCTTGATTGTTCATTCTTTCTTGGAAAAAGGACAACCCGGAACGAATTTCGTAAGGCCGATATTACTTACGAGCACTTCTAGGTGATCAACCTATTGTACTCTATGTTGATCAACACTACATCCATTAAACGTATGTATGTTTAATCATTTGGCAACCTCACGTGCCTGTCGTTTTACCGACAAAACATTTGTTTAACATTTTAGTCTTCTTTTGAAAACCATATTGAGTAGTTGACAAAAGACAACAACATTTGATAATATATGAATGAATTACCAAGTCTAGCCAAGGGATTGGCTTTAACTTCAACATACCTTAATTCATGCGAAAGAATACATGAACCTCAAAAACTTGTTCAGATTGAACTGAGACAAGAGTGAGAATGCTTGCCTTTAGCATCTGCTACCGTAATTTAACTTTATGTTTAAGTCTTTCAAGTCTCTACAATACATGATCACACAATGCCTTACATTAGGTCACATATAATCAAGTATGTATATGACTATATCTTACCCTTCTTCTCAATTTAATTGTGTATTAGATTCAGTTATTATTCATTCCGGTTTATCATTATCCTTGCATTTATATTCTACTAAGTTATCTCAACTTTTATACAGCATCCTTAAGGTTTAACAAAGTTTAAACAAAGTTACATTACATTCCTTAAGTTGTGTTTACTTTCAAAACAATTAGCTTTCCTTTCTGTGTACTTAGAAACATTCATTACTATCTTTGTTCTGAGACTGGCGCTGCGGCGCGAGTCCTTAATTAATGGGCCGCGCTGCGGCGCCACACTCCATAAGATTTTCTTACTGTACATGGCGGTGCAGCACCACAAATTGTACTACGGCTCGCGCTGCGGCGCCACAAATTGTACTACGGCTCGCGCTGCGGCTAACTCTTGCAGTGTGCTCGGCTACTGTTACGCGCTACGGCGTGACTCATTTAGCCTAGGGTTGGCGCCGCGGCGCCAACTCTGTGCACCAGAAAACAATTTCAGTTTTTAAATTTTGTGAACTTCCCGGACGCATAACTCCTTCGTTATAAGTCCGAATTGGCTCATTCAAAAGCCTACGATTCACAAATTACGTAATCTACGTATTCATGCAAGAATTTTATCTATTTGACTTTATTTGCTAAAAAATCACCTATTGATTCATTTTTAACGAAAATGATAAACGTTCGTGAACTTCAACGCTCGTTTCTTCGTTCTAAGTCGGAATCCAGTCATTTTCGAGTCCATAACTCTTAAATGCCAAATATGACTTGTCTCCATTGGAAAACAACGGTTCTGAGTTCAAACACAAAATTTGACTTCTATTCCAAGAATTTCACGAATTCGACGATTATCGTCCAATCGTGCAATTTGCGGCAAATCTTCATTCTTATGATTTGTTCCACATTGCCAATGAATTCCATTCATCATGTGAACATCTCAACCTACTTATTACAACAACTTATTCTAATTGTTGGATTTTAGACTTATTTCTTCATGAGCTTATAACTTGTCAAATTATAAACTACTTAATATTTCATTGTTCATGACTTATGACAATTAAAGTTTCTTAATCATCATACCTTATATGTTCTCAACATATAACTTTTACTTATGTATTCATGATACATATAATCATACAAGTTCTTTTACATCCATATCACATCTCTTACTAAACTCATTACAAGTTCATAATACTTTCACATAAGCTTATAACTTATGTTAACTTAAATGACTTATCACCAACTTATGTGACTT
Organism: Panax notoginseng; assembly: GCA_016801055.1. Lineage (NCBI taxonomy): Eukaryota > Viridiplantae > Streptophyta > Magnoliopsida > Apiales > Araliaceae > Panax > Panax notoginseng. The sequence goes on along the minus strand of CM029013.1, from coordinate 144,700,679 downwards.
AAGTTCATTGCTTACTCATTCTTCTTAATTTTTAACATTCATGTTCCTAAATCCAAACTTTTCTTATTAACCTATCATGGTAAAGATAGAAAATAATGGAGAAGAAGTCTTACTTTTGAAGTCTTGGTAAGTAGCTTCTTCTTCTTCTTCTTACTTATGGAAGCAACTTATTTGTAACTTATTCTCTCTAACAGTTAAGCACTTTATAATGTTTGGATTACTTGAACAACTAACAAATGGCTTGCAAGCTTCCTCTATTTATAGAATTTACAAGGCTAGGGTAATTTAATCATTAAATCATCCCACCTCCTTTAATCACCTCCTTACTATTCATTACTTGTTAAACACAGCTCTTATCTTTTGCTTGGCCATTACTCCTAAGTCTTGATCCCCACATTAACTTGGTCACCACATTCAACCATATAAAATATGGTTTGCCCCATGGGTCAAACAACTCATGGATTCTAGCTTGGGCTTGGATTAAATAAATCCTTGGGCTTTACATTAATAAACACTAACCTATTTATTAACTAATCATTTAGGCCTTAACATTTTATTCACTTGGACTTGTACCAATTGTTAACTAATCTTCCAAATCCATTAACATTACTTAATACATATACATATTGTTTATGTACCATTTTCGTATTCTAATTCATATAGAATTTATATACGATATTTCATTCTTTATACTAACTCGTATAATACTTCGTATTATACTCTTTTCATTACTTTGTACAATACCTAAGTATCATACCATTATTACATATTCATTACTATTTCGACTTCCTTAACGTTTATAAATTAAGTCCACAAGCGAAATATTATATTTTCCATAATTGGATTTTTATTACATAATCCATCTTACCTTGTTATTCCATCATTACGTATTTCTCAGAATTCAAAATTATATCCCGACCAAATCCCGATGAATAGTGTTTTTTCGAAAAATTTCTCGAAAAACTTTTATTTTCGTCTTGGAAATTCAAACACTTTAATTCATCCATGTAGCTCAAATACTACGACATACTAACATCAATAGGTTATATAACGACAACCTTCTTGATAACACATAGAATAAAATTTTATTATTATTTAATTTAATAAAATTATTTTACAATAAGATCCGAATTTCTCGGTCGTTACAGGATTTGAATTGCAAACCACTACTTTGGCAGAGGTCATGCAACAGAAAATAAACTGCAATGCCTGTCAATTGAGTCAGGAAATCAAGTTTGTAAGTAATCAAGTTGGCTAAGTTCGCGGCTCTACGTTTCAACGACGTAGGCTCTAAGTTACATATGCAGCGTAAGCACTCTTCTGTTACGGAATGGGTTCATTGTAACTGGCTAGTCGAGTATATGGGTGATTTCCTTGACGTACTGATGCCACATGCGACTTTCATTCCTCGACCTCCTCAATTTGCTGCTGATCTTTCCCTTGCTGAAAAGATTCATCGTGCTAATCATCCCCTTTACTTCACACAGAGGGCTGAACAACGTGCAGCAGTGGTAGATCTCGATTGATGGATATTTTCCTTTTTGTTTGATGACAAAGTGGGAAAAGTTTTATGGTTATTTTGGGTTGGTTTTTGATAGACTAAAAAAACTTAATATTGTTGGTTTTTTGTTTTGTGCTTCACAGACTTATTATTTTAAATTTTAAATGTTTTAAATGTTTTTTTGATATGTTAGCAGTTGATATTTGGGGTATGTTGAACTAACATGATTGAAGGTAAATACAGATAACAGGGGTTGTTTAAAATTTCAGGATACACTGAAAAATCATATTTCAGTTAGATATTATGAGATTCCTGAAATGATATTGTTCCATGAATTTAGGGGGGAGCTAATTATATTGTATGCATAGTTTTAGGGGGAGCTAATGGGAATTAAAAGTTTTGGGTTGTCATCATCAAAAAAGGGGGAGAATGTTGACATAGTCATATTTCATCCTTAAGTTTTGATGATGAATTGTTCGTATGGTAAATTATTTTATGGCATTTCAAGTATCTGATGATAAAGAACATTGGAGGGATATTCAAGTGGTTGAAGAGTTTTATCTTACTAGGAAACAAAGTGTAAGGTCAATTGCATAATAATTAATTTTTCATTTAAAGGCTCTAGGATATATCATTGGCATTTAGTTTTATATGTCTTAAAAAGTAATTTAAATCTAATAAGTTTTTTTTTAAGTAAAATACTTGAGATTAGATTAAATATATGTTATCAAGTACAAAAGGTTTTTAAGCTTTATAAAACGTTACTTGATATTTATTGGATTATATATATATTGAATATTGCTTATGGTATATTCAAGTGTATCACGTGTGCATGCCTAGAAGCTAAAAGGATGGTAGCCTACACTGTTTGTTTGAGATATGATATGTGTGCATTTTTCAAAGTTAATAATTATAGATATATGTTGCCTCCTTTTCAACTTTAATAAAAGGACTCTAACTCATGAAAGCATACATAAGTCAACAAGTAGTACAGAGTAAGAATAGTATCGATCTACGGAGAAAGGTTTCAAAATTAAATTATTATGCATCAATTGTATCACTACCTTTATATGCTTAAACGGATGCTTACAATTTTAAATTAATCTAAATTCAAACAATGGATAAAATAATAGTATTAGAAAAATAAATCAAATTTGGAAATAATGGGATTCTAACTTCATTTCATATTCCATCTAAATATTACCGTCATGCAATATTATACATGTATCATGGAAAATTAGCCAAGAGCACAAAAGTAGACATAACCATTTTTCAATGCATTATGCCCTACTTACATAACCTCCACATACAATAAAAATCATGTAATCGTCAATAAAACTAAAATCACTATATTTCTATGTGAAATTGCAGCTATATTGAACTGAAGCACAAGCTCTTATAATACTACACACGGTAAAACAGTATATTTCTATCTGGTTCACGAAATATAAAGCTAAACAATTCAGCCTCATACACGCATGCTATTGTGATTACAACCATACTCACATGAAATTTTTTAATTTCATACAAGTACATAAAATGAATGGCGATCAAACATTCATGCAATCCAATCAATCATAATAGAAATTCCAATGACAAATAAACAATCAAGCAACCAGATTATTAATTTTATACACAATATCAAAATCCGTTAGAATCCCATAATGGAATTTAGTTCATTTCTGAACCGAAAGCCATTATGGGATTATAGTAACACATGAAAAATAATTAAACCAATTGAAGGAGAAAATAGAATTGATCAAACCCAATTGCAGTTTATGTTCCAAAGCGTTGTCCAAATCTCCAATAATTTCCAGCAAAATGAAATGAAATATTATTCAATGATTGAATTCTAAAGAAGATGTAGAAAATATTAAGTCTATTCTCAAACCCTTCTTTGGAAATTCGTTCAAGGCTTAGAACAATTGTTCTCTAATGAAAACTTGATAAAAACTAGTGATAATCGCGTCTGGTACCAACTAGAGTAGTTTAGATGGACTCAAACACTTCAAATTACAAATTTAAAATAAAGTCAGATAACAGCTTCAGATGACTCGCGCGGCCACGCGAGGTCCCAATACAGAACGGGCGCAGGCGCACGTGTATACGTTTCTAGCTTCTGCAGGCTGATGGCCCGGGCGCGTGAATTCCAGCTTGTTTAGCTGCGCGGCTTCTGTGTCCTGCATACTTGTGTTCTACTGCTGTTTCCTGTTGTTCCACATGCTTGTTGCTTGCTCTTCTATCACTGCTCAGTTCTGTATCTCCACTCGTTTCACGTGCCATGCCTTCGCTATTCTCATAACACCTGCCACAGCTGAGCTATGCCATTTCTTGCATTTTCACACCAGAGGAGTTCTAATTACAAGTAATGCAAAATAAAAATAAAATGCAACTAAAAACACACTAAAATGTACTTGAGATGGGCATAGTTCTCGTGAATTGATATCCAATAAGTAGGTATAAAACCTACTTATCAAATACCCCCAAACTTGAACTATTGCTTGCCCTCAAGCAATGCGTACGACATTAAACAATGAAATGCAACTACATGTTATGCAACTAGATTACGATGCAAATAAGTCTCACATTTTTTCAGCTAGCATAGAATTCCAGTCCAATATGCCTCAGTGAATTATCCAAATTCAAGAATGAAACTTCAAACTAAGCCATAGACATAATATCATACACTCAAGTAATCCATACATTCTATAAAGATGTTGTGTGTTGTGTTCACTAAAACTTGACTAAAGCAAAGAATACACATGCTAAACTGCTCAAAACAGAAAATTGCAGTCTAAATCAAGATTTATGTATACTAATGCATCAAAGACTATTCTAACATATCAATACAAACTAAAGTTCAACAATGGGTTTAAACTGATTTATTTCTACTCACGAGGGCAATTTTCGCTCCTTCCCGCGGTGTTTATTGCTATTATTTTTTATTTTATTTTTATATAGCGAATGCGTTTTACGCTCCATCTCGTCCCTTCCAAAGAGTCAATAATTCAGCTCAAGAAGGTTTCAAGATAGCTTCTTCTTTTTTTATAGCATACCCATGTGTTCCCAAAGTTTGATTATCAATGTTTTTCATAATCTAAGTCCATTTTCCACATAATTCTCTTTTTAAAACCATATTTCCTATCAATCAATACAACATATAACTCTTATGCCTACAAGCATTTGTGAACATGTCAATGCAAACTGAAAGCATCTAAATAGCATCATGGATTACATCATGTAAAACGTTAAATCTAAGCTTATGTTATCCATTAAACTCAACAATCCTTCAAGATTCAAATTCATCATTGGCTAGACATAAATTCCACATAGCTAGAAATGCGAGACAAGCAACTAAACATATACTAACACATATACTAATAACATAACACATAAACATGCAAATTAAACATGCAAAATATAACTAACATGCAACTACCCTACTACCCAATACCCCCAAACTTAAATTATTCATTGTCCCAATGAATGAAGGTATAGGGTTAGAAGAACTCCCCTACTGATCAGTTGCACCACCCTCTTCGGGTGGTGAATTCGGTGGTGGAAATGGCACGGCTGTCCCAAATTATGGCCACTCGAGTGTAGTACCCTGCTGCGCAAACACCTCCGCTAGCAACCTTGTCAACCCCATAGCAAACGCTGCAAAGTTATCATACATAGCATCGACCTTCCACTCGAACCTTCGGAGTTGACGGTCATCATGGACAGTAGTGGCTTGAGTGGCTTGTGTTGACGTTCCTGCTTCAATTTCCTGTGTAGACCGTGGTGGAGGCATCGAGGATGCGGGTTGAAGGATGAAACCTTTTCCCCTAGGGTGTGGCTCACCTCCTGCCCAATCCTCGAATTTGGCAATCGTCACATGAGTTATATCTTAACTAGGCATTTACATATGTTCATCATCCCACTGGACTCCTTGCTGTACACACAGACTCGCAATAACGGACGTATGTGGGATACTTCCCGTAGTGCTCCCCCTCATGTAACGTAACATGTTGTAATTAATGAGATAGCCCACATCAATGTATTTGCCTGTGATTATTCCCCACAAAATGATAGCCCTTTCAGTTGTGATTTCATACTGATGCGTTGAAGGTACAAGCTTCGCACATATGAAAAAATTCCAAGCCTTTGCATTAGCGATTCAAGGCTGAGGCTGGGAAAGTGCGAGGCCGATTCGTTCCTGTCCTACAAGTCCATTGAGTGCCTGGAATGCACAAGTCAGTGATGACTTCGTCCAAATCTGTCTCGAAACTGGCAGACTCAACCCAATTATCATACCCAGTCGGTGGAGTGTCGAGTATTCTAAAAATTGCCCTGATTGATTGAGATCGGTAATCAACTTGAACTCCTTGAACCATTGATAAACCACTCATAGTGTGACACCCCAAAATCTCGGTACTTCATTACCTCAAGATTCGGTGTTCACTTAATCAAATCATTCATATCTAACTACCCAATCATAATAAAAATTGAATAATAAACCTTCTCTTAAGGGATTACATAAACAAAATCTCCCAGGTTATCTAACATTTAATTACAATCATTCAAATGCGAAAATTAAATAAATACTTCATTACATCAACCAAATTAAAGTCTGGTAAATAACTGTCAACATATTACAAGTCTTCAGTACTTGTTCATCTTAGTAGCTTATTCCTTCAGTTTGTTCTTCAGTTCTGCGACCACCTCGATCAATTGTTCTTTCTTTCCTTCAGTTTGTACTAGCTTCTCTTCGACATTAGTCAGTCGTTTCTCACGATCCTGGATCTCATCGTCCTTTTGTGTCATTGCAGTCTGTTGTTCAGCTACTATCTCTTGCAACTCCTCGACGATATCCTGAAGTTCCATGTTGCGGTCGTAGACTTCATCGTACATACGAGCGGCTATCGAGGTTAGTGGAGTCTCTTCCCCCTCATCCTCGTCATCCTCATCCTCCTGTGTCAACTCAACAGGATCCTCCTCATCCGTTTCCACATTTTCATCCTCATCTTCAACCACTGTGACCAAAGGGGCTAACTCCCGTGACAGTAGTTGTTCCCAAACAACCTAAATGTCGTGAGGCACCTCCTCTATAGGCATCTGAGGTCCTTCCTCCCTAGCCTGACTGGATTCTCTGACATTAGTCATCCTGACAACAAAATTTTAAGTTTTTATTATTAATCATTACTACTCAACACTCACGAGCACATAAGTTATAAACACATAAGCACATAAGTGTTTTATTACTTCCTTCTTAAAACTCGATAAGAGTTAATCACCACTATCTTTTCAAAGGTTACTTCCTAAGGCTTTTCTCCACCTAAGGTTCATAACCTAAGGCTTTGATACTAACTTATGACATCCCCAAATCTCGGTACTTCATTACCTCAAGATTCGGTATTCACTTAATCAAATCATTCATATCTAACTACCCAATCATAATAAAAATTGAATAGTAAACCTTCCCTTAAGGGATTACATAAACAAAATCTCCTAGGTTATCTAACCTTTAATTACAATCATTCAAATGTGGAAATTAAATAAATACTTCATTACATCAATCAAATTAAAGTCTGGTAAATAACTGTCAACATATTACAAGTCTTCAGTACTTGCTCATCTTTCCCTTTCCTTTACTGGTGCTAGGTACATCTACCTTCTCATCTTTAGCTGTAATAGTTATATAAGCAAGAGTGAGCAAACAAAGCTCACTTGAAATAACAATGAAGAAAATCTTACAACATTTGCCAACTAATAGGCTCAATAGAAATGAACAATATGTTCTATTAACATTCTGAAAATATACAACTGAGGGTCTAATGACCACGAACCATGTCCACAGTTATAAGTAATCTTTCAACTTTAACTTTACCAGTCATAAGACTACAAGGACTCCACGTACTTAGGAGAATCAGCCCTTCGTACAATGTATTGTGCACAACCATTTCAATGCTAAGCGTAAACCTCTAATAAAAGAGTTGTTCATCTCAGTATTTAGAATACAAGTCCGCACCAAAGTAGGTTTGGTTTGGATACATTATAAGGTAATTTAGAATTCAACGGTCATCAACTAAGGATTAGTTGAATACAAAAGAACTAACTGTACGCTATGGAATAATCATAACTGAATCGATATTTGTAACTTAATATCATGCTTTAGGAATAATCTAATAGCATAAACACTGAATAATCATAACATAATTTGCTTGAAACATATAAAATCAAGGTTATTGAGAATTGGATACTAAGCATGCAAAGTGAATAGTAATTTGAATGATAAAGTTGTTTAACACTAGAATATTAAAATATAGCGATTCATATGCTAAATAACAAGTTACATATTAAAGAAACTTGCTCAATATTAAAGTATAATATTTAGAATACTTGTATCCTCATGAACAACTAGATACAAGGACTTTCTCAATAATAAACAATCTAGCTCTACGAAAGTGTAGAGTTAGCAACTTGCGTAATTGTAATTAAATTAAAAACAATAACGTACTCAACGAAATTAAACTTGCACAACGAAGTGTTAAAGTTAGAAAACTTGCCTTGAGCACAAGCTAAATCTTACAACTTGAATCTCAATACCCTATATATATGTCATCATGACATAATTTGTCTTTACCAACATATATATATATATATATATATATATATATATATATATATATATATATATATAAACAAGTATATACATCATGTAGGTTTGATTTTCAATTCACATAATCGAAGTACGTTAATACTAGTTAACCCTTGATAACATGCTCATTTTTTTATTTAGTACTACTGAAATCATTATTTAACAGTCCTATTATTAACACATAACATTTATTTTCAGACTTAGTACGAATAAATAAAACTGTTAGATCATTCTGCTAACTCGCGCTGCGGCGCCACAGTTTACACTATGGGTCGGCGCTGCGACGCGAGACTCAGGCTAGCAGTTGGCGCTGCGGCATGATACCGGCGATGCGGTGCGAGAATAATACTGTTGGGCCGCTCTGCGGCGCCAAACTCCAGACTTCGACGACAGCCTCGGCAACAGCATAAACAAAAAGCCAAATTGGCCTACAAGCTCCAATCTAACAAACTAATTAACATATAATACACATATAGACTTCATATAAAAAAAATTTCAATACTCTTAACATGTTTTTACACATATAATAACATAAACATCAACTTTATAACACCCAATTTTAATATTTTTGACAAAAACTTCATTTTTGACATTTTTAATGAAACTCATCACTGTAACTTTTTTTTTCAACCAAAATCATTAATTCAAACTATCATGTTTACGTTTAATCATCTACTTTCAAAATCAATAGTCTATATATATATATATATATATATATATATATATATATATATATATATATATATATATATATATATATATATTAACAACTAATCAAACCTTAATTTTATTTTAAACTAAGCCATATTCATAAATTTTCATATAAACACTCTGTAATATAATTTTCTTCGCAAATTACATACATACATGAATTAATTGATTATAACCACACATAACCTATGAAAAACAGTTTTACAACAATCAATTATCATATAAAACTATATACACCAACAATTCATCTTTTACAATTATTTTACAAAGAACTTTTTGGAGAAGAGGATAACCATAGTTTTTAGAAAATAGGAGCAAGATGATACCTTAATTTTGAAGAAGATGATGACTATCTTGGATTCTCAAGCTTCTTTTCCCAATTTCTTTCTCAAATCCTCTCTTGAATCCCTCAAGTTCTCTATCACTTTTCTCATTTTCTTCTTTTTCTTCCTTATGAGTCTTTCTTCTCTATTCTATCTTACGTAGTATAATATAACGTATAATAGTAATAATATATATTAATTATATAATATAACTCTAGATATAACTGATATCAGTTATCTAAGTTTTGAAAATCAAAAGCCATAAGGCTTGTTTGGCTAGGCTAATTAAAAATAACACATTAACTCTTACACCTTGTTTGATAAAATACTATTAGATTAAAGGCTTAATATGCATTAAGGCTTGTTTGGCAAAAACTAATTAAACTCCTTTAATTTATTTTAATAACTCCTTTATAGCAATGTTATTTGTCACACTTCTATTTAATTAAATTTTTATAATCAATTTAATTAAATCTAATACTAATTTATTAAATTACTTTAACACATATATCAATACCACATAATTATAATTTCCTTTATAATTATAACTTTATTTAATCAACTAACTCTTCATTTTAAATTACAAATAAAAATCAAAATATAATAATTCATTTAATTATTATAAACTCTCTAACTTAATTATTAAATTAAATTAGAATATTAACCCATAACAATTAATTTCTTAACTCCTTAATTATTTAATTAACAAATAATTAATCAATCAACTCAAATCAAATTAAACACATAGTTATTCAATGATAAACACATCCATTAAATATTTATATAATTCAATAAATATTTAAAATTATAATTAAAATCTGGAATGTTACACATAGTATCTTCGGCATTAGCATAAAATTCTCTAACAATACCCATGGGAGCAGGCATAGGGGTTGCAGTAAATCCTCCCCGTCCTCTTTCTCGAATCATATTGCACAGTTGTCCATCCTGCTTCACAGGCTTGAAGCCTCGTTCCTTCACAAACGTCTTTATCACTATTCTATAATACTCTGTTTGTGCCTCCAGACTGAGAAATTTCGTATGATCCACAATATCTTCGTCTTGACTGCTGGAAGAAGAAGAAGATGATGAGGGAGCGACAGATCGTGCACGCTTAGGACCCATTTGACTTTGTTGAAGAAGAAGAAGACTTGCCTGATATAATCGTGAGTGATAGCTGATGAACTGAATACCCCCAAACTTATGTTGCACAAACCCACTAAAACCCTAGTTTTATCAGTGTAGATGTTGAACGTGGGTAGGAGATCTGATGCGACAATCACGTAGTGGAGATGAGACGTTACGCCTTCAATTGGGAACGGTTTGGAAAGGAGGAGTCGTGCGTATTTTGGAGAGAATAATACGCTCTTTGTTATTTCAAATAATGGCAGATATAGTGCAAGACACATTTTTAAATCTAAAAATTTTTCCAAGTCCGGTGTCGCGCGCAGCCGCGAGGTCTTTGAATAGGGAAATGGCGCGGGCGTGCGATCACTCTTTCTGCACAGGCGCGGGCGCGCGGTTTCTCAAGGCTTTCACGGCGCGGTCGTGCGAGCCTATATTTTGCACTACCATCTTGCATATTAAAGCAGTAATGAATCCACTCCAATACACCTGTTCAATCAGCAACTATCCTTATTAGATATCATGCCTCCAAAATCAAAACATGAATTGATGGTTATGCATACATGACTATCCTAACACAATACTTTCTCTGCTACTCCTACGTCTCATCATACGCTCAGTCAGCTCTCATACTACTAATTTTCACACTAAATAAACTATAGCATCTAATCATGCAAATGATATATCAAATAGAATTAAACAAGAGTTAGAGATAGAAATAATGGGGTGCCTCCCATCCAGCGCTAAGTTATAGTCAATTAGCTTGACTATCTCTGATTCAATCACGTCGAAGAAAGAATGGAGGTGACTTTCTGTCTATCAACCTTGCCACCAAAGTAATGCTTCAGTCGTTGTCCATTCACTTTAAACGGCTTATCCGGGAACTTATCGAACACTTCTACCGCACCATGTGGGAAAACTGTCTTCACTATGAATGGCCCTGACCACCTTGATTTGAGCTTTCCAGGAAAAAGTTTAAGTCTGGAATTAAAAAGCAAAACTCTTTGTCTCGGCTCAAATACTTTCTCTATGATCTTGCGATCATGTCATTTCTTCACCTTTTCCTTGTATAGCTTTGAATTTTTATACGCCTGTAGTCTGAATTCATCCAACTCATTGAGTTGGATTAGGCATTTCTCTCCTACAGCCTTCAAATCAAAATTGAGCTTCCGAATTGCCCAATATGCCTTATGCTCAAGCTCCATAGGAAGGTGACATGCTTTGCCATAAACTAGCTGAAAAGGTGACATGCCCAACGAAGTTTTATAAGCAGTCCTATATGCCCAAACAGCATCATCCAGTTTTAAGGACCAATCCTTTCTTGTGGGATTCACAACTTTTTCCAGAATTTTTTTGACTTCACTATTTGAAACTTCTGCTTGGCCATTAGTTTGAGGATGATAAGTTGTAGCAATGCGATGATTCACCCCATACTTAGCCAACAGAGCTGTGAACTGCTTATTACAAAAATGACTGCCTTCATCAATAATGATAGCCCTTGGAGTCCCAAACCTAGTGAAAATACTCTTCTACAAAAATTTGAGGACTACTTTGGCATCATTTGTTGGAAGAGCTTCCACTTCCACCCACTTTGACACATAATCCACTGCTAGCAAGATGTAAAGATTTCCACATGAAGAAACGAAAGAACCCATGAAATCTATCCCCCACACATCAAAAATTTACACTTCGAGGATTGTGTTTAATGGCATTTCATTTCTTTTCGAAACGTTCCCGACTCTTTGACATCTGTCACATCTTTGTACAAAACTGTAAGCATCTTTGAAAATTGTCGGCCAATAAAATCCAGCTTGTAACACTCTAGCCGCTGTTCGCTCTCCACCATAGTGACCACCATATAAAGAAGCATGACAATCCTGCAAAACTCCCTTAGCCTCACTATATGGGATACATCTCCTTATCATCTGATCAGCATATTGCTTGAACAGATATGGTTCATCCCATATAAACCATTTCACATCATGCAAGAATTTCTTCTTTTGATAGCCAACTAAGTTAGAAGGTAACATCTTACTCACCAAATAGTTCGCATAATCTGCAAACCATGGCACTTTCCCTTTCACCATAAACAACTGCTCATCTGAAAAGGATTCATTAATTATAACCTTGTTATCTAACTCCCTTCCTGAATTCTCCAGTCGAGATAAGTGGTTGTCAGTTCCCTTTCTGTCCTTGATCCCCAAATCAAATTCTTGCAATAATAGTATCCGTCTGATCAGCCGAGGCTTTGCATCCTTCTTTGTAACTAAATGTCGAATTACTGCCTGATCCGTGTACACTATCACCCTTGTACTAATCAGATACGATCTAAACTTGTCAAAAGCATACACAACTGCCAGTAATTCCTTCTCTATGGTGGTGTAGTTCAACTGTGCATCAGTAAGGGTCTTGCTCGCATAGTATATCACATGAAAAATCTTTTCCTTCCTTTGACCCAAAACAGCCCCCTACAGCATAATCACTGGCATCACACATCAATTCGAATGGTAGGTCCAAATCCGGTGATGTGATTACTGGTGCTGAAGTTAACCTCCTCTTCAAATGCTCAAATGCAGACATGCAATCCTCGTCAAACTTGAACTATGCCTCCTTCTCCAATAAACTGCAAAGTGGTTTAGTTATGTTGGAGAAGTCTTTAATGAACCTGCGGTAAAAGCCTGCATATCCAAGAAAACTACGAACACCTTTTACTGAAGTAGGTGGTGGCAAATTCAAAATAATCTCTAATTTAGCTCTGTCCACCTCAAGTCCTCTCTTCGACTCCTTATGTCCCAGAATTATTCCTTCTTGTACCATAAAATGGCACTTTTCCCAATTCAATACCAAATTTGTTTCAACATATCTTTTCAACACCAACACCAAATTATCAAGACATAAATCGAAAGAATCTCCAAATACTGAGAAATCATCCATGAATACCTCCACATTCTGTTCCATCATATCCGAAAAAATAGCCATTATACATCTCTGAAAGGTGGCTGGAGCATTGCATAACCAAAAAGACATCCTTCTGAAAGCAAAAGTACCGTATGGACATGTAAAAGTTATCTTTTCTTGGTCCTCTGGAGCTATAGCAATCTGATTGTAGCCTGAATATCCGTCTAGAATGCAATAAAACTCATGACCCGCTAGTCTGTCCAACATCTGATCGATAAATGGCAGTGGGAAGTGATCTTTCCTTGTAGCTTTGTTAAGCTTGCGGTAGTCCATGCAGACTCTCCACCCCGTCACTGTTCTTATTGGAATCAACTCCTTATTCTCATTAGAAACCACGGTTATACCACCCTTCTTTGGTACACATTGTACTGGGCTCACCCATGAACTATCTGAAATCGGATAAATTATGCCTACATCCTGCCATTTCAATACTTCCTTCTTGACCACTTCCTTCATGATTAGATTAAGTCTTCTTTGTTGCTCCACTGAAGGCTTGCTATCATCTTCCAGCAGGATCTTATGCATACAAAAAGATGGGTTGATCCCTTTTATATCTGTTATAGTCCATCCAATAGCTGACTTGAACTCTCTAAGAACTCGTAGCAGTTTTTCTTCCTGAAAAGATGTTAGTGCAGAAGAAATAGTCACAGATAACTTTGAATCTTTATTTAAAAATGCATACCTCAAATGGTCTGGAAGTGGTTTCAATTCAAGTTCTGGAGATGTCTCAAGAGATGGTTTCAATTTCACTGACGATTCTCCAGCTTTCTTCAATGGCTCAACAGGAGTTTTGAATTTTCTGAATTGTGGAGTAGTATCAAAAAAGTGCACAAGTTCTTCAATCTCCTCATCATCTAATGCTGAATTTCCTACCATAACACTTCTCAATGGTTCATGTAACGCCCCAGAAAAATTGGATTTTTATGAGAATTAAATTTTTATTGGATTATGTGGAATAAATGAATTTAATTAATTATTTATGGGAGTAAGCTAATTGAAGGTCGTTTTATGACTTAGATATGTCGAAACGTCGTAGTATTTTGGTTACGCGAAGGAATTAAAGTGTTTAAATTTCCAAGACGAAAATAAAAGCTTTCCGAGAAATTTTCTAAAAAACACTATTCACGCATTTCTACTCAGGAATTATTTTTTAACTTCTGAGAAATACGTAGTGATAGAATATCGAGGTAAGATGGAATATCTAATAATATTTCAGTTATGGCAAACGCAGTTTTTCACATGCGGACTTAAAAATTTAACGATTAGGAAAAGTGATTTCCGAAAAGGAATTTAAATGCGTATAATGAATTAAGCAATGATCATATAATACGTAGGTATTATACGAAGTAATGAATACGAGTATGATACGAGGTATTATGCGAGTGTGTATGGATAATGGTATATCATATATTATGAATTAGTATACTAGTTAGAATACGAGATTAATACGTAGATTATACGTTATAAGGCTTTAAGCCATATGTAATGGATTTGTTGAATTGTGTAGGAAATTGTATTATCCAATGGGAATTATGATAAGGCCCAAACGTAGGAATGGTTAAGTCCAATGTAAATTAATGAACAAGCCCAAGTGTTTATTTAATTACAAGCCCAATGCATAAGTAAGATAATTAAGCTAGAAGCCCAAAGTATGAACCTAAGGGTTATAGGATGGTTTAAACCCATGGGGCAATCCATGGATGACCCAAAGTTGTGAGCAAGTAAAGTAACTTAATAGCTAAGTGTTGTGGTGGCCAAGTAAAGTAACTTAAGCGCTAAGTGTTGTGATGGCCAAGTAATTAAAGTGAGGAGCAAGTTTACTTGATGGTCAAGCTTGGAATAGTAAGGAGGTGGATGGCTTTTTGACCATTATACCCTAACTTAGCAAGTCCTATAAATCGCAAGCTTAGAATTTCATTTATTGGTTGTTTTCATTTCATCCAAACATTATAAGTGTTTATTTGCTTGAGAGAAAAAGCTAGAAAAGCTAGAGTTCATAGTTCAAGAAGCAAGAAGAAGATTAAGGTTTAGCAAGTGACCATCAAGGGTAAGCAATCCTAAACCATGATTCTCTTTCTCTTCCATTGTTAGAGAAGTGGGTAGTGGTAGAACTTGTATGATAAGGAGAAGTAGGAATGTCTAATCAAAAGACTTAAGCCATAATTAAGTCATGTTGTAAGATAACTAATAAATAAAGTTATGAACTAAGGAAGAATTATAGGAACTTGTAACATATTTTACATAATGAAGTTGGTATGATAAGAAGAAGCAAGGATGATGGTTAAAAGATTGAACCATGATAAGTCATGAGAAATGAAATCATAAGTAGTTATACTTTTATAAGTTATAAACTCATCAAGAACAAGTAAGAACTTATCATGTATATAAGTAAATGAAGTATGTATGTCAAGATGTTAGTATGATGGATTGAATCCATTCGAGACAAACAACAAATCATAAGAAACGAAGTTTTGGCGGAATTCACGAGTTTAGACGATAATCGTCGAATTCGTGAAAATCTCGGAATGGAAGTCAAATTTTGATATTGAGCTTGGAAAAGTTGGTTTTCAATGCAGTCAAGTCTTACTTGGCATTATAGAGTTACGGACTCGAGAATGACCGAATTCTGACTTAGAACGAAGAAACGACCGTTGAACATTCACGAACGTTTATCGTTTTCGTTAAAGATGGACTAATATGTGAATTTTTAGTTAACAAAGTCGAATAGATAAAATTCTTGCATGAACACGAAGAGTATGTAATTTGTGAACCATAGGCTCTTGAACGAGCCAATTCGGACTTATAACGAAGAAGTTATGAGCCCGAAAATCTCACATAAAAAGTTAACTGTCAAAATTTTCTGGTGTTGAGCACTGGCGCTGCGGCGCCAGTCAAGGCAAATTAAGTCACGCCGCAGTGCCACAAAGGTCTGCTAGCTACTGAAGTTTGGCGCCGCAACACGACTAATAGCGAAGGAGATGGCGCCGTAGCGCCATGACCGAGTCCTAAGTACAGAACACCCGCGCCGCAGCGCGAGTTATAGAGCAAAAGCTGGCGCCGCAGCACCAGCATTAGGTGAAGCACAGAGAGGAAAGATTATGGATGTAAAGGGAAAGTAAATTGATAATGGTGAATCATATCAATGCTAAACCTAAAGTAGCATCAATTAAGATGTTGAAGACCTTAAGATTAACGACTAAAGGTTGAAGGAAAGATTAATTGAATGTAAGTTAGTAATAATAAAATGATTAATGAAAATAAGCCGTAAGGGCAGATAAATACTCGAAACGAGTTTTGTTAAAGAAATAAGTATGATTAAGTATACGGAATGAAAGATAGTTAATTGATGATGAATTAATTAACTTAAAGTAATATCTTCGATGATAACAATAACATTTAGAATTACAACTAAAAGTTGTTAAAGGTTACGTGAACATGAACGGTATGCAATAAGTGTACTGAATCAATGACGATCGAGTTTCGATTAATAACGTAAGAATGTTTGATAAAATTAAACTCTTTTGATTGTCTCATCAAAAAGAATGTTCCATTTTTGAGAAGCTTGCTTCAATCCATTTCTCTGAGCGTCTACAACTCTTACCTCATCGTATGTAACTAGATCATCATCTTCTATGATACGTACCTCATCATCATCATCCATGATGAATCCATACCTCCTAGGTATCTTTAGTACTACTCCAGATTTACGATTTTGTTGTGGTACAATAAGTTTATCTACAAGTTCCTCTTATTTGACTTATAGTGTTTTGTGGTTCTTGAATTCTTCAAGATCTATTATCCTCCCACTAGCCCTTTTAATAATAAACACCTTTATCTTAGAAGGTAGCGTGTTTCGCAACAAACACCTTTTTGCTAAACAGGATTATAGAACATATACCCTAAACTTACTTTAGGATGTCCCACAATTATGTACTTGTCAAATCTTGTCCCAAGCTTATCCTTTGAAACCTTTTCACATAAGTTGGACAACCCCTTATCTTAACATACTTAAGATTAGGAATCCTCCCTGTCCATAACTTTTATGGAGTCTTGGGACTGGATTTTGAGGTTACCTTTTCGTAGATATGCAGCCATTTCTAGGGCATAACCCCAGAGGGATATTGGAACGTCGGTAAAATTATTATGGACCGCACCATGTCCAACAAGGTACGATTTTTCCTTTCAGATACATCAATCAATTATTGCGTATCAGGAGGCGTCCATTGTGAGAAAATCATTTGAGATGATCTAGAAACTTATTGAACAAGTATTTATTCCTTGATCTATTCAAAGAATCTTAATACTTTGCCAATTTGTTTCACTTCTGAATTCTTTGAAGCTTTCAAATAATTCACACTTGTATTTCAGCAAATACACACATTCAACTCTTTGAATGATCATCTCATTTTCTTATACTAATTTGTTCAATATGTAAAATAATTCACGTAAGTCAAGTATACAAAATCCATTAAGTAATTTTCCAGTTTTATACAAAACATTATTATTATAAATAGAACAACAATTGTTCTTAAATATAATACCAAAGATTTTATTGTCCAACAATAAAATGGAAATAATGTTTCTAACAAGAACTGGAATACAATAACAACTTATTGACTTAATAGATTTACCCGTAGGCATTGCTAAACTATAACTTTTTATGGCTAATGTAGCAACCTTTGCTTCATTTTCCACACATAGGATTACCTATCTTTGTTTAGCTTTCTACTTCTGCTTGACCCCTTCATAAATCTATATTTATGATAACCAAAGCCAGTATCCAATACCCAAGTAGAATCTTGACTTAAAGAAAAATTTATTTAAAATCATGAACAAAATTGTATTTGTGACCGAAACTTTACTAAGCTTCTTCTGGTTAGCTCTGCATGATGCTTCTCGCAGTTTCTTTTCCAATGTCCTGGCTTATTGAGTGGAAGCAAACTCCTTTGCTATCTGTATCAGTTTTGTTCTTATTATCCTTTATTTTTGCCTTTCTATTTACCTTCTTTGAATTGTTCTTCTTTTAGAAGATCATTTGGCCCCTACAAGTAAGACTTGGTCTTTCTTGGTTGGAAAGTGACTCTCAACATTTTTCAACATGTTAAGCAAATCAGCGAGGCTGATATTTAGCTTGTTCATATGAAAAAAATCACAACAATTATGAAAAGGAGTCCGGGAGTGAGTGCAAGATCAAATCTTGGCCCAACTCTCCATCCATGACAAAACCTGTTGTCCTAATTGTTCAATCAAATTGATCATGTTTAGGACATGTGTCTGTACTATAGTGTCGTTGGTCATTCTAGATCGGAAGAGCTCCTTAGATATCTGATATCTATTAGTCCTACTTTTCTCGCCATCAACTACTTGACGTGCAGGAGTATAGTAGGAGCATCCATAGTTTCATGCTGACGTTGAAGCTCGTTACTCATGGATGCGAGCATGATGCATTGAGCCAACTATGCATCATCCTGCCACTTTCTAAAAGTAGAAATTTCTTCCTCAGAGGCATTGTTCGTAACCATTGCAGGGATAGGCGTATTAAGGACATAAGATAGCTTTTTAGCCATGAGAACTATTCTCAAATTCCTTAACCAATCCGTTTAATTAGGTCTGATTAATTTAGCATCTAATATGTTACGCAGTGATAGTAATTTTATACATTATAAAATTTTGTAAATAAATTTGTAATTAACAATATTTTAGCGTACATTCTTTTATTAATTACCAAAATAATTTAGGTCTTCTTTTAAATTGGTATCTCCCACTATTTTTTTCAAACTATATTACCCTCACTTATATAGTTCGGCAAAATCTAATTAAAGATTTGCTAGTGAGAATAAGGATCCCATTTTAAATGTATATAGTCTTGTGGTGACACAACAAACTATATATAAATAAATAGGTAGACAACTCTTGTCAATTACATCAACTATGGAACTCCTTGTATTTTGCCTCTTAGATTATTTTGATCAAGTGGTGGTACATCTGAATCAAAATTATCCAAGTTAAGTCCAATCTAGCACTCCATATATTCAAAAAAGAAAAATATTGTCTTTGTGGTGACACAACAAAACAACATTGTTCAATTTTCTTTATAAGCATCAAATGTGATAAAATTAACATCTCAAAGAATTAATAATTAATTGATACTCTATTATTTTTTATCATGCTAGAAGGCGACGTTCGATATTCCAAATATCTTTGAACGCTTAGGACTTAATATAAAAACTTTTTTGAGGGGTTTGTTATTAATTTGTCTCATCTTGTTTAGCGCGCATGCACATATATATATATAAAATATGCGTCATATTAATTAACATGCGAAGCATGTTTGCATATATATATATATATATATATATATATATATATATATATATATATATATATATATATATATATATATATATATATATATATAGTATAAGCATGCACATATAGAATACTATATTTTACCTGGATTGATTATGGATTTTTATTCTAGTTTGGTTCACTAGAGCCACCAAGTGAACCAAAAAGTCAAACCCTAGGAGTGCAAGAATTAATATTTAAATATAACTATTACATTTAAACCCGAGCTCCATTATAAACGGATCTTCAAGCTTTCCTTGCTTCTTGATCTCCTATTCTTCAAAATTAATTCTAATTATTCCTATTACAAAACTATTTAAAATAAATAGAAACATTGATCAGCAGTCAAGGGGAAGTACATAGGAGGGAGTTAAAATTTACATTAAAAAAATTAGAGAAGACGAGGTACGCAGACCCCATTTAATAAAACTCATACATTCATGCATCAACTAAAATAAAAAGTTTATTTTAATCTTAAAATAAAAAAAAATTATTTTAATTTTAAAATTAGATTTCATGCTAACTAATTTAGTTAGAGTTGGAATTGGATTCTATGATAACTAATTGGAGTTAAAATTGGATTCTATGTTTCCTTAAATAAAGGAATTTATTTAGATATGAAATAAGATTTCATATTATTCAAAATAAAAGAGTTTATTTGTGAATAGGAAAAAGAATCCATATTTCCTTAAATAAAAGAGTTTATTTAGATATGAAATAAGATTTCATATTATTCAAAATAAAGGAGTTTATTTGTGAATAGGAAAGAGAATCTGTGTTTCCTTTAATAAAGGAGATTGTTTTTACTTAGAATTGGATTCCATAATTAATTAAAATAAAGGAGTTTATTTTGATTAAAGAATTTGATTAAAATAAAATATTTTATTTTATTCAAAATAGGATAAATTAAAATAAAAGAGGTTTATTTTGATTTAAATTTGGATTAAAATAAAGGAGTTTATTTTGATTCAAAATTAGATTTTATACTAACTAAATTTGCCTATTAAATGATATCAATATATATATATATATATATATATATATATATATATATATATATATATATATATATATATATATATATATATATATATATATATATATATAACTTATATTAACAATCCATGAATCCTGAAAGAATTTAGGCACCACGTGACAAGCTTCTATTAATATTTCTCTTGGTACGTGGCCATGCAAAAAAAAAAGAGAAGAAGATGTTCACGTTTTGTTTTTTAAAATAAATTTTATACAACAAATTGTACCCAATTAAATTGTTCTAAACACATATCAATATACATATCAAATTTGAACAATTAATAATTCGCATAAAGGTTTGGCTCTGATGCCACTGTTAGGTTTGTAATATTCATGAACGCAATCAAATTGCACAAAATAAGTGAAAACGTAGAAAATCAGAGTTTTAAAATTTTACAAACCATATACCCGGATCATCTTTTATGCACAATTATTAATTAAACAAAAATAAAGGACGAGAATCATACCCTTGAAGATCCGAGCTTCCTCAGGTACAAGTTCACCTCTAAATCCTTTTCGTGTTTAACTTGAATCCACCGGGTTGGGTTCCTTCCTTTGATCAACGTTAGCCACCCAAGTGTTTGGCCTCTAGAGGTGATCCACCAAGAAAGAATAAAGATTCAAGAAAATTCGTGTTTGGCAAAACCCTAATTTTTTTCTCTCTCATAGAAAATGAGTGTACTCTCCAACAATTAGAATTGCGTATGTTGTGAAAAAATCAACAACTACTCTACACCCATAATAAGACTCCTCTTATTTATAGATGTGGGCAACCCTCCTTAACAATTAAGGAATTGGGTAATTAATTAAAATCCTTTAATTAATTATCCTCCTAATCTTATTAGGAATAATTAATTAAAATCTTTTAATTAATTTACCTCCTAATCTTATTAGGAATATATGAGAGTATTTTTATTAATTAATTCTCAAACTCCTTTAGGAGTTAAATAATAATAATAGTAATAATAATAATAAGACTCCTCTTATTAATCTATATTTAATATTTTTAAAATATTAAGCTATTTAATTTATTCTATCAACATAGATTAAATTAAATATACTTAACTTATTATTACAATTATGTCATTAACTTCTTAAATAATTATTCTTCTTTTTATGGTGTGACCCTTTAGGTTCTCCATATTAAACCGGTTGTGAATAAATCAATTAGAACAATTCTAATCTTATTTAAATAAATAAATTAAAATATTAATTTATTTAAATAAATAATATTTACTCTACAATAGGGATAAGCCTCCCTAGCGATCAACGACTTTTCAGATAATATAGATTTCAACATTAATCATAAAAGAACCTTTGAGTAAATAGTTACTGTACAATTCAATCTTTCCACCATACAATGTCCCAATTAAATATAAGACATTGAATTACTGTCAAGTCTTAATTTATTTAATTATATATATTTCGACTCTTAAATGTACAACTCCAAATAATACAAATTAGAAACTCCTTTCTAATTTCATTCTGTATTGGCCAAGGACTACTGGGCTGTCATTTATCGAATCACATAGGACACTTCTCTTCTTTTACTAGAAGTGGTAGATTCTTTATTGATCATACATTATCTCCATCTACAACTTATTATACCCAAGCATACCCTTTGATATACCCTAAGGGTCTTAAGGAATAAGTCAAAGTATAACTCATCATACACAAGATACTATGATGATCTCAAGTTCAAGGATCACTTGTACTACTATCACTATAAGAATTCCTATTGACAGGCAAGTAAAACTCCATTAGGTATTTCTTAGCGAGCCACGTTCAGTGAACTTATTCTCTAATAAACACCTACATACTTGCTTTAGTGTCTTTACACAAATGATCATGAGATCAATCATCCTCATCTAATGAGCAAGCAACGTATGTACCAATCTATCCGGATTAACTAATGCCCAATTTAGTAATCCAAAGATTGAGAACTATTTTAGTTTTAAGCTTTCTAAGAATTTAGATCTCATTAGAATGATCATCATCATTATTCTAAAAGTATTGCTTAAAACTATGGGTTTATCACATATTATAAAATAGCATCATGTAGATAATTAAAAGCCTTTAATAAATTAATACTTTTTATTAATAAATAAAAAAGATTGTTACAAAGTATATGCTTTATCATCAAACATGATTGGCTTGTGTGCATACTTCTTTCAGCTAGCTAATCGTATGTGTTATGAATTAGTTGAGAATGGTTTAGATCAAGTCTAAATGAAGTAGAGCTATACAAACTTGAAATGCATAACTAAGATAATTTGAGCATGTTTAATTAAGACTTATTAATCTCGTTGTGTGAGTATAACGACTAAGCATGAAAGACTTTGTTAAATCAACACTTAAAGTCTTGATTTTATGGGATTTGATAGTGAATCATATAAAGAACAAGATATAGAAGAGACCAAAATTAATTATAAACATCATGTCATGTATAATTCTGCAAGTGTCATCATAAATGTTTATGGGTGCGCAAGTCTGGCCAAGATACTGTTTAACAGTTCTGGTTTGAACTAGGAGCAGCGTGGTCGTGCCACTCCCTAGTTCAAATCCAGCGCGACCGCGCCACCCTGCAGTGAAGTCTATTTTTTGCTGGTAATTTGAGGGTTGATGCATGCCTATATTGTTACCTTAATCTGTAATACATGTCCAATACAGTATTCCATGTGTCGAGAAGAATGCTAATGATAGAATCCTATGTTGGATAAATGTTTATAACTTTGAGTCAAAATGTGATTTTAAACTATGTTCTTTAATGTCATAGTGTATTAGAAACTGATTTTTTGTGTTATGTGATGACATGCATATGAGATCATATGACTAAGAGAAGACTAACAATATATGTTTAGTATCGATGAATTACACTTGTGTATTATAGAAAATTAAGATAGTAGGGGTACATATTAAACTTATATGACTAATGTGTATACATAAATATGATAATATAGTTCGTTGGGTGCTAGTAAGCTATAAGTTGGTAATCAACGCAAAAGGCAAGTATCCAAACTCTATTTTATATTGAGCAAGTATCTTAATCTATGCATTTACTTTATGCAAGGAATCTATGATGATGCAAGTTTCTAACTTACATAACTTTGGTTATTGTGCAAGTATCTAAACCTTATGATTTTTATCTTATGACATAATACCTCGTAGATAGAATAGAGTTGTTTATATTCTTGAACTTTGATTTCGAGTATTGAACTTATAATTTTTTGTATATACATTTAAAGAGCGGTCTGTGCCAATTGATTCGGCTAGACCTAAATCATAATTTGAAAGAGATCCAAACCAATTGATTGGTGCAAAATCTTGCATTGACTGAGATGAACAACCTTCTTTGAAGGGGAAACAATATTTGTCGGGAGACCGACGTGCGCACTTGAGTACTATTAAACGATATGCATAACGTAGGGTACTTTAGGCTGATCACCTGTTATACTCGTTTTGTTGGACTATCAGTTTATTACTGTTAATCCTAGTAGAAGTTTATAGTCCTTAGTGACTGCTCAGTATTCATTACTTTGAAATCTTGAATTGAATAAACTGTGAATCTTATTGATATATTTCAGTCCATAGCGACCTCTATTGAGAATCGTTGATAATTCCTGAATTATTATTCACTGTCATACCCTTGAAGATTGAACTCTATATATGATTTTTCCTTATTGCGATATTACTTGCTGGGTAAAATTGTTGCTCATCCTTGCTTTCCTTAAAACTTTCAATTAAGGCAAAACGGGGTGAACCCTCTGGCAAGGACAAGGGTAAAGAGAAGGCTTTGGAGTAGTTTTGTTTCATAGTACTAGGAATGTACTATTATTATGTTATAGAAGGACTTATTTACTATGATATATTAAGCTATGTTTAATTTAAGTTGTCATGTATTAGTAACGGTTGCGAGACCTTGGGATGAGAATAATTATGTTATAACAATGTAATTTATTCTATTATTCCGTTGTGATGATTTTTGTATGATATTAGAGTTAGCACGTGACGAACTAAATTCGAGATATGAGTGTCTGAATTTGGGTGCGTCACATCTCCAAAGCTGGAATTAGGGTTTCTAACCAATCGTTAATGTTTCTTAACTGAACATTAAGGTTCTTAATATAACATTAGGGTTTGCCAATGTTATAACTTATCTGATTCATTTTTAACTCTTAATCACATACTGTACATGCATCTAATCACCATACATAAAACCATATAAGTCATTCACAAAATTTTTAAATCCATACTCTATTTTCAGTCTAGGTCTTATTATTTAACCTTTATTTAACCATTTAAGATTTTTTTTAATCTTATAAATTCTCGAGTTGTCACAATATTCAATTAGATTTGAATTTTAAGACAAAACATTATTTTGATGGGCCCATATTTAAAGGATGAAATTCAATTAGATTTGAATTTCAAGAAAAATTAAGGATGAAATTAAGATAGATTTGAATTTCAAGACAAAACAAACAAGAATAGAATTATATTTTATAAGATTACCCTAGATATATTTGTAATTTAAAAAAATTATTAATTTATGATTTTGATGGAACCATATATTTATATAAGGGTCTTTTTAAAAATTATTATTTTATTATTTTATCGAAATTATTAATTTATCCCATTAGCCCAAATCGGGATTGAGAAAAAAATATTATTTTAGAGAGATTATTAATTTATCGAGTATCAATTTATAGAGGTTCTACTGTATTTTGGACCCACATATTTTAAATTGATGTGGGAAAAATTAGGATTAAGTTACCATGAAATTAATTTCATGATAAATTGGTCAATTAATCAATACTCATCTCCTGCCATGCGTGTCGATACTGTATTGGTCAATTAACCAAAATTCACTTTATACTAACCACTCCCGAAAAATTATATTCATCCATTCTATAAAAAAAATTCCATTCTTAATTTTTATAGTCATTTGCAAAACTTTAACTTAAAGTTGATGCAACTTTATTTAAGTTAAGAACAAGTATATTTTATAACTAATAGCTTTAAATAATTTTCAAATTATAATTGTATCGACTGAAAAAATAAATTTACATAGATTTCAGATTTTTGCAAATTAATCTTTAAAATCAACATAGGAGTATGATTCTTTTTAGCAAATTGATGAGATTAAATATTAAAAAGAGTTTAATATTGTTGGGCCACAATACATTTCATATTGGGTCAAGCCGAATGGGCTCGTCCTTTGGACTATGTTACTTTTGTCCTGTTGGGTCAAATGATTTGGGCCCAGTTATTTGACTATGTTATTGGGTTATTTCGGTTGGATCCGGTCAGCCTGGACCATCTCTGTTATTGGACTTAGTAATTGAATTGGTCCATTATACAGATTGTCTCTTATCATATCTTTGTTCGGTAATCATCACAAAAGATAATAGTTGACTGTTATGTCTGCCACCTTTTTGCATGACATTAATGAGGATGAGACTCAGATTACCGGCGGTGGAAAACAGTGGTAGCAGGTAGGGAAGTGAGCTACATACTTTTGGCTGAGATGACCGGGAGTGGGGGGAGGTGTCAGGAGATAGTGGATAGCACGGTAAACCGGGTGTAGATTACGTATGGGGCAAGGATCACACAAGAAAAATAAGGTAAAAAAATATTACACCACACACAATCATATTATTATTCTCTCTCAAGCACTAGACATGATATTCCTCCATTGTTAACCTTGTGATCACCTGTACTGACTCTCACGCCGAAGCTATTCCCCGACGGTCAGGCCGTCAAGCTTTTGGTGTTGACTTGTTGAACTGTGCAGGATCAGAGCGTCTTACGTGATTGGGACGTGAGAGAAGATCTTGGCGTTAACAAATATAATAACCACCTATAATATTTAAAGTTTTATAAGAGTTTTTAATAAGGGGATTGTTATCTAATTGAAAGCACAACATTTTAATGTGTTTGGGTGACATACACAACAACTCTTTTTATTTGGGTATCAAATGCATCAATCCAAACGCATGTAAGCCCAATCTGCGTTTAGAATGAAAAAACGCAATTAATCTGCATTTAGAATGAAAAAACGCAACGCTATAAAATGTTTGTTTATACATTTAGAGGCTTCAAACGTATCCAACGCAACCACTAAAAGTACATAACACAATTGATAATATTATTCGTTTACAAAATATTTATTTTAAATGCAACTTGTTTTTACTCCAAATGCACCAAATATAATTAAAAATATTATTCTTTTACAAATAATTTATTTAACTCATAAATGTTGCGGTTAAGGTCCAACATACTACCCTAAAAGTTATACAGTACGTTTGATCCTCCAAAGGCACCAAACGCAACTGCTGCAAAGGCTCTAAAAACTGGTAACTGAACATACCCAAAATCTCCATTTTGCGTTTTTATCCCAAATTATGATGACAAACACACCTAAAATAGACCAAATTACTCTTATCTTATTGAGCGGTTTGAAACCATGCGATCTCTCCATAGAAAGTTGGGTTGAAACTTGAAACTCCCATGACTGAAATTAGGATTTGAAAATTAAATTGATCATTTTTAGAAATTGCTATTAGAGCTTTAAAAAATCGATTGCGCACTCCTAACAAAGCTTGTCGGACTTGTGTAAGAGATGTGAGTTGGTCAGATTGTGGAAGGAGAGGAGTCAGAGGAAGATGAAGAGACGAAATTATGGAAAAGCGTATTATCTTTTTTGTTCTTTTACTTCTCTTTTCTAAGTTTCATTTTTATTTTACTCTCTCTATTTATGAGACACATGTCCACCTTATATGAGACACATGTCCACCCTGTCCCTACTGCTACTGTACATATTACCACGTCTCTTTAATGGGCAAAATGCACTTTTCTTATGCTAATTTTTTTTTTACAATTCGACTCTTAAATTAATTGGATTTACAAATCTGTTATATCAATTATTTAATTTCACACAACGTCTATTTCAAATTTAATTTCGGATTGAAATTGACTGGAATACATAAATTTTTGGCAAGACAAATAGTGTATTAAAATAAAACTATTTATTTTGCATTTAAAAATAAATTTATTTCAAATTTTCATTTGAAAATTAATTTATTTCAATTTTTCATGAGTTAATTATTTTGTATTTTATAGTTATATTATTATTTTTTCTTTGTTTTCTAAATTATAATTTAAATAAATACTCCATTTGTTATATATTTCATGTTGTCGTTCGGGTTTGATTTTTTGTAATGATTGCAACGATAAAACAATCTTTGTAAATGATATTATGTGAAAATTATTTAATAAAATGAGTTTTTATTGATAATTTGAGTTTTATGCAACTTAGAGTTATTATTTGATGGCGCTACGATTAATGTGCGCGTATTTGAGTGTTTAGAGATTAAATGTGGAAATAATTTTTTTTCGAAAAAAAGACGTAAAAACACTATTCACGCTAAAAACGCAAACTCGTTTATTCGAAATTTTGAATTACGACATAGTGTTCATTCGGAAAAAGGGGATCGGTGGTGAAATCGGATTTTCGATTAACTGAGCGAATTATGAAAAGTAACTGAAAAAGTTAGAAAACCTAACTAGATATGAAAAAGTCTAACTAAAATTAGTTTGACTAACTAAGCCTAAGGGTTCTAAGGCTTGGCTAAGAATTTTGAAAATGGTTAGGGTTGAGCCAAAATTTGAGTCTAAGGTTTGAGAGACTTGGCTAGGGTTGAGCCAAGGGTTAAGGGTGGCTACGCTTAGGGTTGAGCCATGACTCGAGCCTTAGGCCTTAAAACTTGGAGCCAAAGTTAATTGATTGGGAATTATCCCATGTGGGATAATTAAGTGATGTGGCTCATTGTTTATACAAATTGATGATAAGGGGCAAAAGTGTCCGACAAAAAGGAGGCCATATGGCCGGACATAGGGGCCATGTGGTAGGAATGAGATGACTCACAAGCTAAGGTGGTAATATGCATTAGATTTTTGGTTATCTTTTACCCCAACCTAGTCCAAGTATCATCTTCCTATTCATTAACCCCACATGAGTTAGATTAACTCTAAAAGGATGGTTAAGTTAAGTGTAGGATGATTTTATTAAATCATCCAACAGTTAGCCCATTTCATGGTTCAAGAATTGCAAGCAAGATAGAGAGAGAGAGAACTAAAGGAAAAAAGCTAAGAAAGTTAGAAAGAGCAAGAGAAAGCTCAAGAACATAGAGAGAAAGAGAGGGGGGCTGGACCATCGAGGAGAAAAAGGAGAGCAAGGATTTTATATAATCAAGCTTAAGAAAAAAAAAAGAGAAACCAAGAAGGTAAGGATTACTAAACTCATCTATTTCATCCTTTTCTTTTAAAACTTTATAGTTTATTAGAGAAGTGCATTTTGGTAGTTGTTGTTTGTTAGATCATTGAATGATCTTGGAAAGATAAGGTTTAAGTGTTTTATAACCTCAAAACACCTTAAAATGATATATGTCAAGCAAACCAAATAGCTAAAAAGGTTAACCCCAAGCATGAAGATGGAAACAAGATGATTAGTGGACGTTTAATGGACATAAATATGTGTTTGTCTATGTGTTGATATATTATTTCGTATGATGGAATCATAACTATGTAAGTTTTGGAATATTTTAAGTGGAATGGAGGAAAACTACACTATAACAAAGTTATGACGAAATTTTCAGTAAAAGGTATCAAATAAGAAAACCCTAACTTGGTACTACTTCTGAACCAAGTCTAAGGGTAGTTTGTGACACCCCCAAATTTGGATACTTCATTCCCATAGGATTCGGTGTTCACTGTCCAAACATTCATTTCTAGCTACCCAAGTTAAATAAAACTTAAGCAATAAACCTTCCCATTAAAGGGTTACATAACTTATTCAAATAAATCCTAGGTTGTCTAACCTTAATACAATAATCAAATGCGAAAAAATTTATTACATCACATAATTAAAATCTAAGTCTAAATACATAATTCATAACAAATCAACAAGTCTTCAACACTTGTTCATCTTGCATTTTCCTTTGCTAGTGGTTGGCTCGTCAACCTTCTCAATTTTAGCTGCAATGGTTATGTTTAAGCAAGAGTGAGCAAAACAAATGCTCACTTGAAAGAACATAATAACTGGTAATGAATAAACTCAATTGAATTGAATAACTTTCTCTATTATTGATAATCAAAAAAATTGAAGTTAGAATTCATCTAAGGGTCACAAGACCATGAACTATATCCCAGGTTATAAGTTTTTCAACTTAAACCCTTAACAATCTTTAGACTATATGGACTTTTCTTTCCCGTACTTAGGGTGATAATCCCTTCATATCATGTATTGCGCACAAATATCTTAACGCGTCTGCGTAAATAATCTCATGTAATAGGGTTGTTCATCTCAATTTTAGCATACGAGTCCGCACCAAAAGAAGTTTGGTTTGGATAAGTGTCAAGGGTAATTTAGAGTTCAACTTACATCAACTAAGGATTAGTTGAATCAAAAGTTTAATGATAATTCAAGGGTTCAACAACGACATAATACAAGGTAGTTATGAACCATAAACGAATAACGTTATGCGTTAAAGTCATGCTTTAGGAATAAAGTTCAAAGCATTGAAAGATATAATAAACCTTGCTTGAACAATAATGATAATCTAAGGTTACATTTTTGAAATTTGAATAGGCATACTTAGAGGGGGGGGTTGAATAAGTGTTCGAACAACTATGGTCGATTTTTATTTTACTTCAAAACTTTTGCTTATTTCAGCTTGCTGAAATACTTAATTCGGTTTCCTTTAAAAAAAAAAACTTGTTTAAATACTTTAGAATTTAGTATGTTGAAATAATCATATATATATATATATATATATATATATATATATATATATTAAGTTTCAGAAAATCTTGTTTATATATTAACTTATTATATTAACCTTAATTCTTGTTATCAATAAAATTAAACACAAATAATTAAATGAACACCAAGAATTTTTACGTGGTTTAACTACTACCCTCTATAATAGTAGCCTAATCCACGTCCAATACCGATTAGTATTGGAGACTCACTTTATTTATTTCTTTATAAATAAACACCGATTACAAAATAGATTCTTACAACAATTAATAACAATTAATTTCTCTTGAGCACTCTTGCTCCTTGTGCACCTATGCACTCCTTAAGCACCTTTGCTTCCTTGAACCTGTTTGTAAACCTTTTCTCTAATCCACCAGGATTAACACCTTTAGACTACACCTAGTCTAAACAGAAAATTAAATACAAATATAGAGGTCTATGATCAATGCAAGAATAATCAATTTAACAGTTAAAAGCTTAACTAAATGCAATGATCAATTAGCACAGAGAGATAATCAATTAAATCTTACCAATTACCAGCTAAAAAGATATCAGAAATATAATTGCCCAGTTGATCAAGATTGCACCATTTAAATCAAGTTGCTCGATAATATCAGTAATTAATGCAAATAGTATTCTGTAAGTCGTGTTCATTCCATACACGACTAACGATTTTTATAACCAAATTATTAAAGTTACCGTTAATTATCTATTAACATCTGTTCTATTTAGCCCATAGAAACCGGCCTGATAATAGATAACAAAACAAACTCACAACAATAATGATGACCAACCTTTTGAGTTATACTCTTTGGATAAAAATATAAGACTCTTTTAAAAATATAACCCACTAAGAACATTCTTTGACTTTATTTCTCTTATCTTAAAGTGGCATTGGCGTGTAGCAGTAGTAGTCTTTATCTTTCCAATATTCAAGGTATTTAAAGTTCCAAGGTATTGATAAGTAGGTTTTATACCTATTTATTGGATATCAATTCACGAGAACTATGCCCATCTCAAGTACATTTTAGTATGTTTTTAGTTGCATTTTGTTTTTATTTTGCATTACTTGTAATTAGAACTCCTCTGGTGTGAAAATGCAGGAAATGGCATAGCTCAGCTGTAGCAGGTGTTATGAGAATAGCGAAGGCATGACAGGTGAAACGAGTGGAGATACGGAACTGAGCAATGATGGAAGAGTAAGAAACAAGCATGTAGAACAACAGAAAATAGCAGCAGAACACAAGTATGCAGGACACAGAAGCCGCGCGGCCACGCGGCTAAACAAGCTAGAATTCGCCCGCGCCATCAGCCTGCAGAAGCTAGAAACGTATACACGCGTGCCCGTGCCCGTTCTGTATTGGGACCTCGCGCCGCCGCTCGAGTCAGCTGAAGCTGTTATCTAACTTTATTTTAAATTTGAAATTTGAAGTGTTTGAGTCCATCTATACTACTCTGGTTGGTACCAGACGCGATTATCATTATTTTTTATCAGTTTTTCATTAGAGAACAAGGGTTCTAAGCCTAGAACGAATTTCCAAAGAAGGGTTTGAGCATAGACTTAATATTTTCTACATCTTCTTTAGAATTCAATCATTGAACAATATTTCATTTCATTTTACTGGAAATTATTGGAGATTTGAACAACGCTTGGGAACATAAACTGCAATTGGGTTTGATCAATTCTATCTTCTCATTCAATTGCTTTAATTATTTTCCATGTGTTACTATAATCCCATAATGGCTTTCGGTTCAAAAATAAACTAAATTCCATTATGGGATTCTAACGGATTTTGATATGTAGTCTAAAATTAATAATCTTATTGCTTGATTGTTTATTTATCATTGGAATTTCTATTATGATTGATTGGATTGCATGAATGTTTGAACACCATTCATTTTATGTACTTGTATGGAATTAAAAAATGATATGTGAGTATGGTTGTAATCACAATAGCATGCGTGTATGAGGCTGAATTGTTTAGTTTTATATTTCGTGAACTAGATAGAAATATAATGTTTCACCGTGTGTAGTATTATAAGAGCTTGTGCTTCAGTTCAATATAGCTGCTATTTCACATAGAAATATAGTAATTTTGGTTTTATTGACGATTACATGATTTCTATTGTATGTAGAGGTTATGTAAGCAGGACATAATGCATTGAAAAATGGTTATGTCTACTTTTGTGCTCTTGGCTAATTTTCCATGATACATGTATAATCTTGCATGAGGGTAATATTTAAATGGAATATAAAATGAAGTTAGAATCCCATTATTTCCAAATTTAATTTATTTTTCTAATACTATTATTTTATCCATTGTTTGAATTTAGATTAATTTAAAATTGTAAGCATTCGTTTAAGCATATAAAGGTAGTGATACAATTGATGCATAATAATTTAATTTTGAAACCTTTCTCCGTGCATCGATACTGTTCTTACTCTGTACTACTTGTTGACCCATGTATGCTTGCATGAGTTAGAGACCTTTTATTAAAGCTGAAAAGGAGGCAACAAGTTTTTGACGTCGTTACCGGGGAAAGGCATTTAAATTTATTATTATCATCTGTTTTAAGTTATATTGTATGACTTAGATAAATCTAATCTTGTCTCATTTCTATTTTCTTTTTTTTATTTGTATTTCAGGTACTTTTATACATTTTTATGCGCACGCGGTCATCCAATTCATAGTTAACACCTGCACAGGACAACATTAACTGTAGAGGTTGGAAATCGAGAGCACGTAGAAATATACAAGTAGAGTTAGAGATCACAACATCTAATATGGCGGCCGCAGAACAAAGAGACGAGCAAATGGAGGAGCAAAGGGCTTTAAGAGATTATTTGATGCCGAATATTAATGGATTGCAATCAAGTATAGTCAGACCAGCGATAGCAGTCAATACCTTCGAGATAAAGCTGGACATTATTCAAATGGTGCAAAATTCGGTACAGTTTGGGGGTGCTGCTATAGACGATCCAAATGAACACCTA
Source organism: Panax notoginseng (assembly GCA_016801055.1). NCBI lineage: Eukaryota > Viridiplantae > Streptophyta > Magnoliopsida > Apiales > Araliaceae > Panax > Panax notoginseng. Next base: position 144,667,226 of record CM029013.1, on the reverse strand, counting down.
TTGAGCTTCATTGAAATATGTGATACGTTCAGATACAACAGGGTGACTGAGGATACAATCAGACTTAGACTATTTCCATTTTCATTGCGGGATAAAGCTAGAAGTTGGCTTCACTCTTTACCTTCAGGATCTATCACCACATGGGAGGACCTAGCACAGAAATTCTTAGCCAAATTCTTTCCAATGGCTAAGACTGCAAAAATGAGGACAACAATTTCCCAGTTTGAGCAGCAACAGGGTGAATCATTATATGAAGCCTGGGAGAGATATAAGGAAATACTAAGGAAGTGTCCACACCATGGCATGCCAGATTGGATGGTTATCAACACATTTTATAATGGATTGGGATGGCAGTCAATGCCGATTGTAGATGCAGCTGCAGGAGGAGCTCTATGGGCGAAGAGTTATGAAGAGGCCTATACCCTCATTGAGATAATGGCAGCTAATGATTTCCAAAATCCTATAGCTAGGATGCCACAGGCCAAAGTTGCAGGTTTGTTAGAAGTGGATGCTATCACTCAATTATCAGCACAGATGGCATCCATGGCGAAGAAAATTGATTCGTTGACAGAGACTAAGGCGAAAAAAGTTGCTTTCGTGTGTGAGATATGTGTAGGGTCACATTCAACGGACCAATGTGCTATTAGTTCGGAGTCTGTACAATATGTGAGCAACTATAGGAAGGATCAAGGTCAATTTCAGAACACATACAACTCCAACAGCCGCAACCATCCAAACTTCAGTTGGTCAAACAATCAAGGAAATCAACAAAGTTAGTTTCAACCAAATAACCAATTTTAGTCACAGTCAGCTCAGCAACAGTTTGCACCAAGACCACCTTATCCACCTGGATTTTCTCAGCAACAACATCATACTCCATCTGCACCTCAGCAAGAAAAGAAATCAGAAATGGAGGAGATGATGATGAAGTACATGACAAATACAGAGGTGATGATTAAAAGCCAAGCAGTGGCTATTAAAAATCTGGAAACTCAAATGGGTCAGATGGCGAGCATGCTTAACAACAGACCCTAGGGTTCATTGCCAAGTACCACAGAGGTAAATCCAAGAAGAGAAGGGAAGGAGCAATGTCAGGCGATCACACCAGGTCTGGGAAACAGGTTGCAGGAAATCAACATGGCGCGATCGCGCCATGTTTACAAGGGGAGGATGCGCGGTCGCGCTAGGAAGAAAATTTGTCTGCTGAGAAATTAAATGATGAAGAGTCTGGACAACAGCATGAAGAGATGGATAAATCAGGTTCAGTTGAGAAGCCCGTGAATAAAATACCACTAGTTCACCCTCCGGTTCCTTATCCACAGAGATTGCAAAAGCAGAGGGAAGACAAGCAGTTTAGCAAGTTCTTAGAGGTCTTTAAAAAGTTGCAGATTAACATACCCTTCGCTGAGGCATTGAAACAGATGCCTAGTTATGCAAAGTTTATGAAGGGTATCTTGTCAAGGAAGAAGAGATTAGAAGATTTTGAGACAGTGGCCTTGACAAAGGAATGCAGTGCAGTGCTTCAACGCAAATTACCTCCAAAGCTGAAGTATCCGGGCAGTTTCACAATTTCATGCACAATCGAAAAGATGAGCTTCAGTAAATGTTTGTGTGATCTTGGGGCAAGTATCAATTTGATGCCCTTGTCAGTATTTAATCAGTTGGGATTATCGGCTCCAAGGCCAACAAATATTTCTTTACAGCTAGCTGACAGATCTATCACTTATCCACGGGGAATTGTTGAAGATGTATTGGTAAAAGTGGATAAATTCATCTTTTCGGCTGATTTCATCATTTTAGATTATAAAGAAGATAGGAGTATACCAATCATACTTGGAAGACTATTCCTAGCCACATGAAGGACCTTGATAGACGTTCAGAAAGGGGAACTCACAATACGTGTTCATGATCAGTAAGTTACCTTCAACGTATTCAAGGTAATGAAATTCCCGACAGATGGAGAGGAATGCTTCAGGGTTGATTTGGTGAACAAGGTCTTAAATGATGAAGTTGAGAGTTTGATGGATCATGAATTGTGACGCCCCCAAATTTGGGTATCTTCCAACCTGACAATTGGTGCTACACGGTACTTATAACTGTACATTCATTCTACTGAAACGACATCAAAATGTGTGTTCCAACGACATTCTTATTACATTAAGAATAATAAATCCCGTTCCCAGGTTCTTAAAGCATTACATTCTTTGTTCATCATAATATAATACATACATTTATTAGTCTATTACAAGATAAACTAGTCAATCATCTTCGCCTTACCTTTATCTCTACTGGAAACCTCGGTTCGCTCGTCCTTAGCTGCATTCATATTGTGAAAGCCCCGAACCCGGGTCCCAAATCCCGCGGATCCGGTATAATCATTCTACACTATTACAATCATTCTATAACTATTGCAAAAGATATAAACATAAATTGTTTATACAATAAACTTTACACACTATTTTCCCAAGGTAAAGTAACCTTCAAATAAACACAATTCATTAACCTATCTAACATACCACATTATTATCATATTATACTATTACAATTTAGCTGCACATAAAATCCCAAGCTGAACTTGGCTTTATCCTTTCCTGTATCCGACGTATGCTTCTTAATCTGCAATGTTAATCATAATATAGCAAGGGTGAACATAAGTTTTCCCAGCAAGTTTAAATTTATTTAAGGATATATCATGATGGAAAGAATTGAATAATAAGCTGGCACTAATTCTACAATATAATTGAGAACTAGCATGAACAAACTTTCATAGCTGAATGAACATTGAACATGAACATAGCAATTATATCTTGACCGAATGGTAATGAAGGTGATCAGCCTTTCATACCTGATGAATACATGTAGTGTGCACAGAGTGCGGTTTAATAATTCTTAGACATGGCAATCAAAAATGATTAACCACAAGTATAATTGAATAATACAACTCGAGGTCGAGTTAAAAAAAACTTGCCTGAACCGTTGATTACCGCTATACAATTTAATAAGCTTTGTCTGAATCTAATATAAATAATACCGATCTACACATTAGAATAATATCATCACAGTATTTAAAATAACTTAAACACATTATCACATAAGCCTATCAGTCTATAACACACATAAGACTTAACCTCAAGTCAAACATTTACAGTCTGAATCGAGTTCGGCACAATTCTGAGATCCCGACGGTCTAGTCGGATAATCGTCGAGTTTAAATTCAATTAAACTCTGCCTAACACTTAACAATTATCTCAGATAATTTTAATATAAGTCAAAATAATTTTTCAAGTCTCATAATAATTTTCAGATAATTATTATCATTTATCAATATTTTTCAATCATTAAACTTGTATTTAAATGATTTAAATACCTCATAATTTTATTATCATTAAAATTTATTTAATACTAAATATTAATAAAATACATGTCATAATATTATAATATGTTTATAATATCACTAAGTATTTTTAATACTTTAAAATCACCTTTATATGATTTTTAAATAATTAAATTCATTATCCGATAATTGCTATTAATATTAAAATATTAATATTTTTATAACAAAATATCAAAAGTTATATTTTATAACTTAAAATATTTTTATAACACTTAAATCATTTTTATATAATTTTTAAATCATTAATTCTATTTTTTCATAATTTATTTAATTTATTTATTAAATAAATTAATTATCATTAATATTTATTAAATAATGAAATTCCTCACAAAATATTAAAAGTCATTAAAAATAACTTAAAATATTTTCTTATACCATAATATAATTTTTCATGATTTTTCATGTATTAAAATCATTTTTATATAATTTATTTAATATTATAATTAAATAAATTAAATACCATTATTATTCCAAAAATACTAAATATTTATGAAATATAATCAAAATAGTTAAAAACTAATTTTCAGGCTATAAAAAAATTTTTAAGAATTTATTATATATTTTTAATAATTAAAAACTATTTAATTCAATTTATTAAATAAAATAATTATTTTTCTAATTAAACTGTCGCTAAAGGGGCATTAGGCGACAAAACTGTCGCTGATTGTGTTCTTGAGCCTGCTTTTCATCAACCCAAAAACTCATGGCAGACAGCGAGGTGCCTTGTTTGACCATAATTAAATATGTGTTCTTGTTGTTTTCTGGGCTGGAATTCATGTTACAATTGTAATACTTATGTAATATTACATGTTTCAACAACTAGATAGGTCATACAACATCGCACTTAGAATATCTAAGCCTTCAATATATCTGATAACACTGTTCTTCATTTCTGGGTTTTCCAGAAAATGAAGAACAGTTGTAGGTGCTATATTTAACTCCTTAGATCGTGAGCTCTAAGTCTGTTTTGGGTGATTTACGAGTTCAAGCTTGTAGTCCTGATGTCAGGGTACATATAGAACTCACTAGATCAACTTAACAACATTTCCATCGTAAGATCTGGACCGATCAAAGTTGTGAAAAGAAACTGCCCCTTTGAAGATCTGGGTTACCCAGAATCTTCATCAGGTGATTTGGTCAACGCTCGTTTGACCTTGATTTAATCCAATTCCGGGTATGATATTGGAGTTCTAAAGGCAGGAATGGTTAGCCTACATGTTAGTCTACAAAAATATTACAACAACATGGCCTAAATCATTACAAGAAGCAAGATCAGAGGCCATCAAAATGCATGTCAGGAATTCTGGGAATTTTCTGGGCTGCCCAGAAAGCATATCCGTGATCGGTCAACGTGTTTTGACCGTCCATATCAGGAGATCTAGGCTTGATCCGACCCTGTATCTAGTTTCAAATCAAAGCATACATGACATAGAACATATCCAAAACATAAAACACACCAAACATCAAACACAAAGATCTAGAGGGCCTGACATTCGACTGTCAGACCATTTTTACAAAATTTTCAAGATTTCAAAAAAATGCTATTTCGTGCATCTAAGTGTTATGGATCCATGATCCAACAACCCAGATCACTTAATAACACCCTAATACACAACTTTAACCAACAACTTATAACATCTAACATCAAATACAAAGATTTTCAAGATTTAGGGTTATTATACCTTTTAGGCTTTGATCTTGATTCTGATCATCAAAATTTGTTCTTGACTTGCTATAGATCAATCTAAGAACTGAATTACTAAAGAATTTCGTGGGTTTAGAGAGAGGATGGCATGGTTGAGTGTTAGAACACAAATAACCCAAATATGTGAACTTTCTCTCTCTTCAATTATTGAAATAATTGGATGCAAATGAAATGGCTGGTAATGAGGGCTAATATTGCTTAGATTTTTAGCACATGGGTGTATCTTAGCTAGTCCCCCAACTACAAGTAGGGCAATAATTGAAAGCTACTTCAATAATGCACAAAAGGGTAATTTAGTCATTTTGATTTTAGTTTTAATGGCATACTAGTAAATTGTCCAAATCCTTAGGGTTTAGGGTTTGATCCTTAAGATTTAGGGTTTAACCCTAAAATATTTGAAATTTAATTTCTAGAATTTTCAAATTTCGATTTTCAAAATAGAAAATTACTATTTCTAAATTATAATTAAAATTTTCTAATTATATTAATCATTATTCAAGCTTGCTAATTAGGATTAATATTTTCTAATTAAAATTACTAATTTAACAATTAGATTTCATAATCATGCATTAGGGTTTATAACCCAAGAATTAGGGTTTCTAAATTATAAAAAAATCTAATTAATCATTAGGGTTATCCCTAATTAGGTTTGTACTTAAAATACATAAACCTTATACATAGCATTTAAATTCCCAAATTAGGATTTTAATATTCGAATTAGGGTTTTAAATTCTCGGAACTAAAATTAGGGTTTTCAAAACCGATTTCTAGGGTTTCTTATCAGACGTTAGGGTTTTCTAACTTAACGTTGATGTTCTAAATATATACTTAGGGGTTGAACACTGATATAGTTATCTGGTCAACACTTGACCCTTAACCACATACTATACTCATATACAACCATATACGTACACAGAACATATACACTTATATATTTAATCCTGAATAACTCACCACCAAGATATTTAAATCCAAAAATTTCTTTTCAGAAATGTCAACTCCATACACTTATTTTCTGTTTAGGTTTATTATTTAACATTTATTCAATAATTCAAGATTTAAATAATTTTCTAAATTCTTGGGTCATCACACATATGGTTCAAGCAAGAGTGAGCATTACAAGCTCAGCAAGTATAACAATTTCTTTTAAGCAACATGCTTGAAACATAGGAATCATACATCTTCAATAATTGGATAATAGTTACGAAGTACTATCGATAATTCAAAATACCATTTCTTTTCCTTCAAAACGTTTTACAATAATAATATTCAGTAAAACATTAATTCTGGTCCAATACCATGAGCATTTCATAATTTCTTTGAAAAGGACAACCTGACACTAAGTCTGTAAGTCCGGCACAACTTACGAGCACTTCTAGGTGATCAGCCTATAGTACTCTATGTTGATTAACACTACATTCATTAAACATGTGTACGTTTAATTTGTGGCAACCTCACGTGCCCATCGAATAATCGATGAAAAATACATTTGTTTATTCATACTCAGACTTACCTTGAATCCGTACCAAACAATTGGCATATGATAGCGTTAACAATTCTATATTGAAAGGTTTGTAAATAAATCAATCAACTCTTCAAGATTACTCTAGCCGAGTTAAAACTGGCATCGACCCTTTAGTAAAACAATTCATGCATCTCATAACATGAATCACAGGAAACTTGGCTAACACGAAGGTTAGACAAGCGTTTAAGAAAACTTGCCTTCAGCGTCAGCTACAATAAAATTACTTTTCCTTAAAGTCTTTACGGTCTCTACAACACATAACCACATAACATACCACATTAGGTCATGAATGAGCATACATGGTTCCTAATGAATCTTACCCTTCTTCTCAATCTAATCATGTATTAGATTTGTTATTATTGGTTCCGGCTTGCCATCGTTCCTTTTACATCGTTCTTACCAACTTCTTTCTCTTTTATGTTTTAACTGAATTTACTTCATTAATAAAGGTAAGTTTGACTTCTTAATCTTCCTTCTGAATGAACCTAGTGTGTACAAAAGGGTCAGTGGGAGCGTCATGACATTCCTAGTATTATATGTTGATATACTACGGATAAGGAATGACATACCAATGCTATAATTAGTAAAGATAAAGTTGTTTAAACATTCCTCCATGAATGTTTTAGGAAGAGTATCGTTATTGGGGATACAAATCTATATAGATAGATTTAATAGGATACTCGACTTAACCCAAGGAACGTATATTCATTTGATGCTAAAGTTGTTTAGCATGATAAACTCCAAGAGTTGTCTCATGTTGATGAGTCATGTAGTGTATCTCTCTTAATAGTCCCCATAGACTCATAAAAGAGAGATCGCATGAGTAACAATCATGTATATAATGAAATATACAAGACCTGATGTTGATCAGTCATATTCTGGAGAAGTTCACTATGAGTCAGTGAAAAATATCTTAAAGTACTTAACCGACACTAAGGATGTGATCATATTTGTGGTGGGTCTAAATTCAAACTAAAGGGCTTAACAGACTCAAGTTTTTCAGACAGACCAAGACGACAAAAAATCCACTTTAAGGTAAGGTGTTACCTTGAACGGTGGTGCAGTGAATTGAAAAGGTTTCAAACAGAAAAGAGTTGCTGGCTTAGTGATAAAGACAAAGTATATAGCTATAAATGAAGCTACAAGTTGATTGTTTGGATAAGAAGTTCATTACAGAACTAGGAATAGTTCCTAAGTCTCATCTTGGATCTAAACATGTGTTGTGGCACTTTCATTTGATTATATGAATCCTTGAAAAATGGGAAATCACTATAGAGATAGTGACCTCTCAATAACAACATTACATATCCATTAACTAAAGCTTATCCAACAGCAGGATAATCGTCACTTAAAGAAAAAGGGTATGAGATTCCATGGCGATTGGCTTTAGTGCAAGTGAGAGATTGAAAGTAGTATACACACAAGCCAACCATGTTTGATGATAAAGCATATACTTTGTAACAATCTTATTCATTTATTAATAAAAAGTATTAATTTATTAAAGGCTTTTAATTATCAACATGATGATGTTTTATAATATGTGATAAACCCATAGTTTTAAGCAATGCTTTTAAAATAATGATGATGATTATTCTAATGAGATCTAAATTCTTAGAAAGCTTAAAACTAAAATAGTTCCCAATCGTTGGATTACTAAATTGGGGATTAGTTAATCCGGATAGATAGGTACATACGTTGCTTGCTCATTGGATGAGGATGATTGATCTCATGATCATTTGTGTGGAGACACTAAAGCAAGTATGTAGGTGCTTATTAGAGAACAAGTTCACTAAACGTGGCTCGCTAAGGAATACCTAATGGAGTTTTACTTGCATGTCAATAGGAATTCCTGTAGTGATAGTAGTACAAGTGATCCTTGGACTTGAGATCATCATAGTATCTTGTGTATGATGAGTTATACTTTGACTTATTCCTTAAGACCCTTAGGGTATATCAAAGGGTATGATTGGGTATAATAAGTTGTACATGGAGATAATGTATGATTAATAAAGAATCTACCACTTCTAGTAAAAGAAGAGAAATATCCTATGTGATTCGATAAATGACAACTCAGTAGTCCTTGGCCAAGACAGAATGAAATTAGAAAGGAGTTTCTAATTTGTATTATTTGGAGTTGTACATTTAAGAGTCAAAATACATATAATTAAATAAATTAAGACTTGACAGTAATTCCATGTCTTATATTTAATTGGGACATTGTATGGTGGAAGGATTGAATTGTACAATAACTATTTACTCAAAGGTTCTTTTATGATTAATATTGAAATCTATATTATCTGGAAAGTCATTGATCGCTAGGGAGGCTTATCCCTATTGTAGAATAAATATTATTTATTTAAATAAATTAATATTTTAATTTATTTATTTAAATAAGATTAGAATTATTCTAATTGATTTATTCACAACTGGTTTAATATGGAGAACCTAAAAGGTCACACCATAAAAGGAAGAATAATTATTTAAGAAGTTAATGACATAATTGTAATAATAAGTTAAGTATATTTAATTTAATCTATTGATAGAATAAATTAAATAGCTTAATATTTATTATTTAATATTTTTAAAATATTAAATATAAATTAATAAGAGAAGTCTTATTATTATTATTATTATTATTATTATTATTATTATTATTATTATTATTATTATTATTATTATTATTATTATTATTATTATTATTATTATTATTATTATTATTATTTATTATTATTATTATTATTACTATTATTATTATTTAATTCCTAAAGGAGTTTGAGAATTAATTAATAAAAGTACTCTCATATATTCCTAATAAGATTAGGAGGTAAATTAATTAAAAGATTTTAATTAATTATTCCTAATAAGATTAGGAGGATAATTAATTAAAGGAATTTAATTAATTAATATAAACCCAATTCCTTAATTGTTAAGGAGGGTTGCCCACATCTATAAATAAGAGGAGTCTTATTATGGGTGTAGAGTAGTTGTTGACTTTTTCACAACATACGCAATTTCAATTGTTGGAGAGTACGCTCCTTTTCTATGAGAGATAGAAAAATTAGGATTTTGCCAAAAACCCATCTTCTTGAATCTTTATTCTTTCTTGGTGGATCACCTCTAGAGGCCAAACACTTGGGTGGCTAACGTTGATCAAAGGAAGGAACCCAACCCGGTGGATTCAAGTTGAACACAAAAAGGATTTGGAGGTGAACTTTTACCTGAGAAAGCTCGGATCTTCAAGGGTATGATTCTCGTCCTTTATTTTCGTTTAATTAATAATTGTGCATAAAGGATGATTCAGGTATATGGTTTATAAAATTTTAAAACTCTGATTTTCCACGTTTCTGCTTATTTTGTGCAATTTGATTGCGTTCATGAATATTACAAACCTAACACTAGCATGTATGTCAATAATGTCTATATGCATATTCGTATCCTAATCATGAAAATCAAAATTTCAGAATACATGCGAGGTCGTTATCAATCAAATTAGTTTCCCAACTCTTAAGTTTTGTCTTTGAAAACCTCATGTTAAGCCACGAAGCATGCAAAGCTACTTTACTTACTATACTTCATACTCCCATATATACATTCTAGACCACATAAGCATGCTCACAAGTTCTTAACTCAAAATGTATATAGTTTATCAATTTTGTATTCGAAACTTTAAGTTTCCATTAGTAGATCATCAAACTTATTCAAGCATGCAAGGTAAGTTCACATATTATATGGTATGCCTTCATGCTTTCATGCTTATGTATATATGTAATCAGATCATGATACTGAGTTCAGAATTTAAAATATTCATGACTCATTTACATCTAACTAGTATAGTCTTTTTCTTGAAAACGCATTTCAAATCATGCTTGGATAGTGTAAGACCCCAACTTTTATGAATAAAGATTAATTTTTCTCGAAATATATTTTTGAATATTATAGTGTGGATTTGATATAATGTTATAGTTGTGGGTACTATTTACAAATTTTACAAAGTAAGCAAGTGGTTTGAAAATATTCGACTGGTCGGGGAATATTCGTTTTAACAAGGAATATTCGTACGATGACACAATCATTGGTGGACCCCACAACGGAAGTATTGTCGTAGTCAGAAAACGACAGAAATATCTTTTTATAAAAATAACGGCGAATGTTTTATCGTTAAATTGTTGAAATACCAGGTGGTAAAAGTACAGTAATACGCGTGGTTGCATTGTAACACACGGTATTGATTATTGATGCTTACGTGAGAAGTCACTCAGTTATACTCAATTATTGCTACAGTAATTGTTGCATAATATCTCTCTTATTATTGATTCAATTATTATCACAGTATCATCTGCATAATATTTTATATTATTGAATCAATAATTGAGAAGACAAAGTTATTCATATTATTATTTGCAATATTGACGATGTCTAGAAAGTTTTATCGAGGAGAGGTTTAGTCACCTAATTGAGCGCCAATAGGGAGAAATCCTTATTGGAAAGCCCCCTCTTTCCTGGGATTGATCTGGTTGTTAAATATTGTGAGTTATAATATTAATGATGAATAAGTTCGTATTGATTAAAGATGAAATTGATATTTCCATTGTGTTGGGATTATTAATGTTAGTGAAAATCGACATTTATTTCGATAATAATTGATTTCTGGAGGTTATATTGACCAATCGGGTAATTAATCGGATAAATGAGCAATTAATTGCTATTAGTTCACATGCATATAACTATTTGTTCACATGAATAGAATTATTGATTCACATGCATATACTATTGATTCACATGCATGTACTATTAGGGGAGGTGGTGTAAGTTTGATAATACTTGTAGGACTAAATTAAAAATAGAGGAAAAGATGAAGGTACTATACTGTAATAATTCGAGCCCCAAAACGTGCAATTATCGAAACTATATTTTCCTATAAATAGAAACTCATTCTTCTTTCATTCTCACCAATTCACTAAAACTCACAAAAGCAATTATAGATAGATAAGCTATAGAGAGAAAGAATAAGAGTAGTCTGCTACTTCACTATTCCAGTATCCTGTCTTCTTCTAAGGTAAGCGATATTATTTTGTTCAGTATTCGTAAGAAATAATATTTTCGTCCATACTCTATAGTATGTGAGTAATATTATTTCGTTTCGTATTCCTAATTCTACACTCATTCTGTTAAAATATTGCTTCTATACTCCGTGAAATTAGTAGAATATCCTTGATATTTGCGCTTCATCTAGTATCTTTTTATGAAAATATTATTCTGAGCATTCTTGATAATTATTGATCTTTTCATGTCTGAATACTATTCACAAAGTACTATTCACGGGATACTATTCATAAAGTACTATTCATGTATACTATTCACAAAGTACTATTCCCAGGTACTATTCACAAAGTACTATTCATGGGGTACTATTCATAAAGTACTATTTATCCGGAGTACTATTCATGACAAAAATTAATTTCTTTTCGGTCCAAATTATTTTTGATACAATATTATTCTTGAATTTTACTCCACAAAGCAGTATCATGTTGACAATTTGGACATTATTGAATTTTGAATAAATTAAATTATAAATCTTTAAAAATTTATCCTTTGTTTTCTTTTATTAAATTCTTATATCATTGTCATCATCCTCATGCTTATATTGTGATGAAAGTCATCTTTGGCTTACTTGCATAGATGGACTGTTGATTGGTATGATTATGACCAAGGATCATTCGGTATAATCATGACTCGTAATGTTGTAAATGATGTGGTAAAAGTCATCATTGGCCTGTAGTGCATTGATGGACAGTTGCTAGTATGATCATGACCATTGGTGAAAACACGAATATTCTTGGCCCGTAATGCATGGATAATTCGTGGTTGTGATACTATTTATTGAGCTGAGTCTCAGCGATAAAATTGATGATAAACGTTTAAATCATAGAAGACAGTAGATATCATGCTCTACTTGACTCTTCTAATGGATTGCTTGTTCCGCTGCAGTTAAACTTGATGTTTATTATATTTTATCAGTTTAACACTGTTGAAGGCTAACGATAATTTATTCTGCATTATCTTAGTCATAATATTTCTTACTAGGCTAGTTGAGCTCACCCTTTTGCTTCCATTGTTCTCTTCAGGAACTGAGAACGTAGCCACGACTAGTCGGGGAATGGAGTGACGGTCCGAGATGGTGGCTGTAGTAGTCCTCACTATTTTATAAAATAGTGTGATAATAATTGTAATTAGGACTCCATTTGAGTTTGAATATTGTCTACTAGATAATATTCGTGTAAAAACTCTCAGCTCATGTTGTATAATTAAGTTTGTATTTGTATTTTGTATCATGTATTTGGCGACTCAGAATGGGTGATGTATACCTATTTTGGGAGCGTCACAGATAGAATCAAAGTTTAGGGATATGATCCCTGACTAAGATGTGAGACTAGAACTAGGGGAGAGAGGGGTAAATCATTCGCTAGTATGACCTACCTAAGTTTATTTGTTATTTAATTGGTCGGTCAGAGTATAGGGATAATATGTGGCATGTCAATTAACCCTTGTTTTGTGGCAGTGTTTGAAAATGGCATCTGAAAATGTTGAGATAAGCAATGAAGCACATGAGACCGTTGAGTCACCAATGATCAATACCTAGGATAATGTGCATCAGGAAGGCAATAATCCTCATGTAAATAATAACACCGACCAGATGATGAACGATGGGATGTTCAGAGGCTTTATGCAATTTGTGCAACATCAGGCGAGAGAGACTCCTGTTAAAAATGCAGGTGGAAACACTGACAACTCTCGGATGGTCACCGCTAAGCAGTTCAAGGAGCTGGGACCACCGGAGTTTTTGGGAGAGCCAAAACCACTTAAGGCGGAGACGTGGATAAAGTAGATCACCAAGATATTTGATGTCTTGGAATGCTCCAAAGAGCAAAAGGTTCCCTTTGCCACCTTTATGTTGCGAGGAGAGGTAGATTACTGGTGGGAATCTGTAAAGCGTACTCAACCTGCCGCACTGAAGATGTCTTGGGAGAAGTTCCAAGAACTGTTCAATGACAAGTACTTTCTCGAAAGTATTCATCACATGAAGGACGTAGAGTTCATCAAGCTGGAGCAAAACAATATGATCGTGTCGCAATACGAAGCTAAAGTTTGCTGAGTTGTCCCGGTTTGCATCCCATTTGGTGGATAATAAGGAGCGTATGACGCGGATGTTTCTAAGAGGTTTGAAACCCGAAATATGTCAATACCTCATTTCTCACAAACTGTGTTTGTATTCAGATGTTGTTAATTGGGCTCAGTTATTGAAGCGCGATAATGAGTCAACCCAACCAAGAGAGAGCAGTCGGCAAAACGATAATACCAGTGGTAGCAGTCATTGAAGCGGTGACAACAAACGTGGAGGTAATCAACAAGCCAAAAATGGTAACCACTTCGGTGGTAATTGTCGACGTCGGGATTTTATTTGTCCCTTTTCTGTTCTTGTTCTTTAGTGTTCTCATGTTAGGTGAGATTTCTTTGAAAAAATAAGTTGTGAAAAGGTCCGATATTTATATGTCGATGATTGGACTATAAGAGTCGCCAGTTGGTTAACGGGTCTGTGAAACCGAGATTCATTAGGGTCCGGAGACTTGCTTATGCGGAAGGAATGTGTTAGGCACCCCCCGATATCCGTGTTACCACGGTGACCACCACTTTTTAAGAAACTGTTATATGAATGTGTGTGTGTGTGTGTGGGTCATGTGCTATTATTTGGAAGTAGTGATATGCCTCGTTTTCACCTATATACAAAGGGTTTGAATTTATATAAAAATTCAGTTTTAAACAAGATATAGTAGTGATGTTTTGTAAAAAGAGGTTTTTCAAACCCTTATGCTCAATAGTAATTCAGGCCTTTGATTCTTCCATTTTATTAAATGTTCAGATTAATTGCTTTTATTTTCGAGATGCGAAGCATCTTCGAGAAAATAATATACATAGCAGTGCCGAACTCCTTGTGGGCATGAGAGTCATCTAAGGAAATTCAACACCATAAATAATTTACAAGTCATGTACAGCTGAAAATGTCCATCACGGGAACCGAATCTAGATTCAGTGGACTAAATCTGTGATCACATGATTCCTAGGCTCACATGATGCCGCAATTTATATGAAAAACTGTAAACAGTTATATATATAAAAGCTGTAAATATATATATACAGACATGATCAACCACCACGAAACACCTCCATGGGGTATCAAAAATGTAAATATATAAAAGTGGTAAATATATATATATAGACATGATCAACCACCACGAAACACCTCCATGGGGGATCAGAAATGTAAATAAAGCTATAAAAGCGATCAACCGCCATGAAGTAAACTCCAGGCGGGACGAAATGTAAATAAAGCAGTAAAAACGGTCAACCGCCACGAAGTAAACTCCAGGCGGGACGAAATGTAAAAAAAGCTGTAAAAGGCCACGAAGTAAACTCCAAGCCTGACAGAAATGTAATATATATATATATATATATATATATATATATATATATATATATATATATATAATATTTACAAACAGAAATAAAAGCCACGGACCGAAGTCCTGGCAAACACACGCAACACGACTCTTAACGTGAAGAACGGTGTGTGCAAAGATGAAGAGAAAGGCTTTAAAGTATGTAAGAAGGCTTATAGTGGACAATAACTTGAAAGGGATGAACACTCGGCTCTCGCCAGTAAAAATATTGCAATATATAAGCTCACAAGTGTTTAAAATGAGAAAGCAATCAGTTTAAAGTATGTACAGAGCAAATTGGACAGGGCTTCCTCGCCTTTTTTCTATGTAAAATGGCTACCCCAAGCCCTCTATTTATAGAGGGGAGCCACAGGTGTACCTGCGGTAGCCGCAGATGCAATTGCGGCTGCCCGGGGTGCCCCGGGTTCTACGGGTCCCGTCGTCTCGAAGTACGTGCAGGCGTGCAACGTGATGTTCGCTCGAACTTTTAGATCTTCAATCCAGGCATCCGATCGAGGTATATAAGACCTTTTACGGCATGCTATTGTCGAGAGGTACACAATGATGTGACAACCGAGATTTTGTAATTTAATTCTAATATTTATTGAATTAAATAAATATTTTTCGATGAATTAATTATTAGATTAAATAATTAATTGATGAATTTGTGGTAGATTAATTTAATTATGTGTTATATTTATTAAATTAATGTGGAAAATTTTATTATTCGAAGTATGTAATTATGTGAGCTTATTGTATTAAAAGAAATATTTAATAAGCCTAATAGTATTTTAATTAATTTAATAATTAATTAGAGATCTAATAATTTGACATTATTAATAAATGAGAATTTAATTATTTGACTATGTGAATTAATCAGAAATTATTATATTTTATTTAAATTAAATTAAATAAAATAATTGAATTGGGTGTGACTTGATTTAAACTATAGTATAAAAGTTTAATTAAATTAAATGGGTGTAAGCCTTTTTAAGGCTAGCCAAACGTGGCATTAGTGGAGGTTGGGAGCAGTTAACCCATGACTGGGTAACTGACCACCACCACGCCAGTTCTTATACGCATCAGGCGTATTATTTTGCTTTTCACGTATGCTAAGTTAATTAAAAGTTGAGAGCTCAGAGAGAATTCAGAGGAATTGTGGGAGAAACTCTGTGATTGAAGAAGAATCTAAAAAGGGACTTCACTCTTATTCATCTGTAATAGGGTAATCTCTTCTTCCCCAAATCTCAAACTTATGTGGTTTAAGTTTTTGGCTTTCAAGTTTCTGTTAAATTCATGTAATTGGAAAGAGTAATAATTATGTGTATATATATGATAAGATGTTGTTATAATGTGTTTTACTATGTATTTGATGGTTCCATATCATCAGTTTCATGAAAAATTATACAATATACGATTACAGAGTATGTTATATGCCCATATGGCCCTTACTCACAAAACTTAATACATCAACCATATATTATCCTTAAATTTTACACTTGTATATAATTATGCATGTTAAAACGAAGTAAACAAAACTTGAATGGATGGATTTGGTGTTATAACGAATCTGTGGCATTGAATTTTATGATTTTTGTTCAATACCTTCAAGAACATCAAGAACAGTGAAATTAAATGTGTTGATTTTTACAAATTATGTGTTTTAACATGTTAAAATTATGCTTGAAGGGTTAAGTAGTGATATTATGTGTATTATAATGTTTGGGTAGGTCTAAATTCGTGTAAAAATAAGTTGATTGGAAATTTTTGGCCATGTTCTGCAATTTTCGCGAATTGCAGAACTGAAACTGGAGTCTCGCACCGCGGCGCCAACTCCATGCTTTAAGACTCGCGCCGCAGCGCCAAGAGTCCAGCTGCAGCGCCACTCTGCAGAATGTCCAGAATTGAATTTTTTTAAGTGTTGAAGTCCATGAATGTGATAGGAACCTAATCTAATGAACATAAAAATATGTTAGAAGTATAATGAGATGTTAAAATAGATTCTTAACATGTCAATAACGCATTTACGTGTGAATTGAATTATTAAATGCATAGTTAACTTATTGTTCGTGAAATGTATATAATGTGACAATAAGTGTGGTAATTTGACTAAGTATAGTCATAACCAAAGTCTAGAAAAAGGAGTGAACTTATGATGACTAGTTACATTATAATTAACTGGAGTTGTGAATGGAAATGATATGTAGGATTAATTCAAGAAACGTGTTTAATTAACGTGTAATCTACGCACGAGGCAAGTTTCCTAACCCTACTCGTTATCATTATATGAGTTATAAGTTGTCTCTTTACATCGAGCAAATTCTCATTATTATTGATCAAGTCCATTTTGTTTTATCAAAAATATATTATTCTTTCAAAGTATGATGTTGTTATACAATAATTATTCTATTGTATATCTCTTGGAATTGTTATTCGATTTAAATATCAGTTATTGTCAATCTTGTTAGACTAGCGAACCCTTAATAATTCGACTAGTCCATAGTTGATAAGCGTTCTAAATTTCAGAACCCTTGATGAATTATCCAAACCAAACTTCCTTTGGTGCGGACTCTAATGTCAAACTGAGATGAACAACCCTGTATAGGGGATTACTTATGCGTTAGCGTTAAGATATTGTGCATAGTATGGTACTAAGGGCTGATCCCCCTAAGTACGAGAAGAAAGGTCCATAGTCTTATGACTGTTAAAGGTTTCAAGTATAAACACTTGATAACCTAGGACATAGTTCAAGGTCTTATGACCCTCAGAATTCTTTTGATTCTTGGTAATCATTTTTGGTTCAAAAGTTGAGCTTTATTTCAAAAGTCTTTGATTCACTCGCATGTTATTATATTGTTATTTCATTATTATACTTGTGGGCAATCGTGCTCACTCTTGCATAATAATAACATTACAGTTAAGAACGAAAGAACCGACGAGCCTTCTTCTAGCAAAGGCAAGGGCAAAGCTATTAAGTGATGAAGACGTGTTATTAAAATTTTAAGAATGTTATTGTCAAGACTTGATGTTATTTAAGACTTATTATTTATTTATGTTTCCGCACAGATGTTTAAGGTTAGTATGACCTGGGATTGTATTTACTATTCGGATGTTGTAACCCCATAAGGGGAGGATTTATTTCTATCTATTGCATGGTTTGCATTTATTATGGGTAGATAGATATATGATGTTTGTATAGTGAACACCAAATCATGTCGGAATGGAAGTACCCGGATTTGGGGGTGTCACAAATGACATGGGATTAGAGGTTGTACGAAGTCAGGAAGATGAGACCATGCCCTTGGTCTTCAAGCTTCAAATTCTATTCGGTGTGCTGTCTTGTATAGTAGTCACTCGGGATTGGTGCTTTTTGGTTCTTGTAGGACATTGATGTGTAGAATGTCTGTATGTTGTTGTTGAGACGGCGCGATATGGTATTGGGATGGCTAAATAACGGTCCTGCCCTTCACCGAGGTTATCTCCGGTTTGAGCTATGTTAACGGTCGTTACTCAGGGTTATCGCTGAGATTGGACTGCTGCAGGTGTAGACCGTCCTTAGGGTTATTTCTGAGATGTGCCTGACTTCCCGAGGTTATCTCTGGGCTTGTGAAATGAGTGCCTTGGGGCTTTTGCCGAGTGTTCTGAAGCTGTTTGCATGGATTTGAAATAAGCATTTCCGGGATTATCACCGGAACTGCAACTGCATGCCTCGGGGTTATCTTCGTGGTTGACGATGTCTTTCCCAGTGTTGTTTCCGGGACTGAGACTGAGTATCTCGGGGTTATCTCCTAGATGACACGGTCTTCTCCGATGTGATTTTTGGTATCTGAACTGCAGTCCTCGGGGTTATCTCCGAGGTTGAAATTGAAAACTCTTAGTGTTGTTTTTGGGGTTAAGGTTGAAACTTCTGGTGGTATCCGGGTCTGAGCTGGATATCTTGGGGTTATCTCCGAGATGGTAATACTGAATATCCCAGGGTTGTCTCTGGGATTGAACTGAGCTGTCTTCCAGGGTTATCTCTGAAAGACGATTCTGCCCTCCTGCAATGTTAGTAACATGTATGCAAAAAAATTTCGAGTGTCTACAGATGCCCCTCTTTATCATATTCATGCAAAGCAATGGTATGGATAGGATAAAGAATACTAGACACTTGAAATGTAACAAGATAATCATGATGCAATGTACAACAGCATGATACAAATGTATGTGGTTTATTGGATTGTTCTCCAACATGGTGGGATGATTGTCGGCTCCCCTTGACTTCTACCGGGATCAGATGTATCTCTCATGTACAAGAGACTCTGTGGGGATGCACTTTGCATGTTGAGGATGTGTATAACATATTCCATCATCAGTCCTCCCCGATGAGGATGTTCTGTTGGAGTTACTGCCAACATTCTATGTTTTCAGGGTTGCTTGACCTTCGCTGAATTGTACATCAACGGATAAAATCCCTGCTGGGGATAAATGCCAAGGTTGCTTGACCTTTGTTGATGTGTGCATTGACTGATGAAATCATCGAATGGCCTCTGACGCTTTATTGGATTTACTTGCCAACGGCTGAGGTGATGTCAAGGTTGCTTGACCTTCGTTGACATGTGCGTCAACGGATGAAATCATCGGATGGACTCCGACGCTTTGTTGGATTTACTTGCCAACAACTGAAGTGATGTCAAGGTTGCTTGACCTTCGTTGACATGTGCATCAATGGATGAAATGCGTGATACCCCCGCCGGGGATCTGTATTATCAACAGATAATGTGTGATGCCCCTGCCGGGGATCTGTAAACTTGAGAATGTGTGATGCCCCATCCGGGGATCTGTAAACTTGAGAATGCGTGATGCCCCAACCGGGGATTGCTTGATCTTCGCTGACATGTGCATCAATGGCTGAAATCATCAGATGGCTTCCGACGCTTCGTTGGATTTACTTGCCAACGGTTGAAGTGATGTCAAGGTTGCTTGACCTTTGTTGACATGTGCATCAACGGTTGTAAATGCGTGATACCCCCGCCGGGGATCTGTATTACCAACAGATAACGCGTGATGCCCCCGCCGGGGATCTGTATTATCAACAGATAATGCGTGATGCCCCCGCCGGGGATCTGTATTATCAATAGATAATGCGTGATGTCCCCACCGGGGAATGTGTTTGAGGATGATGACCCCAAACTGACGGCATTGGACCTTTGCACGGTATTGTCGAATGTGATCTGCAGCTGCTGAGATCATTGGTATAGTAAACCTTGTGTTTGGGCGAATACCAATGGATGATATGAAAAGCCACAGTTTGGCCCGGGAAAACCAAGATTTTCGGCTATTCTGCTCAATTGCGTAGCATTTTTATCCCTGATTTGGCCTTTTCATCTTGTGAGAACTCCTTTCCAACTCGAACTGGACTGAGCCAGAGGGGTGGGACCCACATAGGGGAGCCGTAGGTACACCTGCAGCAGCCGCAGGTGGATCTGCGGCCAACCATGAATGCCCATAAATGGGCTGGTTGCTTTAACAAGTCATTTTCAAGTCACGTCGCGAAGGAAATCTGAGAGCTCTTCTTTAGATCTGCTGAGTTCGGACGTCTTTTTACAAATTCTGTCACCGTACAAGTGTTCTACACTGTCCTGGTAACGTATGCATGTCTTTTTTTCCAGTTTTTATCCGTTGGAAAATGACTTTTTATATGAAATGCTTTTAAACACATAGTAGTGAATAGACATGCTCATATGACTTGATAAACAATATTCAACATAGTAAATGTTAGTATTAAACCATGCTGAACATAATGATGTGAAAAAATTTAACTTTTGACATAGTCAAATTGGCACCTTTTTCTGCTATTTCTTATCCTATTTGAGGACAAATGAGCAAAGGTGGTAAAGAAAAGTAATCCTGGTAATTAGGCTACCCTTATGGATTGATGACTTTGACTTTTTAATGTAAATAATATGTATATGACTGTGGGCAGGTGTGCTACTGAATGGTCACCTAGTCATGCCTATGTGCATGTGGATAGTCCTATTTATAGAGGAAACTATGGCAAAAATTTTCAAAATATAGGCATTGGGTAGTCATGCATTTTTAACTCTACTATAGGCGTATGTTAAAATAATGCATGCATGCATGTAGTCATTAAATGCATTTTGAAAAGCTCTAGGTTAGAAAATACCACACCCTTTCTGAGGTGATTTGGAGACTTATTGTCCAGATATTATAGATTTGGATCAGCCGAGTAGTTCCCGTAGGACCACTTCAGGTGTGCGGAGGAAGGCTTCTGAAGTGCCTTAACCCCGTACAGTTAGACAGCCTCGTCGTCTAGCGGAGGCGGTGATACGTCATGTCTGGGTTGATGTGCCGGACGTCGAGTACGAGGAGGAGGATGTACCAGTAGCGGCTCTAGCTTTTGCTGCTCATATTCCCCGTAGGGATTTCCCAGGCATTCAGGTAGCTATTCCAAATCTTCTAGGTGATTTGAGTCGCCACCCTTCAGTTTACTTGCATGCAAATGAGGTAACAGCTGGATTTGATCTTCCTTTTTTCCTATTGAGGAGGAGCAAGGATTTTGACATTGATTTGCATGTGATGTAGGTTCCCAGCTTTACACAGCCTCGAGGGAACTGAATCATCATACAATCCCTGTATCAGGCTCTGCATCCAGATTACCGAGGTATAGTGCATGATTGAGGATTTCGAGCGTTCTTTTCCATTCTACCACGCCGTTGTCCCTGGGGTTACCTCAGGGCATTGTCTGAGCGCTGGTTTCACCAGACCCAGTCTCTCTATTTATTGGACTGCGAGGTGATGATGACGCCGATGGATTGGCGATTTATCACCGGTATGGAGTTTGGCGGGGCGCCAGTGCCATGTACGGCAGATTTTACCCCGACTGCCATTAGATCCTTGTTGGGAGTCTCGGCTAAGACGCTCAAGGGTAGGACCATCCGTATGGGTCCTTTGAGCATAGATGCTATGAGTGGGCTGTTGAGTGAGCCCATTCCTGCTGATGTGAGAGTCAGGGATCACATTCTTCGGCGATTGTTCTTGGTTATCATCAGGGGTTGTTTCATAGCAGATAACTCTTCTATGGTATCATTCGCTTTGATCAGCGCCACGCGGGAGGTGGACCGTATTGGAGATTATGATTGGGGTTCCTACACCTTCGCCTACTTCCTCAGGGGAATGCGCATACGTTCACAGGGCTTGACCGAGGCTTGGCTAGGATTTTACCCATTTCTGCTGGTGAGTATTTCTCTTTTGATTTCCCATGTACAGGTTGAGAGTATTCACTGACAGCAGGTGTTTTGCCTTTGTGTTGGCAATTTTGGGCCTATGAGAGGCTTTCATGTTTGCATCCTGTAAGCGTGTTAGGTTTAGATACCTATCCAAGAGGACGGCGATGGCATCACTCCATATTGGCGGAGGGTTTCACCCATTATCGGCTACAGTTGGAGTTGTTGACAGCTGATGTCATCACTTGGATTCCCTATTCGGGAGAACATTTGGCCATTGGGTTCGACGATGGATTACCGAATGGTGTCGAGCACGTGATATCCACCTGTAGGATTCCTCTCTTCACAGATGGAGGATGGGAGCTCTATTTAGGAGAGTGTGCTATTAGGAGCACTACAGAAGAGATTCGTTGCCGATCTTGCCTCCTGCCAGGCGTTATTGTCCTATGTCGTAGTCACCCACTGATGACATCCCATTGATGGGTATGGAAGGATACGCTTTGTCAGAGGGTTCACATACTCAGGATTCATTCCATCACTGGTGGTCCCCTCGTACCATTGGAGCCCAGACCTGCGCCACTCAGTTTAAGGGGGATATGGTTCCTGGATCCGTGATGATGACGGATTGGCTGACCTGTGTCCGAGATCTGACTCATGTGAGTCAAATTGATCGTTTGACATGGTAGTTGGACCGGGCACATTTCTTCATCCGACACTTGGGTAGAGATCCTTCAGAGGCAGATTCGTTTGATCCTTCCAGCCCAGGCACTGGCCCTTCAGGTGACCCATATGGTTTTGCCGGTGCATATCATCCCTTGTTAGGCCTGACATCCCTGTTGATAGAGATTTAGTGACTCAGGAGGACAAGATTGATGATGTAGATATTGACACCATTGTCTTCTTCTGATGTGTATTCTCGTTATCTCTTTTGATTGGCCTCTGTTAGATATTGGGTGGCTGTGCCCCATTCTCGCTATATCTTTTGATAGGCCTCTATTAGTAGTAGGGCGTCTGTGCCCCATTTCCCTATATTTTTATCTGTACAGAGATGGTGTATGTAGATGATGATGTACTTAGGAATGTATGTACTGTTTTCCATTCCCTACATCATATTGCCATATATTATTTGTCATGCATGTATCATGTTATGCATATGTATGTATGTCCAGAGATATTCAGCATTGACCCTTGGATGGTTTTATGATACGGCCTACACAGATGTCTTCTTTGACAATCAGTCGCATAGATCACACCCTACCAGTGTTGATAGCCTCCCGTCTGAGGTCGTGGTATGATAGTATGTCACCTACAGATAGGGTGACTGTGGATCAGCTATTATAGCATTCTATGACCCTCTTGATGTTTCAGGTTCCCGCAGGCTTTGTAGAGGGTATGATGGAGCATTGGATATCGGAGAGACAGGTTTTTTGATTTGGTACCCAGGAGTTGACTCCTATATTAAAGGAGTACGAGCGGTTGATGGCCTTGCCCTTAGACAGACCTTGCACTCACATGGCTATCGGAGATATGCACCGGCAGTTCATGACCCTCACCGGGTTACGGCGTAGAGTAGTAGAGGATGAGATTATATCCGACCATGTATTATCCCAACGTTTCCTAATAGATAGGCTTGGCTCATCGGACAGCTATACCCGGTATTCTGGGGATTTCACCACACCAGAGGATCAGTGGCATTTGGCCAGAGTACATGTATTTGTGATGTGCATAGTGGCGTATGTATACATGCCATGGTATATGGATGAGCTGGACATCGATGTTATTATGGCAGTGAGAGCTCTTAGGGAGGATCATACCATCATTCTGATGATCTTGGCGAAGACGTTGCGGTCGGCCACGTTTTACAGCATCTATCCTGCAGGGGTATTTACAGGCAGTTCGGTCATGTTATACGTGTGGTTTATGTCATACTTGAGACCGATTGGCACTTTTCGCCGACACGGGTACTACTTTACCCATGATATAGCTATGTCTTACTCCTTTCAGCCATCGGAGTGTACAGACGCTATGTCTTAGTCGGTCTTCTTGGCAGGGATCAGAGATCTATTTGGCATCCTGTCGTGTTCAGGGCTCAGCTCACCCTATAGCTTCATTACTCACGCTCTTGGCATGGATTACCTCCCTCTGGCTGGTTTAAGGGGCTTGAATACCTACCACCCACTAGCCGTGATGTCACAGTTTGACCAGTATCAGGACTTTCATCCTTTTGAGGGGGCATTAGGTCAACGTTTAGCTTCTCGCCATTTGAGCAGAGGACCGATCCCGGGTGTATGCTTATTGGGATCAACGTGAGATTGCTGCTTTTTCTGTTAGCCATCCGTGCTATTCTTCAGAGTATTCTGCGTGGATGGAGACAGAGGCTTCATCGGCTATGGCAGTATCCACGGTGCTGGGTGTTGATTCAGATAGTGGAGAGCCCATGGAGGACATTGATTCTCCCACCGAGGATGAGCCATTCCCTGGGTTGCCAATAGCTCTTTTAGATTCTCCCAGTACTAGCACTGTCGTGATTCAGCATTCAGCACAGTACTTCAAGTAGAGTCTTCATTTGATGACCTTTGAGAGGGATCAGGCTAGAGCCCTGATATTGATAGCCCATTATGGGAGAGATGCCGCTCTATTAGAGAGAGACGAGGCATTAGTTCGTAGAGATGCCGCTATTGAGGAGCGGGATAAGGCCAGATCAGCCAGAGATGCCGTGATAGTCGAGAGGGATGTTGTCATATCTGCCCGTGATGTAGCCATCACAGATAGTACCACAATGAGGTCCCTTATGAGTGGTATAATTGCAGAGATGAGTACATATATTGGTGACCACCGTGTCACCATGCAGATGCCTGTAGATATGTTATCCCGTGTGGATACTCTGGTATAGGAGACCACAACGTTACCTCCTTCTTTTGAGAGAGATGTCATATTGGGCTTGATAGCTCGCATATACACTGATTTATAGATGGGCTTGTGTTTTCCTGCACAGATTAGCTTAGCCATTTTGTCATGTACAGTTCATATTGTATATATTAAACAACATTATATATAGCAGGGAAAAATATATTTTTGATCACTTCCCTTTTAGTTATGCCTTATTGCTTGCTTGATATTTGCCTTTTTCTTCAGAGCTTGTGATCTAGATGTATTCTGAATTCCTCCTTGATGGATGGACAATGAGTTGTCTCAGGATATTTCAGAATGGATCGTTGATCTGCGTGTTTTCCCTACCATTTTTTGATGTCTTGGGACTGGTTTCTATATGGAAATGTGGAGAGGAGTGTGGCTTTTCTCTCTAAGGTTGACCGCACCACATATGGTCGCCAGTACTCCTATTTAAGAGGAACCCAGTTAGTTTCATCTCTTATGGATTGGTATTTCTCTTTAAGGAATAACCGCAGCTTAGATGGTCGCCGACCCTCCCATTTAGGGGGAGGTCAGGTAGTTCCGTCCCTTTCGTCTGAAGCCGATGAAATGTGGTGGATTGAAGGTTGATCCTAGTACCGCTGACAAGTGTTTGTGTTTTGGTAGGGGGTTAGGCCGAACCATGAATGGCTGCCTATGTACTCCTGTTGAAGAGGAGATCAGGTCTGCGTAGTTCGAACCTGGTGTAAGAGGTTCAACGCTGTATGTGGCAAAAAGGGTGTGGAGATATTTTTGTTGTTTTTGTTTTTGTAAGGAAAAAGGTGTAGAAATATTTTTGTTGTTTTTGTTTTATTGCGACCGGGCCATATAAAATATGGTTGCCTACGTACTCCCGTGTATCAAGGAGATCAGGTTGGCGTAGTTCGCCCCGTTTTTAGGATGATTTGCAGCCAATGAAAAGTTTAGTCCCGTCTTCAGGACAAACTGCGGGGGAAAAAGTTTAATCCCATGCATAGGATTAACTGCAGGTGTGAAAAGTCTTATCCCTAGTGGGGTAAAACTGTGAGTGTCAAAGGTTCAATCCCTGATGGGATAACCGGAGTTGAGTAAGGGTTCAAAACCAAGTTGAAGGAAGGGTCTGGCGATCCGAAACCAGGTTGTTGGTTAGAAAATGGGTGTTTGTCCCTGATGGGGCAGAAGAGAAGTTGGATGTAGTAAAGGGTTAGAAAACCTGAAATGACTGGGGATCTGGTGGTCCAAAACTAGGATGTTTGCTTGATGGTAACCTCAGACATAGTACTGTATCACGGTGTCCGAGTTGATAAGCTGTGGAAATTCATCGCCATCTATTTCTTGTAATCTGAGAGCACCTCCTGTCAATACTTCCTTGACAATAAACAGGCCTTCCCAGTTAGGGGTGAATTTTCCCTTGGACTGATCTTGGTTATCAATGATCTTCTTCAAAACCAAGTCGTGTTATTTAAACTGCCGTAGCCGGACTTTTCTGTTGTAGGACCTGGCGATCCTTTGTTAATATAACTGACCGTGGAAGATAGCAGCGGCACTCCTTTCGTCTATTAGAGACAATTGGTGATACCTATCTTGTACCCATGGGTCTTCATCCAGCTGAGCATCTATTAACACTCTAAGAGATTCCATTTCCACTTCTATGGGGAGCACAACTTCCATCCTATAGGTTAATGCGTAGGGGGTTGCCCTAGTGGAAGTGCGCATTGATGTTTTATAGGCTAATAGAGTCAGAGGCAACAAGTCAGGCCCTCCTTTGTGGTTAGCGGACATCTTCTGCATGATCTTCTTGATGTTTTTGTTAGTCGCTTCAACAGCACCATTCATCTTTGGATGGTAGATGAGGAGTTGAGATGTTTGATGTGGAATTTACTGCACAACTCCTCCATCATTTTGCTGTTGAGGTTCTTAGCATTGTCTGATACAATTACCTCTAGTTGTCCATATCGACAAATGACATTGTTTCTGATGAAAGCAATGATGACTTATTTGGTAACCCTAGGGAAGGAGGCTGCTTCTACCCACTTGGTGAAGTAGTCGATCATGGTGAAGATAAACCGATGCCCATTACTAGCTTTGGGCTCGATGGGCCCAATCACGTCCATCCCCCACATTGAGAAGGGCCAAGATGAACTCATATTATGGAGCTCCCTCGGAGGGGCGTGGATATCATTCCCATGAATTTGGCACTGATAACATCTTCTGACGTGATCATCACAGTCAGCTTTGAGAGAGAGCCAGTAATGCCCTGTTCTGAGAATTTTCTTTACAAGCAGAGGGCCGCTCATGTGTGGGCCACATACTCCACCATGGATCTCATCTATGAGCCTCTGAGCTTGGTCCTTGTCCAGTCATCTGAGGAGACCTAATCCTGCATAATCTCTTTTATAGAGTGCATCTCCGCTCAGGTAGAATTTCATAGCCAATCGTTGGATCCGCCTTCTTTCAGTTGGGCTCACCTCAGCGGGGGTAGATCCATCTTGCAAGTACTCCTTGATATGCTGATACCAAGGGTGTTGTATGGGAGGTAGCTCATCCGATACTTCTCCAATGTAATTCCCGTAGGCTAGTGCCTTTTGTTGGGCAACTGTGAGGGTTGGCATGTCTTCCTTATCGCGTATGTTGATCAAGGAGGCCAAGGTTGCTAGTGCATCCACAAAATCATTCCTATTACGAGGAATGTGGAGGAAGGATATTTCTTCAAACTCTGAAGCCATCTGTAGAACCTGCCAATGGTAAGGCAGCAAGTGTAGACCTTTGGTGTGATAGATTCATGTGGTTTGTCTGATTACCAACTCAGAATCTCCAAAGACAGTTAACCGTCTGATACCCATTGATTGGGCTAGTTTGAGCTCCATAATACAGCGTTCATACTCAGCTGTATTGTTGGTGTTCGCAAACTACAATTTGATGGCGACCGGATGCTGCTCCCCCGTAACGGATACTAGAACTTCTCCAGCCCCAGCACCTTCCATGTTTACAGCTCCATCAAAATACATCTTCCATGATTGGCGTGCATCGTACTGATGGTGTTGCTGAATTGCCATTACCCCTTCATCGGGAAAGTATGTTTCCAAGGGTTTGAAATCCCCTGAAGGTGCGGCGGCCAGTTGATTCGCAATTCCTTGGCCTTTAATGGACTTTTGTGTCATGTAGACGATGTCAAATTGCTGTAGGATCAACTGCCATCTGGACAGCCTACAATTTAACATGGGTTTACTGAACACGTACTTGAGAGGATCCACATGGGATATGAGATGGGTTGTGTGACCATGGAGGTAATGCTGTAACCTCATGGAAGCCCATGCTAAAGCACAACAAGTTTTCTCAATTAGAGTGTACTTGTGTTCACTGCTGCTGAATCTTTTGTTGAGATAGTAGATAACTCGCTCTTGGCCTCTATCTTCTTTCTGTCCCAGCATGCAGCCTATGGCATTGTCACTTATGGACAGGTACATGAACAGGGGAACATCATCCCCGGGTGGTACCAAAATAGGAGCTTTGACTAGCTGCTCTTTGATTGTAAGGAAGGCCTTCTGGCACTCATCATTCCATTTCATGGAGGGGTTCTTCCTGAACAACTTGAAAATAGGCTCACAGGTTGCTGTGAGTTGGGAGATGAACCTGCTAATGAAGTTGATTCTTCCCAAAAATCCTTGTATTTCCTTCTCTGTCTGAGGAATGGGCATTTCTGTGATGGCCTGGATTTTGGTGGGATCCAGCTCAATCCCCTTGTAGCTGACTAGGAATCCTAGCAACTTGCCTGATTTAACGCCAAAGGCACACTTGGCTGGATTCAACTTTAAGTTGTACTTACGCAACCTGTTGAAGAGCTTTTTGAGATGGTCTAGGTGGTCTTCCTCCTTCCGGGACTTGACAATGATGTCATCCACATAGATCTCTATCTCCTTATGCATTAAATCATGGAAAAGAGCTATCATGGCTCGCTAGTAGGTAGCTCTAGCATTATGAGGCCGAATGACAACCATCTATAGCAAAAGGTTCCCCAAGGTGTGATGAATGCTGTTTTCTCACGATCTTCCTCAGCAACCATGATTTGATGGTACCCCGCGAAGCAGTCAACAAAGGAGTACATGTCGTATTGAGCAGTATTGTCGATGAGAATGTGGATAAAGGGCACGGGAAAGCTATCTTTAAGGAAAGCTTTATTCAGATCCCGGTAATCCACGCAAACTCGCACCTTTCCTCCTGGTTTAGGCACAAGGACTATATTTGATAGCCATTCAGGGTATGTAGACACCATGATGATTCCTGCTTGAAATTGCTTCGCAATTTCTTCTTTAACCTTTAAAGTTCACTCAGGTTTTTATCGCCTGAGCTTCTGCCTGACTAGCTTGAATCCCTCTTTGATGGGGAGGCAATGAATAATAATGTCAGTGGACAAACCCACCATGTCTTCGTGAGACCATGCAAACACATCCTGGAATTGGGTCAATAGTGTAACCATGTCATCCCTCTGGTTTGGAGTGAGGTATGTACCAATCTGGATTAGCATAGGGCCTTCTAAAGTTCCGAGATTGAAGGAAGTGGTTTGATCAAGGTTGGGTTTAGGTTTGTCTTCGACCCATTCTTTGATCTCCTGAGGTATCTCAATGTCCTCTTATATTTCCATCAAGTTTGAGTCCAACTTTTCATAAAAGTTACAATCCTTGTGGAGAAAAGACACTTTATCAGCAAGTATAGGCACATCTAAATTCAGAGTCCTAAAACAAAATATGCTTTCACTTAATATATATGAAACTATTTAATCATACAAAGTGTTAGCATGTACTGACAAAACAACTTCTAATACTGTACAGAAAAGTAAGCAGTGATTATTATCTACAGGGCAGAAGGAGTTTCTGCCCGTTTTACCCTTGTTGACCAATAAAAGGAGTGCTGCTCCAATTGTCAAGGGTGAAGTCCTGATGGAAGGCAGTGATGAAGTGGCTGTCATCGTCCTCCTTCTGTCGAATGATGACCATTACGTCTGGGCAATCATCGTCTGGGGTGTATCTATTTGTATGTTCATCGTGGATAATGATGCATATGTTTGACATCATCCGGGCGATGTCCTGTTTACGTCTTTGTTCCTCTTCTTCCACTTTGGGATCTGGAACTAGGACTTCTTTTCCCTTTACCGGTATCGGCTTGGGAAATAACATGGCCATTACATGGGCCGGCACCTTTACCGGAGACCGTACAGGCTCAGGAACTGTAGGTGGAGATAATCGTCGTGTGGCTGAAGCTAAAGGAATCTGTTTATGCTTATGAGGATTCCTGCTATTGGAACTAGCAGCATAGCCTAGTCCGGCTGTCCCTGTTTGACTGGGACTTTGAATGGGACACTTGATGCCCTGATTGTCTTTGCCCAACCCTTGTCCAGGTTGATAACCCAATGACATCATTTCTTGAGTGGCCGACATTACTTCCGCAGAATATTAGAGGTGGCACCCCAACAGGATGGTAGAGTGTTGCTCACCTCCAGGGCATGAAAACTGACCGGCTCAACTTTTGAATTGAAGCTGATGAGTGGTATGTCACCTTGTTCAGGACATTCTGGCTCAACGTTGGCAGTGACTAGGCTATTGTTGATAATGTATTTGAGTTGTTGGTGAAGAGTGGAGGGGACTGCCCCAGCTATGTGAATCCACAGTCTTCCCAAAAGTAGGTTATATCCTGTATCTGTTTTGAGAACGTGAAAAGACACGCAGAATGTATGTGGACCAATCTCCACTGGCAGTTCAATCTCTCTGACAGAGTTTTAGCGGGATCCATCAAAAGCTTTGATAACCATATGGTTGTTTCGGATCCGATTGAGATTGATGTTCATATTCACCAATGTGGCATAAGGATAGATATTCAGAGATGAACCTCCATCTATCAAGACTCCTCCCACCATATATCCGGAGGATAGAATCGTAATGTGCAACGGCCTGCAAAGACCGGTCCCTTCGGGAGGTATATCGTCATCAGTAAAAGATATCACATTGTTGTTGAAAATGTGATCCACCAGATGCTGGAATTTCTCAACATCGATTGACTTAGGCAGTTGGGCTTCTTCCAGAACCCTGAGCAAGACCTTCCTGTGATCTTTAGATGAGAAAACCAAGTCCAATATAGAAATTTGATGTGGAGCTTCTCTTAAGCTTGAAACTACCTTGGCTTCATTATGGCCCATAGTACAAAGAAATTCTTCCACTTTTTCCATGGGAATCTTCCCCTTTGAGTTGATGATAGGCTTCATCACCCGTTGGGGGAGATACAATGGATTATCCTTCGACACTGCATGTGACGCCCCCAAAATAGGTATACAACACCCATTCTGAGTCGCCAAAATACATGGTACAGAAACAACTACATCTTTATTATTACAACACAAGAACTGTGAGTTTAAATACAAATATTGTCATCTAGACAATATTCACACTCAAATAAGTCCTCATTACAATTATTGATACATTATTTCACAAAAATGGTGAGGACTACTAAAATAACTTCTAGAACCATCATTCCATACCCCGACTAGTAGTCGCTACATTCTCGCCTCCTGAGAAAAATGGAACAAAAAAGAAAAGGGTGAGCTCAACTAGCCCAGTAAAGAATATTATGACTAAGATAACACAGAACAAATTATCATTAGTCTTCAACAGGGAAAAATCTAATAGAATACAATAGACAACAAGTTTTAAATCAATATTCGCAGCGGAAAATAATAATTCATAGAAGAGTTACGTAGAGAATGAAATCTACTATTATCTATGAATTTAAAAGTCCATCATCAATATTTTATCCCTATAACATCAATCAATAATCATCTTTGCACTACAAGCCAAAGATATTCATCAGTTGGTCATGTTCATCTCAACACCTGTTCATCTTTGCACTACGGGCTAAAGATATTCATCAGAAATCATTCATCTTTGCATTACAGGCCAAAGATATTCATTAATATCATCATTTAGGACTGAGGATGATGAAAAATATTTTAAAGAAAACGAATCCAGTGAAGCAAAAGAACAAATATTAGGGATTCGTATTACAGTTTATCCATGTCCAAAAATACCTCATAAATAATCATAGTGGAGTAAAATTCAAGAATGATCAAAACATGGATACAATCAAATCTAGTATCCATAATAGATATTTTGGACAAAAAGAAAAAAATTTTATTTTTCGGTGAATAGTAACTCGTGAATAGTAACTCTTGAATAGTAACCCCGACATGAAAAGTTCCAAATTTGATAAAAAATTCTAACCAATATTTCGGCATAATGATATTGAAGAAATAATATCATTTTCGAATAAAATAACATCCCTTACCTCGTAAAGACAGTACTTCTAGTTGAAAAACCGGATATAGGCTATGATTTGAACTTGCACCGTATAGCAACACTCAAAGTATTAACATACTCATAAGAATACGCTCAATATATCGAGAGAGAAAGAGACAGAAGTTTTCAGTTTCTGGTGTCTTTTTCAATTCTAACCTAAGCACCCTATTTATAGAAAAATGCTTAGAACACCAAAGCAGAAAATTTAATGAAATATATTATTAATAATAAAATTCATACGCATCCTTTGAAATCAGTTTCTAACATTTCCCACATGCCCACCTTCTAGACAAAAACATTTTTGTTATTTAAAATATTTTAAACTTCCAAAAATTAATTATTTCGGAGCTTCGAAACTTCAATAATTCATAATAAATAGCCCTTTTGTCAGAAAAATTCGAAACTCACGTCTTTCCATAGGAAATTCTATTATCTACAACTTTACAGAAGAAAGGTTTTCCAAATTCCAAACATAAATTGACCGAAATTCATAAACGGACAATTTTACAAGCTATAATCAAATTTCAGTCAATTATTAGGATCCACCGACACACAAAACATGTGTTAATCATTTAATGCCACAAAATACTCATCCTCCTCATATACTCATATATCCCACATTCATTGTAAAAATATCACCATTAATATATTATTAAAATAATATATTTAAATGAATTATTTTATCAGAAAAAGATAAAATATTAATTTTCAACAATTGTCACATTAAAAATTTTCTCCATCTATATCCACATAAAATCAATATTTTCCTCATCATATAAATCAATAATTAATTATTCACAAATAATATTCCAGAATCACAATATTGACAACCAGGCAGTTCCCAAGAAAGAGGGGGCTTTCCAATATGGATCTCTCCTTATTGACGCGCAATTAGATGACCAAACCTCTCCTTAGACAGAACTTTCTAGACATTGCCAATAATGTTATCTAATAATATTATTCAGATAATATGAATTATTGCTCCGATAATAGAAAATACTGTGTAGTGATAATTATTAAAACAACAGTAATATAAAATATCAACGCAGCAATTATTGAATCAATAAAATAAAATACTGAACAGTAATTACTGTAACAATTATTGAGTAATGCCTTCTTACGTAAAAATCAATAATTGGTGCAATACCGTGTGCTACTGTGCAACAGCCCGTATTACTGTGTTTTAACCACCGAGTATTCCAATAGTATTAACGGTAACAACTACGCCGTTATTTATAAACAACTTATTTTTGTCGTTTTCTTCATCCAATCGCTTTCCGTTATGGGGCCCACACAAGGCTGCGCCGTCGTACGAATATTCTCCGACAACAAGAATATTCAACGACCAAACGAATATTCCCCGACAACAATGAATATTTTATGACCACTTGCTTATTTGAAATATTTGCGCATTTTACCCATAACTAACCTCATTAATCAATTTAACCCTTACTATTTTAAAATAATAAATAGAGGAAATTTAAATTTCATTTATTAATAATTTGGGGTCTTACAACCTTCCCTCCTTATGAAATTTCGTCCTCGAAATTGACGTACGTACCTGGTGTTTCGAAAAGATGAGGATACCTCGCTTTCATTTCCGTTTTCAACTCCCAGGTCATTTCCTCAATAGCATGGTTTCTCCACAAAACTTTAACTTGTGGTATAACCTTCGTGCGTAGGACATACTCCTTCCTATCCAAGATCTTGACAGGTACCTCTTCGTACGTTAATTCTTCGGCTATCTCGTCCGGTTCTAACCTAATAACGTGGTTTGGGTCTTTCACATATTTACGTAGCACAGATATATGAAAAATATTATGAACATGAGACATACTTGGAGGTAACGCGAGTCTATAGGCCACATTTCCTACTCGGTCAAGAATCTAAAATAGACCAATAAATCGTGGATTGAGCTTTCCTCTCTTCCCAAATCTTGTAACTCCTTTCCATGGAGCCACACGCAACAATACATGATCCCCAATGTCAAATTTCACGTCCTTTCGATGAAGATCCGCATAACTCTTTTGTCGATCCTGTGCCGTTTGTATACGTTGTCGAATCGTTTGGATCTTTTCCGTAGTCATACGTACCAACTCGGGTCCCAACAATGTTGCTTCTCCCACCTCATCCCAACATATTGGAGAGCGACACTTTCGTCCATATAATGCTTCAAATGGAGCCACACCTATACTTGCCTGATAACTGTTGTTATAGGAGAATTCCACCAATGGTAAATACTTATCCCAACTGCCTTTGAAGTCTAGGACATAGAGTCTTAATAGATCTTTAAGAGTTTAAATAGTCCTCTCTGATTGCTCGTCCGTTTGAGGATGGTAAGCCGAACTAAATCGTAAATCCGTGCCCATAGCTTTTTGCAAGCTTACCCAAAATCTTGAAGTGAATCTTGGGTCACGATCCGAAACTATTGATACTCGCATGCCATGCAACCTCACAATCTCATTCACGTACATACTAGCAAGACGTTCAAGGGAATAAGTCTCCTGTATCGGCAAGAAATGAGCAGACTTGGTTAATCTATCAACAATTACCCAAATAGCATTTCTGCCTTGAGAAACCGTGGGAAGACCCGTAACAAAATCCATGGTAATGTGTTCCCACTTTCATTTCAGAATCTCAAGTGGTTGCAATGGACCCTTTGGCACTTGATGTTCTGCCTTTACACGTTGACAAGTTAAACACCTCGAGATAAACTTTGCAATCTCTCTCTTCATATTGTTCCACCAAAATGTATGTCGAAGATCACGATACATTTTGGTACTTCCAGGATGGATTACAAATGGTGTATTGTGTGCTTCCATCATGATCTTGTACTTCAAATCAGAATCGTTAAGAACACAAAGTCTAGAGTGGACTCGAAGTATTCCTTCTTCATCGATTCTTGCTTCTGGAATAACACCTTCTTGGACTTTCTTCTTCATATGCATCAGCTCCGGGTCTGTGGCTTGAGCAACTTTAACTTTATCGATTAAAGTTGGTTCTATGCGTATACATGACATCATTGCACTTATTCCTGCATATGATCTTCTACTCAACGCGTCAGCTACCATGTTTGCTTTTCCAGGATGGTATTGAATAGTGTGGTCGTAATCTTTCAACAGCTCGAGCCAACGTCGTTGCCGCATGTTGAGTTCTTTTTGAGTGAAAAAATATTTGAGGCTTTTATGGTCTGAATATATCTCCACTTTCTCCCCATATAGATAATGCCTCCAGATCTTTAGCGCGAAAACGACTGCTGCCAACTCTAGATCATGAGTAGGATAATTCCTCTCATATTCTTTAAGTTGTCGCGAGGCATAGGCTATAACTTTCCCACGTTGCATGAGAACACATCCTAGCCCTTTGCCTAAAGCATCGCTGTAGATAACAAATCCATCCGAACCAGATGGTATGGTCAAAACAGGTGCCGAAATGAGTCTCCTCTTAAGCTCTTGAAAACCCTTCTCGCATTCCTCGCTCCATACGAATTTGATATCTTTTCGAGTCAGCTGAGTTAACGGGGTAGTGATTCGAGAAAATCCTTCCACGAATCTCCGATAATAACCAGCTAAGCCCAGAAAGCTACGTACTTCGGTCACCGTCTTTGGTTGCTCCCAACTTTGTATTGCTTCAATCTTCGCCGGGTCAACAGATACTCTATGTTTTGACACCACGTGCCCTAGGAATGCTACTTCCTCAAGCCAGAACTCGCATTTCTTCAACTTAGCATATAGCTTGCTATCACGAAGCCTTTGCAGTACCAGCTTCAAATGGTGCTCATGATCTTCACGGCTTTTGGAATATATGAGGATGTCATCAATAAAGACAACAACGAATTGATCCAAATAATCCTTGAATAATCGGTTCATCATATCCATGAAAGCCGCAGGAGCATTAGTCAATCCAAAAGACATGACTAGGAATTCATAATGCCCGTACCGAGTTCTGAAGGTAGTCTTCGGAATATCCTCAGTTTTAACCTTCAGCTGATGATATCCAGAACGAAGATCGATATTTGAAAAGAATTGTGCTCCTTGTAAATGGTCAAACAGGTCATCAATACGAGGTAGCGGATACCTATTCTTGATAGTGATATGGTTTAATTCTCGATAATCAATACAAAATCGCATACTCCCGTCTTTCTTCTTTACAAATAAAACAGGAGCACCCCAAGGAGATGTACTAGGACGAATGAAACCGAGTCCAACAACTCTTGTAGTTGGACCTTTAACTCCTGAAGTTCAATAGGAGCCATTCGATTTGGGGTTTTAGAAATGGGCTTTATACCAGGTTCAAGATCAATAAAGAATTCAACTTCACGTTCCGGGGGTAGACCGTAAAGTTCTTCAAGAAATACGTCAAGAAAGTCAATAACAACAGGAATATTATTCAAATTTGACGTGTCTTTATTCAAATCCATAACATGGGCTAAGAAAGCTTGATATCCGTTTTTTAATAAACGAATGGCTTTATGGCTTGATATAACAGTGATTGATTTTAATGGCTTAGTTGCTTAAATTCGTACAATAGGTTGGTTAGGAATATGAAAACTAACAACCTTATGAAAACAATCAATTTTGGCATGATGAGTAGTTAACCAATCAATCCCTAAAATCACATCAAAAGCAAGTATCTTTAAAGAGATAAGGTCAACAGGTAAGGTGATGGTGCCAACTTGGATCACACAAGATTTATAAACAGTGGATGTGATGAAAGTTTCTCCTAACAGAGTCTCCACAGATAAATCAAAATCTAACTTTTCCGGAGTCAAGTTTAAACGTTGAGCACAAGCAGGAGAAATAAATGAATGGGTAGCACCAGTATCTAGCAAGGTATAAACTTTGCATGAATTTATGATTAGCTTACCCGTGATCACCTCGTTTGGGTTCCTCGCATGTTGACCAGTCACGACAGACGCTCTTCCATGAACCGTTGACTTTGTCTTTTCTGGGACAGCTTTTTGAGTCACCATCCCCACTGGACTTGGTTTCGCTACAGTGCAATCTCGAGCGATATGTCCTTCCTTTCCACAATTATAACATACCTTAAACTGTTGTGGGCAGTTTGGGCTGATATGTCCTTCTTTTTCACACTTATAGCATATAACCGGTGGTCATTCTCCTCCCTTGGAACCAGTTGCTGCTGGTGCTGACGTCTTCGTATTGTCATTGTTGAATCTCCTCTTTTTAAAATCTCCTTCCGACTCGCTTCTTCTATTTTCGTAGCCACGATTACCACCAGAGTGGTTGCCGTTCTTGTCTGTATTTTTCTTTCTCCGCTGGTTATCATTGTTCTGATCACTTCTGTCACCGATATGATCCTGGTTGTGATCCCTCGATTGACCGTACTCGTTATCTCGCTCTAATAATTGAGCCCTGTTAACAACATCTGAATAGAGAGAAAATTTATGAGAAATGAGATATTGACGTATGTCGGGTTTCAAACCTCTCAGAAACATCCGCGTCATACGTTCCTCATTCTCCACTAAATGAGGTGCAAACCTGGACAACTCTGCAAACTTCGCCTCGTACTGGGACACCGTCATGTTATTTTGCTCCAGTCTAATAAACTCTACCTCCTTCATATGACGAATACTTTCAGGGAAGTACTTGTCATTGAACAGTTTCTGAAATGTCTCCCAAGACATGCTGAGTGCGGCTGAATGGGTACGCTTCACAGACTCCCACCAGTAGTCTGCCTCACCGCGGAACATAAAGGTGGCGAATGGAACCTTCTGTTCCTCCATGCATCCGAAGACATCGAATATCTTGGTAATTTGCTTGACCCATGTCTCCGCCTTAATCGGATCCGGCTTTTCCCAGAATTCTGGTGGTCCCAACTCTTTGAACTGCTTGGCTGTAACCAGCTGTGCGTTGCCATTGTTTCTTCCTATATTTTGAACAGGAATCTCCTTCGTCTGGTTTTGCATGAATCGCAAAAAGCTTCTAAACATCTCATCGTTCATCGTCTGCTCAGTGGTGTTGTTCACAGGAGGAACATTGTCAGCCTGTTGCACGTTCTCCTCGTTGGTGAGTATAGGCATCTCCACCGTCTCATTTACTCCACTGTTAACATTCTCAGTCGACATTCTCAAATAATGCCATAAAACAAGGGTTAATTTAACAAATTAACATATCACATAATATCCCTATATTATGACCGACCAACAAATAAGCTTAGGTAGAACACACTAGCGAAGGATTTACTCGTCTCTCCTCTCCTAGTTCTATTCCCCGATCTCCGCCAGAGATCATATCCCTAAGCTCTGATACCAACTGTGACGCCCCCAAAATAGGTATACAACACCCATTCTGAGTCGCCAAAATACATGGTACAGAAACAACTACATCTTTATTATTACAACACAAGAACTGTGAGTTTAAATACAAATATTGTCATCTAGACAATATCCACACTCAAATAAGTCCTCATTACAATTATTGATACATTATTTCACAAAAATGGTGAGGACTACTAAAATAACTTCTAGAACCATCATTCCATACCCCGACTAGTACTCGCTATATTCTCGCCTCCCGAGAAAAATGGAACAAAAAGGAAAAGGGTGAGCTCAACTAGCCCAATAAAGAATATTATGACTAAGATAACACAGAACAAATTATCGTTAGTCTTCAACAGGGAAAAATTTAATAGAATACAATAGACAATAAGTTTTAAATCAATATTCGCAGCGGAAAATAATAATTCATAGAAGAGTTACGTAGAGAATGAAATTTACTATTATCTATGAATTTAAAAGTCCATCATCAATATTTTACCCCTGTAACATCAATCAATAATCATCTTTGCACTACAAGCCAAAGATATTTATCAGTTGGTCCTGTTCATCTCAACACATGTTCATCTTTCCACTACGGGCCAAAGATATTCATCAGAAATCATTCATCTTTGCACTACAGGCCAAAGATATTCATTAATATCATCATTTAGGACTGAGGATGATGAAAAATATTTTAAAGAAAACGAATCTAGTGAAGCAAAAGAACAAATATTAGGTATTCGTATTACAGTTTATCCATATCTAAAAATACCTCATAAACAATCATAGTGGAGTAAAATTCAAGAATGATCAAAACATGGATACAATCAAAGCTAGTATCCATAATAGATATTTTGGACAAAAAGAAGAAAATTTCATTTTTCGGTGAATAGTAACTCGTGAATAATAACTCGTGAATAGTAACCCCGACATGAAAAGTTTCAAATTTAATAAAAATTTCCAACCAATATTTCAGCATAATGATATTGAAGAAATAATATCATTTTCGAATAAAATAACATCCCTTACCTCGTAAAGACAGTACTTCTAGTTGAAAAACCGGATATAGGCTATGACTTGAACTTGCACCGTATAGCAACACTCAAAGTATTAAAATACTCACAAGAATACGCTCAATATATCGAGAGAGAAAGTGTAATACCCGAGATTTTTATAAATTAGAAATAAAAGTGTTTGAATATTTATTTTGAACACATATATATTTTGGTGGGTCATGAAAGGTGAAAATGAAAATTTAATTGAATCATGTTTGAAAGGATTAAGAAATTTATTGATAATATTGATAAGCTTGGTTACGATTGATTAAGCTTAAGTGTAAAGTCTTTTGTGGTGTAATTAAATTCTTAATGAGATTAATTGATGGATAACTTAATGAAGTGTTGGATCTAGGATAAATCCAAGCCCAACATTATTATTGTAACATACTTGCATAGTTGGGAGTTTAGCCCAAGAATTTGAATTGGTAGACTAATGTTTAACCCAATGTGTATAAGTGTTTGTACCTAGCCCAATTCAAATATTAATTTGGGCAAACCCAATGTACATGGATTATATAAATACATATATAAGATAAGTATACTTATATATATAGGAATATATATATATATATATATATATATATATATATATATATATATATAGGTGTAGAGATGTATGTGTAAAGGTAGCAATAAGCTAGCACATGGTACAAATGATGGAATGAAAGTGCAACATATGGAATGCTACCCCTCATGGCCAAAATTTTAGCCCTATTAAGCCTAAGTGGTGATTTTTGTTGCACAAAAATTCTTACAAGCAATCCCATGTGGGCTCATGATGAAGAAGGACATAGTTGGTGAAGGAGTTGGTAATTCTTTTTACCTAACCACCTTTTAACCATGGTTAATACCTAGTTGGGTGTACATATACAAGTATTATACCAAGTATTAGTACATGTATTGTATACATAGAACTTGCCTATAAATATAACCCATCCTAGTTCATTGCTTCATTTACTTGAAATTTCATAAGTGTTAGTAGTATAATAAGAGCTAGAGAGAAATTGAGGGAAGTAGAAGGATTCTAGAGGAACTCTTGCACTTTGGTTGTGACGCCCCCAAAATAGGTATACAACACCCATTCTGAGTCGCCAAAATACATGGTACAGAAACAACTACATCTTTATTATTACAACACAAGAACTGTGAGTTTAAATACAAATATTATCATTTAGACAATATCCACACTCAAATAAGTCCTCATTACAATTATTGAAACATTATTTCACAAAAATGGTGAGGACTACTAAAATAACTTCTAGAACCATCATTCCATACACCGACTAGTACTCGCTACATTCTCGCCTCCTGAGAAAAATGGAACAAAAAGGAAAAGGGTGAGCTCAACTAGCCCAGTAAAGAACATTATGACTAAGATAATACAGAACAAATTATCGTTAGTCTTCAACGGAAAAAAAAAATCTAATAGAATACAATAGACAACAAGTTTTAAATCAATAACTGCAGCGGAAACAGCAAACCATTAGAAGAGTCAAGTAGAGAATGAGTTCTACTATCTTCTAAGATTTAAAAGTCCATCATCAATATTTTATCCCTGTAACAATAATCAATAACCATCTTTAATCAAATATTCATCTTTGCACTACAGGCCAAAGATATTCACTTGTATCACTGGTCGGTCATGTTCATCTCAACACCTGTTCATCTTTGCACTACGGCCAAAGATATTCATTAGTTAATCATTCATCTTTGCACTACGGGCCAAAGATATTCAGTATCATTTAGGACTGAGGATGATGAAAAATATCTTAAAGAAAACGAATCCAGTGAAACAAAATAACAATATTACGGATTCGTATTTCGATTTATCCATGTCCAAAAATACCTTATAATTATTTTTAGTGAAGTAGAATTCAAGAATGATCAAAACATGGATACAATCAAAGCTAGTACCCAGAACAGATATTTTGGACGAAAAGAAGAAAATTTTATTTTTCGGTGAATAGTAACTCGTGAATAGTAACTCGTGAATAGTAACCCCGACGTGAAAAGTTCCAAATTTGATAAAAATTTCCAACCAATATTTCGGCATAATGATATTGAAGAAATAATATCATTTTCGAATAAAATA
This sequence comes from Panax notoginseng, assembly GCA_016801055.1. Classification (NCBI taxonomy): domain Eukaryota; kingdom Viridiplantae; phylum Streptophyta; class Magnoliopsida; order Apiales; family Araliaceae; genus Panax; species Panax notoginseng. The sequence goes on along the minus strand of CM029013.1, from coordinate 144,625,219 downwards.
ACATCCCTTACCTCAAAATAATCGTACTTCTGACTGAATTTCGGGTATAGTGCTGACAGAAACTCGCACCGTATAGCAACACTCAAAGTATACTCACAAGAATACGCTCGATAATATAGAGAGAGAAAGAGAGAAAACTTTGTTTCTGGTATGATTTTCAATTCTAACTTAGCCCTCTATTTATAGGAAAATGCTAGAACGCCAAAGGAGACTAAAATAATAAAATATTAATATTTCAAACAACAATTCTACGTATGCTATCAATGACCAAGACCAACCCCTCAATGCTGAAAATTTCAGCAGCCCATGTGTTGCACCAACCAAAAGTGGGTCCCCCCATAAATTTAATAAAAATCATTTTATTTTTCAAAACTTTAATAATTCATAGAAAATAGACCGTTTATCAGAAAAATACGAATTTTATGTCCATTCTGACTGAAATCGAATTCTCTACAACTTTGTAGCTTTAAGTTTTTTCAAATTCCAAACCAAAAATATCCGAAATCCACAAACGGATGATTTTTAATACCTCCACATCGACAAAATACTGATAAAACACCTCAGCTTTAATTCTTTCATTTTTATCCACATAAAAATAAATATATCCATCATTTATATCCACATAAAATAAATATTTCTTTATCATATGAATCAATAATTAATTATTCACAAATAATATTACAGAATCACATTTATGACAACCAGGCCGTTCCCAGGAAAGAGGGGGCTTTCCAATAAGGATTTTTCCTTACTGGCGCGCAATTAGATGACCAAACCTCTCCTTAGACAGAACTTTCTAGACATTGCCAATAATGTTATATAATAATATTATTCAAATAATATGAATTATTGATCTGATAATGGGAAATACTGTGTAGTGACAATTATTGAAACAACAGTAATATAAAATATCAACGCAGCAATTATTAAATCAATAAAATAAAATACTGAACAGTAATTACTGTAACCATTATTGAGTAGTGCCTTCTTACGTAAGAATCAATAATTGGTGCAATCAGTGTGCTACTGTGTAACAACGCGTAACACTGAGTTTTAACCACCGGGTATTCCAACAGTATTAACGGTAACAACTACGCCGTTATTAATAAACAACATATACTTGTCGTTTTCTTCATCCAATCGCTTTCCGTTATGGGGCCCACAAAAGACTGCGCCGTCGTACGAATATTCCCCGACAGGAAGAATATTCCACGACCAAACGAATATTCCCCGACAACAATGAATATTTTATAACCACCTGCTTATTTGAAATATTTGCGCATTTTACCCATAACTAACCTCATTAATCAATTTAACACTTACTATTTCAAAATAATAAATAGAGGAAATTTAAATTTTATTTATTAATAATTTGGGGTCTTACAACCTCCCCTCCTTATGAAATTTCGTCCTCGAAATTGATGTACGTACCTGGTGTTTCGAAAAGATGAGGATACCTCGCTTTCATTTCCGTTTCTAACTCCCAGGTCATTTCCTCAATAGCATGGTTTCTCCACAAAACTTTAACTTGTGGTATGACCTTCGTGCGTAGGACATGCTCCTTTCTATCCAAGATTTTGACAGGTACCTCTTCGTATGTTAAGTCTTCAGCTATCTCGTCCGGTTCTAACTCAATAACGTGGTCTGGGTCTTTCACATATTTACGTAACACAGATATATGAAAAACATTATGAACACGAGACATACTTGGAGGTAACGCGAGTCTATAAGCCACATTTCCTATTCGGTCAAGAATCTGAAATGGACCAATAAATCGTGGATTGAGCTTTCCTCTCTTTCCAAATCTTGTAACTCCTTTCCATGGAGCCACACGCAACAATACATGATCCCCAATGTCAAATTCCACGTCCTTTCGATGAAGATCCGCATAACTCTTTTGTCGATCCTGTGCCGTTTGTATACGTTGTCGAATCGTTTGGATCTTCTCTGTAGTCATGCGTACCAACTCTGGTCCCAACAACGTTGCTTCACCCACCTCGTCCCAGCATACTGGAGAGCGACACTTTCGTCCATATAATGCTTCAAATGGGGCCACACCTATACTTGCCTGATAACTGTTATTGTAAGAGAATTCCACCAATGGTAGGTACTTATCCCAACTCCCTTTGAAATCTAGGACACAAAGTCTTAATAGATCTTCAAGAGTTTGAATAGTCCTCTCTGATTGTCCGTCCGTTTGAGGATGGTATGCCGAACTAAATCGTAAATCTGTACCCATAGCTTTTTGCAAGCTAACCCAAAATCTTGAAGTGAATCTTGGGTCACGATCCGAAACTATGGATACTGGCATGCCATGCAGTCTCACAATCTCATCTACGTATATACGAGCAAGACGTTCAAGGGAATAAGTCTCCCGTATCGGCAAGAAATGAGCAGACTTGGTTAATCTATCAACAATAACCCAAATAGCATTTATGCCTTGAGAAACCGTGGGAAGACCCGTAACGAAATCCATGGTAATGTGTTCCCACTTCCATTTCGGAATCTCAAGTGATTGCAATGGACCCTTTGGCACTTGATGTTCCGCCTTTACACGTTGACAAGTTAAACACCTCGAGATAAATTTTGCAATCTCTCTCTTCATATTATTCCACCAAAATGTATGTCGAAGATCACGATACATTTTGGTACTTCCAGGATGGATTGCAAATGGTGTATTGTGTGCTTCCATCATGATCTTGTACTTCAAATCAGAATCGTTAGGAACACAAAGTCTGGAGTGGACTCGAAGTATTCCTTCTTCATCGATTCTTGCTTCTGGAATAGAACCTTCTTGCACTTTCTTCTTCATATGCATCAACTCTATGTCCGTAGCTTGAGCAGCTTTAACTTTATCGATTAAAGTCGGTTCTACTCGTATATTTGATATCATCATGTGGGTACTTGGAGCCTTCATCTCTATCTCCATCCTTTGCAAGTCATACAAAATGGGCCTTTGTGTTAACAACATTACACTCGTACCTGCATATGATCTTCTACTCAATGCGTCAGCTACTACGTTTGCTTTTCCAGGATGATATTGGATGGTATGATCGTAATCTTTTAACAGCTCGAGCCAACGTCGCTGCCGCATGTTGAGTTCTTTTTGGGTGAAGAAATATTTGAGGCTTTTATGATCTGTATAGATCTCCACTTTCTCCCCATACAGGTAGTGTCTCCAGATCTTCAACGCGAAAACTACTGCTGCCAACTCCAAATCATGAGTAGGATAATTCCTCTCATATTCTTTGAGTTGTCGCGAGGCATAGGCTATGACTTTCCCATGTTGCATGAGAACACATCCTAACCCTTTGCTTGAAGCATCACTGTAGATAACAAATCCATCCGAACCAGATGGTATTGTCAGAACAGGTGCCGAAATGAGTCTCCTCTTAAGCTCTTGAAAACTCTTCTCGCATTCCTCGCTCCATACGAATTTGACATCTTTCCGAGTCAGCTGAGTTAATGGGGTAGCGATTCGAGAAAACCCTTCCACGAATCTTCGATAATAACCAGCTAAACCTAGAAAGCTACGTACTTCGGTCACCGTCTTTGGTTGCTCCCAACTTTGTATTGCTTCAATCTTCGCCGGGTCAACAGATACTCCATGTTTTGACACCACGTGCCCAAGGAATGCTACTTCCTCAAGCCAGAACTCGCATTTCTTCAGCTTGGCATATAACTTATTTTCACGCAGCCTTTGGAGTACCAGCTTCAAATGATGCTCATGATCTTCACGGCTTTTGGAATATATGAGGATGTCATCAATAAAGACAACAACGAACTGATCCAAATAATCCTTGAATACCCGGTTCATCATATCCATGAAAGCCGCAGGAGCATTAGTCAATCCAAAAGACATGACTAGGAATTCATAATGCCCATACCGAGTTCTGAAGGCAGTCTTTGGAATATCCTCAGTTTTAACCTTCAGCTGATGATATCCAGAACGAAGATCGATCTTTGAAAAGAATTGTGCTCCTTGTAACTGGTCAAACAGGTCATCAATACGAGGTAGCGGATACCTATTCTTAATAGTGACATGGTTTAATTCCCGGTAATCAATACAAAGTCGCATACTCCCGTCTTTCTTCTTTACAAATAAAACAGGAGCACCCCAAGGAGATGTACTAGGACGAATAAAACCGATGTCCAACAACTCTTGTAGTTGGACCTTTAACTCCTGAAGTTCAATAGGAGCCATTCGATATGGGGTTTTAGAAATGGGCTTTGTACCAGGTTCAAGATCAATAAAGAATTCAATTTCTCGTTCCGGGGGTAGACCGGGAAGTTCTTCAGGAAATACGTCAGGAAAGTCAATAACAACAGGAATATTATTCAAATTTGACGTGTCTTTATTCAAATCCATAACATGGGCTAAGAAAGCTTGACATCCGTTTTTTAATAAACGAATGGCTTTATGGCTTGATATAACAGTGATTGATTTTAATGGTTTAGTTGTTTGAATTCGTACAACAGGTTGGTTAGGAATATGAAAACTAACAACCTTACGAAAACAATCAATTTTAGCATGATGAGTGGTTAACCAATCAATTCCTAAAATCACATCAAAAGCAAGTATCTTTAAAGAGATAAGATCAATAGGTAATGTGATTGTGCCAACTTGGATCATGCAAGATTTATAAACTGTAGATGTAACAAAGGTTTCACCTAACGGAGTTTCAACAGATAAGTCAAAGTCCAATTTTTCCGGAGTCAAGTTTAAACGTTGAGCACAAGCAGGAGAGATAAAAGAATGGGTAGAACCGGTATCTAGTAAGGTATAAACTTCGCAAGAATTCAAGATTAGCTTACCCGTAATCACCTCGTTCGGGTTCCTCACGTTTTGGCCAGTTACGACAAACGCTCTTCCAGGAACTGCTGATTTCGCCTTATCCGGGACAGCCCTTGGAATCACCACTCCCGCTGAACTTGATTTCGCTATAGTACAATCTCGAGCGATGTGGCCTTCCTTCCCACAGTTGTAACACACCTTGGATTGTTGTGGACAGTTTGGGCTGATATGTCCCTCTTTCCCGCATTTGTAACATCTAACTGGCGGTCGTTCTCCTCCCCTAAAATTTGTTGTTGGTGCTGCTGCTGATGTCTTCCCGTCATTGTTGAATCTCCTCTTTCTGAAATTTCCACTTGACTCACCTCTCCTATTATCATGGCCACGATGACTACCCGAGTGGTTACCGCCTTTGTTCGTATTTTTCCCCCCTCGTTGGTTATCATCGCTCTGATGATTGCTATCACCGGTATGACCCTGGTTGTGGTCCCTCGGTTGAGTATACTCATTATCTCTCTCTAATAATTGGGCCCTGTTGACAACGTCTGAATACAGAGAAAATTTATGAGAGATAAGGTATTGACGAATCTCAGGTTTTAAACCTCTCAGAAACATCCGCGTCATACGTTCCTCATTTTCTACCAAATGAGGTGCAAACCTGGATAACTCTGCAAACTTCGCCTCGTACTGGGACACCGTCATGTTGTTTTGTTCCAGTCTGATAAACTCCACCTCCTTCATATGGCGAATACTTTCAGGGAAGTACTTGTCATTAAACAGTTTCTGAAACGTTTCCCAGGACATATTGAGTGCGTCAGGCTGGGTACGCTTCACAGACTCCCACCAGTAGTCTGCCTCACCGCGGAACATAAAGGTAGCGAATGGAACCTTCTGCTCCTCCGTGCATCCCAAGACATCGAATATCTTGGTAATTTGCTTGACCCATGTTTCCGCCATGATCGGATCCGGCTTTCCCTTAAATTCTGGTGGTCCCAACTCCTTGAACTGCTTGGCTGTGACAGACCGCGTGTTGTCATTATTTCCACCCGTATTTTGTACACGAGTCTCCCTCGTCTGCTTTTGCATGAACTGCAAAAAGCTCCTAAACATTCCATCGTTCATCGTTTGCTCGATAGTGTTGTTTACAGGAGGAATATTGCCTTCCTGTTGCACGTTCTCCTGGTTTGTGACTAAAGGTTGTTCCACAGTCTCATACACTCCATTGTTAACGTTCTCAGCAGCCATTCTTAAATACTGCCATAAAACAAAGGTTAATTAAATAAATTAACAAATCACATAATACCCCTATATTATGACTGACCAATAAGTAAGCTTAGGTAGGACACACTAGCGAAGGATTTATTCGTCTCTCCCCTCCTAGTTCTATTCTCCGATCTCCGCCAGAGATCATATCCCTAAGCTCTGATACCAACTGTGACGCCCCCAAAATAGGTATACAACACCCATTCTGAGTCGCCAAAATACATGGTACAGAAACAACTACATCTTTATTATTACAACACAAGAACTGTGAGTTTAAATACAAATATTATCATTTAGACAATATCCACACTCAAATAAGTCCTCATTACAATTATTGAAACATTATTTCACAAAAATGGTGAGGACTACTAAAATAACTTCTAGAACCATCATTCCATACACCGACTAGTACTCGCTACATTCTCGCCTCCTGAGAAAAATGGAACAAAAAGGAAAAGGGTGAGCTCAACTAGCCCAGTAAAGAACATTATGACTAAGATAATACAGAACAAATTATCGTTAGTCTTCAACGGAAAAAAAAAATCTAATAGAATACAATAGACAACAAGTTTTAAATCAATAACTGCAGCGGAAACAGCAAACCATTAGAAGAGTCAAGTAGAGAATGAGTTCTACTATCTTCTAAGATTTAAAAGTCCATCATCAATATTTTATCCCTGTAACAATAATCAATAACCATCTTTAATCAAATATTCATCTTTGCACTACAGGCCAAAGATATTCACTTGTATCACTGGTCGGTCATGTTCATCTCAACACCTGTTCATCTTTGCACTACGGCCAAAGATATTCATTAGTTAATCATTCATCTTTGCACTACGGGCCAAAGATATTCAGTATCATTTAGGACTGAGGATGATGAAAAATATCTTAAAGAAAACGAATCCAGTGAAACAAAATAACAATATTACGGATTCGTATTTCGATTTATCCATGTCCAAAAATACCTTATAATTATTTTTAGTGAAGTAGAATTCAAGAATGATCAAAACATGGATACAATCAAAGCTAGTACCCAGAACAGATATTTTGGACGAAAAGAAGAAAATTTTATTTTTCGGTGAATAGTAACTCGTGAATAGTAACTCGTGAATAGTAACCCCGACGTGAAAAGTTCCAAATTTGATAAAAATTTCCAACCAATATTTCGGCATAATGATATTGAAGAAATAATATCATTTTCGAATAAAATAACATCCCTTACCTCAAAATAATCGTACTTCTGACTGAATTTCGGGTATAGTGCTGACAGAAACTCGCACCGTATAGCAACACTCAAAGTATACTCACAAGAATACGCTCGATAATATAGAGAGAGAAAGAGAGAAAACTTTGTTTCTGGTATGATTTTCAATTCTAACTTAGCCCTCTATTTATAGGAAAATGCTAGAACGCCAAAGGAGACTAAAATAATAAAATATTAATATTTCAAACAACAATTCTACGTATGCTATCAATGACCAAGACCAACCCCTCAATGCTGAAAATTTCAGCAGCCCATGTGTTGCACCAACCAAAAGTGGGTCCCCCCATAAATTTAATAAAAATCATTTTATTTTTCAAAACTTTAATAATTCATAGAAAATAGACCGTTTATCAGAAAAATACGAATTTTATGTCCATTCTGACTGAAATCGAATTCTCTACAACTTTGTAGCTTTAAGTTTTTTCAAATTCCAAACCAAAAATATCCGAAATCCACAAACGGATGATTTTTAATACCTCCACATCGACAAAATACTGATAAAACACCTCAGCTTTAATTCTTTCATTTTTATCCACATAAAAATAAATATATCCATCATTTATATCCACATAAAATAAATATTTCTTTATCATATGAATCAATAATTAATTATTCACAAATAATATTACAGAATCACATTTATGACAACCAGGCCGTTCCCAGGAAAGAGGGGGCTTTCCAATAAGGATTTCTCCTTACTGGCGCGCAATTAGATGACCAAACCTCTCCTTAGACAGAATTTTCTAGACATTGCCAATAATGTTATATAATAATATTATTCAAATAATATGAATTATTGATCTGATAATGGGAAATACTGTGTAGTGACAATTATTGAAACAACAGTAATATAAAATATCAACGCAGCAATTATTAAATCAATAAAATAAAATACTGAACAGTAATTACTGTAACCATTATTGAGTAGTGCCTTCTTACGTAAGAATCAATAATTGGTGCAATCAGTGTGCTACTGTGTAACAACGCGTAACACTGAGTTTTAACCACCGGGTATTCCAACAGTATTAACGGTAACAACTACGCCGTTATTAATAAACAACATATACTTGTCGTTTTCTTCATCCAATCGCTTTCCGTTATGGGGCCCACAAAAGACTGCGCCGTCGTACGAATATTCCCCGACAGGAAGAATATTCCACGACCAAACGAATATTCCCCGACAACAATGAATATTTTATAACCACCTGCTTATTTGAAATATTTGCGCATTTTACCCATAACTAACCTCATTAATCAATTTAACACTTACTATTTCAAAATAATAAATAGAGGAAATTTAAATTTTATTTATTAATAATTTGGGGTCTTACATTGGTGGTTCAAGAGGAGTTCAAGAAGGAGAAGCAAAGGTGGAGAACTACTTAAGGTTCCTAGCCAAGAGGAAGAAAGCCTACAAGAAGTAAGATTCATAATCTAGCTTTATTTTTGGCAAGCTAAGATAGTATGTGTAGATATTAGTAAGAATGCATGCTTGATTGTGGGAAGTTTATGTGTTGTGTGATCATGATGGATATAAAAGTATAATGATGAGTATTGGAAGGAGAATATGTGATTTATATGGCTTGGTATGTGATCTAAGTTAAAATGAATCATGTAAAAGCATGTGAGCATGAAACCTAGCTTAGTATGCTTGAACGTTTGATAATCGTGATTAACATATGTAAGAGATATGTGTAATTCTAAAATGTTATATTAAGCATATATGAAATACGATCATAACACAAGTTGAATCATCAAATTCGGTCATAAAACGAACTCGTAGCAAAATAATTGGTAAGACAAGCTAGCATGAGAACCTTTGCTTGGAAAAGTAAATAATTTGATTAAATAAATATTTTGAAAAATTGTTCAAGATATCGCATATTGAAGATATGTAAGTTTATGAGATAATGGAAGTGGTTTGAACTCATTTGGATATGAAATGAGCAAGTTATGAAAGATTGAATCAAAAAGGGTCAAAACTGAAAATGTTGAAAAAAATCGGATTTTTGCTTCTGCAGGGGAGCGCCTAGGCGCTCAACCCAGGCTTATTTCAAGCGCCTAGGCGCTAGGCCATTTTCAGTGTTGAGTCAGTTTGGTTCGGGTCGGGTCAAACGGGTCAAGACTTGTTTTTTTTGGATATAATAAGATAAAATAAGATTAATAACAAGATAAAAATATAATATTAATACTAAGTAAGGTAAGAATACTTTATTTATGTAATGAGACATGGATAAATAAAACCAAGTGAACAATTGATTAAACAAGTAAAATGATAGAAGGTGTCTTCGGGTTCGGAGATGAAGTCTTCGACTTCGTAAGATGTCTTCGGGTTCGAACGTGGCGGGATGTCTTCGGATTTGGAAACAACATTGTGACATTGGGAAAGGCGGGATTAATTGATAACTATTATCAAATTGATATATGTTACCCACGCATGAACTAAACTAAAATTTTAAGTAGAGGGTTATACTAGCTGCGTCCGAATAAACTTAATTTAAAAGTTTCTTGGCACGTATGTGTGAATGACGTAATATAGAATGCGTAACTCAAGTAATGTTTCACGTATACAAACATGAAATGAGTATATGAGACTTAAATTTGCTAAAATGTTGTTAAGGTTTTTAAAAGTAAGAACAATCTGAATTATACATCTATGAGTTCTAAGGTGTATGGATAGATATATGTGTAATAATTGCATGTTGAGATTTATGTCAGGATGTGTGGCTAATGAGTACCTATACATACATAAATAGGATAATATAGTTCGTTGAGGTGATTTTATGCTATAAGTGGTAATCAACGCTTAAGGCAAGTTCCCTAACTTACTCTCTTTTATATTGAGCAAGTATCCGAACCCTACTCTTATTGTGCAGGTATAATTGCATTCTTTATTCGACGAATACCGTAAACTTATTTCTTTGAATACAAGTTATATTACTTTCTCGTGCAAATGAGTTAATATGCTTAAACCCTTGTGAGAACTATTATTCATGATAAACTTAGTATTGATCTTGAATATTGTGAAAAAGTCGATGCCATTTGATTCGGCTAGACTATATGCATGTTTATAATAAAACTATCCAAACCAATTGATTGGTGCGGAAATCTTGAAAACTGCGTTGAACAACCCTTTTGGTAAGGGGAGTGTATGTTGTTGGAAACCCCAACACATGAATAAATATTATTGTGGTGTTATGCATAACGTGAAGTATTGTAGACTGATCATCTATAGTACTTGATATCTTTGGTTATCAATTTAATATTGGTAACTCTAGTGAAAGTTCAATGGTCTTTAGTGACTGCTCAGTATAAAGTGATTATCCAGTTGGATACATTGTTAGCCGTTGAATTCATATACATCTGTTGAATTATATTGAATTGTCATATCCCTTATTCATGATGTTATCCTGACACTTTGAACTATCTTAGAAATAACCCTTCGATATTTCAAATCTTGTGATATTATATCCTACACCCTTGTTGTATATTACTTGCTGGGCAATTTGTGCTCATCCTTGCTTATTTAAAACCTTTCAGCTAAGGCGGAACAGGGAGGTGTCTCTGGGAAAGACAAGGGCAAGGGCAAGGCTACTGACTAGCTTGTCCCTTTTATGTTTAAATCTATCATGTTGTAATAAGACTATTTGCAAACTATGTTTAAACTTAAGTAGGATTATGTAATAAGTCTTTATTCGATATTATTATGTAATCTATTTAGTATTGTACGTTGCGAGACTTGGGGGAATAATTATAATAAATCATTGTATATTATTCTAAATTAGATCTTTCGCTGTGAATGAGTGATTTTAGTTATTATGGTAATATCTTGAGAACGTGACGAACCGAATTCGGGTGACCAAGTGGAGGTCAGAATTTGGGGGCGTCACAGGTTGGTATCAGAGCTATAGTTATAAAACTTAGGAAACGAGAATCCTTATACTATAACTTAAGAAAACTTAGAAGTTAGGAAGAGGGATAAAACTCATGTAGAGTTTTCCCTGAGAGACTCAGGGTGTCATGAAATGTAACTTCATTCTATACAATGAACTTATGTTTATTTAACATTCTGATGTAGTTGTTGTTTGTTTTGTCTTATGTTGGTGATTGTAGGATGACTGACATGGGAGGACCTAGCCGAGTAGTAGAGGAAGAGCCGCGTGATATCCACGTAGTCTATGAGGCACCCTTGATAGCGGAGCCTATATCGGTTGTTGCCCCTATTTATGACGATGATGAGGAGGAGGAGATGGTGCCTCTACCGGAGGAATCTGATCCTGAGGAGGAGCCTATGGAGGAGGAACCCGTGGAAGAGGAACCTGAGCCCATGGAGGACTCCGACGGGACTACCTTTGAGGATCGGATGCTAGGAGAGTATGAGGAGCGGATTTTGGAGTTAGGGAGTAGAGTCGAAGAGTTAGAAACTGAGACTCTTGAGAGGCAGCTAGTAATGCAGGAGATGGAAGTAGAAATTGCTCACCGTAAGGAGGCAGGGATCCAGATGGGTGCCTTGTTTCACCGATCGGTGGCAAGGAATGTCGAGTTGGCAGGGAAATTAGAAGAATTGGAACAGAGGGCGTTGAGTGAGAAGGCGGAGAAGGAGGCTCTCCGAACTCAGTTAGAGATGGAAGTGATGGATCGGATCCACTTCGAGGAGAAGTGGGAGGATTCTAATGACAGAGTAGGTGATCTTGAAGATGAGGTACGATGCAAGAGGAGGAAGATGAACAAGATGGGCTATGCTCTACGCACGGCCATGGAGAGATTGATCGATGGGGTAAATCACTACCCCGCTGAGCAAGGACAGACCCGACATACCATAAGTCGGGATATGGTGGCACACATCACACAAAAGGAGTATGCAAGCGCCATGGAGCGTGGGATGTTAGATTGAGTCTAGAGGAAAAAGTTTAGTAGTGTAGTATTCTTAATTATGTGTTGTTAAAATATTGTTGAAATCTCAGTCTTTTGTGTAAGATGTGAGATAGTGGTAAACCCCGAACTTTTGGAAAATATTAGAGGGGTAGTAAGTTAGTGTTGTCCCCGTCTTTTGTGATATTAGGGGATATGTGCTTTCATTTATAGCAGTATGCTAGAAAAGAGCATGTATTGTAACCATTTGGCATATGAATATGAATGATCTTATTTCAGAAACGTGTTGTACACTTTTAGATCTTTTCAATTGAGAAATGTCTGAACATGATAGTTGGATAATAAGATGAAATTTTGTGATGCAGAAAATGCCGCCCAGACGTAGAATACCTATTCCAGAAGAGTCAGTTAACGATGAGAGAGGTCCAATAGATCCGATACAGCGACTGGTAGATTTATTGGGAGAAGCTTTGAGGGGAAGAAACGAACCTATACCACCCGTTCCCCGAACTGTCCCAGTAACAACCTTCAAAGACTTTAAGAGTGTAGGACCCCCAGAGTTCACGGGAACTACTGACCCGATAGTTACGCAAACTTGGATCAAGGAGATCGAGAAGGCCTTCACTATTGCACACGTGGGTGAAGACCAAAAGACTGTATTTGCCACATACATGATGAGGGGCGAAGCAAACTATTGGTGGGAAGCTAACCAGCAGAGAGCGGGGGACGGAACGATAACTTAGGAGAGGTTTACTACGTTGTTCTTCGAGAACTATTTCCCGAAGAGTATGAAGAGTAGGATGGAAGTAAAATTCCTAGAATTAAAACAAGGTGATATGACAGTGGCGCAGTACGCAGCTAAGTTCAATGAACTAGCGCGGTTTGCAGAACACCAAGTTATGGATGAGGAGAGGAAGGCGAGACGTTTTGAGCAAGGGTTGAAGCAGTGGTTGTATAATAAGGTATCAGTCTTTCAGATTGATTCCTTTACGACTCTGTTGGAGAAGGCAGTCATTGCGGAAGGTGGCAGTGAGGCCTTAAGTCTATATCACATGGAGAAGAAGAATAAGAACACTGGTAGCGAGCATCGTGGAGGAAGCAGCAGCGGAGGATGTAATTCGGGAAAAAGGAAATGGGAAAACAACAACAACAACCACAACAGCAACAACCGAAACAATAACCAAGGTGGGAGTCACCAGGGAAACTTCAAGAAAAGGAACGAAGCCTGCAATAAATGTGGAAGAAACCATCAGGGAGAATGCTGGAAAGGAAAGACCACTTGCTATAATTGCGGCCAAGAGGGGCACATCTCGCCAAATTGCCCAAAGCCAAAGAAGATCCAAGGATGTTTTGCTTGTGGATCGACAGAGCATCAGATCAAGGATTGCCCGAAGAAAGGAAGCAGTGGAACTGGCGGAGGCCAGGGAGGAGGGAGCAAGTTAATGATTGGTGGACCTGCACAACCCAACCGATCGACCGCTCGAACCTTTAACATGACTGTCCAGGACGCAGTGGCTGCGAAGGACGTGGTGTCAGGTATAATCCCAATCAATAATATACATGCTTATGTATTATTTGATTCGGGTGCCACCTGTTCTTTTGTATCTGAAGAATTCGCTAGTAAATTTAGTACACCCCGAGAACGTTTAGAAGATTCCTTGAACATAGAGGTTGCAAATAAGGAAATAATCCCTGTAGAATACGTTTATCGAAATTGTCGCGCAAACATTAGAGAACATGAACTGAGCGTAGACTTGATTCCTATTAGACTGGGAGAATTTGACGTAATACTAGGAATGGATTGGTTATATAACCATGCAGCGATAATTGACTGTCAGAATAAGTGTGTGAACCTTCAGACTCCGAGTAAGTCTAAGGTAGTGTTTCATGGTAGCTCATCGCTTAAGCAATCATGTTGTGTTACGATGATGCAGGCCAAGAAGTTGTTAAGGAAAGGATGTGTAGGTTATTTAGCTTACATCATAAATACTCAGAAAAAGGGAGTAGAGATTAAAGATATACCCATAGTGAATGAATTTCAAGACGTGTTTCCAGACGATCTGCCTGGTCTTCCGCCAGACAGAGAAATCGAATTCGTAATAGACTTAGCACCGGGAACGGCACCGATTTCGAAAGCTCCATATCGTATGGCGCCAGTAGAAATGAAGGAATTGATGATACAACTTCAAGAGTTATTAGATAAGGGTTACATACGACCGAGTGTGTCTCCTTGGGGAGCACCAGTGTTATTCGTGAAGAAAAAGGACGGATCGATGAGGCTCTGTATTGATTATCGAGAATTGAACAGAGTAACGATCAAGAATCGATATCCATTACCGAGGATAGACGACTTGTTTGATCAACTGAAAGGAGCAAAATGTTTCTCAAAAATCGACTTACGAACAGGATATCATCAACTGAAAGTGCGAGATGAGGACATACCAAAGACTGCGTTTCGAACCCGTTATGGAAATTACGAGTTTTTGGTAATGTCATTCGGTTTAACTAATGCTCCGGCAGCATTCATGGACTTGATGAATCGAGTTTTTAAGCCATACTTGGATAAATTCGTTGTAGTTTTCATCGACGACATTTTGATTTACTCAAAAACAGAAGAAGAACACGCCGAACATCTGAAAATTGTTTTAGAGGCACTGCAAAGGGAGGAGATGTATGCGAAGTTTTCAAAATGCGAATTTTGGATGAAGAAGGTTCAATTCTTAGGCCACGTGGTGGATGAGAATGGAATCTCAGTAGACCCCGAAAAGGTTGAAGCAGTAAGTAGTTGGGAACAACCGAAAACACCGACGGAAGTAAGGAGTTTCCTAGGGTTAGCAGGGTACTATCAAAGATTCATCCAAGATTTTTCTAAGATAGCGACCCCGTTGACTAATCTGACGAGGAAGACAGTGAAATTTGTATGGACCGACATATGTGAAGAGAGTTTTCAAGAGTTGAAGAAGAGATTAAGCGAAGCACCTGTATTATCCCTACCAGATGATACGGGAGGATTCGTGGTGTATAGTGATGCATCGCATAGAGGACTGGGTTGTGTGCTAATGCAACATGGCAAGGTCATTGCATATGCGTCACGACAATTAAAGGATTACGAAAAACGATACCCTACCCATGATTTAGAGTTAGCGGCAGTAGTTTTTGCGTTAAAGATCTGGAGACATTATTTGTACGGAGAGAAATGTGAGATATACACGGACCACAAAAGTCTAAAATATATCTTCACACAGAAGGAGTTGAATATGCGTCAGAGGAGGTGGTTAGAACTAATCAAAGATCATGACTGTGAGATTCTTTATCACCCGGGGAAGGCAAACGTAGTTGCCGACGCTCTGAGCAGGAAAGGAAGGGAGAAATTGTTTCAACTAACAACTCAGGAGGAGTTAATAAGAGATATGGAGAAGTTGGAAATAGAAGTAAAGGGACCTGAGAGGTCTGAAGAGAAGTTATTTGCAATGGAAGCTCGTCCGACATTGTAGGATAGAGTAAAGGAAACACAGGAAAATGATGGAGAGTGTGAGAAGATCAGGAAGAGGATTGCGGAAAATGAGGAAGAAAAATTTCGAATAGATAAAGATGGTATTTTAAGATTCGAAGAGAGAGTGTGGGTACCAGCGGTAACCGAGTTAAGAGAAGAGATTCTACAAGAGGCACATAATACGGCATATTCCGTTCATCCGGGAGGCACTAAGATGTATCGAGACTTGAAACAACATTTTTGGTGGCCCAATTTGAAACGGGAAGTCGCAGAGTGCGTTGGTAGATGTTTGACTTGTCAACGCGTAAAAGCAGAGCATCAGCGGCCGAGTGGGTTACTTCAACCGTTAGAAATACCAGAGTGGAAATGGGAGCATATTACGATGGATTTCGTGGTAAGACTTCCGGTCACGCAGAAAGGTTTGGATGCCATTTGGGTTATCGTGGATCGACTTACAAAGACCGCACATTTTCTACCGATCAAGATCCGCTACAGTTTGAATCAGTTAGCAAGTCTGTACGTAAAGGAAATTGTTTCAAGACATGAAGTGCCGGTATCGATTGTTTCTGACCGAGACCCGCGTTTCACGTCAAAGTTTTGGAAAAGCTTGCAAGAGAGGATGGGAACACAGTTGAGGATGAGTACAGCTTATCATCCTCAGACAGATGGACAGAGTGAGCGGACAATTCAAACGCTAGAGGACATGCTTAGAACTTGCGTGATGGACTTCAAGGGAAATTGGGACGACCACCTACCCTTAGTCGAATTTGCATATAATAATTGTTACCATGCGAGTATCGGCATGCCACCGTACGAAGCTCTTTACGGAAGGAAGTGCAGGACGCCATTATGTTGGGATGAAGTCGGTGAACGACGAATACTCGGACCAGAGTTAGTACAACAAACCGCGGACGTGGTGATAGTAATAAGGGCTAGACTTGTGGTAGCTCAAGATCGCCAGAAAAAGTATGCAGATTTGCATCGGCAAGACCGCGATTTTGAAATCGGTAGTTTTGTATTTTTGAAGGTATCTCCATGGAAGGGAAAGATCCGTTTCGGCAAGAAAGGGAAACTGAGTCCAAGATTCATAGGACCGTTCGAGGTACTCAAGCGAGTGGGCGAAGTAGCATACAAAGTTGCACTACCACCCGAGTTGGAGCGTATCCATAACGTTTTTCACATATCCGTGTTGCGTCCGTACAAGCCAGACTACAAGCACGTGATTTCTTATGAACCCATTCAGGTGGAGAAGAACTTAGCATATGAAGAAATTTCTGTCCAAATTCTGGATAAGAAAGAGCAAACTTTAAGGAACAAAGTCATTTCTTCTGTAAAAGTACTTTGGCGTAACCATGATGTCGAGGAGGCAACATGGGAGTTAGAAGATAAGATGAGGATGGACTATCCTAATCTATTTGTGTAACCTTGTAGCAATTCCGGGACGGAATTTTTATAAGGGGGGGAGGATGTAATACCCGAGATTTTTATAAATTAGAAATAAAAGTGTTTGAATATTTATTTTGAACACATATATATTTTGGTGGGTCATGAAAGGTGAAAATGAAAATTTAATTGAATCATGTTTGAAAGGATTAAGAAATTTATTGATAATATTGATAAGCTTGGTTACGATTGATTAAGCTTAAGTGTAAAGTCTTTTGTGGTGTAATTAAATTCTTAATGAGATTAATTGATGGATAACTTAATGAAGTGTTGGATCTAGGATAAATCCAAGCCCAACATTATTATTGTAACATACTTGCATAGTTGGGAGTTTAGCCCAAGAATTTGAATTGGTAGACTAATGTTTAACCCAATGTGTATAAGTGTTTGTACCTAGCCCAATTCAAATATTAATTTGGGCAAACCCAATGTACATGGATTATATAAATACATATATAAGATAAGTATACTTATATATATAGGAATATATATATATATATATATATATATATATATATATATAGGTGTAGAGATGTATGTGTAAAGGTAGCAATAAGCTAGCACATGGTACAAATGATGGAATGAAAGTGCAACATATGGAATGCTACCCCTCATGGCCAAAATTTTAGCCCTATTAAGCCTAAGTGGTGATTTTTGTTGCACAAAAATTCTTACAAGCAATCCCATGTGGGCTCATGATGAAGAAGGACATAGTTGGTGAAGGAGTTGGTAATTCTTTTTACCTAACCACCTTTTAACCATGGTTAATACCTAGTTGGGTGTACATATACAAGTATTATACCAAGTATTAGTACATGTATTGTATACATAGAACTTGCCTATAAATATAACCCATCCTAGTTCATTGCTTCATTTACTTGAAATTTCATAAGTGTTAGTAGTATAATAAGAGCTAGAGAGAAATTGAGGGAAGTAGAAGGATTCTAGAGGAACTCTTGCACTTTGGTGGTTCAAGAGGAGTTCAAGAAGGAGAAGCAAAGGTGGAGAACTACTTAAGGTTCCTAGCCAAGAGGAAGAAAGCCTACAAGAAGTAAGATTCATAATCTAGCTTTATTTTTGGCAAACTAAGATAGTATGTGTAGATATTAGTAAGAATGCATGCTTGATTGTGGGAAGTTTATGTGTTGTGTGATCATGATGGATATAAAAGTATAATGATGAGTATTGGAAGGAGAATATGTGATTTATATGGCTTGGTATGTGATCTAAGTTAAAATGAATCATGTAAAAGCATGTGAGCATGAAACCTAGCTTAGTATGCTTGAACGTTTGATAATCGTGATTAACATATGTAAGAGATATGTGTAATTCTAAAATGTTATATTAAGCATATATGAAATACGATCATAACACAAGTTGAATCATCAAATTCGGTCATAAAACGAACTCGTAGCAAAATAATTGGTAAGACAAGCTAGCATGAGAACCTTTGCTTGGAAAAGTAAATAATTTGATTAAATAAATATTTTGAAAAATTGTTCAAGATATCGCATATTGAAGATATGTAAGTTTATGAGATAATGGAAGTGGTTTGAACTCATTTGGATATGAAATGAGCAAGTTATGAAAGATTGAATCAAAAAGGGTCAAAACTGAAAATGTTGAAAAAAATCGGATTTTTGCTTCTGCAGGGGAGCGCCTAGGCGCTCAACCCAGGCTTATTTCAAGCGCCTAGGCGCTAGGCCATTTTCAGTGTTGAGTCAGTTTGGTTCGGGTCGGGTCAAACGGGTCAAGACTTGTTTTTTTTGGATATAATAAGATAAAATAAGATTAATAACAAGATAAAAATATAATATTAATACTAAGTAAGGTAAGAATACTTTATTTATGTAATGAGACATGGATAAATAAAACCAAGTGAACAATTGATTAAACAAGTAAAATGATAGAAGGTGTCTTCGGGTTCGGAGATGAAGTCTTCGACTTCGTAAGATGTCTTCGGGTTCGAACGTGGCGGGATGTCTTCGGATTTGGAAACAACATTGTGACATTGGGAAAGGCGGGATTAATTGATAAATATTATCAAATTGATATATGTTACCCACGCATGAACTAAACTAAAATTTTAAGTAGAGGGTTATACTAGCTGCGTCCGAATAAACTTAATTTAAAAGTTTCTTGGCACGTATGTGTGAATGACGTAATATAGAATGCGTAACTCAAGTAATGTTTCACGTATACAAACATGAAATGAGTATATGAGACTTAAATTTGCTAAAATGTTGTTAAGGTTTTTAAAAGTAAGAACAATCTGAATTATACATCTATGAGTTCTAAGGTGTATGGATAGATATATGTGTAATAATTGCATGTTGAGATTTATGTCAGGATGTGTGGCTAATGAGTACCTATACATACATAAATAGGATAATATAGTTCGTTGAGGTGATTTTATGCTATAAGTGGTAATCAACGCTTAAGGCAAGTTCCCTAACTTACTCTCTTTTATATTGAGCAAGTATCCGAACCCTACTCTTATTGTGCAGGTATAATTGCATTCTTTATTCGACGAATACCGTAAACTTATTTCTTTGAATACAAGTTATATTACTTTCTCGTGCAAATGAGTTAATATGCTTAAACCCTTGTGAGAACTATTATTCATGATAAACTTAGTATTGATCTTGAATATTGTGAAAAAGTCGATGCCATTTGATTCGGCTAGACTATATGCATGTTTATAATAAAACTGTCCAAACCAATTGATTGGTGCGGAAATCTTGAAAACTGCGTTGAACAACCCTTTTGGTAAGGGGAGTGTATGTTGTTGGAAACCCCAACACATGAATAAATATTATTGTGGTGTTATGCATAACGTGAAGTATTGTAGACTGATCATCTATAGTACTTGATATCTTTGGTTATCAATTTAATATTGGTAACTCTAGTGAAAGTTCAATGGTCTTTAGTGACTGCTCAGTATAAAGTGATTATCCAGTTGGATACATTGTTAGCCGTTGAATTCATATACATCTGTTGAATTATATTGAATTGTCATATCCCTTATTCATGATGTTATCCTGACACTTTGAACTATCTTAGAAATAACCCTTCGATATTTCAAATCTTGTGATATTATATCCTACACCCTTGTTGTATATTACTTGCTGGGCAATTTGTGCTCATCCTTGCTTATTTAAAACCTTTCAGCTAAGGCGGAACAGGGAGGTGTCTCTGGGAAAGACAAGGGCAAGGGCAAGGCTACTGACTAGCTTGTCCCTTTTATGTTTAAATCTATCATGTTGTAATAAGACTATTTGCAAACTATGTTTAAACTTAAGTAGGATTATGTAATAAGTCTTTATTCGATATTATTATGTAATCTATTTAGTATTGTACGTTGCGAGACTTGGGGGAATAATTATAATAAATCATTGTATATTATTCTAAATTAGATCTTTCGCTGTGAATGAGTGATTTTAGTTATTATGGTAATATCTTGAGAACGTGACGAACCGAATTCGGGTGACCAAGTGGAGGTCAGAATTTGGGGGCGTCACAGGTTGGTATCAGAGCTATAGTTATAAAACTTAGGAAACGAGAATCCTTATACTATAACTTAAGAAAACTTAGAAGTTAGGAAGAGGGATAAAACTCATGTAGAGTTTTCCCTGAGAGACTCAGGGTGTCATGAAATGTAACTTCATTCTATACAATGAACTTATGTTTATTTAACATTCTGATGTAGTTGTTGTTTGTTTTGTCTTATGTTGGTGATTGTAGGATGACTGACATGGGAGGACCTAGCCGAGTAGTAGAGGAAGAGCCGCGTGATATCCACGTAGTCTATGAGGCACCCTTGATAGCGGAGCCTATATCGGTTGTTGCCCCTATTTATGACGATGATGAGGAGGAGGAGATGGTGCCTCTACCGGAGGAATCTGATCCTGAGGAGGAGCCTATGGAGGAGGAACCCGTGGAAGAGGAACCTGAGCCCATGGAGGACTCCGACGGGACTACCTTTGAGGATCGGATGCTAGGAGAGTATGAGGAGCGGATTTTGGAGTTAGGGAGTAGAGTCGAAGAGTTAGAAACTGAGACTCTTGAGAGGCAGCTAGTAATGCAGGAGATGGAAGTAGAAATTGCTCACCGTAAGGAGGCAGGGATCCAGATGGGTGCCTTGTTTCACCGATCGGTGGCAAGGAATGTCGAGTTGGCAGGGAAATTAGAAGAATTGGAACAGAGGGCGTTGAGTGAGAAGGCGGAGAAGGAGGCTCTCCGAACTCAGTTAGAGATGGAAGTGATGGATCGGATCCACTTCGAGGAGAAGTGGGAGGATTCTAATGACAGAGTAGGTGATCTTGAAGATGAGGTACGATGCAAGAGGAGGAAGATGAACAAGATGGGCTATGCTCTACGCACGGCCATGGAGAGATTGATCGATGGGGTAAATCACTACCCCGCTGAGCAAGGACAGACCCGACATACCATAAGTCGGGATATGGTGGCACACATCACACAAAAGGAGTATGCAAGCGCCATGGAGCGTGGGATGTTAGATTGAGTCTAGAGGAAAAAGTTTAGTAGTGTAGTATTCTTAATTATGTGTTGTTAAAATATTGTTGAAATCTCAGTCTTTTGTGTAAGATGTGAGATAGTGGTAAACCCCGAACTTTTGGAAAATATTAGAGGGGTAGTAAGTTAGTGTTGTCCCCGTTTTTTGTGATATTAGGGGATATGTGCTTTCATTTATAGCAGTATGCTAGAAAAGAGCATGTATTGTAACCATTTGGCATATGAATATGAATGATCTTATTTCAGAAACGTGTTGTACACTTTTAGATCTTTTCAATTGAGAAATGTCTGAACATGATAGTTGGATAATAAGATGAAATTTTGTGATGCAGAAAATGCCGCCCAGACGTAGAATACCTATTCCAGAAGAGTCAGTTAACGATGAGAGAGGTCCAATAGATCCGATACAGCGACTGGTAGATTTATTGGGAGAAGCTTTGAGGGGAAGAAACGAACCTATACCACCCGTTCCCCGAACTGTCCCAGTAACAACCTTCAAAGACTTTAAGAGTGTAGGACCCCCAGAGTTCACGGGAACTACTGACCCGATAGTTACGCAAACTTGGATCAAGGAGATCGAGAAGGCCTTCACTATTGCACACGTGGGTGAAGACCAAAAGACTGTATTTGCCACATACATGATGAGGGGCGAAGCAAACTATTGGTGGGAAGCTAACCAGCAGAGAGCGGGGGACGGAACGATAACTTAGGAGAGGTTTACTACGTTGTTCTTCGAGAACTATTTCCCGAAGAGTATGAAGAGTAGGATGGAAGTAAAATTCCTAGAATTAAAACAAGGTGATATGACAGTGGCGCAGTACGCAGCTAAGTTCAATGAACTAGCGCGGTTTGCAGAACACCAAGTTATGGATGAGGAGAGGAAGGCGAGACGTTTTGAGCAAGGGTTGAAGCAGTGGTTGTATAATAAGGTATCAGTCTTTCAGATTGATTCCTTTACGACTCTGTTGGAGAAGGCAGTCATTGCGGAAGGTGGCAGTGAGGCCTTAAGTCTATATCACATGGAGAAGAAGAATAAGAACACTGGTAGCGAGCATCGTGGAGGAAGCAGCAGCGGAGGATGTAATTCGGGAAAAAGGAAATGGGAAAACAACAACAACAACCACAACAGCAACAACCGAAACAATAACCAAGGTGGGAGTCACCAGGGAAACTTCAAGAAAAGGAACGAAGCCTGCAATAAATGTGGAAGAAACCATCAGGGAGAATGCTGGAAAGGAAAGACCACTTGCTATAATTGCGGCCAAGAGGGGCACATCTCGCCAAATTGCCCAAAGCCAAAGAAGATCCAAGGATGTTTTGCTTGTGGATCGACAGAGCATCAGATCAAGGATTGCCCGAAGAAAGGAAGCAGTGGAACTGGCGGAGGCCAGGGAGGAGGGAGCAAGTTAATGATTGGTGGACCTGCACAACCCAACCGATCGACCGCTCGAACCTTTAACATGACTGTCCAGGACGCAGTGGCTGCGAAGGACGTGGTGTCAGGTATAATCCCAATCAATAATATACATGCTTATGTATTATTTGATTCGGGTGCCACCTGTTCTTTTGTATCTGAAGAATTCGCTAGTAAATTTAGTACACCCCGAGAACGTTTAGAAGATTCCTTGAACATAGAGGTTGCAAATAAGGAAATAATCCCTGTAGAATACGTTTATCGAAATTGTCGCGCAAACATTAGAGAACATGAACTGAGCGTAGACTTGATTCCTATTAGACTGGGAGAATTTGACGTAATACTAGGAATGGATTGGTTATATAACCATGCAGCGATAATTGACTGTCAGAATAAGTGTGTGAACCTTCAGACTCCGAGTAAGTCTAAGGTAGTGTTTCATGGTAGCTCATCGCTTAAGCAATCATGTTGTGTTACGATGATGCAGGCCAAGAAGTTGTTAAGGAAAGGATGTGTAGGTTATTTAGCTTACATCATAAATACTCAGAAAAAGGGAGTAGAGATTAAAGATATACCCATAGTGAATGAATTTCAAGACGTGTTTCCAGACGATCTGCCTGGTCTTCCGCCAGACAGAGAAATCGAATTCGTAATAGACTTAGCACCGGGAACGGCACCGATTTCGAAAGCTCCATATCGTATGGCGCCAGTAGAAATGAAGGAATTGATGATACAACTTCAAGAGTTATTAGATAAGGGTTACATACGACCGAGTGTGTCTCCTTGGGGAGCACCAGTGTTATTCGTGAAGAAAAAGGACGGATCGATGAGGCTCTGTATTGATTATCGAGAATTGAACAGAGTAACGATCAAGAATCGATATCCATTACCGAGGATAGACGACTTGTTTGATCAACTGAAAGGAGCAAAATGTTTCTCAAAAATCGACTTACGAACAGGATATCATCAACTGAAAGTGCGAGATGAGGACATACCAAAGACTGCGTTTCGAACCCGTTATGGAAATTACGAGTTTTTGGTAATGTCATTCGGTTTAACTAATGCTCCGGCAGCATTCATGGACTTGATGAATCGAGTTTTTAAGCCATACTTGGATAAATTCGTTGTAGTTTTCATCGACGACATTTTGATTTACTCAAAAACAGAAGAAGAACACGCCGAACATCTGAAAATTGTTTTAGAGGCACTGCAAAGGGAGGAGATGTATGCGAAGTTTTCAAAATGCGAATTTTGGATGAAGAAGGTTCAATTCTTAGGCCACGTGGTGGATGAGAATGGAATCTCAGTAGACCCCGAAAAGGTTGAAGCAGTAAGTAGTTGGGAACAACCGAAAACACCGACGGAAGTAAGGAGTTTCCTAGGGTTAGCAGGGTACTATCAAAGATTCATCCAAGATTTTTCTAAGATAGCGACCCCGTTGACTAATCTGACGAGGAAGACAGTGAAATTTGTATGGACCGACATATGTGAAGAGAGTTTTCAAGAGTTGAAGAAGAGATTAAGCGAAGCACCTGTATTATCCCTACCAGATGATACGGGAGGATTCGTGGTGTATAGTGATGCATCGCATAGAGGACTGGGTTGTGTGCTAATGCAACATGGCAAGGTCATTGCATATGCGTCACGGCAATTAAAGGATTACGAAAAACGATACCCTACCCATGATTTAGAGTTAGCGGCAGTAGTTTTTGCGTTAAAGATCTGGAGACATTATTTGTACGGAGAGAAATGTGAGATATACACGGACCACAAAAGTCTAAAATATATCTTCACACAGAAGGAGTTGAATATGCGTCAGAGGAGGTGGTTAGAACTAATCAAAGATCATGACTGTGAGATTCTTTATCACCCGGGGAAGGCAAACGTAGTTGCCGACGCTCTGAGCAGGAAAGGAAGGGAGAAATTGTTTCAACTAACAACTCAGGAGGAGTTAATAAGAGATATGGAGAAGTTGGAAATAGAAGTAAAGGGACCCGAGAGGTCTGAAGAGAAGTTATTTGCAATGGAAGCTCGTCCGACATTGTTGGATAGAGTAAAGGAAACACAGGAAAATGATGGAGAGTGTGAGAAGATCAGGAAGAGGATTGCGGAAAATGAGGAAGAAAAATTTCGAATAGATAAAGATGGTATTTTAAGATTCGAAGAGAGAGTGTGGGTACCGGCGGTAACCGAGTTAAGAGAAGAGATTCTACAAGAGGCACATAATACGGCATATTCCGTTCATCCGGGAGGCACTAAGATGTATCGAGACTTGAAACAACATTTTTGGTGGCCCAATTTGAAACGGGAAGTCGCAGAGTGCGTTGGTAGATGTTTGACTTGTCAACGCGTAAAAGCAGAGCATCAGCGGCCGAGTGGGTTACTTCAACCGTTAGAAATACCAGAGTGGAAATGGGAGCATATTACGATGGATTTCGTGGTAAGACTTCCGGTCACGCAGAAAGGTTTGGATGCCATTTGGGTTATCGTGGATCGACTTACAAAGACCGCACATTTTCTACCGATCAAGATCCGCTACAGTTTGAATCAGTTAGCAAGTCTGTACGTAAAGGAAATTGTTTCAAGACATGAAGTGCCGGTATCGATTGTTTCTGACCGAGACCCGCGTTTCACGTCAAAGTTTTGGAAAAGCTTGCAAGAGAGGATGGGAACACAGTTGAGGATGAGTACAGCTTATCATCCTCAGACAGATGGACAGAGTGAGCGGACAATTCAAACGCTAGAGGACATGCTTAGAACTTGCGTGATGGACTTCAAGGGAAATTGGGACGACCACCTACCCTTAGTCGAATTTGCATATAATAATAGTTACCATGCGAGTATCGGCATGCCACCGTACGAAGCTCTTTACGGAAGGAAGTGCAGGACGCCATTATGTTGGGATGAAGTCGGTGAACGACGAATACTCGGACCAGAGTTAGTACAACAAACCGCGGACGTGGTGATAGTAATAAGGGCTAGACTTGTGGTAGCTCAAGATCGCCAGAAAAAGTATGCAGATTTGCATCGGCAAGACCGCGATTTTGAAATCGGTAGTTTTGTATTTTTGAAGGTATCTCCATGGAAGGGAAAGATCCGTTTCGGCAAGAAAGGGAAACTGAGTCCAAGATTCATAGGACCGTTCGAGGTACTCAAGCGAGTGGGCGAAGTAGCATACAAAGTTGCACTACCACCCGAGTTGGAGCGTATCCATAACGTTTTTCACATATCCGTGTTGCGTCCGTACAAGCCAGACTACAAGCACGTGATTTCTTATGAACCCATTCAGGTGGAGAAGAACTTAGCATATGAAGAAATTTCTGTCCAAATTCTGGATAAGAAAGAGCAAACTTTAAGGAACAAAGTCATTTCTTCTGTAAAAGTACTTTGGCGTAACCATGATGTCGAGGAGGCAACATGGGAGTTAGAAGATAAGATGAGGATGGACTATCCTAATCTATTTGTGTAACCTTGTAGCAATTCCGGGACGGAATTTTTATAAGGGGGGGAGGATGTAATACCCGAGATTTTTATAAATTAGAAATAAAAGTGTTTGAATATTTATTTTGAACACATATATATTTTGGTGGGTCATGAAAGGTGAAAATGAAAATTTAATTGAATCATGTTTGAAAGGATTAAGAAATTTATTGATAATATTGATAAGCTTGGTTACGATTGATTAAGCTTAAGTGTAAAGTCTTTTGTGGTGTAATTAAATTCTTAATGAGATTAATTGATGGATAACTTAATGAAGTGTTGGATCTAGGATAAATCCAAGCCCAACATTATTATTGTAACATACTTGCATAGTTGGGAGTTTAGCCCAAGAATTTGAATTGGTAGACTAATGTTTAACCCAATGTGTATAAGTGTTTGTACCTAGCCCAATTCAAATATTAATTTGGACAAACCCAATGTACATGGATTATATAAATACATATATAAGATAAGTATACTTATATATATAGGAATATATATATATATATATATATATATATATATATATATATATATATAGGTGTAGAGATGTATGTGTAAAGGTAGCAATAAGCTAGCACATGGTACAAATGATGGAATGAAAGTGCAACATATGGAATGCTACCCCTCATGGCCAAAATTTTAGCCCTATTAAGCCTAAGTGGTGATTTTTGTTGCACAAAAATTCTTACAAGCAATCCCATGTGGGCTCATGATGAAGAAGGACATAGTTGGTGAAGGAGTTGGTAATTCTTTTTACCTAACCACCTTTTAACCATGGTTAATACCTAGTTGGGTGTACATATACAAGTATTATACCAAGTATTAGTACATGTATTGTATACATAGAACTTGCCTATAAATATAACCCATCCTAGTTCATTGCTTCATTTACTTGAAATTTCATAAGTGTTAGTAGTATAATAAGAGCTAGAGAGAAATTGAGGGAAGTAGAAGGATTCTAGAGGAACTCTTGCACTTTGGTGGTTCAAGAGGAGTTCAAGAAGGAGAAGCAAAGGTGGAGAACTACTTAAGGTTCCTAGCCAAGAGGAAGAAAGCCTACAAGAAGTAAGATTCATAATCTAGCTTTATTTTTGGCAAGCTAAGATAGTATGTGTAGATATTAGTAAGAATGCATGCTTGATTGTGGGAAGTTTATGTGTTGTGTGATCATGATGGATATAAAAGTATAATGATGAGTATTGGAAGGAGAATATGTGATTTATATGGCTTGGTATGTGATCTAAGTTAAAATGAATCATGTAAAAGCATGTGAGCATGAAACCTAGCTTAGTATGCTTGAACGTTTGATAATCGTGATTAACATATGTAAGAGATATGTGTAATTCTAAAATGTTATATTAAGCATATATGAAATACGATCATAACACAAGTTGAATCATCAAATTCGGTCATAAAACGAACTCGTAGCAAAATAATTGGTAAGACAAGCTAGCATGAGAACCTTTGCTTGGAAAAGTAAATAATTTGATTAAATAAATATTTTGAAAAATTGTTCAAGATATCGCATATTGAAGATATGTAAGTTTATGAGATAATGGAAGTGGTTTGAACTCATTTGGATATGAAATGAGCAAGTTATGAAAGATTGAATCAAAAAGGGTCAAAACTGAAAATGTTGAAAAAAATCGGATTTTTGCTTCTGCAGGGGAGCGCCTAGGCGCTCAACCCAGGCTTATTTCAAGCGCCTAGGCGCTAGGCCATTTTCAGTGTTGAGTCAGTTTGGTTCGGGTCGGGTCAAACGGGTCAAGACTTGTTTTTTTTGGATATAATAAGATAAAATAAGATTAATAACAAGATAAAAATATAATATTAATACTAAGTAAGGTAAGAATACTTTATTTATGTAATGAGACATGGATAAATAAAACCAAGTGAACAATTGATTAAACAAGTAAAATGATAGAAGGTGTCTTCGGGTTCGGAGATGAAGTCTTCGACTTCGTAAGATGTCTTCGGGTTCGAACGTGGCGGGATGTCTTCGGATTTGGAAACAACATTGTGACATTGGGAAAGGCGGGATTAATTGATAAATATTATCAAATTGATATATGTTACCCACGCATGAATTAAACTAAAATTTTAAGTAGAGGGTTATACTAGCTGCGTTCGAATAAACTTAATTTAAAAGTTTCTTGGCACGTATGTGTGAACGACGTAATATAGAATGCGTAACTCAAGTAATGTTTCACGTATACAAACATGAAATGAGTATATGAGACTTAAATTTGCTAAAATGTTGTTAAGGTTTTTAAAAGTAAGAACAATCTGAATTATACATCTATGAGTTCTAAGGTGTATGGATAGATATATGTGTAATAATTGCATGTTGAGATTTATGTCAGGATGTGTGGCTAATGAGTACCTATACATACATAAATAGGATAATATAGTTCGTTGAGGTGATTTTATGCTATAAGTGGTAATCAACGCTTAAGGCAAGTTCCCTAACTTACTCTCTTTTATATTGAGCAAGTATCCGAACCCTACTCTTATTGTGCAGGTATAATTGCATTCTTTATTCGACGAATACCGTAAACTTATTTCTTTGAATACAAGTTATATTACTTTCTCGTGCAAATGAGTTAATATGCTTAAACCCTTGTGAGAACTATTATTCATGATAAACTTAGTATTGATCTTGAATATTGTGAAAAAGTCGATGCCATTTGATTCGGCTAGACTATATGCATGTTTATAATAAAACTGTCCAAACCAATTGATTGGTGCGGAAATCTTGAAAACTGAGTTGAACAACCCTTTTGGTAAGGGGAGTGTATGTTGTTGGAAACCCCAACACATGAATAAATATTATTGTGGTGTTATGCATAACGTGAAGTATTGTAGACTGATCATCTATAGTACTTGATATCTTTGGTTATCAATTTAATATTGGTAACTCTAGTGAAAGTTCAATGGTCTTTAGTGACTGCTCAGTATAAAGTGATTATCCAGTTGGATACATTGTTAGCCGTTGAATTCATATACATCTGTTGAATTATATTGAATTGTCATATCCCTTATTCATGATGTTATCCTGACACTTTGAACTATCTTAGAAATAACCCTTCGATATTTCAAATCTTGTGATATTATATCCTACACCCTTGTTGTATATTACTTGCTGGGCAATTTGTGCTCATCCTTGCTTATTTAAAACCTTTCAGCTAAGGCGGAACAGGGAGGTGTCTCTGGGAAAGACAAGGGCAAGGGCAAGGCTACTGACTAGCTTGTCCCTTTTATGTTTAAATCTATCATGTTGTAATAAGACTATTTGCAAACTATGTTTAAACTTAAGTAGGATTATGTAATAAGTCTTTATTCGATATTATTATGTAATCTATTTAGTATTGTACGTTGCGAGACTTGGGGGAATAATTATAATAAATCATTGTATATTATTCTAAATTAGATCTTTCGCTGTGAATGAGTGATTTTAGTTATTATGGTAATATCTTGAGAACGTGACGAACCGAATTCGGGTGACCAAGTGGAGGTCAGAATTTGGGGGCGTCACAGAAAGAGAGAGAAGTTTTCAGTTTCTGGTGTCTTTTTCAATTCTAACCTAAGCACCCTATTTATAGAAAAATGCTTAGAACACCAAAGCAGAAAATTTAATAAAATATATTATTAATAATAAAATTCATACTCATCCTTTGAAATCAGTTTCTAACATTTCCCACATGCCCACCTTCTAGACAAAAATGTTTTTGTTATTTAAAATATTTTAAACTTCTAAAAATTAATTATTTCGGAGCTTCGAAACTTTAATAATTCATAATAAATAGCCCTTTTGTAAGAAAAATTTGAAACTCGCGACTTTCCATAGGAAATTCCATTATCTACAACTTTGCAGAAGAAAGTTTTTCCAAATTCTAAACAGAAATTGACCGAAATCCATAAACGGACGATTTTACAGGCTATAATCAAATTTCAGCAATTATTAGGGTCCACGGACACACAAAACATGTGTTAATCATTTAATGCCACAAAATACTCTTCCTCCTCATATACTCATATATCCCATATTCATTGTAAAAATATCACCATTAATATTTATTAAAATAATATATTTAAATGAATTATTTTATCAGAAAAAGATAAAATATTAATTTTCAACAATTGTCACATTAAAAATTTTCTCCATCTATATCCACATAAAATCAATATTTTCCTCATCATATAAATCAATAATTAATTATTCACAAATAATATTACAGAATCACAATACTGACAACCAGACAATTCCCAAGAAAGAGAGGGCTTTCCAATAAGAATCTCTCCTTATTGGCGCGCAATTAGATGACCAAACCTCTCCTTAGACAAAACTTTCTAGACATTGCCAATAATGTTATCTAATAATATTATTCAGATAATATGAATTATTGCTCCGATAATAGAAAATACTTTGTAGTGACAATTATTAAAACAACAGTAATATAAAATATCAACGCAGCAATTATTGAATCAATAAAATAAAATACTGAACAGTAATTACTGTAACAATTATTGAGTAATGCCTTCTTACGTAAAAATCAATAATTGGTGCAATACCGTGTGCTACTGTGCAACAACGCGTATTACTGTGTTTTAACCACCGGGTATTCCAATAGTATTAACGGTAACAACTACGCCGTTATTTATAAACAACTTGTTTTTGTCGTTTTCTTCATCCAATCGCTTTCCGTTATGCGGCCCACACAAGGCTGCGCCGTCGTACGAATATTCCCCTACAACAAGAATATTCCACGACCAAACGAATATTCCCCGATAACAATGAATATTTTATGACCACTTGCTTATTTGAAATATTTGCGCATTTTACCCATAACTAACCTCATTAATTAATTTAACCCTTACTATTTCAAAATAATAAATAGAGAAAATTTAAATTTCTTTTATTAATAATTTGGGGTCTTACACTGCAGCAGTTATGTGCGATGTGATCCTTCAGCCCCTCCATAATTCCATGGAACTTCCTGTAGGCTGACAACAGGATATTGTGGTCTGAATGGCAAGATAATTGGCTCTGGCGCAACCACTTTCAAAGGATTGTCAACTCCTTTGAGTTGAATTGGTTGGATTATATGTGAGGGAGTAGCTGAATCTGTCTCATCAGATATGACTGCTACGACTTCCTTCCACTTAGTAGGAAACACATCCTCATTCTCCAGTACTACAGCATCATCTTCTGCCATCTGCAGGACACCGCTGTCAATTAAATTCTGAATAAGGTGGCGGAGTGTCTAGCATTCTTCTGTGTTATGACCGCGAGATTGGGAGTGATATTGACACACCCCATTGAAATCAAATTGTCTTGAACGCAGGCTGATTGGAGGTAGCAGAGCTATGATTCTTCCTTCATTTATCAGCATCTGCTGTATTCCTTCCATCGGTTGGCCTAGGTATGTAAATTCCCTTTTGTGGGCAAAATCCCGACGGGCTTTAGCACTTGCTCTTTTTGTAATTTTATCCTCCAGTGTTTCATTTTCTAGAGTATGTGATGGAGTGTTCATAACAAGAGGGAGGAGACTGGCATTCTCCTGACTAAATAATTGGCGTGTGACTTGGTGCTGATGGACCACCAGTTCTGCCAATTGGTTAAGTTGCTCACGCAAAGCATTCATTTTTCGTTCCATTGTGAACTGGAACTTTGCATAGTCCCATTTGTCAACACCATCCTTGCTGGCCTGGGAAGATCCACTATTGAAATTGGAACTTTGTCCATTGCTCTAACTAATCATATTAACATCCTCTTCTTTATATTGAGGAAGAGGGTTGCACATGGGGTTGATCGGGTTTGGTGGCCACGATCTCACCGCTATCGATTAAATCCTGGATCTTGTGATTCAAGGCCCAGCAATCTTGAGTATCATGTCCCGGTGCCCCGGCATGATAAGCACACTTCCGAGTAGTATTGAAACCCCTCCCATTCGGGTTGGCTGGTGGAAGAAGATGTGTAATTTTCTTCTGAGTGGTCAGAAGATTGAGGATGTTCTCGAGTAAGTCCCTCAGGGGTGTGAACACTCGAGTGCGTCTGACGTCTCCACCTCTAAGTAATGGAGGGTTTGAAGACTGTGCTTGAAAGGGAGTGTAATTTCTCCTTTGGATAGGCATATTCTGACTGTCTTTCTGACCTTATAGTATTAAGAAAACATCCTCATCTTTCTTTTTATGGACCCTCCGGGGGTTGTTGTTGGGTAAAATCTAGTTACGCACAACACGCAAGTATACGTGGTCAACAAGTAATAAAGTGAAAGTTGAGTATCGTTCCCACGAGGAATTATTAATACAAATTACCAAATACTAACTCTTAACCAAACCAATTTTATTTAAACAATCAATTTAAGATTATGAATTAAATTATTTAATTAAACTAATTCTAATTACCACTAATTAAAAATCAGATTACAGAGATTTAAGATCACAACTTCACTTATTGCTTCATTTAAGTTAACACACTTCTCGTCAATTATTTTCTATCCTGAATTGTTAATCAAGAACACTAAAGCAGATAAAACCACCTCTCGATGCATAATACTCATACTCACTTAAATCCACAGATGATAGAATTAAGCAAGACATCCTAATTAACTAATCCATTATATCTCTATGTGAATTATAATTAAAACGGATTTAAAGCACAAGTTCTCTATAAGATTACAAATGGCGTAAAGGCATATCTCTATTCTAAACACGAATCATGAATTCCATCTATGCAGAAATCACAAACACATGCTATCATGATCAGATATAAATCTAAACTTTATCTCTCGAGTTCATTAGATTATCACAGTAATTGATAGCTAGGCAATTAAACAATTAAGTCCAAATCACAATAGACAATCTTCACAATAGAACATAATAATTGATAGCGAAGCATATTAAAATAAACTACACAATAAAATCTATTATAATCTCAAACAAAGAATTAGTTCATGATTATTGAATTAAAACTAAGAATTCACAGTTGAATACACGTTAAAAGACAAAGATAGAAGAAGATAAGAAGATAGAATCTATTGTCTGTAAATTTGATGCTCTCTCCTTGCTCCTACTTTGAATCTTCAATGGTCTCCAAATTGCTTCAATCTCCAAATCTCATAAGAACTAGAGTTTTGGTCCTAATCTATTCTAATCTAATCTCATGGAATCCTCCTTCTAATCTCTCTATTGCCTTGCATGCCATGATCTTGTTGTTCGTTGCTGAATATATATCCAACACATGAATTCTAGTCGAAATCCCATGTCATTTTGAGTCCAAACGCATTCCAAACACTAAGGTCCACATTCTAGTAGTGTTTCAAACAAGCCGGGATTGTCAGGTTTAGGGACCCCCCGCCCCGGCGGGGGTATATGCTTGTAAATGGCCCGCCCCGGCGGGCTAGGCTCCTGTCAGTAGACTTGAAGACCCCTCCGCCCCGGCGGGGGGTGTAAGGCTTAATGATGCCCGCCCCGGCGGGGGTGGGTTCTACTAGTTGGTCAGTTTCCTTCTTTGTTTGCGACATTGTTACCACAATTTCACTCCTTTTATGCTTAAATGCCACACCACCACACCTACACATTAAATAACAATAAATAAGTAAAAACAAGACATAAATATGAGGAATTAACACCGATTAAGCTTGGATTAGGAACCGATTCGCGGGTATAAAACTCACTTATCAAATACCCCCAAACTTAAACCTTTTCTTGTCCTCAAGCAAAAACACAAAATAACAATGCTATGCAATGCAACTAATCTACATTGTGAGAGCCCCAAATCCAGGTCCCGAATCACCACGGATCTGGTACAATCAATCTATAACTATTTGCGGAAGATATAAACATAAATTGTTTATACAATACACTTTACACACTATTCCCCAAAATTAAGTAACCTTAACTTATACACAATTCATAAACTATCTAACACCTAACATTATTATCAAACTATACTATTACAAACTAGCTGCACATTTTATCCCAAGCAGAACTTGGCATTATCCTTTTTCCTGTATCCGAACGCATTCGCCTTATCTGCAATGTATATCATGATATAGCAAGGGTGAGCATGAAAGTTTCCCAGCAAGTTTAAATATAATTTAAGGATATATCATGATTGAAAGAGTCTGAATAATAGGCTGGCTATAATTCATCAATATAATTGAGAACTAGCATGAACAAACTTTTGACTGAACAAGTATTGAACATGAACAAATATATCTGAACCAACTGGTAATGAAGGTGATCAACCTTTCATACATGACTTATACATGCAATATGTACAGAGTACAATTCCACATGGCAATCAGCAATGATTAACCATAAGCATATCTGAATAAAATAACTCTTAGTAGAGTAAAATAAAACTTGCCTGAACCGTTGATTACCGCTATGCAATTTAATAAGCTTTTTCTAAAGACCTATTATTAATAATATATATTTCTAAGTTAGAATAATATCATCACAGTATTTAAAAAAAATAACTTAAACACATAATACATAACCCTATCCGTCTATACCACACATAACACCTAGCCTCAAGTCAAACTATTACAGTCCGAGTTGAGTTCGGTACAATTCTAACATTTTGACGGTCTAGTCGGACTTTTCTCGAGTCTAAGTTTAATTAAACTCTGCCTGAACACTTAACAATTATCTTAAATAATTTATTATCAGTCAAAATATATATAAATTTTTTTTATAGCCTTACAATAATTTTCAGATAACAACTACCTTTAATTCACTTAATATTATTAATCTTAATAATATTTAATTCACATCTTAGTATTATTAGTTCACTAATAATACTTTTATTCGCTTACCAATCTTAATAATATTTCAATGCCTTACTAATATTATTAATCCTCTTAATAATATTTTAATCATCCAATAATACTTAATTTAATATTATTAATCTTTTAATAATATTTTAATCTAAGATTAATATTTTAATCTAATATTATTAATCATTTAATAATACTTTAATCATTTATTAATGCTTAAATCAAATACTATTAACCATTTAATAATATTTTAATGAAGTTTTAATCTTAATATTTTTATTTACTTAACAATATCATATTCTAATATTATTAATATCATAATAATATTTTAATAATTTATTAGATTAATAAACAATTTATTCTAATTGTTCACCATTTATTAAACCTCTTATTTAATATCCATAAAAGGTTATAAATAATATTTTTTATAATAAATTATCAAAATGCCCTAAAATAGTCATAATATTATATATTAAGAGTATTCAAGCATTAAAATCACATTTTTCTTATTTAAGACATCATTTAACTAATTATTTTCTTTTATTCATAACTTAATCATTTTTAGGAAAAATAGCAAACTGATTCTTATTTTCTGGATTTGGATAGTATATGACCCAACAATGATCTCCAAATTTTTCTAGAATTTTAAAAAATGATTTACTAATTTTAAAGTGCCCAAAACACTCGGATCTTGCTTCATTTTTCATAAATCGAGTTTTGCTCAGAAAATTCTGAAATTTTCAGCGTATACTCTCATAACATATATAAACCTATTGTAAAAATTTCGGAATTTTCCAGTGTATACACAGTGACAAATTATAGTGTTAATATTTAGGAGTCCTTTACGGAAATAGCCATTACACACAACCTATAAATTGAAACGCGTCCGTTCTTTTTCCTACACGTAGATAACTTCTTAAGGTACCTTTGTGATTTTTTCTAGATTTTTAAAAGACTTGCAACTGATTGAAACAGCCTCAAGAAAAACAGGAATAGTAGCTATTTTAGGGTTTCAAAGCCTCAATATACTATGTGGACTATTTTGAGGAAAATAGTCCCCATGGCTTCAATACTTACTAGATTTGTGTTCTACCACTTGGGTTTACTAGATAACTCATGTATCTAGCACCCCCTTTCGACGGATCACAAATCCAATTTGTAAAACTTGAGTTATACAAGATTTAGCGGAAGAAAAACAAGGGTTTCACTCCTTGGAGAATATATGCTCATTTTCTTGCTCTAAACCTTTGATCTAACACTCAAGATACTTAGTTCCATACATGATGATATTTAAAACTAGGGTATCTTGAGTATTAGTTCATAACCCCAACAAAACTCAAGCTATAATACAAAGTAGAAGAAGAAGATGAAGATTAGGTTATACCTTGATTTAGTGGCAACCTTCCTTGATTTACCGAAGTAAGTAATGAACTTAGGATGCATCAAATAAACTAGCACACATCTCTCACTCTCACAAAAATCGAACTCTCTCTCTTTCTTTTCTCTCTTGAATGCTACTAGTTTGGGAGAAACAAAATAGAAGAAGAAGAATGAGAGAAAATGAATGTCTAGCAAATGAATGAGTGATATAACTATTATCCCCTATATTTTTATTGTCCCATGGATAAAAGACTACATCTTATCTCTTCAATTAGCCTAATCATGTGATTAAGGATGCTTAATAGATTTGCAACCAATGGGAGATTGACACACATGTACTTGTGTGTAAGACTTCTACTTATGGACATTGATTAGCATAATTTGTTGCCTTAAAAGGCCTAATGGGGCCAGCAATATAAATGCCCACTAATTCCTTCATTTAGCCTTTATTTTAATGCATAAATTAGATAAATCAAAGGTCTAAAATACCCTTAATCAAGTGGGCTATGTGACGCCCCCAAAATAGGTATACAACACCCATTCTGAGTCGTCAAAATACATGGTAACTACAACTTTATTAATACAACATAAAAACTGTGAGTTTAAATACAAATATTGTCATCTACACATTATCCACACTCAAATATATCCTCATTACAATTATTAATACATTATTTTATAAAAATGGCGAGGACTACTAAAACAACTTTCTAGACCCTTCATTCCATACCCCGACTAGTACTCGCTACATTCTCGCCTCCTGAGAAGAAAAATGGAACAAAAAGGAAAAGGGTGAGCTCAACTAGCCCAGTAAAGAATATTATGACTAAGATAATATAGAATAAATTATCGTTAGTCTTCAACAGGGAAACATTTAATAGAATACAATAGACAACAAATTTTAAATCAATATTCGCAGCGAAAATAATAATTCATTAGAAGAGTTAAGTAGAGAATGAAATCTACTATCTTCTATATATGAATTTAAAAGTTCATCATCGATATTTTATCCCTATAACATCAATCAATATATATCCGGAATTAAATATTCATCTTTGCACTACAGGCCAAAGATATTCATCAGTTAGTCATATTCATCTAAACACCTGTTCATCTTTGCACTACGGGCCAAAGATATTCATCAAAAAGCATTCATCTTTGCACTGCATGCCAAAGATATTCAGTAATATCATCATTTAGGACTGAGGATGATGAAAAATATTTTAAAGAAAACTAATCCGGTGAAACAAAATAACAAATATTAAGGATTCGTACTTTAAACAATTTAAGTTCAAAAATACTTCATAAATAACCATAGTGGAGTAAAATTCAAGAATGACCAAAACATGAATACAATCAAATCTAGTATCCATAATAGATATCTTAGACAAAAAGAAAAAATTTTATTTTTTTTGATGAATAGTGCCGTATACGTGAATAGTAACCCCGACACAAAAAGTTCCAAATTTGATAAAAAGTTCAGACCAATATTTTGGCATAATAATATTGAAAGAAATAATATCATTTACGAAAAAAAATAACATCCCTTACCTCGAAAAGACAGTACTTCTGATTGGAATACTGGATATAGAGCTGAAGGAAACTTGCACCGTATAGCAACACTCAAAGTCTTAAAGAATACGCTCGGTAATATAGAGAGAGAAAGAGAGAGAAAACTTTAGTTTCTAGTGTGATTTTCAATTCTAACCTAAGCACCCTATTTATAGGAAAATGCTTAGAACACCAAAGTAGAAAATTTAATAAAATATTAATATATAATTAAATTTTCTTACGTTCACTTTGAATTCTCTAGCTTCAGCACTTTGCACATGTTTAATGAGGCCACAAAGTATAAAAAATGTTTTTATTAATAAAAATAAATAAAACTTCCAAAAATCAATTATTTCGGAACTTCAGAACTTCAATAATTCATAATGAATAGCCTTTTGTCAGAAAAATTCGAACCACATATCTTTTCTATAGGAAATTTCATTATCTACAACTTTGCAGAAGAAAGTTTTTCCAAATTCCAAATAGAAATTGACCGAAATTCACAAACGGACGATTCTACAAGCTATAATCAAATTTCAGTCAAGATATGGGCCCACAGACATATTTAACATGTTTTAAACAACTTTTGCAATAAATATACTCTTCCTCCTCATATACTCATATATCCCACATTCATTATAAAAATATCATCATTATTATATTATACTAATATAATAAAATATTATTTTATCAGAAAAGATAAAATATCGATTTTCAGCAATTGTCACTTTAAAAATTTTCTCCATCTATATCCACATAAAATGAATATTTTCCTCATCATATAAATTAATAATTAATTATTCATAAATAATAATACAGAATCACAATACTGACAACCAGGCAGTTCCCAAGAAAGAGGGGGCTTTCCAATAAGGATTTCTCCTTACTGGCGCGCAATTAGTTGACCAAACCTCTCCTTAGACAGAATTTTCTAGACATTGTCAATAATATTATCTAATAATATTATTCAGATAATATGAATTATTGCTTCGATAATGGAAAATATTGTGTAATGACAATTATTGAAATAATAGTAATATAAAATATCAACGTAACAATTATTGAATCAATAAAATAAAATACTGAACAGTAATTACTGTAACAATTATTGAGTAGTGCCTTCTTACGTAAGAATCAATAATTGGTACAATACAGTGTGCTACTGTGCAATAACGCGTATTACTGTGTTTTAACCACCAGGTATTCCAATAGTATTAACGGTAACAACTACGCCGTTATTTATAAACAACTTATACTTGTCGTTTTCTTCATCCAATCACTTTTCGTTATGGGGCCCACAAAAGACTGAGCCGTCATACTAATATTCCCCGACAGGAAAAATATTCCACAACCAAACGAATATTCTCCGACAACAATAAATATTTTATAACCACTTGCTTATTTAAAATATTTGCGCATTTTACCCATAACTAACCTCATTAATCAATTCAACCCTTATTATATCAAAATAATAAATAGAGGAAATTAAATTTCATTTATTAATAATTTGGGGTCATACAACCTCCCCTCCTTATAAAATTTCGTCTTCGAAATTGACGTACGTACCTGGTGTTTCGTAAAGATGAGGATACCTCGCTTTCATTTCCATTTCCAACTCCCGGGTCATTTCCTCAATAGCATGGTTCCTCCACAAAACTTTAACTTATGGTATGACCTTTGTACGTAGGACATGCTCTTTCCTATCCAAGATCTTGACAGGTATTCGTCCGGTTCTAACTCAATGACATGGTTTAGGTCTTTCACATATTTACGAAGCACAGATATATGAAAAATATTATGAACACGAGACATACTTGGACGTAACGCGAGTCTATAGGCCACATTTCCTACTCGGTCAAGAATCTGAAATGGACCAATAAATCGTGGATTAAGCTTTCCTCTCTTTCTAAATCTTGTAACTCCCTTCTATGGAGTCACACGCAACAATACATGATCCCCAATACTAAATTCTACATCCTTTCGATGAAGATCCGCATAACTCTTTTGTCGATCATGTGTCATTTGTATACGTTGTCGAATCATTTAGATCTTTTTCGTAGTCATACGTACTAACTCGGGTCCCAACAATTTTGCTTCTCCCACCTCTTCCCAACATATTGGAGAGCGACACTTTCGTCCATATAATGCTTCAAATGGAGCCACACCTATACTTGCCTGATAACTGTTGTTGTAAGAGAATTTCACCAATAATAGGTACTTATCCCAACTCCCTTTGAAATCTAGGACATAAAGTCTTAATAGATTTTCAAGAGTTTGAATAGTCCTCTCTGATTGCCCGTTCGTTTGAGGATGGTATGCCAAACTGAATCATAAATCTGTGCCCATATCTTTTTGCAAGCTAATCCAAAATCATGAAGTGAATCTTGGGTCACGATCCGAAACTATGGATGTTGGCATGCCATGCAATCTCACAATCTCATCTACGTACATACGAGCAAGACGTTCAAGGGAATAAGTCTCCCGTATCGGCAAGAAATGAGCAGACTTGGTTAATCTATCAACAATAACCCAAATAACATTTATGCCTTGAGAAACTGTGGGAAGACCCGTAACAAAATCCATGGTAATGTGTTCCCACTTCTATTTCAGAATCTCAACTGGTTGCAATGGGCCCTTAGGCACTTGATGCTCTGCCTTTACACGTTGACAAGTTAAACACCTCGAGATAAACTTTGCAATCTCTCTCTTCATATTGTTCCACCAAAATGTATGTCGAAGATCACGATACATTTTGGTACTTCCAGGATGGATTACAAATGGTGTATTGTGTGCCTCAATCATGATCTTGTACTTCAAATCAGAATCATTAGGAATACAAAGTCTGGAGTGGACTCGAAGTATTCCTTCTTCATCGATTCTTGCTTCTGGAATAGCACCTTCTTGCACTTTCTTCTTCATACGCACCAGCTCCGGGTCTGTGGCTTCAGTAACTTTAACTTTTTCAATTAAAGTTAGTTCTATACGTATACTTGACATCATTGCATGGGTCCTCGGAGTCTTGAATTCTATCTTCATTTTTTGTAAATCACACCAAATGGGCCTTTGTGTTGACAACATCGCACTCGTTCCCGCGTATGATCTTCTACTTAATGCGTCGGCTACCACGTTCACTTTTTCAGGATGGTATTGAATGGTATGGTCGTAGTCTTTCAACAGCTCGAGCCAACGTCGTTGCCGCATGTTGAGTTCTTTTTGAGTGAAGAAATATTTGAGGCTTTTATGGT
Organism: Panax notoginseng; assembly: GCA_016801055.1. Lineage (NCBI taxonomy): Eukaryota > Viridiplantae > Streptophyta > Magnoliopsida > Apiales > Araliaceae > Panax > Panax notoginseng. Next base: position 144,583,694 of record CM029013.1, on the reverse strand, counting down.
CTGAATATATCTCCACTTTCTCCCCATATAGATAGTACCTCCAGATCTTTAGCGCGAAAACGACTGCTGCCAACTCTAGATCATGAGTAGGATAATTCCTCTCATATTCTTTAAGTTGTCATGAGGCATAGGCTATAACTTTCCCACGTTGCATGAGAACACATCCTAGCCCTTTGCCTGAAGCATCACTGTAGATAACAAATCAATCCGAACCAGATGGTATGGTCAAAACAGGTGCCGAAATGAGTCTCCTCTTAAGCTCTTGGAAACTCTTCTCGCATTCCTCGCTCCATACGAATTTGATATCTTTCTGAGTCAGCTGAATTAACGGAGTATCGATTCGAGAAAATACTTCCACGAATCTCTGATAATAACCAGCTAAGCCCAGAAAGCTACGTACTTCGGTCACAGACTTCGGTTGTTTCCAACTTTGTATTGCTTCAATCTTCGCCGGGTCAACAGATACTCCATGTTTTGACACCACGTGCCCAAGGAATGCTACTTCCTCAAGCCAGAACTCGCATTTCTTTAACTTGGCATATAACTTGTTTTCTCGAAGCCTTTGGAGTACTAGCTTCAAATGGTGCTCATGATCTTCACGACTTTTGGAATATATGAGGATGTAATCAATAAAAACAACAATGAACTGATCCAAATATTTCTTGAATACTCGGTTCATCATATCCATGAAAGCCGCATGAGCATTAGTCAATCCAAAAGATATGACTAAGAATTCATAATGCCCGTACCGAGTTCTAAAGACAGTCTTTGGAATATCCTCAATTCTAATCTTCAGCTGATGATATCCAGAACGAAGATCGATTTTTGAAAAGAATTATGCTCTTTGTAACTGGTCAAACAGGTCATCAATACGAGGTAGCGGATACCTATTCTTGATAGTGACATGGTTTAATTCCAAGTAGTCAATACAAAGTTGCATACTCCCGTCTTTCTTCTTTACGAATAAAACAGGAGCACCCCAAGGAGATGTACTAGGACGAATGAAACCAATGTCCAACAACTCCTGTAATTGCACTTTTAACTCCTGAAGTTCAATAGGAGTCATTCGATATGGAATTTTAGAAATGGGCTTTGTACCAGGTTCAAGATCTATAAAGAATTCAACTTCACGTTCTCGGGGTAGACCGGGAAGTTCTTCAGGAAATACGTCAAGAAAGTCAATAACAACAGGAATATTATTCAAATTTGACGTGTCTTTATTCAAATTCATAATATGGGCTAAGAAAGCTTGACATCCATTTTCTAATAAACGAATAGCTTTATAACTTGATATAACAGTGATTGATTTTAATGGCTTAGTTCCTTGAATTCGCACAACAGGTTGTTTAGGAATATAAAAACTAACAACCTTACGAAAATAATCAATTTTGGCATAATGAGTAGTTAACCAATCAATCCCTAAAATCACGTCAAATGCAAGTATCTTTAAAGAGATAAGGTCAACAGGTAAGGTGATGGTGCCACCTTGGATCAAACAAGATTTATAAACAGTGGATGTGATGAAAGTTTCTCCTAACGGAGTCTCCACAGATAAATCAAAGTCTAATTTCTCCATAGTTAAGTTTAAACGTTGAGCACAAGCAGGAGAAATAAATGAATGGGTAGCACTGGTATCTAGTAAGGTATAAACTTCGCATGAATTTATGATTAGCTTACCCGTGATCTCCTTGTTTGGGTTCTTCGCATGTTGACCAGTCACGACAAACGCTCTTCCAAGAACCGTTGACATTGACTTTTTTGGGACAGCCTTTTGAGTCACCATTCCCGCTGCACTTGGTTTTGCTACAGTACAATCTCGAGCGATATATCCTTCCTTTCCACAGTTATAACATACCTTAAACTGTTGTGGGCAGTTTGGGCTGATATGTCCTTCTTTTCCGCACTTTTAGCATATGACCGGTGGTCGTTCTTCTCCCTTGGAACCAGTTGTTGCTGCTGGTGCTGACGTCTTCGTATTGTCATTGTTGAATCTCCTCTTTTTAAAATCTCCTCCCGACTCGCTTCTTCTATTCTCATGGCCATGATTACCACCAGAGTGGTTGCCGCTCTTGTCCGTATTTTTCTTTCTCCGCTGGTTATCGTTGTTCTAATGACTGTTGTCACCGGTATGATACAGGTTGTGGTCCCTCGGTTGAACATACTCGTTATCTCGCTCTAATAATTGACCCATGTTGACAACATCTGAATAGAGAGAAAATTTATGTGAAATGAGATATTGACGTATAATGGGTTTCAAACCTCTCAGAAACATCTGTGTCATACGTTCCTCATTCTCTACCAAATGAGGTACAAACCTGGACAACTCTGCAAAATTCGCCTCGTATTGGGACACCGTCATGTTATTCTGCTCCAGTCTAATAAACTCTACCTCCTTCATATGACGAATACTTTCAGAGAAGTACTTGTCATTGAACAGTTTCTGAAACGTTTCCCAAGACATGCTAAGTGCGGCTGGATGGGTATGCTTTACAGATTCCCACCAGTAATCTGCCTCATTACGGAACATAAAGGTGGCGAATGGAACCTTTTGTTCTTCCGTGCATCCCAAGACATCGAATATCTTGGTAATTTGTTTGACCCACGTCTCCGCCTTAATCGGATCTGGCTTTCCCCAGAATTCTGGTGGTCCCAACTCCTTGAACTGCTTGGCTGTGACAAACCGTGAATTGCTATCATTTCCTCATGTATTTTGAGCACGAGTCTCCCTCGTCTGATTTTGCATAAACTGCAAAAAGCTTCTAAACATCCCATCGTTCATCATCTGCTCAGTGGTGTTGTTCACAGGAGGAACATTGCTAGCCGGTTGCACGATCTCCCGTTGGTGAGTACAGGCATCTCCACGGTTTCGTTTACTCCACTGTTAACATTCTTAGTTGTCATTCTTAAATACTACCATAAAATAAGGGTTAATTAAACAAATTAACAAATCACATAATACCCCTATATTATGACTGACCAACAAATAAGCTTAGGTATAACACACTAGCGAAAGATTTACTCATCTCTCTCATCCTAGTACTATTCCCCGATCTCCGCCAGAGACCATATCCCTAAGCTCTGATACCAACTGTGACTCCCCCAAAATAGGTATACAACACCCATTCTGAGTCTTCAAAATACATGGTAACTACAACTTTATTAATACAACATAAAAACTGTGAGTTTAAAAACAAATATTGTCATCTACACAATATCCACACTCAAATATGTCCTCATTACAATTATTGATACATTATTTTATAAAAATGGTGAGGACTACTAAAACAACTTTCTAGACCCTTCATTCTATACCCCGACTAGTACTCGCTACATTCTCGCCTCTTGAGAAGAAAAATAGAACAAAAAGGAAAAGGGTGAGCTCAACTAGCCCAGTAAAGAATATTATGACTAAGATAATATAGAACAAATTATCGTTAGTCTTCAACAGGGAAACATTTAATAAAATACAATAGACAACAAATTTTAAATCAATATTCGCAGCGGAAATAATAATTCATTAGAAGAGTTAAGTAGAGAATGAAATCTACTATCTTCTATATATGAATTTAAAAGTTCATCGTCGATATTTTATCCCTGTAACATCAATCAATATATATCCAGAATTAAATATTCATCTTTGCACTACAGGCCAAAGATATTCATCAGTTGGTCATATTCATCTAAGCACCTGTTCATCTTTGCACTACGGGCCAAAGATATTCATCAGAAATCATTCATCTTTGCACTACATGCCAAAGATATTCAGTAATATTAAGGATTCGTACTTTAAACAATTCAAGTTCAAAAATACTTCATAAATAACCATAGTGGAGTAAAATTCAAGAATGATCAAAATATGGATACAATCAAAGCTAGTATCCATAATAGATATCTTAGACAAAAAGAAGAAAATTTTATTTTTTTGATGAATAGTGCCGTATACGTGAATAGTGCCGTATACATGAATAGTAATTCCGACACAAAAAGTTCTAAATTTGATAAAAAGTTCAGACCAATATTTCGGCATAATGATATTGAAAGAAATAATATCATTTATCAAAAAAAATAACATCACTTACCTCGAAAAGACAGTACTTCTGACTGGAATACTAGATATAGAGCTGAAGGAAACTTGCACCGTATAGCAACACTCAAAGTCTTAAAATACTCACAAGAATATGCTCGGTAATATAGAGAGAGAAAGAGAGAGAAAACTTTAGTTTCTGGTGTGATTTTCAATTCTAACATAAGCACCCTATTTATAGGAAAATGCTTAGAACACCAAAGCAGAAAATTTAATAAAATATTAATACATAATTAAATTTTCTTACGCCCACTTTGAATTCTCTAGCTTCAGCAATTTGCACATGTTTAATGAGGCCACAAAGTATGAAAAATGTTTTTATTAATAAAAATAAATAAAACTTCCAAAACTCAATTATTTCGGAACTTCAGAACTTCAATAATTTATAATAAATAGCCCTTTTGTCAGAAAAATTCTAACGACATATCTTTTTTATAGGAAATTTCATTATCTACAACTTTGCAGAAGAAAGTTTTTCCAAATTCCAAACAGAAATTGACCGAAATCCACAAACGGGCGATTCTACAGGCTATAATCAAATTTTATTCAAGAAACGGGCCCACAGACATGTTTAACATGTTTTAAACAACTTTTGCAATAAAAATACTCTTCTTCCTCATATATCTCACATTCATTGAAAAAATATCATCATTATTATATTATAATAATGTAATAAAATATTATTTTATCAGAAAAGATAAAATATCGATTTTCAACAATTGTCACTTTAAAAATTTTCTCCATCTATATCCACATAAAATGAATATTTTCCTCATCATATAAATCAATAATTAATTATTCATAAATAATATTACAGAATCACAATACTGACAACCAGGCAGTTCTCAGGAAAGAAGGGGCTTTCCAATAAGGATTTCTCCTTACTGGCGCGCAATTAGGTGACCAAACCTCTCCTTAGACTGAACTTTCTAGACATTGTCAATAAATGTTATCTAATAATATTATTCAGATAATATGAAATATTGCTTCGATAATAGAAAATACTGTGTAATGACAATTATTGAAACAATAGTAATATAAAATATCAACGTAACAATTATTGAATCAATAAAATAAAATACTGAACAGTAATTACTGTAACAATTATTGAGTAGTGCCTTCTTACGTAAGAATCAATAATTGGTGCAATACTGTGTGCTACTGTACAACAACGCGTATTACTGTGTTTTAACCACCGGGTATTCCAACAGTATTTACGGTAACAACTACGCCGTTATTTATAAACAACGTATACTTGTTGTTTTTTTCATCCAATCACTTTCCGTTATGGGGCCCACAAAAGACTGTGCATCGTACGAATATTTCCCGACAGGAATAATATTCCATGACCAAACGAATATTCCCCGACAACAATGAATATTTTATAACCACTTGCTTATTTAAAATATTTGTGCATTTTACCCATAACTAACCTCATTAATCAATTCAACCCTTACTATTTCAAAATAATAAATACAGAAAATTAAATTTCATTTATTAATAATTTGGGGTCTTACAGTTACCAGCTAAGTATTGGTTTGCATTTTATTTCTTTTGGGCTTCTCCTTTAATTGTTTTGGGCCATGTAATGAACATAGTCTAACAATTTTAATACATGTTACCCAAATTGTTTATTGGGTTTCCATTCCCAATCTTATGAAATTTAATTACTTATACATGTGACTTTAGCTCATAACCTAATTAGGTTTACAAGAAATAGGTTTAAAATTATTAGTCACTTGAAATAACAAGATTATCCACTTAAGTTAGTATACATATTAAATACCTTTCCTTATTACCATAACCCTTAGGTTATTTAATTGTCTCAACTAATGCATAATTAGGTTACGAAGCTTTCATTTTTTAATGAAATCTATAAATGTATATATCCATAGCTATAGTATATATGTTTATTGATTCATGCACCACTTCACATATGTTGTCACATATTAAATCACTGTATAACACAAAGTTTTAAATATCAATAATGTACATACATATATAGTGACTTAAAATTCACGGTTATTAACCCTTAGAGTTTTCAAAAATAGAAAATAAATATTTCTAAATGGTAATTAGGATTCTCGAATTAAATTAAACTTTCCCATTCATAAATCAATCTTGTTAATTAGGATTATTTTATCCCAATTTAAATTGCTAATTTAGCAGTTAAGTCCACAATTTTACATTAGGGTTTCTGATGGAACAATTAGGGTTTAAAAATTTGAAATTAGGGTTTGTTAATTAATTAAGCTTTACCCTAATTAATATTATAATTAATATCACTTAAGCATTATAATTATCCTTTAAATTTCCATATTAGGGTTTCTAATTTTTGAATTAGGGTTTCAGATTCCCGAAACTAAAATTAGGGTTTCAGAACCGATTTTAGGGTTTCTTATCAGTCATTAGGGTTTTCTAACTGAACGTTGTCGTTCTTAATATATACTTGGGGTTTGACACTGATATAATTTATCTGGTCAACCCTTGACCCTTAACCACATTCTGAACACATACATAACCATATACACAGAACATATTCACATATATACTTAATCCTAAATAATTCACCTAAATCCTTTCTCAGAATTTTGAAATCTTCAAAATTTCTTTCCAAAAATATCAAACGCATACACTCATTTTCTGTCTAGGTCTATCATTTGACCTTAAATCCATCATTTAAGATTTTTTTTTAAAAATTTTCTAAATTCTCGGGTTGTCACATACATGCCTACGAATCCAGCAGTAATGACAGAAACAAGTTTATCCAACCGGCCTTAGAAAAATTATGTAAACACGATAATACATCATATCAAAACAAATCATTAACTTCCCAATCAATCATCAAATCTTAGACTGTTATCACTAATATAGTGCGTGTGTGCTCCACAACAATGTTAATTGATATAAAATTAAATTTAACACATAACAAGTCTCTTCGAAGGCATCATATAGTGTAAACTCAAGAAATCCAAAAACAAGCTAGATCCAACTAAAATTAAATAATTACCAATATCGAGGGTCAACATGGGATACTTATGCTTTATTTTTCATCTACGGGGGCTTTCTGATCTTATTTCCCGTTTTATTCGTGTTTTTTCTTTTTTTTATATACACATAGCTATGCAATGTCTTATTCCCTTAAGCTTTTCAATGCTACCTTAACGAGCTTTCGACCAGCGACTCCCAGACCATTAAGACCTTAGGGCGCTAGGTGTAAAGACAATCCCCCCGGGCTTACTTACTCAAGTAACAAAGGCCACAAAACTAGACAAGCACGCCACGGTGTTTATTCATACTTTTTTTTTCTTTTTTTCTTTTTTTTTATAGCTTATATACCCCAAATAGTCCCCCAAACTTAGGTTCTTGTCTAACTTTAACCATCACTACTTATTCTTGTCATTCTTTCATTCAAACTAGCATTATCCTTTAGAATCCCATTATGTATCAATTTAAACTCAATCAATCAACAAGTTATTTTTACTGTGCTATCCTTATTATACCAGTTTCAAACAGAAAAAGACTCAATTCAGAACAAGAAATCACATCAAAGCTCTAATAGTCAGTACTATACTTGTCTACTCAATTCCAATCTCATCATTGGCCAAAACAAACTGTAAATATCAAACAGCTGGACTCATGCAAGATGTACTAAATGCTATATAAACATAGTAAACTAACTACTAATTTTTTAATTTTTCAATCAATTTTTTTTATTTCAAGAATGCAAAAACTAAATGTAACTATACGAACTACAATGTAAATAACTAACTATATGCAATACGACACTAAAATGCCCCCCAAACTTAAACTAGACATTGTCCTCAATGGTTGAAATAGAAAAAAGTAAAGTAGAGGACTTCCTTGAAAATATAGCAATCCTCCTCCTTGTCCGCTAAGTTTGGAGAATAGGTTAGGCACGTGGAAAAAATTGGGCACCTCACTTGAATTTGACTTGAATAACATTTTTATAATCTTTTGCATGTCTATTGAACCTCCAATACCTGCAATTAAGAGAGACAACATGGATTAGAATAGCACTTAGATTGGTAAGAGAACTTAATAAGAAAATTAATTCCTATCTACTAAATAAACTAGTAAAGCATATAAATATAAAACTTCCTGGATTGCCTCCCAGTTAGCGCTTGAATTATAGTCTTTCAGCTTGACTTTATCTGGTCAACGCTATCCAATTCCTCTTCAGAAGCTGAGGAACCCTCCATCCATCGGAAACAATATAGCTTTTGGTAGGTTCCCATTTGTGATGGCTATCGAATTAAAGTCGCCTAGCATGCTTTGTTTAAATATGTGCCCAATTGAGAATGTTGAATAACTAGGTGGTTTTCCATCCGTTGAGCCTATGATTCGATTGGGGATTTGAGGCTTGGCAAGAACAACGGGTTCTTCGTCTATCTTCTCCTCCTCATCCCACCATGGCTTTACATTTGTAGTAGCTCTAATATCATAAAGAGCCTTGCCAACGACATGACTACCAAGCAAGCACGGTTTTGCAAATCTAACTAAACCCTTGATCTTTGGCGGAGAAGGAACTTGGGGAACTAATAACATCGGCTCATCCTCATTGATACTCATAGTTAGTTCTTCACCGACCTTATTTTCATTATCCCCACTTGTCTCCTCTTTTTCAACATCTCGTGTCTTATATAGTTGTAGATTTGGCTCGGGCACTTCATCAATCTCGGAATCCTCGTCATAACACCAATTGTTTTGAGGACAGTTGTTCAAGGCTTTGAGCATTTGATCCATCTGGTTCTACAGATTTTGAATTGATATCTCTTGATTCTGAATTGACCGCTCTTGATTAATCCTCCTCTCCTCATTTGATGCTATGAACTTTGACAACAATTCCTCCAACCTTGAATTATCTATCTCAGTTTTAGAATCCACGTATTGAGGACCATGGGTTGAATTAATGATGAGTTGTTCCATTTGATTTTGAAAATTATGGCTTGATATTTCTTGACTCATCATCCTTTCCTCTTGGTTTTCTATGAGCTTTGACAATAATTCCTCTAAATTTGACTTTTCTTCTTGTGGCAATGGATGTGGATATGAGAATTCCGGTGTGTATGTTGGATTTGGAGCGTAGTATTGGTCTTGATAGTTGTAGCTCCATGAAGAATTCGGGTGATACCCCCAAACTTGATGATAATTATCATATGCATATTAGTTAAGGTAATTACCCCCATATTGGACCGGTGCAAGACTGATGGTGCATTGATGACTCAGATGATTACCAGCACAATAATTGCACGTAACTGCTATCCTTCGAATACATTAGGCTGCAACAATGTCCAACCTCCTCGAAAGTGTCTCAAGTTGTGCTGATAATGCAGAAAAGGCATTGAGTCCATCAATTCCTGTGTCCCTTGGCTGAGTCATATTCGAATAAGGCCATTGATAATTGCATCAAGCCATGGTACTTGAAAAGAAAGAAAATTAGGGAGAGAATTAAATAAAAAGAAAAAAAATGTTTAAATTAAGACTAATTTGATTGAAGCTAATATTGGCAAAAAAATATTAACTAACTCCCCGACAACGGCGCCAAAAATTTGTTGGGTAAAATCTAGTTACGCACAACACGCAAGTATACGTGGTCAACAAGTAATAAAGTGAAAGTAGAGTATCGTTCCCACGAGAAATTATTAATAGAAATTACCAAATAATAACTCTTAACCAAACCAATTTTATTTAAACAATCAATTTAAGATTATGAATTAAATTATTTAATTAAACTAATTCTAATTACCACTAATTAAAAATCAGATTACAGAGATTTAAGATCACAACTTCACTTATTACTTCATTTAAGTTAACACACTTCTCATCAATTATTTTCTATCCTGAATTGTTAATCAAGAACACTAAAGCAGATAAAATCACCTCTCGATGCATAATACTCATACTCACTTAAATCCACAAATGATAGAATTAAGCAAGACACCCTAATTAACTAATCCACTATATTTTTATGTGAATTATAATTAAAAAGGATTTAAAGCACAAGTTCTCTATAAGATTACATATGGCGTAAAGACATATCTCTATTCTAAACACGAATCATGAATTTCATCTATGTAAAAATCACAAATACATGCTATCATGATCAGATCTAAATCTAAACTTCATCTCTCGAGTTCATATAGATTATCACAGTAATTGATAGCTAGGCAATTAAACAATTAAGTCCAAATCACAATAGACAATCCTCACAATAGAACATAATAATTGATAGCGAAGCATATTAAAATAAACTACACAATAAGATCCACTGTAATCTCAAACAAAGAATTAGTTCATGATTATTGAATTAAAACTAAGAATCCACAGTTGAATACACATTAAAAGACAAAGATAGAAGAAGATAAGAAGATAGAATCTATTGTCTGTAGATTTAACGCTCTATCATTGCTCCTACTTTGAATCTTCAATGGTCTCCAAGTTGCTTCAATCTCCAAATCTCATAAGAACTAGAGTTTTGGTCCTAATCTATTCTAATCTAATCTCATGGAATCCTCCTTCTAATCTCTCTATTGCCTTACATGCCATGATCTTGTTGTTCGTTGCTCAATATATATCCAACACATGAATTCTAGTCGAAATCCCATGTCATTTTGAGTCCAAATGCATTCCAAGCACTAAAGTCCACATTCTAGTAGTGTTTCAAATAAGCCAAGACTGTCAGGTTTCGGGACCCCCAGCCCCGGCGGGGGTATATGCCTGTAAATGGCCTGCCCCAGTGGGCTAGGCTCTTGTCAGCATACTTGAAGACCCCCCCCGCCCCGGCGGGGGGTGTAAGGCTTAATGATGCCCGCCTCGGCGGGGTTGGGTTCTGCTAGTTTGTCAGTTTCCTTCTTTATTTGCCACATTGTTACCACAATTACACTCCTTTTATGCTCAAATGCCACAGCACCACACCTATACATTAAATAACAATAAACAAGTATAAATAAGACATAAACGCGAGGAATTAACACCGATTAAGCTTGGATTAGAAACCGATTCGTGGGTATAAAACCCACTTATCAGTTGTTTTCATAATTTTTGAACTGGATGTGCTCAGCAACAACTTTAAGGGCGGCTAGGTCTTGAATTTTTCCAGACTTTAATCCCATCTCAGCCATCTCCCCATGCTTAATCATTTCAAAGAATGGTTTACCAATACCGGCTAACACCCTCTCATAGAAAGGAGCTTCTTGTATGTCTATAAAGGTCATAACCATCTCTGACTCATTCATAGAGGGAACAACTTGAGCAGCAAGGCGCCTCCACCTTTGAGCATACTCTCTGAAAGATTCATTGGTTTGTTTCCTGACTTTAGTAATTTGGTACCGGTCAGGGGCCATCTGAGGCTGGAAGCTGTACTGAGTGAGGAAGGCATGAGCTAGCTCCTCCCAGCTATGGATCTTTGAATTGTCTAATCTGGTATACCACGATCGGGCTTCTCCAGTCAGACTTCTCTAGAAGAGCTACATCCTGAGCTTCTCGTCTTCGGCATAAGATCTGAGTTCTCCAATGAATACCTTCAAATATATGTAAGGATCTCCTAACCCGTCATACTTTTCAAAGTCAAGAGTCTTGAACTTCTCTGGATAATGAACACCAGGGAATATACAAAGGTCGGCATATAAAACACTCCCATGTGCTCCAATCCCTTTGATAGAACGGATGGACTCTTCCATTTGAAGGACCTTCTTTCTGATATCATCGGTGTCTAGATCTTCTTTGAGATGGGTGGTATCATGAATTTTGTTGGTTGTATCCAACTGGAGCTCAGGTACTGCAATGGCTTTATCTGAACCTTGGGTTCCTCCTTGTGCAGAGGATTCAGCATGTATGGGTATCTTTGTACCCTGAGTAGATTGGTGTAGTTCTTTAAGCAGAACAACCAAATCTGTGATTTATTTACTTAATCTGTCGAATTCTTCGCGGGTGACAGGTTTAATATTAGCCTGGTCAGATGAAGACATAATTGGTTGTAGGCTCGTGGCCTTTTTGGACTTTGACCGGGTAATGGGTCTGATTGCTTCTCTACGAAAAACTGGCGTAGTTTAGTTTTTAGGTATTGTATAAATGTTTATATGCTATATGATGTATCCGTTTGAGGAGTATTATCCTGCAAAACGGATGTTAGCTGTTTGTAATACAGGATAGCATGTAAATATGCATGTACACATATTTCTTCATATCTCTCATTACATGGAGATCAATATGGAATGAAATTACAAGTAATTAATTTTACGAGTAATTTTGAAATGAGAAAGTATGAAGAGACTTTCCTCCGTGTTTTGTTTATCAAAGGCTGACCTATCTTAGGCTACTCGCGCGGCTTTTTGGCATGAAGATTCCCAAATCATCGCAATTTACTCGACGGAAAGTTAATCCGGTCTTTCAACTGAAGCGAATTTGGGTGGTGCCTTTCCTGAGCCTCGTTGGAATTAGTCTTCCTACGAGTCCAGTAATCAAACACCGACAGGATAGCCTCTTGAGGGAGGAACCACACAACCTACATTCATATACAACGTGTCTCACCGTTTATGAAAATGATGACATGTGCGAAGCACTTAATATCATAAATAGATATATTGCAGTGCAGTAAAAAAATGCATTCGTACACATCCATCAAATGTAAATGCAACATTCACACACAAGCATATAACAGTTTTGAAAAGCTTACAATAGCGGCTTAAGTCCTCTTACTGGTGTCCCCAGCAGAGTCGCCACCTATCGACATCGGGATTTTATTTGTCCCTTTTCTGTTCTTGTTCTTTGGTGTTCTCATGTTAGGTAAGATTTGTTTGAAAAAATAAGTTGTGAAAAGGTCCGACATTTATATGTCGACGATTGGACTATAAGAGTCGCCAGTTGGTTTTTTAACTGGTTGTACCAACACAACCGAGAAAAGGTTTGCACATTAACCCAGTGATGTGACACTGCTTAACAGGTCTGTGAAACCGAAATTCATTAGGGTCCGGGGACTTGCTTATGCGGAGGGAAGGGGTTAGGCAACCCCCGACATTCGTGTTTCCACGGTGACCGTCACTTTTCAAGAAACTGTTATATGAATGTGTGTGTGTGGGTTAATGTGTTGTTATTTGGAAGTAGTGATATGCCTCGTTTGCACCTACATACAAAGGGTTTGAATTTATATAAAAATTCAATTTTAAACAAGATATAGCAGTGATGTTTTGTAAAAGGAGTTTTTCAAACCCTTATGCTCAATAGTAATTGAGGCCTTTGATACTTCCATTTTATTAAATGTTCGGCTTAATTGCTTTTATTTTCGAGATGTGAAGCATCTTCGAGAAAATAATATACATAGCAGTGCCAAACTCCTTGTGCGCATGAGAGACATCTAAGGAAATTCAACACCATGAATAATTCACAAGCCGTGTACAGCTGAAAATGTCCATCACGAGAACCGAATCTAGATTCAGTGGACTGAATCTGTGATCACGTGATTCCTAGGCTCACATGATGCCGCAATTTATATGAAAAGTTGTAAACAGTTATATATATAAAAGCTATATATATATATATATATATATATATATATATATATATATATATATATATATATATATATATATATATAGACAGGATCAACCACCACGAAAAACCTCCATGGGGGATCAGATGTGAGAACCCCAAACTTGGGTACTTGAAACCCGAACTCGATTCTTCACGATACCATTTCTATGAGCGGAATAATACTAATAATAATAATAATAATATAAAAGATAAACTTAATTTACATAATTATCAGAGTCTAGCTCCCAAGTACGTAACCTTTAAACATTCATTACAACCCATGATAGATAATAAATATCATAATTGTCTTAATATCATCAAACTATTACATAACATAATTCTTTCATTCAGCAACCTTCCCTTTTCCTTTGTTCTTAGCAGAGCTCTCTAGTCTTTCGCACTTAGCTAAAAACATTTAAATTTAAGCAAGGATGAGCATTTGAGTGCCCAGCAAGTAATAGAAATTATATATATATATAAGCTGAAAGGATTTAAATGTTTTCTTTGTACTATTCTTCTACAACCAGTCAATAGTTGTGAAGTATTCTAAATTGATAATAATAACATAACAACTCTCTTTCAAATTTTTGAAATTACATAATGACTATAACTGGGGTTATGGTGACATGCCATGAACATTATTTTCAGTTTCGATAGGGTAAGATAGAAATTCATCTGCAAACCGTCATAACTTACGGGCACGGGGGGTGATCAGCCCGTTATGCCCTGCATTGATCAATACTACATTGCTAGAACGATATTATCGTTCATCCTTTGTCCGCCGGAGCGCATAAAAATTTTCCTGTGTAGGGATGTTCATACCTGTCTGGGTTCTAAATCAAAGGTTTTATCTTGTCAACAATAATCTATAATTCAACATATATGTATGCGGGTAATTGACAAAGGTATATCAACATGTGATTAAATACAATGATTATCCCAGTGGGGACACTTGTTTAACCATTTCTAGAAATTAACGAACAGAATATATATATCTGAGTTACCATATACTAACATGTTGATATTCAAGGAGCTTATATAATATAAGGTTAATAATTTGTACCATAATAATATAGTTTAGAAACATTCTTACTCACATCCATTGCATAAAGAAAATGCAAAGGTTAGATACTTGCCTGAAGTGCTGCTTACAACTTGTAATTAAGATCTTATCGCTTATCTCACGACCTAACATTAATAAGATTGTTCGTTCGATTAGAACAACATACTATAACACATAACACTGCCTATTGCAGTCAGCACATACCCTAATCACATTGGCACATAGATTTAACAACCATTAAATCACAAATAATAACTTATCTAATCACATTATCTAAGTCCAGATCAATTTCTGAAACATGTCGGTGTACTGGCAACTTTATCGGGTAAATATCGAGTCTAAGACTCTATTCTGTAACTTAATATCAGTCATATTTTTTTTAAATGACTTAATATAATTTTAAAATATTTATTATGATTTATCATAAATTTTCAAACATTGGAATCATATTTAAATGATTTAAACACTAATCATTTCTATTATCATTAATATTTAATTAGTATTAAACTATTAATGAAATCATTTCCAAAATATTAAAGTTATGTATAATAACTCAAAATATTTTTAAAGTATTAATATTACCCTTTAATGATTTTTAAAATATTTAAAATTATTTCTAAATAATTATCATTAATAATAAGGTATTAATGTTTCATTTATCCAAATATTAAAAGTCATTAAGTATAACTTAAAATATTTTTAATTCATTTATACCCCTTTTAAATGATTTTTAAATTAATAAAACCATTTATAAACTATTTATTTAATATAATTATTAAATAAATTTAATATCATTAGTAATAACTTAATAATCATTAATATTTAATTATTAACGAAATTATCCTTTAAATATTAAAAGTTATATTTTATAACTTCAAATATTTTTAAACACTTTATTTTCATTTAAAATAATTTTTAATATAATAAAATTATTTTTAATTAATTTATTTAATTCATTTAGTAAATAAATTAATTACCATTAATATCAATTTATTAATGAAATTTATCACAAAATATTAAAAGTCATTAAAAATAACTTAAAATATTTTTTTATATCATAATATAATTTTTAATGATTTTTCCAAAATTAAAATTATTTATAAATAATTTATTTAATATTATAATTAAATAAATTAAATACTTTTAATATTTCAAAAATATTAAATATTTATGAAATATATTTAAAATAATTAAAAACTAATTTTTGGAATTTAAAATAATTTTTTTATAATTTATTTTGTATTTTTAATAATTTAAAACTAATTTTTTTTCTATTTTTTTTATTAATTTCTGGAAAATAGCATATTATCTGTCGCTAAAGACCACCTATAGCAACAGAACCGTCGCTATAGGTGTTCTTCATGTTCTTGGCCAAACCCAAAAATGCATTGTCAGTTGCTAAGGGGTCACGTTTAACCAACAATAATTCAGTGTGTAGTGTGATTCTGGACCAACTAAACATTAGAGCGTGTAGTACTAGTGTAACACTTCAGGCTACAACAACAATCATGACCATACTACATAAACTGAACGAGATCTGGCCTTCCCAAAAACCTTGTCAGAGCTGTTCTTCATTTCTGGGTTTTCCAGAAATGAAGAACAGTTCATATTGCCTTCTTTCGATCTTTATATCTTGCAACACATGAACGGGTTTCGTGATCTTAGGCTTTCAGGTTGTAGAACACATGTAAGTCTAGAGATCCATTACATAAAATCACAATAACAATAACAAAATAGCAAGATCTTGTCCGGTCAAACAAGATCAGAAACCACGCTCGTGAACTTTCTAGGTTACCCAGAAAGTTCATCCGTGGACTTTCTGCCTAGTTTGACCATCCTCTAAATCTCACACGTTTGTGATAAAAGCTATCTAAGAGTATTAACCTGTAGTATAACTATCACACTATAAAGAACTAAAACATACACACACTGACAGATCAAGGCGGTCAAAGATGTTGTCAGGCCGGTTCTGGGCTGTTTCTGGGTTACCCAGAAACGCCTGGTCATGGCCGGTCAACTGCGTTTGACCTTGAATATCTTGCTACCTAGACCAGATCTAAGTCTGATTTCAAGTTCAGATCACAGACCACATAACATACTACAAATACAAACCTTCAAATATACGAAAACATAAATAGAAAGAGATCTACACGATCTGACATTTGACTGTCAGAAACATTTTAAAATTTGTCCAGATTTTTGAAAACACTAATTTCGTGTATTTAAATGTTATGGACTTGTAATATACCAACCCAGATCATTAAATTAGACTATAAACAACATCTTTTAACAACAAATTACAAGATCTAACAACAGATCATTGGAAAAATGTATGGTTAGGGTTTATACCTTTGATGAACAAATTTTTAATTTTGTGTTGCTGATTTGGTTATGGTGTTAGTGGGGCTTAATAATGGGACTGATATGCTACTGAAATTCAGAGGTTTGGGGCTTGAGAGAAAAAGTTTGAGTGTTGGACAAAATGTAAGTAACAAAATGAATTTCTCTCTCTTCAATCCTATTTATAGACAACAAGGTGCATGTATTGGCTGATGTAGGTGACTTGTTGTTGTTATTTTGAGCACATGGGGTGGTTGAAGTGGTTCAACCACTCAACCTATTGTCAAAACCTATTTGTTAGCCAAAATAATGCATTAGGGGCAAAATGGTAAATTGATAAATTATTTAATGACAAAATTGGAACTTGGCAAACCCTTAGTGTTTAACCCTAAGTTTAGCACAAAATGAAGGATTTTCTCACTAGGGTTTACACAAAATAAAAATTAAATAAAAAAATTAAATAAATTTTAGTTTCTAAAATTTTAAAATTAGGATTTTCTAATTATGATTAATTATCTAATTACGCTATACAGGAACATTAGGGTTTAATATCATATATTTATCATTAACTTTACTAATTTAGCAATTAGGGTTCATTCTTTTGGTAATTAGGGTTACCAAATTATAATTAGATTTTCTAATTATCAAATTAGGGTTTAATAATTTAGTTTTTTCCAAAATTAATAATTAGGGTTTCTAGATTATAATTAGGGTTTGTCATATAACGCCATAATTAACCAACCATTATCAATACGGAAAAACAGTACATATTCATAGCACTAAAAAATCAAAATATAATTAATATTATATTATTATTCTCATACCTTGACAATAATCCAAAATTAGGGTTTGGATTCCATATCTGATTTATTCTTCATATTTAACCTTAACAATTAAGGTAAAATAATTAACTTAATAACTTATACTAAAAATTTATATAATAAAATAATTATTATAATTATTCTAAAAATTACTTCATATATTATTTAAATAATATATGCTTATATTTTCATGGAAAATAATTAATAAAAACATTTCTACCATAATTTTAATTATTATAAGAATATACTTTATAATAATCAAAAATTCTAAAATAAAATTATTTGTAAATATTTATCTAATAAATATATTTTTATTTACCACATAAATACACATACACATTATCTTGTACAAATCCTCATCCTTAAATAATAAAAAAAAAATTATACGCAAAATTTCTTATTTATTTATGTAGAAAATATCGGGTTGTTACATTCACCCTCCCTTATAAAGATTCTGTCCCCGGAATCACCGTTTTAAAACATATACATACACGGCACATAGCATACATAACCTCGCAAGTAGATCTCGATCAACTTTGATCGAACTGATCTTTAACTATTCACATAAAGCTTGTCTTTCTGAATAAACGGAAAAATTTATTTCTAAAAGAACTCAAATTCCTCCTCAAACTTTCTTAATAAAATAATTTTCTATATATAGGAAAATCATGTATAAGAAAATAAAAGGCATACGAATAATACCTGGAGTTGCATTCGCGGCTGCTACAGTTTTCTTGAACGGTCATGTCGAAGACTCCTTCGGCTGGTTTTGTTGGTTCATTTGTTGAAGTCGGTCCCGTTATCGCCAATGCCCTGCTGCCTTTCCTCGTATTCGCATTCTTTGTTTCCCTTCTCCTTGGACAGTCTTTCACCTTATGCTCCTTTAATCCACAAATAAAACACCCACTATAAATTATTGGATTGGGGCAGTTAGGAGAGATATGTCCCTCCTGCCCACACTTGTAGCACACATTCTTTCCTTTTAAACACTTTTCCGAATGATTCTTTCCACAATTTCTACCATGCACAACTCGTTTCTTTCCATCTTCTGGCCTATTTTTCGTATTCCCAACATTATCACCTTTCCTCTTCCAGTTCTACTACCACTACTCCCTCCTTCGGCTTTAACTTGAGTTGTCTCCCACCAAAGATTCACCCCTCCTTTCGTTGTATAGGTGGCAAAAGCTGTATGTTGCCCCTCCGTTACCCTAGCTATCACAACCACTTCTACAGGGTTAGTTGATCTTCTAAATCCTGACGGTTCATTTGTCTTGAAGTTTTCAAAGTTTGCCGATCGATTATCTGCTGATTTCCTGCAGTTGGTAATCCATTCTGCATAGCTTGATCGTCTATATTCGTCAAATTCTGCGTTGGGTTTGGTTGTCCTCCAGCTTTGTTGGCAGGTTCTTCTGTCCTGTGATTTTGTTTTCGTCTTGGCAGCATTATCTGATTAAATTATTCTTTATTAACTTACATTCTAAGCCTTATCGTATACGTTTAGCATATAACACAAAAGATTTTACTCAAATAATCATGTACTCAAAATATTAGATTTTGAAAACCTGGTTTACTGAATTAATCAATACTCATATAATTAACTACTATCTTTTCACCAACTTATTTCATTAATCCCATAAACTCATATTTATATCACTTGACATATCATAGCACCTTTTGCTTTAATCATTTGCTATCCCATTGTGACTTAAAAGTCGGGAATCGCTGCCATAACTTATAAAAAAATTGAAAATTATTATCTTATACAAACATACATATCATATACATAACATAAAATCATATCTATTCAATTAATACTAGTACTACTTATTTCTTACGCCTCCAATAAGGATCAATTGCTTAGTAATCTGTCTATTCCCCTTATCCTCAATAATCCATTTACACCTAACTACATCTAGTTCGTCCAACTTACCATACATTGTGAGCTTAAGAACTCACCACAAACATACGAGTTTAGGAACTCGACATAGACCACATATTTTTTTTTCTATCAGTCATTCTATCATTCTAGGATCTGGTACTATACTTTCCAAAATAACCACCTCATGGAGGTAGCTTTCAATGTGAGCCTCTATTTCAGCTATTGGCTTTGATATTGGCTCGGTTATGGAGGTTGACTTCTTCTTTACGATTTAAGGGTATCCTAATCCTTTTTCACTTGACCTCTACACATATAAATTATCCTGATTAACATATAGTATACACACACAACACTTAAGAGTTTTATGTGAGTTATCTTTTATTTTGTTTGACGATGAATTTAGTCAATTCATCTCTTTTAAAACTCTATATGAGTTATTTATATTTTCAATATTTTCTGCTATTCTAAGGTTATAGTCTAAGGTCTAACCCACCTAAGGTTTTTAACCCTAAGCTCTGATACCAACTTGTGAGAACCCCAAACTCGGGTACTTGAAACCCGAACTCGATTCTTCACGATGTCATTTCTATGAGCGGAATAATACTAATAATAATAATAATAATAATATAAAAGATCAACTTAATTTACATAATTATCAGAGCTAGCTCCCAAGTACGTAACCTTTAAACATTCATTACAACCCATGATAGATAATATATATCATAATTGTCTTAATATCATCAAACTATTACATAACATAATTCGTTCATTCAGCAACCTTCCCTTTTTCTTTGTTCTTAGCAGAGCTCTCTAGTCTTTCGCACTTAGCTGAAAACAATTAAATTTAAGCAAGGATGAGCATTTGAGTGCCCAGCAAGTAATAGAAATTATATATATATAAGCTGAAAGGATTTAAATGTTTTCTTTGTACTATTCTTCTACAACCAGTCAATAGTTGTGAAGTATTCTAAATTGATAATAATAACATAACAACTCTCTTTCAAATTTTTGAAATTACATAATGACTATAACTGGGGTTATGGTGACATGCCATGAACATTGTTTTCAATTTCGATAGGGTAAGACAGAAATTCATCTGCAAACCGTCATAACTTACGGGCACGGGGGGTGATCAGCCCGTTATGCCCTGTATTGATCAATACTACATTGCTAGAACGATATTATCGTTCATCCTTTGTCCGCCGGAGCGCATAAAAATTTTCCCGTGTAGGGATGTTCATACCTGTCTGGGTTCTAAATCAAAAGTTTTATCTTGTCAACAATAATCTATAATTCAACATATATGTATACGGGTAATTGACAAAGGTATATCAACATGTGATTAAATACAATGATTATCCCAGTGGGGACACTTGTTTAACCATTTCTAGAAATTAACGAACAGAATATATATCTGAGTTACCATATACTAACATGTTGATATTCAAGGAGCTTATATAATAAAAGGTTAATAATCTGTACCATAATAATATAGTTTAGAAACATTCTTACTCACATCCATTGCATAAAGAAAATGCAAAGGTTAGATACTTGCCTGAAGTGCTGCTTACAACTTGTAATTAAGATCTTATCGCTTATCTCACGACCTAACATTAATAAGATTATTCGTTCGATTAGAACAACATACTATAACACATAACACTGCCTATTGCAGTCAGCACATACCCTAATCACATTGGCACATAGATTTAACAACCATTGAATCACAAATAATCACTTATCTAATCACATTATCTAAGTACAGATCAATTTCTGAAACATGTCGGTGTACCGACAACTTTATCGGGTAAATATCGAGTTTAAAACTCTATTCTGTAACTTAATATCAGTCATATTTTTTTAAATGACTTAATATAATTTTAAAACATTTATTATGATTTATCATAAATTTTCAAACATTGGAATCATATTTAAATGATTTAAATACTAATCAATTCTATTATCATTAATATTTAATTAGTATTAAACTATTAATGAAATCATTTCCAAAATATTAAAGTTATGTATAATAACTCAAAATATTTTTAAAGTATTAATATTACCCTTAAATGATTTTTAAAACATTTAAAATTATTTCTAAATAATTACCATTAATAATAAGGGATTAATGTTTCATTTATCCAAATATTAAAAGTCATTAAGTATAACTTAAAATATTTTTAATTCATTTATACCCCTTTTAAATGATTTTTAAATTAATAAAACCATTTATAAACTATTTATTTAATATAATTATTAAATAAATTTAATATCATTAGTAATAACTTAATAATCATTAATATTTAATTATTAATAAAATTATCCTTTAAATATTAAAAGTTATATTTTATAACTTAAAATATTTTTAAACACTTTATTTTCATTTAAAATAATTTTTAATATAATAAAATTATTTTTAATTAATTTATTTAATTCATTTAGTAAATAAATTAATTACCATTAATATCAATTTATTAATAAAATTTATCACAAAATATTAAAAGTCATTAAAAATAACTTAAAATATTTTCTTATATCATAATATAATTTTTAATGATTTTTCCAAAATTAAAATCATTTTTAAATAATTTATTTAATATTATAATTAAATAAATTAAATACTTTTGATATTTCAAAAATTTAAAATATTTATGAAATATATTTAAAATAATTAAAAACTAATTTTCGAAATTTAAAATAATTTTTTTATAATTTATTTTGTATTTTTAATAATTTAAAACTAATTTTTTTTCTATTTTTTTATTAATTTCCGGAAAATAGCATATTATCTGTCGCTAAAGACCACCTATAGCGACAGAACCGTCGCTATAGGTGTTCTTCATGTTCTTGGCCAAACCCAGAAATGCATTGTCAGTTGCTAAGGGGTCACGTTTGACCAACAATAATTCAGTGTGGAGTGTGATTCTGGACCAACTAAGCATTAGAGCGTGTAGTACTAGTGTAACACTTCAGGCTACAACAACAATCATGACCATACTACATAAACCGAACGAGATCTGGCCTTCCCAAAAACCTTGTCAGAGCTGTTCTTCATTTCTAGGTTTTCCAGAAATGAAGAACAATTCATATTGCCTTCTTTCGATCTTTATATCTTGCAACACATGAACGGGTTTCGTGATCTTAGGCTTTCAGGTTGTAGAACACATGTAAGTCTAGAGATCCATTACATAAAATCATATTAACAATAACAAAATAGCAAGATCTTGTCCGGTCAAACAAGGTCAGAAACCACGCTCATGAACTTTCTGGGTTACCCAGAAAGTTCATCCGTGGACTTTCTGCCTAGTTTGACCATCCTCTAAATCTCACACGTTTGTGATAAAAGTTATCTAAGAGTATTAACTTGTAGTATAACTACCACACTATAACTTTAATGCAACAAAGAACTAAAACATACACACACTGACAGATCAAGACGGTCAAAGATGTTGTCAGGCCGGTTCTGGGCTGTTTCTGGGTTACCCAGAAACGCCTGGTCATGGCCGGTCAACTACGTTTGACCTTGAATATCTTGCTACCTAGACCAGATCTAAGTTTGATTTCAAGTTCAGATCACAGACCACATAAAATACTACAAATACAAACCTTCAAATATATGAAAACATAAACAGAAAGAGATCTACACGATCTGACATTTGACTGTCAGAAACATTTTAAAATTTGTCCAGATTTTTGAAAACACCAATTTCGTGTATTTAAATGTTATGGACTTGTAATATACCAACCCAGATCATTAAATTAGACTATAAACAACATCTTTTAACAACAAATTACAAGATCTAACAACAGATCATTGGAAAAATTTATGGTTAGGGTTTATACCTTTGATGAACAAATTTTTAATTTTGTGTTGCTGATTTGGTTATGGTGTTAGTGGGGCTTGATAATGGGACTGATATGCTACTGAAATTCAGAGGTTTGGGGCTTGAGAGAAAAAGTTTGAGTGTTGGACAAAATGTAAGTAACAAAATGAATTTCTCTCTCTCCAATCCTATTTATAGACAACAAGGTGCATGTATTGGCTGATGTAGGTGACTTGTTGTTGTTATTTTGAGCACATGGGGTGGTTGAAGTGGTTCAACCACTCAACCTATTGTCAAAACCTATTTGTTAGCCAAAATAATGCATTAGGGGTAAAATGGTAAATTGATAAATCATTTAATGACAAAATTGGAACTTGGCAAACCCTTAGGGTTTAACCCTAAGATTTAGCACAAAATGAAGGATTTTCTCACTAGGGTTTACACAAAATAAAAATTAAATAAAAAAATTAAATAAATTTTAGTTTCTAAAATTTTGAAATTAGGATTTTCTAATTATGATTAATTATCTAATTACGCTATACAGGAATATTAGGGTTTAATATCATATAATTATCATTAACTTTGCTAATTTAGCAATTAGGGTTCATTCTTTTGGTAATTAGGGTTACCAAATTATAATTAAATTTTCTAATTATCAAATTAGGGTTTAATAATTTAGTTTTTTTCCAAAATTAATAATTAGGATTTCTAGATTATAATTAGGGTTTGTCATATAACGCCATAATTGACCAACCATTATCAATACGAAAAAACAGTACATATTCATAGCACTGAAAAATTAAAATATAATTAATATTATATTATTATTCTCATACCTTGACAATAATCCAAAATTAGGGTTTGGATTCCATATCTGATTTATTCTTCATATTTAACCTTAACAATTAAGGTAAAATAATTAACTTAATAACTTATACTAAAAATTCATATAATAAAATAATTATTATAATTATTCTAAAAATTACTTCATATATTATTTAAATAATATATGCTTATATTTTCATGGAAAATAATTAATAAAAATATTTCTACCATAATTTTAATTATTATAAGAATATACTTTATAATAATCAAAAATTCTAAAATAAAATTATTTGTAAATATTTATCTAATAAATATATTTTTATTTACCACATAAATACACATACACATTATCTTGTACAAATCCTCATCCTTAAATAATAAAAAAAAAATTATACGCAAAATTTCTTATTTATTTATGTAGAAAATATCGGGTTGTTACATTCACCCTCCCTTATAAAGATTCCGTCCCCGGAATCACCGTTTTAAAACCTATACATACACGGCACATAGCATACATAATAATCGCAAGTAAATCTCGATCAACTTTGATCGAACTGATCTTTAACTATTCACATAAAGCTTGTCTTTCTGATTAAACGGAAAAATTTGTTTCTAAAAGAACTCAAATTCCTCCTCAAACTTTCTTTATAAAATAATTTACTATATATAGGAAAATCATGTATAAGAAAATAAAAGTCATACGAATAATACCTGGAGTTGCATTCGCGGTTGCTACAGTTTTCTTGAACGGTCATGTCGAAGACTCCTTCGGTTGGTTTTGTTGGTTCATTTGTTGAAGTCAGTCCCGTTATCGCCAATGCCATGCTGCCTTTCCTCGTATTCGCATTCTTTGTGTCCCTTCTCCTTGGACAGTCTTTCACCTTATGCTCCTTTAATCCACAAATAAAACACCCACTATAAATTATTGGATTGGGGAAATTAGGAGAGATATGTCCCTCCTGCCCACACTTGTAGCACACATTCTTTCCTTTTAAACACTTTCTCGAATGATTCTTTCCACAATTTCTACCATGCACAACTCGTTTCTTTCCATCTTCTGGCCTATTTTTCGTATTCCCAACATTATCACCTTTCCTATTTCCAGTTCTACTACAACTACTCCCTCCTTCAGCTTTAACTTGAGTTGTCTCCCACCAAAGATTCACCCCTCCTTTCGTTGTATAGGTGGCAAAAGCTGTATGTTACCCCTCCGTTACCCTAGCTATCACAACCACTTCTACAGGGTTAGTTGGTCTTCTAAATCCTGACGGTTCATTTGTCTTGAAGTTTTTAAAGTTTGCCGATCGATTATCTGGCTGATTTCCTGCAGTTGGTAATCCATTCTGCATAGCTTGATCGTCTATATTCGTCAAATTCTGCGTTGGGTTCTGGTTGTCCTCCAGCTTTGTTGGCAGGTTCTTCTGTCCTGTGATTTTGTTTTTGTCTTGGCGGCATTATCTGATTAAATTATTCTTTATTAACTTACATTCTAAGATTTATCGTATACGTTTAGCATATAACACAAAAGATTTTACTCAAATAATCATGTACTCAAAATATTAGATTTTGAAAACCTGGTTTACTGAATTAATCAATACTCATATAATTAACTACTATCTTTTCACCAACTTATTTCATTAATCCCATAAACTCATATTTATATCACTTGACATATCATAGCACCTTTTGCTTTAATCATTTGCTATCCCATTGTGACTTAAAAGTCGGGAATCGCTGCCATAACTTATAAAAAAATTGAAAATTATTATCTTATACAAACATACATATCATATACATAACATAAAATCATATCTATTCAATTAATACTAGTACTACTTATTTCTTACGCCTCCAATAAGGATCAATTGCTTAGTAATCTGTCTATTCCCCTTATCCTCAATAATCCATTTACACCTAACTACATCTAGTTCGTCCAACTTACCATACATTGCGAGCTTAAGAACTCACCACAAACATACGAGTTTAGGAACTCGACATAGACCACATATTTTTTTTTTCTATCAGTCATTCTATCATTCTAGGATCTGGTACTATACTTTCCAAAATAACCACCTCATGGAGGTAGCTTTCAATGTGAGCCTCTATTTCAGCTATTGGCTTTGATATTGGCTCGGTTATGGAGGTTGACTTCTTCTTTACGATTTAAGGGTATCCTAATCCTTTTTCACTTGACCTCTACACATATAAATTATCCTGATTAACATATAGTATACACACACAACACTTAAGAGTTTTATGTGAGTTATCTTTTATTTTGTTTGACGATGAATTTAGTCAATTCATCTCTTTTTAAACTCTATATGAGTTATTTATATTTTCAATATTTTCTGCTATTCTAAGGTTATAGTCTAAGGTCTAACCCACCTAAGGTTTTTAACCCTAAGCTCTGATACCAACTTGTGAGAACCCCAAACTCGGGTACTTGAAACCCGAACTCGATTCTTCACGATGTCATTTCTATGAGCGGAATAATACTAATAATAATAATAATAATAATAATATAAAAGATCAACTTAATTTACATAATTATCAGAGCTAGCTCCCAAGTACGTAACCTTTAAACATTCATTACAACCCATGATAGATAATATATATCATAATTGTCTTAATATCATCAAACTATTACATAACATAATTCGTTCATTCAGCAACCTTCCCTTTTTCTTTGTTCTTAGCAGAGCTCTCTAGTCTTTCGCACTTAGCTGAAAACAATTAAATTTAAGCAAGGATGAGCATTTGAGTGCCCAGCAAGTAATAGAAATTATATATATATAAGCTGAAAGGATTTAAATGTTTTCTTTGTACTATTCTTCTACAACCAGTCAATAGTTGTGAAGTATTCTAAATTGATAATAATAAC
Organism: Panax notoginseng; assembly: GCA_016801055.1. Lineage (NCBI taxonomy): Eukaryota > Viridiplantae > Streptophyta > Magnoliopsida > Apiales > Araliaceae > Panax > Panax notoginseng. The sequence goes on along the minus strand of CM029013.1, from coordinate 144,556,425 downwards.
ATAACAACTCTCTTTCAAATTTTTGAAATTACATAATGACTATAACTGGGGTTATGGTGACATGCCATGAACATTGTTTTCAATTTCGATAGGGTAAGACAGAAATTCATCTGCAAACCGTCATAACTTACGGGCACGGGGGGTGATCAGCCCGTTATGCCCTGTATTGATCAATACTACATTGCTAGAACGATATTATCGTTCATCCTTTGTCCGCCGGAGCGCATAAAAATTTTCCCGTGTAGGGATGTTCATACCTGTCTGGGTTCTAAATCAAAAGTTTTATCTTGTCAACAATAATCTATAATTCAACATATATGTATACGGGTAATTGACAAAGGTATATCAACATGTGATTAAATACAATGATTATCCCAGTGGGGACACTTGTTTAACCATTTCTAGAAATTAACGAACAGAATATATATCTGAGTTACCATATACTAACATGTTGATATTCAAGGAGCTTATATAATAAAAGGTTAATAATCTGTACCATAATAATATAGTTTAGAAACATTCTTACTCACATCCATTGCATAAAGAAAATGCAAAGGTTAGATACTTGCCTGAAGTGCTGCTTACAACTTGTAATTAAGATCTTATCGCTTATCTCACGACCTAACATTAATAAGATTATTCGTTCGATTAGAACAACATACTATAACACATAACACTGCCTATTGCAGTCAGCACATACCCTAATCACATTGGCACATAGATTTAACAACCATTGAATCACAAATAATCACTTATCTAATCACATTATCTAAGTACAGATCAATTTCTGAAACATGTCGGTGTACCGACAACTTTATCGGGTAAATATCGAGTTTAAAACTCTATTCTGTAACTTAATATCAGTCATATTTTTTTAAATGACTTAATATAATTTTAAAACATTTATTATGATTTATCATAAATTTTCAAACATTGGAATCATATTTAAATGATTTAAATACTAATCAATTCTATTATCATTAATATTTAATTAGTATTAAACTATTAATGAAATCATTTCCAAAATATTAAAGTTATGTATAATAACTCAAAATATTTTTAAAGTATTAATATTACCCTTAAATGATTTTTAAAACATTTAAAATTATTTCTAAATAATTACCATTAATAATAAGGGATTAATGTTTCATTTATCCAAATATTAAAAGTCATTAAGTATAACTTAAAATATTTTTAATTCATTTATACCCCTTTTAAATGATTTTTAAATTAATAAAACCATTTATAAACTATTTATTTAATATAATTATTAAATAAATTTAATATCATTAGTAATAACTTAATAATCATTAATATTTAATTATTAATAAAATTATCCTTTAAATATTAAAAGTTATATTTTATAACTTAAAATATTTTTAAACACTTTATTTTCATTTAAAATAATTTTTAATATAATAAAATTATTTTTAATTAATTTATTTAATTCATTTAGTAAATAAATTAATTACCATTAATATCAATTTATTAATAAAATTTATCACAAAATATTAAAAGTCATTAAAAATAACTTAAAATATTTTCTTATATCATAATATAATTTTTAATGATTTTTCCAAAATTAAAATCATTTTTAAATAATTTATTTAATATTATAATTAAATAAATTAAATACTTTTGATATTTCAAAAATTTAAAATATTTATGAAATATATTTAAAATAATTAAAAACTAATTTTCGAAATTTAAAATAATTTTTTTATAATTTATTTTGTATTTTTAATAATTTAAAACTAATTTTTTTTTCTATTTTTTTATTAATTTCCGGAAAATAGCATATTATCTGTCGCTAAAGACCACCTATAGCGACAGAACCGTCGCTATAGGTGTTCTTCATGTTCTTGGCCAAACCCAGAAATGCATTGTCAGTTGCTAAGGGGTCACGTTTGACCAACAATAATTCAGTGTGGAGTGTGATTCTGGACCAACTAAGCATTAGAGCGTGTAGTACTAGTGTAACACTTCAGGCTACAACAACAATCATGACCATACTACATAAACCGAACGAGATCTGGCCTTCCCAAAAACCTTGTCAGAGCTGTTCTTCATTTCTAGGTTTTCCAGAAATGAAGAACAATTCATATTGCCTTCTTTCGATCTTTATATCTTGCAACACATGAACGGGTTTCGTGATCTTAGGCTTTCAGGTTGTAGAACACATGTAAGTCTAGAGATCCATTACATAAAATCATATTAACAATAACAAAATAGCAAGATCTTGTCCGGTCAAACAAGGTCAGAAACCACGCTCATGAACTTTCTGGGTTACCCAGAAAGTTCATCCGTGGACTTTCTGCCTAGTTTGACCATCCTCTAAATCTCACACGTTTGTGATAAAAGTTATCTAAGAGTATTAACTTGTAGTATAACTACCACACTATAACTTTAATGCAACAAAAGAACTAAAACATACACACACTGACAGATCAAGACGGTCAAAGATGTTGTCAGGCCGGTTCTGGGCTGTTTCTGGGTTACCCAGAAACGCCTGGTCATGGCCGGTCAACTACGTTTGACCTTGAATATCTTGCTACCTAGACCAGATCTAAGTTTGATTTCAAGTTCAGATCACAGACCACATAAATACTACAAATACAAACCTTCAAATATATGAAAACATAAACAGAAAGAGATCTACACGATCTGACATTTGACTGTCAGAAACATTTTAAAATTTGTCCAGATTTTTGAAAACACCAATTTCGTGTATTTAAATGTTATGGACTTGTAATATACCAACCCAGATCATTAAATTAGACTATAAACAACATCTTTTAACAACAAATTACAAGATCTAACAACAGATCATTGGAAAAATTTATGGTTAGGGTTTATACCTTTGATGAACAAATTTTTAATTTTGTGTTGCTGATTTGGTTATGGTGTTAGTGGGGCTTGATAATGGGACTGATATGCTACTGAAATTCAGAGGTTTGGGGCTTGAGAGAAAAAGTTTGAGTGTTGGACAAAATGTAAGTAACAAAATGAATTTCTCTCTCTCCAATCCTATTTATAGACAACAAGGTGCATGTATTGGCTGATGTAGGTGACTTGTTGTTGTTATTTTGAGCACATGGGGTGGTTGAAGTGGTTCAACCACTCAACCTATTGTCAAAACCTATTTGTTAGCCAAAATAATGCATTAGGGGTAAAATGGTAAATTGATAAATCATTTAATGACAAAATTGGAACTTGGCAAACCCTTAGGGTTTAACCCTAAGATTTAGCACAAAATGAAGGATTTTCTCACTAGGGTTTACACAAAATAAAAATTAAATAAAAAAATTAAATAAATTTTAGTTTCTAAAATTTTGAAATTAGGATTTTCTAATTATGATTAATTATCTAATTACGCTATACAGGAATATTAGGGTTTAATATCATATAATTATCATTAACTTTGCTAATTTAGCAATTAGGGTTCATTCTTTTGGTAATTAGGGTTACCAAATTATAATTAAATTTTCTAATTATCAAATTAGGGTTTAATAATTTAGTTTTTTTCCAAAATTAATAATTAGGATTTCTAGATTATAATTAGGGTTTGTCATATAACGCCATAATTGACCAACCATTATCAATACGAAAAAACAGTACATATTCATAGCACTGAAAAATTAAAATACAATTAATATTATATTATTATTCTCATACCTTGACAATAATCTAAAATTAGGGTTTGGATTCCATATCTGATTTATTCTTCATATTTAACCTTAACAATTAAGGTAAAATAATTAACTTAATAACTTATACTAAAAATTCATATAATAAAATAATTATTATAATTATTCTAAAAATTACTTCATATATTATTTAAATAATATATGCTTATATTTTCATGGAAAATAATTAATAAAAATATTTCTACCATAATTTTAATTATTATAAGAATATACTTTATAATAATCAAAAATTCTAAAATAAAATTATTTGTAAATATTTATCTAATAAATATATTTTTATTTACCACATAAATACACATACACATTATCTTGTACAAATCCTCATCCTTAAATAATAAAAAAAAAATTATACGCAAAATTTCTTATTTATTTATGTAGAAAATATCGGGTTGTTACATTCACCCTCCCTTATAAAGATTCCATCCCCGGAATCACCGTTTTAAAACCTATACATACACGGCACATAGCATACATAATAATCGCAAGTAAATCTCGATCAACTTTGATCGAACTGATCTTTAACTATTCACATAAAGCTTGTCTTTCTGATTAAACGGAAAAATTTGTTTCTAAAATAACTCAAATTCCTCCTCAAACTTTCTTTATAAAATAATTTACTATATATAGGAAAATCATGTATAAGAAAATAAAAGTCATACGAATAATACCTGGAGTTGCATTCGCGGTTGCTACAGTTTTCTTGAACGGACATGTCGAAGACTCCTTCGGTTGGTTTTGTTGGTTCATTTGTTGAAGTCAGTCCCGTTATCGCCAATGCCATGCTGCCTTTCCTCGTATTCGCATTCTTTGTGTCCCTTCTCCTTGGACAGTCTTTCACCTTATGCTCCTTTAATCCACAAATAAAACAACCACTATAAATTATTGGATTGGGGAAATTAGGAGAGATATGTCCCTCCTGCCCACACTTGTAGCACACATTCTTTCCTTTTAAACACTTTCTCGAATGATTCTTTCCACAATTTCTTCCATGCACAACTCGTTTCTTTCCATCTTCTGGCCTATTTTTCGTATTCCCAACATTATCACCTTTCCTATTTCCAGTTCTACTACAACTACTCCCTCCTTCAGCTTTAACTTGAGTTGTCTCCCACCAAAGATTCACCCCTCCTTTCGTTGTATAGGTGGCAAAAGCTATATGTTACCCCTCCGTTACCCTAGCTATCACAACCACTTCTACAGGGTTAGTTGGTCTTCTAAATCCTGACGGTTCATTTGTCTTGAAGTTTTTAAAGTTTGCCGATCGATTATCTGGCTGATTTCCTGCAGTTGGTAATCCATTCTGCATAGCTTGATCGTCTATATTCGTCAAATTCTGCATTGGGTCTGGTTGTCCTCCAGCTTTGTTGGCAGGTTCTTCTGTCCTGTGATTTTGTTTTTGTCTTGGCGGCATTATCTGATTAAATTATTCTTTATTAACTTACATTCTAAGATTTATCGTATACGTTTAGCATATAACACAAAAGATTTTACTCAAATAATCATGTACTCAAAATATTAGATTTTGAAAACCTGGTTTACTGAATTAATCAATACTCATATAATTAACTACTATCTTTTCACCAACTTATTTCATTAATCCCATAAACTCATATTTATATCACTTGATATATCATAGCACCTTTTGCTTTAATCATTTGCTATCCCATTGTGACTTAAAAGTCGGGAATCGCTGCCATAACTTATAAAAAAATTGAAAATTATTATCTTATACAAACATACATATCATATACATAACATAAAATCATATCTATTCAATTAATACTAGTACTACTTATTTCTTACGCCTCCAATAAGGATCAATTGCTTAGTAATCTGTCTATTCCCCTTATCCTCAATAATCCATTTACACCTAACTACATCTAGTTCGTCCAACTTACCATACATTGTGAGCTTAAGAACTCACCACAAACATACGAGTTTAGGAACTCGACATAGACCACATATTTTTTTTTCTATCAGTCATTCTATCATTCTAGGATCTGGTACTATACTTTCCAAAATAACCACCTCATGGAGGTAGCTTTCAATGTGAGCCTCTATTTCAGCTATTGGCTTTGATATTGGCTCGGTTATGGAGGTTGACTTCTTCTTTACGATTTAAGGGTATCCTAATCCTTTTTCACTTGACCTCTACACATATAAATTATCCTGATTAACATATAGTATACACACACAACACTTAAGAGTTTTATGTGAGTTATCTTTTATTTTGTTTGACGATGAATTTAGTCAATTCATCTCTTTTAAAACTCTATATGAGTTATTTATATTTTCAATATTTTCTGCTATTCTAAGGTTATAGTCTAAGGTCTAACCCACCTAAGGTTTTTAACCCTAAGCTCTGATACCAACTTGTGAGAACCCCAAACTCGGGTACTTGAAACCCGAACTCGATTCTTCACGATGTCATTTCTATGAGCGGAATAATACTAATAATAATAATAATAATAATATAAAAGATCAACTTAATTTACATAATTATCAGAGTCTAGCTCCCAAGTACGTAACCTTTAAACATTCATTACAACCCTTGATAGATAATATATATCATAACTGTTTTAATATCATCAAACTATTACATAACATAATTCGCTCATTCAGCAACCTTCCCTTTTTCTTTGTTCTTAGCAGAGCTCTCTAGTCGTTCGCACTTAGCTGAAAACATTTAAATTTAAGCAAGGATGAGCATTTGAGTGCCCAGCAAGTAATAGAAATTATATATATATAAGCTGAAAGGATTTAAATGTTTTCTTTGTACTATTCTTCTACAACCAGTCAATAGTTGTGAAGTATTCTAAATTGATAATAATAACATAACAACTCTCTTTCAAATTTTTGAAATTACATAATGACTATAACTGGGGTTATGGTGACATGCCATGAACATTGTTTTCAATTTCGATAGGGTAAGACAGAAATTCATCTGCAAACCGTCATAACTTACGGGCACGGGGGGTGATCAGCCCGTTATGCCCTGTATTGATCAATACTACATTGCTAGAACGATATTATCGTTCATCCTTTGTCCGCCGGAGCGCATAAAAATTTTCCCGTGTAGGGATGTTCATACCTGTCTGGGTTCTAAATCAAAAGTTTTATCTTGTCAACAATAATCTATAATTCAACATATATGTATACGGGTAATTGACAAAGGTATATCAACATGTGATTAAATACAATGATTATCCCAGTGGGGACACTTGTTTAACCATTTCTAGAAATTAACGAACAGAATATATATCTGAGTTACCATATACTAACATGTTGATATTCAAGGAGCTTATATAATAAAAGGTTAATAATCTGTACCATAATAATATAGTTTAGAAACATTCTTACTCACATCCATTGCATAAAGAAAATGCAAAGGTTAGATACTTGCCTGAAGTGCTGCTTACAACTTGTAATTAAGATCTTATCGCTTATCTCACGACCTAACATTAATAAGATTATTCGTTCGATTAGAACAACATACTATAACACATAACACTGCCTATTGCAGTCAGCACATACCCTAATCACATTGGCACATAGATTTAACAACCATTGAATCACAAATAATCACTTATCTAATCACATTATCTAAGTACAGATCAATTTCTGAAACATGTCGGTGTACCGACAACTTTATCGGGTAAATATCGAGTTTAAAACTCTATTCTGTAACTTAATATCAGTCATATTTTTTTAAATGACTTAATATAATTTTAAAACATTTATTATGATTTATCATAAATTTTCAAACATTGGAATCATATTTAAATGATTTAAATACTAATCAATTCTATTATCATTAATATTTAATTAGTATTAAACTATTAATGAAATCATTTCCAAAATATTAAAGTTATGTATAATAACTCAAAATATTTTTAAAGTATTAATATTACCCTTAAATGATTTTTAAAACATTTAAAATTATTTCTAAATAATTACCATTAATAATAAGGGATTAATGTTTCATTTATCCAAATATTAAAAGTCATTAAGTATAACTTAAAATATTTTTAATTCATTTATACCCCTTTTAAATGATTTTTAAATTAATAAAACCATTTATAAACTATTTATTTAATATAATTATTAAATAAATTTAATATCATTAGTAATAACTTAATAATTATTAATATTTAATTATTAATAAAATTATCCTTTAAATATTAAAAGTTATATTTTATAACTTAAAATATTTTTAAACACTTTATTTTCATTTAAAATAATTTTTAATATAATAAAATTATTTTTAATTAATTTATTTAATTCATTTAGTAAATAAATTAATTACCATTAATATCAATTTATTAATAAAATTTATCACAAAATATTAAAAGTCATTAAAAATAACTTAAAATATTTTCTTATATCATAATATAATTTTTAATGATTTTTCCAAAATTAAAATCATTTTTAAATAATTTATTTAATATTATAATTAAATAAATTAAATACTTTTGATATTTCAAAAATTTAAAATATTTATGAAATATATTTAAAATAATTAAAAACTAATTTTCGAAATTTAAAATAATTTTTTTATAATTTATTTTGTATTTTTAATAATTTAAAACTAATTTTTTTTCTATTTTTTTATTAATTTCCGGAAAATAGCATATTATCTGTCGCTAAAGACCACCTATAGCGACAGAACCGTCGCTATAGGTGTTCTTCATGTTCTTGGCCAAACCCAGAAATGCATTGTCAGTTGCTAAGGGGTCACGTTTGACCAACAATAATTCAGTGTGGAGTGTGATTCTGGACCAACTAAGCATTAGAGCGTGTAGTACTAGTGTAACACTTCAGGCTACAACAACAATCATGACCATACTACATAAACCGAACGAGATCTGGCCTTCCCAAAAACCTTGTCAGAGCTGTTCTTCATTTCTAGGTTTTCCAGAAATGAAGAACAATTCATATTGCCTTCTTTCGATCTTTATATCTTGCAACACATGAACGGGTTTCGTGATCTTAGGCTTTCAGGTTGTAGAACACATGTAAGTCTAGAGATCCATTACATAAAATCATATTAACAATAACAAAATAGCAAGATCTTGTCCGGTCAAACAAGGTCAGAAACCACGCTCATGAACTTTCTGGGTTACCCAGAAAGTTCATCCGTGGACTTTCTGCCTAGTTTGACCATCCTCTAAATCTCACACGTTTGTGATAAAAGTTATCTAAGAGTATTAATTTGTAGTATAACTACCACACTATAACTTTAATGCAACAAAAGAACTAAAACATACACACACTGACAGATCAAGACGGTCAAAGATGTTGTCAGGCCGGTTCTGGGCTGTTTCTGGGTTACCCAGAAACGCCTGGTCATGGCCGGTCAACTACGTTTGACCTTGAATATCTTGCTACCTAGACCAGATCTAAGTTTGATTTCAAGTTCAGATCACAGACCACATAAAATACTACAAATACAAACCTTCAAATATATGAAAACATAAACAGAAAGAGATCTACACGATCTGACATTTGACTGTCAGAAACATTTTAAAATTTGTCCAGATTTTTGAAAACACCAATTTCGTGTATTTAAATGTTATGGACTTGTAATATACCAACCCAGATCATTAAATTAGACTATAAACAACATCTTTTAACAACAAATTACAAGATCTAACAACAGATCATTGGAAAAATTTATGGTTAGGGTTTATACCTTTGATGAACAAATTTTTAATTTTGTGTTGCTGATTTGGTTATGGTGTTAGTGGGGCTTGATAATGGGACTGATATGCTACTGAAATTCAGAGGTTTGGGGCTTGAGAGAAACAAGGTGGATGTATTGGCTGATGTAGGTGACTTGTTGTTGTTATTTTGAGCACATGGGGTGGTTGAAGTGGTTCAACCACTCAACCTATTGTCAAAACCTATTTGTTAGCCAAAATAATGCATTAGGGGCAAAATGGTAAATTGATAACTTATTTAATGGCAAAATTGGAACTTGACAAACCCTAAGGTTTAGCACAAAATGAAGGATTTTCTCACTAAGGTTTACACAAAATAAAAATTAAATAAAAAATATTAAATAAATTTTAGTTTCTAAAATTTTGAAATTAGGATTTTCTAATTATGATTAATTATCTAATTACGCTATACAGGAACATTAGGGTTTAATATCATATAATTATCATTAACTTTGCTAATTTAGCAATTAGGGTTCATTCTTTTGGTAATTAGGGTTACCAAATTATAATTAGATTTTCTAATTATCAAATTAGGGTTTAATAATTTAGTTTTTTTCCAAAATTAATAATTAGGGTTTCTAGATTATAATTAGGGTTTGTCATATAACGCCATTATTGACCAATCATTATCAATACGAAAAAAACAGTACATATTCATAGCACTGAAAAATTAAAATATAATTAATATTATATTATTATTCGCATACCTTGACAATAATCAAAAATTAGGGTTTGGATTCCATATCTGATTTATTCTTCATATTTAACCTTAACAATTAAGGTAAAATAATTAACTTAATAACTTATACTAAAAATTCATATAATAAAATAATTATTATAATTATTCTAAAAATCACTTCATATATTATTTAAATAATATATGCTTATATTTTCATGGAAAATAATTAATAAAAATATTTCTACCATAATTTTAATTATTATAAGAATATACTTTATAATAATCAAAAATTCTAAAATAAAATTATTTGTAAATATTTATGTAATAAATATATTTTTATTTACCACATAAATACACATACACATTATCTTGTACAAATCCTCATCCTTAAATAATAAAAAAAAATTTATGCGCAAAATTTCTTATTTATTTATGTAGAAAATATCGGGTTGTTACATCAGAAATGTAAATAAAGCTGTAAAAGCGATCAACCGCCATGAAGTAAACTCCAGACGGGACAAAATGTAAAAAAAGCAGTAAAAACGGTCAACCGCCACGAAGTAAACTCCAGGAGGGATGAAATGTTAAAAAAGCTGTAAAAGGCCATGAAGTAAACTCCAGGCCTGACAGAAATGTAAATATATATATATATATATATATATATATATATATATATATATATATATAATAGCGGTAAACGCACCAGATGTAAAATTCAGGCTCAATTAAACAGAGTTTGATGGCAACAATATATATATATATATAAATATTTATATATATATAAACAATAAACGCTCCGGATGTAAAATTCAAGCTCATTGAACAGAGTTCGACAACAGTTTATATATATATATATATATATATATATATATATATATATATATATATATATATAAGTAAATAAACGCTCCGGATGTAAATTCAGGCTCAATTGAGGCATAACTCGATAATGTTAGTCCATATATATATAAATATATATAATATTTACAAACAGAAATAAAAGTCACGGACTGAAGTCTGGGCAAACACACGCAACACGACTCTCAACGTGAAGAACGGTGTGTGCAAGATGAAGAGAAATGCTTTAAAGTATGTAAGAAGGCTTACAGTGGACTGCCAAAGAAGACTTCAATAACTTGAAAGGGATGAACACTCGGCTCCCACCGGTAAACATATAACAATATATAAGCTCACAAGTGTTTAAAATGAGAAAGCACTCAGTTTATAGTGTGTGCAGAGAAAATTGGACAGGGCTTCCTCACCTTTTTTCTATGCAAAATGGCTGCCCCAAGCCCTCTATTTATAGAGGGGGGAGCCACAGGTGTACCTACGGCAGCTGCAGATGCACCTGTAGCTACCCGAGGTGCCCCGAGTTTCGCGAGTCCCGCTGTCTCAAAGTACGTGAACGCGTGCAACATGATGTCCGCTCAAACTTTCAGAACTTCAATCTGGGCATCCGATCGAGGTGTATAAGACCTTTTACGACATGCTGTTATCGAGAGCTACACAATGACATGGGATTAGAGGTTGTACGAAGTCAAAAAGATGGGACCATACCCTTGGTCTTCAAGCTTCAAATTCTATCCGGTGTGTTGTCTTGTGCAGTAGTCACTCGGGATTGGCGCTCTTTGGTTCCTGTAGGACATTTTTGTGTAGAATGTATGTATGTTGTTGTTGAGATGGCGCGATGTGGCATTGGGATGGTAAAATAATGGTTCTGCCCTTCACCGAGGTTATCTCCGATTTGAGCTGTGTTAGCGGTCGTTGCTCAAGGTTATCGCTGAGATTGAACTGCTGCAGGTGTTGACCATCCTCAAGGTTGTTTCTGAGATGTGCCTGACTTCCTGGGGTTATCTCCGGGCTTGTGGAATGAGTGCCTCGAGGCTTTTGTCGAGTGTTCTGAAGCTGTTTGCATGGATTTGAAACAAGCATTTTCGGGATTATCTCCGAAAATGCAACTGCATGCCTCGGGGTTATCTCCGAGGTTGACGATGTCTTTCCCGGTGTTGTTTCCAGGACTAAGACTGAGTATCTCGGGGTTATCTCCAAGATGACACGGTCTTCTCCGGTCTGATTTTCGGTATTTGAACTGCAGTCCTCGGGGTTATCTCCGAGGTTAAAACTAAAAACTCCCGGTGTTGTTTCCGAGGTAGAGGTTGAAACTTTCGGTGGTATCCGGGTCTGAACTGGATGTTTCGGGGTTATCTCCGAGATGGTAATACTAAATTTCCCAGGGTTGTCTCTAGGATTGAACTGAACTGTCTTCCAGGGTTATCTCTGAAAGACGATTCTGCCCTCCTGCAATGTTAGTAACAGGTATGCAGAAAAATTTTGAGAGTCTAAAGTAATCATGGCCAAGACAATAGGAGTGAAATTTCAAGAAGAGGAGAATCAACAATGATGGAAAGACGTCAGCACCAACACCCATTGATAAAGAAGGAGAACGACCACCGATCGTATGCTTCAAATGTGGAAGGGAGGGACACATCAGTCCAAACTGCACGAAGCAATCCAAAGCGTGTTATAATTGCGAAAAAGAAGGTCACCTAGCCTGATTTTATCGTACAGTAAAGTCAAGTCCAGCTAGGACGGAGGCACCAAAGGTCGTCCTAGAGAAGTCAAAGCATGTAGTTCAAGGGATAGCGTTTCTCGTAACCTCCCAAAAAGTGAGGAACCCGAACGAAGTCATCACGGGTAAACTAATCATAAACTCTAGCGATATCTATACCCTATTTGATACCGTTTCTATCCATTCTTTTATTTCTCCTACTTGCGCTCAATGATTAAATTTAACTCCGGAGAAATTAGACTTTGACTTATCTGTTGAAACTCCGTTGGGAGAAACCTTCATTACATCCACTATTTATAAGTCTTGTTTGATTCAAATCAGCAACCGCACGTTACCTGTCGATCTTATCTCTTTGAAAATACTTGCATTCAATGTGATTTTAGGAATTGATTGGTTAACTACTCATCATGCTAAAATTGATTATTTTCGTAAGGTTGTTAGTTTTCATATTCCTAACCAACCTATTATGCGAATTCAAGCAACCAAACCACTAAAGTCAATAACTGTCATATCAAGCCATAAAGCTATTCGTTTATTAAAAAATGGATGTCAAGCTTTCTTAGCTCATGTCACGGATTTAAACAAAAATATGTCAGATTTAAATGATATTTCTATTGTTAATAAATTTCCTGACGTATTCCCTGAAGAACTTCCTGGCCTACCCCCAGAGCGTGAAATCGAATTTTGTATCGACCTTGAACCCGATACAAAACCCATTTCCAAAGCCCCATATCAAATGGCTCCTATTAAACTTCAGGAGTTAAAGACCCAACTGCAGGAATTGTTAGACATCGGTTTCATTCATCCTAGTACGTCTCCTTGGGGTGCTCCTGTTCTATTCGTGAAGAAGAAAGATGGAAGTATGCGACTTTGTATTGGCTATTGGGAGTTGAATCATGTCACAATCAAAAATAGGTACCCGTTGCCACGCATTGATGACTTGTTTGATCAGTTGCAAGGAGCTAAATTCTTTTTAAAGATCGATCTTCGTTCCGAATATCATAAGTTGAAGATTAAAACTAATAACAATCCAAATACTGCTTTTAGAACTCGATACGGGCATTACGAATTCCTAGTCATGTCTTTTGAATTGACTAATGCTCATATTGCCTTCATGGATATGATGAACCGAGTATTCAAAGAATATTTGGATCATTTTGTAGTTATTTTTATTGATGACATCCTCATATACTCCAAAAGTCGTGAAGATCATGAGCAACACTTGAGGCTGATACTCCAAAAGCTTTGTGAAAATAAGTTGTATGCCAAGTTGAAGAAATGCAAGTTCTGGCTTGAGGAAGCAGCATTCCTTGGGCACGTGATATCAAATCACAGAATATATGTTGACCCAGCAAAGATTAAAGCAATACAAAGCTGGGAGCAACCTAAGTCAGTGACCGAAGTACGTAGCTTTCTCGGCTTAGCTGGTTATTATCAGAGATTAGTGGAAGAATTTTCTCGAATCGCTACTCCATTAACTCAGCTGACTCGAAAGAATACAAAATTCGGTTGGAGCGAGGAATGTGAGAAGAGTTTTCAAGAAATCAAGAGGAGACTTATTTCAGCACCTGTTCTGATAATACCATCTGGTTTAAAGGGATTTATCATATACAACGATGCTTTAGGCAAAGGGTTAGGATGTGTTCTCATGCAACATGGGAAAGTCATAGCTTATGCTTCACAACAGCTCAAAGAATATGAGAGGAATTATCCTACTCATGATCTAGAGTTGGCAGCTGTCGTTTTCGCGTTTAAAATCTGGAGGCATTACCTGTATGGAGAGAAAGTGGAGATCTATACAGACCATAAAAGCCTCAAATATTTTTTCACCCAAAAGGAGCTCAACATGCGGCAACGACGTTGGCTTGAGCTGTTAAAAATTACGATCATACCATTCAATACCATCCTAGAAAAGCGAATGTGGTAGCTGACGCATTGAGTAGAAGATCATATACGGGTACGAGTGCAATATTGTCAACGCAAAGGGCCATTTTGTATGACTTATAAAGGATGGAGATAGAGTTAAAGACTCCATGGGCCCACGTGATGATGACAAATATACGAGTAGAACCGACTTTAATTAATAAGGTTAAACATGCTCAAACCACAGACTTGGAGCTGATGCGTATGAGGAAGAAAGTACAAGAATGTGTTATCCCGGAAGCAAGAATCGATGAAGAAGAAATACATCGAGTCAACTCTAGACTTTGTGTTCCTAACGACTCTGACTTGAAGTATAAAATCACGATGGAAGCGCACAACACACCATTTACAAACCATCCTAGAAGTACCAAAATGTATCATGATCTTCGACAAACATTTTGGTGGAGCAATATGAAGAGAGAGATCGCGGAGTTTATCTCAAGGTGTTTAACGTGTCAACGAGTCAAGGCAGAGCATCAAGTGCCAAAAGGTCCATTGCAACCACTTAAAATTCCAGAATGGAAGTGGGAGCACATTACTATAGATTTCGTTACTGGTCTTCCCAAGATTTCTCAAGGTATAGATGCGATTTGGGTCATTGTTGATAGATTGACCAAGTCTGCTCATTTCTTACCTATACGAGAAACTTATACACTTGAACGTCTTGCTCGTATATACAAAAATGAGATTATAAGACTGCATGGTATGCCAGTATCCATAGTTTCTGATCGAGACCCAAGATTTAGTTCAGGATTTTGGATTAGTTTGCAAAAAGCTATGGGCGCGGATTTACAATTCAGTTCAGCATATCATCCTCAAACGGACGGGCAGTCGGAGAGGACTATTCAAACCTTGAAGATCTATTAAGACTCTGTGTTCTTGACTTCAAAGGAAGTTGGGACAAGTTCTTTCCATTGGTGGAATTCTTCTATAACAACTGTTATCAAGCAAGTATTGGCATGGCTCCATTTGAGGTGTTGTATGGACGTAAGTGTAGTTCTCTAGTATGCTGGAATGAGGTGGGTAAAGCAACATTGTTGGGTCCAGAATTGGTACACGTGACAACGGAAAATATCCAAATGATCAGGTAACGTATAAAAACCTCACAAGATCGACAAAAGAGTTATGCTGATCTTCATCAAAATGACGTGGAATTCAATGTGGGAGATCATGTGTTGTTACGTGTTCCTCCATGGAAAGGAGTTACAAGGTTTGGAAAGAGAGGAAAGCTCAATCCTCGATTCATTGGCCCATTCAAAATCCTCGATCGAGTAGGAACTGTGGCCTATAGACTCGCCTTACCGCCAAGTATGTCTCATGTTCATAACGTTTTTCACATATCTATGTTACATAAATATGTGACAGACCCGAACCACATTATTGAATTAGAATCAGACGAAATAGCGGAAGATTTAACGTATGAAGAGGTACCTGTTAAAATTTTGGATAAGAAGGATCATATTCTACATTCCAAGGTTATACCTCAAGTCAAAGTTTTGTGGAGAAACCACGATGTTGAGGAAATGACATGCGAGTTAGAATCTAAAATGAAGTCAAGGTATCCTCACCTCTTCGACATACTAGGTACGTACCCTAATTTCGAGGACGAAATTTCATAAGAAGGGGAGGATGTAAGACCCCAACTTTTATGAATAAAGATTAATTTTTCTCGAAATATATTTTTGAATATTATGGTGTAGATTTGATATAATGTTATAGTTGTGGGTACTATTTACAAATTTTGTAAAGTAAGCAAGTGGTTTTAAAATATTCGATTGGTCGGGGAATATTCGTTTCAACATAGAATATTCGTACGACGGCACAATCATTGGTGGACCCCACAACGGAAGTATTTTCGTAGTTAGAAAATGACAGAAATATCTTTTTATAAAAATAACGGCTAAAGTTTTACCATTAAACTATTGAAATACCCGGTGGTAAAAGTACAGTAATACGCGTGGTTGCATAGTAGCACACGGTATTGATTATTGATGCTTACGTGAGAAGTCACTCAGTTATACTCAATTATTGCTACAATAATTGTTGCATAATATCTCTCATATTATTGACTCAATTATTGTCACAGCATCATCTGCATAATATTTTATATTATTAAATCAATAATTGAGACGACAAAGTTATTCATATTATTATTTGCAATATTGACGATGTCTAAAAAGTTTTATCGAGGAGAGGTTTGGTCACCTAATTGCGCGCCAATAGGGAGAAATCCTTATCGAAAAGCCCTCTCTTTCCTAGGAATGATCTAGTTGTTAAATATTGTGAGTTATAATATTAATGATGAACAAGTTCGTATTGATTAAAGATGAAATTTATATTTCCATTGTGTTGAGATTATTAGTGTTAGTGGAAATCGACATTTATTTCGATAATAATTGATTTCTGGATGTTATATTGACCAATCGGGTAATTAATCGGATAAATGAGCAATTAATTGCTATTAGTTCATATGCATATAACTATTTGTTCACATGAATGGAACTATTGATTCGCATGCATGTACTATTAGGGGAGGTGGTGCAAGTTTGATAATACTTGTAGGACTAAATTAAAAATAGAGGAAAAGATGAAGGTACTATACTGTAATAATTCGAGCCCCAAAACGTGCAATTATCGAAACTATGTTTTCCTATAAATAGAAGCTCATTCTTCTTTTATTCTCACCAATTCACTAAGACTCATAAGATCAATTATAGAGAGAGAAGCTATAGAGAGAAAGAAGAAGAGTAGTATGCTTACTTCACTATTCCAGTATCCAGTCTTCTTCTAAGGTAAGAGATATTATTTTGTTCAGTATTCGTAAGAAATAATATTTTCGTCCATACTATGTAGTATGTGAGTAATATTATTTCATTTCGTATTCCTAATTCTACACTCATTCTGTTAAAGTATTGCTTCTATACTCCGTGAAATTAGTAGAATATCCTTGATATTTGCGCTTCATCCAGTTTCTTTTCATAGAAATATTATTCTGAGCATTCTTGATAATTATTGATTTTTTCATGCCGAAATACTATTCACGAGGTATTATTCACGGGATACTATTTACAAAGTATTATTCACTAATACTATTCACAAAGTACAATTCTCGGGTACTATTCACGGGATACTATTCATAAAGTATTATTCACCTGGAGTACTATTCATGACAAAAAATAATTTCTTTTCGGTTTAAATCATTTTTGATACAATATTATTCTTGAATTTTACTCCACAAAGCAGTATCATGTTGATAATTTGGACATTATTGAATTCTAGATAAATTAAATTATAAATCTTTAAAATTTTATCCTTTGTTTTCTTTTAATTAAATTCTTATATCATTGTCATCATCCTCATACTTATATTGTGATGAAAGTCATCTTTGGCTTACGTGCATAGATGGACTGTTGATAGGTATGATTATGACCAGGGATCATTCGGTATAATCATGACCCGTAATGTTGTAAATGATGTGGTAAAAGTCATCATTGGCCCGTAGTGCATTGATGGACAGTTGCTGGTATGATCATGACCAATTGTGAAAACACGAATATTCTTGGCCCGTAGTGCATGAATAATTTGTGGTTGTGATACTATTTATTGAGCTGAGTTTCAGTGATAAAATTGATGATAAACTTTTAAATCATAGAAGATAGTAGATATCATGCTCTATTTGACTCTTCTAATGGATTGTTCCGCTTGATGATAAAATAGTAGATATCTACTTGATGATAAAATTGCTTGTTCCGCTGCAGTTAAACTTGATGTTTATTGTATTTTATCAGTTTAACACTGTTGAAGGCTAACGATAATTTATTCTGCATTATCTTTGTCATAATATTTCTTACTGGGCTAGTTGAGCTCACCCTTTTGCTTTCATTATTCTCTTCAGGAAATGAAAACGTAGTCGGGACTTGTCGGGGAATAGAGTGACGGTCCGAGATGGTGGCTGTAGTAGTCCTCATAATTTTATAAAATAGTGTGATAATAATTGTAATGAGGACTCCATTTGAGTTTGAATACTGTCTACTAGACAATATTCGTGTAAAAACTCCCAGCTCATGTTGTATAATTAAGTTTGTATTTGTATTTTGTACCATGTATTTGGCGACTCAGAATGGGTGATGTATACCTATTTTGGGGGTGTCACAGATAGTCTATACTAACTTATCAGTCATATGGTAAGGCATAACAGAGCTTGATACATTTGCACATAAAGTCAGAACATGTATTGTACAATGTTTATCAAAACTAGTTTCCAAATCGTCAAGCTTTCTTTGAATACGCATACCAAACCAAGCTAAGATAACTTACTATGTTCAAAACAACATCTATTCATAAGTTAGAGTCATTTACATGCAAAATCTATTAACATAACATGCTCAGAATAACACAAAACCAACAAGATCAGTATTTAGGACAGGCAGCCGGCACGGCCGCGCGGTATTGTGCTATAGAAGTGGCGCGGTTGCACCACTTCGAGTAGAATCAAAAATTTTGGCTCTGCTTCTGTAGAGCCTTAACATAATATTGCTACTTCCTTCAACTAGACCAATTACATTACTTTTAAACATGTATATAAGCTCAGAAAACACATGAATGACAGTTACCAACCCAACTAGCAAGAATTCATGTATATTCAAACATTAATCAAAATTGAATTAAGAATGCAATATCATGTTATACCTTTGCTTTGAATTGGACAGAACTTCTTCTCAAATTCAAACTACTCCCTCACACTCTCTATAGCCACTAAGCAAGTAATCTCAGCAACATAGAAAATGAAGGGAAGTGCTCAATTTATAGAAAACTTACTGACCATGTCAAGCCATTATCCAAGAAATTAAACCATGGGATGGAAGAAGAATTCATTGGATTGAGAGAGTTTGGTGAAAAGATATCACCAACTTCATCTCTTCCACTCCCTTCTTCATCATCACAGCTATGCTTGCCTTCAATTACCGACTCTTGTTTGCGTACTTAGAGTTAAGCTACTGTGAAGCACTGTTTGGGTCACTCATACTGGGACAAGAAATTGTTCTGAGGTGTAGTAACGAATTATTTTCTAATACACTTTGGTTTTTTTCCCTTTTTTGGATTATAATCCCACATTTGATAACTAAATGTTGTTACAAAATGAAAAGTTAGGGAGTATATATGTAAACATATCATATAATCCATGTATATTAGTCTAGTCCAATTAATATTTATAACATGTATGGACTCAATTTAATTGGTCACTAATAATTCAATATCTCCTTAAAACTTTATTATTCTAATTAGATTCACTCATTGAAATAATTATAATTTCATAAGGTACATCTTTAATGCTTTCACACATACTTGTTGTCACATAAGTATTATTTATGTCATTTATAATTCCTTCCATTTTACTATATAGTTTCATATATTATACAGTCATACTAAAGTGTCACACTACACTTCCTTTTTAATGTAGGTACTATATATAATCACATATTGTGCACACATCAATTAAATGAATAATATAATTCTAATTATGTAAATTACTTTGCTCATTAGTATTATATTAATCACAATAACAATTAATTAATAATATAATATTAATTAATCATTCACTTCTTAATTTATTCATTCCTTAATTAAATTAAGTCACTTAAATTTCCATTCTCATGCCACACAAGGTATTTCACAAATCTCATCACAAACTCCATATTTTTTTCAATTTTTATTGTGACAACCCAAAAATTTATAAAATCTTGAATGATTAGAATAAAGGTTAAAGAATAAAACCTAGAAGAGAATTTAAGGATTTATTTAAAAATTTTAAGAAGAACCTATATAGTTCTTAATTGAATAAGCATAAAGTCGTTAGTTAATACAATTAACAATAAGGAAGGAGTAATTTAAAACTCAAAATTTGAGTTTGAGATAGAATTTTGAATCACGGACTGCTCGGTTGCGTCCGGAACGTCAAGTTTAGCCAAAAAGGACAATTAACATAAAATGTGTAAAAATTAACTTTTGGTCAAAGTCAACAGTTGACTTTTTATGGAGAAAAGTCAAAATTAGTGTGAGAAGTGAAATATGTTATGATTATGTGAATTATGTATATGATTAAATAAATATACATTATAAAATGTGAATACATTTATTTTGTATATAAAAGTGAATTAAGAATTGAATAACTTGAGAGGTTATAATATTGTAGAATATTAGTATATAACTATATACTAACATTAAGAGATTTATTTTATACATCTTAGTTAATTAATTTTATAACCTAATTATAGCAAGCCTAATTAGGTTAAGAAAATAAATGTGCATGAGTAAGGATTTATGTTATAATTGAGGAAATAAAAACCCTAATTAAATAATTAGGGAATGGTAATATTAGAAGTGTTGGAAGATGCTATTTTGTTATGGCCCAAAGAAATTAAATTAAAGCTCCAAAGAGATTAAATATGGTGGCCCAAGAGTTAGCCCAATCCATAAATTAAAAAGCCCAAGAGATTATATATGGAAAGCCCAAAACATTAAATGAGTGGCCCAACTTTTAGCCCAATTGAGAAGGGGTATTTTGGATCTTGTGTATCCTAAATATGAGATAAAAAGAAAACCAAACTTGGTAAATAATAGGCCACATGACCGGATATAGAAAAGAGGGAAAAGGAGGGAGGAATGTGGTTTAATTACTTTAGTGGTTCACCCACTCCTACCAACTCCTCCAATATGTCAACATTTTAATTTGTCAACACTTTGTTCATTCTTGTAAACAATCTCTTGGTAAGTAAGAAAGAGAGAGAATAGGTGGGAGCAAGGCCACATGGCCGGATGGTTTATGGAAGAGAAAAGGAGTGGAGCATGTGAAGATTACTAAAATAAAGCTATTTTAATTTTCTCTTTCATATCCTTCATCTAGCTAACCCCAAGAAAAACCAAATAGAGGGAGAGAGAAGTGAGGCTTCGGCATCCATAGAGGAGGAGGGAGAGTTTTCTTCAAATTCTCCTAACTCCATAGCCATCTTGGGAAGAAGAGGAAGAAAGGGAGCATGAAAAACCAAAGGTATAAACCCCTTTTTGTTTATGTAATTTTATTTTTTATTATTCATAATCAAATCTTGAATCTATATTTCTAAACTCAAAAACCATGTTTATACATGTTAATGAGTGTTTCATGTTTAGATTTTCTCATAGTGGGTGTTGATTTAGTTGGAAATCGAAAATAAAGAAAAGTGATTTTTCTAGTTTATAAGCCATAAAATTTATATGTACTTTGGATTTTCACCGTTTTTGATCTACACCTTCTTTTTGCGATCCGTAAAAGAGAGATGCTAGATATGTAAGTTATCTACTAAACTCAAGTGGTAGCACTAAAAAACTGTTGAGTACACAATCCATAGTGACTAATTTAGCAAAAATAGTTTCGTTGTTAAAAAGGAAAAACAGACTATTTTTGGACAGTCAAGAGTAGGGGCAGTATAGTCATTTTTTAGATATTCAAAAATTTTGAAAACATTTGGGAGGATAATATGATAAGTTTTCTAACATCTCCAAGTGGAATCACTGAAAAAGGAGTTGTAGATTTCCGTATGGAATATTTTTAACAAAGCACGAAAAATTGAAAAACGACAAAAAAACTACAGCCCAGAAATTTAAAAGGGCATTTTTGGCCACTTAATTTACGAGAAAAATTCCAGCCTTTTGGGACATGAAAATATATGGTATTAAGTACCTCCTGTCCAAAAATGAGCTCATTCCGACTTAAAATGACCCAGTTATGACTATTTTAATTTTTCTAATTTTCTGACGAAAACGGCTATAACCGGAGTTCTATAACTCCGATGGCCACGAAATTTAAACCAGAGTGTCACGTTAACACGTATAAGATTGTGTCAAAAGATGGAAATTTTCTAGAGTTGAGAATGATAGGGCTAATTTCTTAAGCTACGCACTAAAAATAATTTTTGAAAAATACCAAAGGAAGTTGGAAAATTATGGAAAAATACTTTTTGTGTATGAAATATATGTATATGTGTTTGAACAAAGGATAAAAAAATAATAAGCTGATTAGATATTTTCGTGAAAAAGATATGGAATCCAGCTTGCTGGATTGAGTAATTTGTGAATCCAGTTTGCTGGATTGGAAAATCTGATGAATCCAACTTGATGGATTGAAAAATAGTTTACTGAATTAAAAATATGTTGAATCCAGCTTGCTGGATTGTAATCTAGATGCTGTATTTGGAATCCAGGTTGCTGGATTTAGAATACAAGTGGCTGAATTAGTATTTGACTTATTAATGTTTAAAGAAGAACTTATAATATATAAGATTAGAGTGTTAAATCAAAATGTATATGATATAGTGATTAAAGAATTATCAAAGAATGATGATAATACTGATGTGTTAAGATGTTATCTAATATTTGATTAAGTGTTAGATAATTTATGGATAAAGAAATAGTATTAAGAGATACAAGGTATGTTATGCTGACTGAAAGATCAATCTTATACTGATAGGTCTTTCATCAAAGATTAAATTAGATTGCTTAGCGATAATCAGCGGTACAGGCAAGTTTCCCTAACTCAAACTTGAGTTGTATGTTCAAAGCATGTTAGTGAATATTTGTTGTTGATTATTCACGTCTATACTGATTATTGATTCGCACGTTGTGCATATTATAAATGTTCATCAGGTATGAAAGGTTGATCACCTTCATTACCATTTGGTTCAGTTAATCCGTTCATGTTCATGTTTGACCATTCATTTTTATTGACTTGGTCGTTCAGCTAAGAAAATTTGTTCATGCTCTTTCACAATGTTTATATTGTTGAATGTTAGCTAGCTTATTGTTCAATTCTTTCAATCATGATATATCCTCAAATAAATTTAAACTTGTTGGGCAAATTTGATGCTCACCCTTGCTATATCATGATAAAAAAATTTAGATTAAGATGAAAGCTCGAGTAAAGGCAAATGCAAAGTCCAAGATTAAGCTAATATGCAGTTAGAACTATTAATTTTGCTAATGCAAATGATATTGTAAACCTTTAAGATATTGAAGGTATGTATTAAGTTAAGGTTTTAAACCTTTGAAATTATGTGTAAAGGTTAATGAATAAACAAATTATATTTATATCTTCCGTAATAATTATAGAAATAATGTACTTAGGTAAAAAGTAACCAGATTTGGGGGCTATCACACTTATAAATTCAATTTGAATGAATTGAATTACTCATCTCACAATACATCAATATTTATATTCAATTAAATATTTATTTTCTTATTAATATCATTAATATTATTCACAAAATTCACGGTTCTTACATGAAACCCTAATTTTAGTTTTTGAAATTGTAAACCCTAATCGAGAATGTTAAACCCTAATTTGGGAACTCAAATGCTAAGTATCAAACCCTAAGGATTAAAAGTTATGTGATATATGTGAAATGACCAAATTACCCTTCGAATTGATGGGGAAATGACCAAAATACCCTTAGTAGGTACGAAATTACCAAAATGCCCTTTTACTTAACTTTTAAGTAAAAGATATTTCAAAAACTTGGTGAGTCACCACTTGAGCTTGCCAAGTGTTCCAAAACAACACCAATCAGCCAATAAGGCCAACTACCAACATTTGTGTCCATGGAATCAAAGATTAAAAAGTTAAAGTTAAGAAAATATCCTTACTTTATTTTCTAACTTAGCCAACTCTTTCTCTCTCTTAAACCCCAGAAATTTGGAGAGCAATTAAGTCCAAAGTTAAGCCAAGAACCACTCTTAGCAAGCCAAGATCAGATCATAAGGGCAGAATCAAAGATTGGAACAATAAAGGTATAAACCCTAATTCAAGCTAGATCCTTAAGATTTATGTAGATTATGTGTTTTGATTCTTAAATAAGTGTTATATGATGTTATTTAGTGATCTATGATGATACATCATGGATCCATAACATCTAAGTGCATGAAAATAGGAATTTTAGAAACTGACATGAACCCTAAAAATGAGGTCTGACAGTCAAATGTCAGAGCCTTTAGATCATTCTGTGTTTATTGTTTGAGGTTGTAAGTATATCATTGATATAGTATGCCATGAGGAGAGTACACTGGAAGTGGAATCAAGTCCATACTATGTCTAGATTCTAAGTTATTAATGGTCAACATTGGTTGACCAAGCACAGAAATAAAAATCTAGAAAACCCAAACTTCCCATAAATGTCTGACAAGCATTTTGCAGAGCCTAGATCTTGCAGTTGTTAAGTTTTTAAGCCATGAGAGTGTATAGCTTTTATACTCTGACATATGGACTACCAAACCATGACTGTAGAACACCTAAATCATCAACAAGATTAAAGTTATTAATGGTCAAAACTGGGTTGACCAACTGACTGGAATGAGTTTCTGGAAAACCCAAAAATCTTCAAGAATAGATTTTGGCTGGTACTTTGACTAAGCCAGATCTTGCTTCTGTGATGTTGTTAAGCTGCCTAAGTGTATTACTTTTGTACCTTGACATACATACTATACAAGTGTGACACTTTAACGCTTAATCAAAGCCTAGAATCCAAGTTATAAAGGCTAGAAAATGGACCCTTGACACTGTCTGAGTTTCTGGGTAACCCAGAAACTCAAGAACAGCTCTGACAGCTAGTTTGAGCTCTTATTTCTTAAAACATGTAATATTACATCAATACTACATAACTAATACACCCTCATGCCCAGAAATATCATGAACAAGAAATTACAAAGGGTCAAAGTAGGTACCAAAAT
This sequence comes from Panax notoginseng, assembly GCA_016801055.1. Lineage (NCBI taxonomy): Eukaryota > Viridiplantae > Streptophyta > Magnoliopsida > Apiales > Araliaceae > Panax > Panax notoginseng. The sequence goes on along the minus strand of CM029013.1, from coordinate 144,531,072 downwards.
ACTGACTTTGAATGTTCTTGAAGGCTCAAGAATACCTATAGCGACAGTTTAAATAAATATTTAATAATTTAATTAAAATAATTATGAAAATTTCATAATTGAGTTTTAAAAATTATTTTAAGTTATTAAAATTAACTTTTGCTCATTTGAGATATATATCATTAATATTTTAATTTATTTAAATTTTAATGATATTAAATTTATTTAATAATTGTATTAAATAAATTACTTAAAAATAATTTTAATATTTTAAAAATCATTTAAAATTATATTAAAGTGTTTAAAAATATTTTAAGTTATATTGAATGACTTTTAATATTTTGGTATGGATTTCATTAATAATTTAATATTAATGATAATAAATGTATTAAATAAATTATGTAAATATGGTTTTAATGTTTTAAAAATGATTTAAAGGTTTTAAAAATATTTTAAGTTATAAAATATAACTTTTAATATTTTAACATGAAATACATTAATATTTTAATATTAATGGCAGTTATTTAAGAATGATTTTAAATGTTTTAAAAATCATTTAAAGGTGATATTAAAATATTAAAAATATTCTGAGTTATAATAAATAACTTTTGATATTTTGAAAGGTATTTCATTAATATTTGTAAATTTATTAAATATTAATGATAAAGGAATTACTTGGTATTTAAATCATTTAAAAATAATATTATTGATTGAAAAATCATTATAAATGATAATAATTATTTGAAAATTATTATGAGCTACTGAAAAATGTTATGACAGATAATTAAAATATCTAAAATGATATTGAGGTAGTTAAGTAGAGTTTTATTTAAAATAACTCTATATTATCCGATAGGGCAATTGGGATGTCAAAATAGTACCGAAATCAAACCAGACTGAAATAGTTTGACTTGATATCGGGTCTTTTGTGTTTTAGCGATTGTTAGGGATATGTGCTTATATGTTTAAGTTATTTTATGACTGTGAATAGCAGTGATATATGTTATGATATTATTCTAATTAAGAGATCAATATTATCAATAATATGTCTTTCAGATGAAGCTAAATTAGATTGTGTAGCAGTAATCGACGGTACATGCAAGTTCCTATATTCTTTTATTGAGCAAGTTTCCTAACTCGAACTCGAGTTGTTATTATCAAGCATATTCGTGATTAATCATTGTTGATTATATCCCATCTTTTAATTATTGATACGCACGTTGTGCATGTTGTATATGTTCATCAGGTATGAAAGGTTGATCACCTTCATTACCATTTGGTTCAGTTATATTTGTTCATGTTCATTGTTGGCCATTCATTATTATTGACCCGGTCACTCAGTTATGGAAATTGTTTCATATTCTTTCACAATTATTATATTGTTGAAAGTTTGTCAGCTTATTATTCTTTTCAATCATGATATATCTTCATTTGAACTTAAACTTGTTGGGCAAACTTGTTGCTAACCCTTGCTATATCATGATAAATATTTTAGATTAAGACGAAACGTCGGACACAGGCAAAGGCAAAGACAAATTTCAGCATTGAATTATTGTGCAGTTAAAACTTGTAATAGTATTGGATGCTAATGGCATTGTATGTCAATTAGGATATTGAATTCATGTATTAAGCTAAGGTTACCGACCTTAATTAGGGATTATGTTGTAAAGTTATTGTATACACAATTTATATTTATATCTTCCGTAATAGTTATAAAAATGATGTACCAGGTTCGAGGTAAAAGGTACCTAGATTTGGGGGACGCCACAAATATAATTTTTTTAAAAAATAAAATATGAATGTAATTTGAAAAGGGGATATAATGAACATTATTTAATTATTAAAAATAATTAATATCACTTACAATGAATTCTATTATTATATTAATTTAATAAGTATAATACATTGCATCAAAAAAAAGTATGATATAAACATCAATAAAATGTAATCATTTTAATGTAATTAAATTTATGTTCAACGAATAGAAAAACACTCTTTAAATTAATAAATTATTAATTTATAGATTAAATAATAACTCTTTAAATTAATAAAAATTTTCAGTCCCAACAGTATTAATTTATAGAGGTTCTACTATATAGTAATCATGAACAGACAACATTTTCGTAGTTTTGTTATCATCCTCCATCCCCAAAACACATTAAAAGTAAAGAAAATATAGTAAAAAAATTTAAATTTTTTTTAGTGATTTCATAAAATTATATAAAATAGTAAGTATTTTTATTTTTTTATACTAACGGATCTCACTAAATAATATATTTATCTTTCATTTTATGTATTTTATTTTATTTTATTTTATTTTTTAAAGATTTTTTTATAATTTTAATTTTTAATATATTTATCATTCACTTTATATACTTTATTTAATCTTTATAAGAATATTTTTTTTATTTTGTAATTTTAATCATCTTTTAGGGACTATAAGTTACCGCTAGTTAGCGGTTATGGCTGGTAGACCTGACAAAATTGGCCCAAACCCGCGGGTCGGGCCAGGCCGGCTCGCCCGTCAAAAAACGGGCTTTGGGCCTCATTTTTTCAGCCCACAAAAATCCTGGCCTGTCAAAAGCCTGGCCCGACAATGGCCCAACCCGGTTGGGCTAGGCCCAAAAATATGTCAAAAATTGGTCATAAATCAACCTAGGCACCCGGGCCCGCCTGACCTGCCCGCCAAAAATCGGGCTTTGGGATTAACTTTTTTAGCCCACCAAAACCCGGGCCATTTTGGCCCGGTCCGACAAAAGCCCAGCCCGGTCCGTTTGCCAGATCTAGTGGCTGGTGCGTCCAAAAAGGACTCCTTAACCAATGGTTTTATTATTATTTAAGCAATTTTGCTTGTTTATCCATTTATTTATGTTTATTATTCCTTTTTTTCATAATTTCTTTTAACATAATTTGTAAAAAAATTAAATTATTATTTAGCAAAAGAAAATTAAATTATTACAATAATTCACAATTTAAAATAAAATTTGTAATATTAATACTTTTTAGATGTTCTTATTTATTTAATTTTATTGTATATAAATTTGACAAGAGTGATTAGCATGAATTGAACTTTGATCAATTGACCAATAAAGTGTCGACATGGGGTTAAATACTTTTTAAGTCACTGTACTTTACGTCAACTTATAAATGGGTCACTGAACTTTTTTTTCTTACAGTCAATTCACTGTACTCGATTTTTCTAACACAAAGTTAAAAAAATTGTTAAATACTTTGACTTTAACGGAAAAAGACAGCTAAACTGCTAAGTTGTCCAAAAAAAGTTGATGGGGCGTCCTTGTGTGACGTGGCAGTGATTATGTGGATTTGGAGGAAAAATTTTATGAAGAAAATGAAAAAAATATTTTAAAGTATAATATAAATTTAAAAATACGCCAAAAAACAAGAAAATAAATAAATAAATATATTTAATTATTTTTGTAATTAATATCAAATAAAATTTTATTTATAATTAAGCCATTTATAAAATACAAAATCTAAAAATATGCTAATTAAAATTAAGGGGAATGTGAAATATATTTGGGGGGAAATGAAAGAAAATTATAATAAAATTAAAAAATTTAGCAAAAAATACATGGTAGAAATTAAAAAATAAAAAGAGTTATTTAGTTATTTTTGTAATTAATAGAAAATGTTTTTTAATATAATTAATAACAAATATAATTGAGGAAATTATAAAAATTATAAAACTAAAAATATTTTCAAAATAAAAATCTTTTCAAATTCCGACATTAAAATTATAATTGAGATAATTTTTATTTAGTTTTATTTTTTTTGATAATACATGGCAATTATAATTGAGGCAATTCAATCACCACCACACACTTTCTCTCTCTTAACCATGAACCACCACCTTCATCCACCGCCGCCGTTGTCGTCGCCCCCCATTGACCTGAAAACCACCACCCAAATCATGAAACAAACCACCACAATCTTCACATCTCACTTCCACACGCTCCTCTTGTAAGACCCCAACTTTCATAAATAAAGATTAATTTTCTCGAAATATATTTTAGAATATTATGGTGTGAATTTGATATAATGTTATAGTTGTGGGTAATATTTATAAATTTTACAAAGTATGCAAGTTGTTATTAAATATTCGATTGGTCGAGGAATATTAGTGCGACGGCACAATCACTGGTGGACCCCACAACGGAATTATTGTCGGAGTTAGAAAACGACAGAAATATCTTTTTATAAAAATAACGGCAGAAGTTTTACCGTTAACTGTTGAAATACCCGGTGTTAAAAATATAGTAATACGCGTGGTTGCATAGTAACGCACGGTATTGATTATTGATGCTTACGTGAGAAGTCACTCAATTTTGTTCAATTATTGCTACAGTAATTGTTGCATAGTATCTCATGTTATTAATTCAATTATTGTCAATATTTTATATTATTAAATCAATAATGGAGATAACAAGTTATTCATATTATTATCTGTATAATTAACAATGTCTAGAAAGTTATGTCAAGAAAAGGAGTTTGGTCACCTAATTACGCGCCAATAGGGAGAAATTGAAAGTAGTATGCACACAAGCCAATCATATTTGATGATAAATCATATACTTTGTAACAATCTTATTCATTTATTAATAAAAAGTATTAATTTATTAAAGGCTTTTAATTATCTACATGATGTTATTTTATAATATGTGATAAACCCATAGTTTTAAGCAATACTTTTAGAATAATGATGATGATCATTCTAATGAGATCTAAATTCTTAAAAAGCTTAAAACTAAAATAGTTCCCAATCGTAGGATTACTAAATTGGGGATTAGTGAATCCGGATAGATTGGTACGTACGTTGTTTGCTCATTGGATGAGGATGATTGATCTCATGATCATTTGTGTGGAGACACTAAAGCAAGTATGCAGGTGATTATTAGAGAATAAGTTCACTGAACGTGGCTCGCTAAGAAATATCTAATGGAGTTTTACTTGCCTGTCAATAGAAATTCATGTAGTGATAGTAGTACAAGTGATTCTTGGACTTGATATCAACATAGTATCTTGTGTATGATGAGTTATACTTTGACTTATTCCTTAAGACCCTTAGGGTATATCAAAGGGTATGCTTGGGTATAATAAGTTGTACATGGAGATAATGTATGATCAATAAAGAATCTACCACTTCTAGTAAAAGAAGAGAAATGTCCTATGCGATTCGATAAATGACAACCCAATAGTCCTTGGTCAAGGCAGAATAAAATTAGAAAGAAGTTTCTAATTTGCATTATTTGGAGTTGTGCATTTAAGAGTCGAAATACATATAATTAAATAAAATAAGACTTGACAGCAATTCCGTGTCTTATATTTAATTGGGACATTGTATGGTGGAAGGATTGAATTATACGGTAACTATTTACTCAAATGTTCTTTTATGATTAATGTTGAAATCTATATTATCTGGAAAGTCGTTAATCGCTAGGGAGGCTTATTCCTATTGTAGAATAAATATTATTTATTTAAATAAATTAATAGTTTAATTTATTTATTTAAATAAGATTAAAATTGTTCTAATTGATTTATTCACATCCGATTTAATATGGAAAAGGGTCACACCATAAAAGGAAGAATAATTATTTAAGAAGCAAATGACATAATCGTAATAATAAGTTAAGTATATTTAATTTAATCTATGGTGATAGAATAAATTAAATAGCTTAATATTTATTATTTAATATTTTAGAAATATTAAATATAAATTAATAAGAGGAGTCTTATTATTATTATTACTATTATTATTATTTAATTCCTAAAGGAGTTTGGAAATTAATTAATAAAAGTACTCGCATTTATTCCTAATATGATTGGGAGCCTAATTAATTAAAGAAATTTAATTAATTAAAATAAAACCCAATTTCTTAATTTTTAAAGAGAGTTTTCCACATCTATAAATAAGAGGAGTCTTATTATGGGTAAGGGTGTTGTTGACTTTTTTACAACATGCGTGATTCTAATAGTTGGGAGAGTACATCTTTTTCTATGAGAGATAGAAAAACTAAGATTTTGCCAAACACCCATCTTCTTGAATCTTTCTTCTTCCTTGGTGGATCACATCTAGAGGCCAAATACTTGAGTGAGTAACGTTGATCAAAGGAAGGAACCAAAGCCGGTGGATTCAAGTTGAACGCGAAAAGGATTAGAGGTGAACTTGTACCTGAGGAAGCTCGAATCGTCAAGGGTATGATTCTTGTTCTTTATCTTTTCATTTAATTAATAATTGTGCATAAAGGATGATCCGGGTATATAGTTTGTAAAATTTTAAACTCTGATTTTTACATGTTTTCGCTTATTTTGTGCAATTTTATTGCGTCCATGAATATTACAAACCTAACAGAAATCCTTATCCGAAAGCCTCATCTTTTCTGGGAACGATCTGGTTATTAATATTGTGAGATATAATAATGATGAATAAATGTCGTTAAAAATATTGAGGGGATTTTTATGAAGTATTTGTTATAAATTTTGCTTATTATTTGGACCCCCGCTTACTCAATTTTCAAAATAGTGTGTGTTATGATTATGATATATATATATATATATATATACGATGAAAGTGACATTGGGGGGTGGGGGAATGATGTTAGTCACGGGGGGGGACTAAAATGGTGTATATATATAATATATATAAGTTGCCATTGAAATAAAGGAGATGCATGTGATATATATATATATATATATATATATATATATATATATATATATATATAAGTTGTCGTTGAATTGAGGGAGTATATATAATATATGTGAATAAGTTGCGTCTGAAGTTTTTTCCTTTCGCCCGTGATTCTGCAAATTATTTCGTCCAAAATTACTAAGCGTCCGTGATTTTTCTAAATTAAAATAGTATCCTTCCATTCTCCTATAAATAGGATGCTTAATTAGAATTGAAAATCACACCAGAATCGGAGAATTCTTCTTCTATAATATTGAGCGTATTTCTTTAGAGTTTAAGAAAGCTTTAAGCATAGAAAGCAGTATAAGTTTTCTTTAAGAATATCCCCACCCTACCAGTCGGAATACTCTTCTTTTTAAGGTAAGGGATATTATTTTTGTTCAATACTCGTAAGAAATAATATTTTCTTTCATACTTTATAGTATGTAAGTAATATTATTTCGTTTCAGATTTCGAATTCTACACTTATTTTGTTAAGTTTTGGCTTCTATACTCTATGAAATTAGTAAAATATCCTTGATATTTGCGCTTCATCCAGTATCTTTTCAAGGAAATATTATTCTAAGTATTTTTGATAAGTTTTAACTTTTTCATGTCGGAGTGCTATTCACAGAGTTACTATTCCCGAAGTACTATTTACGGGATACTATTCACTCAGTTATTATTCACCCGGGGTACTATTAATGACAAAAATTGATTTCTTTTCGGTCAAAATCATTTTTGATACAATATTATTCTTGAATTTTACTCCACAAAGCAGTATCATGTTGACAATTTGGACATTATTGAATTCTGGATAAATTAAATTATAAATCTTTAAAAATTTATCCTTTGCTTTCTTTTAATTGAATCTTTATATCATTGTCATCATCCTCATGTTTATATTGTGATGAAAGTCATTTGTGGCTTACGTGCATAGATGGACTATTGATTGATATGATTATGACCAAGGATTATTTGGTATAATCATGACCATAATATTACAAATAATGTGATAAAAGTCCTCATTGACCCGTAGTGCATTGATGGACTGTGACGCCCCCAAATCCGGGTATCTTTCAACCTGACAGATGGTGCTACAGTTCACACAAACATTCAATTAAAATGCCTCAAAAAAATGAATATGTCTTATATATATTCAAAATAATATTAACATTTATTCAGGTTCTTTATAACCGTTATATTTGTCCTTGTCATAATATCAAATATTATCATTATAAACCTATACTATTACATAAGTAATCTACGGGTTCGCCTTAGCCTTCCCTTTATCCTTGCCGGAGCCATTGGTCCGTTCAATCTTAGCTGCATTCATATGGTTCAAGCAAGAGTGAGCCTAACTAGCTCAGTAAGTACAACAATTCTAGTAAAATAGCATGCTTAAAACATAGGAATCGTATATATTCAATAACTGAACAATCGTTATGAAGTACTATTAATAAGTCAAAATAGCACTTCTTTTCATTCAAAACATTTTACAAAATAATATTCAATAAAATAACAATTCTGGTCCAAGACCATGATCATTTCATAAGTACTTTAAAAATGACATCCCGGCACGAAGTCCGTAAGTCCGGCATAGCTTACGAGCACGTCTAGGTGATCAGCATATAGTACTCTATGTTGATCAACACTACATTCATTAAACGTATGTACGTTTAAGTTGTGGCAACCTCACGTGCCTGTCGTTTGACGACAAAACAATTTAGCATACTCAGTCTCCTTTTGAAAACCACACCAATATTAGTTTGGTAAATCCTTGACAATACTTTGATAGATTATAAGAAATTCATCATATCATAAGTCTAACTGAAAGAATTGGCATTGACTTCATCAGACATTAACTCATGTGTAAGAATATATGAATCACAAAGTTTGTCCCGATTGAACTGGAACAAGGGTTAGAACACTTGCCTTCAGCGTCTGCTACAGTTATAAAATGTGCACTTTAAGTCTTTAAGGTCTCTACAGTAGATGATAATATCACATAACACATTAGGTCATAAACAACATACATGGTTCCTAAAGAATCTTACCCTTCTTCTCAATTTAATTACGTATTAGATTTGTTATTATTGGTTCCGACTTTCCATTACGTCGTTCTTACGTTCATATGCAATTGACTTACTTCAACCCTAAGTGATCATACTCAAGGTTTAAATATGTCTTAACAATGTTATATTAAGATCCTTAGTTAATTGTTAATCATTTATTATACATGCTACACATGTAACGCCTCGAAATTCGGTCTATCTTCACACCCGGATTTCGTACGTCACGAGTAGATCATTCATCCAACATACATCATTATATACTGAAATATAACGACATACACTCTCAAATCCCAGGTTCTAGAAACCTTATAACCTTTTTCATTACAAATAATAATAAATACATTATTCATTTCATTTTACAAGAGTGACTTTTATCCGCCACCAAGGATACATAATAGTTCATTAAACTAGTCTATAGTTTAGTTTTATCTTTCTATATTACAAGTCTTCATTTGATCTTCTCGCTCATTCACATTTTGAATGGCACTTCATCTGGATACCGTCAGCTTGATCTTTACGGGATCCTTAAGTTCTTCTAACATCGTTCGCTGAAAATGATTTTCATTTAAAGCAAGTGTGAGCATTCAATTGCTCAGTAAGTCATAACAGTTGAACAAACAACTTCAAGAGTTTAAACATTTCTTTAGAACTTCGATAACCGAACAAAGGTTATGAAGCAGCTTGAATAATAGGAATAATCTCGATTCCTATCAATTTAAAGCATTAGTTTCATTTACTTTGAAATACTTTCATTCCTCTACCTTTTTCCATACACATCCTGTCTGGCTAGAATCATTAGCACAGACTTAACAATAATGGTTCATGTATAAACAGAACATACTTGTATTGAACAGCTCAATCACAGAACAGTTCATCTCACAGAAATACCAAAGTGTTCACATTATGGCACAAGGCCTCATACATACTACCACCTTATACATACATCGCACATATGCACATAGACAAGACTTCTCAAGTTCAACATCTGAGAAGTTTAAGAAACTAGCATTAATTTAGAGTATGAATGAAGTTAGGAAACTTGCCTTACGCACAGCTACAGCTTACGCCGAACTGCTCAATCAACTTCCTATGTAACACATAAGGAGAAAACATAAACACCAATTAGTCATATACTTGACTTATGCATTGGTTTTACATAACTTTACTTCTTAGAGTTCGCGTTCTTACAACCTAAGTTTACGCGACCAACTTTCATTACCGGTTTACGGCTTTATGACATACGGAGATGTCTTACTCAAACGTTGATCATCTTTGATGATTTACATTCTTATCTTCTTCTTATAACTTCTCTAGGACTCAGCACACATCTCTTCTCTACTAGTAGTCCATATGGTACTCTGAGTGATTTCCCACAAACAACCAACAAACAAGTTCCCGTCTCATCTACACTACCATCACAGTGAGTTAGATCGGTTGCCAGTTTCGTATATACCTTCGCTCTCTGAAGGAATTATTTAGCCCAGCTCCCATATGTCAACCATCAAAGTTACGATTGTACCACAACCTAACTTTTCTTAACTTATACGAACTATTAACTATAATTTTCGATTAAGTCAATTTCTTATTCCTTACGGCTTTCAAACAACTAAATGACATACCTCAGGATTCATTCTTTATCCGACTCACATTCGGCTTTCATTAATCTTATTATCGTTCACTATGGCTTTCTTGATAATTCATATCCTATTTAATACTTTCGCTATCCATTACATGAACCTTAGGTTCATTACTCGTTCTTAGTGTCGAAGCCATATCGATCGTTGTATGCTAAAATCGATCGACCATCACAACAACGTTGCGTTCACAGCGTCTATACGCTTCACACTTATCTCTCATTATCATGACATAACATCGAAATGTTATTCATTACCCTCATCACTCAACGTCTAAGGAATCACAATTATAGCAATCCCTCACGTTCGTTCATCGCAACTACGGTCCCCAAACATCGGTTACGTAACCCGCGTTTATATTCTTTGTATTTTAATCTCGTTTAATCTTTCCGTTCAACCTTTACTAAAGATTTAAGTCATTTGCTTAAGTGTTATTTTAGGTGAACTATATGTTCATATTTTTTTCTTGCACATCCCCCAGTAATTGAGCACTTAAAATCTCATTACTGGGCCTTGCCATGCACCAGCGCTGCGGCGCCGCTCCCTTCCTTTCCTCTCGCGTTGGGGCGCGCCTACGTCACCCTCTTCCCCCGGTCTGGCGCTGCAGCGCCAAGCCCTTTGTTATCTCTCGCGCTGCGGCACCACTCGCCAGAAGTTTATTGCCGAGCTCGCGCTGTGGCGCCGATTCTCAAGGTTCAGCTGGCACTGAGGCGCCGAGCACAAAACCTAGAAAATATTTCTAAGTCTTTTATAAGCTTGAATTGCGCACTTCAAAATTTCATAACTTATTCGTTATAACTCGGAACGAGATCATTCCAAAGCCATTCTCTTCCTTATCTTACGTATTTCAATACCCCACAGACAGAACTTTATTCTGAATCCATTAATATTCCATTCGTTTGGCTGGATCTTCACCCTTTATTCATTTTTACGCTTTTAACGTTCTTCGCTCGTTCGTCCGTAATTCGATCATCCGAACTCGGAACTTGTTCGTTCTTGAGTCCACGACTCACATTTTCTACATTCTCTTTGTGAGGGCCCCGAATCCAAGGTCCCGAATCACCGTGGATCCAGTTCGATCATTCTAACACTATTACTATATTTGCGGAAGATATAAACATAAATTATTTATACAATACATATACTCACTATTCCCCAAGGTCGAGTAACCTTAACTTAATATACATTTCATAACTTACTTAACACATAATCTTAAAATACAACACTTATACAATTTAGCTGCACACATATCCTAACGCTGGAACTGTCTTTAACCTTTCCTTGTATCCGACGCATTCGTCTTAATCTGCAATGTTTATCAAGATATAGCAAGGGTGAGCATGAAAGTTGCCTAATAAGTTTAAATTCAATAATATAACGATATATCATGATTGAAAGAGTATGAACAATAAGCTGGCTATAATTCATCAATATAATTGAGAACTAGCACGAACAAACTTTGGACTGAACAAGTATTAAACATGAACAAATATATCTGAACCAACGGGTAATGAAGGTGATCAGCCTTTCATACCTGACTTATACATGTAATATGTACAGAGTACAATTCATGGCAACCAGCAATGATTAACCATAAGCTTATCTGAATGAAACACTCTTACTAGAGTTAAGTAAAACCAAACTTGCCTGAACCGTTGATTACCGCTACGCAATCTATATCGCTTTATCCGAAGACCTAATATTAGTAATATAGATCTCTAATATTAGAATAATATAATCACAATATAATACTATATATATATATATATATATATATATATATATATATATACAGAATAACCTAAACACAGAACATATAACCCTATCAGTCTATAACACACATAAGACTCAGTATCAAGTCAAACTATTGCAGTCTGAGTTGAACCCGACACAAAACTGACATCCCGACGGTCTAGTCGGAATTTTATCGAGTCTAAGTTCAATTAACTTTGACTAAACACTTAACAATTATCTCAGATAATTTTAATAACAGTCGAAATATTTTTCGTAAGCTCGTAATAATTTTTAAATAATTATTACTATTTATCGTGAATTTTTAATCATTAAAACTGTATTTATAAATACCACAATATTCTTTTATCATTAATATTTATTTATAATCAAATATTAATGAAACTCATCACATAATATCATAATATATTTATAATATCACAAAGTATTTTTAATACATTCAAATCATATTTATATGATTTTTAAACAGTTAAATTCATTATCTGATAATTACTATTAATATTAAAAATATTAATATTTTCATGACAAAATATCAAAAGTTATATCTTATAACTTAAAATATTTTTATAACACTTAAATCATTTTTATATGATTTATAAATCATTTATTCTATTTTTCTATAATTTATTTAATATAGTTATTAAATAAACTAATTATCATTAACATTAATTAATTAATGAATTTCATCACAAAATATTAAAAGTCACTGAAAATATCTTTAAATATTTTCTTATACCATAATATTATTTTTCATGATTTTTCATGAATTAAAATTATTTTTAAAATAATTTATTTAATATTATAATTAAATAAATTAAATACCATTTATATTCCAAAAATATTAAATATTTATGAAATATACTCTAATTAATTAAAAACTATTTTTCAGAATTTAAAATAATTTTTTTCAGAATTTATTTTGTATTTTTAATAATTAAAATTCTATTTTTAATTAATTTCTAAAAAATCAGAAAATAAATTAAATCGAAACCGTCGCTAAAGGCCCCTATAGCGACAGACCCGTCGCTATAGGTGTTCTTGGTGTATTCTAGAGCTGCCCAGATCTTCAAGTCAGACTTCGAGGGGCATGGTTTGACCGGCTTTTAATCTATGCTCGTGTTGATTTCTGGGAATCTACTGGGGTTACAATTGTAGTACGAATGTAATACTACATTAACCAACAAAAAAGATAGGTCATACAACATCACAATTAGCAGATCTGAGTCTTTAAAAACTCTGACAACGCTGTTCTTCATTTTTGGGTTTTTCAGAAATGAAGAACTGTCCAAGGGTGCTACCTTAGATCCTTGTATCCTCCAGTATAAGTAGTGTTTGTGTGATGTAATGGTTCATTTGTGTAGAGTACATATCAAAGTACAACTCCATAACCTTAACTCAACTTAACAATATCAAAAACGCAAGATCTGGACTGGTCAAACTAAGGGTCACAAACGGTTCTTGAAGATTCTGGGTTTTCTAGAATCTTCATTTGGCCAGTTGGTCAACGTGGTTTTGACCACGCTTAATTTTCATTATGCTAAGGCTCTGAGTAATCTAAAGGAATATATATGTAGTCCATATGTTAGGCTACAACCTTAAACAACAATCTGCCCAAAAATAACAACAAACAGTAAGATGAGAGCCGAACAAAACGTTGCCAGACAACACACTGAGTTTTGGGTTGCCCAGAAGCTTACTCCCGTGATCGGTCAACGCTGTTTGACCAATCATAACATGAAATCTAGACCCGATCTGACCATGATTCAAGTTGTAGATTAAAGATAACATGGCATACTACACATCTATATCATAAAACACAGAAAACATCTAATACACACGGATCTAGAGACACTGACATTGGCCTGTCAGACAACATTTTTAGGGTTCTTGACCAGTTTTGAAAAATTGATTTTCGTGCCTCTAGATGTTATGGATCCATGATCCAACAACCCAGATCACTTACTAACACCCTAATACACAACTTTAACCGACAAATTATAACATTTAACACAAGATCAAAGGATTTCGAAATTTAGGGTTCTTATACCTTTTGAGCTTTGATCCATGAATCTGACTTTGTGATCTGATCTAGGCTTGCTATGAAATGATCATGGCTTTAGTTTCACTCTTTCTCACTCTACTCCCGAATTTCTAGAGAGAGAAGGGCTTGGTAGAAAATGAAAAATGCAAGTGGTTTTCTCTCTCTTTAATCTTATAATTTGATATGATTCAATGTATTGGATTGCAATATATGGCTGGTAAATGACACATATCTAGGGCTAGGCTATTGGTTATTTCACCAACCCAATATCTTGCCAAGATTTGCAAGTTACCTTACTAAAAAATCCAAGAAGAGCATTATAGTCTTTTTGATTTCTAAATTAATGGCATAATGGTCATTGTCCCAAACCCTTATGGTTTAGGGTTTGGTTAGGGTTTAAGGTTTAGAAAAATTTAGGGTTTAGGGTTTAAAACCCTTAGGGTTTACAAATTTAATTTTCTAAAATTTTCAATTTATGATTCAAAAATAGAAAATTAATATTTCTAACTTATAATTAGAATTTACTAATTAATTAAAATTTCTTAAACATTACTTAAATCTTTCTAATTAGGATTAGTATTTCCTAATTACAATTGCTAATTAAGCAATTAGGGTCAAAATGGTCATTAGGGTTTATAACCCACAAACTAGGGTTTCTAATAGAAAATAAATTTTCTAAATTAGAAATTAAATTTCGTAATTAGATTAATGTTTTCTAATTACTAATAACTTGGAAATTAGGATTAATATTTCTTAATTAACATTAAAACTATTTAACTAACAATTAGGTTTTCCCTAATTATAAATTAGGATTCCCGAAATCGAAATTAGGGTTTTCAAAACCTATTTTAGGGTTTCTTGTAATTCGCTAGAATTTTCTAACCGAACGTTGACGTTCTTAATATATACCTAGGGTTTGTTACAGATATCGATTATCTGGTCAACCCTTGACCCTCACAACATACTGTACACATATACACAGAACATAATCACATATTTCCTTAATCCTGAATAATTCACCTAAATCCTTCACAGATTTTTGAAATCCTCAAAATTCCTTCTTAAAAATCTCAAACGCATACACTTATTTTCTGTCTAGGTTCTAATTTTGAACCTTAAATCAATTAATAAAAATTTTCTAAATTTTCTAAATTTTCGGGTTGTCACATTCACCCCTTCTTCTAAAAATTTTGTCCCCGAAATTTACCTTACACCATACTCCATACACCATACTGCTTACACCATTCACACACAGTATCACATGCTACCCAATACACCACTCACAAGAGTAAAAGTTTTCAAATTGTGCTGAAGGGTCATATAGACCATGAACTATTGAGGTTTATAGGTATTACTACCTGCTACCTATTTCAATTAAGAAAAAGGTACTCTACCCCTTACAAAGGTTAACAGTATGTCTGCAATCACGAAGAAGGTAAACTACCGTTGTTAGTACTTTAGGTGATCAGCCTATCGTACCCTTACGTCATGCATAACGTATTAATCATGTATAGCGAATATTTACGCTACTAGATTGGATTATTTATCCAAACAACTTAGTTTACCTCAGTCTTATCATAGGATTCCGCACCAAAACAATTTGGTTCGGGAAATTTTTTTCAATGAACACTTAGAGTTTTCATAAACTTTAGTCTAGCTGAATCGAATAGCGTAGACTCATATCAATAATTCAATTCGATCGAATTATTTAGGTGAAGCCAAACCCCGTTGGCAAATTAAAATTTTGAAAACATTTTCGAGAATGACATCATGATGTCGTACTGTATTAACAGTCCGTTTGAGGATGCCGTCATTGTATGACTTTGTCATAATACATCATATAATAGTGGAACAACGACTTTAGATCAAATTCACACTAAGTATTCCTGTATTTACAACTCCATCAAATTTTTATCATCTCTGCACCAGGTTACATGGTACCTGAGTGATAATTAAAATAAATTTTGATATTTTAAATCATTTGCGTCTAGCTGAAATAAGTAGCATAGACTATACTTTAAACCGTTTCAAAAATGAACAGCGAGTCCCTTCGTTACAGGTTGCGCTTCGGCGCGACTCTCCAGTAGGTCACAGCTTCATCCGGCCATGCTCGGCGTTGCGGCGTGGGCTATTTGGCCTTAGGCTGGAGCCACGGCGCCAGCTCTATGCACCAGAAAATTTTGACAGACTTTTAATTTTGTGAAACTCCCGGGTTCGTAACTTCTTCGTTATAAGTCCGAATTGGCTCGTTCAAGAGCCTACGGTTCACAAATTACATACTCTACGTGTTCATGCAAGAATTTTATCTATTTGACTTTATTAACTAAAAATTCACCTATTAGTCCATTTTTTTAACGAAAACGATAACATTCGTGAACGTTCAACGCTCGTTTCTTCATTCTAAGTCGAAATTCGATCATTTTTAAGTCCACAACTCTATAATGCCAAAAAAGACTTGTCTCCATCGAAAACCAACGTTTTCGAGTTCAAACGCAAAATCTGACTTCAAATCCGAGAATTTCACGAATTCGACGATTATCGTCCAATCGTGAGAATTCCGGTAAAATTCCATTACTTAGGATTTGTTCATCATTCTAAATAGATTCAATCCATTAATTAGACATCTTAACCTACATATTACAACAACTTATCTTTAAATTAGGTTACGGCTTATTCCTCATAAGTTCATAACTTAACAAATTATACAATACATGATTTCATTTCCTTATGACTTATTATTGATTTAAGTCATTTAAGCAGCATCCTTACATCTTAACATTCACACTATCTTCTTAAGGTCAACATATGACGAGTTCATCATTGTTCTTTGTAACGACCCCAAAATAGGTCCATTCCATCCAACCTATTCTGAGTCGCCAAATACATGGTACAGAAAATAACTACAACTTTATTACAACAATTGTCGTGCAAAATACAACAACATATATGTTGTGAGTTTGGATACAAATATATACCAACTGTGACTCTTATCCCAACCTTGGATAGCACGTCACAATGACACCTTACATAAAGGTATAGTCAAAAATTATTTTAGAAATTAGAATCTTTGGGAAGTGCTCAAAGAAACCTTCGTATATGGGAGCCCATGCATCTAAGTTATGATAGATATCATATGGCCACAGAATTATCCTTGGTTGACCCAATAGACCCCAAAGAAAAACGAGAAGTTTACTAGTATATTCTTCCCAATGGTGAGTCTTCTCTTGACTTATCATTATCTCCACTTTTCTAATTGAGAATTATACTTCAAACAAACACCAAGATTATATAGGTAGTACTCGTAAATATACTCAGCAAGTGGATGAGCACAATCCTGTTTTATGATGACACGAGGTTGTATGTCATTAGACATCTTGTATGATAGTGGCAAAACACCCTTCCAACGTTGGGTTCGCTTCACCCTAGACGATTCACCAAATATAACCCCTAAATGATGACCACCGTTCTATTCCCCTGTTACCCCCGCTCGACCCAGCTACACTCTTATTACCTGAAAGGAATTGTGAAACAGAAGGGTGAGCACAACTAGCCCAGTAAAGAATATCATGACTAAAGATAAATAAATTATCAATAGCCTTCAACAAAATTAAATCAGAGATTTAGAACATATGGTAGATGATAAAAATTTTCAACCATAGTTGCAGTGGAACGAGCAAACCATTAGAAGAGTCAAATAGACTATAAAGTCTATTATCTTCTCCACGTTAAAAATTCACCAACAATATTTTATCCCTGTAATATCAATCAACAATTCCTGTCCACAATCACGTGTATAACTCATAATCGTAATTGTAGTTCTAAATTCACTTTCTCATCCAAGACAAAGATAATTTTCATCACCTGAAACATCAAACATCATGGTTATACCAAATCACAGTTCATGTTCATAATCATACTAATAAATTCATCTTTGCACTATGGCCCAATGATACTCATCAACAAGTCATCTTTGCACTACATGCCAAAGATATTCAACAACAGATCATCTTTGCATTACGAGCCAAAGATATTAATCAACAACTCATCTTTGCACTACAGGCCAAAGATATTCAACAACAAGTCATCTTTGCATTACGAGCCAAAGATATTCATCAATAAATCATCTTTGCACTACAGGCCAAAGATATTCCTCAACAGTTCATATTTGCACTACAGGCCAAATATATTCATATCTCAAAGAATTATATAATCATTTTAGAATTTATATAAACAATAATTATAACCATGTTAATCAATTCATCTTTACACTTAAGCTAAAGATATTCAATTATAAATTCAATGGTCATGATCATACCAGTTAACAATTCATCTTTGCACTACAGGCCAAAGATATTCCTCAGTCACGATCATACCAATAATTTACCCATCTTTACACTCAAATGAAAGAGAAATTCAACATCAAGGTTATAAAAATGTAATATATGATAATAAAAATAATATTATCAACAACTGCATTTATTTTCAAGAGCAACAATCATAAATCAATGATAATTTGGTCAGAAAAAGAAACTAATTTTTGTCGTGAATAGTACCCGTGAATAGTAACTCGTGAATAGTAAATCGTGAGTAGTAACTCGACACAAAAAGGTAAAAATTCCACAATAACATCCATACCAATATTTCGGTATAATGATATTGAAATAACGTTTCTTAAACTTATAAACAATTTATTTTAATTGTTTACACTTTACTAAATAATACATTTAATCATTCTAAAATGCCAAACTCATAAGATTTCATCATCAATAACCAAAACCCTCATCATAAATCTGCATATAACTCATGAATGATTCTCAAGCCATAAAATCATATTTTCCAATTTTCTTACTTCACAAAATATATTTAATTCATTTACTCATAACTAGACTATTTTTATGAAAAATACCAAATCAGTTCCAAAAATATTTCTTTTTTTGGAATTTATCATAATATAGTCCCATAGTGAACATATATTTTTCTCAGAATTTTTAAAAGTTATTTACTATTTTTCATATGGCCAAAACAGCCGAATATTTAGACATTTATCAAAAATTGTACTTTTATCTAAAAATTCTAAAATTTACAGAGTATACTCCTATCATATACATGTACTCCCAATAAAAATTTTATCAATTTTGGAGTTAACCACAAGGAGTTATAAGCGGTTACTTTTAAAATAGTCGTTTCCCGTAAAATTCATAACTCTTAATCTATACATCCAAAAATCACCATTTTTGGACACAATCAATAAAACTCAGCAAAATATCATTTCAAATTTTTCCAGAATTTTCTGAATATCAGAAGAATTACGAATTGAAAAACATAATAACTCTTAAAATTCCTTACTATCCCTTACCTCAAAAGAGCAGTACTTCTGATCGGTATAAGGCTGAAGAAAACTTGCACTGATGAATAGAAACTCACAAATTATCTAAATACTCACAAAATATGCTTCATAATATAGAGAGAGAAAGAGAGAAAGCTTATGTTTCTGGTGTGATTTTTAATTCTAACTTAGCCCTCTATTTATAGGAAAATGTTAGCACGCCGAAGCAGACTTAACCTGCAACCTGATGGCTTTACCTGCTACTATTCCCACCCACCACATTTGAATAAAAATCTCAGCACATTTCTTCACCAACCAAGAATGGGATCCACCAATTCTAGAATTTTCCACCAAAATGATTAACTCCGAAAATTCAACAATTTCTGAACCAGTCATCTCGTAAAATTCATAACAAATCATACGTTCATTTTTAACGGTTCAAAATTTGTGGACATATACTCAACTTATATATGTATAACATATCCAAATATTACCACGATCCAACGGTCGGATTAAAAATTATAACCCTCGCAAAATATCTCAAAAACCCTATTTTGATTTTCAATACCTCCTTTCCGACAAAAATACAGATAAAACACCTCAACATTAACTCCTTCATTTTTAACCACAAAAATATATCCCTCATTTATATCCACATAAAATAAATATTTCCTTATCATATGAATCAATAATTAATTATTCACAAATAATATTACAGAATCATATTTATGACAGCCAGGTCGTTCCCAGGAAAGAGGGGTCTTTCCAATAAGAATTTCTCCTTACTGGCGCGCAATTAGATGACCAAACCTCTCCTTAGACAGAACTTTCTAGACATTGCTAATAATGTTATCTAATAATATTATTCAAATAATATGAATTATTGATCTGATAATGAGAAATACTGTGCAGTGATAATTATTGCAACAACAATAATATAAAATATCAATGTAGCAATTATTGAATCAATAAAATAAAATATTGAACAATAATTACTGTGACAATTATTCAGTAGTGCCTTCTTACGTAAGAATCAATAATTGGTGCAATACCGTGTGCTACTGTGCAATAACGCGTATTACTGTATTTTAACCACCGAGTATTCCAACAGTGTTAACGGTAACAACTACGTCGTTATTTGTAAAAACTCAAATTTGTCGTTTTCTTCATCTGACAGTTATTCTGTTATGGGGCCCACAAATGGCTGCGCCGTTTGTACGAATATTTCCTGACAGAAAGAATATTCCACGACCAAACGAATATTCCCCGACAACAATGATTATTTTATAACCACTTGTTTATTTTGAAAAATTTTACATTTCACCCATAACTTTAATTTTTTATCAATTTAACCATTTACTAAATTGTAATTATAAGAAAAATTGAATACTTTTATTTCATAAAATTTGGGGTCTTACATTCTTCATGATTTTATAACTTATTTAGATTTGAATTTCTTATTCCTTACTTATTTGGCTTAAGTTCATTGCTTATCCAATCTTTTATGGAGTCTTAAAATACATATTCATTAAGTTACACTTTTCTTATCACCCTACAATTGTAGAGATGGAAGTTATAAGATCATAAGATCATTACCTTAGATGACTAGCTTCCTTCTTCTTGAAATTTAACAAAGGATGTTTGGACTTATAAGTGCTTATTCTCTCTAACCAATAAGTTGTTTTGTAAGGAAGTTGTTGGATGAAATTTGAACAAACAAAATTGATTTGTGAGCTTGCTATTTATAGAGCATCCAAGGTTAGGGCAAATAGGTCATTAAGACCTTCCACCTCCTTAACAAACCTCCTTACTATTCCTTCCTTAATTCCCAAGTATACTTGCTCCCTACATCAAATACTTGGCCACCACATAAAGGTCTTGGTTACCAAGTTCACCAATGGGTTGCCCCATGGATCCAACTTTACCCATTGGATCATTGATTGGGCTTAGTTTTAGTTATTTTAGTTTATTCCTTTGGGCTTGCAATAATTTGCTTTGGGCTTACATTAATAAATACTTAGACTTAGCATTATTATCCCTTGGGTTTGTCCCTTAAAACTTATTGGACTTGCACTTTATACAAAATCCCACAATTCCATTTTATTAGACTTTAAATCCTTAACATTCTCAAATTAAGTCTGCAGGCGAAATATTACGTTTTCCATATTTGAATTATTAATACATAATCCATCTCACCTTGATATTATAACGTTACGTATTTCTCGGAAGTTCAAAAATAATTCCCGAGCGGAAAACGATGAATAGTATTTTTTGGAAAATTTCTAGAAAAACTTTTATTTTCGTCTTGAAAATTTAAACACTTAAATTCCTTTACGTAGTTAAAATACTACGACGTTCCGACGTTTCTAGATTATAGAACGACATTCATTCTACTAACACATAAGAATAATCAATAAGAGAATTTTATTCATTATTTAATTATTCAAAAGTATTTTACAAAGAATCCGAATTTCTCGATCGTTACATGGACAGTTGTTGGCATGATCATGACTATTGGTGAAAACATGAATATCATTGGCCCGTAGTGCATGGATAATTCGTGGTCGTGATACTAATGAATATCATTGGCCTGTAGTGTAGGGATGATTCGATGATGTGGATTATTTATTAAGCTGAGTCTCAGTGATAAAATTGATGATAAAATTTTTTAAATCATAGAAGATAGTAGATATCATGCTCTACTTGACTCTTCTAATGGATTGCTTGTTCCGCTGCAGTTAAACTTGATGTTTATTATATTTTATTAGTTTAGCACTGTTGAAGGCTAACGATAATTTATTCTGCATTATCTTAGTCATAATATTTCTTGCTGGGCTAATTGAGCTCACCCTTTTCTTTCATTGTTCTCTTTGGGAAATGAGAATATAGCTGGGACTAGTTGGGAAACGGAGTGACGGTCCAGATGGTTGCATTAGTAGTTCTCACTATTCTGTGAAATAGTGTGATAATAATTGTAATGAGGACTTATTTTGAGTTTGAATACTGTCTAGAAGACAATATTTGTATTAAAACTCATAACTTATGTTTTGTCATATTCTACACGACACTTAACAGTTGTATAAATTAAGTTTGTATTTAAACTATGTACCATGTATTTGGATAATGTATACTTATTTTTGGGGCGTCACAGTTGGTATCAAAGCTTAGGGATATGATCCCTAGCTGAGACATGAGACTAGAACTAGGGGGAGAGACGGGAAATCCTTCGCTAGTATGACTTACCTAAGCTTATTTGTTATTTAATTGGTCGGTCAGAATATAGGGGTATTATGTGGTATGTCAATTAACCCTTATTTTGTGGCAGTATTTGAAAATGGCATCTAAAAATGTTAAGATAAGCAATGGAGCACAGGAGACCGTTAAGTCACCACAGATCAATAATGTAAGACCTCGAATTTTATGAAATAAAAGTATTCAATTTTTCTTATAATTACTATTTAGTAAATGGTTAAATTGATAAATGTTAAAGTTAAGGGTGATATATGAATTTTTTTTCAAAATACACAAGTGGTTATAAAATATTCATTGTTGTCGGGGAATATTCGTTTGGTCGTGGAATATTCTTTCTGTCGGGAAATATTCGTACGACGGCGCAGCCATTTATGGGCCCCAAAACAGAATAACTGTCGGATGAAGAAAACGATAAATTTGAGTTTTTACAAATAACGGCGTAGTTGTTACCGTTAACACTGTTGGAATACCCGATGGTTAAAATACAGTAATACGCGTTATTGCACAGTAGCACACGGTATTGTACAGTATTTTTGAAATTATTGATTCTTACGTAAGAAGGCACTACTCAATAATTGTTACAGTAATTACTGTTTAATATTTTATTTTATTGATTCAATAATTGCTACGTTGAAATTTTATATTATTGTTGTTCAATAATTGTCACTGCACAGTATTTCCCATTATGAGATCAATAATTCATATTATTTGAATAATAATATTAGATAACATTATTGGCAATGTCTAGAAAGTTCTGTCTAAGTAGAGGTCTGGTCACCTAATTGCGCGCCAGTAAGGAGAAATTCTTATTGGAAAGCCCCCTCTTTCCTGGGAACGGCCTGGTTGTCATAAATGTGATTCTGTAATATTATCTGTGAATAATTAATTATTGATTCATATGATAAGGAAATATTTATTTTATGTGGATATAAATGATGGATATATTTTTGTTGTTAAAAATGAAGGAGTTAATGTTGAGGTGTTTTATCTGTATTTTTGTCGGAACGGAGGTATTGAAAATCAAATTAGGGTTTTTGAGATATTTTGCGAGGGTTATAATTTTTAATCCGACCGTTGGATCGTGGTAATATTTGGATATGTTATACATATATAAGTTGAGTATATGTCCACAAATTTTGAACCGTTAAAAATGAACGTATGATTTGTTATGAATTTTACGAGATGACTGGTTCAAAAATTGTTGAATTTTCAGAGTTAATCATTTTGGTGGAAAATTCTAGAAATGGTGGGTCCCACTCTTGGTTGGTGAAGAAATGTGCTAAGATTTTTATTCAAATGTGGTGGGTGGGAATAGTAGCAGGTAAAGCCATCAGGTTACAGGTTAAGTCTGCTTCGGCGTGCTAACATTTTCCTATAAATAGAGGGCTAAGTTAGAATTGAAAATCACACCAGAATTCATAAGTTTTCTCTCTTTTTCTCTCTAGATTATCGAGTGTATTTTGTGAGTATTTAGATACTTGGTGAGTTGTTATTCATCAGTGCAAGTTTCTTTCAGCGTCATATTCGATATCCAGTCAGAAGTGCTGCTCTTTTGAGATAAGGGATAGTAAGGGATAGTAAGGGATTTTAAGGGTTATTATATTTTTCAGTTTGTACTTCTTCCAACCTTCAGAAAATTCTGGAAAAATTTGAAATGATATTTTGATGAGTTTTATTGATTGTGTCCAAAAATGGTAATTTTTGGATGTATAGATTAAGAGTTATGAATTTTATGAGAAAAGACTATTTTAAAAGTAACCGCTTATAACTCCTTGTGGTTAACTCCAAAATTGGTGAAATTTTTATTGAGAGTACATGTATATGATAGAAGTATACTCTATAAATTTCAGAATTTTTAGATAAAAGTACAAGTTTTGATAAATATCTAATTATTCTGTTGTTTTGGCCATATGAAAAATAGTAAATGAGTTTTAAAAATTCTGAGAAAAATATATGTTCACTATGAGACTATATTCTGCTAAATCCCAGAAAAGAAATATTTTTGGAACTGATTTGGTATTTTTCATGAAAATGGACTAGTTATGAGTAAATGAATTAAATATGTTATGTGAAGTAAGAAAATTAGAAAATAGGATTTTATGGCTTGAGAATCCTATATGAGGTATATGCAGATTTTTGATGAGAGTTTTGGTTATTGGTAATGAAATCTTATGAGTTTGGCAATTTAGGATGATTAAATGCATTATTTAGTAAAGTGTAAATAATTAAAATAAATTATTTATAAGCTTAAGAAATATTATTCTTTCAATATCATTATACCGAAATATTGGTATGAATTTTATTGTGGAATTTCTACTTTTTTCATGTCGAGTTACTATTTATGAATTACTATTCACGAGTTACTATTCATGAGTTACTATTCATGAGTTACTATTCACGACAAAATTGGTTTCTTTTTCTGACCAAATTATAGTTGATTTATGAATATTACTCTTGAGATTAAATCTATATGTTGATTATATTAATTTTATTATCATATATAACATTTTTATAACCCTAATGATGATATTTCTCTTTGACTTGAGTGTAAAGATGGGTAGATTTTTGGTATGATCAAGACTATGGGTTCCATTTGGCCAATAGTGCAAAGTTGAATTGTTGACTGGTATGATCATGACCATTGAATTTATAATTGAATATCTTTAGCTTAAGTGCAAAGGTGAATTGATCAACATGGTTATAACTATTATTTATATAAATTCTAAAATGATTATATATTTCTTTGAGATATTAATATATTTGGCCTGTAGTGCAAATATAAACTGTTGATGAATATATTTGGCCTGTAGTGCAAATATGAATTGTTGTTAAATATCTTTGGCCTGTAGTGCAAAGATAAACTGGTGATGAATATCTTTGGCCCATAGTGCAAAGATGACCTGTGGTTGAATATCTTTGGCCAGTAGTGCAAAGATGAATTGTTGATGAATATCTTGGGCCCGTAGTGCAAAGATGACATGTTATTGAATATCTTTGGCCGTAGTGCAAAGATGAAGTTATTAGTATGATTATGAACAGGAAATGTGATTTGGTGTAACCATAATCTTTGATGTCTCAGGTAAAGATAGGTGATGAAAATTATCTTCGTCCTGGATGAGAAGAGAAATTTAGAACTACAATTATGATTATGATTTATTCATATGATTGTGGACCAAAATTGTTAATTGATGTTACAGGGATAAAAAATTGTTGGTGGATTTTTAACGTGGAGAAGATAATAGACTTTGTAGTCTATTTGACTCTTCTAATGGATTGCTCGTTCCGCTGCAACTATGGTTGAAATTTTTATCATCTACCATATGTTCTAAATCTCTAATTTAATTCTGTTGAAGGCTATTGATAACTTATTTATCTTTAGTCATGATATTCTTTACTGGGCTAGTTGTGCTCACCCTTCTGTTTCACAATTCCTTTCAGGTAATAAGAGTGTAGCTGGGTCGAGCGGGGGTAACAGGAGAATAGAACGGTGGTCATCATTTAGTAGTTATATTTGGTGAATCATCTAGGGTGAAGCGAACCCAACGTTGGAAGGTGTTTTGCCACTATCATACAAGATGTCTAATGACATACAACCTCGTGTCATCATAAGACAGGATTGTGCTCATCCACTTGCTGAGTATATTTACGAGCACTACCTATATAATCTTGGTGTTTGTTTGAAGTATAATTCTCAATTAGAGACAGTGGAGATAATGATAAGTTAAGAGAAGACTCACCATTGGGAAGAATATGATAGTAATATTCTCATTTTTCTTTGGGGTATATTGGGTCAACCAAGGATAATTCTGTGGCCATATGATATCTATCACAACCTAGAAGCTTGGCCTCCCATGTACAAAGGTTTCCTTGAGCACTTCCCAAAGATTCTAATTTCTAAAACAGTTTTTGACTATACCTTTATGTAAGGTGTCATTGTGAGGCGCTGTCCACGGTTGGGATATGAGTCACATTTGGTATATATTTGTATCCAAACTCACAGCATATGTGTTGTGGTATTTTGCACGACAATTGTTGTAATAAAGTTGTAGTTATTTTCTGTACCATGTATTTGGCGACTCAGAATAGGTTGGATGGAATGGACCTATTTTGGGGTTGTCACAAATAACCAGGATAATGTGCATCAGGAAGGCAATAATCCTCAGGTGAACAACAACACTGACCAAATGGCGAACGATGTAATATTTAGGAGATTTCTATAATTCGTGCAACATCAGGCAAGAGAGACTCCTGTTCAAAATGTAGGTGGAAACACTGACAACTCTCGGACGGTCACCGCTAAGCAGTTCAAGGAGGTGGGACCACCGGAGTTTTTGAGAGAGCCAAAACCACTTAAGGCAGAGACATGGATAAAGCAGATCACCAAGATATTTGATGCATTGGGATGCTCCAAGGAGTAAGCAAAAGGTTCCATTTGTCACCTTCATGTTGCGAAGAGAGGCAGATTACTGGTGGAAATATGTAAAGCGTACTCAGCCTGCCGCACTGAAGATGTCTTAGGAGAAGTTCCAAGAACTGTTCAACGACAAGTACTTTTCCGAAAGTATTCGTCACATGAAGGAGGTAGAGTTCATCAAGTTGGAGCAAAATAATATGACCGTGTCACAGTACGAAGCTAAGTTTGCCGAGGTATCTCAATTTGCATCCAACTTGGTTGATAATGAGGAGAGAATGACGCAGATGTTTCTAAGAGGTTTGAAACCTGAGATACGTCAATACCTCATTTCTCACAAACTGTGTTTGTATTCAGATGTTGTAAATAGGGCACAGTTATTAGAGCGCGATAATGAGTTAACCCAACCAAGAGAGAGCAGCCGGCAAAATAATAATACCAGTGGTAGCATTCATCGAAGCGGTGACAACAAACGTGGAGGGAATCAACATGCCAGAAATGGTAACCACTTCGATGGTAATCATGGCCAAAACAGTAATAGTTGAAATTTCAAGAAGAGAAGATTCAACAATGATGGAAAAATGTCAGCACCAGTACACGTTGTTAAGGAAGGAGAACGACCACCTATCATATGCTTCAAATGCGGAGGGGAGGGACACATCAGTCCAAATTGCATGCAGCAGTCCAAAACGTGTTACAATTGTGGAAGAGAAGGTCACCTAGCTCGATTTTGTCGTGCACCGAAGCTAAGTCCAGTTGGGATGGTGACACCAAATGCTATCCCAGACAAGTCAAAACCAGTAGTTCAAGGGAGAGCGTTTGTCTTGACCTCCCAGAAAGCAAGAAACCCGAACGAGGTCATCAAGGGTAAGCTAATCATAAACTCTTTCGAAGTTTATGCCTTATTTGATACCAGTTCTACCCATTCTTTTATTTCTCCTACTTGCGCTCAACGTTTAAATTTAACTCCAGAAAAATTAGACTTTGACTTATCTGTTGAAACTCTGTTAGGAGAAACCTTCTTTACATCCGCTGTTTATAAGTCTTGTTTGATTCAAATCAGCACCCGCACATTACCTGTCGACCTTATCTCTTCGAAAAAATGGGAAAAAGCACATTTACCCCACTGTGGTTGTAGTGTTTTAAGCAATTATCCACTGTGCTTTTAAAATATTCAATTAGCCCACTGTACTTTTTAAAAATGTTCAATCAAATAATTCCGTCAAATTTTGCTCACGGACGTTAAAAAATTGGGGGGAAAAGCACCTTTAGCCCACTGTGCTTTTAAAATATTCATTTAGCCTTGTACTTTTTAACAATGTTCAATCAAGCAATTCAGTCCAATTTTGCTCACGGGCGTTAAAAAATTGGGCCAATTTTCCTACGTGGCTTTAAAAAATAAAATACAAATGACGTGTCTCATTGTTAATTGAATCTACTGAAAATTAAATATAAATACCCATTTGGTGAAAGTAATTAATTATCAACATTCTCATGGAATATTATTGCCTCGTAATCTATGTG
Organism: Panax notoginseng; assembly: GCA_016801055.1. Lineage (NCBI taxonomy): Eukaryota > Viridiplantae > Streptophyta > Magnoliopsida > Apiales > Araliaceae > Panax > Panax notoginseng. Next base: position 144,502,390 of record CM029013.1, on the reverse strand, counting down.
GTTTTATACTTCTAGTGTGAGAATATGTAATCACCCAATTAAGTAGAAAAGAGACTTATAAGATGAAAGTAGTGGTTTAAATTGCGTATTCGAATTCATATTTAACATTGAACCTGAAACCTAAATGTAATTTGGCTTCATTATTATAGTTCTTTTCTCTTACTTAATTTGGTGGAACTGCAAAACACTTCTCTTGGATGAGGTTAAGTATCCCTGAGGGCACATTTGGAAATCTGTATGCTTAGTTTGGGTTAGACATAATAATAGACTCCTCTCTTAATTTGGTATCAAGTATTGTGTCCAAGTAATCCACCTGGCAAAAGGAATTGATATGAGAAAAAAGAAAATGCAAGATCACAGAAAAATGGGTCCTCCTCTGTCTATACATCCAACCATAAGTCTTTAGAATCCCTCACCCCAGGTTATTTTGGTTTAGATGCAGAAAATACTAGATACAAATGACGTCATTGAAATGAGACACGTCATTTGTATTTTATTTTTTAAAGTCACGTAGGAAAATTGGCCCAATTTTTTAACGTCCGTGAGCAAAATTGGTTGGAATTGCTTGATTGAACATTTTTAAAAAGTACAGTGGGCTAAATGAATATTTTAAAAGCACAGTGGGCTAAAGGTGCTTTTTTCCCCAAATTTTTTAACATCCGTGAGCAAAATTTGATGGAATTGCTTGATTGAACATTTTTAAAAAGTACAGTGGGCTAATTGAATATTTTAAAAGCACAGTGGCTAATTGCTTAAAACACTACAACCACAGTGGGGTAAAAGTGCTTTTTTCCCTTTGAAAATACTTGCATTTGATGTGATTTTAGGGATTGATTGGTTAACTACTCATCATGCTAAAATTGATTGTTTTCGTAAGGTTGTTAGCTTTCATACTCCTAACCAACCTATTATGCGAATTCAAGCGACCAAACCACTAAAGTAACCACAGCACTTGGCGCAGCGGTAAGTTTTGACCTAGGGTGAACCGTAAACCCGAGTATCCTGGGATCGATCCCCGCTTGTAACAAGTGTGAAGGCCAATTAAAAACTGGTCCGTGTGGCCACGGATCGCACATTTCTGGGCAGAGCCATGTCTTAGGCCGAGCCTGTGCGCAAAGCTTGGTCCGGGGTGGGGAGACTTAGTTCGACTGCGATTGGAAAACTCCACATTAACAAAAAAAAAACCAATAAAGTCAATCACTGTTATATCAAGCCACAAAGCTATTCATTTATTGAAAAACGGATGTCAAGCTTTCTTAGCCCATGTCATAGATTTAAACAAAAATACGTCAGATTTGAATGATATTTCTATTGTTAATAAATTTCCTGACGTATTCCCTAAAGAACTTTCTGGCCTACCCCCTGAGCGTGAAATTGAATTTTGTATCGACCTTGAACCCGGTACAAAACCTATTTCCAAAGCCCCATATCGAATGGCTCCTATTGAACTTCAAGAGTTAAAGACCCAACTACAGGAATTGTTAGACATCGGTTTCATTCGTCCTAGTACATCTCCTTGGGGTGCTTCTGTTCTATTCGTAAAAAAGAAAGATGGGAGTACGTGACTTTGTATTGATTATCGGGAGTTGAATTATGTCACTATCAAAAATAAGTACCCATTACCTTGTATTGATGACCTGTTTGACCAGTTGCAAGGCGTCAAATTCTTTTCAAAGATTGATCTTCGTTCCGGATATCACCAGTTAAAGATTAAAACTGATGACATTCCAAAGACTGCTGTCAGAACTCGATACGGGCATTATGAATTCCTAGTCATGTCTTTTGGATTGACTAATGCTCCTGCTGCCTTCATAGACATGATGAACTAAGTATTCAAGGAATATTTGGATCATTTTGTGGTTGTCTTATTGATGACATCCTCATTTACTCCAAAATTCGTGAAGATCATGAGCAACACTTGAGGCTGATACTCCAAAAGCTTCGTGAAAACAAGTTTTATGCCAAGTTGACGAAGTGCAAGTTTTGGCTTAAGGAAGTAGCATTCCTTGGTCACGTGATATCAAATCATAGAATATCAGTTGACCCGGCAAAGATTAAAGCAATTTAAAGCTAGGAGCAACCTAAGTCAGTGACCAAAGTACGTAGCTTTCTCGGCTTAGCTGGTTATTATCGGAGATTCATAGAAGGGTTTTCTCGAATTGCTACTCCATTAACTCAGCTAACTCGAAAAGATACAAAATTCGGTTGGAGCGAGGAATGTGAGAAAAGTTTTCAAGAACTCAAGAAGAGACTCATTTCATCACCTGTTCTGACAATACCATCTAGTTCGGAGGAATTTGTCATCTATAGTGATGCTTCAGGCAAAGGTTTAGGATGTGTTCTCATGCAACATGAGAAAGTCATATCCTACGCCTCACGACAACTCAAAGAATATGAGAGAAATTATCCTACTCATGATCTAGAGTTGGCAGCTGTCGTTTTCGCACTTAAAATCTGGAGGCATTACTTGTATGGGGAGAAAGTGGAGATTTATATGGATCATAGAAGCCTCAAGTATTTCTTCACCCAAAAGGAACTAAACATGTGGCAACGACATTGGCTTGAGCTATTGAAAGATTACGATCATACCATCCAATACCATCTTGGAAAAGCGAACGTGGTAGATGACGCATTAAGTAGAAGATCATATGCCGGTACGAGTGCGATATTGTCAACGCAAAGACCCATTTGGTATGACTTACAAAGGATGGAGATAGAGATAAAGACTCCAGGGACCCACGTAATGATGTCAAATATACGAGTAGAACCGACTTTAATCTATAAAGTTAAAGCTGCTTAACTTACGGACCTGGAGTTGATGCATATGAAGAAGAAAGTACAAGAAAGTGTTATTCCGAAAGCAGGAATCGATGAAGAAGGAATACTTTGAGTCAACTCCAGACTTTGTGTTCCTAACAACCCTGATGTAAAGTATAAGATCATGATGGAGGCGCACAACACACCGTTTTCAATCCATCCTAGGAGTACCAAAATGTATCGTGATCTTCGACATACATTTTGGTGGAGCGATATGAAGAGAGAGATAGCAGAGTTTATCTCAAGGTGTCTAACTTGTCAACGAGTCAAGGCGGAACATCAAGTCCCAAAAGGTCCATTACAACCACTTGAAATTCCAGAATGGAAGTGGGAGCACATTACCATGGATTTCGTTACTGGTCTTCCCAAGTTTTCTCAAGGCATAGATGTCATTTGGGTCATTGTTGATAGATTGACCAAGTCTACTCATTTCTTACCTATACGAGAAACTTATTCACTTGAACGTCTTGCTCGTATTTACATAAATGAGATTGTAAGACTGCACGATATGCCAGTATCCATAGTTTCTGATCGAGACTCAAGATTTACTTCACGATTTTGGGTTAGTTTGCAAAAAGCTATGGGCACAGATTTACGATTTAGCTCGGCATATCAACCTTAAACGGATGGGCATTCGGAGAGTACTATTCAAACTCTTGAAGATCTATTAAGACTTTGTGTCCTTGACTTCAAAGGAAGTTGGGACACGTTCTTGCCATTAGTGGAATTTTTCTACAATAACAATTATCAAGCAAGTATCGGCATGGCTCCATTCGAGGTGTTGTATGGACGCAAGTATCATTCTCTAGTATGCTGGGATGAGGTGGGTGAAGTAACGTTGTTGGGACCGGAATTGGTACGTATGACTACGGAGAAGATTCAAATGATCCGACAACGTATAAAGACCTCACAAGATCGACAAAAGAATTATGCTGATCTTCATCGTAAAGACATGGAATTCAATGTTGGAGAACATGTGTTGTTACGCGTGGCATCATGGAAAGGAGTTACGAGATTTGAAAAGAGAGGAAAGCTCAATCCTCGATTCATTAGCCCATTTGAAATCCTTGACCGAGTAGGAACTGTGGTCTATAGACTCGCTTTACCGCCAAGTATGTCTCGTATTCATAACTTTATTCACATATCAATGTTACGTAAATATGTGGAAGACCCGAACTACATTATTAAGTTAGAACCGGACGAGATAGCGGAAGATTTAACGTATGAAGAGGTACCTGTTAAAATCTTAGATAAGAAGGAACATATTCTACGCTCCAAGAATATACCTCAAGTCAAAGTTTTGTGGAGAAACCATGATGTTGAGGAAATGACCAGGGAGTTAGAATCTGAAATGAAATCAATGTATCCTCACCTCTTCGATATACCAGGTATGTATCCTAATTTCGAGGACGAAATTTCATAAGAATGGGAGGTTGTAAGACCCCAACTTTCATAAATAAAGATTAATTTTCTCGAAATATATTTTTGAATATTATGGTGTAGATTTGATATAATGTTATAGTTGTGGGTAATATTTATAAATTTTACAAAGTATGCAAGTTTTTATAAAATATTCTATTGGTCGAGGAATATTCGTTTTAATAGGGAATATTAGTACGACGGCATAATCATTGGTGTACCCCACAACGAAATTATTTTCGGAGTTAGAAAAAGACAGAAATATCTTTTTATAAAAATAACGGCTAAAGTTTTACCATTAACTGTTGAAATACCCGGTGTTAAAAGTACAGTAATACGTGTGGTTGCATAGTAACACATGGTATTGATTATTGATGCTTACGTGAGAAGTCACTCAGTTTTGTTCAATTATTACTACAGTAATTGTTGCATAGTATCTCATGTTATTAATTCAATTATTGTCAATATTTTATATTATTAAATCAATAATGGAGATGACAAGTTATTTATATTATTATCTGCATAATTAACAATGTCAAGAAAGTTCTGTCGAGAAAAGGAGTTTGGTCACCTAATTGCGCGCCAATACGTAGAAATCCTTATCGGAAAGCCGCTTCTTTCCTGGGAACGATCTAGTTGTTAATATTGCGAGATATAATAATGATGAATAAATCTTGTTAAAAATATTGAGGGGATTTTTATGAAGTATTTGTTATAAATTTTGCTTATTATTTGGACCCCCACTTACTCAATTTTCAAAATAGTGTGTGTTATGAGTATGTATATATATATATATATATATATATATATATATATATATATATATATATATATATATATATATTGTGACGTCCCTAAAATAGGTATACATCACCCACTCTGAGTTGTCAAATACATGGTACAAAAACGACTACAACTTTATTAATACAATTGTCGTGCAAAATACGACAACACTTAACTGTGAGTTTAAAATACAACTATTGTCTTCTAGACAATATCCACACTCATATAAGTCCTCATAACAATTATTGATACTTTATTTTACGTTCTGAGAAGAAAAATAGAACAAAAAGGAAAGGGTGAGCTCAACTAGCCCAGTAAAGAATATTATGACTAAGATAATATAGAACAAATTATCGTTAGTCCTCAACTGGGTAAAATTTAATAGAATACAATAGACAACAAGTTTTAAATCAATATTCGCAGCGAAAATAATAATTCATTAGAAGAGTTAAGTAGAGAATAAAATCTACTATCTTCTATTTATGAATTAAAAAGTTCATCGTCAATATTTTATCTCTGTAACATAAATCAATATATATATCTGGAATCAAATGCTCATCTTCGCACTACAGGCCAAAGATATTCATCAGTTGGTCATGTTCATCTTTGCACTACGGGCCAAAGATATTCATTAGAAAATCATTCATCTTTGCACTACAGGCTAAAGATATTCAGTAATATCATCATTTAGGACTGAGGATGATGAAAAATATTTTAAAGAAAACGAATCCAGTGAAACAAAAGAACAAATATTAAGGATTCGTACTTTAAACAATCCAAGTTCAAAAATACTTCATAAATAACCATAGTAGAGTAAAATTCAAGAATGATCAAAATATGGATACAATCAAAGCTAGTATCCATAATAAATATCTTGAAAAGAAAAAATAAAAATTTAATTTTTCGGTGAATAGTGCCGTATACGTGAATTGTGCCATATACGTGAATAGTAACCCCGATACTAAAAGTTTCAAATTTGATAAAAAGTTCAGATCAATATTTCGGCATAATGATATTGAAAGAAATAATATCATCTATAAAAAAAATAGCATCCCTAACCTCGAAAAGACAGTACTTCTGATTGGAATACTGAATATAGTGCTGAAGGGAATTTGCACCGTATAGCAACACTCAAAGTATCAAAATATTTACAAGAATACGCTCGATAATATAGAGAGAGAAAGAGAGAGAAAACTTATTTATGGTGTAATTTTCAATTCTAACCTAAGCACCCTATTTATAGGAAAATGCTTAGAACACCAAAGCAGAAAATTTAATAAAATATTAATATAATTTTTCTTAGCCCACCTTTTGACCAAAACATCAGCCACACATGTGCCAAAAATAACAAAAACGTTTTTCTAAACAAAAACATTTAAAACTCCAAAAATCAATCCAGACCCGATATACCGGAACTTCAATAATTCACAATAAATAGCCCTTTTATCAGAAAAATTCAGATTTTATGTCCATTCTATAGAAAATTTAATTCTCTACAACTTTGTAAGTTTAAGTTTTTCCAAATTCCAAATAAAAATTGACCGAAATCCACATACGGACGATTTTACAAGCTATAATCAAATTTCAGTCAAGAAATGGGGTCCACAAACATGAAAAACATGTTTTAAATATTTTTAGTAACAAAAATACTATTTCTCCTCATTTATTCATATATCACACATTCATTGTAAAAATATCATCATTATTATATTATTAAAATATAATAATATATTTTATCAAAAAAGATAAAATATCAATTTTCAACAATTGTCACATAAAAAAAATTTCTCCATCTATATCCACATAAAATGAGTATTTTCTTTATCATATAAATCAATAATTAATTATTCACAAATAATATTACAGAATTACAATACTGACAACCAGGCCGTTCCCAAGAAAGAGGGGGTTTTCCAATAAGAATTTCTCCTTACTGGCGCACAATTAGGTGACCAAACCTCTCCTTAGACAGAATTTTCTAGACATTGCCAATAATGCTATCAAATAATATTATTTAAATAATATGAATTATTGCTCCGATAATGTAAAATATTGTGCAGTGACAATTATTGAAACAACAATAATATAAAATATCAACGTAGCAATTATTGAATCAATAAAATAAAATATTGAACAGTAATTACTGTAACAATTATTGAGTAGTGTCTTCTTACGTAAGAATCAATAATTGATGCAATACCGTGTGCTACTGTATTTTAACCACCGGGTATTCCAACAGTATTAATGGTAACAACTATGTCGTTACTTATAAACAACTTATACTTGTCGTTTTCTTCATCCAATCGCTTTCCGTTATGGGACCCACACAAGGCTGTGCCGTCACACGAATATTCTCCGACAGTAAGAATATTCCACGACCAAACAAATATTCTCCAACAACAATGAATATTTTATAACAACTTGCTTATTTAAAAATATTTGCGCATTTGTACCCATAACTAATCACATTAATCAAATCAACCCTTACTATTTTAAAATATTAAATAGAGGAAATTTAATTTCATTTATAATAAGTTGGGGTCTTACAACCTCACCTCCTTATGAAATTTCATCCTCAAAATTGACGTACGTACATGGTGTTTCAAAAAGGTGAGGATACCTCGCTTTTATTTCCGTTTCTAATTCCCAGGTCATTTCCTCAATAGCATGGTTCCTCCACAAAACTTTGACTTGTGGTATGACCTTTGTGCGTAGGACATGCTCCTTTCTATCCAAGATCTTGACAGGTGCCTCCTCATACGTTAAGTCTTCGACTATTTCGTCCGGTTCTAACTCAATAGCGTGGCTCGGGTCTTTCACATATTTACGAAGCACAGATATGTGAAAAACATTATGAACACAAGACATGCTTGGAGGTAATGCGAGTCTATAGACCACATTTCCTACTCGGTCAAGAATTTGAAATGGACCAATAAATCGTGGATTGAGCTTTCCTCTCTTCCCAAATTTTGTAAGTCCCTTCCATGGAGCAACACGCAACAATACATGATCTCCAATACTAAATTTCACGTCCTTCCGATGAAGATCCGCATAATTCTTTTGTCGATCCTATGCCGTTTGTATACATTGTCGAGTCATTTGGATCTTTTCTGTAGTAATACGTACCAACTCGGGTCCCAACAATGTTGCTTCACCCACCTCATCCCAACATATTGGAGAGCGACACTTTCATCCATACAATGCTTCGAATGGAGCCACCCCTATACTTTCCTGATAACTGTTGTTGTAGGAGAATTCCACCAATGGTAAATACTTATCTCAACTCCCTTTGAAGTCTAGGACACAAAGTCTTAATAGATCTTCAAGAGTTTGAATTGTCCTCTCTGATTGTCTATCCGTTTGAGGATGATATGTCAAACTAAATCGTAAATTCGTGCCCATAGCTTTTTGCAAGCTAACCCAAAATCGTGAAGTGAATCTTGGGTCACGATCTGAAACTATGGATACTGGCATGCCATGCAATCTCACAATCTCATTTACGTACATACGAGCAAGACGTTCAAGGGAATAAGTCTCACGTATCGGCAAGAAATGAGCAGACTTAGTTAATCTATCAACAATAACCCAAATAGCATTTATACCTTGAGAAACCGTAGGAAGACCTGTGACGAAATCTATGGTAATGTGTTCCCACTTCCATTTCAGAATCTCAAGTGGTTGCAATGGATCCTTAGGCACTTGATGCTCCGCCTTTACACGTTGACAAGTTAAACACCTTGAGATAAACTTCACAATCTCTCTCTTTATATTGTTCCACCAAAATGTATGTCGAAGATCACGATACATTTTGGTACTTCCAGGATGAATTGCAAATGATGTATTGTGTGCCTCCATCATGATCTTGTACTTTAAATCAGAGTCGTTAGGAACACAAAGTCTGGAGTGGACTCAAAGTATTCCTTCTTCATCAATTCTTGCTTCTGGAATAGCACCTTCTTGTACTTTCTTCTTCATAAGCATCAGCTCTGGGTCTGTGGCTTGAGCAACTTTAACTTTTTTGATTAAAGTTGGTTCAATGCGTATACTTGACATCATCGCATGAGTCCCCGGAGTCTTGAATTCTATCTTCATCTTTTGTAAATCACACAAAATGGGCCTTTGTGTTGACAACATCGCACTTGTACCCGCATATGATCTTCTACTCAACGCTTCAGCTACCACGTTCGCTTTTCCAGGATGGTATTAAATGGTATGGTCGTAGTCTTTCAACAGCTCAAGCCAACGCCGTTGCCGCATGTTGAGTTCCTTTTGGGTGAAGAAATATTTGAGGCTTTTATGATCTAAATATATCTCCACTTTCTCCCCATATAGATAGTGCCTCCAGATCTTTAGCGCGAAAACGACTGCTGCCAACTCTAGATCATGAGTAGGATAATTCCTCTCATATTCTTTAAGTTGTCACGAGGCATAGGCTATGACTTTCCCATGTTGCATGAGAACACATCCTAACCCTTTGGCCGAAGCATCACTGTAGATAACAAATCCATCCGAACCAGATGGTATTGTCAGAACAGGTGCCGAAATGAGTCTCCTCTTGAGCTCTTGAAAACTCTTTTCGCATTCCTCGCTCCATACGAATTTTGTATCCTTCCGAGTCAACTAAGTTAATGGAGTAGCGATTCGAGAAAACCCTTTCACAAATCTCCGATAATAACCAGCTAAGCCCAGAAAGCTACGTACTTCGGTCACCGACTTAGGTTGCTCCCAGCTTTGTATTGCTTCAATCTTCGTCGGGTCAACAGATACTCCATATTTTGACACCACGTGCCCAAGGAATGCTACTTCCTCAAGCCAGAACTCGCATTTTTTTAGCTTGGCATATAGCTTATTTTCACGAAGCCTTTGGAGTACCAGCTTCAAATGGTGCTCATGATCTTCACGACTTTTGGAATATATAAGGATGTCATCAATAAAGACAACAACGAACTGATCCAAATATTCCTTGAATACTCTGTTCATCATATCCATGAAAGCCGCAGGAGCATTAGTCAATCCAAAAGACATGACTAGAAATTCATAATGCCCGTACCGAGTTCTGAAGGCAGTATTTGGAATATCGTCAGTTCTAATCTTCAGCTGATGATATCCAAAACGAAGATCGATCTTTGAGAAGAATTGTGCTCCTTGTAACTGGTCAAACAGGTCATCAATACGAGGTAGCGGATATCTATTCTTGATGGTGACATGGTTCAATTCCCGGTAGTCAATACAAAGTCGCATACTCTCATCTTTCTTCTTTACAAATAAAACAGGAGCACCCCAAGGAGATGTACTAGGACGAATAAAACCGATGTCCAACAATTCCTGTAGTTGGACCTTTAACTCCTGAAGTTCAATAGGAGCCATTCGATATGGGATTTTAGAAATGGGCTTTGTACCAGGTTCAAGATCAATAAAGAATTCAACTTCACGTTCTGGGGGTAGACCGGGAAGTTCTTCAGGAAATACGTCAAGAAAGTCACTAACAACAGGAATATTATTCAAATCTGACGTGTCTTTATTCAAATTCATAACATGGGCTAAGAAAGCTTGACATTCGTTTTTTAATAAACGAATAACTTTATGACTTGATATGATAGTGATTGATTTTAGTGGTTTAGTTGCTTGAATTCGTACAACAGGTTGGTTAAGAATATGAAAACTAACAACCTTACGAAAATAATCAATTTTGGCATGATGAGTAGTTAACCAATCAATCCCTAAATTCACATCAAAAGCAAGTATATTTAAAGAGATAAGGTCAACAGGTAATGTGATAGTGCCAACTTGGATCAAACAAGATTTATAAACAGTGGATGTAATGAAAGTTTCTCCTAACGGAGTCTCCACAGATAAATCAAAGTCTAATTTCTCCGGAGTCAAGTTTAAACGTTGAGCACAAGCAGGAGAGATAAATTAATGGGTAGCACCGGTATCTAGTAAGGTATAAACTTATGATTAGCTTACCCGTGATCACCTCGTTTGGCTTCCTTGCTTTTTGACCAGTCACGACAAACGCTCTTCTAGGAACCGTTGACTTTGACTTTTCTGGGACAGCCTTTTGAGTCACTATCCCCACTGGACTTGGTTTCACTACCGTACAATCTCGAGCGATATGTCCTTCCTTTCCATAATTATAGCATACCTTGAACTGTTGTGGATAGTTTGGGCTGATATGTCCCTCTTTTCCACATTTATAGCATACGACCGGTGGTCGTTCTCATACCTTAGAACCAGTTGCTGCTGGTGCTGACGTCTTCACATTGTCATTATTGAATCTCCTCTTTTTAAAATCTCCCCCTGACTCGCTTCTTCTATTTTCATGGCCACGATTACCACCAGAGTGGTTACCGCTTTTGTCTGAATTTTTCTTTCCCCGCTGGTTATCGTTGCTCCGATGACTGCTGTCACTGGTACGATCCTGGTTGTGGTCCCTCGGTTGAACGTACTCGTTATCTCGTTCTAATAATTAAGCCCTGTTGACAACATCTGAATATAGAGAAAATTTATGAGAAATGAGATACTGACGTATATCGGGTTTCAAACCTCTCAGAAACATCCGCGTCATACGTTCCTCATTCTCCACCAAATGAGGTGCAAACCTGAATAACTCTGCAAACTTCGCCTCGTACTGGGACACCGTCATGTTGTTCTGCTCCAGTCTAATAAATTCCACCTCCTTCATATGGCGAATACTTTCAGGAAAGTACTTGTCATTGAAAAGTTTCTGAAATGTCTCCCAAGACATGCTGAGTGCGGCTGGATGGGTACGCTTCACAGATTTTCACCAGTAATCTGCCTCATTATGGAACATAAAGGTGGCAAATGGAACCTTATGTTCCTCCGTGCATCCCAAGATATTGAATATCTTGGTAATTTGCTTGACCCACGTCTCCGCCTTAATTGGATCCGGCTTTCCCCAGAATTCTGGTGGTCCCAACTCTTTGAACTGCTTGGCCGTGACAAACCGCGCGTTGCTATCATTTTCACCTGTATTTTGTACACGAGTCTCCTTTATCTGATTTTGCATGAACTGCAAAAAGTTTCTAAATATTCCATCGTTCATCATCTGCTCAGTGGTGTTATTTACAGGAGGAACATTGCCAGCCTGTTGCACGTTCTCCTCGTTGGTGATTAATGGTGTCTCCACGGTCGCATTTACTTCATCGTTAATATTCTCAGCTAAAATTCTTAAATACTGCCACAGAACAAGGGTTATTTAAAGAAATTAATATGCATAATAACCCTATACTCTGACCAACCAACAAATAAGCTTAGGCAAGACACACTAGCGAAGGATTTACTCATCTCTCCCCTCCTCGTTCTATTCCCCGATCTCCGCCAGAGACCATATCCCTAAGCTCTGAAACCAACTGTGACGCCCCCAAAATAGGTATACATCATCCACTCTGAGTCGCCAAATACATGGTACAGAAACGACTACAACTTTATTAATACAATTGTCGTGCAAAATACGACAACACTTAACTGTGAGTTTAAAATACAACTATTGTCTTCTAGACAATATTCACACTCAAATAAGTTCTCATAACAATTATTGATACTTTATTTTACAAAAATCGTGAGGACTACTAAAACATCTTTCTAGAACCATCATTTCATACCCCGACTAGTACTCGCTACATTCTCGCCTCTTGAGAAGAAAAATAGAACAAAAAGGAAAGGGTGAGCTCAACTAGCCCAGTAAAGAATATTATGACTAAGATAATATAGAACAAATTATCGTTAGTCCTCAACTGGGAAAAATTTAATAGAATACAATAGACAACAAGTTTTAAATCAATATTCGCAGCGAAAATAATAATTCATTAGAAGAGTTAAGTAGAGAATAAAATCTACTATCTTCTATTTATGAATTAAAAAGTTCATCGTCAATATTTTATCCCTGTAATATAAATCAATATATATATCTGGAATCAAATGCTTATCTTCGCACTACAGGCCAAAGATATTCATCAGTTGGTCATGTTCATCTTTGCACTACGGGCCAAAGATATTCATCAGAAAATCATTCATCCTTGCACTACAGGCTAAAGATATTTAGTAATATCATCATTTAGGACTGAGGATGATGAAAAATATTTTAAAGAAAACGAATCCAGTGAAACAAAAGAACAAATATTAAGGATTCGTACTTTAAACAATCCAAGTTCAAAAATACTTCATAAATAATCATAGTAGAGTGAAATTCAAGATTGATCAAAACATGGATACAATCAAAGCTAGTATCCATAATAGATATCTTGAAAAGAAAAAATAAAAATTTAATTTTTCGGTGAATAGTGCCGTATACATGAATTGTGCCATATACGTGAATAGTAATCCCGACACTAAAAGTTTTAAATTTGATAAAAAGTTCAGATCAATATTTCGGCATAATGATATTGAAAGAAATAATATCATCTATAAAAAAAAATAACATCCCTTACCTCGAAAAGATAGTACTTCTGACTGGAATACTGAATATAGTGCTGAAGGGAACTTGCACCGTATAGCAACACTCAAAGTATCAAAATACTCATAAGAATACGCTCGATAATATAGAGAGAGAAAACTTATTTCTGGTGTGATTTTAAATTCTAACCTAAGCACCCTATTTATAGGAAAATGCTTAGAACACCAAAGCAAAAAATTTAATAAAATATTAATATATTTATATAATTTTTCTTAGCCCACCTTTTGACCAAAACATCAGCCACACATGTGCCAAAAATAACAAAAACATTTTTCTAAACAAAAACATTTAAAACTCCAAAAATCAATTCAGACCCGATATACCGGAACTTTAATAATTCACAATAAATAGCCTTTTTATCAGAAAAATTTAGATTTTATGTCCATTCCATAGGAAATTCAATTCTCTACAACTTTGTAAGTTTAAGTTTTTTCAAATTCTAAATAAAAATTGACCGAAATCCACATACGGACGATTTTACAAGCTATAATGAAATTTCAATCAAGAAATAGGGTCCACAAACATGAAAAACATGTTTTAAATATTTTTAGTAATAAAAATACTATTCCTCCTCATTTATTCATATATCACACATTCATTGTAAAAATATCATCATTATTATATTATTAAAATATAATAATATATTTTATCAGAAAAGATAAAATATCAATTTTTAACAATTGTCACATAAAAAAATTTTCTCCATCTATATCCATATAAAATGAGTATTTTCTTTATCATATAAATTAATAATTAATTATTCACAAATAATATTATAGAATCACAATACTGATAACCAGGCCGTTCTCAGGAAAGAGGGGGCTTTCCAATAAGGATTTCTCCTTATTGGCGCGCAATTAGGTGACCAAACCTCTCCTTAGACAGAACTTTCTAGATATTGCCAATAATGCTATCTAATAATATTATTCAAATAATATGAATTATTGCACCGATAATAGAAAAAATTATGCAGTGATAATTATTGAAACAACAATAATATAAAATATCAACATATCAATTATTGAATCAATAAAATAAAATATTAAATAGTAATTACTGTAATAATTATTGAGTAGTGCCTTCTTACGTAAGAATCAATAATTGATGCAATACCGTGAACTACTGTATTTTAACCACCGGGTATTCAAATAGTATTAACGGTAACAACTACGCCGTTACTTATAAACAACTTATACTTGTCGTTTTCTTCATCCAATCGCTTTCCGTTATGGGGCCCACACAAGGCTGCACCGTCGTACGAATATTCACCGACAGTAAGAATATTTCACGACCAAACGAATATTCTCCGACAACAATGAATATTTTATAACCACTTGCTTATTTAAAAATATTTGTGCATTTGTACCCATAGCTAATCACATTAATCAAATCAACCCTTACTGTTTTAAAATATTAAATAGAGAAAATTCAATTTTATTTATAATAAGTTGTGGTCTTACATATATATATATATATATATATATATATATATATATATATATATATATATATATATATATATATATATGATGAAAGTGACATTGGGGGGTGGGGGAATGATGTTAGTCAGGGGGGACTAAAATGGTGTATATATATAATATATATAAGTTGCCATTGAAATAAAGGAGCTGCATGTGATTATATATATATATATAAGTTGTCGTTGAATTGAGGGAGTATATATAATATATGTGAATAAGTTGCGTTTGAAGTTTTTTCCTTTCGCCCGTGATTCTGCAAATTATTTCATTTAAAATTACTGTGCATTCGTGATTTTCTAAATTCAAATAGTATCCTTTCATTCTCCTATAAATAGGATGTTTAGTTAGAATTGAAAATCACACCAGAATCAGAGAATTCTTCTTCTATAATATTGAGCGTATTTCTTTAGAGTTTAAGGAAGCTTTGAGAGTTGAAAGCAATATAAGTTTTCTACAATAATATTCCCGCCCTACTAGTCGGAATACTCTTCTTTTTAAGGTAAGAGATATTATTTTTGTTCAATACTCGTAAGAAATAATATTTTCTTTCATACTCTGTAATATGTAAGTAATATTATTTCGTTTCATATTTCGAATTCTACACTCATTTTGTTAAGTTTTGGCTTCTATATTCCATGAAATTAGTAGAATATCCTTGATATTTGCGCTTCATCCAGTATCTTTTTATGAAAATATTATTCTGAGTATTTTTTATAAGTTTTAACTTTTTCATGCCGGAGTGTTATTCACAGAGTTACTATTCCCGAAGTACTATTCACAGGATACTATTCACCCGGGGTACTATTCATGATAAAAATTGATTTTTTTCGGTCCAAATTATTTTTGATATAATATTATTCTTGAATTTTACTCCACAAAGCAGTATCATGTTGAAAATTTGGACATTATTAAATTCTGGATAAATTAAATTATAAATCTTTAAAAATTTATCTTTTACTTTCTTTTAATTAAATCCTTATATCATTGTCATCATTCTCATTCTTATATTGTGACGAAAGTCATCTGTGGCTTACGTGCATAGATGGACTGTTGATTGGTATGATTATGACCAGGGATTATTCGGTATAATCATGACCGTAATGTTACAAATGATGTGTTAAAAGTCCTCATTGGCCCGTAGTGCATTGATGGACAGTTGTTGGCATGATCATGACCATTGGTGAAAACACGAATATCCTTGGCCCGTAGTGCATGGATAATTCGTGGTCGTGATACTAATGAATATCATTGGCCTATAGTGCAGGGATGATTCGATGATGTGGATTATTTATTAAGCTGAGTCTCAGTGATAAAATTGATGATAAAATTTTTTAAATCATAGAAGAAAGTAGATATCATGCTCTACTTGACTCTTCTAATGGATTGCTTGTTCCGCTGCAGTTAAACTTGATGTTTATTATATTTTATTAGTTTAGCACTGTTGAAGGCTAACGATAATTTATTCTGCATTATCTTAGTCATAATATTTCTTGCTGGGCTAATTGAGCTCACCCTTTTCTTTCATTGTTCTCTTTGGGAAATGAGAATATAGCTGGGACTAGTTGGGAAACGGAGTGACGGTCCATGTAAGACCCCAAATTATTAATAAATAAAATTTAAATTTCCTCTATTTATTATTTTGAAATAGTAAGTGTTAAATTGATTAATGAGGTTAGTTATGGGTAAAATGCGCAAATATTTCAAATAAGCAGGTGGTTATAAAATATTCATTGTTGTCGGGGAATATTCGTTTGGTCGTGGAATATTCTTCCTGTCGGGGAATATTCGTACGACGGCGCAGTCTTTTGTGGGCCCCATAACGGAAAGCGATTGGATGAAGAAAACGACAAGTATATGTTGTTTATTAATAACGGCGTAGTTGTTACCGTTAATACTGTTGGAATACCCGGTGGTTAAAACTCAGTGTTACGCGTTGTTACACAGTAGCACACTGATTGCACCAATTATTGATTCTTACGTAAGAAGGCACTACTCAATAATGGTTACAGTAATTACTGTTCAGTATTTTATTTTATTGATTTAATAATTGCTGCGTTGATATTTTATATTACTGTTGTTTCAATAATTGTCACTACACAGTATTTCCCATTATCAGATCAATAATTCATATTATTTGAATAATATTATTATATAACATTATTGGCAATGTCTAGAAAGTTCTGTCTAAGGAGAGGTTTGGTCATCTAATTGCGCGCCAGTAAGGAGAAATCCTTATTGGAAAGCCCCCTCTTTCCTGGGAACGGCCTGGTTGTCATAAATGTGATTCTGTAATATTATTTGTGAATAATTAATTATTGATTCATATGATAAAGAAATATTTATTTTATGTGGATATAAATGATGGATATATTTATTTTTATGTGGATAAAAATGAAAGAATTAAAGCTGAGGTGTTTTATCAGTATTTTGTCGATGTGGAGGTATTAAAAATCATCCGTTTGTGGATTTCGGATATTTTTGGTTTGGAATTTGAAAAAACTTAAAGCTACAAAGTTGTAGAGAATTCGATTTCAGTCAGAATGGACATAAAATTCGTATTTTTCTGATAAACGGTCTATTTTCTATGAATTATTAAAGTTTTGAAAAATAAAATGATTTTTATTAAATTTATGGGGGGACCCACTTTTGGTTGGTGCAACACATGGGCTGCTGAAATTTTCAGCATTGAGGGGTTGGTCTTGGTCATTGATAGCATACGTAGAATTGTTGTTTGAAATATTAATATTTTATTATTTTAGTCTCCTTTGGCGTTCTAGCATTTTCCTATAAATAGAGGGCTAAGTTAGAATTGAAAATCATACCAGAAACAAAGTTTTCTCTCTTTCTCTCTCTATATTATCGAGCGTATTCTTGTGAGTATACTTTGAGTGTTGCTATACGGTGCGAGTTTCTGTCAGCACTATACCCGAAATTCAGTCAGAAGTACGATTATTTTGAGGTAAGGGATGTTATTTTATTCGAAAATGATATTATTTCTTCAATATCATTATGCCGAAATATTGGTTGGAAATTTTTATCAAATTTGGAACTTTTCACGTCGGGGTTACTATTCACGAGTTACTATTCACGAGTTACTATTCACCGAAAAATAAAATTTTCTTCTTTTCGTCCAAAATATCTGTTCTGGGTACTAGCTTTGATTGTATCCATGTTTTGATCATTCTTGAATTCTACTTCACTAAAAATAATTATAAGGTATTTTTGGACATGGATAAATCGAAATACGAATCCGTAATATTGTTATTTTGTTTCACTGGATTCGTTTTCTTTAAGATATTTTTCATCATCCTCAGTCCTAAATGATACTGAATATCTTTGGCCCGTAGTGCAAAGATGAATGATTAACTAATGAATATCTTTGGCCGTAGTGCAAAGATGAACAGGTGTTGAGATGAACATGACCGACCAGTGATACAAGTGAATATCTTTGGCCTGTAGTGCAAAGATGAATATTTGATTAAAGATGGTTATTGATTATTGTTACAGGGATAAAATATTGATGATGGACTTTTAAATCTTAGAAGATAGTAGAACTCATTCTCTACTTGACTCTTCTAATGGTTTGCTGTTTCCGCTGCAGTTATTGATTTAAAACTTGTTGTCTATTGTATTCTATTAGATTTTTTTTTTCCGTTGAAGACTAACGATAATTTGTTCTGTATTATCTTAGTCATAATGTTCTTTACTGGGCTAGTTGAGCTCACCCTTTTCCTTTTTGTTCCATTTTTCTCAGGAGGCGAGAATGTAGCGAGTACTAGTCGGTGTATGGAATGATGGTTCTAGAAGTTATTTTAGTAGTCCTCACCATTTTTGTGAAATAATGTTTCAATAATTGTAATGAGGACTTATTTGAGTGTGGATATTGTCTAAATGATAATATTTGTATTTAAACTCACAGTTCTTGTGTTGTAATAATAAAGATGTAGTTGTTTCTGTACCATGTATTTTGGCGACTCAGAATGGGTGTTGTATACCTATTTTGGGGGCGTCACAGTTGGTATCAGAGCTTAGGGATATGATCTCTGGCGGAGATCGGAGAATAGAACTAGGAGGGGAGAGACGAATAAATCCTTCGCTAGTGTGTCCTACCTAAGCTTACTTATTGGTCAGTCATAATATAGGGGTATTATGTGATTTGTTAATTTATTTAATTAACCTTTGTTTTATGGCAGTATTTAAGAATGGCTGCTGAGAACGTTAACAATGGAGTGTATGAGACTGTGGAACAACCTTTAGTCACAAACCAGGAGAACGTGCAACAGGAAGGCAATATTCCTCCTGTAAACAACACTATCGAGCAAACGATGAACGATGGAATGTTTAGGAGCTTTTTGCAGTTCATGCAAAAGCAGACGAGGGAGACTCGTGTACAAAATACGGGTGGAAATAATGACAACACGCGGTCTGTCACAGCCAAGCAGTTCAAGGAGTTGGGACCACCAGAATTTAAGGGAAAGCCGGATCCGATCATGGCGGAAACATGGGTCAAGCAAATTACCAAGATATTCGATGTCTTGGGATGCACGGAGGAGCAGAAGGTTCCATTCGCTACCTTTATGTTCCGCGGTGAGGCAGACTACTGGTGGGAGTCTGTGAAGCGTACCCAGCCTGACGCACTCAATATGTCCTGGGAAACGTTTCAGAAACTGTTTAATGACAAGTACTTCCCTGAAAGTATTCGCCATATGAAGGAGGTGGAGTTTATCAGACTGGAACAAAACAACATGACGGTGTCCCAGTACGAGGCGAAGTTTGCAGAGTTATCCAGGTTTGCACCTCATTTGGTAGAAAATGAGGAACGTATGACGCGGATGTTTCTGAGAGGTTTAAAACCTGAGATTCGTCAATACCTTATCTCTCATAAATTTTCTCTGTATTCAGACGTTGTCAACAGGGCCCAATTATTAGAGAGAGATAATGAGTATACTCAACCGAGGGACCACAACCAGGGTCATACCGGTGATAGCAATCATCAGAGCGATGATAACCAACGAGGGGGGAAAAATACGAACAAAGGCGGTAACCACTCGGGTAGTCATCGTGGCCATGATAATAGGAGAGGTGAGTCAAGTGGAAATTTCAGAAAGAGGAGATTCAACAATGACGGGAAGACATCAGCAGCAGCACCAACAACAAATTTTAGGGGAGGAGAACGACCGCCAGTTAGATGTTACAAATGCGGGAAAGAGGGACATATCAGCCCAAACTGTCCACAACAATCCAAGGTGTGTTACAACTGTGGGAAGGAAGGCCACATCGCTCGAGATTGTACTATAGCGAAATCAAGTTCAGCGGGAGTGGTGATTCCAAGGGCTGTCCCGGATAAGGCGAAATCAGCAGTTCCTGGAAGAGCGTTTGTCGTAACTGGCCAAAACGTGAGGAACCCGAACGAGGTGATTACGGGTAAGCTAATCTTGAATTCTTGCGAAGTTTATACCTTACTAGATACCGGTTCTACCCATTCTTTTATCTCTCCTGCTTGTGCTCAACGTTTAAACTTGACTCCGGAAAAATTGGACTTTGACTTATCTGTTGAAACTCCGTTAGGTGAAACCTTTGTTACATCTACAGTTTATAAATCTTGCATGATCCAAGTTGGCACAATCACATTACCTATTGATCTTATCTCTTTAAAGATACTTGCTTTTGATGTGATTTTAGGAATTGATTGGTTAACCACTCATCATGCTAAAATTGATTGTTTTCGTAAGGTTGTTAGTTTTCATATTCCTAACCAACCTGTTGTACGAATTCAAACAACTAAACCATTAAAATCAATCACTGTTATATCAAGCCATAAAGCCATTCGTTTATTAAAAAACGGATGTCAAGCTTTCTTAGCCCATGTTATGGATTTGAATAAAGACACGTCAAATTTGAATAATATTCCTGTTGTTATTGACTTTCCTGACGTATTTCCTGAAGAACTTCCCGGTCTACCCCCGGAACGAGAAATTGAATTCTTTATTGATCTTGAACCTGGTACAAAGCCCATTTCTAAAACCCCATATCGAATGGCTCCTATTGAACTTCAGGAGTTAAAGGTCCAACTACAAGAGTTGTTGGACATCGGTTTCATTCGTCCTAGTACATCTCCTTGGGGTGCTCCTGTTTTATTTGTAAAGAAGAAAGACGGGAGTATGCGACTTTGTATTGATTACCGGGAATTAAACCATGTCACTATTAAGAATAGGTATCCGCTACCTCGTATTGATGACCTGTTTGACCAGTTACAAGGAGCACAATTCTTTTCAAAGATCGATCTTCGTTCTGGATATCATCAGCTGAAGGTTAAAACTGAGGATATTCCAAAGACTGCCTTCAGAACTCGGTATGGGCATTATGAATTCCTAGTCATGTCTTTTGGATTGACTAATGCTCCTGCGGCTTTCATGGATATGATGAACCGGGTATTCAAGGATTATTTGGATCAGTTCGTTGTTGTCTTTATTGATGACATCCTCATATATTCCAAAAGCCGTGAAGATCATGAGCATCATTTGAAGCTGGTACTCCAAAGGCTGCGTGAAAATAAGTTATATGCCAAGCTGAAGAAATGCGAGTTCTGGCTTGAGGAAGTAGCATTCCTTGGGCACGTGGTGTCAAAACATGGAGTATCTGTTGACCCGGCGAAGATTGAAGCAATACAAAGTTGGGAGCAACCAAAGACGGTGACCGAAGTACGTAGCTTTCTAGGTTTAGCTGGTTATTATCGAAGATTCGTGGAAGGGTTTTCTCGAATCGCTACCCCATTAACTCAGCTGACTCGGAAAGATGTCAAATTCGTATGGAGCGAGGAATGCGAGAAGAGTTTTCAAGAGCTTAAGAGGAGACTCATTTCGGCACCTGTTCTGACAATACCATCTGGTTCGGATGGATTTGTTATCTACAGTGATGCTTCAAGCAAAGGGTTAGGATGTGTTCTCATGCAACATGGGAAAGTCATAGCCTATGCCTCGCGACAACTCAAAGAATATGAGAGGAATTATCCTACTCATGATTTGGAGTTGGCAGCAGTAGTTTTCGCGTTGAAGATCTGGAGACACTACCTGTATGGGGAGAAAGTGGAGATCTATACAGATCATAAAAGCCTCAAATATTTCTTCACCCAAAAAGAACTCAACATGCGGCAGCGACGTTGGCTCGAGCTGTTAAAAGATTACGATCATACCATCCAATATCATCCTGGAAAAGCAAACGTAGTAGCTGACGCATTGAGTAGAAGATCATATGCAGGTACGAGTGTAATGTTGTTAACACAAAGGCCCATTTTGTATGACTTGCAAAGGATGGAGATAGAGATGAAGGCTCCAAGTACCCACATGATGATATCAAATATACGAGTAGAACCGACTTTAATCGATAAAGTTAAAGCTGCTCAAGCTACGGACATAGAGTTGATGCATATGAAGAAGAAAGTGCAAGAAGGTTCTATTCCAGAAGCAAGAATCGATGAAGAAGGAATACTTCGAGTCCACTCCAGACTTTGTGTTCCTAACGATTCTGATTTGAAGTACAAGATCATGATGGAAGCACACAATACACCATTTGCAATCCATCCTGGAAGTACCAAAATGTATCGTGATCTTCGACATACATTTTGGTGGAATAATATGAAGAGAGAGATTGCAAAATTTATCTCGAGGTGTTTAACTTGTCAACGTGTAAAGGCGGAACATCAAGTGCCAAAGGGTCCATTGCAATCACTTGAGATTCCGAAATGGAAGTGGGAACACATTACCATGGATTTCGTTACGGGTCTTCCCACGGTTTCTCAAGGCATAAATGCTATTTGGGTTATTGTTGATAGATTAACCAAGTCTGCTCATTTCTTGCCGATACGGGAGACTTATTCCCTTGAACGTCTTGCTCGTATATACGTAGATGAGATTGTGAGACTGCATGGCATGCCAGTATCCATAGTTTCGGATCGTGACCCAAGATTCACTTCAAGATTTTGGGTTAGCTTGCAAAAAGCTATGGGTACAGATTTACGATTTAGTTCGGCATACCATCCTCAAACGGACGGACAATCAGAGAGGACTATTCAAACTCTTGAAGATCTATTAAGACTTTGTGTCCTAGATTTCAAAGGGAGTTGGGATAAGTACCTACCATTGGTGGAATTCTCTTACAATAACAGTTATCAGGCAAGTATAGGTGTGGCCCCATTTGAAGCATTATATGGACGAAAGTGTCGCTCTCCAGTATGCTGGGACGAGGTGGGTGAAGCAACGTTGTTGGGACCAGAGTTGGTACGCATGACTACAGAGAAGATCCAAACGATTCGACAACGTATACAAACGGCACAGGATCGACAAAAGAGTTATGCGGATCTTCATCGAAAGGACGTGGAATTTGACATTGGGGATCATGTATTGTTGCGTGTGGCTCCATGGAAAGGAGTTACAAGATTTGGAAAGAGAGGAAAGCTCAATCCACGATTTATTGGTCCATTTCAGATTCTTGACCGAATAGGAAATGTGGCTTATAGACTCGCGTTACCTCCAAGTATGTCTCGTGTTCATAATGTTTTTCATATATCTGTGTTACGTAAATATGTGAAAGACCCAGACCACGTTATTGAGTTAGAACCGGACGAGATAGCTGAAGACTTAACATACGAAGAGGTACCTGTCAAAATCTTGGATAGAAAGGAGCATGTCCTACGCACGAAGGTCATACCACAAGTTAAAGTTTTGTGGAGAAACCATGCTATTGAGGAAATGACCTGGGAGTTAGAAACGGAAATGAAAGCGAGGTATCCTCATCTTTTCGAAACACCAGGTACGTACATCAATTTCGAGGACGAAATTTCATAAGGAGGGGAGGTTGTAAGACCCCAAATTATTAATAAATAAAATTTAAATTTCCTCTATTTATTATTTTGAAATAGTAAGTGTTAAATTGATTAATGAGGTTAGTTATGGGTAAAATGCGCAAATATTTCAAATAAGCAGGTGGTTATAAAATATTCATTGTTGTCGGGGAATATTCGTTTGGTCGTGGAATATTCTTCCTGTCGGGGAATATTCGTACGACGGCGCAGTCTTTTGTGGGCCCCATAACGGAAAGCGATTGGATGAAGAAAACGACAAGTATATGTTGTTTATTAATAACGGCGTAGTTGTTACCGTTAATACTGTTGGAATACCCGGTGGTTAAAACTCAGTGTTACGCGTTGTTACACAGTAGCACACTGATTGCACCAATTATTGATTCTTACGTAAGAAGGCACTACTCAATAATGGTTACAGTAATTACTGTTCAGTATTTTATTTTATTGATTTAATAATTGCTGCGTTGATATTTTATATTACTGTTGTTTCAATAATTGTCACTACACAGTATTTCCCATTATCAGATCAATAATTCATATTATTTGAATAATATTATTATATAACATTATTGGCAATGTCTAGAAAGTTCTGTCTAAGGAGAGGTTTGGTCATCTAATTGCGCGCCAGTAAGGAGAAATCCTTATTGGAAAGCCCCCTCTTTCCTGGGAACGGCCTGGTTGTCATAAATGTGATTCTGTAATATTATTTGTGAATAATTAATTATTGATTCATATGATAAAGAAATATTTATTTTATGTGGATATAAATGATGGATATATTTATTTTTATGTGGATAAAAATGAAAGAATTAAAGCTGAGGTGTTTTATCAGTATTTTGTCGATGTGGAGGTATTAAAAATCATCCGTTTGTGGATTTCGGATATTTTTGGTTTGGAATTTGAAAAAACTTAAAGCTACAAAGTTGTAGAGAATTCGATTTCAGTCAGAATGGACATAAAATTCGTATTTTTCTGATAAACGGTCTATTTTCTATGAATTATTAAAGTTTTGAAAAATAAAATGATTTTTATTAAATTTATGGGGGGACCCACTTTTGGTTGGTGCAACACATGGGCTGCTGAAATTTTCAGCATTGAGGGGTTGGTCTTGGTCATTGATAGCATACGTAGAATTGTTGTTTGAAATATTAATATTTTATTATTTTAGTCTCCTTTGGCGTTCTAGCATTTTCCTATAAATAGAGGGCTAAGTTAGAATTGAAAATCATACCAGAAACAAAGTTTTCTCTCTTTCTCTCTCTATATTATCGAGCGTATTCTTGTGAGTATACTTTGAGTGTTGCTATACGGTGCGAGTTTCTGTCAGCACTATACCCGAAATTCAGTCAGAAGTACGATTATTTTGAGGTAAGGGATGTTATTTTATTCGAAAATGATATTATTTCTTCAATATCATTATGCCGAAATATTGGTTGGAAATTTTTATCAAATTTGGAACTTTTCACGTCGGGGTTACTATTCACGAGTTACTATTCACGAGTTACTATTCACCGAAAAATAAAATTTTCTTCTTTTCGTCCAAAATATCTGTTCTGGGTACTAGCTTTGATTGTATCCATGTTTTGATCATTCTTGAATTCTACTTCACTAAAAATAATTATAAGGTATTTTTGGACATGGATAAATCGAAATACGAATCCGTAATATTGTTATTTTGTTTCACTGGATTCGTTTTCTTTAAGATATTTTTCATCATCCTCAGTCCTAAATGATACTGAATATCTTTGGCCCGTAGTGCAAAGATGAATGATTAACTAATGAATATCTTTGGCCGTAGTGCAAAGATGAACAGGTGTTGAGATGAACATGACCGACCAGTGATACAAGTGAATATCTTTGGCCTGTAGTGCAAAGATGAATATTTGATTAAAGATGGTTATTGATTATTGTTACAGGGATAAAATATTGATGATGGACTTTTAAATCTTAGAAGATAGTAGAACTCATTCTCTACTTGACTCTTCTAATGGTTTGCTGTTTCCGCTGCAGTTATTGATTTAAAACTTGTTGTCTATTGTATTCTATTAGATTTTTTTTTTCCGTTGAAGACTAACGATAATTTGTTCTGTATTATCTTAGTCATAATGTTCTTTACTGGGCTAGTTGAGCTCACCCTTTTCCTTTTTGTTCCATTTTTCTCAGGAGGCGAGAATGTAGCGAGTACTAGTCGGTGTATGGAATGATGGTTCTAGAAGTTATTTTAGTAGTCCTCACCATTTTTGTGAAATAATGTTTCAATAATTGTAATGAGGACTTATTTGAGTGTGGATATTGTCTAAATGATAATATTTGTATTTAAACTCACAGTTCTTGTGTTGTAATAATAAAGATGTAGTTGTTTCTGTACCATGTATTTTGGCGACTCAGAATGGGTGTTGTATACCTATTTTGGGGGCGTCACAGTCCAGATGGTTGCATTAGTAGTTCTCACTATTCTGTGAAATAGTGTGATAATAATTGTAATGAGGACTTATTTTGAGTTTGAATACTGTCTTGAAGACAATATTTGTATTAAAACTCACAGCTTATGCTTTTGTCGTATTCTACACGACACTTAACAGTTGTATAAATTAAGTTTATATTTGAATTATGTACCATATATTTGGCGACTCAGAATGAGTGATGTATACCTATTTTGGGGGCGTCACACCTCTTTCTCTCTTTCCTGATCCTCACCTACCGCTCCAGCGTCGAAACTGGGTTTAACTTTCTGACCTCTTTCATCGACCGTGACCCCTCTCTAAAATCCCATTAATGAATCACCACAAGTCCAAGCCGCCATTTTACGCCCAAATAAAAAATTAATCCCTAAAATTCACAAAATCTGCAAATTTTAAATCAATTTTTAATTCTTATTTCTTAGATTTGGATTTGTTGAAGAAAGAAATCAAAGAAGAGAGGTATGGCGGGGAAGGGACGAAGGACGGAGAAGGGGGAGATTGTGGCCGGGAAAGAAGGACGGGGGATGGAGGGACGGGGAGAGGAGAACAGATAACGGGGAGGGGAAGGGTCAAACAGGGAGGGAAAAGGGGGAAGGGGAACAGAGTAAAAGGAGAGAGAGATACAACACAGTTTGTTTTTTTTTTCTGCTCTTTTTAATAAAAATGATTATTTCTTAAATTTGATTAAATTAAATTATAAAATTTAAATTTTGAATAATTTTAAAATAAAAATTATTTGATAAAATTAAAAAATTACAATAAAAATTATTTGATAAAATTAAAATTAAAATTATTTGCATGTAAAAGTACAAATTTATTTATCCTAGTTAGAAAAGAAAAAAAAATTGTCACCAAATTGACTCAATTATAATTTTAATGTCCAAATTTGAAAAGATTTTTAATTTTAAAATATTTTTAATTTTATAATTTTTATAATTTCCTCAATTATATTTGTTATTAATTATATAAAAAACACTTTCTATTAATTACAAAAATAACTAAATAACTCTTTTTATTTTTTAATTTCTACCATGTATTTTTTGCTAAATTTTCTGATTTTATTATAATTTTCTTTCATTTCCCCTAAATATATTTCACATTCCCCTTAATTTTAATTAGCATATTTTTGGATTTTGTATTTTATAAATGACTTA
The DNA here is from genome assembly GCA_016801055.1 of Panax notoginseng. Classification (NCBI taxonomy): domain Eukaryota; kingdom Viridiplantae; phylum Streptophyta; class Magnoliopsida; order Apiales; family Araliaceae; genus Panax; species Panax notoginseng. Next base: position 144,474,938 of record CM029013.1, on the reverse strand, counting down.
ATTATAAATAAAATTTTATTTGATATTAATTACAAAAATAATTAAATATATATTTTTATTTATTTTCTTATTTTTTGGCACACTTTTTAAATTTATATTATACTTTAAAATATTTTTTTCATTTTCTTCATAAAACTTTTCCTCCAAATCCACATAATCACTGCCACGTCACACAAGAACGCCACATCAGTTTTTTTTGACAACTCAACAGTTTAGCTGTCTTTTTCCGTTAAAGTCAAAGTATTTAACGGTTTTTTTAACTTTGTGTTAGAAAAATCGAGTACAGTGAGTTGACTGTAAAAAAAAAAGTTCAGTGACCCATTTGTAAGTTGACGCAAAGTACAGTGACTTAGAAAACATTTAACCCTGTCGACATGTATGTCAAGAAGTGATCTCTATACGTGTTAGTACTGTATTGGTCAATTGACCAACTTACCATCAAGTTAATATCAAATGAGTGAGGTTTAAAGAAAGTAAAGTTATGTATTGTGATAATTTTTTACGAATTATAAGTATGAACCATGTCAATATATAAGATACTTACGTAAGTGACATAAATGTTTGAGATACTTATTTACATAAGTGACAACTAAAAAATTGATATAATTTTTTTTTATTTATGTAATACTCTTCTTATTTTATAAAATGCTTAAATATAAATTATTATCCTAAACTATGGGTCATATTCCATTTCGATGATCCACCTTTCAATGTTATCAATTAGAAGATTAAAATATTAATTTTTTTCACTTTCATTCAATTAAGTCTGCCACGTCACCAATTGATGGCGTGACTCTCTAAGTAGGCAAGCTGATGTGTTCAAAAAAATATATTTTAATATTTATTTACATATTTATTATATATTAAAGGGCAAATTGGTCAAACCATCCTAAGATTTCACCCAAAATAAAATCAATTCTTCATCCAAATTCTATTCCCAAAATGAAATCAATTCATCCAAATTAGATTCCAATTCATCTTCATCATTCACGGAAACAATATCTATTCTCTCCCAACAATTATCTCTCATCTTTCAACAAAGATAAAGGCCGAAGAGGTGGCGCCGCCAAAGGAGAGGGATCACTGAGGTGTTAAGCGACGACCGTGGGGGAAGTTTGCGGCGGAGATTAGGAATCCGGCGAAGAATGAGCCGGAGGATGAAGCTTTCACCAGAGTTGACCATAGAGCAACAAAAAAGCAGACGGGGTAAAAAATGGGAGGGAACTGCAAGATCCGCAGCAGCCCAGTCACATCCATGGATGCCGATGAACTGGATATCGGAGATTAAACAAAAAAAATAAATCAATAAATTAGATTTTGCTATTCTCTTTTCTATGTTACAGAAGCTGCTAGCGAAGCGAGAAATCATGGAGGGAGGTATAACTGCAAATTCAGGCGACATAATTTCGTCATATTTTTCTATTCCTTTTCCATTTTGTTGAATTTGTATTGACTTTATATGTTTCTATTCTCTTTTTAGATGCAGTAGGTACAAAGTCCACTGAAGTGAAGGAAAATCATCTTTTGTTTCTGAAGTGAAGGAGAATTTTTTGATTCTGAGACCTAGGTTTTTTTTTGGCTTTGACCGATTTGATTGAAGTTGGGGCTTTGATCGATTTGTGATTGTTTTAGACTTTTGTTGTTTTTATTTAGTTTTTATGTGTTAATATAAAGTGAGTTGCCGAATTTGTCCTTTTAATGTATAATGAATGTGTAAGTAGATATTAAAATAATTTTTTTTTGGAACACATCAGCTGCACTATGTCCTACTTAGAGAGCCACGTCATCAATTGGTGACGTGGCATGCTCAATTGAATGGAAGTGTAAAAAATTAATAATTTAATTATTTAATTAACAAAATAAAAAAGTGAATAATCGAAGTGAAATATAATCCATAGTTTAAGATATTAATTTATATTTAAGCCTTTATAAAAAGATTCTTATTTGAGTTTAGTAAAAGGGCTTGATTGGCTACTAACATTTGTTATGTCTGTGAGTTAAATAAATTGTGTGTAAAATAAATTATTATTAAACAAATAAGATTTTCAAGTGCGTTTGAATTTTTAAACTCTAAATGCGCCAAACGTTGAGAAACTAAATATACACTAATTAATTCATAAAATTTAAATTTTTTTAATTTGCTATATAAATTTATCTAAAATTTTAGAATAATATTTTTGAACTTAAATAAATTTTAATATTAGCTATTATATTTATTAAAATTAAATAAAGAAATCGAAAAAGAAAAGAAATTGAATTGAAACAAACAACCTCACGCTCTGCTCAAACAAACTACTTCCTCCTCCTATTCTTATTTATACAAAATCCTCTCGTTTCCAAATCTTTTAAAACTTCATCTTCTTCATGGCTTCATCAACCGTTGAATCAAAGCTCTCAAACCTGGACATCAATGGCGATTGGATCTCCTCCGTTCCAAATCTGCGCAATAACCTCTCTATTTTCTCTCCTCAACAGGTCTCATTTCTTAAATCGCACAATCATATGCCAAATTCTTATGATTTATTGATTGGTACAATTTTATGCAATTATAAATCTGATTTCATGTTTTGGTTGATGTGGGTGGGTAGATTGAGCTAGCAAATAAGTTATTGGAGATGGGACAAAGTCATTTGTTTCAGCATTGGCCTGACCTTGGTGTCGACGATGATCAGAAGATCGCTTTATTTGATCAGGTAGCTCCCTTCTCTCTCTCTCTCTCAATATATATATATATATATATATATATATATATATATATATATACAAAATTCATACAAAATTCGGTGTCCAATGATTTGGAAGGCTTACTTCCACCTTGAATGCAACAAGTTTTGATTTTTAAACGATTTTTTTTGGGTATACGTTCACCACACTAACTTGAGAAGGATTCTTTTTTTGAATTAGGAGTATTCTTATTGTTGCTTTGTAAATCAGTAAATTGAAGTATAAATAATGTTTCTAGATTTTAGGTAATATCCATAAATTTTTAATAATAAAAAGAGAATTCCCAATTTACCGTTATTGGATATAAGGAATTTAGCATAAATTAATTGGGGTTTTAAGGTGGAATTCAGCCGTGCCAATGCTGTTTGATGAATTATTGTTTTTGCTTCTGCTGCTGTTATTTCTACTACTAGAATTACTACTGATTGATGCATTTTTTATATTATTTTGAGATGGGCATATATTTATGGTGTCTCTGATTGATTATATGCTCAAAATAATGTTCTTTACATTTATTACTAGGTGTTGCCTTTGAGTTAGGCATCTGTTAAAGAACTGCATGTCTTGTGGGGTTAAGTTTGGATGGTTTTGTTTATTTTAATGAGATGTACTGTTGAATTTAGGTGGCACGGCTTGATGGGAGCTATCCAGGAGGTCTAGCATCATATGTTAAAACTGCTAAAGAACTCTTAGCGGATTCAAAGGCTGGAAATAACCCATTTGATGGCTTCACACCTTCTGTAAGTTACTAGGCTTATGTTTTGATTTTGTAAATCCCAAAGCATGTCTTTTGTTTCAGATTCCTCTGTCTGGAAAAGAGAATCGTACATTTTTGCTAGACTTCCCCCTCCCCCACATGAAGGTTACTATAAGAAAAACTTAGACATTTTTTGGATTTCTTTTTTTAATTTAAAGACTAAACTTTATTTATTAACAAAAATTATTGAATAAAATAATGTGTTTGTCTCAACTCATAGCAAACCTTAATATTCGGGGGAAAAAAGTCAGAAAAGAAACAGTACTCTCATTTCTAGATATAGGGAGTATTTGACCTGTGGTTAAAATGTACTGAATTAGAGGATTACGTAAATTTATTTTACTCAACTTAAGATTTGTTAAGTAAACTGGGTTCATGGTCCTCTTTAGAGCTTCAACTGTTTTTTTTGTATGTTTTTACTTTTTTATCATGTTCACTAAGCAAGTCTAAGAAATATCTTTATATTTCTACGAGATGTATATATGCCATTAACAAACTCGGTTCTTATGTATCTCTTCTCCAATATCTATGTTTTCGGTTTCTGATTTTCATGAATTGGAACACTGGTTTTACGGTCATGGATAATGGAATGGCCCGTGATTTGTGGCCTATATCTTACTTCTAAAAAGTTTGTTATGTCAGATTATGCATCACTTTGAAGAGTTCTGGTTGATGCCAAAGTTATAGTAGCCAGCCATTGATTTGTAAATATGTAATTATCTTTGTAAATTTAAATATGTTTAAGGCCTGTAAATCGGGCTTAGTGAGCTGGTCTAAAGTCTGCCCAAACTCGGCCTAGACAAATATTTACATTCCCAAGCCCGTGCTCAGCCCATGAGGCCTATAATAAGTAGGCTCAAATTCAGCCGAAATATGATCTGGGCTTTGGCCTCATTTTCGGACAAGCCCAAATAAAAATATATAAGTGAAAAGGCAAAAAATGGAAAAATAAAAATTGAAGCAACCTATTTTTGCTCATTTTGGCAACCTGTTATAGCATCTTCATAAACCATAACAACAAAATATCACAAAAATATTAAAGTTAAACTTTTAACTCCGAACATTTGAACCAATCACCAAATGTACATAATACATATCCATAAAGTTTCCAATCCAACAATAGTATTATGAGAAAAAAGAGAGTGTGTACAACCCATAGTTATTAAGTCGCCAAGTCGAGACAAAGCGGTAGCCGAGAGCTTAAGTGCTTAGTCGACAAAGCGCCGGACTAGTCTTCCGCAAGTCGACAAGTCGTTAATAATATAAATTTTATACGTATAAAATTATATATATTTACCATTTATATGGATATTTATATATTTATATTTCATAAGTGGTGAGATAATTTTTTATTATGCGATATAATTACCCATTTGTTTGGCGAGTAATGGAATTTCAAGTAATTAATATTACAGAAATTAATTTATATGAAAGTATTGTAAATATATAATGTATTTATAATGGAAAATATACATTATGCATATTTGTATAGGCATGATGCTGGAAGATAAAACAAAACAAAACAAAACAAATACAAAGCCAAGTGCATTAGCCGAGTTACTAACTAAGCAGGAGGTGTATGTTTTATGGGGCATGACTAAGCAGATTCATCATGTCTGATAATTAGAGGGAAGTTAGAAACATGAGCTGGTACTTCTTTGCTCCTTCATATGCTCTGTATCATCTCTATACTCCATGCGTATCCATTTTCGTCACAAAAGGAAAGAGAAGAAGGAAAAGGAACGAGCAGCAGGAAAGTTCGCCGGATTGAGTTCGCTGGATTGAGTTCACAGCAGCAGGAAAGTTCACCGGATTGAGTCGTCGGACAGCCACGATCCGATTGGGTATGCTCTATTGCTCTTTCGTTTTTCCCTCAGTCCCTCTCTGATCGTTTCTCCCTCTCGTCGAACTGTCGAAGTTCTAAAGGTTGTGAGGAACTGAGGATTGATCGATTAGGAGTTTAGGTTTTTTTACCCAGTTATGAATTGGGTCGGGTCAAACCCGCTTTGGAAAGCCGCTCGCTTTTCCAGTTAGTCGTCCTAGTCGTCTGTTGAGCGTCCAAGTCGTTTAAGTCGACGCTTGAGCGGTCGACTATATGCTCTGCTACCAAATCGTCCTACCGGCTTGATTTTTCTGGTCGACTCGACGCCTAGTCGTCGCCTAGGCGACGACTAGTCGACGACTTGACGACAATGGTACAACCGGTGTTATATGATGTGAAAGAAAAAGAATGCATGCGATGGATGGTATTAAATAATGTCCTTTATATTTAACCATGAACCCAGGGTGAACTGTGAAGTAATGCAAGTGATGGAGAAGATCTTATTGTTGAACTAGCGGTGGTGTAGCAGTGTAAAAATCTGTTATGAGAAAGTGAGAACTTAAGTCAGAAAGAGGAAGGAGATTAAAAGTCTAAGAATGTGAAAAGTCAGATAGAGGGAGTAGATAATAAGATGCTTAATCAGAATGAATAATTGATTTAATCTTTTGGGTCAGTGACATCTTTTATTTAGAGACTACAGTTATATTCATATATATATATATATTTATACATGTCTAGTTAATATAAAAATCCAAATAAATGTACGTAAAAGATGCATCTTTTATTTATATACTGTTGAGCTGGGCCTATAAGGAGTTGAGCTATATGTTGACCAAACTCGGCCCAAAATACACTTTGTGCTTGAAGCTTTATCCAAACTCGGCCCAAAATACCAATGTTCGAAAAAGCTAAAATCGGTACGAGGCGTTTTTCTCTGGGCTATGCGAAGCACAAGCCTTGAGGCGGAGCGAGGCGGAAGCCTTGATTTAAAGACATAAAAGTCCCTAAAAAATTATGAAAAAATACTAATAAAATCATAAAATAATTCATCATTACAATTAAGGTCATAGGAGACATTGCATAAAATAATTCATCATTTCCCACAAGATGATTTTTTAATCTTGTAATCCCTCCTTTGCAAATTTTCTTACAAAAATTGCATTCCACATATAAATGAGTTTTATTAACTCCAGGGGCTGCGGTGCCATATTTCCATGCAGGATCTTTCTTACCCATAATCTTAATTCACTGTAATAATAAAATCAATTGTTATTGACAGTCTAAAAAATCAAATAGAATTATAAACTATAATTGTTATACACTATAAGTCTATAATTGTAAACTATAAAATTTGTAATACACTGTAAAAGAAAGAAAATTATATAATTATATAATTGTTATACATTATAAGTCTATAATTGTAAACTATATAATTGTAAACTATAAAATTATAATTGTAAACTATAAAATTTGTAATACACTGTAAAATTTGTAATACACTGTAAATTATATAATTGTAAATTATATAGCAACTGATCAAATTTGTAATACACTGTAAAAGAAAGAAAGAGAACTGTCAAGACTCAAGACTCAAGAAAGAAAGAGACGAAACAAGAAAGATAACTCAGTCGCTACAAAAACAGAACTCAGACCCTCGACAGAACTCAGTCGCTACAAGAAACTGAGAAAGAAGGAGACGACCCAGACGAACTCAGACCCTCGATCGACGCAAGAAGGAGACGGCCCAGAGGAAGAGAGGAAGAAACGAAAAAAAATAGAGACCAAATAGTCACAGTCGAGTCGCACGATGGTCGCGAAGAAGGAGAAGGAGAAGGAGTAGAAGAAGAAGCAGTAGAAGAAGAAGAAAGAGAAGGAAGATACCTGGGATTTCACGAGCAGTCGAGTCGCACGAAGGTCGCGAGAAGAAGAAGCAGTCGATGGTCGCGAGAATGGGCTTCACCTCTTCGATAATGGTAAGTACAGCCCAATCTGATATTTAGGTCTTTTTTAAAGCTAAGTCGAGTCGCACGTCTCGCACGGCCTTGAGGCGCAACGCCTTGAGGCGTAAGCCTTGGCAGGAAAAGGCGCAAGGTTCTTCGCTCCCAAACTAAGCGGCTGCCTCAGCAACATTTTCTCCCGCCTCGCTACGAGGCGCGCCTCGAGGCGTAGGCCTCGAGCGCTATTTCGAACATTGCAAAATACACGTCGTGCTTGAAGCTTTATCCAAACTCAGCCCCAACTCACCCCCAAATTTATTTTGAACGAGCTTTTAGAGGGCCGGAAGATCGGGTTTCGGGCTTGACCGGCCCAATTGCATGCTTTTATCCTTTATAACTTTGATATCTTCAAGTTAACACCCAAATTGTAGCACCACATTTCAAACCTAATACTCAATGACAATATACTAATCCAGAGATAATCCTAAGTTTATTATCGTCTACTTTAAGAAGGATGTGTAGGAAATTCTCAGTTTGTCTCGCATTTGATCAATTTCTTATTTGAATAAATACCATACTTATATTATAAGTCACTTCTAACTGCTTTGGTGTTTTTCTTCTGAAATAATGTTTTGATTTCTCAAGAAGGGAATAAACAAAAGGTGTTAAACAAAAGAAGGTGTTGTAAGGCTTTATGTTGGGCTATGATATTGTAAGATGACCTGTTTAGACTCTAGATTAGTTTCTTACCGGATATTGTCTGCTTTTCTATAAATTAATATCATATGCCTTCAAACATCCAGAGCTTGCGCAATCAACTTACAGAGGACCTCTTTAAGTGTTAGTTTATGTATGAAAATGGGAGTTTAGTATAACATGAATTACATATCTACAGGTCCCATCAGGAGAGGTTTTGACTTTTGGTGATTCTAACTTTATTCAATTTGAGGAGGCTGGTGTCAAACATGCACAGAATGCTGCATTTGTTCTTGTTGCAGGAGGCCTTGGGGAACGTCTTGGTTACAATGGAATAAAGGTAAAATATTCAATTGGTCGTTCAAATTTCTAGATTAATTTTACCATTAAGTCGCTGAACTTTTTACACGTTCTCTTATAGTCAGGTATGCTTCTAACTGTGATGATCTTCATCCCTTTTATGGCTACAATATAGGACTCAATTTGAACATATTGCAGACACTGACCACAATATATAAATATATAACACAACACAAGGGTTTCTCTCTCTCTCTCTCTCTCTCTCTCTCTCTCTTCCCCGTCTCTTATCTCCACTGTATAACTTCACCACTCCACTTCCATCATCTACTCTGTTCATATTTCTCTCTGTTCTCTAAAATATTACATATATAATAACACATATAGGATACATATATGTATACTATTTGTAACAGGACAGATGAAGGTATAAACTATCAATCTCTTGGCCTCCTCTACTTCCTCAATCTCTTTAGTCTAGAGTCCAGCTTGCACAAAATTGTATCCCAAAGTATTCTCCTGCTTCTCAATCTCTTTGTTAGCAGTGGTGTTGATTGTAATGAGAGTGAACTTTTGAAGATTTGGGATTTGGAAGGAGTGGGGTTCGAAACCTTATTAGTTTATATAATATGGGGACTGGTGGTGCTTCTCTACCCTTTTGAATCAATTTGCCACTAGTATGTACATGCCTACCTTTACATCAAAGAGGGAATCTGAGAAGAGTGTGTGTGTATTGTACCGGCTTTTGGTGTGTTCTTTTTATTTCATTTGTATAGATGAATGTTTAATACATTTGGTTATGTTAGTTAATGATTAGATCTAAGTTAATCTCTAATTCTGGTTGAAGGGAGTGATTGCAAAATCTATAAGTATGTGGTGTATAGTTTTTATGTTTTTAATTAGAAGTAAAGTGGTTGCTACAAATTGCATTAGTTCTTCTTTAATATTGCAGGTGGCTCTTCCTTCAGAATCTACTACAGAGACATGTTTCTTACAGCTCTACATTGAGTCTATCCTAGCTTTACAAGATGCTAGCAATAGACTAATGCAAGGTTAGCTCTATAGCTGTTTCTTTCTTCAAGTGCTGTTTTACTTTTTTCCCCAACAGCTCCATTCATTGCAATAGTGCCTTGAGATACATTGCTTTGTCCACATTTGTAATAGCTCTAGTTAAGGAACAGTTGGTGATCAAACATGGTATCAGTAGTCTGGTTTAGTAGTTCTTGAGTCAAGTCTTACCATTTGATGATTGTTTCCCCATTCAATTGGTTTCTTTGCAGCATTCCCTGTTTGTGTTTGTAGTATACTAATATGTTCTGTTGCCTTGTATTGTGCAGGAAGCTTTTGTCAACGAGAAGGTTGAGATAGTTATTAGAATTAATTGGGAAAGAATAGTTATTTAAAATTGATAAACGATCAAACTTAATAGGCATCATTCATCTTTTGACTTTTGAATATTCTGTATTTGACAAACTCCTTGGTGGTCAATAAATTTTGCTTCCTTTGAAATTGTAGGAGAATGCAAAAGAGACGTACCATTTGTTATAATGACATCAGATGACACTCATTCGCGTACTTTGGAACTGTTAGAATCAAATGATTATTTTGGAATGAAACCTACACAAGTACATCTTTTGAAGCAGGTAAATCATGTGTTATAAGGTGATAAAGTTTTTTAGTCCTAATATTAAAAATGGTCTATTAAGCATCTTTTCTTTACCCTTGTTCAGGAAAAAGTTGCTTGCTTAGATGATAATGATGCCAGGCTCGCGGTTGACCCACATAATACATATAGAATTCAGGTGACTTTTTATGCTCCATTTCCTTAATCATAATGCTTATTAGTTTGTTCATATTTTCAATTATATTTGAAACTAGTTTGTTTTAAAAAATATTTCCAGAGAACTGCTTTCTTATTAGTGCTTGTTCCTTGTCTGTTTTAGACAAAGCCTCATGGACATGGTGATGTTCATTCACTTCTTTATTCAAGCGGTCTTCTTAAAGCTTGGTATGTTCTGCACTCTGGCCTTGTTATCTAGGCTATCCTTTGTGATTTGTTCATTGCAGTGTTTGATTACCATTCTCTATGATAAGGTCTCTAATATTGTGTATTTTGTTTTCATGTGTAATGCGTTGTTGAAATTAGGAGGCATACACATATTTTGAATTTTTGATGCGTAATGCCTTGTTAACTGGATTATGCTCGCTTTCTTATGAATTGAAATATTTATCATCTACATGTAGATTGTTCTGTGCTCGCTTTCTTATGAATTAAAATATTTATCATCTACATGTAGATTGTTCTGCTAAAATTAGCAAGTGTTGCTATGAGCATGATTTGGACAGTTGATTTTTGACTTTTGAGTGTGTTTCTTTATAGATAAATGCTAATAGTGTCCCTGGGCACTTGTTAAGAACAATTTATTTGGTCTTAAAAACTTGTTTTTAAGTAAGTGTTGGAAAATGTTGTTATTTTTCAGAAAGTATTGTTTTGGGAAAATTGTTAACATGTACTGAATGTTGTGTCCTAATTTTATTTGTGGGAGTTTTATTAGTGAAAGTATATGTTACCAATTATCCCTATGAAACTTGTAGCATAACCATTTTTAATTTTCTAACATAAACTTCTTAACACTAATATTAATTTTGCTTCAACGATGGATGGATGGAACATACGATTCCTATTATAGCCAAAGTGATGTAGGACAAAAATTGATGAATAGATAATTAATTGGAAGTGATGTAAATCAATTAAGAAAATTAAAAGGACTAGGGTGATCCGACCGCAGGAGAACCACTACCCTTTGGGTTTCCCAATCGCAGGATAAAAAGATGTTGATCGCAACCAATAATCAGAATAATTTCAATATTAAAGTGTAAAAAGTCTGACATGACTTACAAGCATATTTATAAGAAAATAAACTGTAATAATTCTAAACCCAGTAATAATTGGGTTTCTAAATAAATAATCCAATACTAAAATAAATCAATAAATAAGAAGTTTAACAAACTAAATAAATAGACAAATGATAAATAAATAACTAAATAACGAAACATCCACGACGACGTATCGATCCCTATCAACTCTCCTTGACTGCGAAAATGAAGTCTCTGGCGAAGTGAAAGCTTCATATCTCTCCAAAAGGTCTAGATTAAGTTGACAAAACTCTTCAACACTAATCTATGTATCATCCAGAGGCCTGTTGCGCAACTTCACCAAAAACTGTCGGTAACCACTCTGCATGGTCGACACAACCCGCTCATGAAAAACATCCTCAATAACCTCTGTTGTACGCTGTGTCGGAACAATAGGAGGTGCAGATGGAACAAGTGATTGAAGAAAAAGTATAGACTCATCAAGGTTAGCAACTGTAGGCGAAATAAGTGTAGCAAGAAAAGAAGTGGAAGAGGGGGTGAAATCATGAGAAGGCCCATGGTAAAGAGCAAGGTCTTCCACATTAAATATAGGATCAATACCCATATCACTCAGAAGATCCAACTCGTATGCGTTAGCGCTAACTTCTTTCGAACTCGAAGTGGACCATCCTCTTAGCTTGCACTTTTTTCCATGTGCCAAGAGGTAATCTCTCCACACGGTATCGCTGCATCACTCGATCATTCTCATTAAAATCTTGATATCTACAATAAACATTTGCAGCAGACTTGTAATTTTCATTGCTCAAGTTAATTTTCTTTCTTATCTCAGCATGCAAATCATGAATGTGATGCGCAAAAGACTCTGCCGACTCATTAGCCCTACATGCAGTGGGAAGAGGAGTTAATCAACATGTTTCCTATGCTGATAACCAGTGTAAGTCTGAAAAGGACTCACTCTAGTCGAATGATTAATTGAGCTATTATATGCAAACTTAGCCATAGGTAAAACTTTATCCCATGTAGACACATGATCGCCCACAAGACAATATATCAAATCACCTGAACTCTTATTAACAACCTCAGTCTGACCATTGGTCTGTGGATGTTAAGCAGTGGAAAACTTAAGTGTGGTATTAAGTTTCTTCCAGATAGTTTTTCAAAAATAACTCGTAAATTTCGCATCTTTATTATAAACTATAGTCAATGGTAACCCACGTAATCCCACTATCTCACTAAAAAAAATCATGGCAATATGTGAGGCATTATCAGTTTTGCTGCAAGGAATAAAATTTGTCATCTTAGTGAAACGGTCCACCACAACAAAAACTGAATCATGACCCCTCTCGGTCCTTGGTAACCCTAAGACAAAATCCATGTTAAGATCCTCCCAAGGTGCTTGGAGAACTGAAAGTGGAGTGTACAAACCTGTATTCTGCTTCCTACCTTAGCAGTCTGAAATGTGCGGCACTCAGAAACAACACGAGCTACATCCTTCTTAAAGCTAGGCCAAAAGAACTTATCCTCAACAATGACAAAGGTCTTATCTCGACCAAAGTGTCCAGCTAAACCTCCCGCGTGTAACTCCCACAATAAATACTCATGCATTGATGTACTAGGAATACACAAGCGGACGCCCTTAAAAAGATACCCATCATGGATACAAAAATTACTAGTGGGTGGGGAACTAGGATCCGCAACATAAATATCACTAAAGTCTCGACAAGTAGGGTACTCCTAGATAATGCGCTCAAATCCCACAACCTTCACTCTTAAAGAGTTGACAAGGATAGACACCCTACTCAATGCATTGACAACTATATTTTTCGATCCTTTGCAATGCTCAAGGACAAAAGAATAATTTTGAATAAACTCTACCCACATAACGTGTTGATTACTTAGCTTCTTTTGGGAGCTAAGGTACTGGCGTGCCTAATGATCGGAGTAAAGAACAAACTCCCTTTGCAACAAATAATGTCACCAATACTTAAGTGTCTGGACTATAACATAAAGCTCCTTATCATAGGTAGAGTACTTTTGCCGGGTCTCGTTCAATTTCTCACTAAAGAACACTATCGGATAACTCTCCTGACTAAGCACTCCCCCTATCCTTATGCCTGAAGCGTTGTATGCTACCTCAAACACTTTACTAAAGTTTGGTAGCACGAGAACACGTGTATGTGTCAACCTATTCTTGTTTTCTAGAAAGGCTTTAGTAGCCGATTGAGACCAAACAAACTCTCCCTTTTTCAAACTATCAGTGATGGGAGCCATAATAGTACTAAATCCTCTAATGAACCTCCTATAAAACGTAGCTAGCCCATGGAAGCTTCGAGCTTCGTGAATATTAGAAGGTTTAGGACACTCATTAATAACCTTTACTTTCTTTAGGGTCAGCAGAAATCCCCTCTTTGGAGATCACAAACCCGAGGAAAATGATTGACTCTTGAACAAAAGAACACTTCTTCAAATTAACATAGAGTTTCTCACGTAGAAGAACTACTAGAATATCTCGCAAGTGAAGTAAGTGATCCTCTCAGGTTTTACTATAATTGAGGATGTCATCAAAATAGACCACTATAAACTTGCCTATGAAAAACCGTATCACCTGATTCACTAGTCTCATAAATGTGTTGGGTACATTGGTTAAGCCAAAAGGTAAGACTAACCGCTCATAAACTCCGTCCCCTGTCTTAAAGGCAGTCTTCCACTCATCTCCCTCTCGGACGCGGATTTGGTGGTATCCACTCTGCATGTCTATTTTGGTGAAAACACGAGCCCTAGTCATCATATCTAGCATATCATCAAGCCTAGGTATGAGAAACCTATACTTGACGGTGATCTTATTTATGACTCGACTATCACAACAGATTCTCACACTCCCATCAGCCTTAGGGGTGAATACAGCTGAAACGACACAAGGGTTAAGACGATCTAACAAAGCCCTTTCTCAACAACTCATCTACCTGTCGTCTCATTTTAGTCTACCTTGTGGTAACCCATCATACAACACACTAGGCAGAACATCGACAAACTCATGTAGAATCTGCTTAACATTACTAGGTATCTCTCTCTCTAGTACTCTCCTCAGGAACATCTCTCACCTCTCTAGCTACCACATCATACACAACCTTCTCCTCCAACACACCACGCTCAAGCTCCTTTCTATTAAGAACATGGAGTGATTTTGTTTGTTGGGTAGGTCTCTTGATGACACTCGGGGTCTCACAGGTGTTAATGATATTTTCTGCCCCTTGTGTGTAAACACATGTGTGTTCGTTCTTCCCATAATGAGTCGCATCAGGTCGTATAGCCAAGGTCGCCCTAGTAGAATACGTGTAATATCCATAGGAATGACATCACACCAAATACTCTCCTTATAGCATTGAAGGTGGATCGGTACTAGACATCTCTTTGACACAGGAATAGATGCCTTGTTGACCCAGACGACGCTATAAGGCTGGGGATGTGGTTTTGCCTTCAGCGTCTTCATTTGTGGTAAGGCGGACTCAGCAACCACATTTAAGCAACTACCCCTATCAATGAACTTAGAAGAGACACCACCTACTTTGTTGTAGGTCTGAAATATGGTGGTTCTCCTCCAATCATCCTCTCCTATGACTTGTGAAAATGCACCATATGACACCTACTTGATTACATATCTCCTCTAGGTGCTCATCAGCCTCCTCATCTTGTGAGTCATACTCACGCTCGACTTCATCCCAGACAATATCCTCCTCTTTTGAAGTTTCTCCTATTGTTACCCGTTGACGATTGCGATTGGGGCACTCAAAAGACTTGTGCCCCAACTCTTGGCACATAAAGCACCTCTCCTGGGTAGTAGATTAAGAGTTGGGTACAGCTACACCCTTCCATTTGCCACGAAATGGCCTAACTACGGTGTTATTAGTCCTAGAGGATGCCTGAGAAGTGGGTAAAGGTATACTCTGTGAGAAATTTCGGCCACTAGGCTGACCTAAGAAGGGACTCTCCTAGCGATACCCTGTAACCTATACTCATAATCTAGAGATGACTGGAAAAGGTCATCTAGGGTAGTGATGTCATTGGTCAGAATGTGTGATTGAAGTTCAGGTCGTAACCCATTCTTGAACTTCATAATGGTCAATCTATTACTCTCACTGATCCTATATCTTTGAGTCAATTCCCTAAATCTGTAGATGTAATTGGTAACAGATATATTATTATCCTGACGATAGTTGTCATACTGCTTCATTAACCTATCGGTATGTCCCACGGATAAATAATATTACTTTAGGCGAGTTTTCATCCCCCAATGCCTGATACGTGGCTCACCTAGACGCTCTAAGTCTGTCTCAATCCCTAATCAGAATAAACTGGTCAATTTCACCAATTTTATTTTGGTGAATCGCACGTTCCTATTCTCAAACATCTCGTACCAGTCGAAATACTTTTCCATCAACCAATCAAGGAATGCATTGGGATCAAATCTACGGTCAAACTCGGGTGCACTACCTTGATTTTCCTATAATCATTATCATAAGCATCATGCCTAGGATGATCATGGTGCCTAACATGTAGGTTTTCGGCATGCCCATTCCCATTATTCCCCTGATGTTCCACTACAGACTGTCTTTGTTCAATGTGTGTGATCCTATCATCCATTTGACCTAGTTGTGCAACTATGGCAACTAATTGTTCCTGAATTTCTTCTAAAGCAGCTTGGGTACGTTTAGTCATGATGCAAATGCAAGTGCAAAGCTGAGACACTACATAAATTTAATTGAAGCAAATTAAAATTACAAGTTTAAGCCTATGCAATCGCAATCGCAATCTCAAAAGCTATTGATAATATCCGAATAATTTGTAACAAGATGGAATAATATAAAAGTTTAAAAGAACAAATCCAAAACAAGCTTTCAAAAATTTTAGAACTAATGAATGAAGGAAATGCGAGTGATTAAATATTGAAAATCTAAATATTTAAAATGAAATATTTACTTTTACGTTATGAACCTAACTGATCAGAAAGTATGAGACTGGGTGAAAAGTGCCATGGTTAAAAGTTTAGGGCTCTTTATGCAAGAAACTGGGGTGAAAATGTAAACTAATAAACTATGGGGCTATATTTAATTGGAGAGCGGAAGTTTGAGGTACTAAAAGGTAATTTGCAAGACTGTTTAATTTAAATTAGAAAAGTTAGGGTTACGTGTCTACATAGTTGTTAAGGTGTCGCTATGGGGTCGACTAGGCGTTGGAGAAGGCCAACGCAACGCCTTGGAAACCGAGTTGTCAAAGCTCATGCCTTGGTATCTAGCCCAAGTTAAGTGATCAAGACATTTTTCACCCATAACTCGTCATACTTGTTAAGTGGTGTAATTTTATTATTTATTAATGTATGATGGGTGATGACTTGGTTGATTCTTTATTTTTTACGTGGTATTTGTTGACTTTTTCTACTAGTTTTTAATTTCAAGTGTTTTATTTTTGAATTTTGATTGTCAAGTATTCATATTATTAAGTTTTTAATTGTATTCCATAGTGTTAGTTATTATGTTTTGGGTTTTAATGTATATAAAATTTTATTGCTCAATATACTTTTGAAGTAAAATTAATAATATATAAATTGCACACTATTAATGACTTGTCGCCATACGAACGTCATGGCGGGTGCCTTGTTGCCTAGGCGTCCTGGCAGTCAACCACCGTCGTATCTCGTCGTGGTGCCATGACAATTATGCCTGTCTATTTCCAAAACAACGCAACTATAATAACAAATTTTTTTTAAAGAACAATGAATCGCGATGAACCGTAACTACGATGATGAACAGTACTCTGATGAACAATAATTTTTTATTTATTTGAAAACTCAAGATCTCCCAAAAAGTAAGAAATTGATGGAGAAACCAAACTCTGATACCAATATAATGTAGGACAGAAATTGATGAATAGATAATTAATTAGAAGTGGTAAATCAATAAAGAAAATTAAAAGAACTAGGGTGATCCAACCGTAGGAGAACCACTACCCCTAGGGTTTCCCAACCGCAGGTGGGAGAAAAATGTATTGATTGCAATCAATAATCAAAATGATTTCAATATCAAAGTGTAAAAAGTCTAACATGACTTACAAGCATATTTATAAGAAAATAAACTCTAATAACCTTAAGCTCAATAACAATTGGGTCTCTAAATAAATAACCCAATACTAAAATAAATCAATAAATAAGAAGTCCAACAAACTAAATAAATAGACAGATGATAAATAAATAACTAAATAGCGAATCTTCCACGACAACGACATCTCGTGGATCGATCCCTATGGACCCTATCAAAAAGTTTTGGTATATATCCATACTAAGCTCAGACACTGAGATTTGTCCTTTTAAATAATTCAAATACTAAGTTGTCATAATTTTAACTACATTTCATCACTTTAAGGCATGAGGCAGGTTTAAGATGGGTTCTGTTTTTCCAAGATACCAATGGACTTCTCTTCAAGGTTCGTTTAAGTTCTCTGTATTTATTTTTTGGGGCAAGATGTCTGTCTTTGCTAAGTGGGTATACTTATCTCCTTCTCATGTATTAGGCAATTCCAGCTGCGTTGGGTGTTAGTGCCATCAAGCAGTATCATGTTAATTCTCTTGCCGTCCCTCGCAAAGCAAAAGAAGCCATTGGAGGCATTACCAAGCTCACTCATGCAGATGGTATATTTAATAGCTTATAGGAAAAACAAAGTGTATTGATGATTTGATGCTATTCTTTATCTGTTTTGTAATTTACAACTATGCTGTTTGAGCTCTGAGGCTTTTCATAGACTCTATGATACGAACTCAACCTCCTTTCTTATATATGTATCTAGGTCAACTTTGAAAGTTAAATGAGGAGTGGATCATTAAACGTATTCAAATTTCCCTTACCAATATATGGGTTTGACATGTGTACTTCTCCTCTTCCTCTTAAACTCTCCTGCTAACTGAAAATGTTACATGTTGGGATGGGGTTTTACTGTAGCATTGCCTTCTTTCCAAGTGATAGTATCAAGAACTTTATGTAGGAAGCCAGATATACAACAAGCATGATTTTGTATGGCCACCGGAGATTTATTTATTTTTTTGTGTGGTTTTTTTGGATAAGTATATTAGCGCCACTTTTGATATCCTTTATTTAACATTACTGATATAAAAGAAATTGACTGCAGGGAGGACGATGGTAATCAATGTAGAATACAATCAGCTTGATCCTCTGCTGCGAGCAAGTGGGTATCCTGATGGTGATGTCAATGACAAAACAGGCTATTCTCCTTTTCCCGGAAACATAAACCAAGTATTATTTTGTTCACCCTCATTCATCAATACTACTGGACTCAATTTTAGAGAAGAAGACTGCATGATGTTGACACTTGCATATAACCCTAAAGCTATAGAACTAAACACATTGATTGTTAGCTTAGACAATTACATTACTCTAAACAAACAATGATAATGGAAAAGCAGAAAAGAGAAGAACACAAGGATGACGTGGTTTGGCTTTTGGCCTATGCCTACGGGCAAGAAAGATATTAATCCACTCCACTATGCTGAAATAGACAAAGTACAAGAACTGTGAAAAACAATTGCTACTGAGAGAACCACTCTCAAAACCACAAACCCCAAATTACACTCAATCCTCATTCTCTTAGTTACTAAATGAGATCTTTGCTCTCTTAATCTCTTTAATATCTACGTTCTACGCATTGCTCTCTTGTCTGGGTTTCGTTTCCCAAATAGTAGAATACAATATAGGAAAAAACTAAATCCTTAATAATTTAGGAAGTCCTAATCTGAGAAGGATAGGAAAAAATTGCCAAATCCAAATCCAAAGAGGAAAAGGATCATGGGTTGAAGACATACAGAACATTGACTCTTTAACGATTATATCGGAACTATTTCTGTTTCAGCTAAAGTTGGATTGTCTCTTCAGTTTGAGCTGTACTTGGAACTCTTTCAAGTTGCAGCAATTGTTGTCAAAGAAGCGATTATATTATTCTACCATCTCCAGATACATTGTATTATTTCGTATCCTAGCTAATATGATACAAGAAAACGCTATAATTGCTAACAGTTCTTGTAAAAATGATAAAATGGGGGATATTGTCTGTTGTAATTCCTCAAGAATTCTATATTGTCATGTTTAATTTCCTATTTAGATACTCCTTCCTCCCAGGATAAATGTCCTCATTGACCTTTATGGTCAAATTGACCATATTAAAATCAATAAATCGTATATTCTTTTAGGAGAGACTATCACCATAATAAACTACATAGTATAGTTTACTGCTAATCTTAAGGTTTGTCATTTTGAAAATTTAAATATATATGCTTAATTACTAAGTTTAAAAACGGTAAATTTGACGGTAAAAGTCAATAGATGACATTTATCTGATTGAGTATTAATTTTTAGAGTTTACAGACATGTGCTTTTCTTTTTAGACCCAAGTGATGCTACTGTTCTCTGTTCTCTGTTCTCTGTGCACGTACTTATGCGTGTGCATGTGTACGGGGTTACATTCGTTTACACACATATTATACCTCACAAAAAAAATCGTTCAAACTGAAAGGCTGCTGTTAGATTCTGTACGTATGATCTGATTGGATTTTGTACTAGTCATTTGATTTTAAATTTTCTTTTTAATGGAATGATATAACAAAGTGTAGTCAGGGGTTTTAACATCACAAATATTTTTGCTGATTGTGGAATGGGGTCTCCATTTTTATAAAATCACCGGTTGCTTAAGAACGTCCATTCCAAAGAGTAGTTGACTTGGAGCTCTTAGTATTTTCATAATGGATGAGTTAATAGTCCAATTCTAGGATCTTGATCATCTAAATTTATTCAGGCATCTAGATATTGCCCATAGTTGCACGCGGATTAATTAATTTTTTCATTCATTTGGATAAATTATCTTGCTTGGTCTTGACTTATACAATTGTGCTCTCTGTGCAGTTAATTCTTGAACTTGGCCCTTATATTGAGGAGCTCACAAAAACAAGAGGTGCTATAAAGGAGTTTGTTAACCCCAAGTAAGTCTGTTTCCCTATTGTCATATGCTTTTGTTCGTGTTTAGTTTCTTACATTTAAGGTTATCTTCCTCTACCAATTTGTAGAACTTTTTGCTCAAAAGAGTGGTCACTTATTCCAGAAAAATTCAATACAGTGCTTTGCAGGCGCTGAATCAAGATAATATAGTCTAAGCTTCACATAAGAGCTAAAATACATTGCACATATTACAGATGGTATAACAACTTAAGTGCTCTAATTCATAGTAGTCACGGCGCCAAGGCGGAACGCGGCGGTAGTTGACCGCCAAGATGCCTAGATGATAAGATGTCCGCCATGGCGTCCGTATGACGACAAGTCGTTAACGATGCACACTTTATGCATTATTTATTTTACTTCAAAAGTATATTGTACAATAAAATTTTATACACTAAAACCCAATACATAATAACTAATACTATGAAAAAGTCTCCAATCTCTACTGTCTCTAGTGACTAATCATAGCTCAGGCAAAGTCATCAATTATGAAGTCGTTTCCGTCTCCGTCACGAGCATTACTCTCATTCAAAGGAGTAAGGTCATGGATTAGGCTAGGGTCATGGGTCGAGTTACTTGGGTAATTGGAAAAGTCTATGAGTTATGATGAGTCACGGTAAAAAATGACTTAATCACTTAATTTGGGCCCGCTACCAATGCATGAGCCTTGGTGGCTCAGCGTCCAAGGCGTTGCCTTGCCCTTCTCCAACGCCAAGGCGCCTAGTCGTCGCCTAGGCGACGCCATGGCGATGCCATGACAACTATGCTCTAATTACAGATATTTTCCCCATGGACTAGGTAAGGGAACAAGTGAATCAAAGAAAAAACGTGCACACACCTACCTATGCACACTCTCCACGTTCATTCAAAATTACCCATCAACTCAACTTAACAACGCTTTTTATTCAAAATTAGTTGGGGACTGAACTCAATCCCATGTATAATCCTAAAAGTAGAAACATATGGAGAAAAATAAAAGATAATCATAAAACTTACTAAATAGAATAAAATAGATAAAATAAAACAAAAGAATAGAAATAGATTGAAAAAACTAAAACAAAAACATCCCAAATAATCCCCAATGAGTGGGAGAAATGGTAGTGGCCTTGAGGAATGACCTCAATACAATCGCTATACTTGGGGCCAAAATTAACAATAATAAGAGGAAAAAAAACACCTACTTATTGAAACAATACTTTACATAGTGTCAAATAGTGAATTGAATTGTGTATCAAAAACTATTATATTGTGTTTTATGTATCATGTTGTAGATACGAAAAAAAAAATGAAAATGTGGTTATATATGTCAATCTATACATATACAATAAAGCATAATAGCTTGACTATAATGTAAAAGCAATCAAATAAATGTTATTTTAGCCTAGAAATAAATTTTAAATAGAAAAATTGTATTCAAAATGTTCTAAATTAGAGTATTAAATAATATTCAGTATTATCTAAATAATATTAATATATTAACTCGAGAAAACGAAATTAGCTTAACCTTTGAACTATAAAACCCAAAGTGAATGCCTTAACTACAAATTGGAGATAAAAATTGATTCTAAAGCTATGTTTTTATGTTTCCTTATATTAAAAATGGCATATGAGAATAATAAAACATTTATGAGAGAAGAAGGTAAAAAATTGTGAAAAGTGTTTTGAGGCTTATTAACTTGTATTAAGACACGTGCACATTGAAAAGTTTATTCTGTTGAAATGGTAAAAGGCTTCAAAGTCTTAAACTCTTTTGGTTCTCCAAAAATATTTTTTAGTTTGTTGCCAACTTTAAAAGCTGTGCCATAAGGTTACTCGGAATGCTGCCAAGCTCATCGGCGCCTGACCTTGAGATATGGATCATCCAAGGCCTATTAGCATGACATACTCCTCTTGTCCGAACCGGATTTTTCCCCTATGAAGGTTTTTTTTTATATAAAATCTCATAAGAAAGTATGCTTTTTAGCTATGGGTCTCACAAAAGAAAAATTGGGAATCGATACATGCGATACGTTGTCATTTTCGATACACCTACGATATTGTATTGAATTGTCTCTACATCATATCGTATCGTACGATACATACGATTTTGATAACTTGACTTTACGCACAAATATATAAAAAGCTAAAGTGAAAAAATAAAAAACCAAGGAAAAAAGAAACTTCATTAGGATGCATTTTCATGGAGGTAGCTAATTTTTGAAGTAGGATTATGTTATGATACTCGTGAGAATGCAAACCAATATGTTTAACCAGCACGTTAACAAGGTTATTTAACTTTAAAAGTGGAGACAACCTCTTAGGATGAACTTTCTTGCCTCTCCCAACCAAATTAATATGGAACACATGGCTTTTTCTTTTTGAAACTAGTAAGGTCACTGTAATAACCCGATATTTTCTATATAATTAAATAAGAAATTTTACTAATAATTTTTTTTTTAAATAAAGGTGGGAATTTGTGCAAGGTAAAGTGTATGTATATATGTGATAAATAAAATTTATTTATTACATTAATAATTTCAAATAATTTTTTTAGGAATTATTGATAATTATAAATTATATTATTACATTCAATTAATTTTGGTAGTAGAAATATTTTTATTATTTATTTTTCATGAAAATATGATTATATATTATTTAAATTTAAATAATATAAATGAAATGATTATTAGAATTATTATAATAACTATTTTATTATGTGAATTTATTCAGATTAGTTAAGTTAATTATTTTAACTTAATTAATAATGCTATATATGCAAGATAAATTAGATATGAAATTCAAACCCTAATTTTGGATTTTGAATAAGGAATGAAAATAATAATATTATATTAATTATATTTCAGTGCTATAAATATGTACTGTATGTATAGACTGATAATGGTTGGTCAATTATGCTGAATCATGACAAAACCTAGTAATTACTGTAATAAACCCTAATTTGAAACTCAAATCGAAGTTTTCGATTGGTAAGAAATTGTGATATGTGATTAATGACAATTATTATAAATATTAATGCTAATTAGGTAAACCCTAATTATTAGCTCGAAACCCTAATCGTGAAATTAGAAATCCTAATTTGCTAATTGAAAACCCTAATTACTAAATTAGGAACCTCAATTGTCAAATTGGGAACCCTAATTGCTAAATTAGAACGCTTAATGTTAATTAGTGGACCTTAAACCCTAATGTTCAAGTCTAATATAATTAGATAACCTACGTTAATTAAGAAATCCTAATTTGGAATTTTAGAAACTTTAATTTTCATTTTAACCTAATTTAGAAAATCAAACTAATTATATTTTTTACCTTAGGGTCAAACCCTAAGGGTTTGTCAAGATTACAATTTAGCCGTTAAAATCACAAGGCTAAAGACCAAATTACCCTCCTTTGCATTATTGTATGTAACTTGTCAAACTTGCGAAAACTTTAGTTGGTGACCAACTAAAGCTCAGCCATGTGACTTAAATTAGCAAATATCAGCCACAAACATCAGTCATCACATTGCATCTATGATATATATAGAATTGGAGAGAGAAAAGTTCATTTTCAAGCCTCATTTGTGCACTTTCTCTCAACCAATCCTCACTCTCTCTAGACCTACGAATTCTCTTAGCATTTCAATCCCAAAACAAATCCCCACTACCTCCATTAACAAATCAGAAGCCCAGATTCAAGATAGATAAAAGTGAGGTATAAAACCCTAACTAAGAATCTGATCCTTGTAACTATGTTAGATGTTATGATTTTGTGTTAAAACATGTTGTATAAGGTGTAAATAGATGATCTGGGTTGCTAGATGTTAGATCCATAACTCGGATTTGATGTTTTTCAAAATTTAGAATTTTTTTTTGTTATTTTCTGACAACGAATGTAAGACCTCATAGATCTTTGTCTGTTTAAGGTTTTGTTTGTTTAAAGGTTTAAAGTTGTAGTATGTCATGAGGACTTTGTTCTGGAACTTGAATCAGGGTTAGATCTGGCACAAATTGAAAGTTATTGATGGTCAAAGTCAGTTGACCGACCATGACCAAGCCTTTCTGGGTAACCCAGAACTTACCCAGATGGCTCTGACGGTGAGTTCATGTCCATAGATCTTGTTTATGTTTGTTGATTTTGTTCTTGTTCTTGTATCTATGTTGTAGTATGCTAGATGATCTGTAGGTTAAAGCTTTTAGATCGCCTAAACAGCAAACGGGTTGAAGTCAGTGGCTGGTCAAAGCAGGCCAGAAGATCACGAACTGAGTTTTCTGGGTAACCCAGAAAACTCAAGAACGTGATCTCTGACAGGGTTTGACCAGCATAGATCTTATGATTGTGTTGTTGTTTTATTGGTTTTATGTATTGGATCTCTTCATTTACATGTTGGCTACACATTGGAACCATTAGATCACAAAAATGTTACAAGAACAACAAGTTGTGGAAGCCCAAAGTAGGCCTTACGAGCTGTTCTTCATTTCTGGGTAACCCTGAAAATGAAGAACAGCTCTGACAACTACTTTAGGCCTTTAGATCTTGCATTTGGAGCATGCTATGACCTTGTTTGTTGTTGGATCTTGTAGTGTTACATTAATACTATAACATCTAACCATTAGCTTTCCCAGAAACATCACAGATTAAAAATTATTGTTGGTCAAACATGGCATCTCGAAACTGGCGTATGAATGTTCTTGAGTCTCAAGAACACCTAAGGCGACGCTTTCAGACTTTTCAATTTTATTTGATTTATTTCCTAAAAAATTATTTAAAAATAAAAATTAATTATTAAAAATTTCAAAATTAGTTTTAAAAATTATTTTAAGTTATAAAAATTAACTTTTAATAATTTGAAATATTTTTCATAAATATTAGTATTTATTTAAAGATTATTGATATTTAATTTATTTAATAAATGCATTAAATAAAGTAATTAAAAATGATTATATTATATTAAAAATCATTTTAAATGATAATAAAGTATTTAAAAATATTTTAAGTTATAAAACATAACTTTTAAATATTTTAAGATAAATTTCATTAATTATTTAATATTAATGATATTAGATTTATTTAATAATTATATTAAATAAATTAGTTTAAAAATGATTTTAATATTATAAAAATCATTTTAAATGAAAATAAAGTGTTTAAAAATATTATAAGTTATAAAATATAACTTTTAATATTTAAAAGTAAATTTCATTAATATTTTAATATTAATGATATTAAATTTATTTAAAAATTATATTAAATAAATAGTGTAAAAATGGTTTTATTAATTTAAAAATCATTTAAAAAGGATATAAATGAATTAAAAATATTTTAAGTTATAATAAATGACTTTTAATATTTTGATAAATAATATATTAATATTTAAATATTAATGGTAATTATTTAGAAATGATTTTAAATGTTTTAAAAATCATTTAAGGGTAATATAGATACTTTAAAAATATTTTAAAGTTATTATAAATAACTTTAATATTTTGGCAATGGTTTCATTAATAATTTAATATTAATTAAATATTAATGATAATAAAATTATTTATTATTTAAATCATTTTATAATGATTCCAGTATTTGAAAAATCATGATAAATTATAATAATTATTTAAAAATTATTATAAGTCATTTAAAAATAATGACTCGTATTTAAATTATCTAAATGAATATTGAACTACAGAATAGAGTTTTAGACTCGATAATTACTCGATAAAGCCGTCGGTACACTGAAATATTTCAGAAATTGATCTGGACTTAGATAGTTTGACTAGATAAGCGTTTATTTGTGATCTAATGACTGCTAAACATGTGACAATGTGATTAAATTATGTACTGACTGCAAATAGCAGTACTATGTGATACGATATATTATTTCTAATCGATAGAATGATCTTATTAATGATATGTCTCAATATAAAAGATAAAACTAAGTTGCGTAACTGTAAGCAGCAGACCGGGCAAGTATCCTACCCTTTGCATTTACTTTATGCAATGGACTTGAGTAAGAAAGTTTCAGAATTATATTATCATTGTGCCAGATTATTAACTCTATTGTTATCGATTATGTATCCAATCATTTGTATTCATAAAAGTTCTTAAATTATTCGATCATTGTTTATCAACACAGTATTATTGTATAATTCAGATATTTATTCTGTTCGTTAATTTCTAAATATGGTTATACAAGTGTCCTCACTTGGATAATCATTGTATTTAATCACATGTTGATATACACTTATTGGTTTCCAGTATGTATACGTTTACTTAAAAGTTGTCTAAGCTATTTGATTCGGCTAGACACAAACTTAAAATATTGTTGAACAAGATAGAACTTTATTGTTATCCAATCGAATTGTTTTGGTTCGGATTCCCGACTAAGTATGAACATCCCGTACATGAGAAACTTTTGTGCGCCAAAGGCGGATAAGATGAACGATAATATCGTTCTTGCATGTAGTATTGATCAATACAGGGCATAATTGGCTGATCACCCCCCGTGCCTGTAAGTTATGACGGTTTGCGGATGAAGTGCTGTTAAACCTTTTCGAAAATTGAAAACAAAGTTCATAGTTTGTCAGTTGATTCCCATTTATAGTCAATACATAGTTTCAAAAATTTGAGATAGAATTGATATGTTTAGAATTATTTCAGCTTATTTCACAACTGTTGATTCGTTGTAGAAGTGTCTTTCAAAGAAAATATTTAATCCTTTCAGCTAATCTTATTGTTGCTATTACTTGCTGGGCAATCAAATGCTCATTATTGCTTTAAATTTAAATGTTTTCACCTAAGTGTGATCGACCAGAAGGTTCAGGCAAGAACAAAGGGAAAGGAAAGCTGACTGAATAAGTTTATATTATCTTATGTAATAGTTAGACTTTATTAAGACAATGATATCTATTAATTATCATGTAATGAATGTTTAAAGGTCGCGTACCTGGGATTAGACTCTGATATATGTAAATTAAGTTTGGTATTTATATTATTGTTATTATTCCGCTCAAAGAAATGGTATCGTGAAGCACCGAGTTCGGATTTCAAGTACCTGAATTTGGGGGCGTCACAGTCACTAATCGACAAGTTTTACCACAAACTAACTCTGAGTGACACTTAAACTTTTAAGATAGAGGCAAAAGATATATTCCACTAGCCAAAACAAAAAAGAATGAAAAGAAAACTCTTACCTTTAAAGTGGTGGTAGCGGTGGAGATATATTTGTTTGCTAACTTATCCTTATCTTTTCTCAGAGCAATTACTTACATGTAGTTACTTTCATAAAAAGTGTCTTGTTCTGACCTACTCATTGTTTCTTCTACAAATTCAGTTTTGGAGCTTTATAGAAGTTCTTCTCTTCAAGTGACTAATTCATATCATCTCTCGTATTTAATTTGTATTGTTTCATCACATTACAGATACAAAGATTCAACAAAAACTTCATTCAAGTCCTCTACTCGACTGGAGTGTATGATGCAAGATTATCCCAAAACATTGCCTCCTTCAGCAAGAGTTGGGTTCACCGTAAGTTGAAGCTTTAATTACTTGGTCCATTATTTTTTATTACAAAATTTCTTATTTGACCTGTGTACTCTTAGTAAGCTGTAAGCATATGTTATGAAGTTTCTCTTATTATGTGTTTACTTTTATAGAATCAAAAGATTTTATGATTGCACAGGTGATGGAGGCATGGCTTGCTTATGCACCTGTGAAGAACAATCCTGAAGATGCTGCTAAGGTAATATTTTACCATCATTATTGAAACAAATTGTTCCTACAAACCACCAAACATGGTCATCCAAGCTCTTGAAAAAGTATGATGTAATAATTAGTTCATGACATCATATCAAAAAGTAGCAGCTTTTTTATTTCAATTTTCAAATCAGTGACTTGATCTATGAAAAATACGCATGCCTACTTTACTGTTTATTAGAGTTGCTACAAGAGCAAAGATGGGAGAAGCTTTTCTCATTTGGACTATATAAGCGGTGACGGGTCTAGCTTCTCTAGGACAAGAAGTTTGGCTTCCTAATTATTTCCTCCCACAACAATTAAGCTGGGAAAGCTGTAAAAAAATCATTTTGATTGGAATTTTAGGGTATTTCCTTCGATAGTTCCGTGACACATTATTTGAAAGCATGGTAGGTTGAGGCTTTGCAAAGTAAGAATTTAAAACTAACTCATCGTTTCGGAAGTTCTTGTATGTATGTTTAATATCAGTAAAGATTAATTTTTGGTTAAGCTCTGATGTTCAATAAAATTAAGTTCAAAATCTGACATTTGGTTACATCGAGTTTAATGTATCAATACTAATTTGTTATCACAAACTACGACAAAAATAGAAATCAACAAAAATAAAACAAGACACAGATTTATGTGGAAAACCCAAAGGGTTAAATAATTGCATTGATAGCCTAACTAGAAAACCAAGGGCGAGAAGCAGAAGAAATCCACTAAATAATTTGAAGAGTACAAATATGTAGAATTGTACAAAACCTAATCCCCAATACACCCACTCTCGCAATGATGACCAAAAGTAGAGAATACCATCGAAACCCTATTCTATCATATATATGGTGAGGCCCAAAATCTGAACAAGTTACTAGTAAACCTCTTCTTTCTTTTCTTCTGGGTCGTCGCGAATTTTGTCTCGGGTCTGAACATCAATCGGAACTGGAATTTGAGACACGCTAAACATAATCCATAATTATTAATTATTTATTTTCTTCCAGCTTTACTTCTTTCTCATTAATATTATTTCTTTTTCTGCACATTTAAGACTTTGATGATAGTTCTTTGATGTGAGGAAACTTATATCTTACTTTACTAATTTCCTTTAAATGGATTGAAGGTACCCAAGGGAAATCCATACCACAGTGCCACTTCTGGAGAAATGGCCATCTATCGGGCAAACAACCTCATTCTAAGGAAGGTACATATTAGACTGTCCTGCTATTTTTAGCAAGATATTAAACATGTTAGTTATCTTATTTTATTTCTGCTGCTTTTTATATGTTTTTTGTGTTCTGATAATGAACATGCTAACAACAAAACATAGTTCTGGGGTATATGAAGTTTCAACAACTTCAGTCTGTAGGAAGTCTTTTGATAATACGGATTCCTATTTTCATCTGCACTGTTGGGGAGGGGGGACTGGAACATGGGCCCAAAGGTTTTTAAGACCAATCAATATATGGTTGAGAGAAATGATATACAACCCTCTTTCCTCAGACTCCTAAATTAATAACTCCCGCTACAATCACAATGTACCATATATGCTAGATTGTCAACTCACTTCTTATTTCTCTACTTGTTAAATGTCTAGACTCTAGTCAGTACTCCAATCAGGAGATCCAAGATGGTGGTAGAATAGCAAGTTGGAATCGATTCAATCAAGATTTAATCTGAAGAAAGGATCCTGGGTTTAATTATAGGCATAGTTTGAACCTAAACCTTCTTTCGTCACACCACAATCTTCACCATTGTTTCAGTATGGTTATTAATTTACATTTTTTTTGCCAAGTTTTATTAATTTACAATTACAGAATGAGCAACCAAACTTTTGACTCATTGTCTAAGAAAATCATTCAGAATAATTTTCTCCTTGGTTCCCTCGAAGAACTTCTAACACAATTTCCTTCACTTATTTTAGATATACTCTTGCTACTTCAGTAAATGCTCTCTTCAGTACCCGCCAAGTTTTGAAACACTAATGAGTAATGATGCTCTTTCAGTTATTTGTTGCACAACGCTTATTTAATTTGTAAGCCGCGCTATAGCCAAAAAAAGTTTATGGGAATTTTATTGAAATAAAAGAACACGACAGAAAAATATTAGGCTGAATCAAAGTTAAAGGTTGTACCTTGGAACCCAGGACTGGTCTAAATTTTATAATCGTAATGATTGACTGTATACTCAGTTTTGTTTTTTTATCAGGCTGGTGTTAAGGTAGATGATCCAGTACAACAGGTGTTCAATGGACAGGAGGTGGAAGTATGGCCTCATATTATATGGAAGCCAAAATGGGCACTCACATTTTCTGAGGTTAAAAGCAAAGTGACCGGAAGCTGTTCCATTTCTCAGAAGTCTACCATTGTTATCAATGGTCGTAATATCTTTATCGGGGATCTATCCTTGGATGGGGCTCTTGTTATCAACTCTGTTGACGATGCGGAGGTATATTAACCCTCATGGTACTCATTATTTAATGAGGCTTGGATCATATGACACTTCTTCATCAAATATACATTACTTAGTTAACATAATAGTGTATAAATGATTCCACTAAAATTTTACATTTATTATTGGATGCGACTTGAACTACCACTCTTCCTATCCCGAGTATGGTTAGTTGTCATCACGAAGAACCTTATCTTCTATTGTTGTCACACTTGTTTTCCCATCCCTACACCACCTTAGTGGTTTCTCCAAGTGCCGTATAACTCCCAAATAATTAAAGAAGGGAATTGATATTTTCACAAGTGAAAATGGTAGTTCCACAAGGTTCTCCTCACATGAATAGTGAGTGTGTTCCACTATCATGTGCTAGAAGAATTTGTGGAACCATCATTTTCACTTGTGGAAATATCATTTCCTTTAAAGACTTGCACCTGAACCAATGTTTTGATGATGCTTTTGGCTTTACTGAGGTTGATTCTTAGCTCTACTATGTGCTTTGTGAACAGGTAAAAGTTGGCGGTACCGTGCAAAACAAGGGTTGGACCCTTGAAAATGTTGATTTCAAAGATACTTCAGTACCCGAGAAAGTGAGGATCAGGGGTTTCAGAATTAACAAGGTTGAGCAGTTGGAAAAAACTTATAGTGATCCCGGAAAATTCTCCTTGAAGCCCTGATGTTGAGTTTTCAGTAAGAGATCGCATACATTCTTCTGCTAATTTGTTTTGATTACCAAGTGATTTGCTAATAAATCTCTTCTCTAGCAGTTGCATTCTGTCATTCGTTTCATATAGCAGCCCAAAATAATGTGTTTCGGTCTCTATTTGCAACTTATTTGGCAGGTAGTGCATAAATAGGTTGCCAATGTAATAATTAAGGGGAAAAATAATGAAATGGTGGACTTAACCTAATCTTTTTTCATCGCTTAGTATTCTCTTTTTCCATGCATGCTAAATTTGTGTACTAGTATTATATTAATTTCCCTCATTTGTGTGTTGGGGTGGGGAAAAAATTACTGGGTAGTGTGTGTAGATCTTTACTCCTTTCCCCACAAAAAGGAAAGGGAAAGGAAAGGAAAGGAAAATAGAATCTATATAGGCTATATTTTCTGTTCTGATTTGAGAAAAGAATGAAATCAGACATAGAGCTTATTCATTCTGGTGCCTTTGGGGAGTTGGAAAAGTGCGTTTGGACGATTTTTAAGTTCCAATTACACCGTTTGGGACTTCAAAATTAGAGTTAAAAAAACGCGTTTAGAATAAGTTAAGATAATATTAATAAAATTCTCTAGAGCGACTCTAAAAATCCCAAAGCAAACATGCGCCTAGTCATTAGATTTTTTCCAAATTTTGTGGGTGCTTGGAACGAGTAAAATTTGTCAGTTGATGTTTATTTGAAAGGTTGAGAATCTGCCAACAAACTTGATGCACCAAATGGGTGACTCATTAGGGTTCATTTTCAGGCCTATTTGGAAGTATATTGTAGTGAGTAGAAATTTTGATTTTAGAGTATTTTGGAGGAATATAAAAATTTGTGTTTCGAGAGTGTAATGGTTATTCTAATATTTCACAAATTTAAAGGTTTGTTTGAAGTAAAACTCGAAGTCTACGCCATTGTACTTCACCACCTGCCTATATTTTTTATAAAACTTTTTGTAATTATGTAGAGAAAAATCATCGAGCTTTTGCCTAAAAGAATTTTTATTAAAAAGGTTACTTTATTTGTACCATGTTATGCACGAACAATATCCATGTAACAATAAAAATAGGTAATTGATAAATTCACAATACTTTTGTTATTTCCACAACAAAAGTGTAGCTGTAGATGTATAGCGACAGTAAAAACCGTCGCTATAGAATCTATAGCGACACTTTTATCGTGGAAATGACAAAAAGTGTTGTGGATTTAACAATTCCCTAAAAATTTGATGCAAGAAGTTAATAAATTTCATTAATAATTTAAATTGTAGAACTCAAATACTAATTTTTATTTATACTCAACTATTTATGTATAGTTTGTGCACATAAAATTAGTATTTTAAAAATTATTAGACGGACCTAGTTGGCGGAGGGGTGCCTAACGTCTAAGCCGCCTAGATGGCGCCTAGGCATTTCCCTAAACAAAATAGTTATTTTCTTAGGCAGCGTCATTTATTTATTTTTCTTTTATACATACGTGTTACTATACAAAGCATAAAATTAGATGTAATTTTTAAAATTTTACATGAAACACAACTAAAAAAAATATTTTAAAACTTAACAAATTCATTTTAAGTATTATTGTGACGACTTGAGATCTCAAATGACCTTGTAATAGGTTTTTAAGATGAATATTTAATAAAATGAACTCTTATTGATATTTTTATGTGTTATGTGATTTAGGTCGATTAATGATCTAATTTATGTGTTATGTAATTATGTATTAGTGTTGTGAGGTTTTGGGAGAAAATAATTTTTTCGAGAAATATGCTAAAACAATATTTATAAAACGCAGAAAACAATAATAACATTATTTTTCGAGAATTTTGAATTTTGTCGTAGCGTTTATTTAAGATGAAGAGATGAAATCTTTAATAAAAGTTTTTTCGGAAAAAAATAGTAAAAACACTATTCACGAGATTTTTTTTTCGTTGTTTCGACTTTTCGAAGAATGACATAGCGTTTGTTCAAGAAATGGGGATCAGTGGCGAAATCGGATTTTCAAAAATCGAAAGTCAATTTTTTGACTAATCGAGCGTATTACGAAAATGTAACCGAAAAAGTTAGAAAATCTAACTAAAAAGAAAATGAATAATTTGTGGCCTAACCAGGCCTAGGGTTTGAATGGCTTGGCTAGGATTTGTATGGCTTGGCTAGGGTTGAGCCAAGGGTTTGGAAAGGTTAGGCTAAGGTTGAGCCTAGGATTTGGAGAGCTTGTCTAGGATTGAGCCAAGGGTAAAGTTTATGTTATGTGGTAACTTGGCTAGGGTTGAGCTGTGACTCAAGCCTTAGGGTTAAACCTTAAAGATTCTGAGTCAAAGCTAAGACATTGATCATTATCCCATGTGGGATAATGATGTAGTAACAAGGCTTATCTAAGATGAGATAAGAGAGAAGATTAATTGTGATTATCCCATGTGGGATAATTGAAATAAAAAGGAGGGTCAAATGACTATTTTACCCTAACTCTTGTCAATTCTATAAATAGTGTCTGTTAGGACTAAGCATGTGAATGATATTCCTATTTATGTATGATTTGATTATGATATAAATGAATAAATATGCAAGTATGCTTGCATTAAGAAAAGCTGTAAAAGTCCTTTGATAGATAATAGGAACATATGTACAAGGACTTAGAATGAATTGATCAAATATGTTAGGTTGATCGTACATAAGCAAAACAACTTTGTAAAATCCTTAAAAAGAAATGATATACAAGGACTATAAATATATAAAGATCAAGCTTGTTAGGTTGATCTTATAATGTAATAGATAGGCTTGTTTGATCGTTGAGCATTGCACTAGAAATCGTAGTCTGTCAGGAGAGTCAAGGAAAACTCGAGAACTATCAAGGTGGATTTGTAGTTTGAAAGATAGTAGATCTCGGAGTTTGTAGACTGCCAGGAGAGACGAGGAAGGATCGTAGTGTGTCGAGTAGAACTTCCTTAGAGCCGTAGTCTGCTGATGAAGTCATGTTCAGAATCGTAGAGACAACCTGTCTAAGAGCCGAACGAGCATCTGCCAAAGCCAAGTCAAGAATTGTAGACCACACTCGGAGTCGTAAAGTCTACTGATCATATCAGAGGCAGAGATCGTAGTCGAACCAGATCAGATGAAGACAACAAGCTTAAGGACAGAAATCGTAGAGTGTCAAGATCTGATCTCGGAGTCATAGTGTCTGCAGAATCAAAGTTAAATCGTAGAGTGCAGAACTAAGGCTTCAACAGAGGTGCTCACAACTCCAAGGTAGAATCGTAGAGTAAACACGATTCTCAAAAAATGAGAACTCCCAGAATATCCAAAGTATGAAGCCTCTGGTCTGAGCTGCAAAGATACATTCCACTTAAAAGAAAACAGAGAGCACTCAACGAATGACATGCAAGCTAACAGAAGATCTAAGCACCAACCCAATCAACATCCAGATTGAGTTGTGAAGCCATTCAAGATGAAGTCTTCCACAAGTTGATCAGAAGAAGATTTCAGTCAAAGTAACTTACTAAGGAAAGTTAGTAAGTGCAATAGCTGTCAAAAGAACAGAAGACAATGATCTTGGGGTTAACCAGGATCGTAGTGTTTGCCAAACAAAACAGGAATTGATGAAGTGTACACAGAGATACTGGTCAGTTTATGAAGAACGAGGCTAAAGTGATTAAGCATTGGGTCAGTCCATTGATGATAAGTGAATGTGAGATCACAAGGAGAAAGCGAGCTGGGCATGCCACAAATCTGAAGTTTCTTGCTATTCAGAAGTGGCCAGAACAAGAAGTCAAGCTATCAGTTCCTGAGAACAGTCGAGGCAAACAGAAGTGTTGAAGCACTGCACAAGAGAAGAAAGAGGTGTTCTACATTGAAGATCCAGTAAACACTCTTCAGGATCGTAGTGTTGTCTTAACCTGTCAATGAGCAACATTCAACAAGACACACTACGTTCAAGTCCAAGAACATCTGTATCAGAATCGTAGAGTTCGGTCATCTAAAGATTGAAGCATTGGCAACGGTTCAATCTAAAGACTGATATTCGAACGTTGTTGTGTGAGAGCATCGATGCAAAGGGACAACTCCTGATGCTCTAATCGAGAAATCAGAAAGGAGAAATAAAGTTGACTACCTGCCCGAGACATCAAAGTGACATCTCTGACGGGGTAGGTGAAACAGTAGACTGAAGTGTCAGAAAGTTGAAAAAGGGGATGTCATGTCACATCGCAGTCTACACCAAATAACTCGAGATCTGCGAAGCTATTCAAATAGCTTTCAATGGCTATATCCCAATGGGAAGATTAGGAAGGAGTATATATCAGCCAGAGCTTCAAAGATCAAGAGTTGCTGATGTTGCTAAGTTGAAGGATCGTAAAGTTGTTGGAATTCTGTATTGTTGACTCTACGAGTTCCACTAGAGCTAAACAGAACAAGTCTCAATAACAGTGAGACTACAAAGGTGGAAGTGAAGCAGTTTTAACGAAGGACTTGAACAGACTAAAGCTTCACTCAACAAGGATGAGAATGCCACTGAAGATGGCAGCTAAGCTGAGAGCCGAGATGGCCAAGAAGATATCATTCAGAAGAGTGGCAGAGCACAAAGAAGATCCAGAGAGCCACTCTACGAATCACCTTGAACCAAAAGCTGAAACATAACAGACGCAGAACCATGTATGCAAACCTTTCAAGAAGGGTTTAGGGGATGCTAAGTGCAAGACGAAGTCTACCAAAAGCTCAAACACTTAGCAAACCCAAATGGTGATGGTGCACAACTGACATTGGATGAAGATGAGCTGAACAGTGTGAAGATCAGCTGCACCAGAGGAGAGGTGGTCCAGACTCTACGCAGAATACAAAGAGGACCATGCAAAGATGCTAAGTAAAGAAGATGTTCAAGCTTAATGACATCTTAGCAGCAAGGCACCACCACCAATAACTACAACAACAACAAGTAGCCAGGGCCTGAGGGGTCCTTGTCCGGAGGGACTAAATGAAGTTTCAAGCCTGTTGGGCTTGAAGAGTTCCTAGAGAACTAGAGGAGTTCCAAGCCTGTTGGACTTGAAGAGTTCTTAGTGAACTGAAGTTCCAAGGCTGCTGGCCTTGAAGGAATCTTAGTGATTCAGGGTGCTACTCTTCCTTAGTGGAAATCCTTCTAGTTAAAGCAGAAGAGTGAATTAGGAGCTTGAGTCTCTGAACCACTTAAAATTCCTCGTGTCTTTTACATTCAGTCATTTACTTTCTATCATTTACATTATGTACCTAACTACTATAAATGCTATGTATATATTAACTGCTTACAACTAAACTAACTCTACGAACAATGTATGTATGTTCATGATTTTATCAATGAAGGAGATCTTTTACTTATTTCGCTGTGCTTCAAAAGATTGTTATGTTTGTCATATGCTAAGTCATTAGCAATACAAAATAAATGAGAAAAGTATTTGAAATTAAAAAGGATCTATTCAATCCCCCTTCTAGATCTATTGTGTGCCTACTGGGAACTAACAATTGGTATTAGAGCAGGTTCTCATGCTATATTCAAAAGCTAATCGCTTTGAGTCTGATCCTAGGCATAAACATTGTTCTAAACTTAGTTTAGTAGTAAGTCACTTGTAAATGCAGATAAGCTCACATGTTAGAAATATTGTGTACGGGAAAATGTGTATATACGCCTGAAGCTGCTCAGATCGGTCCACGTTCTTAAATGCCATAACAACAAGACCAATCCTTGGCCACAGTCAATCTTGTATTCTGAAGACCAGACAAGGAAACTCAAGAGGCATCAACAGGAAAGAGTCAAGCATCCACCAGTCCGAATGTGAAAAGGCCATATATGCTAAGAAGTACTTATCTAGAGAAGAAAGAAGAATTTCTCAAATATGTATTTGGCTAACCAGCAGCTGAATGTAAACCTTGATGACTCAAGGTTGTCAAAGAACTAAGATTTTCTAGCTTACATAAGATTTTAAGGTTAGTATGACCTATGATTGATGTATTAAAATTCAGATTTTGTAACTCCATAAGGAGAGGATTTATTTTTATCTATTTATGGTTTTTCATTTATTATGGGTAGATAGATACATGATGTTTGGATAGTGAACACCAAATCCCATGGGAATTAAAGTACCCGGATTTGGGGGTGTCACAGCTATGGCCCGCCTGTTATATATCAGAGACAATTGGTGGTACCGATCTTGTAACCATTGGTCTTCATCCAGATAAGCGTCTATCAACACTCTGAGGGATTCCATTTCCACTTCTATGGGGATCAGTTCTTCCATCCCATAGGTTAATGAGTAGGGGATTGCCCTAGTGGAAGTGCGCATTGACGTTCTGTAGGCTAATAGAGTCAGAGGTAACAAGTTAGGCCATCCTTTGTGATAGGCGGACATCTTTTGCATGATCTTTTTGATATTCTTATTAGCCGCTTCAACAACACCATTCATCTTTGGACGGTAGATAACGAAGTTGAGATGTTTGATGTGGAATTTACTGCATAACTCCTCCATCATTTGGTTGTTGAGGTTTTTGGCGTTGTCTGACACAATCACCTTTGGTTGTCTATATCGACAAATGACATTGTTTCTGATGAAACCAATGATAACTTCTTTAGTAACCTTGGGGGAGAAAGTTGCTTCTACCCACTTGGTGAAGTAGTCGATCATGGTGAAGATAAACCGATGCCCATTACTGGCTTTAGTCTCGATTGGCCCGATCACCTCCATTCCCCACATTGAGAAGAGCCAAGGTGAACTTATATTGTGCAGCTCCTTTGGAGGGGCCTGGATAGCATTCCCATGAATTTGGCATTGGTAACATCTCTTGACGTAATCATCACAGTCAGCCTTGAGAGAGAGCCAGTAATGCCCTGTTCTTAGGATTTTCTTGATAAGTAAAGGGCCGCTCATGTGTGGGCGGCATACTCCACCATGAATTTCATCCATGAGCCTTTGAGCTTGGTCTTTATCTAAGCATCTGAGAAGACCTAGTCCTACATCTCTTTTGTAGAGTGCGTCTCCGCTCAGGTAGAATTTCATAGCCATTAGATTGATCTGCTTTCTTTTTGCCGGACTCGCCTTAGCAGGTGTAGATCCATCTCGTAGATACTCCTTGATATCTTGATACTGAGGGTGTTGGATGGGAGGTAGCTCATTCGATAATTCTCTAATGTAGTTCCCATAGGTTGGAGCCTTTTACAGGGCAAAGGTGATATTTGGCATGTCTTCCTTATCAAGTATGTTGATTAAGGAGGCCAAAGTTGCTAGCGCATCCGCAAAGTCATTCCTATTTCGAGGAATGTGGAGGAAGGTTATTTCTTCAAACTTCGAAGCCATCTGGATAACTTGCCGATGTTAAGGCAGCAAATGTAGCTCTTTGGTGTGATAGATCCCAGTGGTTTGTCTGATTACCAATTCAGAATCTCCAAAGACAGTTAACCATCTGATGCCCATTGATTGGGCCAGTTTCAACCCCATGACACAGCCTTCATACTCAACTATGTTTTTGGTGCTGGCAAACTACAACTCTACGGCATCGGGATGCTGCTCCCCTGTAAGGGATACTAGAACTGCTCCAGCTCCAGAACCTTCCATATTTACAACTCCATCAAAATACATCTTCCATGGTTGGTGTGTATTGTCCTGATGGTGTTACTGAACTGTCATTACCCCTTCATTGGGGAAGTATGTTTCCAAGGGATTGAAATCCCCTGAAGGTGCGGAGGCTAGTTGATCCGCAATTCCTTGACCTTTGATAGACTTTTGAGTTACGTAGATGATGTCAAATTCCTGTAGGATCAACTGCCATTTAGACAGTCGATAATTTAACATGGGTTTGCTGAACACGTACTTGAGAGGATCAACACGGGATATGAGATGGGTTGTGTGACCATGGAGGTAATGATGTAACCTCATGGAAGCCCATGCTAAAGCACAACACGTTTTCTCAATCAGAGTGTACTTATGTTCACTGCTACTAAATCTTTTGTTGAGGTAATAGATAGCTCTTTCTTGGCCTCTATCATCTTTCTGTCCCAGCATGCAGTCCATGGCGTTGTCATTGATTGACAGGTACATGGATAAGGAAACATCATCCCCGGGAGGTTCTAAAATAGGAGCTTTGATCAGCTGCTCTTTGATTGTAAGGAAAGCTTTCTGACACTCATCATTCCATTTCATGGATGATTTCTTCCTTAGTAACTTGAAGATAGGCTCACAGGTTGCTGTGAGTTGGAAAATGAATCAGTTGATGAAGTTGATTCTTCCCAAAAATCCCTGTATTTTCTTCTCTGTCTGAGGTATGGGCATTTTCGTGATGGCCTAAATTTTTGTAGGATCCAGCTCAACCCCTTTGTGGCTTACTAAGAATCCTAGTAGTTTGTCTGATTTAACACCAAAGGCGCATTTGGATGGATTCAGCTTCAAGTTGTACTTATGAAACCGACTGAAGAGCTTTTTGAGATGATCTAGGTGGTCTTCCTCCCTTCGGGACTTGACAATGATGTCATACACATAGATTTCTATCTCTTTATGTATTAGATCATGGAAAAGAGCCATCATGGCTCGTTGATAGGTAGCTTCGGCATTTATGAGGACGAATGACAACCGTCCGTAGTAAAAGGTTCCCTAAGGAGTGATGAATGCAGTTTTCTCACGATCCTCTTCAGCAACCATGATTTGATAGTACCCCGCAAAACAATCAGCAAAGGAGGACGTGTCGTATTGAGCTGTATTGTCAATGGGTATGTGGATGAATGGCACAGAAAAGCTATCTTTGAGGCAAGCTTTATTCAGATCCCTATAATCCACGCAAACTCGCACCTTTCCTCTGGGTTTAGGCACGGGGACTATGTTGGATAGCCACTCAGGGTATGTTGACACCATGATGATGCCGGCTTGAAATTGTTTCACAATTTCTTCTTTAACCCTTAAACTCCACTCAGGTTTTAATCTCCTGAGCTTCTGCCTGACTGGCTTGAATCCCTCTTTGATGGGGAGGTGATGAATAACAATGTCAGCAGACAAACCGACCATGTCTTCATGAGACCATGCAAACACATCCTGAAATTGGGTCAATAGAGTAACCATGTCATTCCTTGGGTTTAGAGTGAGGTCCGTACCAATCTGGATTTGTTTAGGGGTTTTAAATGTTTCGAGATTAAAAGAGGTGGTTTGATCAAGATTTGGCTTGGGTTTATCTTCGACACATTCTTTGATCTCCTGAGGTTTCTCATAGTCCTCTTATTCAATCTCCATCAAGTCTGAGTCCAACTTTACATCAAAGTTACAGTCCTTATAAAAAATAGGCACCTCATCAGCAAGTTTAGGCACATCTAACTTTATAGTCCTGAAACAAAATGCTTTCACTTAATATATGAAACTGTTTAATCATACAAAGTGTTAGCATGTAATGATAAAAATAACTGCTAATACTGTATAATAAAAGTAAGCAATTATTGTTATCTACAGGGCAAAGAGAGTTTCTGCCCTTTTTACCCTTGTCGATAAATACAAGGAGTGCTGCTCCAATTGCCATGGTTAAAGTCCTGGTGGACAGCTGTGATGAAGGGGTTGTTATCGTCCTCCTTCTCCTGAATGATGATCATGATGTTTGGACAATCATTATTTGGGATGTCTCTGTTCATACCCTCCGTATGGACCAGGACGCGCATATTTGACAAATGTCTCTCTATCTCTTGTTTGCGCCTTCGATTCCTTTCTTCCACCTCCGGGTCTGGAATCAAGACTTCTTTTCCTTTGACTGGTATCGGCTTAGGAAACAACACAGCTACCACAAGGGCAGGGACCTTTAATAAAGGCCGCACCGGATTATCACCTGTAGTTTTAGAAAAACGTATTGTAGAAGAAGGAACCGGTTTGTGCTTGTGATGGTTCATGTGACTGGTCCTAGGAGAATAGCCTTGTCCGACTTTCCCTGTATGATTGGGAACTTGAATTGGGCATTTGATGCCCTGATGATCCTTTCCTAACCCCTGTCCAGGTTAAAAATCTAAGGATATCGTCTCTTGACTTGCCGACATTACCTTGGCAGAAACTCTGGGTATCAGAGGTGGCGCCCCAATGGGTTAATAGTGAGTGTTGCTCCTCACCTCAAGGGCTTCGAAGCTGACATGCTCAACTTCTAAATTGAAACTGATGAGTGGTATATCACCTTGAATAGGACACTCTGTCTTAGTAATGATAGTGACTAGATCATTGTTGATGATATATTTAAGTTATTGATGAAGGGTGGATGGGACGACTCCTGCCATATGAATCAACGGTCTTACCAAAAATAGATTGTATCATGTAGTGATCTTAAGCACTTGAAAAGATACATAGAATGTATGTGGACCGATTTCCACAGGCAATTCAATATCTTCGACAGCGTTTCACCGGGTTCCATCAAAAACTTTGACAATTATATGGCTACTTCAGCTCCTATTGAGATTGATGTTCATTTTCTCCATTGTGGCATAGGGGCAGATGTTTAAGGATGATCCCCCATCTATAAGCACTCCTCCAACCACATATCCGGAGGACATAACCACTATGTGCAACGGGTTGTAATGACCCGTCCCTTTGGGAGGTATGTTATCATCGGTGAAGGATAACACATTACTATTAAAGATGTGATCAAACAGATGATGGAACTTTTTAACATCCACTATTTTTCGCAAGTGGGCTTCTTCCAATACTTTCAGTAAGACCTCCCGATGATCTTCTGAAGAGAAAACCAAGTCTAGAATAGAAATCTATTGTGGAGCTTCCTTCAAGCTAAGAACCACCTTGGCTTCATTGTGTCCCATAGTACAGAGGAATTCTTCAATCTTCTCCCTAGGCACTTTCCCTTTAGATTTGGTAATAGGCTCCATCACCCGTTGAGGAAGATATAGTGGATTTTTCCTCGACCCCGCAGCAGTTGTATTTGATGTGGATCCTTCAGCTTCTGCATAGTTCCATGGCACCTTCTGAAGGCTGACAACAGGATACTGTGGCCTGAAAGGCAGTATAATGGGCATTGGTGCAACCACTTTCAAAGGGTTTTCACCACCTTTGAGTTGAATTGGTTGAATTGTAAGTGGTGTGGCAGCCAACTCTCCCTCAATGGATATAACTGCTATGACTTCCTTCCATCCTGGAGGAAATGTGTTCCCACTAGCAGATGATACAGTGCTGTTATCTGCCATTTGCAGGTCACCACTGTCAATCATGTTTTGAATGAGATGGCGGAGTGCCCAGCATTCCTCAGTGCTGTGACCGCGAGAGTGAGAGTGGTATTGACATACTCCATTAGCATCAAATTTCTTTGAGCGTGGGTATACTAGAGGTAGCAGTGCTGTGATTTTTCCTTCATTAATCAGCATCTGCAATATCTCTTCCATCGGTTGGCCTAAATAGGTGAATTCCCTTTTGTTGGCGAAGTACCGACGGGCTTGAGCTTTTTCTTTTCTAGTAAGCTTTTCCTCCCATGTTTCACTTTCTGGAATACGTGGTGGAGGGTTTGTAATAAGAGGAAAGAGGCTAGCATTCTCCTAACTGAATAATTGATATGTGACTTGGTATTGATGGATCACCAGTTCTGCCAATTGATTGACTTGTTCGCCAAGAGCCTTTATTTCCCGTTCCATAATGAATTGGAACTGTGAATAATCCCACTTATCAGAACTATCCTTGTTGATTTGGGATGAACCACCCACATAGTTGGAGCTTTGTCCACTGCTCCAGTTGATTATATTAACCTCCTCTTCCTTATGTTGAGGAAGAGGGTTGTTTTGAACATGTGGTTGGTCGGGCTTGGTCACCACGATCTCACTATTGTCAATTAAATCCTGGATCTTATGCTTAAGGGCCCAACAATCTTAAGTGTCATGGCCTGAAGCTCCAGCATGGTAAGCACACGTCTTACTTGCATTGAAACCCTTTCCACTCGGGTTGGCTGGTGAAAGGAGATGAGTGATTTTCTTCTGCTCTGTCAGAAGTTTGAGAATGTTTTCGAGTGAATCCCGTAAGGGTGTGAACACTCTTATACATCTGACTTCTCCACTTTTTGGCAATGGAGGGTTTGAAGACTAAGCTTGGAAAGGGGAATAGTTTTTCCTCTGGATAGGCATGTTTTAATTGCCTTTTTGTCCTTGTAGTATCAAGGAAACATCCTCTTCTTTCTTTTTATAGACCCTCCGGGGGTTGTTCCCATAACTTCCAGATTGAATGTGCTCAGCAACGGCTTTTACTGCGGTGAGGTTGAATCTTCCCTGATTTCAATCCCATTTCAGCCATTTCTCCGTGTTTGATCATTTCAGAGAATGGCTTGCCTATGCCAGCTAAGACCCTCTCATAAAAGGGGGCTTCTTGAATGTTTATGAAGGTCATCACCATTTCATTCTCAGTTATAGATGGAATAACTTGAGCAGCCAGACGCCTCCATCTTTGGGCATACTCTTTGAATGACTCATTGACTTGTTTCTTGACCTTGGTAATTTGATACCGGTCTGGAGCCATCTGAGTTTGAAAGCTGTATTGATTGAGGAAAGCATGGGCTAATGTAAGACCCCAACTTTTATGAATAAAGATTAATTTTTCTAGAGATATATTTTTGAATATTATGGTGTGGATTTGATATAATGTTATAGTTGTGGGTACTATTTACAAATTTTGCAAAGTAAGCAAGTGGTTTTAAAATATTTGATTGGTCGGGAAATATTCGTACGATGACACAATCATTGGTGGACCCCACAACAAAAGTATTTTCATAGTTACAAAATGACAGAAATATCTTTTTATAAAAATAACGGCGAAAGTTTTATCATTAAACTGTTGAAATACCCGGTGGTAAAAGTAAAGTAATACGCGTGGTTGCATAGTAGCACATATTGATTATTGATGCTTACGTGAGAAGTCACTCAATTATACTAAATTATTGCTACAGTAATTGCTGCATAATATCTCTCATATTATTGATTCAATTATTGTCACAGTATCATCTGTATAATATTTTATATTATTAAATCAATAATTGAGACGACAAAGTTATTCATATTATTATTTGGAATATTGACGATGTCTAGAAATTTCTGTCGATGAGAGGTTAGGTTACCTAATTACGCTCCAATAGGGAGAAATCCTTATCGGAAAGTCCCCTCTTTCCTGAGAATGATATGGTTGTTAAATATTGTGAGTTATAATATTAATGATGAATAAGTTCGTGTTGATTAAAGATGAAATTGATATTTTCATTGTGTTAGGATTATTAGTGTTAGTGGAAATCGACATTTATTTTGATAATAATTGATTTCTGGAGGTTATATTGACCAATCAGGTAATTAATCTGATAAATGAGCAATTAATTACTATTAGTTCACATGCATATAACTATTTGTTCACATGAATAGAACTATTAATTCACATGCATGTACTATTAGGGGAGGTGGTGCAAGTTTGATAATACGTGTAGGACTAAATTAAAAATGGAGGAAAAAATGAAGGTACTATATTGTAATAATTTGAGCCCCAACACGTGCAATTATAGAAACTATGTTTTCCTATAAATAGAGGCTCATTCTTCTTTCATTCTCACCAATTCACTAAGACTCAAAAGAGGAGCTATAGAAAGAGAAGCTACAAAGAGAAA
The DNA here is from genome assembly GCA_016801055.1 of Panax notoginseng. Classification (NCBI taxonomy): domain Eukaryota; kingdom Viridiplantae; phylum Streptophyta; class Magnoliopsida; order Apiales; family Araliaceae; genus Panax; species Panax notoginseng. The sequence continues at coordinate 144,430,323 of CM029013.1, read as the reverse complement.
GAAGAAGAGTAGTCTGCTACTTCACTATTCCAGTATCCAGTCTTCTTCTAAGGTAAGAGATATTATTTTCTTCAGTATTCGTAAGAAATAATATTTTCGTCCATACTCTGTAGTATGTGAGTAATATTATTTCGTTTCGTATTCCTAATTCTACACTCATTCTGTTAAAGTATTGCTTCTATACTCTGTGAAATTAGAAGAATATCCCTTATATTTGCACTTCATCCAGTATCTTCTCATGGAAATATTATTCTGAGCATTCTTGATAATTATTGATCTTTTCATGCCAAAATACTAATCACGGGGTACTATTCACAAAGTACTATTCATGGGTACTATTTATAAAGTACTGTTCCCAAGTACTATTCATGAAGTACTATTCACGGAGTACTATTCACAAAGTACTATTCACCTAGAGTACTATTCATGGTAAAAATTTATTTCTTTTCGGTCCAAATCTTTTTTGATACAATATTATTCTTAAATTTTACTCCACAAAGCAGTATCATGTTGATAATTTGGACATTATTAAATTCCGGATAAATTAAATTATAAATCTTTAAAAATTTATCCTTTGTTTTCTTTTAATTAAATTCTTATATCATTGTCATCATCCTCATGCTTATATTGTGATAAAAGTCATATTTGGCTTATGTGCATAGATGGACTGTTGATTGGTATGATTATGACCAGGGATCATTCGACATAATCATGACCCGTAATATTATAAATGATGTGGTAAAAGTCCTCATTGGCCTGTAGTGCATTGATGGACAGTTGCTGGTATGATCATGACCATTGGTGAAAATACGAATATCCTTGGCCCGTAGTGCATGGATAATTCGTGGTTGTGGTACTATTTATTGAGCTGAGTCTCAGCGATAAAATTGATGATAAACTTTTAAATCATAGAAGATAGTAGATATCATGCTCTACTTGACTCTTCTAATGGATTGCTTGTTCCGCTGCAGTTAAACTTGATGTTTATTGTATTTTATCAGTTTAACACTGTTGAAGGCTAACGATAATTTATTCTGCATTATCTTAGTCACAATATTTCTTACTGGGCTAGTTGAGCTAACTCTTTTGCTTTCATTGTTCTCTTCAGGAAATGAGAACGTAGTCGGGACTAGTCGGGAAATGGAGTGATGGTCCGAGATGGTGGCTGTAGTAGTCCTCACTATTTTATAAAATAGTGTGATAATAATTGTAATGAGGACTCCATTTGAGTTTGAATACTGTCTACTAGACAATATTCGTGTAAAAACTCTCAGCTCATGTTGTATAATTAAGTTTGTATTTATATTTTGTACCATGTATTTAGCGACTCAGAATGAGTGATGTATACCTATTTTGGGGGCGTCACAGTTGGTATCAAAGCTTAGAGATATGATCTCTGGCTAAGATGTGAGACTAGAACTAGGGGCAGAGACGGGTAAATCCTTCGCTAGTATGACCTACATAAGTTTATTTGTTATTTAATTAGTCGGTCAGAGTACAGGAATAATATGTGGCATGTCAATTAACACTTGTTTTGTGGTAGTGTTTGAAAATGGCATCTGAAAATGTTGAGATAAACAATGAAGCACATGAGACCGTTGAGTCACCAACGATCAATACCCAGGATAATGTGCATTAGGAAGGCAATAATCCTCAAGTAAACAACAACACCGACCAGATGATGAACGATGGGATATTTAGAGGCTTTATGCAATTCATGCAACATCAGACGAGAGAGACTCCTGTTCAAAATGCAGGTGGAAACACTGGCAACTCTCGGATGGTCACCGCTAAGCAGTTCAAGGAGCTGGGACCACCAGAGTTTTTGAGAGATCCAAAACCACTTAAGGCGGAGACGTGGATAAAGCAGATCACCAAGATATTTGATGTCTTGGGATGCTCCGAAAAGCAAAAGGTTCCCTTTGCCATCTTCATGTTGCGAGGAGAGGCAGATTACTGGTGAGAATCTATAAAGCGTACTCAACCTGCCGCACTAAAGATGTCTTGGGAGAAGTTCCAAGAACTGTTCAATGACAATTATTTTCCCGAAAGTATTCGTCACATGAAGGAGGTAGAGTTCATCAAGCTGGAGCAAAATAATATAACCGTGTCGTAGTACAAAGCTAAGTTTGTCAAGTTGTCTCAGTTTGCATCCCATTTGGTGGATAATTGGGGGCGTATGACGCGGATGTTTCTAAGAGGTGTGAAACCCGAAATACGTCAATACCTCATTTCTCACAAACTGTGTTTGTATTTAGATGTTGTTAATAGGGCTCAGTTATTGGAGTGCAATAATGAGTCAACTCAACCAAGAGAGAGCAGCCGACAAATCAATAATACCAGTGGTAGCAGTCATCGAAGTGGTGACAACAAACGTGGAGGTAATCAACATGCCAGAAATGGTAACCACTTCAGTGGTAATCATGGCCAAGATAATAGGAGTGGAAATTTCAAGAAGAGGAGATTCAACAATGATAGAAAGACGTCAGTACCAGCACCCGTTGATAAAGAAGGAAAACGACCACCGATCGTATGCTTCAAATAAGAAATGAAGGGACACATCAGTCCAAACTAAACGATGCAGTCCAAAGAGTGTTACAATTATGGAAAAGAAGGTCACCTAGCCCGATTTTATTGTACAATAAAGTCAAGTTCAGCTGAGACGGATGCACCAAAGGCCGTCCCAGAGAAGTCAAAGTCGGTAGTTCAAGGGAGAGTGATTGTCGTAACCTCCCAAAAAGAGAGGAACCTAAACGAAGTCATCACGGGTAAACTAATCATAAACTCTAGCGAAGTCTATACCTTATTTGATACCGGTTCTACCCATTCTTTTATTTCTCCTACTTGCGCTCAACGATTAAATTTAACTCCAAAGAAATTAGACTTTGACTTATCTGTTGAAACTTCGTTAGGAGAAACCTTCATTACATCCACTGTTTATAAGCTTTGTTTGATTCAAATCGACAACCGCACGTTACCTATCGATCTTATCTCCTTGAAAATACTTGCATTCGATGTGATTTTAGGAATTGATTGGTTAACTACTCATCATGCTAAAATTGATTATTTTCGTAAGGTTATTAGCTTTCGTATTCCTAACCAACCTATTATGTGAATTCAAGCAACCAAACCACTAAAGTCAATCACTGTCATATCAAGCCATAAAGCTATTCGTTTATTGGAAAATGGATGTCAATCTTTCTTAGCCCATGTCACGGATTTAAATAAAAATATGTCAGATTTGAATGATATTTCTGTTGTTAATAAATTTCCTGACGTATTCCCTAAATAACTTCCTGGCCTACCCCCAGAGCGTGAAATTAAATTTTGTATCAACCTTGAACCCGGTACAAAACCCATTTCCAAAGCTCCATATCGAATGGCTCCTATTGAACTTCAGGAGTTAAAGACCCAACTGCAAGAATTGTTAGACATCGATTTCATTCGTCCTAGTACGTCTCCTTGGGGTGCTCCTGTTCTATTCGTGAAGAAGAAAGATGGAAGTATGTGACTTTGTATTGACTATCGGGACTTGAATCATGTCACAATCAAAAATAGGTACCCGTTGCCACGCATTGATGACCTGTTTGACCAGTTGCAAGGAGCTAAATTCTTTTGAAAGATCGATCTTCATTTCGGATATCATTAGTTGAAGATTAAAACTAATGACATTTCAAAGACTATTTTCAGAACTCGGTACGGGCATTACAAATTCCTAGTCATGTCTTTTGGATTGACTAATGCTCCTGCTGTCTTCATGGATATGATGAACCCAGTATTCAAGGAATATTTGGATCATTTTGTAGTTGTCTTTATTGATGACATGCTCATATACTCTAAAAGTCATTAAGATCATGAGAAACACTTAAGGCTGATACTCCAAAAGCTTCGTGAAAATAAGTTGCATGCCAAGTTGAAGAAATGCGAGTTTTGGCTTGAGGAAATAGCATTCATTGGGCACGTGATGTCAAATCACGGAATATCTGTTGACCCGGCAAAGATTAAAGCAATATAAAGCTGAGAGCAACCTAAGTCAGTCACCGAAGTACGTAACTTTCTCGGCTTAGCTGGTTATTGTCGGAGATTCGTGGAAGGATTTTCTCGAATCGCTACTCCATTAACTCAGCTGACTCGAAAGGATACAAAATTCGGTTGGAGCAAGGAATGTGAGAAGAGTTTTCAAGAACTCAAGAGGAGACTTATTTCAGCATCTGTTCTGATAATACTATATGGTTCAGAGGGATTTGTCATATACAACGATGCTTCAAGCAAAGGATTAGGATGTGTTCTCATGCAACATGAGAAATTCATAGCCTATGCCTCATGACAACTCAAAGAATATGAGAGGAATTATCCTACTCATGATCTAGAGTTGGCAGCTGTCATTTTCGCGCTTAAAATCTGGAGGCATTACCTGTATGGGGAGAAAGTGGAGATCTATATAGATCATAAAAGCCTCACATATTTCTTCACCCAAAAAGAGCTCAACATGTGGCAACAACGTTGGCTTGAGCTATTGAAAGATTACGATCATACCATTCAATACCATCCTAGAAAAGTGAATGTGGTAGCTGACGCATTGAGTAAAAGATCATATGCGGGTACGAGTGCGATATTGTTAACGTAAAGGCCCATTTTGTATGACTTACAAAGGATGGAAATAAAGTTAAAGACTCTAGGAACCCACGTGATGATGGCAAATATACAAGTAGAACCGACTTTAATCGATAAGGTTAAAGCTACTTAAACCACAGACCTGGAGCTGATGCGTGTGAGGAAGAAAGTACAAGAAGGTGCTATTCTAGAAGCAAGAATCGATGATGAAGGAATACTTCGAGTCAACTCCAGACTTTGTGTTCCTAACGACTCTGACTTAAAGTATAAAATCATGATGGAAGCGCACAATACACCGTTTTCAATCCATCCTAGAAGTACCAAAATGTATCGTGATCTTTGACATACATTTTGGTGGAGAAATATGAAGAGAGAGATCGTGGAGTTTATCTCAAGGTGTTTAACTTGAAAACGTGTCAAGGTGGAGCATCAAGTGCCAAAAGGTCCATTGCAACCACTTGAATTTCCAGAATGGAAGTGGGAGCACATTACCATAGATTTCATTACTGGTCTTCCCAAGGTTTCTCAAGGCATAGATGTGATTTGGGTCATTGTTGATAGATTGACCAATTCTGCTCATTTCTTACCTATACGAGAAACTTATACACTTGAACGTCTTGCTCGTATATATATAAATGAGATTATAAGACTGCATGGTATGCTAGTATCCCTAGTTTCTGATCGAGACCCAAGATTCACTTTATTATTTTGGGTTAGTTTGCAAAAAGCTATGGGCACGAATTTACAATTCAGTTCAGCATATCATCCTCAAACGGGCGGGCAGTTGAAGAGGACTATTCAAACTCTTGAAGATCTATTAAGACTCTGTGTCCTTGACTTCAAAGGAAGTTGGGATATGTTCTTGCCATTGGTGGAATTTTTCTACAACAACAGTTATCAAGCAAGTACTGGCATGGCTCCATTTGAGGCGTTATATGGACGCAAGTATCGTTCTCCAGTATGCTGGGATGACGTGGGTGAAGTAACATTGTTGGGTCCGAAATTGGTACACATGACAACGAAAAAGATCCAAATGATCCGGCAACGTATAAAAACCTCAAAAGATCGACAAAAGAGTTATGATGATCTTTATCGAAAGGACGTGAAATTCAATGTTGGAGATCATGTGTTGTTACGTGTTGCTCCATAGAAAAGAGTTACAAGATTTGAAAAGAGAGGAAAGCTAAATTCTCGATTCATTGGCCCATTCGAAATCCTCGATCGAGTAAGAACTGTGGCCTATAGACTCGCCTTACTGCCAAGTATGTCTCGTGTTCATAATATTTTTCACATATCTATGTTACGTAAATATGTAAAAGACCCGAACCACATTATTGAATTAGAACCAGATGAAATAGCGGAAGATTTAACGTATGAAAAGGTACTTGTTAAAATCTTGGATAAGAAGGGTCATATTCTACGCTCCAAGGTTATACCTCAAGTCAAAATTTTGTGGAGAAACCACGATGTTGAGTAAATGACCTGGGAGTTAGAATCTAAAATGAAGTCAAGGTATCCTCACATCTTCGACATACCAAGTACGTACCCTAATTTCGAGGACGAAATTTCATAAGAATGGGAGGTTGTAAGACCCCAACTTTTATGAATAAAGACTAACTTTTCTCGAAATATATTTTTGAATACTATGGTATGGATTTGATATAATATTATAGTTGTGGATACGATTTATAAATTTCACAAAGTAAGCAAGTGGTTTTAAAATATTCGATTGGTCAGGGAATATTCGATTTAACAAGAAATATTCGTATGACGACACAATCATTAGTGGACCCCACAACGAAAGTATTGTCGTAGTTAGAAAACGACAGAAATATCTTTTTATAAATATAACGGCGAAAGTTTTACCGTTAAGCTGTGAAAATACCTAGTGATAAAAGTACAGTAATATGCGTAGTTGCGTAGTAGCACACGGTATTGATTTTGATGCTTACGTGAGAAGTCACTTAGTTATACTCAATTATTGCTACAGTAATTGCTGCATAATATCTCTCATATTATTGATTCAATTATTCTCACAGTATCATCTTTATAATATTTTATATTATTAAATCAATAATTGAGACGACAAAGTTATTCATATTATTATTTGCAATATTGACGATGTCTAGAAATTTTTTTTGAGGAGAGGTTTGGTCACCTAATTGCGCGCCAATAGGGAGAAATCCTTATCGAAAAACCCCCTCTTTCCTGGAAATGATCTGGTTGTTAAATATTATGAGTTATAATATTAATGATGAATAAGTTCGTATTGATTAAAGATGAAATTATTATTTCCATTGTGTTAGAATTATTAGTGTTAGTGGAAATCGACATTTATTTTGATAATAATTAATTTCTGGAGGTTATATTGACCAATCGGGTAATTAAGCGGATAAATAAGCAATTAATTATTATTAGTTCACATGAATATAACTATTTATTCACATGAATGAAACTATTGATTCACATACATGTACTATTTATGAGAGCCCCGAATTCGGGTCCCAATCACCACGGATCCGATTCAATCAATCTATCACAATTACATTCATTATATCACTATTGCAGATGATATAAACATAAATTGTTTATATAATACATTTACACACTATTCTCTAAGGTCGGGTAACCTTAACTTATACACAAATCATAACTTATTTGACATACAACAACATTAATATACAATACTTATACAAACTTAATTGCACACATAAACTTAAAGCTAGATCTGTCTTTAACCTTTCCTTGTATCCGACGCATTCGTCTTAATCTGTAATGTTTATCATGATATAGCAAGGGTGAGCATATGTTTGCCCAGCAAGTATAAGTTTATTTGAGGATATATCATGATTGAAAGAGTTTGAATAATAAGCTGACTATAATTCAACAATATTGTTGTGAATTAGCACGAACAAATTTTATGATTGAATAAGCATTTAACATGAACAAATATATCTAGACCGAATGATAATGAAGGTGATCAGCCTTTCATACCTGACTTATACACGCATTATGTATAGAGTACAATTCTATAATTCTTAGGCATGTCAATCAGTAATGATTATCCACAAATACATTTGAATACAACAAGTCAAAGTAGAGTTAAGAAAAACTTGCATGAACCGTTGATTACCGCTATGCAATTTAATAAGCTTTGTCTGGACCTAATATATAAATAATATCGATATATAAATTAGAATAATATCATTACAGTATTTAAAATTACCTAAACACATTATCACGTAACCCTATCAGTCTATAACACACATACGACCTATCCTCAAGTCAAACTTTTACAGTCTAAGTCGGGTTCGGCAAAATTCTAACATCTCGACGATCTAGTTGGACAAAATTTTCAAGTTTAAGTTCAATTAAACTCTGTCTAAACACTTAACCATTATCTAAGATAATTTATAATCAGTCAAAATATTTTTCATAAGCTCGCAATAATTATCACATAATTATTATCATTTATCGTGAATTTGAAATCATTAAACTCGTATTTAAATGAATTAAATACCACATAATTCTTTTATCATTAATATTTATTTAATATCAAACATTAATGAAATTCATAACATGATATTATAATATATTTATAATATATCAAAGTATTTTTAATACCTTAAAATCATATTTATATAATTTTTAAACCGCTAAATTCGTTATCCGGTAATTGCTTTTAATATTAAAATATTAATATTTTTATGACAAAATATCAGAAGTTATATTTTATAACTTAAAATATTTTTATAACACTTAAATCATTTTTATATGATTTATAAAATATTAATTCTATTTTTCCATAATTTATTTAATATATTTATTAAATAAATTAATTATCATTAATATAAATAAATTAATGAAATTCCTCACAAAATATTAAAAGTCACTAAAAATAACTTAAAATATTTTCAATTATCATAATATAATTTTTTATGATTTTTCATGAATTAAAATCATTTTTAAATAATTTACTTAATATTTTAATTAAATAAATTAAATATCATCCTTATTTCAAAAATATTAAATATTTATGAAATATATTCAAAATTATTAAAAACTAATTTTTGGACTTTAAAATAATTTTTAGAAATTTATTTTGTATTTTTAATAATTAAAATCTATTTTTATTCATTTATTTAATAAAAAAAATTATTTTTTCGAAAATAAGTGTCACTAAATGCATTAGGTGACAAAAACCGTGGCTAAAAGTGTTCTTGGGTTGTTCTTCAACAAACCAAGAAACCCATAGACAGTTACAAGGTAGGTGGTTTGACCGTGCATAGATTCTTGGTTTTAATGATTCTGGTTAGTCTAGGGCAATCTTATTGTAGTATTTAGGTACTACTACACTTTCAAGCAAACATTATGGCTACACAACATCAGATCAGTGAGTTATCATCTCTCAAAAAGTCTGACAACGATGTTCTTCATTTATGGGTTTTCCAGAAAATGAAGAACAGACGTAGGTACAATATTTAGCTCCTTATATTTTGTATTCTAGGCTTGCTAATCATGTTTAAAAGGTTCATACTTGTAGCAAACATGACAAAGAACAATTCTATCTCATCATATCATTACAACATCCACACAATCAAAAGATCCTGGCCAGTCAATCTATGACAGAAAACTCGGCTGATGAAGATCTGGGTTTTCTAGAAAACCTTCATGGGGCAGTTTGGTCAACTTACTTTGACCGTGATTATTTTCGATTTTGTTGTAATCCAGGCGATCTAATAGCGTACATGTGTAGTTCATATACCAGTCTATAACAACAAACTAACAACGTGACCAAAATAATAAAACACAGCCAGATCTAGCGCCTGCAAAACGTTGTCAGAGAACTTCTGGGTTTCTGGGTTGCCCTGAAACCCCATTTCATGCTTGGTCAACACAGTTTGACTGCACATAACAAGGGATCTAGACATGATCCAACCCTGATTCATGTTCCAAATCAAAGCCTACATGGCAAAGAACAGATCAAAAATATAAAACACACAAAACATCAAACACATAAAGATTTAAGGCCTCTGACATTCGACCGTTAGGCCACTTTCCTACTTTTTTCCAAATTTCAAGAAATTGCTATTTAGTGCACTTTGATGTTATGGATCTGGGATTTAACAACCCAGATCACTAAATGACATCTTCTAACACTGTTCTAAAGAACAAATAACAACATCAAACATCAAATTATAAAATTTTAAGATTTAGGATTTTTTACCACTATGATCTTGGATTCTGACTTCTGATTCCTGATCTTGGCAAGCTACGAAGTGTTCTTAGCTTTCATTCTCTCTCTTTCTCATTCTAAGTCCCGAAATTTATGAGAAAGAATGTCTTGGTGAAAATGAAAAATTAAAGTATACTTTAATCTTTTATATTTGTTGATTCATTGCACCAAGTGTTGCTAGGTGGCACAAGGTGGCTAATAATTGAGCTATAAGGCACATGCTAGGGCTAGGGTGGTTCACCAACCCAAGATATAGCAAGATCTACACACTTCCTAATTAAAGAATTGCAAAAAGGGCATAATTGTCATTTATAAAATAATTTTAATGGCAAGTTGGTCTTTTGATGCAACTCTTAGGGTTTGACCCTTAGGGTTAAAACCTAAGGTTCTAAAATTCAATTTTCTAAGATTTCCAAAATTAGGTTTTCAAAATAGAAAATTAGTGTTTCTAAATTATAATTAAGATTTCCTAATTATACCAAAATTTACAAATCATAAATCAAACTTGCTAATTAGGATTATAATTTCCTAATTAAAATTACTAAATTAGTAATTAGGGTCAAAATAGTACGTTAGGGTTTATAACCCAAGAATTAGGGTTTTAAATAGAAAAAATAATTTTTCTAATTTAGAAATTAGGTTTCCTAATTAGATTAGGGTTTTTTAATTACTTATAACTTGAAAATTAGGATTAATGTTTCCTAATTAACATTAAATTATTAAATTAACAATTAGGTTTTCCCTAATTATAAATTAGGGTTTCTAATCCAAAAATTAGTGTAAGACCCCAACTTTTATAAATAAAGATAAATTTTAATAAATATCATTTTTGAATATTATAGAGTAAATTTGATATAATGTTATAGTTGTGGGTAATATTTATAAATTTTGCAAAGTACGTAAGTTGTTATATAATATTCGATTGGTCGGGGAATATTCGTTTTAATAGGGAATATTCGTACAACGGCACAATCATTGGTGGACCCCACAACGGAATTATTGTCGAATTGAGAAAATGACAAAAATAAATACTTTATGAAAGTAAAGGTGGATGTTTTTACTGTTAACTATTGAAATACCCGGTGTTAAAAGTACAGTAATACGCGTAGTTGCACAGTAGCACACGGTATTGATTATTGATGCTTACGTGAGAAGTCACTTAGTTTGGTTCAATTATTGCTACAGTAATTGCTGCATAATATCTCACGTTATTGGATTTAATTATTGTCGATATTTTATATAATACTATGAGTTATAATTTTATGGAAGATTATGTTCGTGTTGATTAAGAAAAAGAATATTAATTAATAAGCAATAGATGTTTATTCTATTATCTTGCTAAATTAATATTTATTCTATTAAATTTTGAAAGTGGGCGTATTATGTGATGAAAGGGACAATCATCAAATTCCTTCCAAGTGGGTAATCTATTTCAATTAGCAGGATGTAGCTTGTTGACTAAAATCTCAAATTATGCTATTACTATTTGATAACGTATGAGTGGGGAGATGTTTTCATTGGATTATTTCTTTAAATTGGCATGTGTTGTCCTTCCTAAATTGCCTACACCAATTACTGATAACCCGTGAACTTTTGTTCGATTCTTTTTCTTTCTTTTAACTGTGCATCCGTGATTTTTTGCAAATAGTATCCTTTCTATTCTCCTATAAATAGAAGCTCATTCCTTCATTATTTCTTACGAATTCACTGAAACTCTAGAGAGATAAACTATAGAGAGAAAGAAGAAAAGTATTCTGCTACTTTCCTACTCTTATATCCAGTTTCTTTTACGGTAAGGGGTATTATTTCTTTTGTATTCATGAAGAGAATTTCTGTTATTCCATTCTTTATTATTCTGCTGGAATAACCAATATATGCGGACTACCCTATACTTGGTGACATTCTTCTATTATTCCGTCTTTATTATTATTCTGTCGGAATATCCTGTCTGTGCGTTTACGCCGGACCTGGTTCCATTATTTATTATTCTGTCGGAATATCCTGTCTGTGCGTTTTACGCCGGACCTGGTTCCGTCTTTATTATTTTGTTGGAACATCCTGTCTGCGTTTTACGCCGGACCTGGTTCCGTCTTTATTATTCTGTTGGAATGTCCTGTCGGTGCGAATTTCGCCTGACCTGGTTCCGTTACTTATTATTCTGTTGGAATAACCTGTCTATGCGAAGTACCGCATGCATGGTGATTTCTTTTGTTATTCCATTCGTTATTAAACTCAGTTGGTTAAAGTTTTGACTTCTATACTCCATGAAATTAGTGGAATATCCTTGATATTTCCACTTCATCCAGTATCTTTTCATAGAAATATTCTTCTGAGCATTCTTGAATTTTACTCTACAAAGCAGTATCATGTTGACAATTTCGACGTTATTAGTTCTTAGATAAATTAATTCTTGAACTTCTTTTATTGAATTCTTATATCATTGTCACCATCCTCATGTTTATATTATGTTTAAAGTCATATGTGGCCTGTAGTGCATAGATGGACTTGGTATGGTTATGACTAGGGATTTTCGGTATAATCATGACCGTAATGTTACAAACGATGTGGTAAAAGTCCTCATTGGCCCGTAGTGCATTGATGGACAGTTGTTGGCATGATCATGACCATTGATGAAAACACGATTATCCTTGGCCTGTAGTGCATGGATTATTTGTGGTTGTGATACTAATGAATATCCTTGGCCATAGTGCAGGGATGATGTGGATTATTTATTAAGCTGAGTCCCAACGATAAAAGTGATGAAAAACCTTTTAAATCATAAAATATAGTAGATTTTATTCTCTACTTGACTCTTTTAATGGATTGCTTATTCCGCTGCAGTTAAACTTGATGTGTGTAATATTGTATCAGTTTAACACTGTTGAAGGCTAATGATAATTTATTCTGCATTATCTTAGTCATAATATTTCTTACTGGGCTAGTTGAGCTCACCCATTTCTTTCATTGTTCTATTCAGGAAATGAGAACGTAGCGGGGACTAGTCGGGGAACGGAGTGACGGTTCAGATGATAGCATTAGTAGTCCTCACTATTCTATGAAATAGTGTGAAAATAAATGTATTGAGGATTTATTTTGAGTTTAAATACTGTTTAGAAGACAATGTTGTATTAAAACTCACAGCTTATGTTTTGTCGTATTTTACACGACAGTTGTATAATTAAGTTTTTATTTGTATTTTGTACCATGTATTTGACGACTCAGAATAGGTGATGTATACCTATTTTGGGGGCGCCACAGTTGGTATCAAAGCCTAGGGATATGATCCCTGGCTAAGATGTGTGACAAGAACTAGGAGGGGAGAGAGGGGGAATTCTTTCGTTAGTATGACCTACCTAAGTTTATTTGGTATTTAATTGGTCAGTCAAAGTATAGGGATAATATGTGATATGTTAATTAACCCTTGTTTTGTGACAGTATTTGAAAATGACATCCGAGAATGTTGAGAACGTCAATGGAGCACTGGAGACCGTTGAGTCTCCACAGATCAATAATCTTATTTCTCATAAACTGTGTTTGTATTCAGATGTTTTAAATAGGGTTCAGTTAGTAGAGCGCGATAACGAGTCAACGCAACCAAAAGAGATCAGCCGGCAAAATGATAATACCAATGAGAGCAGTCATAGAAGCGGTGACAACAAGCGTGGAGGGAATCAACAGGCCAGAAGTGGTAACCACTTCGGTGGTAATCAGGGCAAAAACAATAAGAATGGACATTTCAAGAAGAGGAGATTCAACAATGATGGAAAGACGTCAGCACCAGCACCTGTTGTTAAGGAAGGAGAACGACCACCTATCATATGCTTTAAATACGGAGGGGAGGGACACATCAGTCCAAACTGCGCGATGCCGTCCAAAGCATGTTACAATTGTGGAAGAGAAGGTCACTTAGCCCGATTTTGTCATTCACCGAAGAAAAGTTCAGCCAGGATGGAGGCACCAAAGGCCGTCCCAGAGAAGTCAAAGCCGGTAGTGCAAGGGAGAGCGTTTGTTGTGACCTCTCAGAAAGCAAGGAACCCAAATGAGGTCATCACGGGTAAGCTTATCATAAACTCTAGCGAAGTATATACCTTATTTGATACCGGTTCTACCCATTCTTTTATTTCTCCTACTTGCTCTCAACGTTTAAATTTGACTCCGGAGAAATTAGAATTTGACTTATCAGTGGAAACTCCGTTGGGAGAAACATTCATTACATCCACTGTTTATAAGTCTTGTTTGGTTCAAATCGGTACCCTCACATTACCTGTCGATCTTATTTCATTAAAAATACTTGCATTTGATGTGATTCTAGGGATTGATTGGTTAACTACTCATCATGCAAAAATTGATTGTTTTCGTAAAGTTGTTAGCTTTCATATTCCTAATCAACCTATTATGTGAATTAAAGCAACCAAACCATTAAAATCAATCACGGTCATCTCAAGCCATAAAGCTATTCGTTTATTGAAAAACGGATGTCAATCTTTCTTAGCCCATGTCACGAATTTAAACAAAAATATGTCAGATTTGAATGATATTTCTGTTGTTAATAAATTTCCTAACGTATTCCCTAAAGAACTTCCTGGCCTACCCCCAGAGCGTGAAATTGAATTTTGTATCGACCTTGAACCCGGTACAAAACCCATTTCCAAAGCCCCATATCGAATGTCTCCTATTGAACTTCAGGAGTTAAAGACCGAACTGCAGGAATTGTTAGACATCGATTTCATTCGTCCTAGTACGTCTCCTTGGGGTGCTCCTGTTCTATTCGTGAAGAAGAAAGATGGAAGTATGCGACTTTGTATTGACTATCAGGACTTGAATCATGTCACAATCAAAAATAGGTACCCGTTGCCACGCATTGATGACCTGTTTGACCAGTTGCAAGGAGCTAAATTCTTTTGAAAGATCGATCTTCATTTCGGATATCATTAGTTCAAGATTAAAACTGGTGACATTCCAAAGACTGTTTTCAGAACTCGGTACGGGCATTACAAATTCCTAGTCATGTCTTTTGGATTGACTAATGCTCCTGCTGCCTTCATGAATATGATGAACCGAGTATTCAAGGAATATTTGGATCACTTTGTGGTCGTCTTTATTGATGACATCCTTATTTATTCCAAAAGTCGTGAAGATCATGAGCAACACTTGAGGTTGATACTCCAAAAGATTCGTGAATACAAGCTTTATGCCAAGTTAAAGAAATACGAGTTCTGGCTTGAGGAAATAGCATTCCTTGGGCACGTGGTACCAAGTTATGGAATATCTGTTAACCCAGCAAAGATTGAAGCTATTCAAAGATGGGAGCAACCTAAATTAGTGACCGAAGTACGTAGCTTTCTCGGTTTAGCTAGTTATTATCGGAGATTCGTGGAAGGATTTTCTCGAATCGCTACTCCATTAACTCAGCTGACTCAGAAAGATACAAAGTTCGGTTGGAGCGAGGAATGTGAGAAGAGTTTTCAAGAACTCAAGAGGAGACTCATTTTAGCACCTATTCTGACAATACCATCTGGTTTGGAGGGATTTGTCATCTACAGTGATGCTTCGGGCAAAGGGTTAGGATGTGTTCTCATGCAACATGGGAAAGTCATAGCCTATGCCTCACGACATCTTAAAGAATATGAGAGGAATTATCCTACTCATGATCTAGAGTTGGCAGCTGTTGTCTTCGCACTAAAGATTTGGAGGCATTACTTGTATGGGGAGAAAGTGGAGATCTTTACGGATCATAAAAGCCTCAAATATTTCTTCACTCAAAAGGAACTCAACATGCGACAATGACGTTGGCTTGAACTGTTGAAAGATTATGATCATATCATTCAATACTATCCTGGAAAAGCGAACGTGGTAGTTGACGCATTGAGTAGAAGATCATATGCGGGTACGAGTGTGATATTGTCAACGCAAAGGCCCATTTTGTGTGACTTGAAAAGAATGGAGATAGAGTTAAAGACTCCGGGGACACATGTGATGATGGCGAATATACGAGTAGAACCGACTTTAATCAATAAAGTTAAAGCTGCTCAAGCTACAGACCTGGAGCTGATGCTTATGAGGAAGAAAGTGCAAGAAGGTGCTATGCCGGAAGCAAGAATCAATGAAGAAGGAATACTTCGAGTCAACTCCAGACTTTGTGTTCCTAACGACCCTGATTTAAAGTATAAAATCATGATGGAAGCGCACAACACACTGTTTGCAATCCATCCTAGGAGTACCAAAATGTATCGTGATCTTCGTCATACATTTTGGTGGAGCAATATGAAGAGAGAGATATCCCTGTTTATCTCAAGGTGTCTAACTTGTTAACGAGTCAAGGCGGAGCATCAAGTACCAAAAGGTCCATTGCAACCACTTGAAATTCTAGAATGGAAGTGGGAGCACATTACCATGGATTTCGTTACTGGTCTTCCCATGGTTTCTCAAGGAATAGATGCAATTTGGGTCATTGTTGATAGATTGACCAAGTCTGCCCACTTCTTACCTATACGAGAAACTTACACACTTGAACGTCTTGCTCGTATGTACATAAACGAGGATGTAAGATTACATGGTATGCCAGTATCCATAGTTTCTGACCGAGACCCAAGATTCACTTCACGATTTTGGGTTAGTTTGCAAAAAGCTATAGGCATAGATTTACAATTTAGTTTGGCATATCATCCTTAAACGGACGGACAATCAGAGAGGACTATTCAAACTCTTAAAAATTTATTAAGACTCTCTGTCCTTGACTTCAAGGAAAGTTGGGACAAGTTCTTACCATTGGTGGAGTTTTCCTACAACAACAGTTATCAAGCAAATATTGGCATGGCTACATTTGAGGCGTTGTATGAAAGAAAGTGACGTTCTCCAGTATGCTGGGATGAGGTGGGTGAAGCAACGTTGTTGGGACCGGAGTTGGTACGTATGACTACGAAAAAGATTCAAACGATCTGGCAACGTATAAAAACCTCACAAGATCGACGAAAGAGTTATGCTGATCTTCATCGAAAGGACGTGGAATTTGATATTGGAGATCATGTGTTGTTACATGTTACTCCATGGAAAGGAGTTACGAGATTTAGAAAGAGAGGAAAGCTCAATCCTCAATTCATTGGCCCATTTTTAATCCTCGAGTAGGAACTGTGGCCTATAGACTCACTTTACCGCCAAGTATGTCTCATGTTCATAACGTTTTTCATATATCCATGTTACATAAATATGTGGAAGACCCAAATCACATTATTGAGTTAGAACCGGACGAAATAGCGGAAGATTTAACGTATGAAGAGGTTCATGTTCAAATCTTGGATAAGAAGGAACATATTCTATGCTCCAAGGTTATACCTCAAGTCAAAGTTTTGTGGAGAAACCACGATGTTGAGGAAATAACTTGGGAGTTAAAATCTGAAATGAAATCAAGTATCCTTACCTCTTCGACATACCAGGTACGTACCCTAATTTCGAAGGCGAAATTTCATAAGAAGGGGAGGTTGTAAGACCCCAACTTTTATAAATAAAGATGAATTTTTATAAATATCATTTTTGAATATTATGGAGTAAATTTGATATAATGTTATAGTTGTGGGTAATATTTATAAATTTTGCAAAGTACGCAAGTTGTTATATAATATTCGATTGGTCGGGAAATATTCGTTTTAACAGGGAATATTCGTACAACGGCATAATCATTGGTGGACCCCACAATAAAATTATTGTCGGATTGAGAAAATTACAAACATAAATACTTTATAAAAGTAACGGCGGAAGTTTTTACCGTTAACTATTGAAACACCCGGTGTTAAAAGTACAGTAATACGCGTAGTTACACAGTAGCACACGGTATTGATTATTGATGCTTACGTGAGAAGTCACTTAGTTTGGTTCAATTATTGCTACAGTAATTGCTGCATAATATCTCACGTTATTTGATTTAATTATTGTCGATATTTTATATAATACTATGAGTTATAATTTTATGGAAGATTATGTTCGTGTTGATTAAGAAAAAGAATATTAATTAATAAGCAATAGATGTTTATTCTATTATCTTGCTAAATTAATATTTATTCTATTAAATTTTGAAAGTGGGCGTATTATGTGATGAAAGGGACAATCATCAAATTCCGTCCAAGTGGGTAATCTATTTCAATTAGCAGGATGCAGCTTGTTGACTAAAATCTCAAATTATGCTATTACTATTTGATAACTTATGAGTGGGGAGATGTTTTCATTGGATCATTTCTTTAAATTGGCATGTGTTGTCCTTCCTAAATTGCCTACACCAATTACTGATAACCCGTGAACTTTTGTTCGATTCTTTTTCTTTCTTTTAACTGTGCATCCGTGATTTTTTGCAAATAGTATCCTTTCTATTCTCCTATAAATAGAAGCTCATTCCTTCATTATTTCTTACGAATTCACTGAAACTCTAGAAAGATAAACTATAGAGAGAAAGAAGAAAAGTATTCTGCTACTTCCCTACTCTTATATCCAGTTTCTTTTACACTAAGGGGTATTATTTCTTTTGTATTCATGAAGATAACTTATGTTATTCCATTCTTTATTATTCTGCTGGAATAACCAGTATACGCGGACTACCCTATACTTGGTGACATTCTTCTATTATTCCATCTTTATTATTATTCTATCGGAATATCCTGTCTGTGAGTTTACGCCGGACCTGGTTCCATTATTTATTATTCTGTCGGAATATCCTGTCTGTGCGTTTTACGCCGGACCTAGTTCTATCTTTATTATTCTATTGGAACATCATGTCTGTGCGTTTTACATCGGACCTGGTTCCGTCTTTATTATTCTGTTGGAATATCCTATCGGTGCGAATTTCTCCTGACTTGGTTTCGTTACTTATTATTATGTTGGAATAGCCTGTCTATGTGAAGTACCGCATGCATGGTGATTTCTTTTGTTATTCCGTTCGTTATTAAACTCAGTTGGTTAAAGTTTTGACTTCTATACTCCATGAAATTAGTGGTATATCCTTAATATTTGCACTTCATCCAGTATCTTTTCATGAAAATATTCTTCTGAGAATTCTTGAATTTTACTCTACAAAGTAGTATCATGTTGACAATTTGGACGTTATTAGTTCCTAGATAAATTAATTCTTAAACTTCTTTTATTGAATTCTTATATCATTGTCATCATCCTCATGTTTATATTATGTTTAAAGTCATATGTGGCCTGTAGTGCATAAATGGACTTGGTATGGTTATGACCAGGGATTTTCAGTATAGTCATGACCGTAATGTTACAAACGATGTGGTAAAAGTCCTCATTGGCCCGTAGTGCATTGATATACAGTTGTTGGCATGATCATGACCATTGATGAATACACGAATATCCTTGGCCCGTAGTGCATGGATTATTTGTGGTTGTGATACTAATGAATATCCTTGGCCATAGTGCAGGGATGATGTGGATTATTTATTAAGCTGAGTCCCAACGATAAAAGTGATGAAAAACCTTTTAAATCATATAATATAGTAGATTTTATTCTCTACTTGACTCTTTTAATGGATTGCTTATTCCTGTGACGCCCCCAAAATAGGTATACAACACCCATTCTGAGTTGTCAAAATACATGGTATAGAAACAACAACAACTTTATTAATACAACATAAAAACTATGAGTTTAAATACAAATATTGCCATCTAGACAATATTCACACTCAAATAAGTCCTCATTACAATTATTGATACATTATTTTATAAAAATGGTGAGGACTACTAAAATGACTTTCTAGAACCTTCATTCCATTCCCCGACTAGTACTCGCTACATTCTCGCCTCCTGAGAAGAAAAATGGAACAAAAGGAAAAAGATGAGCTAAACTATCCCAGTAAAGAATATTATGACTACGATAATATAAAACAAATTATCGTTAGTCTTCAATAGGGAAAAATCTAATAGAATACAATAGACAACAAGTTTTAAATCAATATTCGCAGCGGAAATAATAATTCATTAGAAGAGTTAAGTAGAGAATCAAATCTACTATCTTCTATATATTAATTTAAAAGTTCATCATCTATCTTTTATCCCTGTAACATCAATCAATATAAATCTGGAATCAAATATTCATCTTTGCACTACAGGCCAAAGATATTCATCAGTTGGTCATGTTCATCTAAACACATGTTCATCTTTGCACTACGGGCCAAAGATATTCATCAGAAATCATTCGTCTTTGCACTACAGGCCAAAGATATTCAATTATATCATCATTTAGGACTGAGGATGATGAAAAATATTTTAAAGAAAACAAATCCAGTGAAACAAAAGAATAAATATTAAGGATTCGTATTTCAGCTATTCCATGTCCACAAATACCTCATAAGTAATCATAGTGGAGTAAAATTTAAGAATGATCAAAACATGGATACAATCAAAGCTAGTATCCAGAATAGATATTTTGGACGAAAAACAAAAATTTAATTTTTCTGTGAATAGTGCCGTATTCGTGAATAGTGTCGTATACGTGAATAGTGACTCCGACACTAAAAGATAGAAATTTCACAAAAAAACATCATCATGCTTCGTGAATAGTACTCGTGAATAGTAACTCGTGAATAGTAACTCGTGAATAGTAATCCCGACATGAAAAGTTCCAAATTTCATAAAAAAAATTTAATCAATATTTTGGCACAATGATATTAAAGTAATAATATTATTTTCGAATAAAATAACATCTCTTACCTGGTAAAGACAGTACTTCTAGTTGAAACACCGGATATAGGCTATGACTTGAACTTGCACCGTATAGAAACACTCACAGTATTAAAATACTCACAAGAATACGCTCAAAATATCGAGAGAGAAAGAGAGAGAAATCTTTAGTTTCTGGTGTGATTTTCAATTCTAACATAAGCACCCTATTTCTAGAAAAATGCTTAGAACACCAAAGCAAAAAATTTAATATAATATTAAAATATATATCAAAATTTCTTACGCACACAAATCTGGTCCAACATCAGCCACACACACCTCATCTAAAGAAAAAAAATGTTTTTCTTATTAAAAATATTTTAAACTCCAAAAATCAATTATTCAGGAATTTTGGAACTTCAATAATTCATAATGAATAGCCCTTTTGTCAGAAAATTCAAATCTCGCAAATTTTTATAGGAAATTAAATTCTCTACAACTTTACAGAAGAAAGTTTTTCTAAATCCCAAACAGAAATTGACCGAAATCCACAAACGGGCGATTTTACAGGCTATAATCAAATTTCAGTCAAAAAATGGGCCTACAGACATGTTTAACATGTTTTAAACAACTTTTGTAACAAAAATACTCTTTCTCCTCATATACTCATATATCCCACATTCATTGTAAGAATATCATCATTATTATATTATAATAATATAATAAAATATTATTTTATCAGAAAAGATAAAATATCGATTTTCAACAATTGTCACTTTAAAAAAAATCCATCTATATCCATATAAAATGAATATTTTCTTCATCATATAAATCAATAATTAATTATTCACAAATAATATTATCGAATCACAATACTGACAACCAGCCAGTTCCCATGAAAGAAGGGCTTTCAAATAAGAATTTCTCCTTACTGGCGCGCAATTAGGTGACCAAACCTCTTCTTAGACAGAACTTTCTAGACATTGCCAATAATGTTATCTAATAATATTATTCAGATAATATGAATTATAGCTCCAATAATGAAAAATACTGTGTAGTGACAATTATTGAAACAACAGTAATATAAAATATCAACGCAGCAATTATTGAATCAATAAAATAAAATACTGAACAGTAATTACTGTAACCATTATTGAGTAATGCCTTCTTACGTAAGAATCAATAATTGGTGCAATACCGTGTGCTACTATGCAACAACGCTTATTACTATGTTTTAACCACCGGGTATTCCAACAGTATTAACGGTAACAACTATGCCGTTATTTATAAACAACTTATACTTGTCATTTTCTTCATCCAATCGCTTTCTGTTATGGGGCCCACAAAAGGCTACGCCATCGTACGAATATTCTCCGACAGTAAGAATATTCCACGACCAAACGAATATTCCCCAACAACAATTAATATTTTATAACCACTTGCTTATTTGAAATATTTACGCATTTTACCCATAACTAACCACATTAATCAAATTAACCCTTACTATTTAAAAATAATAAATAAAGGAAAATCAATTTTATTTATAATAAGTTTGGAGTCTTACAATTTCGCTGCAGTTAAACTTGATGTGTGTTATATTGTATCAGTTTAACACTGTTGAAGGCTAATGATAATTTATTCTGCATTATTTTAGTCATAATATTTCTTACTGGGCTAGTTGAGCTCACCCCTTTCTTTCATTGTTCTCTTCAGGAAATGAGAACGTAGTGGGGACTAGTAGGGGAACGGAGTGACGGTTCAGATGATAGCATTAGTAGTCCTCACTATTCTATGAAATAGTGTGAAAATAAATGTATTGAGGACTTATTTTGAGTTTGAATACTGTTTAGAAGATAATGTTGTATTAAAACTCACAGCTTATGTTTTGTCGTATTTTACACGACAGTTATATAATTAAGTTTTTATTTGTATTTTATACCATGTATTTGACGACTCAGAATAGGTGATGTATACCTATTTTGGGGGTGTCACAATTAGGGTTTTCTAAATCAATTATGGTTATCCCTAATTAAGTTATTATAAATAACGTTTAAACCTTATACTAGCATTTGCATTCCCAAACTAGGGTTTCATATTCTGGATTAGGGTTTCGAATTCTCAGAACAGAAATTAGGGTTTCTAGAACCAGTTTTAGGGTTTCTTATAAATCGCTAGGATTTTCTAACCGAACGTTGATGTTCTTAATATATACTTAGGGTTTGTTACAGATATAGTTTATCTGGTCATCCCTTGACCCTTAACCACATACTGTACACATATATAACCTTATACACAAAACATATTCACGTATACCCTTAATCTTCAATAATTCATCACAGAAATTTTAAATCCACAAAATTCTTTACAAGAAATCTCAAATCCATTCAATTATTTTCTGTCTAGGTTTATTTTTTAACCTTAATTCAATATTTTAATATTTTATAAATATCCAAATTCTCGGGTTGTCACATTCACCCCTTTTTCTAAAAATTTTATCCCCGAAATTTACCTTACACCATACACCATTCACCATTCCTTCTCATCTTCACATCCTACCCAATACACCTCTCACAAGAGTAAAAATTTTGAAATTGTGCTGAGGGGTTATATAGACTATTGTCTATTTTTTTCGCAAAGGTTTTATGGAAGTTCATCCGTAAACCGTCATAACTTACGGACATAGTAGGTAATTAGCCCGGTATGCCCTATACTTATTAAGTACTGCTGGTCGACTCTATTTCTCGTCACTGCCGTAGGCACCAAAATTTTACCTCAGCCTTATCGGATTCCACGCCAAAATAATTTGGTTCGAGAAATTTCTTTCAATGAACTCTTAGAGTTTTCATAAACATTAGTCTAGCTGAATCGAATAGCATAGACTCATATCAATAATTCAATTCAATCGAATTATTTAAGTGTAGCCAAACCCCGTTGGCAAATTAAAATTTTTGAAAATATTTTTGAGAATGACGTCATAATGCCGTACTGTATTAACAGTCCATTTGAGGATGCCGTCATTGTATGACTTTGTCATAACACATCATACACTAGTGGAACCATAATTTTTAGATCGAATTCACACTAAGTATTCCTATATTTATAACTCTATCAACTTTTATCATATCTGCACCAGGTTATATGGTACATAAGTGATAAATAAAATATATTTTGACATTTCAAATCATTTGCGTCTAGCCGAAATGAGTAGCATAGACTATACTTTAAACTGTTTCAAAAATTATTACGAGTCTATATTTTTTTTTCAAAAGCACAAAGTGCGTTTTTAGCTTGATGTCAAAATTTCAAAGTCTAGCATAGCTAGGAGTTTTGGAAAACTTAATGTCTCCGCTAATAATCATTTGCTTAAATAGTCTATCTATTCCTATTATCCTCAATATTCCAGTCACACTTAATTCTACCCAGTTCGACAAATCACACTTATGAGTTCATGAACTTGGAACAATCGTATGAGTTTAAGAACTTATCCTAGTCAGACCTTTGGCGTCCATTTGCTAAGGGGTTCATAAACATTTTATACAACTATGAATCAAGAATGTCACATAAGTATGAGCTTTAAGAACTCGTACTTAACCTTATATTCTCTACCTATAACCTATCTATCAGTTATACACATGAGAAAGGAATCACCCTCTTAACATGCATATAGCAAATAGCGCGACACAGACATTTCAATGATTATCAATACCAAAAACTAAGTTATTTTTACACCAAGTACAATTCCCTGCCCATACAAGGAATCATACAACTCAGTTGCTGACATGAGTCCTCAATTGAAATCCCCTACCTAATCTTAACTCCCTTCTCCATACGAATTTCATTGAATCCGTATTCATAATCCTTTCCTGAATCTATACCAATTCATAGTACAACTTTCACACAACATTCTTGTCGTAAACTTTTTAATCATTCTCTTGATCCTTCTCCACACTATAACCTTAGCAGGTCACGGGGTGATCTCATTGTATATATTACGATTCATTTTTATGTCTTGATCGTTTTATTTTATGATCTCCTATCACCGGACTTTCAGTCTTTTAGACTCGATCTATTTATCACTACTATTCACCTTTATTATCAGAGTTAGGAAACTCTGTATCTTTATAACTCACCAAGATTCGTCTTTGAATCTTACCGACACACTAACTCTCTGTGAGTTAGATCTTATCCTAATCACTGCGATTATTAGTCTCAGGTATTCCTACCTAAGGTTCATAACCAACAGCTTTGATACCAACTGTGAGAGCCCCGAATCCGGGTCCTAAATAATCGCGAATCCGGTTCAATCATTCTATCACTATTGTGGAAGATATAAACATAAATTGTTTATACAATACATTTACACACTATCCCCCAAGGTCGAGTAACCTTAACTTATACACAAATCATAACTTATTTGACATACAACAACATTAATATACAATACTTATACAAACTTAACTGCACACATAAACTTAAAGCTGGAACTGTCTTTAACCATTCATTGTATCCCACACATTCGTCTTAATCTGCGATGTTTATCATGATATAGCAAGGGTGATCATATGTTTGCCCAGCAAGTATAAGTTTATTTAAGGATATATCATGATTGAAAGAGTTTGAATAATAAGCTGGCTATAATTCAACAATATAGTTATGAATTAGCACGAACAAATTTTATGACTAGACAAGCATTTAACATGAACAAATATATCTAGACCAAATGGTAATGAAGGTGATCAGCCTTTCATACCTGACTTATACACGCATTATGTACATAGTACAATTCTACAATTCTTAGGCATGACAATCAATAATGATTAACCACAAATACATTTGAATACAACAACTCAAAGTAGAGTTAAGAAAAACTTACCTGAACCGTTGATTATCGCTATGCAATTTAATAAGCTTTGTTTGAACCTAATATATAAATAATATCGATATATAAATTAGAATAATATATCACAGTATTTAAAATTACCTAAACACATTATCACATAACCCTATCAGTCTATAACACACATACGACCTATCCTCAAGTCAAACTTTTACAGTCTAAGTCGAGTTCGGCAAAATTTTAACATCTTGACGATCTAGTCGGACAAAATTTTCGAGTTTAAGTTCAATTAAACTCTGTCTAAACATTTAACCATTATCTAAGATAATTTATAATCAGTCAAACTATTTTTCATAAGCTCGCAATAATTATCACATAATTATTATCATTTATCGTGAATTTTAAATCATTAAACTCGTATTTAAATGAATTAAATACCACATAATTCTTTTATCATTAATATTTATTTAATATCAAACATCAATTAAATTCATAACATAATATTATAATATATTTATAATATATCAAAGTATTTTTAATACCTTAAAATCATATTTATATGATTTTTAAACCGCTAAATTCATTATCCGGTAATTGCTTTTAATATTAACATATTAATATTTTCATGACAAAATATCAAAAGTTATATTTTATAACTTAAAATATTTTTATAACACTTAAATTATTTTTATATGATTTATAAAACATTAATTCTATTTTTTCATAATTTATTTAATATATTTATTAAATAAATTAATTATCATTAATATAAATAAATTAATGAAATTCCTCACAAAATATTAAAAGTCACTAAAAATAACTAAAAATATTTTATTTTACCATAATATAATTTTTCATGATTTTTCATGAATTAAAATTATTTTTAAATAATTTATTTAATATTATAATTAAATAAATTAAATATCATCCTTATTTCAAAAATATTAAATATTTATGAAATATATTCAAAATTATTAAAACCAAATTTTCAGACTTTAGAATAATTTTTAAGAATTTATTTTGTATTTTTAATAATTAAAAACTATTTTTATTCATTTATTTAATAAATATAATTATTTTTCCGAAAATAAGTGTCGCTAAAGGCATTTGGCGACAAAAAACGTGGCTAAAAGTATTCTTGGGCTGTTCTTCAACAAACCCAGAAACCCATGGACAGTTACAAGGTAGGTGGTTTGACCGTGCATAGATTCTTGGTTTTAATGATTCTGGTCAGTCTAGGGCAATCTTATTGTAGTATTTAGGTACTACTACACTTTCAAACAAACATTATGGCTAAACAATATCATATCAGTGAGTTATCATCTCTCAAAAAGTCTGACAACGCTGTTCTTCATTTATGAGTTTTCCAAAAAATGAAGAACAGACGTAGGTACGATATTTAGCTCCTTATATTTTGTATTCTAGGCTTGCTAATCATATTTTAAATGTTCATACTTGTAGTAAACATGACACAGAACAATTCTATCTCATCATATCATTCTAACATCCACACAATCAAAAGATCCAGGCAGGTCAATCTCTGATAAAAAAACTCGGCTGATGAAGATCTGGGTTTTCCAGAAAACCTTCATGAGGCAGTTTGGTCAACTTACTTTGATCGTGATTATTTTCGATTCTGTTGTTAATCTAGGCGATCTAATAGCATACATGTGTAGTTCATATACCAGACTATAACAACAAACTAACAACGTGACCAAAATAACAAAACACAGCCAGATCTAGAGCCTGCAAAACGTTGTCAGAGAACTCTTGGGTTTCTGGGTTGCCCAGAAACCCCATTTCATGCTTGGTCAACGCAGTTTAACTGTACATAACAAGAGATCTAGACATGATCCAACCTTGATAAAAGTTCCAAATCAAAGCCTACATGGCAAAGAACAGATCCAAAACATAAAACACACAAAACATCTAACACATAAAGATTTAAGGCCCCTGACCCAATTTTTTTCCAGATTTCAAGAAATTGCTATTTAGTGCACTTTGATGTTATGGATCTGGGATTTAACAATCCAGATAACTAAATGACATCTTCTAACACTGTTCTAAACAACAAATAACAACATCAAACATCAAATCATAAAATTTTAAGATTTAGGATTTTTTACCACTTTGATCTTGGATTCTGACTTCTGATTCCTGATCTTGGCAAGCTAAGAAGTGTTCTTAGCTTTCATTCTCTCTCTTTCTCACTCTAAGTCCCGAAATTTATGAGAAAGAATATCTTGGTGAAAATGAAAAATTAAAGTGTACTTTAATCTTTTATATTTCTTGATTCATTGCACCAAGTGTTGCTAGGTAGCACAAGGTGGCTGATAATTGAGCTATAAGGCACATGCTAGGGCTAGGGTGGTTCACCAACCCAAGATATAGCAAGATCTACACACTTCCTAATTAAAGAATTGCAAAAAGGGCATAATTGTCATTTATAAAATAATTTTAATGGCAAGTTGGTCTTTTGATGCAACCCTTAGGTTTAACCCTTAGGGTTAAAACCTAAGGTTCTAAAATTCAATTTTCTAGGATTTCCAAAATTAGGTTTTCAAAATAGAAAATTAGTATTTCTAAATTATAATTAGGATTTCCTAATTATATCAAAATTTACAAATCATAAATCAAACTTGCTAATTAGGATTATAATTTCCTAATTAAAATTGCTAATTTAGCAATTAGGGTCAAAATAGTACGTTAGGGTTTATAACCCAAGAATTAGGATTTTAAATAGAAAACATAATTTTTCTAATTTAGAAATTAGGTTTCCTAATTAAATTAGGATTTTCTAATTACTTATAACTTGAAAATTAGGATTAATGTTTCCTAATTAACATTAAATTATTAAATTAACAATTTGGTTTTTCCTAATTATAAATTAAGGTTTTCTAAATCAATTAGGGTTATCCCTAATTAGGTTATTATAAATAACGTTTAAAGTTTATACTAGCATTTGCATTCCCAAACTAGGGTTTCATATTTCAAATTAGGGTTTTGGATTCCCCGAACTGAAATTAGGGTTTCCAGAACCAGTTTTAGGATTTCTTATAAATCGCTAGGGTTTTCTAACCGAACGTTGACGTTCTTAATATATGCTTAGGTTTTGTTACAAATATAGTTTATCTGGTCAACCCTTGACCCAAAAGCACATAATGTACACATATATAACCATATACACATAACATATTCACGTATACCCTTAATCCTGAATAATTCATCACAGAAATTTTAAATCCACAAAATTCCTTTCCAGAAATCTCAAATCCATTCACTTATTTTCTGTCTAGGTTTATTTTTCAACCTTAATTTAATATTTTAATATTTTATAAATATCCAAATTCTCGGGTTGTCACACTATTGATTCACATGCATGTACTATTAGGGGAGGAGGTGCAATTTTGATAATACGTGTAGGACTAAATTAAAAATGAAGGAAAAGATGAAAGTACTATACTGTAATAATTCGAGCCCCAAAACTTGTAATTATCGAAACTATGTTTTTCTATAAATAGAAGCTCATTCTTCTTTCATTCTCACCAATTTATTAAGACTCACAAGAGTAGATATAGAGAGAGAAGCTATAGAGAGAAAGAAGAAGAGTAGTCTGCTACTTCACTATTCAAGTATCCAGTCTTTTTCTAAGGTAAGGAATATTATTTTGTTAAGTATTCGTAAGAAATAATATTTTCGTCCATACTCTGTAGTATGTGAGTAATATTATTTCGTTTCGTATTCTTAATTCTACACTCATTTTGTTAAAGTATTGCTTCTATACTATGTGAAATTAGTAGAATATCCTTGATATTTACGCTTCATCCAATATCTTTTCATAGAAATATTATTCTGAGTATTCTTGATAATTATTGATCTTTTCATGCTGGAATACTATTTACGGGATACTATTCACAAAGTACTATTTATGGGTACTATTCATAAATTACTATTCCTGGGTGCTATTCATGAAGTACTATTCACAGGGAACTATTCACAAAGTACTATTCACCCCGTAGTACTATTCATGACAAAAATTAATTTTTTTTCGGTCCAAATCATTTTTGATACAATATTATTCTTAAATTTTACTCCACAAAGCAGTATTATGTTAACAATTTGGACATTATTGAATTCTGGATAATTAAATTATAAATCTTTAAAAATTTATCATTTGTTTTCTTTTAATTAAATTATTGTATCATTGTCATCATCATCATGCTTATATTGTGATGAAAGTCATCTTTGGCTTACGTGCATAGATGGATTGTTGATTATGACCAGGGATCATTCGGTATAATCATGACCCGTAATATTATAAATGATGTGGTAAAAGTCCTCATTAGCCCATAGTGCATCAATGGATAGTTGCTGGTATGATCATGACCATTGGTGAAAACACGAATATCCTTGGCCCGTAGTGCATGGATAATTCATGGTTGTGATACTTTTTATTGAGTTGAGTCTCAGCGATAAAATTGATGATAAACTTTTAAATCATAGAAGATAGTAGATATCATGCTCTACTTGACTCTTCTAATGGATTGCTCGTTCCGCTGCAGTTAAACTTGATGTTTATTGTATTTTATCAGTTTAACACTGTTGAAGGCTAACGATAATTTATTATGCATTATCTTAGTCATAATATTTCTTACTGGGCTAGTTGAGCTCACCCATTTGCTTTCATTGTTCTCTTCAAGAAATGAGAACGTAGCCGGGACTAGTCGGGGGATGGAGTGACAATCCGAGATGGTGGTTGTAGTAGTCCTCACTATTTTATAAAATAGTGTGATAATAATTGTAATGAGGACTCCATTTGAGTTTGAATACTGTCTACTATACAATATTTGTGTAAAAACTCGCAACTCATGTTGTATAATTAAGTTTGTATTTGTATTTTGTACCATGTATTTGGCGACTCAGAATGGGTGATGAATACCTATTTTGGGGGCGTCACAGCTAACTCCTCCCAGCTATGAATTTTGGAGTTATCTAATCTGGTGTAGCATGATATGGCTTCTCCAGTCAGACTTTTCTAAAATTCCTGCATTCTGAGCTTTTCATCCTCGGTATAGGATTCGAGCTCTCCGATGAATACTTTCAAATGAGTATAAGGATCTCCCAATCCATCATATTTTTCAAAATCGGGAGTCTTGAATTTTTCGGATAATGAACCCTAGGGAAGATGCAAAGGTCTGAATATGAAACACTCCCGTGTGCTCAAATCCCTTTGATGGACCGAATAGTCTCTTCCATTTGTAGAACTTTCTTCCGAATATCACCGGTGTCTTGATCTTCTTTAAGATGGGTGATTTCAGGGGTTTTGTTGGTCTTATCAAACTGAGACTCAGGTGCTACAACTTCTTTGTCCGGACCCTGGGTTCCTCCATGTGCAGAGGATTCTGTGTGGATGGATACTTGTGGACCCTGAGTTGACTTGTGTAATTCTTTGAGCAGAACAACCAATTCTATAATCTGATTGCTTAACCCTTCGAACTCCTCGCGAGAGACAAGAGTAGGATTAGACTGTCCAGATGTAGCCATGTTTGGCTGTAGGTTTATTGCCTTTTTGGACTTTGAACGGGTAACAGGACCAATTGCTTCCCTACAAAAAGACTTATGTAGTTTAGTCTTAGGGAAATTCAGAAATGTTACATGCTATGTAATGTATCCATTTTTTAGGAGTGTTATCCTGCAAAACGGATGTCAACTATTTTAATGACAGGATAGCATGACAGGTTTAGATATGAAAAGGAATGCATGTTCTCACAATCCTTTATATTTTCCATTACATTAAGATTGACATGGAAATGAAATTACAAGTAATTGAAATTGGAAGGTATGAAGAGACTTACCTCCGCGTTTGGTTTCTCAGAGGCTGACCTATCTTAGGTTACTCTTGCGGCTTTTTGGCATGAAGGTTCCCAGATCATCGCAATTTACTCGACGGGAAGTTAATCCGGTCTTTCAACTGGAGCGAATCTGGGTGGTGTCTTTCTTGAGCCTCGTTGGAATTAGTCTCCCTACGAGTCCAATAATCAAACATCGATGGGATAGCCTCCTTGTAAAGCCCCGAAATCCGGTCAATCTTCACACCCGGATTTTGTGCGTCACGATTCCATCTCCTTCCAAACATATATTATTATATAGTTAAATATAACAACATATATCCTCAAATCTCAGGTTCTGGAAACCTTATAACTCATTTCATTACAAATAATGATAATTACATTATTCTTTACATCATACAAGAGTGACTTTTATCCGCCACCAAGGATACATATCAGTTCATTAAACTAGTCTATAGTTTAATTAAACTATTCTACATTACAAGTCTTCGCTTGATCTTCAAGCACATTCACATACTGAATGACACTTCGTTTGGATACCGATCAACTTGATCTTTACGGGATCCTTAAGTTCTTTCTAACATCGTTCGCTGAAAATATTTTTCATTTAAAGCAAGTGTAAGCATTCAATTGCCCAACAAGTCATAACAGTTGAACAAACAACTTCAAGAGTTTAAACATTTTTCAGAACTTCGAAAACCGAAAAAAGGTTATGAAGCAGCTTGAATAATAGGAATAGTCTCGATTCCTATCATCTTAAAACATCATTCACTTTCACTTTGAAGTACTTTCATTCTTCTACCTTTTTCATACACATTCTGTCTGGCTAGAATCATTAGCACAGACTTAACAATAACGGTTCATGTATAAACAAAACATACTTGTATTTAACAGTTCAATCACAGAACAGTTCATCTCAAAGAAACATCAAAGTGTTCAAATTGTGGCTCAAGGCCTCATACGTACTACCACCTTATACAAATATCACACATTTGCACATAGACAAGACTTCTCAAGTTCAACATCTGAGAAGTTTAAAAAACTAGCATTCATGTACTATGAATGAAGTTAGGAAACTTGCCTTACACATAGTTACAGCTTATAGTTTACGCTGAACTGCTCATTCCAATTCCTATGCAGCACATAAGGAAATAACACGTACACCAATTAGTCATATACTTGACTTACGCATTGGTTTACTTAACTTTACTTCTTAAGGTTCGTACTCTTGTAATTTAAGCTTACGCGACTAACTTTCATTACCGGTTTACGGCTTCATGACATACGGAGATGTCTTACTCAATACGTTCATCATCTTTGATGATTTACATTATTATCTTCTTCTTATAACTTCTATAGGACTCAGTACACATCGCGTCTCTGCTAGTAGTTCATATGGTACTCTGAGTGGTTTCCCACAAACAATCAACAAACAAGTTCCCGTCTCATCTACACTGCCCATACAGTGAGTTAGATCGGTTGCCAGTTTCGTATATACCTTCGCTCTCTGAAGGAATTGTTTAGCCCAGCTCCCATATGTCAACCATCAAAGGTTACGATTGTACTACAACCTAAATTCATCTAACTTATCCGAACTATTAAATTATAAAGTTCGTTAAGTCAACTTCTTATTCCTTATGGCTTTCTGGCAAGTAAATGCCATACCTCAGGATTCATTCTTTATCGTCTAAGTCATACAATCTTTTGTATACTCTAAACGATCATTCAATGTCAATACTATGAGGTCATAGTGTTAAACATTTTGTATTAACTTATTCATATCTTACCACATCCGGTTCATTCGACTCGAAACATTATCCAAGTTATAAATATGAACTCGGCTTCTTTACGTTATACGTTATTATCTTTAACTCAGTTTCTTCACCGTTCATGGTTAAACAACATTCTTCATTACCTTACGGTAAAGCCATACACGGGGTGTAGGTTCTGCCCGTTTAATACTCACGTACACTCAACCCTCACGTTGACTAAAATGTTTAACGTCTGCATTTCATTATAACATTCTCTATCTGACCCACATCAGACTTTCATTACTCTTATTATCGTTCGCTACGGCTTTCTTGATAATTCATATCTTACTTACTACTTTCGTCAACGTTTAAGTCATACGATCATTATACACTTAGAACGTTCGTCTGACGAGAATACAATTCATGAGGATCGTTTACGTATTCGACGTTTACATTGCTCGTCTCTTAATCTCTCATTCAACCTTTACTTAAGGTTTCAATCACTTTCAATCGTTATCCAACCCATGAACCCCATGTTCATTATTCTTTCTTAATGTCAAAGTCATACGGTTCGTTGTATGCTAGGATCGATCGTTCAGCGCAATAGCGTTGCATTCACAGCGTCTATACGCTTTACAATTAACTCTCATTATGACATCATAACATCAAACTGTTATACATCATCCTCGTCACTCAACGTCCAAGGAATCACCATCATAGCAATCCCACACGCTAAATTCATCGCGACTACGGTCCCTGGACATCGATTACATAATCTAGCGTTTACATAATCTAGCGTTTACATTCTTCGTCTTTTAATCCCGTTAAATCTTTTCGTTCAACCTTTACTAAAGGTTTAATTCACTTGTTTAAGTGTTACATTAGGTGAACTACATGTTCATATTTCTTTCTTGCACATCTGCCAGTAATTGAGCAATAAAAATCTCATTTCTGGGCATTGCCTTGCACCGGCGCTGCGGCGCCGTGTCCCTTCCTCTCTCTCGTGCTGCGGCGCGAGGCCACGTCACCTTCTTCCTTGGTCTGGCACTGCGGTGCCAAACTCTTCGTTACCTCTCGCGCTACAGCGCCACTAGTCAGTAGTTTATGGCCGAGCTCGCGCTGCGGCGCCACTTCCCAAAGCCCAGCCGGCGCTGCGGCGCCTAGCCTATACCTTAGAAAATTTTCCTAAGTCTCTTACAAGCTTGTATTGCTTACTTCGAAATTTCGTAACTTATTTGTTATGACTCAGAATGAGATTGTTCCAAATCCATTCTCTTCCTTATTTTACGTACTTCAATTCCCCTTGGACAGAACTTCGTTCTGAATCCGTTAACATGCCATTCGATTGGCTTAATCTTCACCCTTCGTTCATTTTTACACTTTTAACGTTCTTCGCTCGTTCGTCTGAACTCAGAACTCGTTCGTTCTTGAGACCAAAACTCACGTTTTCTACGTTCTCTTACTTCCTTAAAAAACCCTACACTTTCGGGTTCATTTACTAACTTTCTAATTCTCGTTCATCTTTTACAAAATTTTTGCCATAACTTCGTTATAGCTAAGTTTTAATCCGTTCTTCATGAACGTTTCTACCGTTCCTAACCAAGCAATAAGCAACTAACTTATACGCAATGGTTTTAAACTTGTCCATCAACAACAATTATCTTACGATGGTTTTAAATTTGTCCATCAACAACATTCTTCGTGTTCTTCGCGTTCTTCATTTTTAATCGATATTTTGGATTACGATTTCACTTTTTCTTAGAATTTGATGTTATAGAACATCATTCCTTACTTATTTGACCTACTCATTCATAAGATTCATTCGATCGCTCAAAATCCTTACGAATCTTATACCTCCTTAAGAAATCTATAAATTAAACTTCTAATTCTGATTTCTTCATTTTCTTACGATTTCAATCATATGAAATCATTTCTAACATTATCTACTTCTTATCTTTTTTAAGTTATGTTTTTAAACATAGAACTTAAAGAAAACATTAAAAGAGACTAGGTTTCGGATTACCGTTCTCCTTTAATTTCCTTCCGCCGGACAAAGCGTGCACTCGGGCAAGCTTTTCCTCTTCCTCTTCCTCTTCCTCTTCTTCTCCCATCCGAACTCTCTCTCTATCTCTCAAAGTGTAGGATTTTCAAAATCCCAAAATAATGAAAGTTAGCTTTCTATTTATAGAAAACCAAGGTTAGGGGTATTTTAGTCATTTTGCCCCCCTTAACTTCCTTATTATTCCCACCTCCTTACTTCACCTCCTTACTATTCACGAAGCTTTCTTTGGAAGCTTCGTGTTTCCGTCTTTCGGGTTTCATCCGACAGTTCGAAAACTACGATTCTCGGAATCCAAATATTTTTGGATATTTCGTCTTTCCTTTACCGATTAACTTTTATGTATTCTTAGGATTTTCGAAAAACTGAAAAACACTTTTTGACATTAAGCGTTTTCCTTCACATTTTCCCCCAACGTAGCTAAACGAGTGAAAAGTACATAGCAGTACTTTTCGTCGTTTTTATTTCGTCCGATTTCTGCACGTTTTTCGAGAAAAACTTTTATCGGCTTACTTAACTTTTCACGATATATTATCGTCAAATCTTTCGACAGAATGTCATTTTGACATACAGAACTCTCGAAAAGGCTTAGGTTATTCAAATCCAAACCCTTAGGGTTTTGTCAGGTGAATAGTGTCTATTTCGTCTTTTTCCCCAAAAATATTTTTGTTCCCGAAAATTTTTTATTTTCGTCTTGAAAATTCTTACTCGTTCAGTCCAGCTCGTTACTAGAATCCTCCCGACTTATAATCATCCTAGGTTGTAGAACGATTAATAAACACATAACACAGAATATTATTAATAAAAATTTATTTTATTAATAACTAATTCTTTAAACTTAAATTCTGGACTATCCGGTTTTACTCGGGTTGTCAAACTTCCCTCCTTATAAAAATTCTATCCTCGGAATTTCTTAAAACCACACCTATACCCGGGTCATCACATTCACCCCTTCTTCAAAGAATTTCGTCCTCGAAATTTTAGCTTACCCTTCTTCTCAACTTTTCTTCAAAGAAGTTCTTATCTTGCCATCATTCCTAGTCTCCATAACCTATCAAGAATCACGAAGTAGAAGGAATAAAGAGGAATATAAAATTTCCTTTAAAACATTTCATACTTTTGCTGAGGGGTCAAATTGACCATGAACTCTTACTAGGTTCAACAGCATGACGCCGTAACCTTTCTTTCCACGGTCAGTTTACAATCACAAAGAAAGTAAACTACCTCTTCCATACGTAGGTGATTAACCCATCGTATATCCCCATTTCGGGGTATGTTCAGCTCAGACTTAATCATTAGATTCCACACCAAAACAATTTGATTTGGCACAAGTTCTCAAAGAAAGCTCAATTTTCTTATAACATGATATACCATTTGTCTAGCCAAATCAAGTAGCTTAGACCAAACAAATAAATTGGACAACAACTTAAATATTCGTCTAGTCTACTCAATTGACATCGACTACTTCTTTAAATTCTTTTACGATACATCAAAATGTTTCATGACGTCATGATACCGCACTTTTCCCAGTACTTTGAGGACTTCGTCAGTTTATGACTTCATCATTATACATCATACCATAGTGGGTTGTTGATCATAAGATCAAATCCAACACTAAGTTTAATTGCATTAATAACTCCATCCTTTTACCATCTTTGCATTAAATGCATTGATGATACAAAAATCCTTTTGATATTTAAAATCAACTTCTGTCTAGCTGAAACAATTAGCATAGCCATACAAAGAACAACTCTTTTAAAATCTGTTGGTTCTAAAAGTTGAACCAATTCTTTCTTCTTTGAAATGTACACATAAGCACGATTTCAATAAACTTCAAAATCTAGCATAGCTAGATGATTTGAAATATCATATTCTCCATCTTCCTTTATTGTCTTACTGCAACAATACTTAATCTTTTCTACCACCTTCAATGCTAAGCATACTGAAAATACTTTATTTTCAGTCTAAACATTCCTATACCTTAGTACAGTCCATCAACTTACCACACATTATGAGTTCAAGAACTTTCCACAATAGTATGAGTTTAAGAAACATCCAGACAGACCATAGGCATCCATTCGCTGAGACGTTCGAAAACATACCATATTATTATGAGTCACGGACTTACCATAAGTATGAGTTTCAAGAACTCGCACCTACCTTATCGTTCTCTACCTATCAAGTATATACATGAGAAAAGATTCACCTTCTCATCATATACATCTTAATAGCGCGACCAATTTCAATGATTATCACTGTAATAAACTGAGTAGTTGTTACACCGAAGCACAAACCTCTGCCCATAACAAAGGTTTATACAACTCAGCCATCACACGAGTCCTCAATTGAAATCTTACAACTTCTAGATTTCTCTTTACTTAATACGAATTTTCTTTAATTCGTATGCTATCCTTTATAACTCAATCTGAGTTCTTCTTCCCGTACTACTTCGTAGTACCTTTCATTCATAGCATTAGCTATAAATTATTCATCGTTTAACATCTCATCTATTACTACGATTCACTATAATCACGAGGTGATCTTCTTATCCTTCTCTCTATGATTATAATCTTAGGTACTCATACCTAAGGTTTATAACCTATCAGTTCTGATACCACTCTGTAACGCCCTGAAATCTGGTCTATCTTCACACCCGGATTCTGTGCATCACGATTCCATCTCCTTCCAAACATACATCATTATATAGTTAAATATAACAACATATATCCTCAAATCTCAGGTTCTGGAAACCTTATAACTCCTTTCATTACAAATAATGATAATTACATTATTCTTTACATCGTACAAGAGTGACTTTTATCCGCCACCAAGGATACATATCAGTTCATTAAACTAGTCTATAGTTTAATTAAACTATTCTACATTACAAGTCTTTGCTTGATCTTCACGTACATTCACATACTGAATGGCACTTCGTCTGGATACCGATCAGCTTGATCTTTACGGGATCCTTAAGTTCTTTCTAACATCGTTCGCTGAAAATATTTTTCATTTAAAGCAAGTGTGAGCATTAAATTGCCCAGCAACTCATAAAAGTTGAACAAACAACTTCAAGAGTTTAAATATTTTTCAGAACTTCGATAACCGAATAAAGGTTATGAATCAGCTTGAATAATAGGAATAGTCTCGATTCCTATCATCTTAAAACATCATTCACTTTCACTTTGAAGTACTTTCATTCTTCTACCTTTTTCATACACATTCTGTCTGGCTAGAATCATTAGCACAGACTTAACGATAACGGTTCATGTATAAACAAAACATACTTGTATTTAACAGTTCAATCACAGAACAGTTCATCTCAACGAAACACCGAAGTGTTCAAATTGTGGCTCAAGGCCTCATACGTACTACCACCATGTACAAATATCACACATTTACACATAGACAAAACTTCTCAAGTTCAACATCTGAGAAGTTTAAGAAACTAGCACTCATGTACTATGAATGAAGTTAGGAAACTTGCCTTACGCACAACTACAGCTTATTGTTTACACTGAACTGCTCATTCCAATTCCTATATAGCACATAAAGAAATAACTGGTACACCAATTAGTCATATACTTGACTTACGCATTGGTTTACTTAACTTTACTTCTTAAGGTTCGCGCTCTTGTAATTTAAGCTTACACGACTAACTTTCATTACCGGTTTACGGCTTCATAACATACGGAGATGTCTTACTCAATATGTCATCATCTTTGATGATTTAAATTCTTATCTTCTTCTTATAACTTCTATAGGACTCAGTACATATCGAGTCTCTCCCAGTAGTTCATATGGTAATCTGAGTGATTTCCCACAAATAACCAACAAACAAGTTCCCGTCTTATCTACACTGCCCATACAGTGAGTTAGATCGGTTGCCAGTTTCGTATATACCTTTGATCTCTGAAGGAATTGTTTAGCCCAGATCCTATATTTCAACCATCAAAGGTTACGATTGTACTACAACCTAAATTCATCTAACTTATCCGAACTATTAAATTATAAAGTTCGTTAAGTTAACTTCTTATTCCTTATGGCTTTCTGGCAAGTAAATGTCATACCTCAGGATTCATTCTTTATCGTCTAAGTCATAAAGTCTTTTGTAAACTCAGAACAATCATTCAATGTCAATACTATGAGGTCATAGTGTTAAACATTTTATATTAACTTATTCATATCTTACCACATCCGGTTCATTCGACTCAGAACGTTATCCAAATTATAAACATTAACTCGGCTTCTTTACGTTATACGTTACTATCTTTAACTCAGTTTCTTCGTCGTTCACGGTTAAACAACATTCTTTATTACCTTACGGTCAAGCCATACACGGGGTGTAGGTTCTGCCCGTTTAATACTCGCATACACTCAACCCTCACGTTGACTAAAGTGTGTAACGCTTACATTTTATTATAACATTCTCTATCCGACCCATATCGGATTTTCATTACTCTTATTACTGTTCGCTATGGCTTTCTTGATAATTCATATCTTACTTAATACTTTCGTCAACGTTTAAGTCATACGACCATTGTACACTTAGAACGTTCGTCCGACACAAATACGATTCACGAGGATCGTTTACGTATTCGACGTTTACGTTGCTCGTCTCTTAATCTCTCATTCAACCTTTACTTAAGGTTTCAATCACTTTCAATCGTTATCCAACCCATGAACCCCATGTTCATTATTCTTTCTTAATGTCGAAGTCATACGGTTCGTTGTATCCTAAGACCGATCGTTCATCGCAACAACGTTGCATTCACAGCGTCTATACACTTTACACTTAACTTTCATTATAACATCATAACATCAAATTGTTATACATCATCCTCGTCACTCAACGTCCAAGGAATCACCATCATAGCAATCCCACACGTTAAATTCATCTCGACTACGGTCCCCGGATATCGATTACGTAATCTAGCATTTACATTCTTCGTCTTTTAATCCCATTAAATCTTTTCGTTCAACCTTTACTAAAAGTTTAATTCACTTGTTTAAGTGTTACATTAGGTGAACTACATGTTCATATTTCTTTATTGCACATCCCCTAGTGATTGAGCAATAAAAATCTCATTTCTGGGCATTGCCCTGCACCGGCGTTACGGCGCCGTGTCCCTTCCTATCTCTCGCGCTGCGGCGCGAAGCCACATCACCTTCTTCCTTGGTCTAGCGTTGCGGTGCCAAACTCTTCGTTACCTCTCGCGCTGCGGTGCCACTCATCAGTAGTTTATGGCCGAGCTCGCGCTGCGGTGCCACTTCCCAAAGCCCAGCCGGCGCTGCGGCACCGAGCCTAAACCCTAGAAAAATTTCCTAAGTCTTTTACAAGCTTGTATTGCTTACTTCGAAATTTCGTAACTTATTCGTTATAACTCGGAACGAGATTGTTCCAAAGCCATTCTCTTCCTTATCTTACGTACTTCAATTCCCCTCGAACAAAACTTTGTTCTAAATCTGTTAACATGCCATTCGATTGGCTTAATCTTCACCCTTCGTTCATTTTTACGCTTTTAACGTTCTTCGGTCGTTCGTCCGTAATTCGGTCATCCGAACTCGGAACTCGTTCGTTCTTGAGTCCATAACTCACGTTTTCTACGTTCTCTTACTTCCTTATGAAACCCTATACTTTCGGGTTCATTTACTAACTTTCTAATTCTCATTCGTCTTTTACGAAATTTTCACCATAACTTCGTTATAGCTAAGTTTTAATCCGTTCTTCATGAATGTTTCTACCGTTCCTAACCAAACAATAAGCAACTAACTTATACGAGATGGTTTTAAACTTGTCCATCAACAACAATTATCCTACGATGGTTTTAAATTTGTCCATCAACAACATTCTTCGTGTTCTTCGCGTTCTTCGTTCGTTCTTCATTTTTAATCGATATTTTGGATTACGATTTCACTTTTTCTTGGAATTTGATGTTATAGACCATCATTCTTTACTTATTTGACCTACTCATTTATAAGATTCATTCGGATCGCTCAAAATCCTTACGAATCTTATACCTCCTTAAGAAATCTATAAATTAAACTTCTAATTCTTATTTCTTCATTTTCTTACAATTTCGACCATATGAAATCATTTCTAACATTATCTACTTCTTATCTTTATTAAGTTATGTTTTTAAACATAGAACTTAAAGAAAACATTAAAAGAGACTCGGTTTCGGATTATCGTTCTCCTTTAATTTCCTTCCGTCGGACAAAGCATGTACTCGGGCAAGCTTTTCCTCTTCCTCTTCCTCTTCCTCTTCTTCTCCCATCCGAACTCTCTCTCTCTCTCTATCTCTCAAAGTGTAGGATTTTCAAAATTCCAAAATAATGAAAGTTAGCTTTCTATTTATAGAAAATCAAAGTTAGGGGTATTTTAGTCATTTCGCCCCCTTAACCTCCATACTATTTCCA
This sequence comes from Panax notoginseng, assembly GCA_016801055.1. Classification (NCBI taxonomy): domain Eukaryota; kingdom Viridiplantae; phylum Streptophyta; class Magnoliopsida; order Apiales; family Araliaceae; genus Panax; species Panax notoginseng. The sequence goes on along the minus strand of CM029013.1, from coordinate 144,388,904 downwards.
CCTCCTTACTATTCATAACTTGGAAGCTTCGTGCTTCCGTCTTTCGGGCTTCGTCCGACAGTTTGAAAATTGCGATTCTCGGAATCCAAATATTTTTGGATATTTCGTCTTTCCTTTACCGATTAACTTTTACGTATTCTTCGGATTTTTGAAAAACTAAAAAACACTTTTTGACATTAAGCGTTTTCCTTCACGTTTTCCCCCAACGTAGCTAAACGAGTGAAAAGTATGTTGATCGATTTCACAATCAATGGATACGTGCAAGTATACACGGTCAACAAGTAATAAAGTGATAAAATAGAGTATCGTTCCCACAGAGAATTTTAATTAATAAATTCCAACTACTAGCATTTTATCAATCCAATCTTTATTTAAACAATGATAAATTATAATTTTCTGAAATAAGGAAATTAATTTAGGCAATTAAAAATACTATTCTAAAATAATCAAATAAATAAACTAAAATTTGAGTGTATGATTTCAGATAAATAAGGATTAAGACTTCAATATCCCCAATTATGAACTACAAATCAATTATTCAACTATTCCAATTATTATGTCTAATGAATTGTCAACAGGAATTCTCCAGTGCCAAGAGTCCTTTTCCAAGTGATCAACTGACTTCTATTTAATTCAGATTAATATTGCTATATTCCTATGAAAAACAAGTGAATTAAACTCCTTTAATTTCAATTCCTTATGCGTTACATGCGGTGAAAAGATATTTCCATTCAATTCACAAACCTAATTATTCGCTGTGCAAATAAATAAGTCACACGTTATCAAACCCAATTCTAACCCTAGAAATCCTCTTCCAATTCCTTCTAGAGTAACAAGGTAATTATTAGCCAAATAATTAATCAATAGATGCAAGGCATGATAATCAACTCACCTTAACACAAATAATTGGACTAAACTGAATAACTAATTGATAGCCATAAAAGGTTCAATTGAAATCTTAATTAAAGAATTAGTTCATAACGAAAATAAAAACCAATAATTGTTTGCAAATCATCCTTAAAGAATTACAACTTGATAGTAAGAAGAAAAAGAAGAACACTCTTTTGCCCCTCCTGAGTCTTCAAGTTATCCGTGTGTAGCCTCCAATGAATGATTGCAAGAGCGATTAATTGAATGGATCCTCCCCTAATTTTAGCCCTTAATCTCCTTTTATATCCTCCCACAAATCCTAGTCCAAATCAGCTTTAAATCTTTCTTCAACAGTCAAGTCAACCGAAAGTCAATGCTCGTCTTGGTCAACAACAGTCACGACCCAGCGCCCCGACGCTGGTTATAGTGTATTTCACAGTGCCCCGGCGCTATAGGTTGAAATAATTACCGTTTTGCCATTTTCAGCTCAAATTCCACCGTTTGCTCCCGCTGTTCTCGAATCTGCAAAATAACACATAAACACAGTAAAAAAAAATACTCCTAAATGACTCGAGGATACAACAATTTAAACCCAAGTATATCCGATTTATGGGTATATTACCCAATCATCAAATACCCCAAAACTTAAACCGTTGCGTGTCCTCAAGCAACAAAACACAACACCACGAAAAATAAAACTAAACCACGTGCAAATGCAAACATTCTATATGTTCTTCATTCCATCTACGCAATAGCTCTTGTATATCCATTGGCCTCATAAAAATCACAAAACATGCTAATACATCATGTTAAAGCAGGTCAATGATATCCCAACGATCACCGAATCTGAATCTGTTATTACTGATATTGTGAGTGTGTGTTCAACAACCATGCTAACCCATGAAGGTAAAAATATGATAGATAATAAATTTCTTAGTAAGCCTCATACAGTGTAAACTTGAGAACTCATCAAATATACTTGTTTCAACTGAAATCAAACAATTACCCGAGTTCAAAAGTCAAAATGGAATACTTATGCTTTGCTAATAATTGTTTTTTTTTCCATAACGGGGGCATTTTGCACTTTTCCCGCTTTATTATTATTCTCATGACTATGCATCGTCTTATTCCCTTAGGCTTTTCAATGCTACCTTAACGAGCTTTCGACCAACGACTCCCAAGCCATTAAGACCTTAGGGCGCTAGGTGTAGAGACAGTCCCCTCGGGCTTACTTGCTCAAGTAACAAAGGCCACAAAACTAGACAAGCACGCCACGTTTTTTTTTTTAGCTTATATATTCCAAATATTTTTCCCCCAAACTCAAGTTTATGTATAAATTCAGTCTTCACTATTTATTCAAATTGTCCCTTCATTTCACTAGCAATCATCCTTTAGAATTCTATTATCTAACCATTTAAACTATCATAGCCAACAGGGTTGTTTTCCAAAGTGCTATTCTATAATATCAGTGTCAACCAGATAAAGATTCAATTCATGTCAAGAAAATCATATTACTGACTCAACAATCCTTACTAGACTTGTTCATGCAATTCTACTTTCATCATTGACCCCCAAATATACGCACTAACAAACGCGCTATTTTATGCAATCCTAAATGCAATGTTTAACTACCAATAACAATCCAACTGAACGACCCCCAAACTAATCTAGAGCAATGTCCTCATGCGACAAATATAGCAAAATAAAACAGAGGACTTCCCTGACGAGCTTATTCCTCGGGGGGAGCATCATCATCCTCGCTCATCGAGTGATCAGAAGGGGGGAAGACTGGCAGGACTGGAGTAGTTGGGAAGTGACTCAGTTAAACGCCCGGATGTGTTTGGACAGTCAATGCATTCTGTGCAGCAAATTGGTCAGTTAAGAATTTGAGAATCACGTCCTGCCGTTCCGCCAAGCGTACATTCTGGGACTTCATGTCGTAAAACCAGCCGTCCATCTCCCGCTGGACTGCCTCTGGAACCACACCACGATGCTCTACTGTAGATGGACCAGAAGTAGGTGGAGCCGGAGGTGGTGTAACTTGGGGAATTATGAAACCCAATCCCCTAGGGTGATTAGCCCCACCTGTCCATACTTTATACCTGCTGATCAACTTGTGGTCCAAAACTGGCATGGGCGTTTGATCATCTCATCCGATTTCCATTTTACTCCGAACTTATCACACAAAACGCAGATGAGAGACGGATGTGATAAACCGCATGTGGTCCCTCCTCGGGCTGCTCGGAGAATAGACTGCTGAATGACGTGTCCGACATCTATTTGTAATCCTTGGATAATAGAGTATAGTAGCACCGCTCTTTCTTTAGTAACATGGCTCACATGTGTGCATGGCATGAGTTTGGCACAGATGAAGGCATACCATGCCTTCCCATATAGACTGAGGTTAGAATGGGGGAAGGTCATGCTGCCGCGTTCATGCACTGTCCATGTGGTACCCGGTTGACACAGCTCGAGGATTATTGTCTCATAGTCTGGACCTTGGCGCAAAAGACCGGCATACTCATCGTTAAGATCCTCCAAATTCAGTTGATAACACCCATTGATATCTTCGTCGCTAATTTCCACTGTCTTACCTCTCATAAACACGCCGTAGTGATCGTGTTCGGAAACATTAGCATAGAATTCCTTGACAATGGCAATCACTGCTGGATCAGGCTGTTCGGTGAGGGAAAACCAATTTCGTTCAGCAATCATGACCGCTATTTCTCCATCTTTGGTTTGGTCGGGCCGTAAACCACGTTCGGGGACGAGAGAGCGGGTAGCCATCTTATTGTAGCGCTCCTGTGCGTCGGCGGATACAAATCGGCGGCTATCGAATCTTGGTGGAGCCGAGGCGGAACCGGAACCGTCTCCCCGTTGACGTTTGGATGTCATGTCAGAAATTCTGCAATTACAAACATGTGCATGTATTAGCATTGAACAGAATTGAGTGTGGATAAATTTATGTATCACTTAACCCCCAAACTTTATAATATGTATATATGTTGAGTACACGATTGGGGATGAAGTGTGAGGATGGGATTCATATCGAATAGGTCCTGGTACAATTAATAGTCTGCATTTGGAGAGCAACATGCATAAGTCGATCACAAAAGGTGTCGTGTAAAGCAACATGTTCTAGAGTGTGCATATAAGCTTGATGTGTTTGAATGTGGACATGATCCTTGACATAGGCAAATTATCAAACACCTTGTGGGCTTCACATAAAATTGCTCTAAAGAACACTATTTTCTTATTGATTCCAATATCTAACATTCATATACCACATATGCATGTTATCTCAATCAAACTTGGTGCCCAATTACAAGTGAATGGAGGAAGATCGATATTGTAAAAGTGAACGGAGGATACAAATTCGCTTACCCATCTAATAATATTTGAATGCACCATCAAAAGAGTGTAACTGAGTAACATACCTTAGAGAGAGAGGTGAAGATTGCGTTGCAAAAAGGAAATCCCAAAGTGAATGTGTGAGTTGTGTTTGCTATTGGGATGGTGATTGAAGGTTAGAAGTCAGTTACCAGCGGCAGCATGAAATCGTGTAAGGAATTGGAAGGGTTGGAGTGGGTCACCGCATAATTGAAGTTAATTAGGAGTCAATTCCGCCTTTTCAGCGCCGGGGCGCTGGGATTGTATCTTCCTACAGCGCCGGGGCTCTGAGTAGCAGAAACATGGAACGAGGACAGAGCCGGGGCACTGGACTTGCGTGGAGACTGGGCGCCGGGGCGCTGATAGGCAGGGACTTCAAAACACCCTCAGCGTCGGGGCTCTAGAATTGCGTGGAGACTGGGTGCCGGGGCGCTGGACGGTAGGAATTTCAAGACACACTCAGCCTACAACCTGCAAACTAAGACTTAATTAATAAGGCTACACCTCCATGATATAAATTAAGACTCAAGCACACCAACTGCTGGCTAGCCATCCTAACACAAAATAAATAGGGAAAATAATTGCACTAAATAAAACCAAAAGACAATTAAAAATAATAAGAAAATTAAAACTAAAAATAAACATAAAAAGAAATTGATTGGGTTGCCTCCCAATAAGCGCTTGGTTTATAGTCGTCAGCCCGACTGTTCGATGTTGCTCATTTGATAGTTGGATCGGAAAGATTCATGACAGTAGTTTGCCGTTCGATGGGGCCACTCCAATAATGTTTCAGACGCTGGCCGTTAACCTTGAATGTACGCTTTGAGTTCGGTTCCTCGACCTCAATGTTTTCGTGTGGAGCGACAGATATAATTATGAATGGCCCAGACCACCGCGATTTCAATTTTCCTGGAAATAGATGCAAACGGGAGTTGAACAGTAATACGTGTTGGCCCGGTTCAAATGTCTGATTGAGAATTTTCTTGTCATGCCAGGCTTTAACTTTCTCCTTGTAAAGCTTTGCGTTCTCGTAGGCATTGAACCGGAATTCATCCATCTCGTTCAACTGCAGTAATCTTTTCTCACCTGCTGCTTCTAGATCAGAGTTCAGTTTCCGAATGGCCTAGTGTGCACTGTGTTCTAACTCAACCGGGAGGTGACACGCCTTTCCAAATACCATTCTGTACGGTGACATACCAATTGGATTTTTGTACGCCGTTCTATATGCCCATAATGCATCGTCAAGACGCAATGACCAATCTTTTCGTGACGGGTTGACCACCTTTTCGAGAATCCTCTTAACCTCCCTATTTGACACCTCCGCTTGGCCATTGGATTGTGGATGGTATGCGGCTGCTATTTTATGCCGAACCCCATACTTTACAAGCAATTTTGTGAACTGCTTATTACAGAAGTGAGTTCCCTCATCGCTTATTATTGCTCTTGGCGTCCCAAATCGGGTGAGGATATTTTTTAAAAATCGGAGAACAACGTTAGCGTCATTAGTGGGTAACGCTGCGGCTTCTACCCATTTGGAAACATAATCGACCGCTAACAATATGTACTGATTATTGAACGATGATGGGAAAGGTCCCATAAAATCGATTCCCCAAACGTCGAACAGTTCAACCTCCAAAATTGTGTTGAGTGGCATTTCATTACGCTTGGAGATATTACCTACGCGCTGGCAGCGATCACATTTCAGCACAAAGAGGTACGCATCCTTGAATAACGAAGGCCAAAAAAACCCCGATTGGAGCACTTTTGCAGCTGTTCAATCACCGGAATAATGGCCTCCGTAATATGAGGAATGGCAATGGCCTAATATACTATCCATTTCTTCATGAGACACACAACATCTTATCATTTGATCTGCACAGGCCTTAAACAGAAATGGTTCATCCCAATAGTATTGCTTCACATCGTGGAGAAACTTCTTTCGTTGTTGTGAGGTCAAATCCGGAGGTAACACTTTGGCAACCACATAATTCACATAGTCAGCATACCAAGGCAATATTGTGGTTACCCGGAACAGTTGTTCATCCGGAAATGTTTCATTAATCATTAAGTTGTCTTCTTTCTGTACCTCTGCGTTTTTTAATCATGACAGATGATCCGCCACCTGATTTTCTATCCCCTTTCTGTCCCGGATCTCCAGATCGAACTCTTATAGCAACAGTACCCACCGTATTAAACGTGGTTTTGCATCCTTCTTCTCAATCAGATATTTAATGGTAGAATGACCAGTATAGACAATTACCTTCGTGCCAATGAGATAAGCTCTGAATTTGTCAAAGGCAAACACCAATGCAAGTAACTCTTTTTCGGTGGTTGTGTAGTTTAACTGGGCATCTGTCAACGTCTTACTAGAATAGTAAATAGTTTGAAAGATCTTGTCGTGACGTTGTCCCAACACTGCTCCCACTGCGTAATCACTGGCGTCGCACATCAGTTCAAACGGTAAAGACCAATCGGGGGCCACAATAATTGGCGCAGATACCAATTTTGTTTTCAATAGCTCGAATGCCTCGATACATGTCTGATCCATCTTGAAAAGCACATCTTTCTCTAAGAGTGAACATAGGGGTTTCGAGATCTTTGAAAAATCTTTAATAAAACATCTGTAGAAACCCGCATGTCCCAAGAAACTTCGTATTCCCTTTACAGATGATGGAGGAGGTAATTTCTCAATCGTTTCTATCTTTGCTCTATCTACCTCTAATCCGGCTGCGGAAACCTTATGTCCCAGAATAATTCCTTCTTGCACCATAAAGTGACATTTTTCCCAGTTAACCACCAGGTTAGTTTCCACACATCTGTTTAACACCAAAATCAGATTCTTTAAACACAAGTCGAAACTGTCACCGAACACGGAAAAGTCATCCATAAACACCTCTAAGTTCTGTTCGACCATATCGGAGAAGATTGCCATCATACACCGTTGAAAGGTCGCTGGCGCATTACATAAACCAAAAGACATACGTCGAAATGCAAACGTACCGTATGGACATGTGAACGTAGTCTTTTCTTGATCTTCCGGAGCTATGACAATTTGATTATACCCAGAATATCCATCCAGCAGACAATAGAATTGATGTCCTGCTAACCTGTCCAACATCTGATCAATGAACGGTAAGGGAAAGTGATCCTTCCGTGTGGCTCTATTCAACTTGCGGTAATCCATACATACTCTCCATCCTGTAACAGTTCTAGTAGGGATGAGCTTATTGGTTTCATTCTTCACCACTGTCATACCTCCTTTTTTCGGTACGCACTGTACAGGACTTACCCACGAACTGTCAGAGATTGGGTAAATAATACCGGCGTCTAACCATTTTATGATCTCCTCTTTCACCACATCTTTCATAATGGGATTCAGTCTTCTTTGCATCTCAACAGTTGGTTTTGACCCCTCTTCCATTAAAATCTTATGCATACAGAAAGATGGGCTAATACCTCGAATATCCACTATAGTCCACCCAATCGCTGTTTTGAACTCTCGCAAAACCCGTAGCAATTTTTCCTTTTGGGTGTCAGTTAATTCTGTCGCAACAATCACTTGTAGGGTGTCATCTTTTCCCAAATAAGCATACTGCAGATGAGAGGGCAGTGGCTTTAATTCCAACACTGGTGGCTCTTCTATCGAGGGTTTGCACTTTTTACCTTCAGTGTCGGCCCTATCAATGGTGTCGAATGGTTTATTGTTTTTTCGGTAGAACGATGCTGTATCTAGCCATTTGATCTGCTGAATGTCCTCATCAATACCATAATCGTCTATTCCGAGCATCATAGATTCTATGGGGTCATCTGCATAATTACCGCAATGTTTGTGATTAACTAATTCATCCATTAAATCCACCCGCAAACACTCACCTTTTTCCTTCGGATAAGACATTGATTTAAACACATTAAAAGTGACCTGCTGATCTTCGACTCGCATTGTCAATTCTCCTTTCTGTACGTCAATCAATGTTCTCCCTGTGGCTAAAAATGGTCGCCCGAGAATGATGGGAATTTCCTTGTCTGCTTCACAATCCAAGATAACGAAATCAGCTGGGAAGATGAATTTATCCACTCTTACTAATATATCTTCAACGATACCTCGTGGATATGTAACTGATCGGTCCGCCAACAATAAACTGATATTAGTCGGTTTTGGTGCCTTGAGTCCAAACTGACTGTAGACTGATAATGGCATCAAATTAATACTGGCCCCCAAATCACATAATGTTCTTCCCGAAAACTGTTTACCAATGTCGCATGGAATAGTAAAGCTACCTGGATCTTGCAACTTCGGAGGCAACTTGTTCTGGATAATTGCGCTGCATTCTTCGGTTAGTGCTACTATTTCAAAATCACCCAGTTTCTTTTTCTTTGACAACACATCCTTCATGAACTTAGCGTAGCTCGGCATTTGTTCTAAAGCTTCGGCAAATGGGATGTTGATATGCAACTTCTTGAAAATATCTAAAAATCGGGAAAACTGCTATCTAACTTGGATTTCTGAAACCTTTGCGGATACGGTATGGGTGGCATTGTGACAGTTGGTTCCGGTGTGTTCTGCTCTATGATTTCCTCTTTATCTTTCCCGGTTTCCACAACTTCTTCTATTGCAGCTGTTACGTTGTCCCCCTTTTTCTTATCCTTAATTGTTTCTTGCAATTCCTTCCCACTACGTAGAGTTACAGCCTTACAATGCTCGTTTCTTCCCGAATTTATTTCTGTATCACTCGGGAGCGTTCCTAGTGGACGGTTATTCAAGGCATGTGCTATTTGCCCCACTTGATTCTCAAGATTCTTTAATGATGCCCCATGGCTTTGCAAAGTAAGCTCGACTTGATTCAATTTCTTATCTTGCTCCTCGTTCTTTTTGTCAGAAGCTCTAATAAATTTTTCCAAGGCTTCTTCCAAACTTAATTTCCTCTCTGGTTGTTGAGTCTGATTTTGAAAGCCGGAGGTGTTTTGTTGTCTCGGTGGTTGAGCTGCAGCTTGATTGTTACTCCATGAGAACCCCGGATGATTTCTCCAACCAGGATTATATGCATTTTGAGTCGGATACGTTTGAGTTGAGCGATTATAGCTCCCGACGAACTGTGCTGATTCAGAATTTATGGCACATTGATCCGTAGCATGACTCCCAGCACACAATTCACAAACCATTGCTACTTGTTGTGCGGTTTGTGGACGCCATATGTCCAAATGCTTAGCGATTGCAGTCACTTGTGCTGTCAATGCTGTCATCGCATCCACTTCATACTTTCCCACTGCTTTCGGAGGATTAGATCTAGTCATGGGCCACTGATAATTGTTTGTGGCCATTGTCTCCAACAACTGATATGCCTCATCAAAGCTCTTAGACATGATCGCTCCCCCTGCTGCTGCATCAATACTCGCCTGTGTGGACGCGTGCAAGCCATCACAAAATATTCCCAATTGCATCCACTCCGGAATTCCATGATGAGGGCACTTACGAAGCATATCCTTAAACCTTTCCCACGCCTCATATAATGATTCTGAATCAAACTGTGCGAAAGTGTGAATATCGTTCCGTAGTTTTGCCGATTTTGCTGGTGGGAAGAACTTAGCTAAATTTTTTTGAGCTAAGTCATCCCAAGTAGTGATCGAGCCAGGAGGCAAAGAGTGTAACCAACTTCGTGCTTTATCTTTCAAAGTAAACGGAAACATCCTCAACCTTGTAGCATCTTCCGATACATTGTTAAATTTGAAGGTATCGCAAACTTCCAAGAAATTCAGGATATGCTCATTAGGATCATCTATCGAATTACCCCCAAACTGACATGTATTCTGTAGCATCTGAATTGTTCCCGGTTTTATCTCGAAACTGTTTGCATTGATTACTGGCCTCCTAATACTCGACTGCAAATCCGTGACATTTGGCATGGCATATTCCCTAAGTGATTTCTGTTCGTTCCCTGCCATGTTCACGGGTATTTCTTGGTTTGCCAGTTCTTCTCCCAAATGTATAACCTCACTATTCAACTGCAATTTTCGACACTTCCTTTCGATGTCGTCTGTATACGGAAAAAGTTCTTTTTTTGTTTTCGACCTGGTGTGCATACAATCAACAGAATTCCTGCCAATCCAATAAGAAAAATAAGTAACGTTTAAATTAAGACTAAATTGATTATAACTAATATGAAACAATCAATGGATACGTGCAAGTATACACGGTCAACAAGTAATAAAGTGATAAAATAGAGTATCGTTCCCACAGAGAATTTTAATTAATAAATTCCAACTACTAGCATTTTATCAATCCAATCTTTATTTAAACAATGATAAATTATAATTTTCTGAAATAAGGAAATTAATTTAGGCAATTAAAAATAATATTCTAAAACAATCAAATAAATAAACTAAAATTTGAGTGTATGATTTCAGATAAATAAGGATTAAGACTTCAATATCCCCAATTATGAACTACAAATCAATTATTCAACTATTCCAATTATTATGTCTAATGAATTGTCAACAGGAATTCTCCAGTGACAAGAGTCCTTTTCCAAGTGATCAACTGACTTCTATTTAATTCAGATTAATATTGCTATATTCCTATGCAAAACAAGTGAATTAAACTCCTTTAATTTCAATTCCTTATGCGTTACATGCGGTGAAAAGATATTTCCATTCAATTCACAAACCTAATTATTCGCTGTGCAAATAAATAAGTCACACGTTATCAAACCCAATTCTAACCCTAGAAATCCTCTTCCAATTCCTTCTAGAGTAACAAGGTAATTATTAGCCAAATAATTAATCAATAGATGCAAGGCATGATAATCAACTCACCTTAACACAAATAATTGGACTAAACTGAATAACTAATTGATAGCCATAAAAGGTTCAATTGAAATCTTAATTAAAGAATTAGTTCATAACGAAAATAAAAACCAATAATTGTTTGCAAATCATCCTTAAAGAATTACAACTTGATAGTAAGAAGAAAAAGAAGAACACTCTTTTGCCCCTCCTGAGTCTTCAAGTTATCCGTGTGTAGCCTCCAATGAATGATTGCAAGAGCGATTAATTGAATGGATCCTCCCCTAATTTTAGCCCTTAATCTCCTTTTATATCCTCCCACAAATCCTAGTCCAAATCAGCTTTAAATCTTTCTTCAACAGTCAAGTCAACCGAAAGTCAACGCTCGTCTTGGTCAACAACAGTCACGACCCAGCGCCCCGACGCTGGTTATAGTGTATTTCACAGCGCCCCGGCGCTATAGGTTGAAATAATTACCGTTTTGCCATTTTCAGCTCAAATTCCACCGTTTGCTCCCGCTGTTCCCGAATCTGCAAAATAACACATAAACACTGTAAAAAAAATACTCCTAAATGACTCGAGGATACAACAATTTAAACCCAAGTATATCCGATTTATGGGTATATTACCCAATCATCAAAGTACATAGCAGTACTTTTCGGCATTTTTATTTCGTCTGATTTCTGCACGTTTTTCGAGAAAACTTTTATCGCCTTACTTAACTTTTCACGATATATTATCGTCAAATCTTTCGATGGAATGTCATTTTGACATACCAAACTCTCGAAAAGACTTGGGTTATTCAAACCCTAACCCTTAGGGTTTCGTCAAGTGAATAGTATATATTTCGTCTTTTTCCCCTGAAATATTTTTTTCCCGAAAAAATTTTATTTTCTTCTTGAAAATTCTTACTTGTTCAGTCTAGCTCATAGCCAGAATCCTCCCGACTTATAATCATCCTAGGTTATAGAACGATTAATAAACACATAGCACAGAATAGTATTAATAAAAATTTATTTTATTAATAACTAATTCTTTAAACTTAAATTCTAGACAATCCGATTTTACTCGGGTTGTCACACTCCTGGTGGAGGGACCATAAAACATACATTCACATACATCGCGTCTCACCGTATGAAAATGATGACATGTAAGAAGCACTAATATCACAGGCAGATACGGTGCGAAGCACTAAGTGCAGTAAGTAAATGCATTAGTACACATTCATTCAAATGTAAATGCAACATCCTCTTATTGGATGTCCCCAGCATAATCGCCACCTGTCGACGTCGGTATTTTATTTGTCCCTTTCTATTCTTGTCTTTTGGTGTTCTCATTTAAGTGAGATTTGTTTGAAAAGGTCCGACATGTATATGTCGATGATTTGATTGTAAGAGTCGCCAGTTGGCATTTTTAAATAGTTGCACCAACTCAATCGAGAAATGGTTTGCACATAGACCAAGTGATGTGACACTATTTAACTGGTCTGCAAAACCGTGATTCGTTAGGGTCCGGGGGCTTGATTATGGGGAGGGAAGGTGTTAGGCACCCCCCGACATCCATGATAACATGGTTACCTCCACTTTTCAATTTAAACTTTTATCTAAATGTGTGTGTAGGTCTATGTGTTGTTGTCTAAAAGTAGTGATATACCTCGTTTGCACCTATATACAAAGGGTTTGAGTTTTGTATAAAAGTTTAATTTTAACGAGATATGACAGTGATGTTTTGTAAAATAGGTTTTTTTAAAAACTTTTATGCTCAATAGTAATTGAGTCATTTGATACTTTTATTTTATTAAATATTCGGCTTGCTTGCTTTTATTATTTTCGAGATACAAAGCATCTTCGAGAAAATAAGATACATAGCAATGCCGAACTTGTTGTGGGCATGAGAGCCATCTAAAGAAATTCAGACACCGTGATTAATTTACAAGCTGATGTAGCTAAAAATGTCCATCACGAGAACTGAATCTAGATTTAGGAACTGAATATGTGATCACATGATTCCTAGGCTCACATGATAATGCAATATGTACAAAAGCTAAAACAAGAACTAGATTTGAATAAATCTAAATATTTCAGCTTCATCGGTTCCAGTTTAGTCACCATGAATTTGTTAAAGTAAGAAATAGCCAGAATTAAGTAAATCTAGCCTGCAGCCTGATAAACAGTTATATATATATATATATATATATATATATATATATATATATACACACACACACACACACACACACAAATATATATATTTACATTTCACGTCCTGCCTGGAGTTTACTTCGTGACAGTTGATTGTTCATATATATATATATATATATATATATATATATATATATATATATTGAAAGTAGTATGCACACAAGCCAATCATGTTTGATGATAAAGCATATACTTTGTAACAATCTTATTCATTTATTAATAAAAAATATTAATTTATTAAATATTTTTAATTATCTGCATGATGCTGCTTTATAATATGTGATAAACTCATAGTTTTAAGCAATGCTTTTAGAATAATAATGATGATCATTCTAATGAGATATAAATTCTTAGAAAGCTTAAAACTAAAATAGTTCCTAATCGTTGGATTACTAAATTGGGGATTAGTGAATCCGGATATATTGTTACATACGTTTCTTGCTCATTGGATGAGGATGATTGATCTCATGATCATTTGTGTGGAGACACTAAAGCAAGTATGTAGGTGGTCATTAGAGAATAAGTTCACTGAACGTGGCTCGCTAAGGAATACCTAATGGAGTTTTACTTGCTTGTCAATAGGAATTCCGGTAGTGATAGTAGTACAAGTGATCCTTGGACTTGAGATCATCATAGTATCTTGTGTATAATAAATTATATTTTGACTTATTCCTTAAGACCCTTGGGGTATATCAAAGGGTATGCTAGGGTATAATAAGTTGTACTTGGAGATAATGTATAATCAATAAAGAATCTAGTAAAAGAAGAGAAATGTCATATGTGATTCGATAAATAACAACTCAGTAATCCTTGGCCAATGCAGAATGAAATTAAAAAGGAGTTTCTAATTTGTATTATTTAGAGTTGTACATTTAAGAGTCGAAATACATATAATTAAATAAAATAAGACTTGACAATAATTTTATGTCTTATATTTAGTTAGGACATTATATGGTGGAAGGATTGAATTGTACGGTAACTATTTACTCAAAGGTTCTTTTATGATTAATGTTAAAATCTATATTATTTGGAAAGTCGTTAATCGCTAGGGAGGCTTATCCCTATTATAGAATAAATATTATTTATTTAAATAAATTAATTGTTTAATTTATTTATTTAAATAAGATTAGAATTGTTCTAATTGATTTATTCACAGCCAGTTTAATATGGAGAACCTAAAGGGTCACACCATAAAAGGAAGAATAATTATTTAAGAAGTAAATGGCATAATCGTAATAATAAGTTAAATATATTTAATTTAATATATGGTGATAGAATAAATTAAATAGCTTAATATTTATTATTTAATATTTTAGAAATATTAAATATAAATTAATAAGAAGAGTCTTATTATTATTATTACTATTATTATTATTAATTTCTAAAGAAGTTTGGGAATTAATTAATAAAAGTACTCTCATATATCCTAATTAATAATTGTGCATAAAGGATGATCCGGGTATATGATTTGTAAAATTTTAAAACTCTAATTTTATCACGTTTCTGCTTGCTTTGTGCAATTTGATTGCGTTCATGAATATTACAAACCTTACAGTGGCATCAGAGCCAAACATTTATGTAAATTATTAATTATTTTAATTTGATATGTTTATTGATATGTGTTTAGAACAATTTAATTGGGCATAATTTTGTTGTATAAAATTAAAAAATAAAATAAAAAATCGCGAAACCAATTTTGAAAAACAATTTTTTTTTATTTGGCTAAATCCACGGATGTTATTTTTCAAAAGCGTGGACCAGGAGTTTCATGCAATCTTATATAATATATATACTATCATGTTTATACTTTGTTGGCCACGTTATATGTTAACAGAAGTTTTTTATTTCAAGGAAACATGATATATATATATATATATATATATATATATATATATATATATATATATAATATTTTTAATTATATTATAATTAAAATAAAAATTTTATTTTAACTTTATAATAAAAGATTTATTTTAATTTTAAAATAAAAAGTTTATTTTAATTTTAAAATTAGATTTCATGTTAACTAATTAGAGTTGGAATTGGATTCCATGATAAATAATTGGAGTTGAAATTGGATTCCATGTTGCCTTAAATAAAGGAGTTTATTTAGATATGAAATAAGATTTCATATTATTCAAAATAAAGGAGTTTATTTGTGAATAGGAAAAAGTATCTGATTTTCTTAAATAAAGGAGTTTATTTAGATATTGAATAAGATTTCATATTATTCAAAATAAAGGAGTTTATTTGTGAATAGGAAATTTAATCCGTGTTTTCTTTAATAAAGGAATTTTTTTTTACTTGGAATTGGATTCCATACTTAACTAAAATAAATGAGTTTATTTTGATTAAAATAAAATAGTTTATTTTATTCAAAATTGGATAAATTAAAATAAAAGCAGTTTATTTTAATTTAAATTTGGATTAAAATAAAGTAGTTTATTTTGATTCAAAGTTAGATTTTATACTAACTAAATTTATCCATTAAATGATATCAATATATATATTGAATGTTTATTATTCATGAGATGAATGTTATTTATTGATGCATATGGTGATGTGTATGATAATAAATGGGATTGATTATGGACTATTGACCAATGTGATCGAATTTTATTTTAGTTAGATGCGTGAATGTATGAGTTTTATTAAATGGGGTACGCGTACCTCGTCTTCTCTAATTTTTTCTTAATGTAAATTCTAACTCCCTCCTATGTACTTCTCCTAAACTGCTGATCAAGGTTTCTATTTATTTTAAATAGTTTTGTAATAGGAATAGTTATAATTAATTTTGAAGAATTGGAGATCAAGAAGCAAGGAGCGCTTGAAGACCCGTTTGTAATGGAGCCCAAGTTTAAATGTAATAGTTATATTTAAATATTAATTCTTGCACCCCTATGGTTTAACCTTTTGGTTCACTTGGTGGCTCTAATGAACCAAACTAGAATAAAGTACATAATCAATCCGAGTAGAATATTATATTCTATATGTGCATGCTTATACTATATATATATATATATATATATATATATATATATATATATATATATATATATATATATATATATATATATATATAATGCAAACATGTTTCGCATGTTAATTAATATGACACGTATTTTATATATATATGTGCATGCGCGCTAAACAAGATGAGACAAATTAATAACATGCAAATCCCTAAAAAAATTTATATTAAGTCCTAAGCATTCAAAAATATTTGGAATATCGAACGTCGCCTTCTAGCATGATAAAAATAATAGAGTATCAATTAATTATTATAAGTTTGTTGTGTCACCACAAGGCTTATCTTAATTCTTTGAGATGTTAATTTTATCACATTTGATGCTTATAAAAAAAATTAAACAATGTTGTTTTGTTGTGTCACCACAATGATAATATTTTTCTTTTTTGAATATATGGAGTGCCAGGTTGGACTTAACTTGGATAATTTTGATTCGGATGTGCCACCACTTGATCAAAATAATCTAAGAGGCAAAATATAAGGAGTTGCATAGTTGATGTAATTGACAAGAGTTGTCTGCCTATTTATTTATATATAGTTTGTTGTGTCACCACAAGGCTATATACATTTAAAATGGGATCCTTATTCTCACTAACATATCTTCAATTAGATATTGCCGAACTATATATAAATTGAGGGTAATATAGTTTGAAAAAAATAGTGGGAGATACCAATTAAAACAAGACCTAAATTATTTTGATAATTAATAAAAGAATGTATACTAAAATATTGTTAATTACAAATTCATTTATAGAATTTTACAGTGTCTAAATTACTATAATTGCGAAGCATATTAGATGCTATTTAACCGAACCGAATTAAATGGATTGGTTAAGGAATTTGAGAATAGTTCTCATGGTTGAAAAGCTATCTTATGTCCTTAATACGCCTATACCTACAATGGTTACAGACAATGCCTCTGAGGAAGAGATTTCCACTTTTAGAAAGTGGCAAGATGATGCACAGTTGGCTCAATGCATCATGCTCGCATCCATGATTAACGAGCTTCAGCGTCAGCATGAAACCGTGGATGCTCCTACTATACTCATGCACGTAAAGTAGTTGATGGTGAGGAAAGTAGGACTAACAGATATCAGATATCTAAGGAGCTCTTCTGATCTAGAATGACCAACGACACTACAGTATAGACACATGTCCTAAACATAATCAATTTGATTAAACAATTAGGACAACAGGTTTTGTCATGGATGGAGAGTTGAGCCAAGATTTGATCTTGTACTCACTCCCGGACTCCTTTCACAATTTTTGTGATTTTTTCATATGAACAAGCTAGATATCAGCAACTTTGATTTGCTTAACATGTTAAAAAATGTTGAGAGTTACTTTCCAACCAAGAAAGACCAAGTCTTACTGGTAGGGGTCAAAGGATCTTCTAAAAAGAAGAACGATTCTAAGAAGGTAAATAGAAAGGCAAAAATAAAGGAAAAGAAAACTGATACGGATAGTAAAGGAATTTGTTTCCACTGCAATAAGCCAGGACACTAGAAAAGAAACTGCGAGAAGCATCTTCCAGAGCTAACAAGAAGAAGCTTAGTGAAGTTTCGATCACAAATACAATTTTGTTCATGATTTAAAATAAATTTTTCTTTAAGTCAAGGTTCTACTTGGGTATTGGATACCGACTTTGGTTATAATAAATATAGATTTATGAAGGGACCAAGCAGAAGTAGAAAGCTAAATAAAGATAAGTAATCCTATGTGTGGGAAATAAAGCAAAGGTTGCTACATTAGCCATCGAAACTTATAGTTTAGCAATGCCTACGGGTAAATCTATTAAGTCAATAAGTTGTTACTGTATTCCAGTTCTTGTTAGAAATATTATTTTTATTTTATTGTTAGACAATGAAATCTTTTGTATTATATTTAAGAACAATTGTTATTCTATTTATGATAATAATATTTTGTATAGAACTGAAATATTTCTTAATGAATTTAGTGTACTTGCCTTACGTAAAAATAATTTTGCATATTGAACAAATTTGTATAAGAAAAGGAGATGATCATTCAAAGAATTCAATGTGTGTATTTGCTGAAATACAAGTGTGAATTATTTAAAAGGTTCAAAGAATTCAGAAGTGAAATAAATTGGCAAAGTATTAAGATTCTTTGATTAGATCAAGGAATAAATACATGTGTAATAAGTTTCTAGATCATCTCAAAAGGTTTTCTCATAATGGACGCCTCCTGATACACAATAATTGATTGATGTATCTGAAAGGAAAAATCGTACCTTATTGGACATGGTGTGGTCCATAATAATTTTATCGATATTTCCATTATCCCTCTAGGGTCATGCCCTAGAAATGGTTGCATATCTACGAAAAGGTAACCTCAAAATTAAGCCCCAAGACTCCATAAAAGTTATGGACAGGGAGGATTCCTAATCTTAAGTATGTTAAGATAAAGGGTTGTCCAACTTATGTAAAAAGGTTTCAAAGGATAAGCTTGGGACAAAATTCAAGTACAGATTTGTGGGACATCCTAAAGTAAGTTTAGGGTATATGTTCTATAATCCTGTTTAGCAAAAGGTGTTTGTTACGAAACATGCTACCTTCTAAGCTAAAGATATTTATCATTAAAGGGGCTAGTGGGAGGATAATACATCTTGAAGAGTTTAAGAACCACAAAACACTATAAGTCAATTAAGAGGAACCTGTAGATAAACCTATTGTACCACAACCGAATCAAAAATCTGGAATAGTACCGAAGATACCTAGGAGGTATGGATTCATCATAAATGATGATGATGAGGTACACATCATAGAAGATGATGATCTAGTTACATACAATGAGGTAAGAGTTGTAGACACTCAGAGAAATGGATTGAAGCAAGCTTCTCATATATGGAACATTCGTTTTGATGAGACAATCAAAGGAGTTTGATTTTATCAAAAATAAGAATGAACCTAGTGTGTACAAAAGGGTCAGTGGGAGTGTCGTGACATTCTTAGTATTATATGTTGATATACTATGGATAAGGAATGACATACAAATGCTACAATCAGTAAAGATAAAGTTGTCTAAACATTCCTCCATGAATGATTTGGGAAGAGTATCGTAATTGGGGATACAAATCTATATAGATAGATTTAAGAGGATGCTCGACTTAACCCAAGAAACATATATTCATTTGATTCTAAAGTCGTTTAGCATGGTAAACTCAATGGGATGTCTCATGTTGATGAGCCCTAGAGTGTATCTCTCTTAATAGTCCCCATAGACTCATAAAAGAGAGATCGCATGAGTAACTATCATGTATGCAATGAAATGTACGAGACTTGATGTTGATCGGTCATATTCTGGAGAAGATCACTATAAGAAAGGGAAAAACATCTGAAAGAACTTAATGGGCACAAAGGATGTGATCATATTTATGGTGGGTCTGAATTAAAACTAGAAGGCTTAACAGACTCAAGTTTTTCAAATAGACCAAGATAATAGTAAATCCACTTTAAGGTAAAGCGTTACCTTAAACGGTGGTGCAGTGAGTTGGAAAGGTTTCAAACAGTAAAAAGTTATTGGTTTAGTGATAAAGACAAAGTATATAGCTATAAATGAAGCTGCAAGTTGATTGTTTGGATATAAGTTCATTACAGAACTGAGAATAGTTTTTAAGTCTCATCTTGGATCAAAACATGTGTTGTGGCACTTTCATTTGATTAAAAGAATCATTAAAAGATGGAAAATCACTAGAGAGATACTGTACTCTCAAGAACAATATTACATATCCATTTACTGAAGCTTATCCAACAGCAGGGTAATCGTCACTTAAAGAAGAAGAGTATGAGATACCATGGCGATTGGCTTTAGTGCAAGTGGGAGATTGAAAGTAGTATGCACAAAAGTCAATCATGTTTGATGATAAAGCATATACTTTGTAACAATCTTATTCATTTATTAATAAAAAGTATTAATTTATTAAAGGTTTTTAATTATCTACATGATGCTGCTTTATAATATGTGATAAACCCATAGTTTTAAGCAATGCTTTTAGAATAATGATGATGATCATTCTAATGAGATCTAAATTCTTAGAAAGCTTAAAACTAAAATAGTTCCCAATCGTTGGATTACTAAATTGGAGATTAGTGAATCCGAATAGATTGGTACATACGTTGCTTGCTCATTGGATGAGGATGATTGATCTCATGATCATTTGTGTGGAGAAACTAAAGCAAGAATGTAGGTGCTTATTAGAGAATAAGTTCACTGAATGTGGCTCGCTAAGGAATACTTAATGGAGTTTTACTTGCCTATCAATAGGAATTCCTGTAGTGATAGTAGTACAAGTGATCCTTGGACTTGAGATCATCATAGTATCTTGTGTATAATAAATTATACTTTGACTTATTCCTTAAGACCTTTGGGGTATATCAAAGGGTATGCTTGGGTATAATAAGTTGTACATGGAGATAATATATTATCAATAAAGAATTTACCGCTTCTAGTAAAAGATGAGAAATGTCCTATGTGATTCGATAAATGACAACGTAGTAGTCCTTGGCCAAGGAAGAATGAAATTAAAAGGGAGTTTCTAATTTGTATTATTTGGAGTTGTGCATTTAAGAGTCGAAATACATATAATTAAATAAAATAAGACTTGACAATAATTCCATATCTTATATTTAGTTGGGACATTGTATGGTGGAAGGATTGAATTGTACGGTAACTATTTACTCAAAGGTTCTTTTATGATTAATGTTGAAATCTATATTATTTAGAAAATCGTTAATCGCTAAGGAGGCTTATCCCTATTGTAGAATAAATATTATTTATTTAAATAAATTAATTGTTTAATTTATTTATTTAAATAAGATTAGAATTGTTCTAATTGATTTATTCACAACTGGTTTAATATGGAGAACCTAAAGGGTCACACCATAAAAGGAAGAAAAATTATTTAAGAAGTAAATGGTTTAATCGTAATAATAAGTTAAGTATGTTTAATTTAATCTATGGTGATAAAATAAATTAAATAGCTTAATATTTATTATTTAATATTTTAAAAATATTAAATATAAATTAATAAGAGGAGTCTTATTATTATTATTACTATTATTATTATTATTTAATTTCTAAAGGAGTTTGAAAATTAATTAATAAAAGTACTCTCATATATTCTAATAAGATTAGGAAGCTAATTAATTAAAAGAGTTTAATTAATTATTCCTAATAAGATTGGGAGCCTAATTAATTAAAGGTGTTTAATTAATTAAAATAAAACTCAATTCCTTAATTGTTAAGGAGGGTTGCCCACATCTATAAATAAGAGCAGTCTTATTATGGATGAGTTGGTTGACACTTTCACAACACACGTGAATACGTAATTCTAATAGTTGGGAGAGTATACCTTTTTCTATGAGAGATAGAAAAACTAGGGTTTTGCCAAATATCCATCTTCTTGAATCTTTCTTCTTCCTTGGTGGATCACCTCTAGAGGTCAAACACTTGGGTGGCTAACGTTGATCAAAGGAAGGAATCAAAACCGGTGGATTCAAGTTGAACGCGAAAGGATTTGGAGGTGAATACCTGAGGAAGCTCGAATCTTCAAGGGTATGATTCTTTGTTCTTTATCTTTTCGTTTAATTAATAATTGTGCATAAAGGATGATCCAGGTATATGGTTTGTAAAATTTTAAAACTCTAATTTTATCACGTTTTCGCTTACTTTGTGCAATTTGATTGCGTTCATGAATATTACAAACCTTACAGTGGCGTCAGAGCCAAACCTTTATGCAAATAATTAATTATTTTATTTTGATATATATATATATTGATATGTGTTTAGAACAATTTAATTGGGCATAATTTTGTTGTATAAAATTAAAAAAATAATAAAAAATCGCGAAACCAATTTTAAAAAAAGGATTTTTTTATTTGGCTAAATCCGCGGATGTTGTTTTTCAAAAGCGTGAACCAGGAGTTTCATGCAATCATATATAATATATATACTATCATGTTTATACTTTGTTGGTCACGTTATATGTTAACAGAAGTTTGTTATTTCAAGGAAACATGATATATATATAATATTCTTAATTATTTTATAATTAAAATAAAAATTTTATTTTAACCTTAAAATAAAAGGTTTATTTTAATCTTAAAATAACAAGTTTATTTTAATTTTAAAATTAGATTTCATGCTAACTAATTAGAGTTGGAATTGGATTCCATGATAACTAATTGGAGTTGAAATTGGATTCCATGTTGCCTTAAATAATGGAGTTTATTTAGATATGAAATAAGATTTCATATTATTCAAAATAAAAGAGTTTATTTGTGAATAGGAAAGAGTATCTAATTTCCTTAAATAAAGGAGTTTATTTAGATATGGAATAAGATTTCATATTATTCAAAATAAATGAGTTTATTTGTTAATAGGAAAGAGAATCCGTGTTTCCTTTAATAAATGAGTTTTTTTTACTTGGAATTGGATTCCATAATTAATTAAAATAAATGAGTTTAATTTGATTAAAGATTTTGATTAAAATAAAATAGTTTATTTTATTCAAAATTAGATAAATTAAAATAAAAGCGGTTTATTTTAATTTAAATTTGGATTAAAATAAAGGAGTTTATTTTGATTCAAAATTAGATTTTATACTAACTAAATTTGTCCATTAAATGATATCAATATATATATTGAATGTTTATTGTTCATGAGATGAAAGTTATTTATTGATGCATATAGTGATGTGTATGATAATAAATAAGATTGATTATGGACTATTGACCAATATGATTGGATTTTATTTTAGTTGGATGCATGAATATATGGATTTTATTAAATGGGGTCTGTGTACCTCGTCTTCTCTAATTTTTCTTAATGTAAATTCTAACTCCCTCCTATGTACTTCGCCTTAACTGCTGATCAAGATTTCTATTTATTTTAAATAGTTTTGTAATAGGAATAGTTAGAATTAATTTTGAAGAATTGGAGATCAAGAAGCAAGGAGCGCTTGAAGACCCGTTTGTAATGGAGCCCAAGTTTAAATGTAATAATTATATTTAAATATTAATTCTTGCACCCCTAGGGTTTGACCTTTTGGTTCACTTGGTGGCTCTAGTGAACCAAACTAGAATAAAGTACATAAACAATCCGGGTAGATTATTATATTCTATATATATATATATATATATATATATATATATATATATATATATATAATACAAACATGCTTCGCATGTTAATTAATATGACACGTATTTTATATATATATGTGCATGCGCGCTAAACAAGATTAGACAAATTAATAACATGCAAATCCCTAAAAAATTTTATATTAAGTCCTAAGCGTTCAAATATATTTGGAATATCGAACGTCGCCTTCTAGCATGATAAAAATATTAGAGAGTCAATTAATTATTATAAGTTTCTTGTGTCACCACAAGGCTTATCTTAATTCTTTGAGATGTTAATTTTATCACATTTGATGCTTATAAAAAAAATTAAACAATATTATTTTGTTGTGTCACCACAATGATAATATTTTTCTTTTTTAAATATATAGAGTGTCAGGTTGGACTTAACTTGGATAATTTTGATTCGGATGTGCTACCACTTGATCAAAATAATCTAAGAAGCAAAATACAAGGAGTTGCATAGTTGATGTAATTGACAAGAGTTGTATACCTATTTATTTATATATAGTTTGATGTGTCACCACAAGGCTATATACATATAAAATGGGATCCTTATTCTCACTAGCATATCTTCAATTAGATATTGCCGAACTATTTTTAAATTGAGGGTAATATAGTTTGAAGAAAATAGTGGAAGATACCAATTTAAAACAAGACCTAAATTATTTTGGTAATTAATAAAAGAATGTATGCTAAAATATTGTTAATTACAAATTCATTTACAGAATTTTACAGTGTCTAAATTACTATCATTGCGAAGCATATTAGATGTTATTTAACTGGACCGAATTAAACGGATTAGTTAAGGAATTTGAGAATAGTTCTCATGGCTGAAAAGCTATCTTATGTTCTTAATATGCCTATACCTATAATGGTTGCAGATAATGCCTCTGAGGAAGAGATTTCCATTTTTAGAAAGTGGCAAAATGATGCATAGTTGGCTCAATGCATCATGCTCGCATCCATGGGTAACGAGCTTCAGCGTCAGCATGAAACTGTGGATGCTCCTACTATACTCATGCACATTAAGTAGTTGATGGTGAGAAAAGTAGGACTAATAGATATCAGATATCTAAGGAGCTCTTCCGATCTAGAATGACTAACGACACTACAGTACAGACACATGTCCTAAACATGATCAATTTGATTGAACAATTAGGACAACAGGTTTTGTCATGGATGGAAAGTTGAGCCAAAATTTGATCTTGTACTTACTCCCGGACTCCTTTCACAATTGTTGTGATTTTTTCATATGAACAAGCTAGATATCAGCAACTCTAATTTGCTTAACATATTGAAAAATGTTGAGAGTCACTTTCTAACCAATAAAGACCAAATCTTACTGATAGGGGTCAAAGGATCTTCTAAAAAGAAGAACGATTCTAAGAAGGTAAATAGAAAGGCAAAAATAAAGGATAACAAAACTGATACGGATAGCAAAGGGGTTTTCTTCCACTGCAATAAGCCAGGACACTGGAAAAGAAACTGTGAGAAGCATCTTGCAGAGCTAACAAGAAGAAGCTTAGTGAAGTTTCGTTCACAACTACAATTTTGTTCATGATTTAAAATAAATTTTTCTTTAAGTCAAGGTTCTACTTGGTTATTGGATACCGACTTTGGTTATAATAAATATAGATTTATGAAGGACCAAGCAGAAGTAGAAAGCTAAATAAAGATAAGTAATCCTATATGTGGAAAATGAAGCAAAGGTTGCTACATTAGCCATAGAAACTTATAGTTTAGCAATGCCTACGGGTAAATCTATTAAGTTAATAAGTTGTTACTATATTCTAGTTCTTGTTAGAAATATTATTTTTATTTTATTGTTAGACAATGAAATCTTTGGTATTATATTTAAGAACAATTGTTGTTCTATTTATAATAATAATGTTTTGTATAGAACAGAAAAATTACTTAATGAATTTAGTATACTTGCCTTACGTAAAAATAATTTTGCATATTGAACAAATTAGTATAAGAAAAGGAGATGACCATTCAAAGAATTGAATGTGTGTATTTGCTGAAATACAAGTGTGAATTATTTGAAAGGTTCAAAGAATTCAAAAGTGAAACAAATTGGCAAAGTATTAAGATTCTTTGATTAGATCAAGAAATAAATACTTGTGCAATAAGTTTCTAGATCATCTCAAATAGTTTTCTCATAATGGATGCCTCCTGATACGCAATAATTGATAGATGTATCTGAAAGAAAAAATCGTACCTTGTTGGACTTGCTGCGGTCCATAATGATTTTACCGACATTCCAGTATCCCTCTAGGGTCATGCCCTAGAAATGGTTGCATATCTACGAAAAGGTAACCTTAAAATCAAGCCCCAAGACTCCATAAAAGTTATGGACAGGGAGGATTCCTAATCTTAAGTATGTTAAGATAAAGGGTTATCCAACTTATGTAAAAAGGTTTCAAAGGATAAGCTTGGGAGAAAATTTGACAAGTACAGATTTGTGGGACATCCTAAAGTAAGTTTAGGGTATATGTTCTATAATCCTGTTTAGCAAAAGGTGTTTGTTACGAAACATGCTACCTTCTAAGATAAAGATATTTATCATTGAAGGGGCTAGTGGGAGGATAATACATCTTGAAGAGTTTAAGAACTACAAAACACTATAAGTCAAATAAAAGGAACCTGTAGATAAACCTATTGTACCACAACCGAATCATAAATTTGGAATAGTACCAAAGATACCTAGGAGGTATGGATTCTTCATTAATGATGATGATGAGGTACATATCATAGAAGATGATGATCCAGTTACATACGATGAGGTAAGAGTTGTAGGCACTCAGAGAAATGTATTGAAGCAAGCTTCTCATATATGGAACATTCATTTTGATGAAACAATCAAAGGAGTTTGATTTTATCAAAAACAAGAATGAACCTAGTGTGTACAAAAGGGTCAGTGGGAGTGTCGTGACATTCTTAGTATTATATGTTGATATACTATGGATAAGGAATGACATACAAATGCTACAATCAGTAAAGATAAAGTTGTCTAAACATTCCTCCATGAATGATTTGGGAAGAGTATCGTAATTAGGGATACAAATCTATATAGATAGATTTAAGAGGATGCTCGACTTAACCCAAGAAACATATATTCATTTGATGCTAAAGTCGTTTAGCATGGTAAACTTCATGGGATGTCTCATGTTGATGAGCCCTAGAGTGTATCTCTCTTAATAGTCCCCATAGACTCATAAAAGAGAGATCGCATGAGTAACTATCAAGTATGCAATAAAATGTACGAGACCTGATGTTGGTCGGTCATATTCTGGACAAGATCACTGTAAGACAGTGAAAAACATCTGAAAGTACTTAACGGGCACTAAGGATGTGATCATATTTATGGTGGGTCTGAATTAAAACTAGAAGGCTTAACAGACTCAAGTTTTTCAAATAGACCAAGATAATAGTAAATTCACTTTAAGGTAAAACGCTACCTTGAACGGTGGTGCAGTGAGTTGGAAAGGTTTCAAATAGCAAAAAATTATTGGTTTAGTGATAAAGACAAAGTATATAGCTATAAATGAAGCTGCAAGTTCTTTGTTTGGATGATAAGTTCATTACAGAACTGGGAATAGTTTCTAAGTCTCATCTTGGATTTAAACATGCGTTGCGTCACTTTCATTTGATTAAAGGAATCATTGAAAGATGGAAAATCACTATCGAGATAGTGTACTCTCAAGAACAATATTACATATCCATTTACTGAAGCTTATCCAACAGCAGGATAATCGTCACTTAGAGAAGAAGAGTATGAGATACCATGGCGATTGGCTTTAGTGCAAGTGGGAGATTGAAAGTAGTATGCACACAAGCTAATCATGTTTGATGATAAAGCATATACTTTGTAACAATCTTATTTATTTATTAATAAAAAGTATTAATTTATTAAAGGCTTTTAATTATCTACATGATGCTACTTTATAATATGTGATAAACCCATAGTTTTAAGCAATGTATTTTGAATAATGATGATGATCATTCTAGTGAGATCTAAATTCTTAGAACGCTTAAAACTAAAATAGTTCCCAATCGTTGGATTACTAAAATGGGGATTAGTGAATCCGGATAGATTGGTACATACGTTGCTTGCTCATTGGATGAAGATGATTGATCTCATGATCATTTGTGTGGAGACACTAAATCAAGTATGTATGTGCTTATTAGAGAATAAGTTCACTGAACGTGGCTCGCTAAGGAATACCTAATAGAGTTTTACTTGCCTGTCAATAGGAATTCCTATAGTGATAGTAGTACACGTGATCCTTGAACTTGAGATCATCATAGTATCTTGTGTATAATAAATTATACTTTGACTTATTCCTTAAGACACTTAGGGTATATCAAAGGGTATGCTTGGGTATAATAAGTTGTACATGGAGATAATGTATGATCAATAAAGAATCTACCGCTTCTAGTAAAAGAAGAGAAGTGTCATATGTGATTCGATAAATGACAACCCAGTAGTCCTTGGCCAAGGCAGAATAAAATTAAAAAGGAGTTTCAAATTTGTATTATTTTGAGTTGTGCATTTAAGAGTCGAAATACATATAACTAAATAAAATAAGACTTGACAATAATTCCATGTCTTATATTTAGTTGAGACATTGTATGGTGGAAGGATTGAATTGTACGGTAACTATTTACTCAAAGGTTCTTTTATGATTAATGTTGAAATCTATATTATCTGAAAAGTCGTTAATCGCTAGGGAGGCTTATCCCTGTTGTAGAATAAATATTATTTATTTAAATAAATTAATTATTTAATTTATTTATTTAAATAAGATTAGAATTGTTCTAATTGATTTATTCACAACCAGTTTAATATGGAGAACCTAAAGGGTCACACCATAAAATGAAGAATAATTATTTAAGAAGCAAATGGTATAATCGTAATAATAAGTTAAGTATATTTAATTTAATCTATGGTGATAGAATAAATTAAATAACTGAATATTTATTATTTAATATTTAGAAAATATTAATTATAAATTAATAAGAGGAGTCTTATTATTATTATTACTATTATTATTATTTAATTTCTAAAGAAGTTTGAGAATTAATTAATAAAAGTACTCTCATATATCCGAATAAGATTAGGAAGCTAATTAATTAAAAGAGTTTAATTAATTATTCCTAATAAGATTGAGAGCCAAATTAATTAAAGGGGTTTAATTAATTAAAATAAAACCCAATTTCTTAATTGTTAAGGAGGGTTGCCCACATCTATAAATAAGAGCAGTCTTATTATGGATGAGTTGGTTGACACTTTCACAATACACGTGAATACACAATTCTAATAGTTGGGAGAGTACACCTTTTTCTATGAGAGATAGAAAAACTAGGGTTTTGACAAATACCTATCTTCTTGAATCTTTCTTCTTCCTTGGTGGATTACCTCTAGAGGCCAAACACTTGGGTGGCTAACGTTGATCAAAGGAAGGAATCAAACCCGGCGGATTCAAGTTTAACGCGAAAGAATTTGGAGGTGAACTTGCACCTGAGAAAGCACGAATCTTCAAGGGTATGATTCTTTGTTCTTTATCTTTTCGTTTAATTAATAATTGTGTATAAAGGATGATCCGGGTATATGATTTGTAAAATTTTAAACCTCTAATTTTATCACGTTTCCGCTTACGTTGTGCAATTTAATTGCGTTCATAAATATTACAAACCTAACATATGTAAGTATATATATATATATATATATATATAAGTAGTAAAAGCCACGGATCGACGATCCGGGCATACACACATAACACGACTCTCAACGTGAATAAGTATGTCTTACAGTGGGCAGCCATGAAGACTTCAGATAACTTTTAATAAATGAATACTCGGTTTCCACTAGTTAAATGTAGCAAAACACGAGCTCATAAGTGTTAGAAAAAAGAAAGCACTCAGTTTAGAGGGTGTACAGAGTAAACTGAACAGGACTTCCTCACCTTTTCCTTATTTAAAATGGCCACCCCAAGCCCTCTATTTATAAGGGGGAGCCGTAAGTCCACCTGAGGCAACCCAGGGTGCCTAGGGCTTTGCGGGTCCCATCATCTCGAATTATGTGCACGCATGCAACGCGTTATCTGCTTGAACCTTCATAACTTTAAATCTGGGCATCCGATTGAGGCGTATAATACATTTTCAGAATGCTGTTGTCGAGAGCTACACAATGACATGGGAATAAGAGGTTGTACGAAGTCGGGAAGATGGGTCCATGACCAGATCTTAAGGTCTTCAAATTCTATCCGGTGTGCTGTCTTGTGTAGTAGTCACTTGGGATTTTGAGCTATTATTCTTGTGGGACATTTCTGTATGAAATATGGGTTAAATGATACTGAGATGGCGTGAATGTAGCATCGAGGTGGCAAAATGATGATTTTGCCCCTCACCAGGGTTATCTCTGGCTCTGGGCTATTTAGCAGTCATTACTCAGGGTTACCTCTGAGATTGGGCTACTGTGAGTACTGAATGTCCTTAGGGTTGTCTCTGAGGTGTGCCTAACCTCCCGGGGTTATCTTCGGGGTTGGAATCAAGTGCCTTGGGGTTATCTCTGAGGTTAAAACTGACTGCTCTAGGGTTATCTCCTGAACTGGAACTGCATCCCTCGGGGTTATCTCCGAGGTTGGAACTGAATCTCTCGGGGTTATCTCCGAGATGGAAAATTGAGTGTCCCGGGGTTGTCTTCAGGATTGAACTGATTTGACTTCTAGGGTTATCTCTAGAAGACGATTTTGCCTTTCTGTAAGGTTAGTAACAGGAATGCAAAATTTTGAGTGTCAACAACTTAGAAGAAGGAGAAGATAGGTTAATGACAATACTTATTGATTGTATTTGACCTAACATGGTATGCTATGTGATTATGTCTTATAGAATCTTCAAAGACTCAAAAGAAAAGTGAATTAACCCTAGACGACGCTGGAGGCAAGTTTTCTAAACCCTTGTCTATACTTTATTTTGGACAATCTTTATAAATCATGTATTATATGCATGAATTGATTTAACAAAGAAGTCAAAGCCATTTACTTCGACTAGATCAGACTTAGAGTATTTTGTGGATTTCCTTATAATCTTTCAAAATATTATTAATATTACTATCTTATACCAACTATTTTGGTATGGATTCAAAGAAAGACTGAGTATGAATAAACAAACATTTTGTCGTAAATCGACTGGCACGTGAGTTTTCCAAAACTTAAACGTAGATACGTTTAATGTAGTGGTGTTATACATCATAGAGTACTATAGGCTGATCACCTAGACGTGCTCGTAAAAAATTTTGGACTTACAAACTTAGTGTTGGGTTGCCCTTTTTAAAGAAAGAAAGAATGATATGCTCGTGGTCTTTGACCAAATTCAAGGTTTAACTGATGATGTTTGTCGTTAAACATTTTAAAGAAAAGAGAATTGCTATTTTAAATTATTCATAATACTTCATACCTATTAATTCAGTACAACTCAAGAATGATGAGTGTGACCAGATGAAGAAAAGACTAACCGAGGGAGAAGAGATAAAAACAATCTTGATAACGAGGGGCTATTAAGATTTGAAGGAAGAATTAGGGTTCCGAGTGAAACAGAATTGAAGGAGGAGATATTACAAGAGGCACATAGTTCAAGGTACTAGATTCATCCTGGTAATATTAAGATGTATTAGGACCTTCGACAAAATTTTTGGTGGCCAAACATGAAGAGGGAGATAGCAGAATATGTAAGTAGGTGCTTAACATGTCAAAAAGTTAAGGCCAAAGATCAATGACCAAGTGGCTTGTTACAATCATTGAAAATTCTGGAATGGAAATGGGAGCATATCACAATGGACTTTGTGGTGGGACTTCTGACTACACAGAAAGGATACGACACTATCTGGGTAATAGTGGATCGTTTGACGAAGTCAGCTCACTTTTTGCCAATAAGAGTCAAGTTTAACCTAGATCAGTTAGCTAAACTCTATGTTACGGAAATCGTTTCAAGACATGGGGTACCAGTTACAATAGTGTTAGATCGTGATCCATGATTCCCATCAAATTTTTGGAGAAGTCAGCAAGATCATATGGGAACACAGTTGAAGTTAAGTACATCTTATCATCCACAGACAGATGGGAAAAGTGAAAGAACAATTCTGACGTTAGAAAATATGCTAAGATCTTGTGTCATGGATGTCAAAGGTAGTTGGGATGATCATCTACCGCTAGTAGAGTTTGCTTATAACAACAGTTATCATGTAAGTATAGCCATGCCGCCTTACAAAGCGTTATACGGGAGGAAGTGCAGGACTCCACTGTGTTGGGATGAAGTAGGAGAATGTCAAATTCTAGGACCTGAAATGGTACAGCAAACAACAGATATAGTTAAGCTGATACGAATGCGACTGGTAGCAGCTCGAGACAGACAGAAAAAGTATGCAGATCCGCATACGAAGAAGAGAGAATTTGAAGTCGGCTCATATGCGTTTCTAAAGGTATCTCCCTGAAAAAGAAAGATGCGCTTTGGGAAGAAGGGAAAATTAAATCCAAGGTTTATAGGACCTTTTGAGATATTGAAAAGGGTAGGAGAGGTAGCTTATGTAATAGCATTACCTCCAGAGTTAGAATGCATACACAATGTGTTCTATGTATCTGTATTACGTCTTAACAAGCCAGATTATAATCACGTAATAGAGTATGAGCCTATTAACGTTGAGAAAGACTTAACGCACGAAAAAATGCATATTCAAATCATTGATAGAAAAGAGCAAGTTCTAAGGAATAAAGTAATACCTTCGGTGAAGGTAGTATGGAGAAACCACGATGCTGAGGAAGCAACGTAGGAACTCGAAGAAAAAATGAAGAAGAATTACCCTCAGTTGTTTGACTAACTTATATCGAGATTCTGGGGACAGAATCTTTATAAGGGGAGAAGAATGTAACAACCGA
Organism: Panax notoginseng; assembly: GCA_016801055.1. Classification (NCBI taxonomy): domain Eukaryota; kingdom Viridiplantae; phylum Streptophyta; class Magnoliopsida; order Apiales; family Araliaceae; genus Panax; species Panax notoginseng. The sequence goes on along the minus strand of CM029013.1, from coordinate 144,356,536 downwards.
AAAAATCAAATTATAATGTAAATTAATTTTATTTGAATATATTGAATAAAATTATATTATATTTTATTATAACGAGTAAGCGAGATGAAGGTCGTTGTATAACCTAGAAGGGATGTATGATCATAGTATTCTGGCTAAGTGCGAGAAATAAAGTGTGAATTTTCAAGACGAAAATAAAAGCTTTCCGAGAAATTCTCTAAAAAATATTATTCATCCATTTCTGCTCGGGAATTATTTTTGAACTTCTGGAAAATAAGTAATGATAGAATTTTAAGGAAAGATGTTTTATCTAATAATAACTCAGTTATGGCAAACACAGTTTTTCACCTGCGTACTCAATTTAAGAATGTTAGGGAAAGTGAAGATTTGAATAATTAATGGTTATGTATAATAAGAAAGTTATTATACGGGGAAAGAATATGAGTATAATACAAGGTATTATACAAGTATATATGAAAGATAATACAATGTATAAGATGAATATTATACGAACTAGTATACGATAAGAATACGAGAATTATACGTTAAAAGCACAAACCATTATTAATGGACTAGTAAAGCTTGAATGTGAACTTTGGCGAGCCCAAATGAAAGATGATTGAGGTCCAAAGACAAACTTAATCAAGGCACAAAGATAATTTAATTCAAGTCCAATGTTAGGCCCAAATTGAATTAAATCTATGCCCGAACCAAGAACCGAACCCGTGGATCGAATCGTTGGATCACCGGATGGTTAAAACCTATGGGACAACCCATGTGGGCCCCCCATAGTGAGTCATGGCCGGCCAAAAGGAGGTGGGATAGCTTCCTTTGGAAGCTTGGTTTGTGGAGGTGGGAATAGTAAGGAGGTGGGACCAAATGACCATTTTTCCCCCACTTTGCAATTCTATATATAAGAGAGATTTGCTTTCATTTGTTGGTTATATTAATTTCACCAACACTTAAAGCATTATAGAGAGAGCTATTCCAAGTAATCAAAGAAGGGAAGAAGCTAGTTAAGCCTTTTACCAAGAACAAAACTTAAGAACGCAAAGAACATTAAGAGGTAACGAAACTTGAGCCTTTAATCTTCATCTCTTCAATTTGATTCTTGATAGAGAAGTGATTATTGGTGGAGCAAGTCTCATAAAGATGGCTATTAGTGGACTTAAACATTAATAACCATGTTACAAGTGGAATCATAACCAAATAAGTAAGAACGCAATAATGAATAAAACATAAAAACTTAACACATGTTGTTGATGGACAAGTTTTAAACCATCGTATATAGGATTAGATGCTATATGTTTTGTTAGGATAATAGATGTTTGAATAATGAAATGAATCTATTTTGAATGAAGTAAAAATCTCGTATAATAAAGTTATGGCGAAATTTCTAAGAAAGGCGATAAACGTTGAAATAATAGTTAACTAGGATTTTAGAATGGAAGTGAAATGGTAATAACGAACCTAGAAAGATAGGTTTTCTTAAACATATTGAAGACCATGAAATTTATGAGTCATAGACTCAAGAATTGTCGAATTCGAACATCGTATGAATGAATTACGGATGAACGAGCGATGAACACTCAAGAACGTTAAATGAACGAATAATGAAAATTTAATCAAGCGGAAGCCTCGTTAACGGATTTAGAAAATTATTTTTTCCGAAGGAAATCGTAGTATGAAGAATAAGTAAGATATGGGCTTTTGAACGAACCAATTTCGAGCTATAACGAACAAGTTACAAGCTCGGAAAATAAATGGCTTAAGAAATTGAAAAAAAATTCAAAGGATTAAGGGAGGCGATGCAGCGCTGCCCAATGAAGGATTCGGGGCACTGCAGCGCCGGCACTGGATCTCAGCTACTGGAAATATACGTTGCAGCGCAGCAATTAACAAAGGACACGGTGCCGCAGCGCCAGTCCTAGACCAAAGGTAGAGAAGAATAGTTATGAACATAAAAGAAAGGTAAGTTGATTGAAGGTGAATTATGACCTTAATTAAACTTAAAGTAACATCTTAAATGATGATTAAAACCTTAAGTTCAACAATTAAAAGTTAACAAAAGGTTACGAAAATTTAAACACAAAGTAAGTTTAGTAACATGGTAAACCGTATTCACGTCGAATAAATGTTTGAGATTGCTTGAAATGTAATTACTTAAACATTGAACGAATAAGGTTACTTATAACAAAAAGTGTTATAAAACCGCAATGAACGTTAACTAACCTAACGAATGTTAGTAAGTTAACCAAACAGATAGTTAGACTTAGAAGAAGGAGAAGATAGGTTAATGACAATACTTATTGATTGTATTTAACCTAACATGGTATATGTGACGCCACCAAATTCGGGTTACCTGACCCCCCGAGTTTGGTGTTCACGAACCACAATATAATAACATCTAACTACCCATTCATATAGAAATAGTAATACATAAGTTATTAATAGAGATTGTTAATACATTAGTCCCAGGTTCTCTAACCTTAACATTACAGACATACCCTTTAGATATACAAAAAGGGTTTACAAATACAACATATTCATAATAACAATGTTTATAAAAACTAATCCAACATTTTTCCTTTGCCTTTATTCTTCTTCGATCCGCTGGCCTCTTCGATCCTAACTGAAATGTTTTATATATAGCAAGGGTGAGCAACAAATTTGCCCCGCAAGTTCAGACATACAGTAAATGTATATGAATAAATAACAAGTCTTCTAGTATTCTATACAATAATACTCTGAATATGAAAGAGTACAACGCTTTCAAGGTTTTGTACGATATTCAAATGAATAATCAAGAATTAATTCTACGAAATTGCAAAGTGGAATGTTTTCCAGAGTTATGCTGAGCGATACGTTGGTTCTTGAACTTCTCTTCTCGGGTATATATTAAAGATTTACTTTGACATATATGCAGGTGTATCAGATAACCATAAAGATTAAATCATACTCCTCTGCAAGTTCTTAGAGTCGGCCAACTCCTTGTACCCTATATTATGCATAATACTTAATTGCACGCAAAAACTGAATATACGACCAATAAAATATTCCCTTTATATAAAAGGTTGTTCTTCTCAGTCTCAGAATCCAGATTTTAATTTAACAACGAAATACTGTGATTTCAATTTCTAATTACTTCTCGATCTAGCCGAAATAATTGGCATCGATTTATCAATAATAATTAAATTCTCTTCTCGTACCTATCAAGTTCTAACAAATGTTCGTCTAGCCAGAATGATTAGCTAAGACATTTCTCAACATAATTTGATAATAACAAGAATTATCTGTACTGTCAATTCTATCTTCTACGGATATGAATATCCAACAACAGTTATTCTACAAATTTATATTTTTCGAATCAGCAATTTAATTTGAATTGTTATACATGCACTAACTACGAATAATCAACAATAATTTCCCTAGACTAATTAGAAATAATTAACCACTATAATAATTGAATGAATATAACTCAAGGTTGAGTTAGGAAACTTGCCTCTTTCGTTGTTTACAGCTACACAATTAACTTATCTGCGTTTAAAAGACTTATAACCAATAATATCGGTCTCACAATTAGCCAAATATTTCATAATATGTAAAACTATAATTCATAGTCAATCTGTCTCCTAGGCACATTACCATATAGCCACATTAGTGTTTATAACCTATATAAACACTTATCAAGTCTAACTAGTTCGGTCTGGTTGGACTTCGGTCCATTCTCGGTGTCTTGGTCACCCTATCCGACAATTAACACTTATATTGTCCATTAAATTCGGTCTCTAAGCTTCAATATTATTTTAGATAAGTCAAATATCATTTATAATATTTTTCAGAAGCTTTTAATAATTTATAAATAATTATTATAATTTATAATAATTTTTTAACACTTAAATCATTTTTAAATGATTTAATTATCAAATAATCTTATTATCATTAATATTTAATAATATACAAAATATTAATGTTATACTTGTCAAAATATTAAAGTTATTGTTAATGACTTAAAATATTTTTAAATCATCAATATTCTACTTAAATGATTTTTAAATTAATTAAAATCTTTTTTAAATCATCACCATTAATATTTAAATATTAATGAAATTATCATTCAAATATTAAAACTCATTAATTATAACTTAAAATATTTTTAAATTATTTTTCTCATTTTTAAATTATTTTTAAATCAATAAAATCATTTTTAATTCATTTATTTAATATAATAATTAAATAAATCTAATATCATTAATATTAATTTATTAATGAGAATTCTCCAAAAATATTGAAAATTATATTTTATAATTCCAAATATTTTCTAACACATTATTCTTATTTAAAATAATTTTTAAATTAATAAAATCATTGTTATCTTATTTATTTAATTTAATAATTAAATAAATCTAATATCATTAATAAAAATTCTTCAAAAATATTAAAAGTTATGTTTTATAACTCAAAATATTTTTAAATACATTATTCTTATTTAAAATGATTTTTCATAATATTAATTTATTTTTCTCTAATTTATTTAATACACTAATTAAATGAATTAAATACCTTTAATATTTAAATAATTATAAATATTAAAGAAAAATATTCCAATTGGTCAAAAATTATTTTTCATAATTTAAAATAATTTTTAAAATAATTTTAATAATTTTTAGAATTTATTTCTATTTTAAAATAATTTTCAGAAATTTAGAAATTAAAAACTAATTAATCCATCGCTATAGGCATTTAGCGACACTTAGCGTCGCTGTTGGTGTTCTTGAACCCAAGAACACTGACAGCCGGCCTTAACAAGAACCTTACTTTGACCATTCATGATTTTTAGTTAATACATGATCTGGCCCATTTCAAACTTGGATCTTGTAGTGTTTAGGTAGCACTACAATTAACACCAACAGTATCAGATATTCAACAAAACAACAAGGAGATCTGATCTCCTAAAGTCGTTGTCAGAGTACTGCTGGGTTTTCTGGGTAACCCAGAAACCCCAGGCAGTCACAACATGCCATATTGAGGCTCGATTTTTATAGTGTTCTGGTCATGCTTCATGTGATTTCTTTGTTCATACTCGTAGTATACATGACAAGGAAGATATATAGATCAAAAAGCAAAATTAAAAACAACACATTTTCCAGATTCATCTTGGTCAAACTATGTCAGAAACTTGGTTCATCCGTTTCTGGGTTTTTCCCAAAAATGTTATCCGTGCTCAACAGGCCTACTTTGACCATTAATTACACTCAATATAAACTCTGTTTGTGGAAAGCAAAACCATGGATATCAAGTTCATACAACAGGCTACAAGTGTATTACGACAACAACATCAAACACTAACCGGACTGACAGATCAAGGAGCCTAAAGATGTTGTCAGACACGGATTGACACTTTTTGGGCTACCCAGAAAGTGTTAGTCAAGCTCGATCAACTCACTTTGACCATGAATATCGTGCAACCTTGAATTGGAATGGCTGAGATTACACTTCTAAATTACAGTCCTCATGTTAGACTACCGATCCAAAACATAAAACAAGAAAAATCTTAAACATACCAAAATCTGTGGCGCCTGACATTAGCTTGTCAGACCACAATTTTGTTCTTGGCAGTTTTGAAAATCGTTACTTTTAAAGCATTTCGATGCTATGGATGTGACGCCCCCAAAAATAGGTATACATCACCCATCTTGGGTCGTCAGATACATGGTACAGAATACAAATACAACTTACTAATACAACTGTCATGTACAATACGACAAAACATAGCTGTGAGTTTGAATACAATTATTGTCTACTAGAGACTATACAAACTCAAAAGGAGTCCTCATTACAATTATTGTCACACTATTTAATAGAATAGTGAGGACTACTAATACTATCATCTGGTCCATCACTCCGTTCCCCGACTCGTCTCATCTATATTCTCATTTCCTGAAGAGAACAGTGAAAGAAAGGGTGAGCTCAACTAGCCCAGTAAGAAATATTATGACTAAGATAATGCAGAATAAATTATCATTAGCCTTCAACAGTGTTAAACTGATAAAATATAACGAATATCAAGTTTAACTGCAGCGGAACAAGCAATCCATTAAAAGAGTCAAGTAGAAAATAAAATTTACTATCTTCTATGATTTAAAAGGTTTTTCAACACTGTTATCGCTGGGACTCAGCTTAATAAAATAATCCACATCATCGAATCACCCCTGCACTACGGCCAATGATATTCGTGTATTCATTAATGGTCATGATCATGCCAACAACTGTCCATCAATGCACTACGGGCCAATGAGGACTTTTACCACATCATTTGTAGCATTACGGTCATGATTATACCGAATAATCCCTGGTCATAATCATACCAAGTCCATCTATGCACTACAGGCCACATATGGCTTTCAACATTATATAAACATGAGGATGATAAAAATGATATAAGAATTCAATAAAACAAGTTCAAGAATTAATTTATCCAAGAATTAACAACGTCCAAATTGTCAACATGATACTGCTTTGTGGAGTAAAATTCAAGAATGCTTAGAATAATATTTTCATGAAAAGATACTGGATGAAACGCAATTATCAAGGATATTCCACTAATTTCATGGAGTATAGAAGTTAAAACTTAACCAAATGAGTATAATAAAGAATGGAATAACAAAAGAAATCACCCGGCATGCGATAGACCGCACAGACAGGTTATTCTAACAGAATAATAAATAATGGAACCAGGTCCGGCGTAAATGCACAGACAGGATATTCCGACAGAATAATAAATAATAGAACCATGTCCGGTGTAAAACACACAGACAGGATGTTCCAACAGAATAATAACAAGACAGAACCAGGTCCGGTGTAAAACACACAGACAGGATGTTCCAACAGAATAATAGAAGAATGTCACCAAGTATAGGGTAGACCACGTATACAGGTTATTCCAACAGAATAATAAGAAATGGAATAACAAAAGTTCTCTTCATGAATAAGAAAGAATAACACTCCTTACCGTTTTAAAGAAGAACTGAAATAAGGAAGTAGTTAAGTAGCAGAATACTTTTCTTCTCTCTCTCTATAGTTTCTCTCTCTAGAATTCAGTGAATTCGTAAGAAATAATCAAGGAATGAGCTGCTATTTATAGAAAAATAGAATGCATAGTAACTAATCCATGAACGGTCCAGATTGATTACTTTAATCTGACGGTCCATATTTAAAGAAAAATCTTTTAAATAAAATATAATATATTCTATTTATAGAATAACTTTAATAAATTATTCTGTTTTATATAAAAAGATATTTCTGTTTTATTACGTTAATAATACGAATAAAACAAAACTTCATTATCGCTAAATAATTCATATTATTAACTGACAATAATTGAATCAAACTGAGTGACTTCTCACATAAGCAATAATAATCAATACAGTGTGCTACTATGAAACCACATGTATTACTGTACTTTTACCAGCGAGTAGTTCAACAGTATCAATGGTAAAACTTCCGCCGTTATTTTTAATAAAATATTTTTGTCGTTTTCTCAATCCGACAATAATTTTGTTGTGGGGTCCACCAATGATTGTGCCGTTGTACGAATATTACTTGTTAAAATGAATATTCACTGACCAATCTAATATTATATAACAACTTGCGTACTTTGCAAAATATATAAATATTACCCACAACTATAACATTATATCAAATTAACTCCATAATATTCAAAAATGATATTTATAGAAAATTCATCTTTATTTATAAAAGTTGGGGTCTTACAATGGATCCATCATGGATCATCATAGATCAACTAGAAACACCTTTTATCACACACATAAACACTTAAGCACAAAATTTTTCTTAACAACAAAGATCAAAAATCAATTTAGGTTTATACCTTCTAGCTTTCCAATCCTTGATCTATACTCTTCAATCTGATCTTGGCTTCCTAGGAGATGTTTATGTGACTGATCTACATAGCAAATTCGGAGGGTTTGAGAGAGAATGAGTTATGGAGAGCTTAGGTGAAAAATGACTAACTTTTGTGACTTTTTCTCTCTTATAACCTATATATATTATGATTTGTTATTAGATCTGATGTGTTGCTGTCACATAGAGGCTGAGTTGCTGAGATTTAAGTCACCAAGGTCAAAAGAGTTGGTCACCCACTAAAGGTATTGTCAAATTTTACAAGTTAGCTCATTTAAAATGTAAAAAGGGTATTTTGGTCACTTGCAAACTAAATTTAACGGCATACATAGAATTTGTCACACCCTTAGGGTTTAACCTTTAAGGTTCTAACCCTAAGGTTCTAACCCTTAGGTTTTATATTATTAGTTTCTAAATTTTTCAATTTAGGGTTTTAATTAAAAAAATAAAATTTTCAAATTATAATTAGGGTTTGTAAAATAGAAATTAAGATACTAAAATATAATTAGGGTTTTCTAATCATATTTAAGTTTAATAAACACCTTAGGCTTGCCAATTAGGATTAGGATTTCCTAATTAGGGTTTTAGGATTCCTGGATTTTAAATTAGAGTTTTTCGACATTCGTTTAGGATTACTAACTGTACGTTAGGGTTTCTAATCCCTTATTAGGGTTTATTAATTTTAAACCTTATCCGATCAATCATTGATCAATAAATCTCTTCGGTACAATCATATACTCATTAATATAATTATTTTAATTATATTTTCTATCGAATCCCTATCCGAGCTTAGGGTTAGGATTTTTAAAGCTGTTAAGCACAACTCTACTCTAAATTTATTAGTCAATATACAAATTAACCTTCTCGAGACTCGTATCACATATACTTGTCACAAAATTGATAATCAATATTAATATTAAAATAAAAAAAATTTATTCGTAAAATTTTGAATATTCAAAATCTCGGGTTATCACATTCACCCCTCCTTAAAAGGATTCCATCCTCGGAATCACTGCTTTCTTATTCTCTATAATCTTTTAAAGTTGTATCATCAATTCATTTTTATCAACACAATATTAATTTGTGTTTCAAATTCTAACCTGTGATTTGAATCTATAAGAGAAAGCAGTTCACAGAATTATCTAACTCATATTATTCGCGTAACTAAATTTCTAAATGAAATCGTTACCTGCTACCACCTCTTGGGCACCCACCGTATCCTGCGCCGTCATGTTGAATGTATGGGCGGTTGGTCTTCCTGGCTGTGTAGGTCCTCGAGTTGCCAAGGTTCTGCCACCGGGTCCCTTGTTGACACTTTCCTTCTCCGCGTTCTTCTTTGGACAGTTTCGTACAATATGGTCAGTCGATCCGCACGCAAAACAACCTTGAATTTTCTTTGGATTGGGACAATTGGGCGACATGTGCCCCTCTTGCCCATAGTTATAGCAGACTCCTTTCTTCTTCAGACAAACTCCTGCATGATTCTTTCCACAATTTGCACATGGTTCCCTCCCTTTCCTATTCTCCTCTATTTTATTACCAGACTGGGTATTCTTACTCCATTTCCTCTTATTCGGATTACTACCACCACTGCTTCCACCATCATTTGTCTTCTTCTTCTTATTATCCTGATGAAATTGAGACGCAGCTTCGCTCCCTCCTTTAGCAATTAACGCCTTCTCCATCAAAGCCGCAAACGTATTGATCTGCAATACTGCTACCCTGTTGAATATCCTCGGCTTCAGTCCGTTCTCGAATCTTCTCGCCTTTCTCGCCTCTGTGTCCACCTGATGAGGTGCAAATCTCGCTAACTCGTTAAATTTGGTAGCGTATTCAGAAACCGACATGTTCTCCTATTTTAGTTCTAAGAACTTAACTTACATTCAGGATTGCATGCTCGGTGAGAAGTAGTTCTCAAAGAACAATTCCTTAAATCTTGTCCATGTCCCTACAGCCGTACCAGCTCACGCTTAGTTAGTCTCCCACCAGTAATTAGCTTCTCCCTTCATTAAGTATGTTGCAAAAATCATCTTTTGCTCCTCCGCTACTCTAGCGATAACGAATGCTTTCTCCATCTCCTTCACCCATGTTTGGGCTTCAATCGGATCTGTGGTCCCTTTAAATTCAGGCGGTCCTACCGGTTTAAAGTCCTTGAAGTTAGCCAATCTGTCAACTGGCTGATTCCTCGCTCTTCCTCTTGCAGCTAGAGCTCTAGTTTCCATAGCTTGGGCTAGCATGTCTACGAAATTCTGTATTGGGTCCGCTTGACCTCCTTCGTTATTCACTAACTGTTCTTCTCGTTGGTTTCGATTATGTCGTCTAGGCGGCATGATCTGATTTAAATAAAAATCTTATATTAATTTTCTTTCTTTACACAAATTCTTAACACAATAAGAATTCAACACATAATTCTCATATAATTGCATATTTATTCAAATAGCACATAATACATATAGTACTTAACACATTTACTATCCCTTTTTAAATCATATAAGGATTAACAACATAACTTTACACAAAAAATTGTAATTCTCCATTCACATATAGTTATTACCAGTTCGTCAAACTTACCATACTTATGAGTTCAGGAACTTGCCACAATTATATGAGTGTATGAACTTATCCTAGTCAGACCTTTGGCGTCCATTCGTTGAGGGGTTCAGAACATTTCATATAATCATGAGTCATTAACTTACCATAAGTATGAGTTTTAAGAACACACAAATTAATCTTAATCTTATATTTATATAGAAAATAAAGATTTCATTCATAAAACATATATATTTACATATGTTTAAACATCATTCTCGATATTACAACACTTAATATCAAAAGCTTCTACCAAAAGATACTAACGCTCAAACTTAAGCTATCTACCCTCCACTCCCTTCACTAGTCTTCTTCTTGTTGGGACACTTGTTGAATCTGTGACCCGTTCTTCCACATTAGAAACACTTCCTCGAATTCGGCTTAGGACAATGCAAAAAAATATGTCCTTCCTGCTTACCGTTGAAACATACATTCTTCCACATCATGCATTATCCAGCGTGAGTCTTCCCACACTTGCTGCAAGCTTGCCTCTTTTTCGGGTTTGAATCTTCAGAGTTAGGGTTGTCGTTATCCCTCTTTCTCTTTTTCTTTCCCTTCTTGCTGGTTCCTTCAGATGATCCACCACCTTCAGTCTTCATCCTTTCCACCTGTGCCTTGAGCTCGTTCCGTTCTTCAGTCATCTCGCGTAACGCTCGCTCCGTCTTCCACAACTCCTCCAAGAAAAACACTTTACTACGGAGTTCCTGAACTTCTACAGATAGCTGATCTTGTTCTCCAACTTTGATCTTATTCTGTAACTCCACCTTAGCTTCTTTAGACTCCGCCTCCTCATCAGTACTCAGATACATCTCGGGATAATCATCATGATCACTCCCGAGATTAACCATTGGTTCATCCTCTCCCACCTTCTCAACTGATTCGCTTTGTGCTAGCACCTCAGCTTCTGGCACTGGTGCAACAGCCGCTCGCATCTCTGTACTAATCTTATCTTCTCCCGACATCCTACAATTAGTTTAAACAACTTGATTAGTACTTCACCAATACACACTCCTCACACTATGTGTCCACTTATCTCACTATTGATACGCTTCTGTAATCTGTCACTTAGTACTCTAAATAAGTATTTTCTATCTCGCTCGTGGTTATATTCCTAGGGTTTTCCCCACTCCACTTATGGTTTATAACCTATAGCTTTGATACCAACTTGTGACGCCCCCAAATCCGGGTTACCTGAACCCCCCGAGTTTGGTGTTCACGATCCACAATATAATAACATCTAACTACCCATTCATATAGAAATAGTAATATATAAGTCATTAATAGAGATTGTTAATACATTAGTCCCAAGTTCTCTAACCTTAACATTACAGACATACCCTTTAGATATACAAAAAGGGTTTACAAATACAACATATTCATAATAATAATGTTTATAAAAACTAATCCAGCATTTTGCCTTTGCCTTTAATCTTCTTCGATCCGCTGGCCTCTTCGATCCTAACTGAAATGTTTTATATATAACAAGGGTGAGCAACAAGTTTGCCCAACAAGTTAAGATATACAGTAAATGTATATGAATAAATAACAAGTCTTCTCATATTCTATACGACAATAATCTGAATATGAAAGAGTACAATGCTTTCAAGATTTTCTACGATATTCAAATGAATAATCAAGAATTAATTCTACGAAATAGTAAAGTGGAATGTTTTCCAGAGTTATGCTGAGCGATCCGTTGGATCTTGAACTTCTCTTCTCGGGTAAATATTAAAGATTTACTTTGACATATACGCAGGTGTATCAGATAACCATAAAGATTAAATCATACCCCTCTGCAAGTACTTAGAGCCGGCCAACTCCTTGTACCCTATATTATGCATAATACTTAATCGCGTGCAAAAGTCGAATATACGACCAATAAAATATTCCCTTTATATAAAAGGTTGTTCTTCTCAGTCTCAGAATCAAGATTTTGATTTAGCAATGAAATACTGTGATTTCAATTTCTAATTACTTCTCGATCTAGCCGAAATAATTGGCATCTATTTGTCAATAATAATTGAATTCTCTTCTTGAACCTTCAAGTTCTAACAAATGTTCGTCTAGCCAGAATGATTAGCTAAGACATTTCTTAACATAATTTGACAATAACAGGAATTATCTGTACTGTCAATTCTATCTTCTACGGATATGAATATCCAACAACAGTTATTCTACAAACGTATATTTTTCGAATCAGCAATTCAATTTAAATTGTTAAACATGCACTAACTGCGAATAATCAACAATAATTTCCTTGGACATGGTATAATTAGCAATAACTAACCACTATAATAATTGAATGAATATAACTCAAGGTTGAGTTAGGAAACTTGCATCTTTCGCTGTTTACAGCTACACAATAAACTTATCTGCGTTTAAAAGACCTATAACCAATAATATCGGTCTCACAATTAGCCAAATATTTCATAATATGTAAAACTATAATTCATAGTCAATCTGTCTCCTAGGCACATTACCACATAGCCACATTAGTGTTTATAACCTATATAAACACTTATCAAGTCTAACTAGTTCAGTCTGGTTGGACTTCGGCCAATTCTCGGTGCCTTGTCACCCTATCCGACAATTAACACTTATATTGTCCATTAAATTCGGTCTCTAAGCTTCAATATTATTTTAGATAAGTCAAATATCATTTATAATATTTTTCGGAAGCTTTTAATAATATATAAACAATTATTATAATTTATAATAATTTTTCAAACACTTAAATCATTTTTAAATGATTTAATTATCAAATAATCTTATTATCATTAATATTTAATAATATACAAAATATTAATATTATACTTGTCAAAATATTAAAGTTATTGTTAATAACTTAAAATATTTTTAAATCATCAATATTCTACTTAAATGATTTTTAAATTAATTAAAATTATTTTTAAATCATCACGATTAATATTTAAATATTAATGAAATTATCATTCAAAATTAAAAGTCATTAATTATAACTTAAAATATTTTTAAATCATTTTTCTCATTTTTAAATGATTTTTAAATCAATAAAATCATTTTTAATTCATTTATTTAATATAATAATTAAATAAATATAATATCATTAATATTAATTTATTAATGAGAATTCTCCAAAAATATTAAAAATTATATTTTATAATTCCATATATTTTCTAACACTTTATTCTTATTTAAAATGATTTTTAAATTAATAAAATCATTTTTATCTTATTTATTTAATTTGATAATTAAATAAATATAATATCATTAATATTAATTTATTAATGAAAATTCTCCAAAAATATTAAAAGTTACATTTTATAACTCAAAATATTTTTAAATACATTATTCTTATTTAAAATAATTTTAATAATATTAAATCATTTTTCTCTAATTTATTTAATACACTAATTAAATGAATTAAATACCTTTAATATTTAAATAATTATAAATATTAAAGAAAAATATATTCCAATTGGTCAAAAATTATTTTTCATAATTTAAAATAATTTTTAAAACTATTTTTAATAATTTTTATAATTTATTTCTATTTTTAAATAATTTTCAGAAATTCAAAAATTAAAAACTAATTAATCCGTCGCTATAGGCCTTTAGCGACACTTAGCCTCGCTGTTGGTGTTCTTGAACCCAAGAACACTGACAGCCGGCCTTAACAAGAACCTTACTTTGACCTTTCATGATTTTCTGTTAATACATGATCTGGCCCATTTCAAACTTGGATCTTGTAGTGTTTAGATAGCACTACAATTAGCACCAACAATATCAGACATTCAACAAAACAACAAGGAGATCTGATCTCCAAAAGTCGTTGTCAGAGTACTGTTGGGTTTTCTGGGTAACCCAAAAACCTAGGCAGTCACAACATGCCATATTGAGGCTCGATTTTTATAGTGTTCTGGTCATGCTTCATGTGATTTCTTTGTTCATACTCGTAGTATACATGACAAGGAAGATATATAGATCAACAAACAAAATTAAAAACAACACATTTTCCAGATTTATCTTGGTCAAACTATGTCAGAAACTTGGTTCATCCGTTTCTGGGTTTTTCCCAGAAATGTCATCCGTGCTCAACAGGCCTACTTTGACCATTAATTACACTCAATATAAACTCTGTTTGTGGAAAGTAAAACCATGGATATCAAGTTCATACAACAGGCTACAAGTGTATTACAACAACAACATCAAACACTAACCGGACTGACAGATCAAGGAGCCTAAAGATGTTGTCAGACACGGATTCACACTTTCTGGGTTACCCAGAAAGTGTTGGTCAAGCTCGGTCAACTCACTTTGACCATGAATATCGTGCAACCTCGACATGGAATGGCTGAGATTACAGTTCTAAATTACAGTCCTCAGGTCAGACTACCGACCCAAAACATAAAACAAGAAAAACCTTAAACATACCAGAATCTGTGGCGCCTGACATTAGCTTGTCAGACCACAATTTCTGTTCTTGGCAGTTTTGAAAATCTTTACTTTTAAAGCATTTCGATTCTATGGATCCATCATGGATCATCATAGATCAACTAGAAACACTTTTTATCACACACATAAACACTTAAACACAAAAATTTTCTTAACAACAAAGATCAAAAATCAATTTAGGTTTATACCTTCTAGCTTTCCAATCCTTGATCTATACTCTCCAATTTGATCTTGGGTTCCTAGGAAATGTTTATGTGACTGATCTACTTACCAAATTTGAAGGGTTTGAGAGAGAATGAGTTGTGGAGAGCTTAGGTGAAAAATGACTAACTCTTGTGACTTTTTCTCTCTCATAACCTATATATATTATGATTTGTTGTTAGATCTGATGTGTTGCTGCCACATAGAGGCTGAGTTGCTGAGATTTAAGTCACAAAGGTCAAAAGAGTTGGTCACCCACTAAAGGTATTGTCAAATTTTACAAGTTAGCTCATTTAAAATGTAAAAAAAGGGTATTTTGGTCACTTACAAATTAAATTTAATGGCATACATAGAACTTATCACACCCATAAGGTTTAACCCTAAGGTTCTAACCCTTAGGTTTTATATTATTAGTTTCTAAATTTTCCAATTTAGGGTTTTAATTAGAAAAATAAAATTTTTAAATTACAATTAGGGTTTGTAAAATAGAAATTAAGATACTAAAATATAATTAGGGTTTTCTAATCATATTTAAGTTTAATAAACACCTTAGGCTTGCCAATTAGGGTTAGGGTTTCCTAATTAGGGTTTTAGGATTCTCGGATTTTAAATTAAGGTTTCCCGACATTCGTTTAGGATTACTAACTGTACGTTAGGGTTTCTAAACCTGAGATTAGGGTTTCTAATCCCTTATTATGGTTTACTAATTTTAAACCTTATCCAATCAATCATTGATCAATAAATCTCTTCGGTACAAACACATACTCATTAATATAATTATTTTAATTATATTTTCTATCGAATCCCTATCTGAGCTTAGGGTTAGGGTTTCTAAAGCTGTTAAGCACAACTCAACTCTAAATTTATTAGTCAATATACAAATTGACCTTCTCGAGACTCGTATTACAGATACTTGTCACAAAATTGATAATCAATATTAATATTAAAATAAAAAAAAATTATTCGTAAAATTTTGAATATTCGAAATCTCGGGTTATCACAGTATGCTATGTGTTTATGTCATGTAGAATCTTTAAAGACTCAAAAGAAAAGTGAATTAACCCTAGACGATGCATGAGACAAGTTTTCTAAACCCTTGCCTATATTTTATTTTGGTCAAGCTTTATAATTCATGTATTATATGCATAAATTAATTTAACAACGAAGTCGAATCTATTTACTTCGGCTAGACCAAACTTAGAGTATTTTGTGGATTTCCTTAAAATCTTTCAAAATATTATAGATATTGTTATCTTATGCCAACTATTTTGGTATGGATTCAAAGAAAGACTGAGTATGAATAAACAAACGTTTTGTCCTAAATCGACTAGCATGTGAGTTTGCCAAAACTTAAACGTAGATACATTTAATGTAGTAGTGTTGTACAACATAGAGTACTATATCCTGATCACCTAGACGTGCACGTAAGAAATGTCAAACTTACGGACTCAGTGTCGGGTTGTCCTTTTCAAAGAAAGAAAGAATGATATGCTCATGGTCTTTGACCAAATTCAAGGTTTAACTGATGATGTTCGTCGTTAAACGTTTTAAAGAAAAAAGAAGTGCTATTTTGAATTATTCATAGTACTTCATAACTATTGATTCAGTTATAGAAGATATACTCATATGATTCATGCATGTTGTTCTACTATAATTGTTATACTTGTTGAGCTAGTTATGTTCACCCTTGCTTGAACCATATGATTGTAGCTAAAAATGAACGGATCAAAGGATCCGGTAAGGACAATGGGAAGACCAAGGCGGACAAGTAGTTATCCTTGTAATAGAATAATATTACTTTTATATTAATTTGATAATATGACAAAGAACAAATATAATGGTTATAAAGAACCTAGGAAGAAAATTATTATTATGTAATAAATAGTAGACATATTCACACAATCTCTCAATTGCATTAAAGCCAATCATCATTGTATCTCATACCCATCTTCTCAAAGTGACGATCAAATTACTGTTGTTTTAACGCTTTAGTAAATGGATTTGCAATATTGTCTTAAGAGTCTAGATGCTCCAAGGTTACATCTCCTCTATCAATGATTTCTCTAATCAAATGAAACCGCTGCAACACGTATTTGGATTTCTGATGAGACCTGGGTTCCTTTTCCTGCGCAATAGCTTTGGTGTTTTCATAGTAATAAAGTTACTTCTCCTCTAATGCTAGGAACCACACCAAGTTCGGTTATGAACTTCTTCATCCAAACAGCCTCCTTTGCAACTTCACTTGCAGCTATGTACTTTGTCTCTGTCACTGAATTAGCAACTATTTGCTGTTTGGAACTCTTTCAACTCACTATGCCACCATTTAATGTATACACATACCTCAAAACGGATTTACTATCATCTTGGTCCGTTTGAAAACTTGAGTCTGTGAAGCCTTTTAGTTTCAATTTAGACCCATCGTAGATAAGAAATACATCCTTAGTTCTTCTTAAGTACTTTAGGATATTTTTCACTACCTTCCGGTGCTCTTCTTCTAGATTCGACTTATATCTGCTTGTTACACTAACTGCATGAGCGACATCCGGTCTAGTATATATTATACCGTACATGATCGATCCTATTGCTAAAGCATAAGGAATCTTACTCATACGGTCTCTCTACTCATGTGTCTTTGGGGCCTGTTTCTTGGAGATGTATTCCATGGCTCATCGACATGGGACCTATCTTGGAATATTCCATGCTAAACTTCTTTAGCATCGAGTCAATGTACGTTCCTTGGGACAAGCCAAGCATCCTTTTAGATCTATCTCTATAGATCTTTATCCCAAAATATAGGATGATTCTCCCAAGTCCTTCATGGATAAGTGTTTAGATAACCATATTTTAATCGATTGTAGCATATGAATATCATTCCCTATAAGTAATAATATATCATCAACATATAATATAAGGAATGAAATAGTTCCCCCACTAACCTTCTTGTATATACACGGTTCATCCTCATTTTTGATAAAATTAAACTCTTTGATTGTCTCATCAAAATAGATGTTTCACCTACGAGAAGCTTGCTTTAATCCATAAATGGATCGTTGTACCTTACAGACTTGATTTGTTTCAACTATTGAAACAAATCCCTCTGGCTGTGTCATATACACATCTTCCTTAAGTTTCCCATTAAGGAAGGACGTTTTCACGTCCATTTTCTAGATTTCATAGTCATGACAAGATGTAATTGCAAGAAAAATCCGAATGGACTTGAGCATCGCTACCGGTGAAATCATCATAGTTAACTCCTTGTATTTGTTTGAAACCTTTTGCAATCAGTCGGGCCTTATAGGTCTCTACCTTGCCGTCCGCTCCAGTCTTTCTTTTAAAGACCCATTTGCACCCAATAGGCTTAATGCCCTCAGGTGATGAAACTAAAGTCCATACTTGGTTCTCATACATAAAGTCCATCTCGGATTTCATGGCTTCCCATTTTTCTAAGTCTTTACTACTCATAGCATGTTCGTAATTCAATGGATCATCATCATTCATGATGCATACCTCATTGTCATCCTCTATGACGAATCCATACCTCTCAGGTATCTTCGGTTATAAGACCCCAACTTTTATGAATAAAAATTTAATTTTCTCTAAATATTTTTTTGAGTAATAAGGTGTGGATTTTAAATAATTTTATAGTTATGGGTAATATTTATAAATTTTGCAAAGTAAGCAAGTTGTTATAAAATATTCATTTGGTCGGGGAATATTTGTATTATCAGGGAATATTCGTACGACGGCATAATCATTAGTGGACCCCACAACGGAATTATTATCGGAGTTAAAAAATGACATAAATATCTTTTTATAAAAATAACGGCGAGAGTTTTACCGTTAACTGTTGAAATAACATGTGATAAAAGTACAGTAATATGCGTGGTTTCATAGTAGCATACGGTATTGATTATTGATGATTACGTGAGAAGTTACTCAATTATACTTAATTATTACTATAGTAATTGATGCATAGTATCTCACGTTATTGATTCAATTATTGTCATAATATTTTATATTATTAAATTAATAATTGAGACGACAAAGTTATTCATATTATTATTTGCATTATTGATAATGTCTAGAAAGTTCTGTCAAGGAAAGAGGTTTGGTCACTTAATTGCCCGCCAATAGGGAGAAATCCTTATCGGAAAGCCCCCTCTTTCCTGGGAATGATCTGGTTGTAATATTGCAAGTAATAAATGATGAATAATTGTTATTCAAAAATGTGTTTTGTGAAGCCAAGTAAGTTGAGATAAATAGAGGGAATTTTTATGAAGTATTTGTTGTAAATTTGGCTTATTATATGGACCCCTCCCCCTATTTACCCATTTTTCAAAATTGTCGGTAGAAGTTATCTCAATTTTATATATATATATATATATATATATATATATATATATATATATATAATAAATTTTGTTTTTTTGTGTAAAATAGAATATATTATATTTTATTATGCATAGTATTTTCATAGTATCTGCATAGTATTTGTATAATAAAATCAAAAATCTCAGCCGATTTCCCGTGACCATTACTGTGCAGTTCGTGATTTTTCCTTACTGTGCATCCAAATAGTATCCTGCCATTCTCTTATAAATAGGATGATTAGTTTAGAATTGAAAATTATACCAAAATCAGAGAATTCTTTTTCTATAATATTGAGCGTATTTCTTTAGAGTTTAAGGAAGCTTTGAGCATAGAAAACAGTATAAGTTTTTTTTCAAGAATATCTCCGTCCTACCAGTCAGAAATACTCTCCTTTTAAGGTAAGGGGTATTATTTATTTCATATTCATTTACGATATTATTTTTAGTATTCGTAAGGAATTTTATTTTCGTTCAATATTCGTAAAGAATGTTATTTTCGTTCAATATTCGTAAGGAATATTATCTTCGTTCAATATTCGTAAGGAATATTATTTTCGTTCAACAGCCGTAAGGGATATTATTTTTGTTCAATATTCGTAAGAAATAATATTTTTTTCCATACTCTGTAGTATGTAAGTAATACTATTTCGTTTCAGATTCTTAATTCTATACTCTTTTTGTTAAAGTATTGCTTCTATACTCCTAAAATTAGTAGCATATCCTTGAAATTTGCGCTTCATATCTGACAACCCGAATTTTTATAAGTTATTAAAATAGAAATTTAATAATTAAAATTCTTATTACGAGATGTCTTGAGTTTTAGTATGTATATGTATGGGTTGTATATTTTGAAGTATGTGATCTGGTGTGAAGAAAAATATATATTCATATATTGGAAAAGTGAGGTTTAATAGTACACTGAGTTATTTGTTTAATCTATGTCTTCGATTCTGGGGACAGAATCTTGGTAAGAAGGGAAGAATGTACCGATTTGATTATTTGAATTGTGATTCTGAGGACAGAATCCTTGTAAGGAGGGAATGATGTAACATTCCAGAATTTTAATTGTAATATTAAATATTTATTGAATTATATAAATATTTAATGGATGTGTTTATCATTGAATAAATATTTTTTTTAATTGATTTGATTTTATTTGGTTATTTATTTGTTAAGTAAATAATTAATGAGTTAAGGAAATTATTATTATATTGGTATTTCAATTTGATGGTTAATTATTTGTATTGAGTTATGTGATTAAATAATTTATTTAATAAATTATTATTTGAATTAATTAATTAAGTATGAAAACTTAATTAGAAATAGTGTGACAAATAACTATATTATAAGGAGTGTTAAAATAAATTAAAGCAGTTTTAATTGAGTTTATCCAAACAAGGCTTGAGTATATTAAGTCTTTATTTTTAGAGCTTTGCCAAACAAAGCCCTATAGCTTTTGGATTTTCTTTTTAATTATAATAATAAAATAAATAAATAAAATATAAATAATATATATAATATTTTTTTGGTAACTGATAAATTGAATAGGGGTAATTAGTAGAGGACGGTATTAAACGTTTGAAAAAGGGTGTGCATTGGTTTTATTTGGTTTTACGTATATTGTATTTGGCCAAGAAGGAAAATAGAAGTTGTCTGAGAAAAAGGTTCACAGAGAATTTGTGAGAGATTTTGAAAGGGACTTGTGAGATTTGGCTACAATTAGCAAGGATTACAAGCTAAATGAAGGTATTTTTCTAAATCTTAGTATTATATATATATATATATATATATATATATATATATATATATATGAGTTTTATGACATGTATTTTCTATTCTCTGTGAATTTCGTACTTTTGAATTGTTGCTATACAAATGTATTGTGGTGATTATTCATGTTGGTGAGGTTTTAGTTTGTATATAAACAAGAAATTGTATGCTAATTACAGTTAAAAATAGGAAAGATAATTAGCAGTGTATGTTTTTATGTATTTTCATATGGTTCATGAAAAGTATCAATTGTAGTGGCCAATTAGTATGTAAAATTGTAAATTGAAGCTTGATTGTGTTAGTTCATTAAGAAACGAGCATGGCGTAATTTGAATGGAGTGATTTGGCCAAGTATTGAATTCACAGTGATGATTTTTGGGATGAATATCAAAAGTTGGGTTTTATATGAAAAATATGAAATTTGAGAAATTAAAATAGTTAAAAGTGTTGTTAAATTGTGCTAAGTGGTTGAATATGTTAGCAATCATGTTTATGATAGTGTTATATCTATTTTATAGGTTAATTTCACTGTTTGGTGGGTGAAATTCTTGTTAGTTGGGCTAAAAATGGCTACTGTTCATGCCATGTCTATGTCTGTCTGTGCACCAGCACAACTGCGCTAGTGCCAAGGCTAAAAACTGTGCAGCTGCGCCGGTTCCAAGCCTATGTGTGGCGCAGCTGCGCCATACACTGATCTGAGGCAAAGATGTCTGCTGCTGCAGAGTTTGGGAAGCCTTACCACTCGGTCTAAGGTTATGATTAAGTGTCATACATGTAGTAAGAAGGTTAAAACAGAACTGTGATATGTAATTGATAATTCAAAGTTATGAGAATGGTTAGTAAGTTACAAACGCGTTATGTGATAACTTAGTATACACAATGAATGCTAGACAAGTGTTGTGAAGTCCACACTTGAAATTTCTGAAATGTAAATGGTAATGTAAGACTTGTACCGAAATAACAAGTTTAACTAGAAATGAGTGTTATGTTGGAAAAAAGATGTTAGTACGTTGTGTATTGATTAATAAGAAGGGTTATGTGTTGCATTATAACTGATAGTTAATGTGAATGATTATATAACTGTGTAAGAATACAAGAAGTGAAGATAAATGATAAACAGTTAAGTCGTAGTTCATAAACTACGAATCAGGCAAGTCTTTCAGTTCCTATTTGCTATGTGAACATAATGATTAACTATTTTAAATTGTTATTGTAAAATGTACGATGTGTTATATATATGTTGAATGCATGAAATGTTAAAGTCAACTTATGACTACGTTGATTGAGTAAAGCATGCTGATTGAGTAAGGAACTCAATCTTTATACTTGTTATATGAACTGTAGTCTGTATGTTATTATAATCCAATGTTTAAGAGATGTATGTTGAACATGTTATTATATGCTACGTGATGCATGAAAACTGTTAGATTTTGCTGGGCTGTCGAGCTCAACCTTGCAAATAACCATTTTTACAGGTCAAGATTTCGAGGTAAAGTTATGTGTTACTTGAAAGACATGAACCAGACGTGATGCTTGAATATTCATACACTTTAGTTGTGTTAGTACTATTTGAACCATGTTTAAGGTTCTGAAGGATGTATTAATGTTGAGTTGTAATATCATTTCGCAATGTAAACTATTGTAGTATTAAATTGATGCTGAGATATTTAGATGTAAAGGTTGAAGGTTTTGGGAACGAGAATAGTTTGTAATAGAAAATTTTAATTATTCCGCAAAATTTCAATGGTTGTATTATCATTTAATGATGTAAAATTTGAGGTTGAACGTATTATTAACGACCGAAGTTGATAATTAAATTGTATGAATTTTGGGTCGTTACATCATCTAGTATCTTTTCATGAAAATATTATTCTGAGCATTCTTGATAATTTTTAATCTTTTCATGCCGGGGTACTTGTAACGACCCCAAAATTCATACAATTCAATTATCGACTTTGGTCGTTAATAATACGTCTAACTTTTGATTTTACATCATTATTCAATGTTAAACTTAATAAAATGCGGAATAATTTAAACTTTTATATCTTCTTACTTTAATTCCCTAAATCAAAACCTTTATCATCTACATGTCTTTGAATCATATATACTCTATGATTCACTTTATCAAAGTTAATATATATTACTTATATATCAAATCGATATCCTTTATACATCGGACAACTCAAACTTTAACTTTACAACTCAACATAAAATATACATCATAAAACATTGAGTACATCTCATGAACCTTAATCATGGTTTAAAGAAATAACAACTCTAGCTAAAATAATAATCTTCGTGTATTACATCTGATTCATGTCTTTCAAGTACCACATAGTGTTACCTTCAATCCTTAACCTGCAACAATGGTTATTTACAAGGTTGAGCTCGACAGCCCAACAAATCTAACATAAATTGAGTTCCTTACTCAATCAGCATTCATTACTCAATCAACGTAGTCATAAATTGACTTTAACGTTTCATATTTTCAACATATATATAACACATCATGTTACTTGCAATAAAGATTTAAAACAGTTCATCATCAAGTTCACATAGTAAATAGGAACTGAAAGACTTGCCTTGATCGTTGTTTACCAATAACAATTTAACAGCTTACAATTATCTACACTTCAAGTGCCCTACACATTTATATAATCGTACACACCAACTATTAGTCACATAACAACGCATAGTAGTTGTAATGTAAACTTTACTCTACATCTGATAACCCTTCTTATTATCAATACACAATGTTCAATTTGATTGTGTTAACTTTTAACTTACATCTCACTATATTACTTCTTAGGTCATACTCGAAGTTCATTCATGTGTTTAAGTCTTGCTAGGACTACTTATTGGTTTTATATTAAACTCATTTAATATCTTATAATATTCATTTCATTTGACTTAAAACACTTTTTACGTTCATTAACACTTGACACGGCGTTTCGACGTTCATTCGTCACACGCCCGATTTGTCTCTCTTGTGTGTGCTTAGTATGCTTATACAACTTATCTAATACATCATATTAATGTTAAGTATCATTATATTTACTAACATTCATGTTCTATAACTTAGAACATCTTTTATCGTTAGAAGCACTACACTTGCATACGTGCATGCCCGACGCCCTCTGATTGTTCTCGAAAACACAACAGTCCTAAAGATGACCATTTTGACCCCTGTTCCCGACCTCAAATTGAAAAACTTAAATAATACAAGTTATAGTTCTACTCGTCCTCATTCTGGATCATCTTGAATCGCACGAATCCGAGTTCGTATAAAAAAGTCATGCTCATTTTAGTAAAACATATCTGATCAGTTTTATTTTTTTTCAAAATTTGGCAAATCAGACTACCCCCCCACCTAGGCGAGGGTTTTTACTCTAGGATAGCAAGCCGGGGCGAGGGTCCCTTCTGCGATTTTCTGAATTATCATCTCGAACACTACATAAAGCCAAATTAGGCTTACAAACTCCTTTCTAACAACCATACCAACCTACCCAAGGTGTAATATGTTTATAGAGACATAAACTAATGTTTTTAACACATTTCTAACCATATAAACAACATAAACATCAAAATTACAACCTTTGATTTCACTATTTCTCTTATTTCCTCTTCTTTTGACATTCATAGCGAAATTCTTCGCTGTGAATTCGTTTCTTAACCAAATTGATTCATTCAACTTGCGTTCTTTTCGTTTCTTATTGTATTAACATATTCTAGACTCAATTTACAGTTTAGTTCACAAACAAACTACCAAGTTGTGTACTTTCACAAGCCATATACATAACCATATACATTGTAAACGATTTTCTTTCTTTTTGAACATAATTAGCACACTAATTCCTTGTCTAGATGCTAATTCTATCATCACAAATTTACTAATAAACACAATTAATCAGTTTGTATAACAACAATTCATCAAAAATGCAATTATAGAAACTTTTGAAACTCATGAACATGAACTCTTTTTATGAACGTAAAACACAAGATTGAGATGTTATACCTTTAATTGCTTGTTGATAATCCTTGATAGAAGATGAAGATTTCTTTTGAAATCACAAAACTATTTCTCTCCTTCCTCAAGCTCTCTCTCACTCTCAAACTTTCTCTTTAAACCCTTCCTTCTCTCTTTGGCCAAACCTTTTACGTAACATCAAACCAACGCTCCAAAATTTAAATGTCTAAAAACCGACGCTTTAATAATTATAATATTAATTATCAGTTATAAAATATTTAATATATTTTTATTATTATTAGTATTATTATTATTATTATTATTATTAATTCAAATTCAAATTCAAAGGTCATAAGGCTTTGTTTGGCAAAACACTTTTTAAAATAAAGACTTAATATCTTTAAGCGTTGTTTGGTAAATTCATTTAAAACTACTTTAATTTATTTCAATAAATTATTTATACTATAGTTTATAGTCCCACATTATTTACTTGGATTTTCATATCCAATCTTAATTAAATAAACAAAACTAATTTCTATAAAATTATAATTTTCATTATAATTTTACTTAATAAATTAACATATCACTTTAATTACTAAATTAAATTAAAACAACATTCTAGCAAACCATATAATCCTTAATAACTCTCTAATTTAGGTATTAAGTTAAATTAGAGTATTATCTCATAAATTTAATTCATCACTCTTTTATCTTAATTAAGTTAATTTCTATAACTCATGAATTATTTACTTAATTACTAATAAATAATCCAACAAATATCTACTAAACAACACACACATCAATTAAAAATATTTATTTAATTCAATAACTATTTGAAATTATAAATAAAATTCTGGATTGTTACATTATTCCCGGGGTTATAAGGATTCCGTCCTCGGAATCATTAAAACCCTACCTTACTCAGGTTTTCATCAAATCTCTTCGTTGAATAACTTCACACTACTACAAAATAGTAAATAGATAACACGTAAAAAATGTTGTGGTTGCTATCCCAGAAACGTCGTATTTTAGGGTGTTATCTATTTGACACCCTTTATACAACGTTTTTAAAATGTTGTAGTTTGACACATTACACAACGTTTTTTTCTTTAAAAAGGTTGTATATTTGTTTTCCATAAATTCTTGGATACTTGAAAACGTTGTAGATGATATGATTCCACAACATTTTCTGGTTTAAAATGTTGTGGTTTGGTACATCAGACAACGTTTAGACTCATTTATACAACGTTTATAAAGTGTCATCTATTTAGACTACTTTATACAATGTTTTTAAAATATTGTAATTTGACTGTTGTAATACATGATGTTGTAATAGTTGTGGTTCACCTATATTTGAGTTTAAACTAATATCTCCATTGCACAGTATACAATGCATAATTATATATTAGAAGAAACAAAATAATCCCAAGAGTAAACAAGAAACAAACCGAATAACATTTGTGTTGTAGGGTAACATTTCTAGATTATAAGAAAAAATAAAGATAAAATAATTGAAATATTATGGATATAGCTAGAGCTCATTGTCAAACATCGGAAGAATGAGAAACTGAAGTAACAACATAAAATGGATTGAAATAAGAATGCAACCAAAATTTCTCCACAAAGTAGAGAAAAACATAGAGCGCCTATCATTATTTGCTTGAATTAGAAACATTTCCTGTGCACAATCGAAGAGCCGGACTCATCATACTCTGCCTTTACAATCCACATCTGCACTCAAGTAAAAAATGGGGCAGGGGCAGGGGTAGGGAACGTGAGAATCAAATCTCTAATAAGAATGGCTGCAATTGTATATCTGCATCAATTACATCTCCTTTAGGTCCCTTGTTACCTAATGGTTCTGAAGGTCCATCTACACCACCAGGTGTGGCCCCTGCCCCAGGTGCCGTACCTGGCTGGTTGTAGAGTAACTGGCCAAGCTGCATAACTTCCTGATTAAGGGCAGCCATGGCATCCTTTATGGGCTTAGTTGAACTAGCTGTAATTGCATCCTTCAGCACCTGTAGTTTTGCCTCGACCTTCTCTTTCACAGGTCCAGGAACCTTGTCTCCCAGTTCCTTCAGCTGCTTCTCAGTCTGGTATACAACAGAATCAGCCTAGTTCTTTGTGTCTATAACATCTCTCTTCTCCTTGCCTTCCTTAGCGAACCTCTCGGCTTCAGAAACCATTCTCTGTAACTGTTTATCATTGTGACTTCTTATTAGTGTTACTCAACGAAAAATCATACAGTTAAAAGAGTGCAATTTGTTCGTTTACTTTTAAAGAAAACCCTTTAACAAATGAACTGGGAGTTAAAGTCATCCTCACATGAATTATAATAGTATAAAAGTAGCAAAGGCTTTCTATTTAAGGTTGGTCTGGATCAAAGATAAAAACCTTAAATTTGGGGATAAATGTATGGAATTAGCAACATAGTTAAATAGCAAACTAGTTTACACAAGTAGTTCATGAAAACAAAATGGAACACCAGCCAAGTATTTGACATCTCCAGCCAAAACACTAGCCTAAAATGGAACAAAAATTCCAGATAATCAGTTTATTACCAACTACTGCAATCAAAAGAAGAATTCAAGTACAAACAAACTCCAATTTGACACCCATTCCTTCCTAATTCCTAGACTACCTACAGCTACTTCATCTTGTTGAAAGATGACAAAGTAAATGTCGGGCTGAATGGTGACAACTACACTAGGAAAAAGAGAGTGAATGCACCTGAACTGCAGCTCCTAGGGCAACAACCTCATCAGGATTGACAGTAACATTGGGTTCCTTTCCAGTCAAAGACTTCACAACTCCCTGAACAGCTGGAATACGGGTTGAACCACCAATAAGGATCACTTCATCAATATCTTTGAAAGAGAGCTTTGCATCCCTCAAGGAATTTTGAACAGGGGTTTTAAGCCTAAGGAAACAAGTGAACAAAATTAAATTTTAAAAAAAATAAAAAAATTGGAGAAGTGGTAAAGATTAGCAGCACAAAGAGTTCAGAGACGAGCCACAATGGTGTGTGATATATGCTCATGCAGTTGGCGAGAAACTTCTTTTAAGGAATTATAGGTACCTATCAAGTAAATCTGAGCATAGTTCCTCAAATTTTGCCTGAGTAAGGGTGGTCTCTATGTGTTTAGAGCCATCTGCAGTAGCTGTAATAAAAGGCAAACTAGGGAAAAACTAGAAAAATAAATGAACTAAGTTGAACCAATGCAAAAGAGAGAAAGTGAATTCAATATTGTAATTTGTAACTCAAAATATATAGTATTACACACGTACCTTATATTAGCCTGGGTCAAAGATGACAGCTCCTCTTGGCACCTGACATAGGTCACTGCCTTTCAAGTGCAATCCTCTTGGCCAGGAGATAAATGTTGTTGGCACTTTCTCCGAAAGAAGGCACTGCATCAGAAGTATAACCAAAATATCCATGTACCTTCACCAGGAGAAAACTTCTTAGATGGTGTATTGCTGATATTAACAGACATTAGTGTCTCTAGATTCCAGAAACCTGTAGATGAACTGATAGCAGAGATCAGTTATCATTCGAAAAGGAGAATTCCAGTAAAAAGTGGCATCCAAACAATTAGTGTGAATGGGAGAACAAATGGTAACTAGATGCCTATAATTTAGATGCTTATCATACACATGAAATACATATAAACTATAAAGAAAATAACTTAAAAATTTAGAGAATATACCTTTGTCACTGGCATCCTGTTCTTATCAAGCTTCTCCTTCTTAGCCTTTACGCGCTGCGCCTCAGCCAAAAGAGCCATACTCCTAGCAGTCTTAGCGTACGGGTTCAGCTTCAAAAGATTGTTCAAATTTTTTAGCGGGTTCTTCTTCATAGCAGCCCTCTTTACCTCCTTTTTAATAGGCCTCACCACAATCTGAACCTCATCTGAATTAATAATCCTAGCGAGATCAGCATTCACCAATAAGGAAACTTCCTCTATTCTTCCCAGCCCCTATGCTATTGGATCCAGTTAGGGCAATATAGTGGTTATCTTCTCCATCTAATTCAGCCAAGTCCCAAGATGATGGCTTGACTACCCAGTCCATTTCACTACAATAAAATAATCTTTAATTTCCCCTTTCCTCTATTATGTATATCAAACCAGAAGAATTCTTAGTCTCGTAAGACCATGATACGAATTCAGAAAACTAAATCTAAACCCCAACAGCCATAAATATTACTTATTTGTATACTGAAAACATAAACATAATCCATATGAATAAAATGAAAGGAAGGAGCAAATACAAAGGAAAGAGTTTAGAAATACAACTAATTTCACATAAGCCGGAAGAAAAAAAAATACACTCCTATCTCAAATTGTAAAGTGGTGATAAGCTTATACACGAAATAAGATGTTCAATTTTATGCGTTAAACAGAAGGTAGGTACCCTAAATAAAATGAAATTAGCTAGAAACTAAAGCAGTTACTCAAAGATGACACAAACAAGGAATACCCCTAATTTAGATGAGAATTTCATACTACCTCATATTATCAGACTAACCTAGGTTAAGATTATACTCCCAAGAAATGGTAAGTATGGAATACTTGATAATTATTAAGGTTGAGAAGTGGAATTGAACAGCAAAACAATAGAATTTCAAAGGGTATTTGATAGTACTTACAGACAATTGAAGCAAAATAGATGGTAGGAAGCTACTGTCCTAGTAGCAAACATACGACCACCACGGCACATATTGCCGAAGGCACCTTGACCGGTACGGTGGGTACCGTCACCGGGGACATGTGGAATACGTGAGACGGCGCGTTCAGTACCCCAGGACTCAGTGGAGGTTTGGTGGCCAGCCTTTCTGGAGACGGCGTAGGACTGACGAGAGTTGTTTCTCATTAGAGCATGGACAGAATTAACGAGATCGGGACGGATTGGGGCCTTCATGACGTCCGGTAAAGGGAGGGAGTTGGTGGCGGCGGGGCCGTCGGTGGCCATATCAGATTCAAGGGTTTGAATTGAAACCAGGGGCCGAGCAGCAGCGGCGACCATTTCTGATGGTTGTGGTGGTAGGGAGTGAGAGAGAAGAGAGGCTAGGGTTTTGGACTACAACAAAGTGAAATCTATTCTGGCATTTTATTTTGATTTCAAATTCACTTTCGCGTTTTTTTTGCTCCGTGTTTTTTACATAGATAACGTTTTTTTAAAAGCGTTATCTATTTAAAACCAAAAATTGTCCTTATACATACATAACATTTTTTCATATGTATCTACAACGTTTTGTTAAAAAGCGTTGCAAAAAAAACACCACAACATTTTTTATAAAAACATCATCTTTTAAGTGTTATCTTTTTATGGTTTTGTAATAGTGTCAACACCTTACCTTAATATAGTTTTTATATTTCCTACTTCAACCATTCTTCATAATAAATTCCAGGTTTAATTTCATAACTTTCACTTGAACTCAATTATATTTTGAGTATTATATATTCTTTAACACATTCATTTCCTTTTCTAAGGATGATTATCATATACTTAACTCATATACACTCGGGATATTACATTCACCCATTCTTCTAAGAATTTCGTCTTCAAAATTTTATTTATTAATCTTCACTCATTCAATCTATCAAAATAGATTTTACGTTAATACTTTATTCATTCCTTGGGTTCTATAACCACTTTCTACAAAGATCTTTCTACAATTATTCATTCATTCATTTTCTTTCCATAAAGATCTTTCTATAATTATTAACTTTTCTATTAAAAGTTTTACATTATTCTTTGATAACTCATATCCTTCTCATTTCAAAATTTCTTTTCTCACTTATTCAATACATTTAGCATTCAGTGTCGCATTCTACGACTTACTTCTTTCTAAGGAATATCATCCTTACCACATTCGCCTTATAGAATAACAAGAATATTCCACAATTGCTCTATAATTGGAAAGTAGTATGAATAACTCAAGAATTTAAAAGATTCTCTAATCATGCTGAGGGGTCACAAGACCTTGAACTACATCCACGGTTATAAGTATTTATTTCAACTTAAACCTAAACAATCATTAAACTGTAGGGACTCCCGTACTTAGGGTGTTAAGCCCTTCGTATGATGTATAGTACACAAACATCTAAACGCATCGCGTAAAATATGTCCAAGGTTACAAGTAATCTTTTAACTTTAACCTAAACAGTCATAACTGTAGGGACTCCACATACTTAGGGTGTTCAGCCCTTCGTACCATGTATTGTGCACAAACATCTAAACGCTTACGCGTACTCCCCTATAAAAGGGTTGTTCACCTCAACTTTTGAACACCTGAATTCATACCAAAATAATTTGGTTTGGCATAACTTCTCAAGAAACGCTTGAACTGCATAAACATCTTTCAATATTTGTCTAGCTGAATCAAATAGCATAGACTTCTATCAACAACTTGAACATCAATCGAAATAGTTTTATCCAATTCATATGGCATATCTTTCCTAGTTTAAAGAAAACCAAAAATCCTTTTATGATGACATGATATCGTACTATCTCGATAGTACGCTGAGGATTCAATCATTATATGACTTTGTTATGCTACATCATACCATAGTGGGCTGACGATCTTATGATCACATCCAACACCGGGTTCCATTGCATTGATGACTTCCTCGTTTGTCAAATCAGCATCATATTTAGTGATGACTTAATGACTACGGGAAAAAAATACACTTTGATATTTTTAAATTATTTTTGTCTAGCCAAAACAATTAGCATAGACATACGAATAACGGTATTATTTTTTTAAAACTCATTGGTTCCATCATTTGATCCAATATTTTTCAAGAAAATAGAAGTGCAAACATCAGCACGAAGTTAATAAATTTTGAAAATCTAACAAATCTAGAAGATTTGGAATATTTAATTTTCTCCATCGATTTCAATCTTTACTAATTCTTTTTATTTCCAGCATCACCAATGCTCTTATACTAAATATTCTTGTATTTCAACTTACAATCTTCCTATACCCCCAGTATAGTTCATCAAACTTACTACACATTGGAAGTTCAGGAACTTGCCACAATAATATGAGTTTAAGAACTTATCCTAGTCAGACCATAGGCGTCCATTCGCTGAGGGGTTCAACACATACCATATTTTTATGAGTCACGAACTTACCATATGCATTAGCTTTAAGAACCGTACCTAATCTTAATATCATCTATCCTAACCTAAAAAGCCTCTAACTATCAAATATACACATGAGAAAAGAATCACCTTTCCACCACATATACATTGATAGCGCGACCCCGACATTCCAACGATTATCAATGTGATAAACCAAGTACATGCACAAAATCTCTGCCCATACAATGGTTTGTACAACTTAGACACCATATGAGTCCTCAATTGAAATCCTCACCTAACAT
The DNA here is from genome assembly GCA_016801055.1 of Panax notoginseng. NCBI lineage: Eukaryota > Viridiplantae > Streptophyta > Magnoliopsida > Apiales > Araliaceae > Panax > Panax notoginseng. Next base: position 144,323,906 of record CM029013.1, on the reverse strand, counting down.
TACCTTACTCTTAACAACTTACCCTTAACTTGCTCAATATGAATTCCTCGTATCACATTATCTATAACTCCTCGTGAGTTTATCTCGTACTATATCATAGTACATTATCTTCATAGCATCAAGCTATAATTATTCAAACATTACAACAGATCACGTCGTGATCTTATTCTATAATCATCTCCCTTAAAAGTCTTTTCTTAACTCATGATCGTTTTATTTTACTATCCTCTTTCTTTCCTTTTTCATCATTTATGATTTCATTTATGCTTTTAATCTTATAGACTTTGTCTAATCATCATTATTCGTTATCTTGGCTATTGGAGTTAGGCAACTCCCATTTCTTACCTTTATATCCCATCAAGATTCTTCTTTGAATTTTCTTGTTTATATAAAAATTCTTCCTTTAAGAATTCTAACTTCATTTACATTGCTCAACATTTCATTCGAGTTCCACATTTTCATCATACGTATCCATTTTCTATACTTGGTACACATCTAGTCTCTAATAGTTTCAATATGGTACGCTGAGTGGTTTCCCACAAACAACCAACAAACTAGGTTCTGAGTTGCGATTGTACCATACTTAAATACCATACATCAACTATTAAAGAGTACGATTGTACCATACTTAAATACAACTTTTTATTCTTAACTTCTTTATCATTCTCTTCTTATAGTAGACATTGTCTATTTATTTTCACCTTACATCCTTATTATTGGAGTTGGGTAACCCCACTTTCATATTCCTTATAACTCTGCGAGATTCTTTTTTGAATCCTCTCACGCATGCTTTAACCCTTTCTTTATAAATTTCTTAAATTACTTCTTATTGTTCAAACTCTATCTGAGCTTATTCTTTCATTATCTTCACCTTCCTTCTCTAAGGTTATAGCCTAAGGTACTCCTACCTAAGGTTTATAACCTACAGCTTTGATACCAACTGTAACGACCCCAAAATTCATACAATTCAATTACTTTGGTCATTAATAACACATCTAACTTTTGATTTTACATCATTATTCAATGTTAAACTTAATAAAATGCCGAATAATTTAACTTTTATATCTTCTTACTTTAATTCCCTGAATCAAAGCCTTTATAATCTTCATGTCTTTGAATAATATATACTCCACGATTCACTTTATCAAAGTTAATATATATTACTTATATATCAAATCGATATCCTTTATACATCGGATAACTCAAACTTTAACTTTACAACTCAACATAAAATATACATCATAAAACATTGAGTACATCTCATGAACCTTAATCATGGTTTAAAGAAATAATAATTCTAGCTAAAATAATAATCTTCATGTATTACATCTGAGTCATGTCTTTCAAGTACCACATAGTGTTACCTTCAATCCTTAACCTGAAACAATGGTCATTTGCAAGGTTGAGCTTGACAGCCCAGCAAATCTAACAGTTTTCATGCATCATGTAGCACATAATAACATGCTTATCATATATCTCATAAACATTGGACTAACATAACATATATGCTTTAGTTCATATAACAAGTATAGAGATTGAGTTCCTTACTCAATTAACATTCATTACTCAATCAACGTAGTAATAAATTGACTTTAACGTTTCATACTTTCAACATATATATAACATATCATGATAATTGCAATAAAGATTTAAAACAGTTCATCATCACGTTCACATAGCTAATAGAAACTGAAAGACTTGCCTTGATCGTTGTTTACCAATAACAGTTTAACAGCTTACAGTTATCTGCACTTCACGTGCCCTACTCAATTATATAATCATACATATCAACTATTAGTCACATAACAATGCATAGTAGTTGTAATGTAAACTTTACTCTACATCTGATAACCCTTCTTATTATCAATACACAATGTTCAATTTGATTATGTTAACTTTTAACTTACATTTCACTGTATTACTTCTTAGGTCATACTCGAAGTTTATTTAAGTGTTTAAGTCTTGCTAGGACTACTTATTGGTTTTATATTAAACTTATTTCAAATCTTATAGTATTCATTTCATTTGATTTAAAACACTTTTTACGTTCATTAACACTTGACACGGCGTTTTGACGTTTATTCATCACACGCACGATTTGTCTCTCTTGTGTGTGCTTAGTATGCTTATACAACTTATCTAATACATCATATTAATGTTAAGCATCATTATATTTACTAACATTCATGTTCTATAACTTAGAACAACATCTTTTATCGTCAGAAGCACTACATTTGCATACGTGCATGCCCGTCGCCCTCCGATTGTCACCGAAAACACAATAGTCCTAAAGATGACCATTTTGACCCCTGTTCCCAACATCAAATTGAAAAACTTAAATAATATTAGTTATAGTTCTACTCGTCATCGTTTCGGATCATCTTGAATCGCATCAATTAGAGTTCGTATGAAAACTTTATGCTCATTTTAGTAAAACATGTCTGGTTAGTTTTGTTTTTTTCAAAATTTGGCAAATCGTCAGACTACCCCCCCCCCCGGGGTGGGAATCTAGGATAGCCCACTGGGGCGGGGGTCCCTTCTGCGATTTCGGGAATTATCATCTCGAACACTACAGAAAGCCAAATTAGGCCTACAAACTCCTTTCTAACAACCATACCAACCTACCCAATGTGTAATATGTTTACAGAAACTTAAACTAATGTTTCTAACACGTTTCAAACCATATAAACAACATAAACATCAAAATTACAACCTTTAATTTTACTATTTCTCTTATTTCCTCTTCTTTTGACATTCATAGCAAAATTCTTCACTGTGAATTCGTTTCTTAACCAAATTGATTCATTCAACTTGTGTTCTTTTCGTTTCTTATCGTATTAACATATTTTAGACTCAATTTATATTTTAGTTCACAAACAAACTACCAATTTATGTACTTTCACAAGCCATATACATAACCATATACACTGTAAACGATTTTCTTTCTTTTTGAACATAATTAGCACACTAATTCCTTGTCTAGATGCTAATTCTAACATCACAAATTTACTAATAAACACAATTAATTAGTTTGTATAACAACAATTCATCAAACATGCAATTACAGAAACTTTTGAAACTCATGAACATGAACTCTTTTTATGAACGTAAAACTCAAGATTGAGATGTTATACCTTTAATTGCTTGGAGATAATCCTTGATAGAAGATGAAGATTTCTTTTGAAATCACAAAACTCTTTCTCTCCTTTCTCAAGCTCTCTCTCACTCTCAAACGTTCTCTGTAAACCCTCCCTTCTCTCTTTGGCCAAACCTTTTACGTAATATCAAACCAACGCTCCAAAATTTAAATGTCTAAAAATCGACGCTTTAATAATTATAATATTAATTATCAGTTATAAAATATTTAATATATTATTATTATTATTATTATTTATTATTTTTAATTCAAATTCAAATTCAAAAGTCATAAGGCTTTGTTTGGTAAAACACTTTTAAAAATAAAAACTTAATGTAATAACCTAGGATTTCGAATAATCCTAATTTTACGAATAATTTTTTTTATTTAATATTAATATTGATTATCAATTTTGTAACGACTATCTGTGATATGAGTCTCGAGAAGTGGTTAATTTGTGTATTTACTGAGAAAACAAGAGTATAGTTGAGCTTAACAGATTTAGAAACCCTAACCCTAGTTATAGATAGGGGTTCGATAGAAAATATAATTAAAATAATTATATTAATGAGTACGTGTGTGTACTGTATAGAATTTTCATTAATGATTGATCGGGTAGGGTACAATATTAGTAAACTATAATAAGAGATTAGAAACACTAATCTCAGGATCAGAAACCCTAATGAACCGTTAGAAACCCTAATTTTAAATTCGAGAATCCTAAACCCTAATTAGGAAACCCTAATTCTAATTTGCAAGCCTTATGTGATTAGTAAACTTTAATGTGAGTAGTAACCTTTAATATAATTAGGAAACCCTAATTATACTTTAGAAATATTAATTTCTATTTAAAATCTTAATTATATTTTTGAAATCTTAATTTTCTATTTTAAAACCCTAATTTAGAAAATCTAAGAAGCTAAGGTTGTAAAACCTAAGGGTTTGGACAAAGTCAAGAATGCCATTAAATTTGGAATGCAAAAGTCTACAATGCCCTTTTTGGATTTTTTTTATTAGATTACTTGTAAATCTTGCCAATATAAGAGTTGGTGACCAACTAATTTGACCATTGTGACTTATTTCACAGCAACTCAGCCAATTCTTGACAGCTAGGCTAGCAAAATTCATTGTATCCAAGTATACATATAGATTAAGAAAGAGAAAGTGTACAAAAATTTGCCATTTACTCTCAAGCTCTCAACAACTCTTTCTCTCTCCTAAACCTCCGAAATCCTAAATTAAATCAATCACTAAGTAACCTCCTAGAACACCTAGATCAGATTTGGAGATCAAAGATCAAAGATTGGAAAAGAGAGGTATAAACCCTAACTCACCATTTGATCTTGTATGCTAAGAAAATATTTGTGTTTACGTGTTTATATGATGATACATCATAGATCTATAGCATCAAAATGCTTTAAAATGGAGTTTTTGAAAAACTCTCCAAGAACACAAAAGGTTGCCTGACAACGGAATGTCAGCGGCCCTAGATTCTTTTCTGTTTTTGATTTTTGTTGTTTTAAAGTTGTAATCTGTAGCTTGTCATGTGGTCTTTGATCTGGAAGTGAAATCACAACCATCCCATGACCAGATCGTGAGTTATTAACGGTCAAAACCCATTGACCGAGATTGACCGGGTGAATTATGGGTAACCTAGAAAGCCATGAACAACGTCTGACAATATCTTCTAAGGCCCGTATCTATCAGGTTATAAGATTTTTGATTTTGTTGTTATATGCATGTTGTAGCCTATAATATGGATTCTATATCCATGTATTTAGACCCTTCGAAACATCAACAGATCGAACGCAGCAGGTGGTCAAAGTAGGCCATTAAGCCATGACTTAGAATTTCTGAAATTTCCAGAAACTGTTAGCATGAATTTTCTGACAATGTTTGAACAGATTAAATCTAGTGATTATGATGTATTTGAACTGAGTTAGTGTTATGTTATTGTTCCTTGTCATGTGTACTACCTGTTTGGACCACGAACACACCAATACAATGACCAGAACCTTGATCAAATCGTGCTAGAAAGTGTCTAGTCGACACTGTATGGGTTTCTGGGATACCCAGAAACCCGGATTTGGCCTGACAGAAAGTTTGAGAGCCCAGATGTCTTTGTTGTGATGTTGTATGACCAAGTTGATGAGTGGAACTTGTAGTACTACATACCTACTACAAGATCAATGCTTGAGATAGCCCAAAAACACAATGGATTGAGAAATAAAGGTGGTCAAACGTGACCCCTTGCTATCTAACTGTCAGTGTTCTTTAGCACCAAGAACACCTACAGCTACAGAAAGTGTCGCTATAGCCATTGGCGACGGTTTTGAATATTTTTAATTTCTGAATTTTTGAAAATTAATTAAAAATTGAAAATAAATTCTAAAAATTACAAAAATAGTTCTAAAAATTATTTTAAATTCTGAAAAATAACTTTTAATTATTTGAGATATTTTTCATTAATATTTATAATTATTTGAATAATAATGATATTTAATTTATTTAATTAGTGTATTAAATAAATTAGAGAAAAATGATTTTAATATTATAAAAATTATTTTAAATAAGAATAAAGTGTTTAAAAATATTTTGAGTTATAAAATATAACTTTTAATATTTTTTGAGTAATTTTCATTAATAAATTAATATTGATGGTATTAATTTATTTAATTAGTGTATTAAATAAATTAGAGAAAAATGATTTTAATATTATAAAAATTATTTCAAATAAGAATAAAGTGTTTTGAATTATAAAAAGTAATTTTTAATATTTTTAGAGAATTCTCATTAATAAATTAATATTAACGATAATAGATTTATTTAATTAGTATATTAAATAAATAAATTAAAAATGGCTTTATTGATTTAAAAATGAGAAAAATGATTTAAAAATATTTTAAGTTATAATTAATGACTTTTAATATTTTGATAATAATTTTATTATTATTTAAATATTAGCGGTGATGGTTTAAAAATAATTTTAATTATTTTAAAAATCATTTAAGTAGAATATTGATGATTTAAAAATATTTTAAGTTATTATAAATAACTTTAATATTTTGACAAGTAAGTCATTAATATTTTAATATTATTAAATATTAATGATGATGGAATTAATTAGTATTTAAATTATTTAAAAATGATTCTAGTGTTTGAAAAATTATTATAAATTATAATAATTGTTTATAAATTATTAAAAGCTTTCGAAAAATATTATAAATGATATATGACTTATCTAATTTAATATTGAAGCTTTGAGACCAAGTTTAATTGACAATAAATGTGTAAATTATCGAATAGGGTGACCAAGACACTGAGATGAGACCAAAGTCCAACCAGACTGAACTAGTTATACTTGTTAAGTGTTTATATAGGTTATAAAACATTGATGTGGCTATGTGGTAATGTGCCTAGGAGAAAGATTAACTGTAAATTACAGTGATACGTGTTATAAATTATTGTGCTAATTGTGAGACTGATATTGTTGATTATAGGACTTACGAACGCAATGAAGTATATTGTGTAGCAGTAATCAACGTCGAAGTCAAGTTTCCTTAACTCAACCCTAAGTTATATACTTTCAAATATTATGGTGGTTAATTATTGTTGATTAGACCACGCCTAGTGCATGTTTATTAATTCAAATTGAATTAGTTATTCTGAGCATATACTTGGAGAATATCTGTTGTTGAATACTTACATCCGTAGAAGTTGTTATTGATAGTACAAATAATTCATGTCTATTATCGAATTGTGTAGAGAAATGTCTTAGCTAATTATTCTAGCTAGACGAATATTTGTTAGAACTTGATAGGTTCGAGAAGATAATTCAATTATTATTGACAGATCGATGCCATTTATTTTGGCTAGATCAGAAGTGATTAGATATTGAAATCATAGTATTTCGTTGTTAAATCAAACTCTGATTATAAGACTGAGAAGAACAACCTTTTATACAAAGGGAACATTTCTGGTCGTATATTCGGCCTTTGCGCGCGTGTAAGTATTATGCATAATACAGGGTACAAGGAGTTGGCCCCTCTAAGTACTTGTAGAGGGGTATAATTTAATCTTTATGGTTATCTGATACACCTGGGTATATCAAAGTCAAATCTTTGATAGTTACTTGAGAAGAGAAGTTCAAGATCCAATGGATCGCTCTACATAAATCTGGAAAAACATTCCACTTTGTTATTGTGTAGAAGTGATTCTTGATTATTCAATAGAATATCGTAGAAACTTTAAAAGCATTATACTCTTTCATTATCAGATTATTGTGTTACATTATATGCGAGAAGACTTGTTAGTTATTAATGATTTCTTCAGCTATTTCAAAGTTCCCCGAACTTTGGTGTTATTCTATCAAATTAGATAGTCTATTATTATTGATCCTTATACATTCATTGTATGTATTAACTTGCGGGGAAAAAATTGTTGCTCACCCTTGCTAAATAAAATATTTCAGCTAGGAACGAAGAGGCCAGTGGGTCTAAGAAGGACAAAGGCAAAGGCAAAATACTGGAGTAGTTTTAATGAACATTATTAATATGTTGTATTTGTAAACCTTTTTTGTATATCTAAAGGGCATGTTTATAATATGAAGGTTAGATAACCTGGGACGAATGTATTAACTATATCAGTTAATGTGGTGTAAATTTCTATTCATAATTAAATGGATAGTTAAATGTTATTTATATTGTGGATCGTGAGCACCAAACTCGGGAGTCAGGTAACCTGAATTTAGGGGCGTCACAGGTTGGTATCAACGCTGTAGGTTATAAACCTTAAGTGGGGTGGGGAAACCCTAGGAATATAACCATAAGCGAAATCTAGAATACTCATTTAGAGTACTAAGTGAGGGATTGTCGAAGTGCATCAATAGTGAGATATGTTGACACAGAGTGTGAGAAGTTTGTACTAATGAAGTACTAATCAAGTTATTTAAACTGATTATGGGATGTTTGGAGAAGATAAAATGAGAACGGAGATGCTAGCGGCTGTTGCACCAGTGCCAGTAGCCGAGGTGCTAGCGCAAAGCGAATCAGTTGAAGAAGTGGGAAGGGATGAACCCATAATGAATCTGGGGAGTGATCATGACGATTATCCCGAGATGTATCTGAGTGGTGATGAGGAGGCGGAGTCCGAAGAAGCTAAGGTGGAGAAAAAGAATAAGACCAAAGTTAGAGAACAAGATCAAGTATCTGCAGAAGTACAAGAACTCCGGAGTAAAGTGTTTCTCTTAGAGGAGTTGTGGAAGACAGAGCGAATGTTATGCCAGATTATAGAAGAACGAAACGAGTTGAAGGCACAGGTGGAAAGGATGAAGACTGAAGGTGGTGGATCGTCTGAAGGAATAATTAAGCGGAAGGGCAAGAAAAAGAGAAAGAGGGGACAATGATAATTCTGAAAATTCAAACCCGAAGAAGAAGTAAGTCTGTAGCAAGTGTGGAAAGACTCACGCGGGAGAATGCATGATGTGGAAGAACGTGTGCTTCAACTATAAGCAAGAAGGACATATTTCCCTATATTGTCCTAAGCTGAATTTGAGGAAGTATTTTTCATGTGGGAGAATGGGTCACGGATTCAACAAGTATCCCAGCAAGAAGAAGACTGGTGATGGGAGTGGACGGTAGACAGCTTAGATATAAGCGGTAGTAGGTTATAATATTAATAGTTGTAATATCGAGAACGATGTGTAAGCATATGTAAATATAAATATGTTTGTATGAATGAAATCTTTATTTTTTTTTATATGAATATAAGATTAAGATTAATTTGTGTGTTCTTAAAAGTCATACTTATGGTAAGTTCATGACTCATAATTATTTAAAATGTTTTGAACCCCTCAGCGAATGGATGCCAAAGGTCTGACTAGGATAAGTTCATACACTCATATAATTATGGCAAGTTCCTGAACTCATAAGTGTGGTAAGTTTGATGAACTGAGAATAACTATGTGTGAATGGAAAATGATAACTTTTTGTGTAAAGTTGGAGAATTCTAACTTTTTGTGTAAAGTTGTGTAGTTAATCCTGATATTATTTAAAAAGGGATAGTAATATGTGTTAAGTACTAAATGTACTGTGTGCTATTTGAATAAATATGCGATTATATGAGAATTATGTGTTGAATTCTTATCGTGTTAAGAATTTGTGTAGAGAAAGAGAATTAATGTAAGATTTTTATTTAAATCAGATCATGCCGCCTGGACGACAGAATTGAAATCAAAGAGAAGAACAGTCAGTGAATAATGAAGAAGGTCAAGCTGACCCGATGCAAAATTTTGCAAATATGATAGCCGAAGCTATTGGAAATAGAGCTCCAGCAGCAAGAGGAAGAGCGAGAGAACAGTCAGCAGATAGATTGGAAAATTTCAAAGACTTTAAAGCGGTAGGACCGCCAGAATTCAAGGGAACCATGAATTCAATTGAAGCCCAAACTTGGGTGAAAGAAATGGAGAAAGCATTCATTATTGCGAGGGTGGAGGAAGAGCAAAAGACAGTGTTTGCAATATATTTGATGAAGTGAGAAACCAATTACTGGTGGGAGACTAATCAGGCGAGAGCTGGTACAGTTGTGGTGACTTGGACAAGATTCAAGGAGTTGTTCTTTAAGAACTACTTTTCGCCGAGTATGCAATCCAGGATGGAAGTCAAATTTTTAGAACTGAAGCATGAGAATATGTCAGTTTCGGAATATGCTACGAAATTTAACAAGTTGGCGAGATTTGCACCTCATCAGGTGGACACAGAGGTGAGAAAAGTGAGAAGATTCGAGAATGGATTGAAGCCCGATATATTCAACAAGGTAGCAGTATTGCAGATAAATACATTTGCGGCTTTAATGGAAAAAGCGTTAATTGAGGAAGGAGGGAGCGAAGATGCATCTCGATTTCATCAAGAGAAGAAGTAGAAGAAGACAAATGATGGAGGAAGCAGTGGTGGTTGTAATCTGAATAAGTGAAAGTGAAGTGAGAATACCCAGTCGGGTAACAAGATAGAAGAGAATAGGAAAGGGAGGGAGCCATGTATGACTTGTGGGAAGAACATTCTGGAGTTTGTTTGAAAAAGAATGGAGTTTGCTATAATTGCTAGCAAGAGGGACACATGTCACCCAATTGTGCCAATCTGAAGAAGATACAAGGTTGCTTTGCGTGCGGATCGACTGATCATATGGTTCGAAACTGTCCGAAGAGAAATGCGGAGAAGGAAAGTGGCAACAAGGGACCCGGTAGTGGAACCTTGGCAATTCAAGGACCTACACAGCCAAGAAGACCATCGGCCCGTGCATTCAACATGACGTGAGTATTATGAATTAGATAATTCTGTGAATTGTTTTCTTTTATAGATTCAAGTCACAGGTTAGATTATGAAACACAAATGAATATTGTGTTGATAAAAATGAATTGATGATACAACTTTAAAAGATTGTAGAGAATAAGAAAGCGATGATTCCGAGGACAGAATCCTTATAAGGAGGGGAGAATGTGATAATCCGAGATTTCGAATAAGCCTAATTTTAAAAATATTTTTTTTATTTAATATTAATATTGATTATCAATTTTGTGACGAGTGTCTGTGATACGAGTCTCGAGAAGTGGTCAATTTGTGTATTGACTAAGAAAACAAGAGTAGAGTTGAGCTTAACAGATTTAGAAACCCTAACCCTAGTTACAGATAGGGGTTCGACAGAAAATATAATTAAAATAATTATATTGATGAGTACGTGTGTACAATGCATAGAATTTTGACCAATGATTGATCGGTTAGGTTACAATATTAGTAAACACTAATAAGGGATTAAAAATCCTAATCTCAAGATTAGAAACCCTAACAAGTCGTTAGAAACCCTAATCAAAAGTCGGGAAATCCTAATTTTAAATTTGAGAATCCTAAACCCTAATTAGGAAACCCTAATCCTAATTAGCAAGCCTTATGTGATTAGTAAACTTTAATTTGAGTAGTAACATTTAATATAATTAGGAACCCCTAATTATACTTTAGAAATATTAATTTCTATTTAAAACCCTAATTATATTTTTGAAATCTTAATTTTCTATTTAAAACCCTAATTTAGAAAATCCTAGAAGCTAAGGTTATAAAACCTAAGGGTTTGGACAAAGTCAAGAATGCCATTAAATTTGGAATGCAAAAGTCTACAATGCCCTTTTTGGATTTTTTATTAGATTACTTGTAAATCTTGCCAATATAAGAGTTGGTGACCAACTAATTTGACCATTGTGACTTATTTCACAGCAACTCAGCCAATTCTTGACAGCTAGGCTAGCAAAATTCATTGTATCCAAGTATACATATAGATTAAGAAAGAGAAAGTGTACAAAAATTAGCCATTTGCTCTCAAGCTCTCAACAACTCTTTCTCTCTCCTAAACCTCCGAAATCCTAAAGTAAATCAGTCACTAAGTAACCTCCTGAACACCTAGATAAGATTTGGAGATCAAAGATCAAAGATTGGACAAGAGAGGTATAAACCCTAACTCACCATTTGATCTTGTATGCTAAGAAAATATTTGTGTTTACGTGTTTATATGATGATACATCATAGATCTATTGCCTTAAAATGCTTTAAAATGGAGTTTTTGAAAAATTGTCCAAGAACACAAAAGGTGACCTGACAACCGAATGTCAGTGGCCCTAGATTCTTTTCTGTTTTTTATTTTTGTTGTTTTAAAGTTGTAATCTGTAGCTTGTCATGTGGTCTTTGATTTGGAAGTGGAATCACAGCCATCCCATGTCCAGATCGTGAGTTATTAACGGTCAAAACCCGTTGACCGAGATTGACCGGGTGAATTCTGGGTAACCTAGAAAGCCATGAACAACGTCTGACAATATCTTCTAAGGCCCGTATCTATCAAGTTATAAGATTTCTGATTTTGTTGTTATATACATGTTGTAGCCTATAATATGGACTCTATATCTATGTCTTTAGACCCTTCGAAACATCAACAGATCGAACGCAGCAGGTGGTCAAAGTAGGCCATTCGGCTATGACTTTGAATTTCTGGAATTTCCAGAAAATGTTAGCATGAATTTTCTAACAATGTTTGAACATATTAAATCTAGTGATATGATGTATTCGAACTGAGTTAGTGTTATGTTATTGTTCCTTGTCATGTGTACTACCTGTCTGGACCACGAACACACCAATACAATGACCAAAACCTTGATCAACTCGTGCTAGAAAGTGTCTAGTCGACACTGTCTGGGTTTCTGGGATACCCAGAAAACCCAGATTTGGTCTGACAGAAAGCTTGAGAGCCCAGATCTCTTTGTTGTGATGTTGTATGACCAAGTTGATGAGTGGAACTTGTAGTACTACATACCTACTACAAGATCAATGCTTGAGATAGCCTAGAAACACAATGGATTGAGAATTAAAGGTGGTCAAACGTGACCCCTTGCTATCTGACTGTCAGTATTCTTGAGCACCAAGAATACCTACAGCGACAGAAAGTGTCGCTATAGCCATTAGCGATGGTTTTGAATATTTTTAATTATTGAATTTTCAGAAATTAATTAAAAATAGAAAATAAATTCTAAAAATTACAAAAATGGTTTTAAAATTATTTTAAATTCTGAAAAAATAACTTTAAATTATTTGGGATATTTTTCATTAATATTTATAATTATTTGAATATTAATGATATTTAATTTATTTAATTAGTGTATTAAATAAATTAGAGAAAAATGATTTTAATATTATAAAAATCGTTTTAAATAAGAATAAAGTGTTTAAAAATATTTTAAGTTATAAAATATAACTTTTAATATTTTTGAGTAATTTTCATTAATAAATTAATATTGATGGTATTACTTTATTTAATTAGTGTATTAAATAAATTAGAGAAAAATGATTTTAATATTATAAAAATTATTTTAAATAAGACTAAAGTGTTTTGAATTATAAAAAGTAATTTTCAATATTTTTGGAGAATTCTCATTAATAAATTAATATTAACGATAATAGATTTATTTAATTAGTATATTAAATAAATGAATTAAAATGGTTTTATTGATTTAAAAATGAGAAAAATGATTTAAAAATATTTTAAGTTATAATTAATGACTTTTAATATTTTGATAATAATTTTATTAATATTTAAATATTAATGGTGATGGTTTAAAAATAAATTTAATTATTTTAAAAATCATTTAAGTAGAATATTGATGATTTAAAAATATTTTAAGTTATTATAAATAACTTTAATATTTTGACAAGTAAGTCATTAATATTTTAATATTATTAAATATTAATGATGATGGAATTAATTTGTATTTAAATCATTTAAAAATGATTCCATTGTTTAAAAAATTATTATAATTTATAATAATTGTTTATAAATTATTAAAAGCTTCCAAAAAATATTATAAATGATATATGACTTATCTAATGTAATATTGAAGCTTTGAAACCGAGTTTAATTGATAATAAATGTATAAATTGTCAGATTGGGTGACCAAGACTCCGAGATGAGACCAAAGTCTAACTAGAACGAACTAGTTATACTTATTAAGTGTTTATATATGTTATAAAACACTGATGTGGCTATGTGGTAATGTGCCTAGGAGAAAGACTGACTGTAAATTATAGTGATACATGTTATAAATTATTGTGCTAATTGTGAGACCGATATTGTTGATTATAGGACTTACGAACACAATTAAGTATATTGTGTAGCACTAATCAACGCAAAAGGCAAGTTTCCTTAACTCAACCTTGAGTTATATACTTTCAAATATTATGGTGGTTAATTATTGTAGATTAGACCACGTTTGAGAATTATTATTGATTATTCGCAGTTAGTGCATGTTTATTAATTCAAATTGAATTAGTGATTCTGAGAATATACTTGGAGAATATCTGTTGTTGAATACGTAGAAGCTGGTATGGATAGTACAGATAATTCATGTCTATTATCGAATTGTGTAGAGAAATATCTTAGCTAATTATTCTGGCTAAATGAACATTTGTTAGGACTTGATAGTTTCGAGAAGATAATTCAATTATTACTGACAGATCGATGCCAATTATTTCGGCTAGATCGAGAAGTGATTTTATATTGAAATCATAGTATTTCTTTGTTAAATCAAATTCTGATTATAAGACTGAGGAGAACAACCTTTTATACAAAGGAAACATTTCTGGTCGTATATTCGGCCTTTGCATGCGTGTAAGTATTATGCATAATAAAGGGTACGAAGAGTTGACCACTCTAAGTACTTGCAGAGGGGTATGATTTAACCTTTATAGTTATCTGATACACATGGGTATATCATAGTCAAATCTTTGATAGTTACTCGAGAAAAGAAGTTCAAGATCCAATGGATCGCTCAGCATAAATGTGACGCCCCCAAAATAGGTATACATCACCCATTCTAAGTCGCCAAATACATGGTACATAAATCAAATACGTACTTCTTTTATACAATACGACAACAGCGTAGCTTAGAATTTTTACACGAATATTGTCTCATAGACAGTATTCAAACTCTAATGAAGTCCTCATTACATTTATTATCACACTAATCCATAAAATAGTGACGACTACTATAGCCACCATCTCGGACCATCACTCTATTTCCCGACTAGTCCCGGCTCCGTTATCATTTCCTGAGGAGAACAATGAAAGCGAAAGGATGAGCTCAACTAGCCCAGTAAGAAATATTATGACTAAGATCATGCAGAAAAAAATTATCGTTAGCCTTTAACAGTGTTAATCAAATAAACAACAAGTTTAACTGCAGCGGAATAATCAATCCATTAGAAGAGTCAAGTAGAGCATGATATCTACTATCTTCTATGATGTAAAAAGATTTTTTATCAACTTTATCGCTGAGACTCAGCTTAATAAATAAACCACCTCATCGAATCATCCCTGCACTACGGGCCAAGGATATTCATGTAATCATCAACGGTCATGATTATACCGAATAATCCCTGATTATAATCATACCAGCAACTGTCCATCAATGCACTACAAGCCAATGAGAACTTTTATCACATCATTCGTAACATTACGGGTCATGATTATACCGAATGATCCATGTTCATAATCATACCAATCAACAGTCCATCTATGTACGTAAGACAAAGATGACGTTCATCACAATATAAGCATGAGGATGATGATAATGATATAAGAATTTAATTAAAAGAAGCAAATGATAAATTTGTAAAGATTTATAATTTAATTTATCCAGAATTCAATAATGTTCAAATTGCCAACATGATACTGCTTTGTGGAGTAAAATTCAAGAATGATATTGTATCAAAAATGATTTGGACGAAAAAGAAATTAATTTTTGTCATAAATAGTACTATGAGTGAATAGTACCTAGGTGAATAGTATCCCGTAAATAGTACTTTGAGAATAGTACCCCGTGAATAGTACTTTATGAATAGTACCCATAAATAGTACTTTGTGAATAGTATCATATAAATGAATAGTACTCATGGACAATACACCGGCATGAAAAGCTTAAAATTTAACAAGAATGTGCAGAAAATATCATTGTGAAACGATACTAGATGAAGCACAAATTTCAAGGATATTCTACTAATTTCACGGAGTAAGAAGCAATACTTTATCAAAATGAGGGTATAATCAGGAATACGAGACGAAATAATATTACTCACATACTACAGAGTATGGAAGAAAATATTATTCCTTATGAATACTGAACAAAAATAATATCTCTTACCTCAGAAGAAAACAGGATACTGGAATAGTGAGGTAGCAGACTTCTCTTCTTCTTTCTCTCTATAGCTTCTCTCTCTATAATTGCACTTGTGAGTCTTAGTGAATTCGTGAGAATGAAAAAAGAATGAGCTTCTATTTATAGGAAAATATAGTTTCGATAATTGCACGTTTTGGGGCTCAAAATATTACAGTATAATACCTTCATCTTTTCCTTCATTTTTAATTTAGTCCTGCAAGTATTATCAAACTTGCACCACCTCCCCTAATAGTACATCATGTGAATCAATAGTTATATACATGTGAAAAAAATAGTTACAGTATAGTACCTTTATCTATACCTTTATTTTTAATTTAGTCATGCAAATATTATCAATCTTGCACCACATCCCCTAATAGTACATGCATGTGAATCAATAGTACACACATGTGAACAAATAGTTATAAGCATGTGAATTAATAGCAATTTATTGCTCATTTATCCGCCTAATTACACGATTGGTCATATAACATCCAGACATAAATTATTATCGAAATAGATATCGATTTTCATTAACACTAATAATCCCAATACAATAAAAATATTAATTTCATCTTTAATCAATACGAACTTATTCATCATTAAAATTATAACTCATAATATTTAACAATCAGATCATTTCCAGGAAAGAATGGGCTTTCCAATAAGGATTTCTCCCTATTGGCGCGCAATTAGGTGACCAAACCTCTCATCGACAGAACTTTCTAGACATTGTCAATATTGGAAATAATAATATGAATAACTTTGTCGTCTCAATTATTGATTTAATAATATAAAATATTGATACTGTGACAATCAATAATATGAGAGATATTATGCAGCAATTACTGTAGCAATAATTGAGTATAACTGAGTGACTTCTTACGTAAGAATCAATAATCAATACCGGGTGCTACTATGCAACCACGCGTATTACTGTACTTTTACCACTGGGTAGTTCAACAGTTTAACTGTGAAACTTTCATCGTTATTTTTATAAAAAGATAATTATGTCATTTTCTAACTACGACAATACTTCCGTTGTGGGGTCCACCAATGATTGTGTCGTCGTACGAATATTCCCTGTTAGAACGAATATTCTCCTACCAATCGAATATTTTATAACAACTTGCTTACTTTGCAAAATTTATAAATATTACCCACAATTATAATAATATAACAAAGCTACACCATAATATTAAAAGATATATTTCGAGAAAAATTTAATCTTTATTCATAAAAGTTGGGGTCTTACAACCTCCCCTTCTTATGAAATTTCGTCCTCAAAATTAGGGTACGTACCGGTATGTCGAAGAGGTGAGGATACCTTGGTTTCATTTCAGATTCTAACTCCTAGGTCATTTCCTCCACATCGTGGTTTCTCTATAAAACTTTGACTTGAGGTATGACTTTGAAGCGTAGAATATGATCCTTCTTATCCAAGATTTTAACAGGTACATCTTCATATATTAAATCTTCCGCTATCTCGTCTGGTTTTAATTCAATAATTTGGTTCGGGTCTTTCAAATATTTACGTAACATAGATATGTGAAAAACGTTATGAACACGAGACATACTTGGCGGTAAGGCGAGTTTATAGGCCATAGTTCCTACTCGATTGAGGATTACAAATGAGCCAATGAAGCGAGGATTGAGCTTTTTTCTCTTTCTAAATCTCATAACTCCTTTCCATGGAGCAACACGTAACAACACATGATCTCCAATATTGAATTCCACGTCCTTTCGATGAAGATCAGCATAACTCTTTTGTCGATCTTGTGAGATTTTTATACGTTGTCGGATTGTTTGAATCTTTTCCATAGTCATACGTACAAACTCTGGTGCCAACAACGTTGCTTCACCCACCTCATCCCGGCATGCTGGAGAATGACACTTTCTTCCATACAACACCTCAAATGGAGCCATGCCAATACTTGCTTGATAACTGTTGTTGTAGGAAAACTCTACCAATGGTAAGAACTTGTCCCAACTTCCTTTGAAGTCAAGGACACAGAGTCTTAATAAATTTTCAAGAGTTTGAATAGTCCTCTCCGACTGTCCGTCCGTTTGAGGATGATATGCCGAACTAAATCGTAAATCCGTACCCATAGCTTTTTGCAAACTAACCCAAAATCTTAAAGTGAATCTTGGGACTCGATCAGAAACTATGGATACTGGCATACCATGCAATCTTACAATCTCGTTTATGTACATACGAGCAAGATGTTCAAGTGTATAAGTTTCTTGTATCTGTAAGAAATGAGCAGACTTGGTCAATCTATCAACAATGACCCAAATCACATCTATGCCTTGAGAAACCTTGGGAAGACCATAACGAAATCCATGGTAATGTGCTCCCACTTCCATTTTAGAATTTCAAGTGGTTGCAATGGACCTTTTGGCACTTGATGCTCCGCCTTGACTCGTTGATAAGTTAGACACCTTGAGATAAATTTCGCTATCTCTCTCTTCATATTGCTCCACCAAAATGTATGTCGAAGATCACGATACATTTTGGTACTCCCAAGATGGATTGCAAACGGTGTGTTGTGCGCCTCCATCATAATTTTATACTTCAAGTCAGAATTATTAGGAACACAAAGTCTGGAGTTGACTCGAAGTATTCCTTCTTCATCGATTCTTGCTTCCGGAATAACACCTTCTTGCACTTTCTTGCTCATACGCATCAGCTCAAGGTCTGTAGCTTGAGCAGCTTTAACTTTATCGATTAAAGTTGGTTCTACTCGTATATTCGCCATCATCACATGGGTCCCTGGAGTCTTTAACTCTATCTCCATCTTTTGTAAGTCATACAAAATGGGCCTTTGCATTGACAATATCGCACTCGTACTCGCATATAATCTTCTACTCAATGCGTCATCTACTACGTTCGCTTTTTTAGGATGGTATTGAATCGTATGATCGTAATCTTTTAATAATTCAAGCCAATGTCGTTGCCGCATGTTGAGTTCCTTTTGAGTGAAGAAATATTTGAGGTTTTTATGATCCATATAAATCTCCACCTTCTCTCCATACAGGTAATGCCTCTAAATCTTAAGCACAAAAACGACAGCTGCCAACTCTAGATCATGAGTAGGATAATTCCTTTCATATTCTTTGAGTTGTCGTGAGGCATAGGCTATGGCTTTCCCATGTTGTATAAGAACACATCCTAACCCTTTGCCCAAAGCATCATTGTAGATGACAAATCCCTCCGAGCCAAATGGTATTGTCAGAATAGGTGCTGAAATGAGTCTCCTCTTGAGTTCTTGAAAACTCTTCTCACATTCCTCGCTCTAACAGAATTTTGTATCTTTTCGAGCCAACTGAGTTAATGGTGTAGAGATTCGAGAAAACCCTTCTACGAATCTCTGATAATAACCAGCTAAGCCGAGAAAGCTACTTACTTCGGCCACTGACTTAGGTTGCTCCCAGCTTTGAATTGCTTCAATCTTTATCGGGTCAATCGATATTCTATGATTTGATATCATGTGCCTAAGGAATGCTACTTCCTCAAGCCAGAACTCGTATTTCTTCAACTGGGCATATAGCTTGTTTTCACGAAGCTTTTGGAGTATTAGCCTCAAGTGTTGCTCATGATCTTCACGGCTTTTGGAGTATGTGAGGATGTCATCAATAAAGACAACCACGAAATGTTCCAAATATTCCTTGAATACTCAGTTCATTATATCCATGAAGGTAGCAGGAGCATTAGTCAATCTAAAAGACATGACTAGGAATTCATAATGCCCGTACCGAGTTCTGAAAGCAGTCTTTGGAATGTCATCAGTTTTAATCTTTAACTGCTAATATCCGGAACGAAGATCGATCTTTGAAAAAAATTTAGCTCCTTGCAACTGGTCAAATAGGCCATCAATGCAAGGCAACGGGTATCTATTTTTGATGGTGACATGATTCAACTCCCGATAATCAATATAAAGTCGCATACTCCCATCTTTCTTCTTCACGAATAGAACAGGAGCACCACAAGGAGACGTACTAGGATGAATGAAACCGATGTCTACTAATTCCTGTAGGGGTCTTTAACTCCTGAAGTTCAATAGGAGCCATTCGATATGGGACTTTAGAAATGAGTTTTGTACCAGATTCAAGGTAGATAAAAAATTTAATTTCATGCTCTGGGGGTAGGCCAAGAAGTTCTTCAGGGAATACATCAGGAAATTTATTAACAATAGAAATATCATTCAAATCTGACGTATTTTTATTTAAATTCGTGACATGGGCTAAGAAAGCTTGACATCCATTTTTTAATAAACGAATAGCTTTATGGCTTGATATGACAGTAATTGACTTTAGTGGTTTGGTTGCTTAAATTCGCATAATTGGTTGGTTAGGAATATAAAAGCTAGCAACCTTACGAAAATAATCGATTTTAGCATGATGAGTAGTTAACCAATCAATCCCTAAAATCACATCAAATACAAGTATTTTCAAAGAGATATGATTGACAGGTAACGTGCGGTTACCGATTTGAATCAAACAAGACTTATAAACAGTGGATGTAAAGAAAGTTTCTCCCAACGGAGTTTCTCCCAACAGAGTTTCAACAGAAAAATCAAAGTCTAATTTCTCCGGAGTCAAATTTAAACTTTGAGCGCAAGTAGGAGAAATAAAAGAATGGATAGAACCGGTATCAAATAAGGTATACACTTCACTAGAGTTTATGATTAGCTTACCCGTGATCACCTCGTTCGGATTCCTTGCTTTTTGGGAGGTTACGACAAACGCTCTCTCTTGAACTATCGGCTTTGATTTATCTGGGACGACCTTTGATGCCTCCATCCCAGCTGGACTTGACTTCGGAGCACGACAAAATCGGGCTAGGTAACTTTCTCTTCAATAATTGTAACATGCCTTGGACTGCTGCACACAGTTTGGGCTGATGTGTCCCTCCCCTCTGCATTTGTAACATACGACCGACGGTCGTTCTCCTTCCTTAACAACAGGTGCTGGTGCTGACGTCTTTCCATTATTACTAAATCTCATCTTCTTGAAATTTCCACTCCTATTGTCTTGGCCAAGATTACCACTGAAGTTGTTACCATTTCTGGCATGTTGATTACCTCCACGTTTGTTGTCATCGCTTCGATGACTGCTACCACTGGTATTATCATTTTGCCGATTGCTCTCTCTTGGTTGTGTTGACTCGTTATCGCGCTCCAATAACTGAGCCCTATTTACAACATCTGAATACAAACACAGTTTGTGAGAAATTAGGTATTGACGTATCTCAGGTTTCAAACCTCTAAGAAACATCCGCGTCATTCTCTCCTCATTATATCTCAAGTGGGATGCAAACCGGGACAACTTGACAAACTTAGCTTCGTACTGCGACACGGTCATATTGTTTTGCTCCAGCTTGATGAACTCTACCTCCTTCATGTGATGAATACTTTTGGGAAAGTACTTGTCGTTGAACAGTTCTTGGAACTTTTCCCAAGACATCTTCAGTGCGGCAAGTTGAGTATACTTTACAGATTCTCACCAGTAATATGTCTCTCCTCGCAACATGAAGGTGGAAAATGGAACATCAAATATATTGGCGATCTATTTTATCCACGTCTCTTCCTTGAGTAGTTTTGGCTATCCAAAAAACTCCGGTGGTCCCAGTCCTTGAACTGCTTAGCGGTGACCGTCCGAGAGTTGCCAGTGTTTCCACTTGAATTTGTAACAGGAGCCGCTCTCGCCTGATGTTGCAAGAATTGCATATAGCCTCTGAACATCCCATCGTTCATCATTTGATCGGTGTTATTATTTACCTGAGGATTATTGTCTTTCTGTTGCACATTATCCTGAGTATTGATCGTTGGTGACTCAACGGTCTCATGTGCTTCATTGTTGATCTCAAAATTTTCAGATGTCATTTTTAAACATTATCACAAAATAGGAGTTAATTGACATGTCACATATTATCCCTATACTCTAACCGACCAACTAAATACCAGATAAACTTAGGTAGGTCATACTAGCGAAGGAATTCCTCGTCTCTCCTCTCCTAGTTCTTGTCTCACAACTCAGTCAGGGATCATATCGCTAAGCTATGATACCAACTGTGACGCCCCCAAAATAGGTAAACATCACCCATTCTGAGTTGCCAAATACATGGTACATAAATCAAATACAAACTTCTTTTATACAATACGACAACAGCGTAGCTTAGAGATTTTACATGAATAGTCTCAGAGACAGTATTCAAACTCAAATGAAGTCCTTATTACATTTATTATCACATTAACCCATTAAATAGTGAGGACTACTATAACCACCATCTCGGACCGTCACTCTATTCCCTGACTAGTCCCGGCTACGTTCTCATTTCCTGAAGAGAACAATGAAAGCAAAAGGATAAGCTCAACTAGCCCAGTAAGAAATATTATGACTAAGATAATGCAGAAAAAAATTATCGTTAGCCTTCAACAGTGTTAAACTAATAAACAACAAGTTTAACTGCAGCGGAACAAGCAATCCATTAGAAGAGTCAGGTAGAGCATGATATCTACTATCTTCTATTATTTAAAAAGGTTTTTCATTAACTTTATCGCTGAGACTTAGCTTAATAAATAAACCACCTCATCGAATCATCCCTGCACTATGGGCCAAGGATATTCATGTAATCATTAATGGTCATGATTATACCAAATAATCTCTGGTCATAATCATACCAACAATTGTCCATTAATGCACTACAGGCCAATAATGACTTTTACCACATCATTTGTAACATTACGGGTCATGATTATACCAAATGATCTCTGGTTATAATCATATCAATCAACAGTCCATCTATGCACGTAAGTCAAAGATGGCGTTCATCACAGTATAAGCATGAGGATGATGATAATGATATAAGAATTTAATTAAAAGAAGCTAAGGATAAATTTTTAAATATTTATAATTTAATTTATCCAGAATTCAGTAATATTCAAATTGCCAACATGATACTGCTTTGTGGAGTAAAATTCAAGAATGATATTGTATAAATTGTTATCATGAATAGTACTCTGGGTGAATAGTACCTCGTAAATAGTACTTCAGGAATATTATCCCGTGAATAGTATTTTATGAATAGTACTCATGAATAGTACTTTATGAATAGTACCTGTGAATAGTACCGTATAAATAAATAGTACTCATGGACAGTACTCCAACATAAAAAGCTTAAAATTTAACAAGAATGTGTAAAAAAATATCCTTGTGAAATGATACAACATGAAGCGCAAATTTCAAGGATATTCTACTAATTTCACGTAGTATAGAAGCAATACTTTATCAAAATGAGGGTATAATCAGGAATACGATACTAAATAATATTACTCATATACTACAGAGTATGGAAAAAATATTATTACTTAGAAATACTGAACAAAAATAATAGCCCTTACCTCAGAAGAAGACAGGATACTGGAATAGTGAGGTAGCAGAGTTCTCTTCTTCTTTCTCTCTATAGCTTCTCTCTCTATAATTTCTCTTGTGAGTCTTAGTGAATTGGTGAGAATGAAAGAAGAATGAGCTTCTATTTATAGGAAAATATAGTTTCTATAATTGCACGTTTTGGGGCTCAAAATATTACAGTATAATACCTTCATCTTTTCTTTTATTTTTAATTTAGTCCTGCAAGTATTATCAAACTTACACCACCTCCCCTAATAGTACATCATGTGAATCAATAATACATTCATGTGAATCAATAGTTCTATACATGTGGAAAAAATAGTTACAGTCTAGTACCTTCATCTATACCTCTATTTTTAATTTAGTCATGCAAGTATTATTAATCTTGCACCACCTCCCCTAATAGTACATGCATGTGAATTAATAGTACACACATGTGAATAAATAGTTATAAGTATGTGAATAAATAGAAATTAATTGCTCATTTATCCAATTAATTACCCGATTGGTCAATATAACCTCCAGATATCAATTATTATCGAAATGGATGTCGATTTCCATTAACACTATTAATCCCAATACAATGAAAATATCAATTTCATCTTTAATCAATACGAACTTATTCATCATTAATATTATAACTCACAATATTTAACAACCAGATCATTCCCAAGAAAGAGGGGGCTTTCCAATAAGGATTTCTCCCTATTGGCGCGCAATTAGGTGACCAAACCTCTCCTCAACAGAACTTTCTAGATATCGCCAATATTAAATATAATAATATTAATAACTTTATCGTCTCAATTATTGATTTAATAATATAAAATATTGATACTGTGACAATCAATAATATGAGAGATATTATGCAGCAATTACTGTAGCAATAATTGAGTATAACTAAGTGACTTCTTACGTAAGCATCAATAATTAATACCGTGTGCTACTATGCAATCACGCGTATTACTGTACTTTTACCACCTGGTAGTTCAACAGTTTAACTGTAAAACTTTCGTCGTTATTTTTATAAAAAGATAATTATGTCATTTTCTAACTGCGACAATACTTCCGTTGTGGGGTCCACCGATGATTGTGCCATCGTACGAATATTCCCTATTAAAACGAATATTCTCCGACCAATCGAATATTTTATAACAACTTACTTACTTTGCAAAATTTATAAATATTACCCACAACTATAATAATATAACAAAACCACACCATAATATTAAAAAATATATTTCGAGAAAAATTTAATCTTTATTCTTAAAAGTTGGGGTCTTATAATAAATCTGGAAAAACATTCCACTTTGTTATTGTGTAGAAGTGATTCTTGATTATTCAATAGAATATCGTAGAAATTTTGAAAGTGTTGTACTCTTTCATTATCAGATTATTGTGTTGCATTATATACGAGAAGACTTGTTAGTTATTAATGATTTCTTCAGCTATTTCAAAGTTCCCCAAACTTTGGTGTTATTCTATCAAATTAGATAGTCTGTTATTATTTATTCTTATACATTCATTGTATGTCTTAACTTGCGGGGCAAAATTTGTTGCTCACCCTTGCTAAATAAAATATTTAATTTCAACTAGGAACGAAGAGGCCAGCGGGTCTAAGAAGGACAAAGGGAAAGGCAAAATACAGGAGTAGTTTTAATGAACATTATTAATATGTTGTATTTGTAAACCCTTTTTGTGACACCCCCAAAATAGGTATACATCACCCAATCTGAGTCGCCAAATACATGGTACAGAATACAAATACAAACTTAAATATCCAACATGAGCTGTGAGTTTCAATACAAATATTGTCGTCTAGACAGTATTAAAACTCAAAATAAGTCCTCAATACATTTATTATCACACTATTTCATAGAATAGTGAGGACTACTAATGCTATCATCTAGACCGTCACTCCGATACCTGACTAGTCACTGCTACATTCTCATTTTTTGAAGAGAACAATGAAAGCAAAAGGGTGAGCTCAACTAGCCCAGTAAGAAATATTATGATTAAGATAATGCAGAATAATTTATCGTTAGCCTTCAACAGTGTTAAACTGATAAAATATAACAAACATCAAGTTTAACTGCAGCGAAACAAGCAATCTATTAGAAGAGTCAAGTAGAGCATAAAATTTACTATCTTCTATGATTTAAAAGGTTTTTCATCAATGTGAAACCCCAGATTTTATGAATAAAGGTTTAAATTTCTTAAAATATTTTTTTGAATATTATGGTGTGGATTTGATATAATGTTATAGTTGTGGGTAGTATTTATAAATTTTGCAAAGTATGCAAGTTGTTGTATAATATTCGATTGGTCGGGGAATATTCTTTTTGTCGGGGAATATTTGTACAACGGCGCAATCATTGGTGGACCCTACAACGGAATTATTGTCTGATTGAGAAAATGACAAAAATATTTTATAAAAATAACGGCAAAAGTTTTACCGTTAATACTGTTGAACTACTCGGTAGTAAAAGTATAGTAATACGCTTAGTTGCATAGTAGCACACGGTATTGATTATTGATGCTTACGTGAGAAGTCACTTAGTTTTGCTTATTATTTGGATTCTTATTTACCCATTTTTCAAAATAATCGGTAAAAAATTATTTAAAGGTGGGGCCCACATGTGGGGCCCATATGTGTTGAAAACGATTTTGGAAATGGGGGGAGAAAGAGTATACGTATGGGATAGGGAAGATATATATATATATATATATATATATATATATATATATGTTAGTGAATTTTGGTGGAGTATTGAAATGATGAGGGAAGTATTTGTTTTTTTATTATATATAAATGTTAGTGGATTTTGGTGGAAAAGTGGAATTGGTGGATTGAGTATTAGTATTATATATACATATATTATGTTTGGAAAGAGGTAAGAAGGTGGGGAGTTGATGTGGAATACGGGGGGAAGAAAAAAAATCCAAGTGGTGTATATTATATATGTATGCAGCATGTGTTTATATATATATATATATATATATATATATATATATATATATATATATATATAGTATATTTTAGTTTTGTTGCTTTGTTTTTATTGGATGATGGTTTGAATTTAAGCATCTGTAAGTCTCAAAGTTTTTCTCCGTGAATTAAACAACGATTGCATCCGTGGCTGCTATAATTTCGTCCGTCAAATTATCATTCGGTGCACCAGTGAACTGATGTTATATATATATATATATATATATATATATATATATATATATATATATATATATATATATATATATTATATTTTATATAAAAGATTTTGCTTTAATTATGGACCGTCCGATTAAAGTAAATCAATCTGGACCGTTCATGGGTTAGTTAGTATGCATTCCATTCTTCTATAAATAGAAGCTCATTCCTTCATAATTCTTACGAATTCATTGAAACTCTAGAGAGAGAAACTATAGAGAGAAAGAAGAAAAGTATTCTGCTACTTCACTACTTCTTTAATTAGTTCTTCTTTATACGGTAAGGGGTGTTATTCTTTCTTATTCATGAAGAGAACTATTGTTATTCCATTCTTTATTATTCTGCTGGAATAACTAGTATACGCGGACTACCCTATACTTTGTGACATTCTTCTATTATTCCGTCTTTATTATTATTCTGTTGGAATATCCTGTCTGTGCGTTTTACGCTGGACCTGATTCCGTCTTTACTATTATTCTGTTGGAATATCCTGTCTGTGCGTTTTCGCCGGACCTGGTTCCATTATTCATTATTCTGTCGGAATATCTTGTCTGTGCGTTTATGTCGGACCTGGTTCCATAATTTATTTTCCTGTTGGAATAATCTGTCTGTGCAGTCTATCGCATGCATGGTAATTTCTTTTGTTATTCCATTCTTTATTACACTCAGTTGGTTAAAACTTTGACTTCTATATTCCATGAAATTAGTGCAATATCCTTGATATTTGCGCTTCATCCAATATCTGTTCATGTAAATATTCTTCTGAGCATTCTTGAATTTTACTCTACAAAGCAGTATTATGTTGACAATTTGGACGTTATCAGTTCCTAGATAAATTAATTATTGAACTTGTTTTATTGAATTCTTATATCATTGTCATCATCCTCATGCTTATATTACGTTGAAAGTCATCTGTGGCCTGTAGTGCATAGATGAACTTGGTATGATTATGACCAGGGATTATTCGGTATAATCATAACCGTAATGTTACAAATGATGTAAAAAAAGTCCTCATTGGCCCGTAGTGCATTGATGGACAGTTTTTGGTATGATTATGGCTATGGATTCTCTTTGGTCGTAGTGCAAAGATGAATTATTTTATGGCATGATCAGGACCGTTGATGAAAACATGATTATCTTTAGTCGTAGTGCATGGATAATTCGTGGTCGTGATACTAAAGAATATCATTGGCCGTAGTGCAGGGGTGATTCGATGATGTGGATTATTTATTAAGCTGAGTCCCAGCGATAAAAGTGATGAAAAACCTTTTAAATCATAGAAGATAGTAGATTTTATTCTCTACTTGACTCTTCTAATGGATTGCTTGTTCCGCTGCAGTTAAACTTGATGTTTGTTATATTTTATCAGTTTAACACTGTTGAAGACTAATGATAGTTTATTCTGCATTATCTTAGTCATAATATTTCTTACTGGGCTAGTTGAGCTCACCCTTTCTTTCACTGTTCTCTTCAGGAAATGAGAACGTAACTGGGACTAGTCGGGAAACGGAGTGATGGACCAGATGATAGCATTAGTAGTCCTCACTATTCAATGTAATAGTGTGATAATAATTGTAATGAGGACTCCTTTTGAGTATGGATACTCTCTAGAAGACAATATTTGTATTCAAACTCATAGTTTATGTTATGTCGTATTGTACACGACAGTTGTATTATTAACTTGTATTTGAATTCTATACCATGTATCTGGCGACTCAAGATGGGTGATCTATACCTATTTTGGGGGCATCACAATCAACTTTATCGCTGAGAATCAGCTTAATAAATAATCCACATCATCCCTGCACTACGGCCAATGATATTCATTAGTATCATGACCAAAAATTATCTATGCACTACGGGCCAAGGATATTAGTGTTTTCATCAATGGTCATGATCATGCCAACAACTGTCCATCAATGCACTACGGGCCAATGAGGACTTTTACCACATCATTTATAACATTACGGTCATGATTATACCGAATAATCCCTGGTCATAATCATACCAAGTCCATCTATGCAATACAGGCCACAAATGACTTTCAACAAAATATAAACATGAGGATGATGACAATGATATAAGAATTCAATAAAACAAGTTCAAGGATAAATTTTTAAATATTTATAATTTAATTTATCCAGAAATCAATAACGTCCAAATTGTCAACATGATACTGCTTTGTGGAGTAAAATTCAAGAATAATCTTATACCAAAAATAATTTAGACCGAAAACGAATTAATTTTTATCATGAATATTATCTCGGGTGAATATTACTCGAGTGAATAGTACCCCGTGAATAGTTCTTTAGGAATACTAACCCCGTGAATACTACTCAAGCATGAAAAAGTTAAAACTTATCAAGAATGCTCAGAATAATATTTTCATGAAAAGATACTAGATGAAGCGCAAATATCAAGGATATTCTACTAATATTATAGAGTATAGAAGCCAAAATTTTAACAAAATGGGTATAGAATTCGAAATCTGAAACGAAATAATATTACTTACATACTACAGAGTATGTAAGAAAATATTATTTCAAGCGAATATTGAACAAAAATAACATCTCTTACCTTGAAAAGAAGAGTATTCCAACTGGTATAGCGGTGCTATTCTTAAAGAAAATTTTCACTGTTTTCTACGCTCAAAGCTTTCTAAAACTATAAAGAAATAAGCTCAAGATTATAGAATAAGAATGCTCTGATTCTGGTGTGATTTTCAATTCTAACTTAAGCGCCTATTTATAGGAAAATGCTAAAACGCCATAGGAGACTAAATAATAAAATAATATTATTTTATTTCCTACATTTTACGCCCACCTTATTAGAAAGCCATCAGCATGCCATCTTGGAGGAAAAATAGCAGCCCACATGTTTTTAAAAACAAAAGTGGGTCCCACCCAATTTTAATAAAATTCATTTTATTTTTCGAAATTTCAGTAATTCATAATAAATAGTCATTTCACCAGAAAAATACGAATTTTATGTCCATTCCACACGAAATTGAATTCTCTACAACTTTGCAGCTTTAAGTTTTTCCATATTCCAAACCAAAAATATCCGAAATCCACGAACGGATGATTTTCAATACCTCATAATATTCATAACAAATCATACGTTAATTTTTAACGGTTCAAAATTTGTGGACATATACTCAACCTATATATGCATAACATATCCAAAAATCACAACGATCCAACGGTCGAATTAAAATTATTACTCACGCAATAGAACTTTAAGAACACTGATTTGATTTTTAATACCTCTATTTCGACAAAAATACTGATAAAACACCTCAACATTAATTCTTTCATTTATAACCATATAAAATAAATATTTTCCTATCCATCATTTATGTCCACATAAAATAAATATTTTCTTATTATACAAATCAATAATTAATTATTCACAAATAATATTGCAGAATCACAATAAAGGCAACCAGGCCATTCCCAGGAAAGAGGGGGCTTTCCAATAAGGATTTCTCCTTACTGGCGCGCAATTAGGTGACCAAACCTCTCCTTGACAGAACTTTCTAGACATTGCCAATAATGTTATCTAATAATATTATTCAAATTATATGAATTATTGATCTGATAATGAGAAATACTGTGCAGTGATAATTATTGAAACAACAATAATATAAAATATCAATGCAGCAATTATTGAATCAATAAAATAAAATATTAAACAATAATTACTGTAATAATTATTGAGTAGTGCCTTCTTATATAAGAATCAATAATTCAAAAATACTGTGCAATACCGTGTGCCACTGTGCAACAACGCGCATTACTTTACTTTACCCACCAGGTATTCCAATAGTGTTAACGGTAATGATTACGTCGTTATTTTATAAAAAATATTTTTGTCATTTTCTCAATCTGACAATAATTCTGTTGTGGGGTTCACCAATGATTATGCCGTCGTACGAATATTCCTTGATAAAACGAATATTCCCCGACCAATCGAATATTATATAACAACTTGTGTCCTTTGCAAAATTTATAAATATTACCCACAACTATAACATTATATCAAATTCTTTTCATAATATTCAAAAATGATATTTATATAAATTTCATCTCTATTCATAAAAGTTGGGGTCTTACAACCTCCCCTTCTTATGAAATCTTGCCCTCGAAATTAGGGTACGTACCTAGTATGTCAAAGAGGTAAGGATACCTTGATTTCATTTTAGATTCTAATTCCCAGGTCATTTCCTCAACATCGTGATTTCTCCACAAAACTTTGACTTGAGGTATAACCTTGGAGCGTAAAATATGTTCCTTCTTATCCAAGATTTTAATAGGAACCTCTTCATACATTAAATCTTCCGCTATTTCGTCCGTTTCTAACTTAATAATGTGGTTCGGGTCTTTCATATATTTACGTAACATGGATATATAAAAAACGTTATGAACACGAGACACACTTGGCGGTAAAGCGAGTCTATAGGCCATAATTCCTACTCGATCGAGGATTAAAAATGGGCCAATGAATCGAGGATTGAGCTTTCTTTTCTTTCCAAATCTCGTAACTCCTTTCCATGGAGCAACACGTAACAACACATGATCTCCAATATCGAATTCCACATTCTTTCGATGAAGATCTGCATAACTCTTTTGTCGATCTTGTGAGGTTTTTATACGTTGTCGAATCGTTTAAATCTTTTTCGCAGTCATACGTACCAACTTCGGTCCCAACAACGTTACTTCACCCACCTCATCCCAGCATACTGGAGAACGACACTTTCTTCCATACGACGCCTCGAATGGAGCCATGCCAATACTTGCTTGATAACTGTTGTTGTAGAAAAACTCCACCAATGGTAAGAACTTATCCCAACTTCCAATAAAGTAAAGGACATAGAGTCTTAATAGATCTTCAAGAGTTTGAATAGTTCTCTCTAACTGACCGTCCATTTGAGGATGATAAGCCGAACTAAATCGTAAATTTGTGCCCATGGCTTTTTGCAAACTAACCCAAAATCTTGAAGTGAATCTTGGGCCTCGATCAAAAAATATGGATACTGGCATACCATGCAATCTCATAATCTCTTTTATATACATATGAGCAAGACGTTCAAGTGTATAAGATTCTCGTATAGGTAAGAAATGAGCCGACTTGGTCAATCTATCAACAATGACCCAAATCGCATCTATACCTTGAGAAACCTTGGGAAGACCGGTAACGAAATCCATGGTAATGTGCTCCCACTTCCATTCTGGAATTTTAAGTGGTTGCAATGGACCTTTTGGTACTTGATGCTCCGCTTTGACTCGTTGACAAGTCAGACACCTTGAGATAAACTTCGCGATCTCTCTCTTCATATTGCTCCACCAAAATGTATGTCTAAGATCATGATACATTTTGGTACTCTCAGGATGGATTGCAAACGGTGTGTTGTGCGCATCCATAATGATTTTATACTTTAAATTAGGGTTGTTAGGAACATAAAGTCTGGAGTTGACTCGAAGTATTCCTTCTTCATCGATTCTTGCTTCTGGCATAGCACCTTCTTGCACTTTCTTCCTCATACGCATCAGCTCCAGGTCTGTAGCTTGAGCAGCTTTAACTTTATCGATTAAAGTCAGTTCTACTCGTATATTTGCTATTATCACATGGGTCCCTGGAGTCTTTAACTCTATCTCCATCCTTTACAAGTCATACAAAATGGGCCTTTGCGTTGACAATATCACACGTGTACCCGCATATGATCTTCTATACAATGCGTCAGCTACTACATTCACTTTTCCAGGATGGTATTGAATAGTATGATCATAATCTTTCAACAGTTCGAGCCAACGTCATTGTCGCATGTTGAGTTCCTTTTGAGTGAAGAAATATTTGAGACTTTTATGATCCGTAAAGATCTCCACTTTCTCCCCATACAAGTAATGCCTCCAAATTTTAAGTGCAAAGACAACAGCTGCCAACTCTAGATCATGAGTAGGATAATTTCTCTCATATTCTTTGAGTTGCCGAGAGGCATAAGTTATGACTTTTCCATGTTGCATTAGAACACATCCTAACCCTTTGCCTGAAGCATCACTATAGATGACAAATCCCTCCGAGCCAGACGGTATTATCAGAACAGGTGCTGAGATGAGTCTCCTCTTGAGTTCTTGAAAACTCTTCTCACATTCCACGCTCCAACCGAATTTTATATCTTTTCGAGTCAGCTGAGTTAATGAAGTAGCGATTCGAGAAAACCCTTCTACGAATCTCCGATAATAACCAGCTAAGTCGAGAAAGCTACGTACTTCGATCACTTATTTAGGTTGCTCCCAGCTTTAAATAGTTTCATTCTTTGCCAGGTCAATAGATATTCCATGACTTGACACTACGTGCCCAAAGAATGCTACTTTCTAATGCCAGAACTCGCATTTCTTCAACTTGGCATAAAGCTTGTTTTCACGAAGCTTTTGGAGTATCAGCCTCAAGTGTTGCTCATGATCTTCACAGCTTTTGGAATTTATGAGGATGTCATCAATAAAGACGTCCGCAAAGTGATCCAAATATTCCTTGAATACTCGGTTCATCATATCCATGAAGGCAGCTGGAGCATTAGTTAATCCAAAAGATATGGCTAAGAATTCATAATGCACGTACTGAGTTCTGAAAGTCGTCTTTGGAATGTCATCGGTTCTAACCTTTAACTAATGATATCCAGAATGAAGATCGATCTTTGAAAAGAATTTGACACCTTACAACTGGTCAAACAGGTCATCAATGCGAGGTAACGGGTATCTATTTTTGACAGTGACATGATTCAACTTCCGATAATCAATATAAAGTCGCATACTCCCATCTTTCTTCTTCACGAATAGAACAGGAGCACCCCAAGGAGACGTACTAGGACGAATGAAACTGATGTCTAACAATTCCTGCAATTGGGTCTTTAACTCCTGAAGTTCAATAGGAGCCATTCGATATGGGGCTTTAAAAATGGGTTTTGTGCCGGGTTCAAGGTTGATACAAAATTTAATTTCATACTCTGGGGGTAGGCCAAGAAGTTCTTCAGGGAATACGTCAGGAAATTTATTAACAATAGAAATATCATCCAAAACTGACGTATTTTTGTTTAAATCCGTGACATGAACTAAGAAAGCTTGACATCTGTTTTTTAATAAACAAATAGCTTTATGGCTTGAGATGACAGTGATTGATTTTAATGGTTTGGTTGCTTGAATTTGCATAATAGGTTGGTTAGGAATATGAAAGCTAACAACCTTACGAAAATAATCAATTTTTGCATGATGAGTAGTTAACCAATCAATCCTTAGAATTACGTCAAATGCAAGTATTTTCAATGAAATAAGATCGACAGGTAATGTGAGGGTACCAATTTGAACCAAACAAGACTTATAAACAGTGGATGTAATGAAGGTTTCTCCCAACGGAGTTTCAACAGATAAGTCAAAGTCTAATTTCTCCGGAGTCAAATTTAAATGTTGAGCGCAAGTAGGAGAAATAAAAGAATAGGTAGAACCAGTATCAAATAAGGTGTAGACTTCGCTAGAGTTTATGATAAGCTTACTCGTGATGACCTCATTCGGGTTCCTTACTTTTTGGGAGGTCACAGCAAACGCTCTCCCTTAAACTACCGGCTTTGACTTTTTTGGGACGGCCTTTTGTGCCTCCATCCCAGCTGGACTTGTCTTCGGTACTCGACAAAATCAGGCTAGGTGACCTTCTCTTTCATAATTATAACACGCTTTGGACTGCATCACGCAGTTTGGACTGATGTGTTCCTCCCCTCCGCATTTGAAGCATATGATAGGTGGTCGTTCTCCTTCCTTAACAACGGGTGTTGGTGCTGACGTCTTTTCATTGTTGTTGAATCTCCTCTTCTTGAAATGTCAACTCTTATTATCTCGGCCATGATTACCACCAAAGTGGTTACCATTTCTGGCATGTTGATTCCCTCCACGTTTGTTGTCACCGCTTCGATGACTGCTACCACTGGTTTTTTCATTTTTGCCGGCTGCTTTCTCTTGGTTGTGTTGACTCGTTATCGCGCTCCAATAACTGAGCCCTATTTACAACATCTGAATACAAACACAGTTTATGAGAAATTAGGTATTGAACTATCTCAGGTTTTAAACCTCTTAGAAACATCCGTGTCATTCTCTCCTCATTATCAATCAAGTGGGACGCAAACCGGGACAACTAGGTAAACTTAGCTTCGTACTGCGACACGGTCATATTGTTCTGCTCTAGCTTGATGAACTTTACCTCCTTCATATGACGAATACTTTCAGAAAAGTACTTGTCGTTGAACAGTTCTTGGAACTTTTCCCAAGACATCTT
This sequence comes from Panax notoginseng, assembly GCA_016801055.1. Taxonomy (NCBI): domain Eukaryota; kingdom Viridiplantae; phylum Streptophyta; class Magnoliopsida; order Apiales; family Araliaceae; genus Panax; species Panax notoginseng. The sequence goes on along the minus strand of CM029013.1, from coordinate 144,289,091 downwards.
CAGTGCAATAGGTTCAGTGCGCTTTACAGATTCCCACCAGTAATCTGCTTCTGCCCGTAACATGAAGGTGGCAAAGGGAACCTTTTGCTCCTTGGAGCATCCCAAGACATCAAATATCTTGTTGATATGCTTTATCCACGTCTCCGCCTTAAGTGGTTTTGGCTCTCCAAAAAACTTCAGTGGTCCCAGCTCCTTAAACTGTTTAGCAGTGACCATCCGAGAGTTACCAGTGTTTCCACCTGTATTTCAGACAGGATTCTCTCTTGCCTGATGTTGCATGAATTACAAAAAGCCTCTGAACATTCCATCGTTCATCATCTGGTCAGTGTTACTGTTTGCATGAGGATTGTCGCCTTCTTGATGCACATTAACCTGATTATTGATCTGTGGAGACTCAACGGTCTCCTGTGCTCCATTGCTATTCTCAACATTCTCGGATGCCATTTTCAAATACTGTCACAAAATAAGGGTTAATTGACATGTAACATATTATCCCTATACTCTGACCGACCAATTAAATACCAAATAAACTTAGGTAGGTCATACTAGTGAAGAAATTTCCCGTCTCTCCCCTCCTGGTTCTTGTCTCACATCTCAGCCAGGGATCATATCCCTAAGCTTTGATACCAACTGTGACGCCCGCAAAATAGGTATACATCACCCATTCTGAGTCGCCAAATACATAGTACAGAATACAAATATAAACTTAAATATCCAACATGAGCTGTGAGTTTCAATACAAATATTGTCGTCTAGACAGTATTAAAACTCAAAATAAATCATCAATACATTTATTATCATACTATTACATTGAATAGTGAGGACTACTAAAGCTATTATCTGGACCATCACTCCGTTTCTCGACTAGTCTCAGCTACGTTCTCATTTCCTGAAGAGAACAATGAAAGCGAAAGGGTGAGCTCAACTAGCCCAGTAAGAAATATTATGACTAAGATAATGCATGATAATTTATCGTTAGCCTTCAACAGTGTTAAACTGATAAAATATAACAAATATCAAGTTTAACTGCAGCAGAACAACCAATCCATTAGAAGAGTCAAGTAGAGCATAAAATCTACTAACTTCTATGATTTAAAAGGTTTTTCATCAACTTTATCGCTGAGACTCAGCTTAATAAATAATCCACATCATCCCTGCACTACGGCCAATGATATTCATTAGTATCACGACTACAAATTATCCATGCACTATGGGCCAAGGATATTCATGTTTTTATCAATGGTCATGATCATGCCAACAACTGTCCAACAATGCACTATGGGCCAATGAGGACTTTTACCGCATCATTTGTAATATTACGGTCATGATTATACCGAATAATCCCTGGTCATAATCATACCAAGTCCATCTATGCACTACAGGCCACAGATGACTTTCAACAGAATATAAATATGAGGATGATGACAATGATATAAGAATTCAATAAAACAAGTTCAAGGATAAATTTTTAAAGATTTATAATTTAATTTATCCAGAAATCAATCACGTACAAATTGTCAACATGATACTATTTTGTGGAGTAAAATTCAAGAATAATATTATACCAAAAATAATTTGGACTGAAAACAAATTAATTTTTATCATGAATAGTACCCCGGGTGAATAGTACTCGAGTGAATTGTACTCCGTGAATAGTACTTCGGGAATAGTAACCCCGTGAATAGTACTCAGACATGAAAAAGTTAAAACTTATCAGAATGCTCAGAATAATATTTTCATGAAAAGATACTGGATGAAGGACAAATATCAAGGATATTTTACTAATTTTACGGAGTATAGAGGCCAAAATTTTAACAAAATAAGTATTGTGACACCCCCAAATCCGGGTTACGTGACCCCCAAGTTTGATGTTCACGATTCCCAATATAATAATATCTAACTACCAATTCATGTAGAAATAGTAATACATAAGTCATTAACATAAGTTGTTAATACATAAGTCCCAGGTCCACTAACCTTAACATTACAAACATACCCCTTAGATATACAAAAATGGTTTACAATACAACATAATATTAATAATGTTTATTATAACTATTCCAGCATTTTGCCTTTGCCTTTGTTCTTCTTCGATCCGCTGGCCTATTCGTTCCTAGCTGAAATGTTTTATTTATAGCAAGGGTGAGCAACAAGTTTGCCCCATAAGTTAAGACATACAATAAAGGTATAGAAATCAATATCTAGTCTTCTCATATTCTCCGCAACAATAATATAATAATAAAAGAGTACAACGCTTTCAAGGTTTTCTATGATATTCAAATGAATAATCAAGAGTTAATTCTACGAAATAGCAAAGAGAAATGTTTTCCAAATTTATGCTGAGCGATTCGTTGGATCTTGAACTTCTCTTCTCGGGTATATATTAAAGTTTTACTTTGACATATACGCAGGTGTATCAGATAACCATAAAGATTAAATCATACCCCTCTGCAAGTACTTAGAGCCGGCCAACTCCTTGTACCCTATATTATGCATAATACTTATAGGTCGCGCGCAATGGTCGAATATAAGACTTAAAAATGTTCCATTTACATAAAAGGTTGTTCTTCTCAGTCTCAGAATCAAGATTTGATTTAACAACAAAATTCAATGATTTCAATTCCTATTTATTTATCGATATAGCCGAAATAATTGGCATCGATCTATCAATAACAATTGAATTCTCTTCTCGAATTTATCAAGTTTTAACAAATGTTCGTCTAGCTAAAATAATTAGCTAAGACATTTCTCAACATAATTTGACAATAAACAGGAATTATCTGTACTGTCAATTCGATTTTCTACGAATATGAATATTCGATAATAGTTATTCTACAAATGTATATTCTCCAAATCAGTAATTCAGTTTGAATTATTAAATATGTACTAACTGCGAATAATCAACAATAATTTCCTGGACATGGTATGATTAGCAATAATTAACCACTATAATAATTGAATTAATGTTACTCAAGATTGAGTTAGGAAACTTGCCTTCCGCGTTGATTACTGCTACACAATATACTTATCTGCTTTCGAAAGACATATAACCAATAACATCGGTCTCATAATTAGCACAATATTTCATAACACACAACACTGTAATTCATAGTCAATCTTCTCCTAGACACATTACCACATAGCCACATTAGTGTTTATAACCTATATAAACACTTAACAAGTCAAACTATTTCGGTCTGGTTGGACTTCGGTCCATTCTTGGTGTTCTAGTCACCTTATCCGACAATTAACAAAGTTATTGTCAATTAAACTTGCACTCTAAGCTTCAATATTATTTTAGATAAGTCAAATATCGTTTATAATATTTTTCGGAAGCTTTTAATAATTTATAAACAATTATTATTATTTATAATAATTTTTCAAACACTTAAATCATTTTTAAAAGATTTAATTATCAAATAATCTTATTATAATTAATATTTAATAATATAAAAATATTAATGTTATACTTGTCAAAATATTAAAGTTATTGTTAATAACTTAAAATATTTTTAAATCGTCAATATTCTACTTAAATGATTTTTAAAATAATTAAAATCACTTTTAAATCATCACGATTAATATTTACATATTAATAAAATCATTATCAAAATATCAAAAGTCATTAATTATAACTTAAAATGTTTTTAAAATATTTTTTTCATTTTGAAATGATTCTTAAATCAATAAAATTATTTTTAATTCATTTATTTAAAATAATAATTAAATAAATCTAATATCATTAATATTAATTTATTAATGAAAATTATCCAAAAATATTAAAAATAATATTTTATAATCCCAAATATTTTCTAACACTTTATTCTTATTTAAAATAATTTTTAAATTAATAAAATCATTTTTAACTTATTTATTTAATTTAATAATTAAATAAATATAATATCATTAATATTAAATTATTAATAAAAATTCTTCAAAAATATTAAAAGTTACATTTTATAACTCAAAATATTTTTTAAATAAATTATTCTTATTTAAAATGATTTTTTATAATATTAAATCATTTTTTTCTAATTTATTTAATATACTAATTAAATAAATTAAATACCATTTTTATTCATATAATTATAATTATTAATGAAAAATTTCCCAAACAATTAAAAGTTATTTTTCATAGTTTAAAATAATTTTTAAAACTATTTTTGGTAATTTTTATAATTTATTTCTATTTTTAAATAATTTTCGAAATATTCATAAATTAGAAAATAATAAAATCGTCGCTATAGGGTTTTAGCGACACAAAGCGTTGTTGTTGGTGTTCTTGAGCTCAAGAACACTGACACCCGACAGTACAAGGGGTCAACTTTGACCGGATGTAATTCTCAACCAAAATTGTTTCTTTCCAATCTAAGACTTTGATATTGTATTATTAAGGTAACATTACAACATTCACCCATCACGTTGGTTAAATAACATCACAATAAAGAGATCCAAGTCTCCAAAGTTGCTGTCAGGTGGGTTCTGAGTTTTTCAGAAACCCAGGTTGTTCAACCAGTCACTTTCATGCTCGATTTATTCTATGTTCCAGTTATCAAATGGCTCGTTTTTTGGTCCACACATGTAGTAATCATGACAAGGAACACATATAAATAAACAGATCATTTAAACAACAATACACCTGCTAGATTAATCCCGGTCAAACCCTGTAATAATCATGGTTCAACCAATTTCTGGGTTTTCCAGAAATGGTTTCCATGTTCGACATGCCCAGTTTGACCGTTCCCTATGTCCCACATGTTTGTTGTTTAAGAGATCTAAAAGTATAGATATATAGTACATATTACAGACTAAAATTTAGTTACCAAAACATCAACAAACAATCATCAAATCTGTCAGATTTGGGTCGTTCAAAAGTTGTTAGACGCTGTTCATGGCCTTTCTAGGTTACCCAGATTTGGCCCGGTCATGCCCGGTCAACGGGTTTTGACCGATTATATCTTCAAATTCAGACAGCTAATGACTCTGATTCTACTTGCAGCTTAAAGACCACATACCAGGCTATATGTAACAACTTTAAAACAACAAAAATAGTAAACGAACAATGATCTGTGGCCACTGACATTGCTTGTCAGACCACAAAAATTGCTCAAGAACAGATTTTGAAAAACATCATTTTAAGCCACTTTGATGCTATGGATTCATGATAGATCATCATAGATCTTCATAAAACATCCATTAGCAAGATTATAAACACAAAAACACAAAAGTTGTCTTAGCATACAAGATCAAAATGGGTTTTAGGGTTTATACCTTTATGTTCTAGATTTTGATCTTTGCTCTCCAATCTGATCTTGGGTTATTAATGGGCTGTTTATGTGACTGAAACACTTTAAGAATTCGGAGGTTTTGAGAGAAGGTGAGTTGGTGAGAGCTTGAACACAAAATAAGCTAAATACTAGACTTTTTCTCTCTCAAATCTCTTATATAATGCTTGACATGTTGCTAGATCTAATATGTTGGCCCAATTTTGTTGAATTTCTATGTCACAAGTCAATGTGGTTGCTTACCAACTAAACTTGCTAGCTAAAATTACAAGTTACATATTAAAATAAATAAAAAGGGCATTTTGGTCTTTTTCCTTCCCATTTTAATGGTATACTAGGAATTTGCACAAACCCTTAGGGTTTAACCCTTAGGTTTTAAACTTTTGCTTCTAGGATCATTTTCTAATTAGGGTTTTAAAAATAGAAAATTAAGAATTTCGAAAATGTAATTAGGGTTTTAAATAGAAATTAATATTTCTAAAGTATAATTAGGGTTTCCTAATTATATTAACATATACTAATCTCTTTAGGCTTGCTAATTAGGATTAGAGTTTCCTAATTAGGGTTTTAGGATTCCCGAATATAAAATTAGGATTTCTAACTGTACGTTAGGTTTCCTAAATCTGAGATTAGGGTTTCTAATATCTTATTAGGGTTTATAAATTTTAAACCTTATCCGATCAATCATTGATCAAAATCTCTATACAGTACAAACACGTACTTATCAAAATAATTATTTTAATTATATTTTCTATCGAATCCCTATCCAGAAATTAGGATTAGGGTTTCTAAAGCTGTTAAGCACAACTCTACTCTAAATTTATTTGTCAATACATAAATTGACCTTCTCGAGACTCGTATCATAGAAACTTGTCAAAAAATTAATAATCAATATTAATATTAATAAAAAAAATTATTCGTAAAATTTTGATTATTCGAAATCTCGGGTTATCACATTCACTCCTCCTTAAAAGGATTCCGTCCTCAGAATCACCGCTTTCTTATTCTCTACAATCTTTTAAAGTTGTATCATCAATTCATTTTTATCAACACAATATTAAATCGTGTCTCAAACTCTATCCCGTGACTTGAATCTATAAAAGAAAACTGTTCACAAAAATATCTGACTCATATTACTCGCGTAATTAAATTTCTAAACGAAATCATTACCTGCTGCCACCTCCTGAGTAGCCACCGCATCCTGCGCCGTCATGTTGAATGTACAGGCTGTTGGTCTTCCTGGCTGTGCAGGTCCTCGAATTGCCAAGGTTTCGCCACCGGGTCCCTTGTTGACACTTTCCTTCTCAGCATTCTTCATCGGACAGTTCTGAACCATATAGTCAGTTGATCCATAGGCATAACAACCTTGTATCTTCTTTGGATTGGGGCAATTGGGTGACATGTGCCCCTCTTGCCCGCAGTTATAGCAAACTCCCTTCTTCTTCAGGCAAACTCCAGCATGGTTCTTCCCACAATTCGAACATGGCTCCCTTCCTTTCCTATTATCTTCTGTCTTATTACCCGACTGGGAATTCTCATTCCATTTCCTTTTGTTAGGGTTACTTCCACCACTGCTTGCACCATCATTGGTCTTCTTCTTCTCCTGATGAAATCGAGACGCAGCTTCGCTCCCTCCTTCAGCAATTAATGCTTTCTCCATCAAAGCCGCGAACGGGTTGATCTGCAATACTGTTACCTTGTTGAATATCCCCAGCTTCAGTCCGTTCTCGAATCTTTTCGCCTTTCTCGCCTCTGTGTCCACCTGATGAGGTGCAAATCTTGCCAGCTCGTTGAATTTAGCCGCATACTCAGAAACAGACATATTCTCCTGCTTTAGTTCTAAGAATTTGACTTCCATCCTGGATTGCATACTCGGTGAGAAATAGTTCTCAAAGAACAATTCCTTGAATCTTGTCCATGTTACTATAGTTGTACCAGCTCTTGCTTGGTTAGTCTCCCACCAGTAATTAGCTTCTCCTTTCATCAGATATGTTGCAAAAGCTGCCTTTTGCTCCTCCGCTACTCTGGCGATAACGAATGCTTTCTCCATCTCCTTCACCCAAGTTTGGGCTTCAATCGAATCTGTGGTCTCTTTGAATTCAGGTGGTCCTACCTCTTTAAAGTCTTTAAAGTTAGCCAATCTGTCGGCTGACTGATTCCTCGCTCTTCCTATTGCAGCTGGAGCTCTATTCTCCATAGCTTGGGCTAACATATCCGCAAAGTTTTGCATCAGGTCAGCTTGACCTCCTTCGTTATTCATTGACTGTTCTTCTCATTGATTTCGATTCTGTCGTCTAGGCGGCATGATCTAATTTAAATAAAAATCTTACATTAATTCTCTTGCTCTATACAAATTCTTAACACAATAAGAATTCAATACATAATTCTCATATATAAACGAATATTTATTCAAATAATTCATAGCACATTTAGTACTTAACTCATATTACTATCCCTTTTTAAATCATATCAGGATTTAACAACATAACTTTACACAAAAAGTTATAATTCTCCATTCATACATAGTTATTACCAGTTCGTCAAACTTACCACACTTATGAGTTCAGGAACTTCCCACAATTATATGAGTGTATGAACTTATCCTAGTCAGACCTTTGGCGTTCATTCGCTGAGGGGTTCAGAACATTTCATATAATCATGAGTCATTAACTTACCATAAGTATGAGTTTTAAGAACACACAAATTAATCTTAATCTTATATTCATATAGAAAATAAAGATTTCATTCATAAAACATATATATTTACATATGCTTAAACATTATTCTCTATATTACAACACTTAATAGCATAATATACTACCAAAAGGTACTAATGCTTTAAACTTAAACTATTTACCGTCCACTCCCTTCACCAGTCTTCTTCTTGTTGGGACACTTGTTGAATCCGTGACCCGTTCTACCACATGAGAAACACTTCCTCATATTCGGCTTAGGACAATGTAGAGAAATATGTCCTTCTTCCTTGCAGTTGAAGCACACGTTCTTCCACATCATGCATTCTCTCGCGTGAGTCTTTCCACACTTGATATAGATTTGCTTCTTCTTCAAGTTTGACTTTTCAGAATTAGGGCTGTCGTTGTCCCTCTTTCTCTTATTCTTGCCCTTCTTGCTGGTTCCTTCAAATGATCCCCCACCTTCAGTCTTCATTCTCTCCACCTGCGCCTTGAGCTCATTTCGTTCTTTAGTCATTTCGCGTAACGCTCGTTCCTTCTTCCACAGTTCCTCCAAGAGAAATGCCTTACTCCGGAGTTCTTGAACTTCTGCAGCTAGTTGATCTTGTTCTTCAACTTTAGTCTTATTCCCTTTCTCTATCTTAGCTTGCTCAGACTCTGCCTCCTCATCTCCACTCAGATACATCTCGGGATAATCGTTATGATCGCTCCACAGATTGACCATAGGTTCATCTTCTCCCACCTTCTCCACTGATTCGCTTTGCGCTGGCACCTCGGCTTCTGGCATTGGTCCAACAGCCGCTAGCATCTCCGCACTTATTTGATCTTCTCCAGACATCCTACAATCAGTTTAAATAACATGATTAGTACTTCATTAGTACAAACTTCTCACACTATGTGTCCACATATCTCATTATTGATGCACTTCGCCAATCCCTCATTTAGAACTCTAATTGAGTTTTCTCTATCCCGCGTATGGTTATAATCATAGGGTTTTCCCCCACCCCACCTAAGGTTTATAACCTACAGCTTAGATACCAACCTGTGACACCCCCAAATCCGAGTTACCTGACCCCCGAGTTTGATGTTCACGATTCACAATATAATAATATCTAACTACCCATTCATGTAGAAATAGTAATACATAAGTCATTAACATAAGTTGTTAATACATAAGTCTCAGGTCCACTAACCTTAACATTACAAACATACCCCTTAGATATACAAAAAGGGTTTACAATACAACATAATATTAATAATGTTCATTATAACTATTCCAGTATTTTGCCTTTGCCTTTGCCTTTGTTCTTCTTCGATCCGCTGGCCTCTTCATTCCTAGCTGAAATATTTTATTTATAGCAAGGGTGAGCAACAAGTTTTCCCCGCAAGTTAAGACATACAATAAAGGTATAGAAATCAATATCTAGTCTTCTCATATTTTCTGCAATAATAATATGATAATGAAAGAGTACAACGTTATCAAGGTTTTCTACGATATTCAAATGAATAATCAAGAATTAATTCTACAAAATAGCAAAGTGAAATGTTTTTCAGATTTATGATGAGCGATCCGTTGGATCTTGAACTTCTCTTCTCGGGTATATATTAAAGTTTTACTTTGACATATACGCAGGTGTATCAGATAACTATAAAGATTAAATCATACCCCTCTGCAAGTACTTAGAGCCGGCCAACTCATTGTACCCTATATTATGCATAATCCTTATAGGTCGCGCACAATGGTCGAATATATGACCTAAAAATGTTCCCTTTATATAAAAGGTTGTTCTTCTCAATCTCCGAATCAAGATTTGATTTAACAACGAAATTCAATGATTTCAATTCCTATTTATTTATCGATCTAGCCGAAATAATTGACATCGATCTATCAATAACAATTGAATTCTCTTCTCGAATTTATCAAGTTTTAACAAATGTTCGTCTAGCCAAAATAATTAGCTAAGACATTTCTCAACATAATTTGACAATAAACAGGAATTATCTGTACTGTCAATTCTATTTTCTATGAATATGAATATCCGATAACAGTTATTTTACAAATGTATATTCTCCAAATCAGTAATTCAATTTGAATTATTAAATATGTACTAACTGCGAATAATCAACAATAATTCCCTAGATATGGTATGATTAGCAATAATTAACCACTATAATAATTGAATAAATGTTACTCAAGGTTGAGTTAGGAAACTTGCCTTCCGCGTTGATTACTGCTACACAATATACTTATCTGCTTTCGAAAGACCTATAACCAATAACATCGGTCTCATAATTAGCACAATATTTTATAACACACAACATTGTAATTCACAGTCAATCTTCTCCTAGACACATTACCACATAGCCACATTAGTGTTTATAACCTATATAAACACTTAACAAGTCTAACTATTTCGGTCTGGTTGGAATTCGGTCCATTCTCGGTGTTCTAGTCACCTTATCTGACAATTAACAAAGTTATTGTCAATTAAACTTGCACTCTAAGATTCAATATTATTTTAGATAAGTCAAATATTGTTTATAATATTTTTCGGAAGCGTTTAATAATTTATAAACAATTATTATTATTTATAATAATTTGTCAAACACTTAAATCATTTTTAAATGATTTAATTATCAAATAATCTTATTATCATTAATATTTAATAATATAAAAATATTAATGTTATACTTTTCAAAATATTAAAGTTATTGTTAATAACTTAAAATATTTTTAAATCGTCAATATTCTACTTAAATGGTTTTTAAAATAATTAAAATCATTTTTAAATCATCACCATTAATATTAACATATTAATAAAATTATTATCACAATATTAAATGTCATTAATTATAACACAAAATATTTTTAAAATATTTTTCTCATTTTTAAATGATTTTTAAATCAATAAAATTATTTTTAATTCATTTATTTAAAATAATAATTAAATAATTCTAATATCATTAATATTAATTTATTAATGAGAATTCTTCAAAAATATTGAAAATAATATTTTATAATCCCAAATATTTTCTAACACTTTATTTTTATGTAAAATGATTTTTAAATTAATAAAATCATTTTTAGCTTATTTATTTAATTTAATAATTAAATAAATCTAATATCATTAATATTAAATTATTAATAAAAATTCTCCAAAAATATTAAAAGTTACATTTAATAACTCAAAATATTTTTTAAATAAATTATTCTTATTTAAAATAATTTTTCATAATATTAAATTATTTTTTTCTAATTTATTTAATATACTAATTAAATAAATTAAATACCATTTTTATTCATATAATTATAATTATTAATGAAAAATTTCCCAAATAATTAAAAGTTATTTTTCATAATTTAAAATAATTTTTAAAACCATTTTTGGTAATTTTTATAATTTATTTCTATTTTTAAATAATTTTCGGAATATTCAGAAATTATAAAATAATAAAACCGTCGCTATAGGGTTTTAGCGACACAAAGCGTTGTTGTTGGTGTTCTTGAGCTCAAGAACACTGACAGCCGGCAATATAAGGGGTCAACTTTGACCGGATGTAATTCTCAACCAAAATTGTTTCTGTGCAATCTAAGACTATGATAGTGTATTATTAAGGTAACACTACAACATTCACCCATCACGTTGGTCAAATAACATCACAACAAAGAGATCCAAGTCTCCAAGTATGTTGTCAGGTGGGTTTTGGGTTTTCCAGAAACCCAGGTTGTTCAACCAGTCACTTTCATGCTCGATTTATTCTGTGTTCCAGTTATCAAATGGCTCGTTTTTTGGGCCACATATGTAGTAATCATGACAAGGAACACATAGAAATCAACAGATCATTTAAACAACAACACACTTGCTAGATTAATCCCGGTCAAACCCTGTAAGAATCATGGTTCAACCAATTTCTGGGTTTTCCAGAAAATGGTTTCCATGTTCGACATGCCCAGTTTGACCGTCCCCTATGTCCCACATGTTTGTTGTTTAAGAGATCTAAAAGTATAGATATACGGTACATATTACAGACTAAAATTTAGTTACCAAAACATCAACAAACAATCATCAAATCTGTCAGATTTGGGCCGTTCAAAAGTTGTCAAACGATGTTTATGGCCTTTCTAGGTTACTCAGATTTGGCCCGGTCATGCCCGGTCAACGGGTTTTGACCGATTATATCTTCAAATCCAGACAACCAATGACTCTGATTTCACTTGCAGCTTAAAGACCACATACCAGGCTATATGTAACAACTTTAAAACAACAAAAATAGTAAACGAACAATGATCTGTGGCCACTGACATTGCTTGTCAGACCACAAAAATTGCTCAAGAAAAGATTTTGGAAAACATAATTTTATGGCACTTTGATGCTATGGATTCATGATAGATCATCATAGATCTTCATAAAACATCCATTAGCCACATTATAAACACAAAAACACAAAAGTTGTCTTAACATACAAGATCAAAATGGGTTTTAGGGTTTATACCTTTATTTTGACCTTTTCTCTCCAATCTGATCTTAGGTTATTAATGGGTTGTTTATGTGAATAAAACACTTTAAGAATTCGGAGGTTTTGAGAGAAGGTGAGTTGGTGAGAGCTTGAACACAAAATAAGCCAAATACTAGACTTTCTCTCTCTCTAATCTCTTATATAATGCTTGACATGTTGCTAGATCTGATGTGTTGGCCGAATTTTGTTGGATTTCTATGTCACAAGTCAATGTGGTTGCTTACCAACTAAACTTGCTAGCTAAAATTACAAGTTACATATTAAAATAACCAAAAAGGGCATTTTGGTCTTTTTCCTTCCCATTTTAATGGCATACTAGGAATTTGTACAAACCCTTAGGGTTTAACCCTAAGGTTCAAACCCTTAGGTTTTAAACTTTTGCTTCTAGGATTATTTTCTAATTAGGGTTTTAAAAATAGAAAATTAAGAATTTCGAAAATGTAATTAGGGTTTTAAATAAAAATTAATATTTCTAAAGTATAATTAGGGTTTCTAAATTATATTAACAAATACTATTCACTTTAGGCTTGCTAATTAGGATTAGGGTTTCTTAATTAGGATTTTAGGATTTCCAAATATAAAATTAGGGTTTCTAACTGTACGTTAGGTTTCCTAAATCTGAGATTAGGGTTTCTAATCTCTTATTAGGGTTTATAAATTTTAAACCTTATCCGATCAATCATTGATCAAAATCTCTATACAGTACAAACACGTACTTATCAAAATAATTATTTTAATTATATTTTTTATCGAATCCCTATCCAGAAATTAGGGTTAGGGTTTCTAAAACTGTTAAGCACAACTCTACTCTAAATTTATTAGTCAATACACAAATTGACCTTCTCGAGACTCGTATCACATAAACTTGTCACAAAATTAATAATCAATATTAATATTAAAAAAAAAATTATTCGTAAAATTTTGATTATTCGAAATATGGGGTTATCACAAGTATAGAATTCGAAATCTGAAACGAAATAATATTACTTACATACTACAGAGTATGGAAGAAAATATTATTTCAAGCGAATATTGAACAAGAATAACATCCTTTACCTTGAAAAGAAGAGTATTCCAACTGGTATAGCGAGGATATTCTTGAAGAAAACTTTTACTGTTTTCTACGCTCAAATCTTTCTAAAACTCTAAAAAAATACGCTCAAGATTATAGAAGAAGAATTCTCTTATTCTGGTGTGATTTTCAATTCTAACTTAAGCGTCTATTTATGGAAAAATACTAGAATGTCATAGGAGACTAAATAATAAAATAATATTATTTTATTTCCTACATTCTACGCCCACCTTATTAGAAAGCCATCAGCATGCCATCTTGGAGGAAAAATAGCAGCCCACATGTTTTTAAAAACAAATGTGGGTCCCACCCAATTTTGATAAAAATTATTTTATTTTTTAAAACTTCAGTAATTCATAATAAATAGTTCTTTTATCATAAAAATACAAATTTTATGTCCATTCCACACAAAATCGAATTCTCTATAACTTTTCAGCTTTAAGTATTTCCAAATTCCAAACCTAAAATATCCGAAATCCACAAACGGATGATTTTTAATACCTCATAAAATTCATAACAAATCATACGTTAATTTTTAACGGTTCAAAATTTGTGTACATATACTCAACCTATATATGCATAACATATCCAAAAATTACAACGATCCAACGGTCGGATTGAAATTATAACTCACGCAATAGAACTTTAAGAATAATGATTTGATTTTTAATGCCTCCATTTTGACAAAAATACTAATAAAACACCTCAACATTAATTCCTTCATTTATAACCACATATAATAAATATTTTTCTATCCATCATTTATGTCCACATAAACTAAATAGTTTCTTATCATATAAATCAATAATTAATTATTCGCAAAAAATATTACAGAATCACATTAATGACAACCAGACCGTTCCCAGGAAAGAGAGGACTTTCCAATAAGGATTTCTCCTTACTGGCGCGCAAGTAGGTGACCAAACCTCTCCTTTACAGAACTTTCTAGACATTGCTAATAATGATATCTATTAATATTATTCAAATTATATGAATTATTGATCTGATAATGGAAAATAATGTGCAGTGATAATTATTGAAACAACAATAATATAAAATATCAACGCAGCAATTATTGAACCAATAAAATAAAATATTGAACAGTAATTACTGTAACAATTATTGAGTAGTGCCTTCTTACGTAAGAATCAATAATTTAAAAATACTATGCAATACCGTGTGCTACTGTGCAACAGCGTGTATTACATTACTTTACCCATCGGGTATTCTAACAGTGTTAATGGTAACGATTACGCCGTTATTTTATAAAAAATATTTTTGTCATTTTCTCAATCTGACAATAATTCCGTTGTGGGCTCCACCAATGATTGTGCCGTCGTACGAATATTCTCTGATAAAACGAATATTCCCGACCAATCGAATATTATATAACAACTTATGTACTTTGCAAAATTTATAAATATTACCCACAACTATAACATTATATCAAATTCACTTTATAATATTTAAAAATGATATTTATATAAAATTCATCTTTATTCATAAAAGTTGGGGTCTTACACTTTTTGTATATCTAAAGGGTATATTTGTAATATGAAGGTTAGATAACCTGGGACGAATGTATTAACTATATCAGTTAATGTGGTGTAAATTTCTATTCATAATTAAATATGTAGTTAAATATTATTTATATTGTGGATCGTGAGCACCAAACTCGGGAGTTAGGTAACTCAGATTTGGGGGCGTCACACTTAATATCTTTAAGCCTTGTTTAGTAAACCCATTTAAAACTACTTTAATTTATTTCAATAATCTATTTATACTATAGTTTATAGTCCCACATTATTTACTTGGATTTTCATATCCAATCTTAATTAAATAAACAAAACTAATTTCCATAAAATTATAATTTTCATTATAATTTTACTTAATAAATTAACATATCACTTTAATTACTAAATTAAATTAAAACAACATTCTAGTAAATCATATAATCCTTAATAACTCTCTAATTTAGTTATTAAGTTAAATTAGAGTATTATCTCATAAATTTAATTCATCACTCTTTTATCTTAATTAAGTTCATTTCTATAACTCATGAATTATTTATTTACTAATAAATAATCCAACAATTATCTACTAAAAAACAAACACATAAATTAAAAATATTTATTTAATTCAATAAATATTTGAAATGATAAATAAAATTCTGGATTGTTACATTATTCCCGGGGTTATAAAGATTCCATCCTCGGAATCACCGAAACCCTACCTTACTCAGGTTTTCATCAAATCTCTTCGTTGAATAACTTCAACACCTTACCTTAATATAGTTTTTATATTTTCTACTTCCACCATTCTTCATAATAAATTTTAGGTTTTATTTCATAACTTTCACTTGAACTCAATTATATTTTGAGTATTATATATTCTTTAACCTATTCATTTTCTTTGCAGTATTGACAATGTCTAGAAAGTTCTGTCGAGAAAAGGGATTTGGTCACCTAATTGCGTGCCAATTGGGAGAAATCCTTATCGAAAAGCCCCCTCTTTCCTGGAAATGATCTGATTGTTAATATTGCAAGTTATATTATTGATGAATAAATGTTTTTAAAAATATTGAGGGAATTTTGATGAAGTATTTATTGTAAGTTTGGCGTATTATTTGGACCCTCACTTACTTATTTTTCAAAATAATTAGTAGAAAGTTATCTCAGTTTTTATATATATATATATATATATATATATATATATATATATATATATATATATGTGTGTGTGTGTGTGTGTGTGTGTGTGTGTGTGTGTGTGTGTGTGTGTGTTGCGTAAGAAAGAGGGATTATAAAGTGTGTAATGTGTGTGGGTGTGTGTGAATATATATATATAATTGGTGTGTATATGATTATGATATATATATATATATATATATATATATATATATATATATATATATATATATATATATATATATATATATACGTGTGTGTGTGTGTGTGTGTGTGTTGCGTAAGAAAGAGGGATTATAAACTGTGTAATGTGTGTGGGTGTGTGTGATATATATATATATATATATATATATATATATATATATATATATATATATATATATATATATATATATATATATATATATATAACTTACGTGTGTGTAAGGGTATTTTGAAAATCAGAAGTCTGCGAATTCAATTAAATTCGTCCGTGAACCTTTCAGTTGTTTCGTCCGTGAGAAAAAAAATATTGTTCACCCGTGATTTTATTCAAAGAGTATCCTTTCCATTCTCCTATAAATAGGATGCTTAGTTTAGAATTGAAATTCACACCAGAATCAGAGAATTCTTCTTCTATAATATGGAGCGTATTTCTTTTGAGTTTAAGGAAGCTTTAAGCGCAGAAAACAGTATAAGTTTTCTTCAAGAATATTCCCGCTATATCATTCCGAAGTACTCTCCTTTTAAGGTAAGGGATTTTATTTTTGTTTTAATATTCGTATAAAATAATATTTTCTTCCATACTATGTAGTATGTAAGTAATATTATTTTGTTTCGTATTCATAATTCTACACTCATGTTGATAAGTTTTTCTGCTATACTCTGTGAAATTAATAGAATATCCTTAAAATTTGCGCTTGATCTAGTATCTTTTCATGAAAATATTATTCTAAGCATTCTTGATAATTTTTAATCTTTTCATGTCGGAGTACTATTCACGGGACACTATTCACGAAGTACTATTCACGGGTTCACTCGGGTACTATTCATGATAAAAATTAATTTTTTTTCTGTCCAAATTATTTTTGATACATTATTATTCTTGAATTTTACTCCACAAAACATTATCATGTTGACAATTTGGACATTATTGAATTCTGGAAAAATTGAATTATAAATCTTTAAAATTTATCCTTACTTTAATTTAATTGAATTCTTATATCATTGTCATCATCCTCATGCTTATATTGTGATGAAAGTCATCTTTGGCCCGTAGTGCATAGATGGACTGTTGATTGGTATGATTATGACCACGGATCATTCGGTATAATCATGACCTGAAATGTTACAAATGATATAGTAAAAGTCTTCATTGGCCCATAGTGCATTGATGGAAAGTTGTTGGCATGATCATGACCATTGGTGATAATAAGAATATCCTTGGCCCATAGTGCATGGATAATTTAGTGATGTGAATTATTTATTGAGTTGAGTCTCAGCGATAAAATTGATGATAAACTTTTTAAATCATAGAAAATAGTAAATATCATGCTCTACTTGACTCTTCTAATGGATTGCTTGTTCTGCTGTAGTTAAACTTGTTGTTTATTGTATTCCATAAGTTTAACACTATTGAAGGCTAACGATAATTTATTCTGCATTATCTTAGTCATAATATTTCTTACTGGGCTAGTTGAGCTCACCCTTTTGCTCTCATTATTCTCTTCAGGAAATGAGAAAGTAGCTGGGACTAGTCAGGGAATGGAGTGATGGTCCGAGATTGTAGCTGTAGTAGTCATCACTATTTTATAAAATAATGTGATAATAATTGTAATGAGAACTCCATTTGAGTTTGGATATTATTTAGAAGACAATATTTGTGTTAAAACTCTCAGCTATGTTTTGTTGTATTTTACACGACAGTTGTATAGTTAAGTTGTATTTGAATTTTGTACCATGTATTTGGTGACTCAAAATGAGTGATGTATACCTATTTTCGGGGCATCACAGTTGGTATCAAAGCTTAGGGATATGATCCCTGGCTGAGATGCGAGACTAGAACTAGCAGGGAAGAGATGGGTAAATCCCTCGCTAGTATGACCTACCTAAGTTTAATTGTTATTTAATTGGTTGGTCTGAATATAGGGATAATATGTGACATGTCAATTAACCCTTGTTTTGTGGCAGTGTTTAAAAATGACATCCGAGAATGTTGAGATAAGTAATGGAGCACATGAGACCGTTGAGTCACCGACGATCAATAACCAGGATAATGTGCATCAGGAAGGCAATAATCCTCAGTTAAACAACAACACCGACCAAATGATGAACGATGAGATGTTTAGAGGCTTTCTGCAATTCATGCAACATCAAGGGAGAGTTACTTCTATTCAAAATGCTGGTGGAAACACTGGCAACTCACGGATGATCACCGCTAAGCAGTTCAAGGAGCTGAGACTACCGAAGTTTTTGGGAAAGTCAGAACCACTTAAGGCAGAGATGTGGATAAAGCAGATCACCAAGATATTTGATGTCTTGGGATGCTCCGAGGAGCAAAAGGTTCCTTTTGCCACCATCATATTGCGAGGAGAGGTAGATTATTGGTGGTAATCTGTAAAACGTACTCTGTGACATCCCCAAAATTAGGTATACATCACCAATCTTGGGTCGTCAGATACATGGTACAGGATACAAACACAACTTACTAATACAACTGTCGTGTACAATACGACAAAACATAACTGTGAGTTTGAATACAATTATTGTCTACTAGATACTATACAAACTCAAAAGGAGTCCTCATTACAATTATTGTCACACTATTTAAAAGAATAGTGAGGACTACTAATACTATCATCTGGTCCATCACTCCGTTCCCCGACTCGTCCCAGCTATATTCTCATTTCCTGAAGAGAACAGTGAAAGAAAGGGTGAGTTTAACTAGCCCAGTAAGAAATATTATGACTAAGATAATGCAGAATAAATTATCATTAGCCTTCAACAGTGTTAAACTGATAAAATATAACGAACATCAAGTTTAACTGCAGCGGAACAAGCAATCCATTAAAAGAGTTAAGTAGAGAATAAAATCTACTATCTTCTATGATTTAAAAAGTTTTTCAACACTGTTATCGCTGGGACTCAACTTAACAAAATAATCTACATCATCGAATCACCCCTGCACTACGGCCAATGATATTCTTTAGTATCACGACCACAATTATCCATGCACTACGGGCCAAGAACATTTGTGTATTCATTAATGGTCATGATCATGCCAACAACTGTCCATCAACGCACTACGAGCCAATGAGGACTTTTTGTAACATTCCAGAATTTTAAAGTGTAATATTAAATATTTATTGATTTATATAAGTATTTAATGGATATGTTTATGGTTGAATAAATAATTGTTCAATTTGAGTTGATGTTAGTTAATTATTTGCTAAATAAATAATTAAATATTAAATATCAAATATTTATTTGCAATATTAAATGTTTAATGAATTATATAAGTATTTAATGGCAATTTGAGTTGATGTGGTTTAGTTAATTATTTATTAAGTAAATAATTAAGGAACTAAGAAATTAATTATTATGAGATTATATAATAAATTAATTTAATAAGTAAGCTAGAGAGCTTACAGTGATTTAAATAAATTATAATATTTTAAATGGGAAACTGTAATTTAAAATATTAGTTGGTTAAATAAAATTATAATTATAAAAGAAATTATAGTTATATGATATTAAATTATGTGCTAAAGTAATTTAATAGATTAATGTTTTAATTGATTTATTAATTAAATAAAAGTGTGGCTAATAACTTTGCTATAAAGGAGTTATTAAGATAAGCTAAAGGACTTTAATTTAGTTTTTGCCAAACATGTCTTATTACATAATAAGTCTTTAATCTAATAATTTTTTAGCAAACAAGGTATAAGGATTAATCCATTTATTTTAATTAGATTTACCAAACAAGGTGTAAGAGTTAATGAGTTATATTATTTTGATTAGCCAAACAAGCCTTATGGCTTTTGATTTTTAAATAAAAACATAACTGATATAATTATATCAGTACTTATATTATATCATTAATATATATTATTACCATATACGTTATAATATTATACGTATGTTAGAGTTAGGGAGAAGAAAGTCTCAATTGAAATTTACAGAGAGAAAAGAAGAGAGGAAGAAAACTAGAGAGAATTTGAGAGAAATTCTAACAGGTTTTGATAAAGGAATTGGAGAAAAGACATTGATAATCAAAAGTAGCCATCATCTTCATAATCAAAGGTATGAGCTTAACCTTTTCTTTAAAAGCTTAGTTTTTTTTCTTTCCAAAAAGTTCTCTGTGAAATTTTTATAAAAGATAAATTGTTGTTGTGAATATAGTTTAGTATGATTATTTATTATAAGGTTATTTCATGAGTTATATATGATTATAGATATAGTAATTCATGTATGTATGTGTTTTGTAGAAGCAAATATATTACAGAGTATTTATATGAAAAATATATGAGTATGGCTTAATTTAAAATAGAAATTAAGGTTTAATTAGTTGTTAAATTGATAAATTAATATTTGGAATTGCTAGAGTATGTAAAATCATAATCGTGATGTTTTGAATTTAGTGTTTTGGTTGAAAAACAAAATCACAGTGTTGATTTTCTTTGAAAATATCAAAAATGGAGTTTTTGTCAAAAACATTGAAATTGGGTATTGTATATTTGATGTCTATGTTATTTTATGAGTAGAAACATGTTAAAAAATCTTCAAAATATGTTTATATGAAGTTTATATGTGTATTACATGATAATCAGTCTATTAGATTCGAGCTTTTTGGCCAATTTGGCTTTTGTTCATGCTGTTGCCGAGTTTGGTCGCCGGATTCTAGTCTCTGGCGCCGCAGCGTGTCCCAGCAGTACAAATCTTGCGTCGCAGCGCTGGCGCCACGCCGCAGCGCCAACCAATGGCCTGTGACCTGAGCCGCAGCGCCAACTCAGCGCTGTTTTGCGAACCACAGTGTAAACTGTGGCGCCGCAGCGCGAGTTAGCAGAATGTTCTGACAGTTTTGTTTTAGTGTACAAAACTTGAAAATAAATGTTATGTGTTGATAATAATAATGTTAAATGATAATTTCAGTAGTATTAAACTATGAATGATCATGTTATTAAGTGCTATCTACTTGTAACATAGTGGATTATGTGAATGGGTAATTTAACCCATATGATGAATACATTTGTTTATATAAATATACAATGTTGGTAATGACTAACTATGTCGGTATGGCATATGTATAGGGTATTAATTTAAGTGGTAAGGGTTTAGCTTGTGCTAAAGGCAAGTTCTCTAATTCAAAACTTCATTGTGCAAGTTTTTCTAACTCTATCTTATAATTGAGCTAATTACTGTTTTCAATTCGATTATCTTATAATGATGTAAGTCGTCTAGACTTTGGTTTGAGGACAAACAAGTTATTCTTGTATTTCGATTATGAATTTTCATGTATAACTAAATTGCTATGCATGTTTATTATTCAATTCTAATTAACCTTGGCTTAGTGTTGTTCAAGCAAGGTATGCTATAGTTATTCAAATTGTATGCTATTAGATTAGTCCTAATGCATGACTTGCTATGATTGGTTCAATCACGATTATTTTATAGTATAGTGTTATTGGTTTTTATTCAACTACTCCGTAGTTGATGTTCGTTAAACTCCAAATTTCCTTGAAAGCTTATCCAAACCAAACTTACTTTGGTGCGGACTTGTATTCTAAATACTGAGATGAACAACTCTTTTAATAGAGGTTTACGCTTAGCGTTGAAATGATTGTGCACGATACATTGTACGAAGGGTTGATCCCCCTAAGTACATGGAGTCCTTATAGTCTTATGACTGTTAAAGTTTAAGTTGAAAGATTACTTATAACTGTGGACATGATTCGTGGTCATTAGACCCTCAGTAAATGTTAAAGTTTTCAGAAAGTTAATAGAATATATTGTTCAGTTCTATTGAGCCTGATATTGGCAATTGATGTAAAAGTTTAATGATTTACTTATTGTTATTTCAAGTGGGCCTTGTTTGCTCACTCTTTCCTGTAAAATTTCTTACAGCTAAAGTTGAAACTGGTGACGTACCGAGCACTAGTAAGGGAAAAGGGAAGATGAATAAATGCTGAAGACTTGTAATAGTTTGATAGTTTATTTTCAGAGTTTGGTTTAATGATTGTAATGAAGTTATTTATTTATCCGCATTGGAATGATTGTTGTTAAAGGTTAGATAACCTGGGAGATGTTTATTTAAATTTAATCATGTATGGGCAGGTTTTCTTTTACTATTCAAATATATTATGAATGGGTAGTTAGAAATTAATGTTTTGATTACGTGAGCACCAAATCTTGAGGAAATGAAGTATCAGGATTTGGGGGTGTCACAAGTTGGTATCAAAGCTTTAGGTTATAAACCTTAGGTGGGGCAAAAGCCTTAGGAAGTAACCTTTGAAAAGATAGTGTGAGATAACTCTTATCGAGTTTTAGGAAAGAAGTAATAAAACACTTATGTGCTTATGTGTTTATAACTTATGTGCTCGCAAGTGTTGAGTAGAATGATTAATAACTAAAACTTTAAAACTTTGTTGTCAGGATGACTAATGTTGGAGAATCCAATCAGGCTAGGGAGGAGGGACCTCAAATGCCTATAGAGGAGGAGCCTCGCGACATTCAGGTAGTTTGGGAACAACTACTGCCATGGGAGTCAGCCCCGTTGGTCACAGTAGTTGAAGATGAGGATGATGATGTGGAGACAGATGAGGAGGATTCCGTTGAGTTACCACATGAGGATGATGATGACGAGGACGTGGAGGAAAGGATTCCACTTAACTCGATAGCAGGCCGTATATACGATGAGGTGCATGACCATAACGTGGAACTTCAAGATACAGTTGAGGAGTTAGAGGAGATAGCAGCTGAACAACAGATTGCAATGACACAAAAAGATGGCGAGATCCAGGATCGTGAGGAACGACTGACAGACGCCGAGGAGAAATTAATACAGACTGAAGGAGAGAAAGAACAATTGATCGAGATGGTTGCTGAACTGAAGAGCAAGCTGAGAGAAGAAACTGCTAAGAGGGCAAGAGCTGAAGATGCATACGAGGAAGCTTATCAACGAACTGGAAGAGCAGCGAGAGATACGCAGGCAAAGAGGATGAAGATGGAAGAGATGGATAAAGTATTTAACACCGCAATTAATTGAGCTCAAGACTGGGTCATGGGATATCCGATTCAGTTCGAGACGCTGCTATCATTCGTGTTAGATCGCAGAACAATGTTTCGAGTCATGGAGGAAGAACGTGATAGGGCTAAGAAGTACCTTAATAGATCATCGTAGAAAATGTGTTGGTAATGTACGTAATAAGTATTAAATAATGTGTAAATCCCTAGTGTTAAGTAACCATGGGATATGATAATAATGATGTTGTCCTGAAACTTTTGTAGTTCAGGATGCTATTGTTTTATGTTCTCAAAAAGATTATGAATCAATAAAAGTTGTTACCTTATTCAAAGTGTTATGTGGTTATTTCTTTTGGAGGCAAGTTAAGTAGAAATTTCTTAAAAGAATTGAATAAAAATCTAATGAATGTTTTTTTAACAGAAAATGCCTCCCAGACGTCAACCAACACGACAGAGAACTACTGGAGGAACTAACAATAACGACAATTTTGATACGAATCCTGTTCAACAACTAGTGACACTACTGACAGGAGCGTTGCAGAACCAACCACAAAACCATGGTACGACGTTTAAGGATTTCAAGGCGGTTGGACCACCTGAATTCTGTGGGCCCATGAATCCAGTCGAAGCACAGACCTGGATTATGGAGATGGAAAAAGTATTCGATGTCGCTCGGGTAGGGGATGATCAGAAGACTGCTTTCGCAACGTTCTTGTTGAAAGCAGAAGCTAGTTATTGGTGGCAGTCCAATAAAACTCGTGAAGGGCCAGGAGTGATGACCTGGGATAGGTTCAAGGAGTTGTTTTTCGAGACCTATTTCTCGGAGAGTTCGAAAAGTCAACTGGAAGTACAGTTTCTGGAACTAAAGCAAGGAACGATGAAGGTATCTGAGTATACCGCGAGATTCAACGAATTGGCGAGGTTTGCGCCATATCAAGTCAGCACGGACGAGCGTAAGGCAAAGAGGTTCGAACAGGGACTGAAGCCCTGGCTATACAGTAGGGTTTCCCTTTTCCAGTTGAAGACGTTTGCAGCAGTGATGGAGAAAGCAGTACTCGCTGAAGGTGGAGGCGAAGCAGTGACAAAGTTCAACCAGGAACAAAAGAAGAAGAAGAATGAGAATGAGACTAAGAATGGGAGTAGTAGCGGTGGAAACAACAACAACAACAACAACTTGAAGAGGAAGTGGAATGGGAGTATGGGTACTGGAAACCAGCAGGGTAACCATCAAAACAAAAAGTTTGAAGCATGTGCGACATGTGGGAAGTTTCACAAGGGTGCGTGCTTGATGGGGAAACGAGTTTGCTATAATTGTGGCTAGGAGGGTCACATCGCCCCAAATTGCACTCAACCGAAGAAGAATGCGTGCTTCACGTGAGGATCCAAGGATCACTTTTCTCGTGAATGCCCTAAGAAGAAGGAGGGAGTGACAACCAGAAGCAATGGAGGTAACAAGGGAAGTACATGGGCCATTGCAGGACCTGCAGCATCAAACAAACCCACAGCCAGAACCTTCAACATGACTGTGCAAGATGCTGTGAAATCAAAAGATGTGGTGTCAGGTATTATCCCAATCAATGATATCGATGCATATGTATTATTTGATCCGGGTGCTACTTGCTCGTTTATATCTGATGAATTTGCTAAAAGGTTAGAATTGCCTAGAGAAGAACTGAATTTTCCTTTGAACATAGAAATTGCGAATAAGGAAATAATCCCAGTAAGATTCGTATACAAGAACTGTAGGGTGAACATTAAGGAGAATATCTTGTTGGTAGATTTAATTCCATTTAGACTTGGGGAATTTGATGTAATTTTGGGAATGGATTGGTTGTTCAAATACGGTGCGGTAATTGACTGCCAAAAGAAGTGTGTAAACCTTATGGCTCCGTTAAAGGTAGTATTTTATGGTAGCAAGTTGCCTAGACAAATGAAATGTCTGACGACTATGCAGGCCAAGAAATTGTTGAGTCAAGGTTGTGTGGGCTATTTAGCTTACATAGTCGATACTCAGAAGAAGGGGGTAAAACTGGAAGAAATACCTGTAGTGAGGGAATTCGAAGACATTTTTCCAGAGGATTTGCCAGGACTTCCGCCTGACAGAGAAATTGAGTTCGTGATCGACTTAGCACCGAGAACAACACTGATATCAAAGGCCCCGTACAGAATGGCTCCGGTAGAAATGAAGGAACTGATGGTGCAACTGCAAGAACTGCTGGACAAGAAGTATATTCAACCAAGTGTGTCACCGTGGGGAGCGTCAGTATTGTTTGTGAAGAAGAAGGACGGATCAATGCGTCTTTGCATTGATTATAGAGAGTTAAACAAGGTCACTATTAAGAATAGGTATCCGTTACCTAGAATAGATGACTTGTTTGATCAGCTGAAGGGTGCTAAGTACTTTTCAAAAATAGATTTGAGAAGTGGGTATCATCAATTGAAGGTAAGAAAGGAGGATATACCACGAACGGCATTCAGAACTCGGTACGGACATTACGAGTTTCTGGTGATGTCTTTTGGTTTAACCAATGCACCTACTGCGTTCATGGATTTGATGAACAGTGTGTTTAAATCATTCCTAGACAAGTTTGTAGTGGTATTCATTGATGACATTCTGGTGTATTCCAAAACTCAAGAAGAACACGTGGAACATTTACGTCTGACATTGGAGACACTAAGAAAGGAAAAGTTGTACGCGAAATTCTCTAAGTGCGAATTTTGGCTCGACCGTGTACAATTTTTGGGGCATGTGATTGACAAAAATGGGATTTCAGTGGATCCGTCAAAAGTGGAAGCAGTAATCAATTGGGAACAACCAAGAACACCGTTAGAAGTGAGGAGTTTCTTGGGACTGGCTGGTTATTATAGAAGATTTATTCAAGATTTTTCTAAGATAGCCACTCCGCTAACAAATTTGACAAGGAAAGCTGTAAAATTCGTTTGGACGGAGAAATGTGAAGAGAGTTTCCAAGATTTGAAGAAGAAGTTAAGTGTGGCACCTGTATTGACATTACCAGATAATACAGGGAATTTTGTGGTATATAGTGATGCCTCACACAAAGGGTTGGGTTGTGTTCTTATGCAGAACGGTAAAGTTATTGCCTATGCATCAAGACAACTAAAGGATTATGAGAAGGGGTATCCGACTCATGATTTGGAATTGGCTGCAGTTGTGTTTGCTCTGAAGATATGGAGACACTATCTTTATGGAGAGAAATGTGAGATCTACATAGACCATAAAAGTCTGAAATATATTTTCACTCAGAAGGATTTGAACATGCGTCAAAGAAGGTGGATGAAATTGATAAAAGATTATGATTGTGAAATTTTTATCATCCGGGAAAAGCGAATGTGGTGGCAGATGCTCTAAGCAGGAAAGGTCGGGAGAAGTTGATGCTGATAACAACTCAGGAGGAGCTCATTTCAGCAATGACAAAATTGGAGTTGGAAATCAAATTTTCAAAAGAATCTGACGAACAACTATTCCAAATAGAAGCTAGTCCAACATTACTAAACAAAGTGAAGATTGCTCAACTACAAGATGAAGAGTGTGGGAAAATCAAAGAGAATTTGGTTGAAGGCGGTGATGTAAAATACAAGATCGACACCGAAGGACTACTACAGTTTGAGGGAAGAATCTGGGTTCCAGCAACACCAGAGCTGAAAGAAGAAATTTTGACCGAAGCTCATAGCTCAAAATATTCAATTCATCCAGGAAGCACGAAAATGTATCAGGATTTGCGCCGACATTTTTGGTGGCCAAATATGAAAAGGGATGTTGCTGAATGCGTAGCGAAATGCTTGACATGTCAGAGAGTAAAAGCCGAACATCAAAGACCCAGCGGATTACTCCAACCGTTAGAAATACCGGAATGGAAGTGGGAACATATCACGATGGATTTTGTGGTGGGTCTTCCAACTACTCAGAGAGGATGCGATGCGATTTAGGTAGTAGTGAACAGACTGACGAAATTAGCGCACTTTCTACCAATAAAGATTAGATTTAATCTTGATCAGTTGGCAAGATTGTACATTAAGGAGATAGTTTCGAGGCATGGAGTGCCAGTATCAATTGTGTCTGATAGAGATCCGCGGTTCACATCGAATTTTTGGAAGAGACTACAAGAATGCATGGGGACACAGTTGCGAATGAGTACGGCTTATCATCCACAAATAGATGGTTAAAGCGCACGAACAATTCAGACATTGGAAGATATGCTGAGAGCATGTGTCATGGACTTTAAAGGAAGCTGGGAAGATCAACTACCGTTAGTAGAATTTGCTTACAAAAATAGTTATCACGCGAGCATCGGCATGCCACCTTACGAGGTATTGTACGGCAGAAAGTGCAGAACTCCACTGTGCTGGGATGAAGTCGGTGAACGCCAACTGCTAGGACCAGAACTGATACAACAAACTGTTGACGTTGTCAAACTCATCAGGACAAGATTGGTCGCAGCCCAAGATAGACAAAAAAAGTATGCTGATAAACACAGACAAGATCGTGTATTTGACGTAGGAACTTTTGTATTCTTAAAAGTTTCTCCCTTGAAGGGGAAAATTCGTTTCGGTAAAAAGGGAAAGCTAAGCCGAAGGTTTATTGGACCCTTTGATGTGCTGCGAAGAGTGGGAGAAGTGACTTATGAGGTAGCTCTACCTCCAGTGTTGGAAAACATTCATAATGTTTTTCACATTTCGGTGTTACGACCATATAAACCCGACTACAAACACGTGATCGAGTACGAAAAGCTACAGTTCGAGAAAGATTTGTCTTATGAAGAGGTTCCTATCCAGATAGTCGACAGGAAAGAACAAGTGCTCAGGAATAAGGTGATACCTTCTGTGAAGGTGATATGGAGGAACCACAACGCTGAAGAAGCTACGTGAGAACTCGAAGAGAAAATGTTGAATGAGTACCCTGAGTTATTTGTTTAATCCGTGTCTTCGATTCTGGGGAAAGAATCTTTGTAAGTAGGGAAGAATGTAACGAATGATTTGTTTAAGTTGTGATTCTGAGGACAGAATCCTTGTAAGAAGGGAATGATGTAACATTCCAGAATTTTAAAGTGTAATATTAAATATTTATTGATTTATATAAGTATTTAATGGATATGTTTATGGTTGAATAAATAATTGTTCAATTTGAGTTAATGTGGTTTAGTTAATTATTTGCTAAATAAATAATTAAATATTAAATATCAAATAGTTATTTGCAATATTAAATAATTAATGAATTATATAAGTATTTAATGGCAATTTGAGTTGATGTGGTTTAGTTAATTATTTATTGAATAAATAATTAAGGAGCTAAGAAAGTAATTATTATGAGATTATATAATAAATTAATTTAATAAGTAAGCTAGAGAGCTTACAGTGATTTAAATAAATTATAATATTTTAAATGGAAAATTATAATTTAAAATATTAGTTGGTTAAATAAAATTATAATTATAAAAGAAATTATAGTTATGTGATATTAAATTATGTGCTAAAGTAATTTAATAGATTAATATTTTAATTGATTTATTAATTAAATAAAAGTGTGGCTAATAACTTTGCTATAAAGGAGTTATTAAGATAAGCTAAAAGACTTTAATTTAGTTTTTGCCAAACATGTCTTATTGCATAATAAGTCTTTAATCTAATAATGTTTTAGCAAACAAGGTATAAGGATTAATCTATTTATTTTAATTAGATTTACCAAACAAGGTGTAAGGGTTAATGAGTTATATTAATTTGATTAGTCAAACAAGCCTTATGGCTTTTGATTTTCAAATAAAAACATAACAGATATAATTATATCAGTACTTATATTATATCATTAATATATATTATTACCATATACGTTATAATATTATACGTATGTTAGAGTTAGGGAGAAGAAAGTCTCAGTTGAACTTTACAGAGAGAAAAGAAGAGAGGAAGAAAACTAGAGAGAATTTGAGAGAAATTCTAACAGGTTTTGATAAAGAAATTGGAGAAAAGACATTGATAATCAAAAGTAGCCATCATCTTCTTAATCAAAGGTAGGAGCTTAACCTTTTTTTTAAAAGCTTAGTTTTTCTTCTTTCCAAAAAGTTCTCTGTGAAATTTTTATAAAAGATAAATTGTTGTTGTGAATATAGTTTAGTATGATTATTTATTATAAGGTTATTTCATGAGTTATATATGATTATAGATATAGTAATTCATGTATGTATGTGTTTTGTAGAAGCAAATATATTACAGAGTGTTTATATGAAAAATATATGAGTATGGCTTAATTTAAAATAGAAATTAAGATTTAATTAGTTGTTAAATTGATAAATTGATATTTGGAATTGCTAGAGTATATAAAATCATAATTGTGATGTTTTGAATTTAGTGTTTTGGTTGAAAAACAAAATCACAGTGTTAATTTTCTTTGAAAATATCAAAAATGGAGTTTTTGTCAAAAACATTGAAATTGGGTGTTGTATATTTGATGTCTATGTTATTTTATGAGTAGAAACATGTTAGAAGTCTTCAAAATATATTTATATGAAGTTTATATGTGTATTACATGATAATCAGTCTATTAGATTCGAGATTTTTGGCCAATTTGGCTTTTGTTCATGCTGTTACCGAGTTTGGTCGCCGGATTCTGGTCTCTGGCACCGCAACGCGGCCCAGCAGTACAAATCTCGCGCCGCAGCGCCAACCAATGGCCTGTGACCTGAGCCGCAGCGCCAACCACAGTGTAAACTGTGGCGCCGCAGCACGAGTTAGCAGAATGTTCTGACAGTTTTGTTTTAGTGTACAAAACTTGAAAATAAATGTTATGTGTTGATAATAATAATGTTAAATGATAATTTCAGTAGTATTAAACTATGAATGATCATGTTATTAAGTGTTATCTACTTGTAACATAGTGGATTATGTGAATGGGTAATTTAACCCATATAATGAATACATTTGTTTATATAAATATACAATGTTGGTAATGACTAACTATGTCGGTATGACATATGTATAGGGTATTAATTCAAGTGGTAAGGGTTTAGCTTGTGCTAAAGGCAAGTTCTCTAATTCAAAACTTCATTGTGCAAGTTTTTCTAACTCTATCTTATAATTGAGCTAATTATTATTTTCAATTCGATTATCTTATAATGATGTAAGTCGTCTAGACTTTGGTTTGAGGACAAACAAGTTATACTTGTATTTCGATTATGAATTTTCATGTATAACTAAATTGCTATGCATGTTTATTATTCAATTCTAATTAACCTTGGCTTAGTGTTGTTCAAGCAAGGTATGCTATAGTTATTCAAATTATATGTTATTAGATTATTCCTAATGCATGACTTGCTATGATTGGTTCAATCACGATTATTCTATAGTATAGTGTTATTGGTTTTTATTCAACTACTCCGTAGTTGATGTTCGTTAAACTCCAAATTTCCTTGAAAGCTTATCCAAACCAAACTTACTTTGGTGCAGACTTGCATTCTAAATACTGAGATGAACAACTCTTTTAATAGAGGTTTACGCTTAGCGTTGAAATGATTGTGCACAATACATTGTACGAAGGGTTGATCCCCCTAAGTACGTGGAGTCCTTATAGTCTTATGACTGTTAAAGTTTAAGTTGAAAGATTACTTATAACTGTGGACATGATTCGTGGTCATTAGACCCTCAGTAAATGTTAAAGTTTTCAGAAAGTTAATAGAATATATTATTCAGTTCTATTGGGCCTGATATTGGCAATTGATGTAAAAGTTTAATGATTTACTTATTGTTATTTCAAGTGGGCCTTGTTTGCTCACTCTTGCCTGTAAAATTTCTTACAGCTAAAGTTGAAACTGGTGACGTACCGAGCACTAGTAAGAGAAAAGGGAAGATGAATGAATGCTGAAGACTTGTAATAGTTTGATAGTTTATTTTCAGAGTTTGGTTTAATGATTGTAATGAAGTTATTTATTTATCCGCATTGGAATGATTGTTGTTAAAGGTTAGATAACCTGGGAGATGTTTATTTAAATTTAATCATGTATGGGCAGGTTTTCTTTTACTATTCAAGTATATTATGAATGGGTAGTTAGAAATTAATGTTTTGATTACGTGAGCACCAAATCTTGAGGAAATGAAGTATCAGGATTTGGGGGTGTCACACTTTTACCATATCATTTGTAACATTACGGTCATGATTATACCGAATAATCCCTGGTCATAATCATACCAAGTCCATCTATGCACTACAGGCCACAGATGACTTTCAACATTTTATAAACATGAGGATGATGACAATGATATAAGAATTCAATAAAACAAGTTCAAGAATTATTTTATCCAAGAATTAACAACGTCCAAATTGTCAACATGATACTGCTTTTGTGGAGTAAAATTCAAGAATGCTTAGAATAATATTTTCATGAAAAGATACTGGATGAAACACAATTATCAAGGATATTCCACTAATTTCATGGATTATAGAAGTTAAAACTTGACCAACTGAGTATAATAAAGAATGGAATAACAAAAGAAATCACCCGGCATGCGATAGACCGCACAGACAGGTTATTCTAACAGAATAATAAATAATGGAACCAGGTCCGGCATAAACGCACAAACAGGATATTCCGACAGAATAATAAATAATAGAACCAGGTCCGGTGTAAAACATGCAGACATGATGTTCCAACATAATAATAACAAGACGGAACCAGGTCCGGTGTAAAACACACAGACAGGATGTTTCAGCAGAATAATAATAAAAACAGAACCAGGTCCGGTGTAAAACACACAGACAGGATGTTCCAACAGAATAATAGAAGAATGTCACCAAGTATAGGGTAGACCGCGTATACATGTTATTCCAACAGAATAATAAGAAATGGAATAACAAAAGTTCTCTTCATGAATAAGAAAGAATAACACCCCTTACCGTTTTAAAGAAGAACTGAAATAAGGAAGTAGTTAAGTAGCAGAATACTTTTCTTCTCTCTCTATAGTTTCTCTCTATAGTTTCTCTTTCTAGAGTTCAGTGAATTCGTAAGAAATAATGAATGAATGAGCTGTTATTTATAGAAAAATGGAATGCATAGTAACTAATCCATGAACGGTCCAGATTGATTACTTTAATCTGACGGTCCATATTTAAAGAAAAATCTTTTAAATAAAATATAATATATTCTATTTATAGAATAACTTTAATAAAGTATTATGTTTTATATAAAAAGATGTTTCTGTTTTATTACGTTAATAATACGAATAAAACAAAACTTCATTATCGCTAAATAATTATTATTATTAACTGACAATAATTGAATCAAACTGAGTGACTTCTCACATAAGCATTAATAATCAATACCATGTGCTACTATGCAACCATACATGTTACTGTACTTTTACTACCGAGTAGTTCAACAGTATCAATGGTAAAACTTCCACCGTTACTTTTAATAAAATATTTTTGTCGTTTTCTCAATCCGACAATAATTTCGTTGTGGGATCCACCAATGATTGTGCTGTTGTACGAATATTCCCTGTTAAAACGAATATTCCTCGACCAATCGAATATTATATAACAACTTGCGTACTTTGCAAAATTTATAAATATTACCCACAACTATAACATTATATCAAATTAACTCCATAATATTCAAAAATGATATTTATAGAAAATTCATCTTTATTTATAAAAGTTGGGGTCTTACAACCTCCCCTTCTTATGAAACTTCGCCCTCGAAATTAGGGTACGTACCTGGTATATCGAAGAGGTAAGGATACCTTGACTTCATTTCATATTCTAACTCCCAAGTCATTTCCTCAACATCGTGATTTCTCCACAAAACTTTGACTTGAGGTATAACCTTGGAGCGTAGAATATGTTCCTTCTTATCCAAGATTTGAACAGGAACTTCTTCATACGTCAAATCCTCCGCTATTTCGTCTGGTTTTAACTCAATAATGTGGTTCAGGTCTTCCACATATTTACGTAACATGGATATGTGGAAAACGTTATGAACACGAGACATACTTGGCGGTAAAGCGAGTCTATAAGCCACAGTTCCTACTCGATCGAGGATTAAAAATGGACCGATGAATCGAGGATTGAGCTTTCCTCTCTTTTCAAATCTCGTAACTCCTTTCCATGGAGTAACACGTAAGAACACATGATCTCCTATATCAAATTCCACGTCCTTTCGATGAAGATCAGCATAACTCTTTTGTCGATCTTGTGAGGTTTTTATACGTTGTCGGATCGCTTGAATCTTTTTTGTAGTCATACGTACCAACTCCGGTCCCAACAACGTTGCTTCACCCACCTCATCCCAGCATACTGGAGAACGACATTTTCTTCCATACAATGCTTCGAATGGAGCCATGCCAATACTTGCTTGATAACTGTTGTTGTAGGAAAACTCCACCAATGGTAAGAACTTGTCCCAACTTCCCTTGAAGTCAAGGACACAGAGTCTTAATAAATCTTCTAGAGTTTGAATAGTCCTCTCTGATTATCCGTCCGTCTGAGGATGATATGCCGAACTAAATCATAAATTCGTGCCCATAGCTTTTTGTAAACTAACCCAAAATCGTGAAATGAATCTTGGGTCTCGATCAGAAACTATGGATACTGGCATACCATGCAGTCTTACAAACTCGTTTATGTACATACGAGCAAGACGTTCAAGTGTATAAGTTTCTCGTGTCGGTAAGAAATGAGTAGACTTGGTCAATCTATCAACAATGACCCAAATCGCATCTATACCTTGAGAAACCTTAGGAAGACCAGTAACGAAATCCATGGTAATGTGCTCCCACTTCCATTCTGGAATTTCAAGTGGTTGTAATGGACCTTTTGGTACTTGATGCTCCGCTTTGACTCGTTTACAAGTTAGACACCTTGAGATAAACAGCGCTATCTCTCGCTTCATATTGCTCCACCAAAATGTATGACGAAGATCATGATACATTTTGGTACTCCCGGGATGGATTGCAAACGGTGTGTTGTGCGCCTCCATCATGATTTCATACTTTTAATCAGGGTTGTTAGGAACACAAAGTCTGGAGTTGACTCGAAGTATTCCTTCTTCATCGAT
The DNA here is from genome assembly GCA_016801055.1 of Panax notoginseng. NCBI lineage: Eukaryota > Viridiplantae > Streptophyta > Magnoliopsida > Apiales > Araliaceae > Panax > Panax notoginseng. The sequence continues at coordinate 144,254,555 of CM029013.1, read as the reverse complement.
TCTTGCTTCCTGCATAGCACCTTCTTGCACTTTCTTCCTCATACGCATCAGTTCCAGGTCTGTAGCTTGACCAACTTTAACTTTATCGATTAAAGTTGGTTCTACTCGTATATTCGCCATCATCACATGGGTTCCTGGAGTCTTTAACTCTATCTCCATCCTTTGCAAGTCACACAAAATGGGCCTTTGTGTTGACAATATTGCACTCGTACTTGCATATGATCTTCTACTCAATGCGTCAGCTACCACATTCGCTTTTCTAGGATGGTATTGAATGGTATGATCATAATCTTTCAACAGTTCAAGCCAATGTCGTTGTCGCATGTTGAGTTCCTTTTGAGTGAAGAAATATTTGAGGCTTTTATGATCCTTAAAGATCTCCACCATCTCCCCATACAAGTAATGCCTCCAAATTTTAAGTGCAAAGACAACAGCTGCCAACTTTAGATCATGAGTTGGATAATTCCTCTCATATTCCTTGAGTTGTCTTGATGCATAGGCTATGACTTTTCCATGTTGCATGAGAACGCATCCCAAACCCTTTGCTTGAAACATCACTGTAGATGATAAATCCCTCCGAGCCAGATGGTATTGTTAGAACAGGTGCTGAAATGAGTCTCCTCTTGAGTTCTTAAAAACTCTTCTCACATTCTTCGCACCAACCGAACTTTGTATCTTTCCGAGTCAACTGAGTTAATGGAGTAGCGATTCGAGAAAATCCTTCCATGAATCTCCGATAATAACCAGCTAAACCAAGAAAGCTACGTACTTCGGTCACTGATTTAGGTTGCTCCCAGCTTTGAATAGCTTCAATCTTTGCCGGGTCAACAGATATTCCACAACTTGATACTACGTGCCCAAGGAATGCTACCTCCTCCAGCCAGAACTCACATTTCTTCAACTTGGCATAAAGCTTGTATTCACGAAGCTTTTGGAGTACCAGCCTCAAGTGTTGCTCATGATCTTCACGGCTTTTGGAATAAATAAGGATGTCATCAATAAAGACGACCACAAAGTGATCTAAATATTCCTTGAATACCTGGTTCATCATATCCATGAAGGCAGCAGGAGCATTAGTCAATCCAAAGGACATGACAAGGAATTCATAATGCCTGTACCGAGTTCTAAAAGTCGTCTTTGGAATATCCATAGTTCTAACCTTCAGCTGATGATATCAAGAACGAAGATCGATCTTTGAAAAGAATTGTGCTCCTTGCAATTGGTCAAACAGGTCATCAATACGTGGCAATGGGTACCTGTTTTTGATGGTGACATGATTCAACTCCCGATAATCAATACAAAGTCGCATACTTCCATCTTTCTTTTTCACGAATAGAACAGGAGCACCCCAAGGAGAAGTACTAGGACGAATAAAGCCAATGTCTAACAATTCCTACAGCTGGATCTTTAACTTCTGAAGTTCAATAGGAGCCATTCGATATGGGGCTTTGAAAATGGGTTTTGTACCCGGTTCAAGGTCGATACAAAATTCAATTTCACGCTCTGGGGGTAGGCCAGGAAGTTCTTCAGGGAATACGTCAGGAAATTTATTAACAATAGAAATATCATTCAAAACTGACGTATTTTTTTTTAGATCCGTGACATGAGCTAAGAAAGTTTGACATCCGTTTTTCAATAAACGAATAACTTTATGGTTTGAGATGACAGCAATTGATTTTAATGGTTTGGTTGCTTGAATTCGTATAATAGGTTGATTAGGAATATGAAAGCTAATAACCTTGCGAAAACAATCAATTTTTGCATGATGAGTAGTTAACCAATCAATCCCTAGAATCACGTCAAATGCAAGTATTTTTAATGAAATAAGATCGACAGGTAATGTTTGGGTACCAACTTGAACCAAACAAGACTTATAAACCGTGGATGTAATGAAGGTTTCTCCCAATGGAGTTTCAACAGATAAGTCAAAGTCTAATTTCTCCGGAGTCAAATTTAATCGATGAGCGCAAGTAGGAGAAATAAAAGTATAGGTAGAACCGGTATCAAATAAAGTATAGACTTCGTTAGAGTTTATGATAAGCTTACCCGTGATGACCTCATTCGGGTTCCTTGCTTTCTGGGAGGTCACAACAAACGCTCTCCCTTGCACTACCGATTTTGACTTTTCTGGGACGGCCTTTGGTGTCTCCATCCTGGCTAAACTTATTTTTGGTAAACGACAAAATCGAGCTAAATGGCCTTCTTTTCCACAATTATAACATGCTTTAGACGGCATCGCGTAGTTTGGACTGATGTGCCCCTCCTCTCCGCATTTGAAACATATGATAGGTGGTCGTTCTCCTTCCTTAACAACGGGTGCTGGTGCTGACGTCTTTCCACCATTATTGAATCTCATCTTCTTGAAATGACCATTCTTATTGTTTTGGCCCTGATTACCACCGAAGTGGTTACTATTTCTGCCCTGTTGATTCCCTCCACGCTTGTTGTCACCGGTTCGATGACTGCTCTCACTGGTATTATCATTTTGCCAACTGCTCTCTTTTGGTTGCGTTGACTCATTATCGCGCTCCACTAACTGAGCCCTATTCACAACATCTGAATACAAACACAGTTTATGAGAAATAAGATGTTGACGTATCTCAGGTTTCAAACCTCGCAAAAACATTCGCGTCATTCGCTCTTCATTATCCACCAAGTGGGACGCAAACCGGGACAACTCAGCAAATTTAGCATCATATTGCGACACGGTCATATTATTCTGCTCTAATTTGATAAACTTCACCTCCTTCATGTGACGAACACTTTCAGAAAAGTATTTGTCATTGAACAGCTCTTGGAACTTCTCCCAAGACATCTTCAGTGCGGCAGGTTGAGTACGCTTAATCGATTCCCACCAGTAATCTGCCTCTCCTCGCAACATAAAGGCGGCAAAGGGAACCTTTTGCTCCTCAGAGCATCCCAAGACATCAAATATCTTGGTGATCTGCTTTATCCATATTTCCGCTATAAGTGGTTTTGGTTCTCCCTTAAACTCTGGTGGTCCCAGCTCCTTGAACTGTTTAGCAGTGACCGTCCGAGAGTTTTCAGTGTTTCCACCTACATTTTGAACAGGAGCCGCTCTCGCCTGCTGTTGCATGAACTGCATAAAGCTTCTGAACATTTCATCATTCATCATCTGGTCAGTGTTATTGTTTGCATGAGGATTGTCACCTTCCTGATGCACATTATCCTGATTATTGATATGTGGTGAATCAACAGTCGCATGTGCTCCATTGCTATTCTCAACATTCTCGGATGCCATTTTCAGATACTATCACAAAACAAAAGTTAATTGATATGTCATATATTATCCTTATATTCTGACCGACCATTTAAATACCCTGCAAATAAACTTAGGTAGGTCATACTAGCGAAAGAATTCCCCGTCTCTACCCTCCTAGTTCTATTCTCACATCTTAGCCAATGATCATATCCATAAGCTCTGATACCAACTGTGACGCCCCCAAAATTAGGTATACATCACCCATCTTGGGTCGTCAGATATATGGTACAGAATACAAACAGAACTTACTAATACAACTGTCGTGTACAATACGACAAAATATAACTGTGAGTTTGAATACAATTATTGTCTACTAGAGACTATACAAACTCAAAAGGAGTCCTCATTACAATTATTGTCACACTATTTAACAGAATAGTGAGGACTACTAATACTATCATCTGGTCCATCACTCCGTTCCCCGACTCGTCCCAGCTATATTCTCATTTCCTGAAGAGAACAGTGAAAGAAATGGTGAGCTCAACTAGCCCAGTAAGAAATATTATGACTAAGATAATGCAGAATAAATTATCATTAGCCTTCAACAGTGTTAAACTGATAAAATATAACGAACATCAAGTTTAACTGCAGCGAAACAAGCAATCTATTAAAAGAGTCAAGTAGAGAATAAAATCTACTATCTTCTATGATTTAAAAGGTTTTTCAACACTGTTATCGCTGGGACTCAGCTTAACAAAATAATCCACATCATCGAATCACCCCAGCACTACGGCCAAGGATATTCTTTAGTATCACGACCACAATTATTCATGCACTACGGGCCAAGAATATTTGTGTATTCATTAATGGTCATGATCATGCCAGCAACTGTCCATCAATGCACTACGAGCCAATGAGGACTTTTACCATATCATTTGTAACATTACGGTCATTATTATACCGAATAATCCCTGGTCATAATCATACCAACTTCATCTATGCACTACAGGCCACAGATGACTTTCAACATTTTATAAACATGAGGATGATGACAATGATATAAGAATTCAATAAAACAAGTTCAAGAATTAATTTATCCAAGAATTAACAACATCCAAATTGTCAACATGATACTGCTTTTGTGGAGTAAAATTCAAGAATGCTTAGAATAATATTTTCATGAAAAGATACTAGATGAAACGCAATTATCAAGGATATTCCACTAATTTCATGGATTATAGAAGTTAAAACTTAACCAACTGAGTATAATAAAGAATGGAATAACAAAAGAAATCACCCGGCATGCGATAGACCGCACAGACAGGTTATTCTAACAGAATAATAAATAATGGAACCAGGTCCGGTGTAAACGCACAAACAGGATATTCCGACAGAATAATAAATAATGGAACCAGGTCCGGTGTAAAACACACAGACAGAATGTTTCAACAGAATAATAACATGACGGAACCAGGTCTGGTGTAAAACACACAGACAGGATGTTCCAACAGAATAATAATAAAAACGAAACCAGGTCCGGTATAAAACACACAGACAGGATGTTCCAACAGAATAATAGAAGAATGTCACCAAGTATAGGGTAGACCGCGTATACATGTTATGCCAACAGAATAATAAGAAATGGAATAACAAAAGTTCTCTTCATGAACGGTCCAGATTGATTACTTTAATCTGACGGTCCATATTTAAAGAAAAATCTGTTAAATAAAATATAATATATTCTATTTATAGAATAACTTTAATAAAGTATTCTGTTTTATATAAAAAGATGTTTCTGTTTTATTACGTTAATAATACGAATAAAACAAAACTTCATTATCGCTAAATAATTCATATTATTAACTGACAATAATTGAATCAAACTGAGTGACTTCTCACATAAGCATTAATAATTAATACCGTGTGCTACTATGCAACCACACATGTTACTGTACTTTTACTACCGAGTAGTTCAACAGTATCAATGGTAAAACTTCCACCGTTATTTTTAATAAAATATTTTTGTCGTTTTCTCAATCTAACAATAATTCCGTTGTGGGGTCCACCAATGATTGTACCGTTGTACGAATATTTTCCGTTAAAACGAATATTCCCCGACCAATCGAATATTATATAACAACTTGCGTACTTTGCAAAATTTATAAATTTTACCCACAACTATAACATTATATCAAATTAACTCCATAATATTCAAAAATGATATTTATAGAAAATTCAACTTTATTTATAAAAATTGGGGTCTTACATACTCAGCCTGCCGCACTCAAGATGTCTTAGGAGAAGTTCCAAAAATTGTTCAACGACAAGTACTTTCTCGAAAGTATTCGTCACATGAAGGAGGTAGAGTTCATCAAGCTGGAGCAAAACAATATGACCGTATCATAATATGAGGCTAAGTTTGCGAAGTTATACCGGTTTGCATCCCATTTAGTAGATAATGAGGAGCGTATAACGCGGATGTTTCTAAGAGGTTTGAAACCTGAAATAAGTCAATACCTTATTTCTCACAAACTCTGTTTGTATTCAGATGTTGTAAATAGAGCTTAGTTATTGGAGCGCGATAATGAGTCAACCCAACCAAGAGAGAGCAGCCAAAAAATCAATAATACCAGTGGTAGCAGTCATCGAAGCGGTGACAACAAACGTGGAGGGAATCAACATACCAGAAATGGTAACTGTTACGCCCCCAGAATAGGTATACAACACCCATTCTGAGTCGCCAAATACATGGTACAGAAAGCAAACTACAACTTCAATAATACAATTGTCGTGCAAAATACGACAACACATACTGTGAGTTTAAATACAAATATTGTCTTCTAGACAATATCCACACTCAAATAAATTCTCATTACAATTATTCAAACACTATTTTACAAAAATAGTGAGGACTGCTAATACATCTTTCTAGAACCATCACTCCATACCCCGACTAGATCCTGCTATGTTCTCACCTCCTGAGAAGAAAAATGGAACAAAAAGGAAAAGGGTGAGCTCAACTAGCCCAGTAAAGAATATTATGACTAAGATAATATACAACAAATTATCGTTAGTCTTCAACAGGGAAAAATCTGATAAAATATAATCGACAACAAGTTTTAGATCAACAACTGCAGCGGAAACAACAAACCATTAGAAGAGTCAAGTAGAGAAAGAATTCTACTATCTTCTAAGATTTAAAAGTCCATCATCAATATTTTATCCCTGTAACATCAATTAATAATCATCTTTAACCAAATATTCATCTTTGCACTACAGGCCAAAGATATTCATTTGTATCATCAGTCGGTCATGTTCATCTCAACACCTGTTCATCTTTGCACTACAGGCCAAAGATATTCATCAAGTAATTATACATCTTTGCACTACAGGCCAAAGATATTTAGTAATATCATCATTTAGGACTGAGGATGATGAAAAATATCTTAAAGAGAACGAATCCAATGAGACAGAAGGACAAATAGTAGAGATTCGTATAACAGTTTATCCAAGATCAATAATACTTCATAATAATCAATTGTGAAGCAGAATTCAAAAATAAAGATCAAAACATGGATACAATCAAAGATAGCAACCATAATAGACATCTTGGACAAAAAGGAAAGATTTTATTTTTCGGTGAATAGTGCCGTATTCGTGAATAGTGCCGTATACGTGAATAGTGCCGTATACATGAATAGTAACCCCGACACAAAAAGTTCCAAATTTGATAAAAATTCATATCAATATTTCAGCATAATGATATTGAAGAAAATAATATCATTTAAGAAGAAAATAATATCCCTTACCTCAAAATATCAGTACTTCTGGTCGGAATACCGGTATAAGGCTGAAAGAAACTTGCTCTGATGAATAGAAACTCTTAAAGTATCTAAATACTCACAAAATACACTCAATAATCTAGAGAGAGAAAGAGAGAAAACTTGTTTCTGGTGTAATTTTTAATTCTAACTTAGCCCTCTATTTATAGGAAAATTTTGGTAGGTTTGACCTGCAACCTGATGGCTTTACCTGCTACTATTCCCACCTACCACATTTGAAATATAATTCAGCACATTTCTTCACCAACCACAAGTGGGGCCCACCAATTCTAGAATTTTCCATCAAAATGATAAACTCCGAAAATTCAACAATTTCTGAACCAGTCATCTTGTAAAATTCATAATAAATCATACGTTCATTTTTAACGGTTCAAAATTTGTGGGCATATACTCAACTTATATATGTATAACATATCCAAAAATTACCACGATCCAACGGTCGGATTAAAAATTATAACCCCCGCAAAATATCTCAAAAACCCTGATTTTTAATACCTCCATTCCGACAAAAATATGGATAAAAACCTCAACATTAACTCCTTCATTTTTAACCACAAAAATATATCCCTCATTTATATCCACATAAAATAAATATTTCCTTATCATATGAATCAATAATTAATTATTCATAAATAATATTACAGAATCACATTTATGACAACCAGGCCGTTCCCAGGAAAGAGGGGGCTTTCCAATAAGGATTTCTCCTTACTGGCGCGCAATTAGATGACCAAACCTCTCCTTAGACAGAACTTTCTAGACATTGCCAATAATGTTATCTAATAATATTATTCAAATAATATGAATTATTGATCTGATAAATGAAAATACTGTGCAGCAACAATTATTGAAACAACAATAATATAAAATATCAACGCATCAATTATTGAATCAATAAAATAAAATATTGAACAATAACTACTGTAACAATTATTGAGTAGTGCCTTCTTACGTAAGAATCAATAATTGGTGCAATACCGTGTGCTACTGTATTTTAACCACGGGGTATTCCAACAGTATTAACGGTAACAACTACGCCGTTATTTATAAACAACTTATACTTGTCGTTTTCTTCATCCAATCGCTTTCCGTTATGGGGCCCACACAAGGCTGCGTCGTCGTACGAATATTCCCCGACAGCAAGAATATTCCACGACCAACCGAATATTCACCGACCAAAAATAAATATTTTATAACCACTTGCTTATTTTGCAAAATTTGCACATTTCACCCATAACCAAAGTATTATATCAAATTAACCCCTTATTATTCACAATAATATTTAGAGAAAATTTGATTTTATTCATTAATAAGTTGGGGTCTTACAACCTCCCCTCCTTATGAAATTTCGTCCTCGAAATTGACGTACGTACCTGATGTTTCAAAAAGGTGAGGATACCTCGCTTTCATTTCTGATTCCAACTCCCAGGTCATTTCTTCAATAGCATGGTTTCTCCACAAAACCTTAACTTGTGGTATAACCTTCGTGCGTAGGACATGCTCTTTCCTATCCAAGATCTTAACAGGTACCTCCTCGTACGTTAAATCTTCAGCTATCTCGTCTGGTTCTAACTCAATAATGTGGTTCGGGTCTTTAACATATTTACGAAGCATAGATATGTGAAAAACATTATGAACACGAGACATGCTTGGAGGTAATGCGAGTCTATATGCCACATTTCCTATTCGCTCAAGAATCTCAAATGGACCAACAAATCTTGGATTGAGCTTTCCTCTCTTCCCAAATCTTGTAACTCCCTTCCATGGTGCAACACGTAACAATACATGATCCCCAATATTAAATTCCACGTCCTTCCGATGAAGATCCGCATAACTCTTTTGTCGATCCTGTGCCGTTTGTATACGTTGTCGAATCGTTTGGATCTTCTCTGTAGTAATGCGTACCAATTCTGGTCCCAACAATGTTGCTTCACCCACCTCGTCCCAGCATACTGGAGAACGACATTTTCTTCCATACAACGCCTCAAATGGAGCCATTCGATATGGGGTTTTAGAAATGGGCTTTGTACCGGGTTCAAGGTCAATAAAGAATTCAATTTCTCGTTCCGGGGGTAGACCGGGAAGTTCTTCAGGAAATACATCGGAAAATTCTCTAACAATAGAAATATTATTCAAATCTGACTTGTCTTTGTTCAAATCCATAACATGGGCTAAGAAAGCTTGACATCCGTTTTTCAATAAACGAATAGCTTTGTGGCTTGATATGACAGTGACTGATTTTAGTGGTTTAGTAGTTTGAATTCGTATAACAGGTTGGTTAGGAATATGAAAACTAACAACCTTACGAAAACAATCAATTTTAGCATGATGAGTGGTTAACCAATCAATTCCTAAAATCACATCAAAAGCAAGTATCTTTAAAGAGATAAGATCAACAGGTAATGTGATAGTGCCAACTTGGATCATGCAAGATTTATAAACTGTAGATGTAACGAAGGTTTCACCCAACGGAGTTTCAACAGATAAGTTAAAGTCCAATTTCTCCGGAGTCAAGTTTAAACGTTGAGCACAAGCAGGAGAGATAAAAGAATGGGTAGAACTGGTATCTAGTAAAGTATAAACTTCGCAAGAATTCAAGATTAGCTTACCCGTGATCACCTCGTTCGGGTTTCTCACGTTTTGGCCAGTTACGACAAACGCTCTTCCAGGAACTGCTGATTTCGCCTTATCCGGGACTGCCCTTGGAATCACCACTCCCGCTGAACTTGGTTTCGCTATAGTACAATCTCGAGCGATGTGGCCTTCCTTCCCACAGTTGTAACACACCTTGGATTGTTGTGGACAGTTTGGGCTGATATGTCCCTCTTTCCCGCATTTGTAACATCTAACTGGCGGTCGTTCTCCTCCCCTAAAATTTGTTGTTGGTGCTGGTGCTGGTGCTGATGTCTTCCCGTCATTGTTGAATCTCCTCTTTCTGAAATTTCCACTTGACTCACCTCTCCTATTATCATGGCCACGATGACCACCCGAGTGGTTACCGCTTTTGTCCGAATGTTTTCCTCCCTGCTGGTTTTCATTGCTTCGATGACTGCCGCCACCGGTATGACCCTGGTTGTGGTCCCTCGGTTGCACATACTCATTATCTCGCTCTAATAATTGAGCCCTGTTTACAACATCTGAATATAAAGAAAATTTATGAGAGATAAGATATTGCCGAATCTCGGGTTTTAGACCTCTCAGAAACATCCTTGTCATTCGTTCCTCATTTTCGACCAAATGAGGTGCAAACCTGGATAACTCTGTAAACTTCGCCTCGTACTGGGACACCGTTATGTTGTTTTGTTCCAGTCTAATAAACTCAACCTCCTTCATATGACGAATACTTTCAGGAAAGTACTTGTCATTGAACAGTTTTTGAAATGTTTCCCAGGACATGTTGAGTGCGTCAGGCTGGGTACGCTTCACAGACTCCCACCAGTAGTCTGCCTCACCGCGGAACATAAATGTGGCGAATGGAACCTTCTGTTCCTCCGTGCATCCCAAGACATCAAATATCTTGGTAATTTGCTTGACCCACGTTTCCGCCATGATCGGATCCGGCTTTCCCTTAAATTCTGGTGGTCCCAATTCTTTGAACTGCTTAGCTGTGACAAACCGCGCGTTGTTATCATTTCCACCCGTATTCTGCACACGAGTCTCCCTCGTCTGATTTTGCATGAACTGCAAAAAGCTCCTAAACATTCCATCATTCATCGTTTGCTCGGTAACGTTGTTTACAGGAGGAATATTGCCTTCCTGTTGCACGTTCCCCTGGGTAGTGATCAAAGGTGTCTCCACGTCTGATTTACTCCATTATTAACGTTCTCAGCTGCCATTCTTAAATAGTGCCATAAAACAAGGGTTAATAGTCATGTCATATATTATCCCTATACTCTGACCGACCAAATAAACACCAAATAAACTTAGTCAGGTCATACTAGCGAAGGAATTCCCCGTCTCTCCCCTCCTAGTTCTTGTCTCACATCTCAGCTAGGGATCATATCCCTAAGCTCTGATACCAACTGTGACGCCCCCAGAATAGGTATACAACACCCATTCTGAGTCGCCAAATACTACAGAAAGCAAACTACAACTTCAATAATACAATTGTCGTGCAAAATACGACAACACATACTGTGAGTTTAAATACAAATATTGTCTTCTAGACAATATCCACACTCAAATAAATCCTCATTACAATTATTCAAACACTATTTTACAGAAATAGTGAGGACTGCTAATACATCTTTCTAGAACCATCACTCCATACCCCGACTAGATCCTGCTATGTTCTCACCTCCTGAGAAGAAAAATGGAACAAAAAGGAAAAGGGTGAGCTCAACTAGCCCAGTAAAGAATATTATGACTAAGATAATATACAACAAATTATCGTTAGTCTTCAACAGGGAAAAATCTGATAAAATATAATCGACAACAAGTTTTAGATCAACAACTGCAGCGGAAACAACAAACCATTAGAAGAGTCAAGTAGAGAAAGAATTCTACTATCTTCTAAGATTTAAAAGTCCATCATCAATATTTTATCCCTGTAACATCAATTAATAATCATCTTTAACCAAATATTCATCTTTGCACTACAGGCCAAAGATATTCATTTGTATCATCAGTCGGTCATGTTCATCTCAACACCTGTTCATCTTTGCACTACAGGCCAAAGATATTCATCAAGTAATTATACATCTTTGCACTACAGGCCAAAGATATTCAGTAATATCATCATTTAGGACTGAGGATGATGAAAAATATCTTAAAGAGAACGAATCCAATGAGACAGAAGGACAAATAGTAGAGATTCGTATAACAGTTTATCCAAGATCAATAATACTTCATAATAATCAATTGTGAAGCAGAATTCAAAAATAAAGATCAAAACATGGATACAATCAAAGATAGAAACCATAATAGACATCTTGGACAAAAAGGGAAGATTTTATTTTTCGGTGAATAGTGCCGTATTCGTGAATAGTGCCGTATACGTGAATAGTGCCGTATACATGAATAGTAACCCCGACACAAAAAGTTCCAAATTTGATAAAAACTCATATCAATATTTCAGCATAATGATATTGAAGAAAATAATATCATTTAAGAAGAAAATAATATCCCTTACCTCAAAATATCAGTACTTCTGGTCGGAATACCGGTATAAGGCTGAAAGAAACTTGCTCTGATGAATAGAAACTCTCAAAGTATCTAAATACTCACAAAATACACTCAATAATCTAGAGAGAGAAAGAGAGAAAACTTGTTTCTGGTGTAATTTTCAATTCTAACTTAGCCCTCTATTTATAGGAAAATTTTGGTAGGTTTGACCTGCAACCTGATGGCTTTACCTGCTACTATTTCCACCTACCACATTTGAAATATAATTCAGCACATTTCTTCACCAACCACAAGTGGGGCCCACCAATTCTAGAATTTTCCATCAAAATGATAAACTCCGAAAATTCAACAATTTCTGAACCAGTCATCTTGTAAAATTCATAATAAATCATACGTTCATTTTTAACGGTTCAAAATTTGTGGGCATATACTCAACTTATATATGTATAACATATCCAAAAATTACCACGATCCAACGGTCGGATTAAAAATTATAACCCCCGCAAAATATCTCAAAAACCCTGATTTTTAATACCTCCATTCCGACAAAAATATGGATAAAAACCTCAACATTAACTCCTTCATTTTTAACCACAAAAATATATCCCTCATTTATATCCACATAAAATAAATATTTCCTTATCATATGAATCAATAATTAATTATTCATAAATAATATTACAGAATCACATTTATGACAACCAGGCCGTTCCCAGGAAAGAGGGGGCTTTCCAATAAGGATTTCTCCTTACTGGCGCGCAATTAGATGACCAAACCTCTCCTTAGACAGAACTTTCTAGACATTGCCAATAATGTTATCTAATAATATTATTCAAATAATATGAATTATTGATCTGATAAATGAAAATACTGTGCAGCAACAATTATTGAAACAACAATAATATAAAATATCAACGCATCAATTATTGAATCAATAAAATAAAATATTGAACAATAACTACTGTAACAATTATTGAGTAGTGCCTTCTTACGTAAGAATCAATAATTGGTGCAATACCGTGTGCTACTGTATTTTAACCACCGGGTATTCCAACAGTATTAACGGTAACAACTACGCCGTTATTTATAAACAACTTATACTTGTCGTTTTCTTCATCCAATCGCTTTCCGTTATGGGGCCCACACAAGGCTGCGTCGTCGTACGAATATTCCCCGACAGCAAGAATATTCCACGACCAACCGAATATTCACCGACCAAAAATAAATATTTTATAACCACTTGCTTATTTTGCAAAATTTGCACATTTCACCCATAACCAAAGTATTATATCAAATTAACCCCTTATTATTCACAATAATATTTAGAGAAAATTTGATTTTATTCATTAATAAGTTGGGGTCTTACAGTAACCACTTCGGTGGTAATCATGGCCAAACAATAGAAGTGGAAATTTCAAGAAAAGAAGGTTCAACAATGATGGAAAGACAGCAGCACCAGTGTGACGCCCCCAAAATAGGTATACATCACCCATTCTGAGTCGCCAAATACATGGTACAGAAACAAATACAACTTTAGTAATACAATTATCGTGCAGAATACAACAACACATATACTGTGAGTTTGAATACAAATATTGTCTACTAGAGAATATACAAGCTCAAAAGGAGTCATCATTACAATTATCACACTATTTCACAGAATAGTGAGGACTACTAATGCAACCATCTGGACCGTCAATCCATTCTCTGACTAGTCCCAGCTATATTCTCATTTCCTGAAGAGAACAGTGAAAAAAAGGGTGAGCTCAACTAGCCCAGTAAGAAATATTATGACTAAGATAATGTACAACAAATTATCATTAGTCTTCAACAGGGAAAAATCTGATAAAATATAATAGACAACAAGTTTTAGATCAACAACTGCAGCGGAAAAAGCAATCCATTAGAAGAGTCAAGTAGAGCATAAAACCTACTATCTTCTATGATTTAAAAGATTTATCATCAATTTTATTGTTGAGATTCAGCTTAATAAATAATCCACATCATTGAATCATCCATGCACTACGGGCCAAAGATAATCGTGTTTTCATCAACGGTCATGATCATGCCATAAAATAATTCATCTTTGCACCCTTGGCCGAAGAGAATCCATGGCCATAATCATACCAAAAATTATCCATCAATGCACTACGGGCCAATGAGGACTTTTATCACATCATTTGTAACATTACGGTTATGATTATACCAAATAATTTCTAGTCATAATCATACCAAGTCCATCTATACACTACAGACCACAGATGACTTTCAACAGAATATAAACATGAGGATGATGACAATGATATAGTTATCCAGAAATCAATAACGTCCAAATTTTCAACATGATACTACTTTGTGGAGTAAAATTCAAGAATAATACTCAGTTGGTCATGTTCATCTCAACACCTGTTCATCTTTGCACTACGGGACAAAGATATTCATCAGGTAATCATTCATCTTTACACTACATGCCAAAGATATTCAGTAATATCATCATTTAGGACTGAGGGTGATGAAAAAATAACTTAAAGAAAATGATTCCAGTGAGATAAAAGAATAAATATTAGGGATTCATATTACAGTTTATCCAAGTTCAATAATACTCCGAAATAACCAATTTTAAAGAAGAATTCCAAAATAATGATCAAAATATGGATACAATCAAAGATAGTAACCATAATAGACATCTTGGTCAAAAAGGAGAAATTTTATTTTTCGGTGAATAGTGTCGTATTCGTGAATAGTGTCGTATACGTGAATAGTAACCCCGACACAAAAAGTTCTAAATTTGATAAAAAGTTCATATCAATATTTCAGCATAATGATATTGAAGAAAATAATATCATTTTAGAAGAAATTAGCATCCCTTACCTTAGAATAACCGTACTTCTGACTGAATTTCGGATATAGTGCTGACAGAAACTTGCACTAAATAGCAACTCTCAAAGTATCAAAATACTCACAAAATACGCTCGAGAATATAGAGAGAGAAAGAGAGAAAACTTATGAATTCTGGTGTGATTTTCAATTCTAACTTAGCCATCTATTTATAAGAAAATGTTAGCACGCCGAAGCAGACTTGACCTGCAACTTGATGGCTTTACCTGCTACTATTGCCACCCACCACATTTGAAATAAAATTCAGCACATTTCTTCACCAACCACAAGTGGGGCCCATCAATTCTAGAATTTTTCACCAAAATGATTTATAACCTAATTTCTGAATCAGTCACTTCTTAAAATTCATAACAAATCATACGCTAATTTTTAACGGTTCAAAATTTGTGGACATATACTCAACTTATATATGTATAACATATCCAAAAATCACAACGATCCAACGGTCGGATTAAAAATTATAACTCACGCAATATATCTAAAAAATACTGATTTGATTTTTAATACCTCCATTCCGACAGAAATACTGATAAAACACCTCAACATTAATTCCTTCAATAATAACCACATACATAAATCCATCATTTATATCCACATCAAATAAATTTTTCTTTATCATATAAATTAATAATTAATTATTCACAAATAATATTACAGAATTACAATAATGACAACCAGGCAGTTTTCAAGAAAGAGGAGGCTTTCTGATAAGGATTTCTCCTTACTGGCACGCAATTAGATGACCAAACCTCTCCTTGACATAACTTTCTAGACATTGCCAATAATGCTATCTAATAATATTATTCACATAATATAAATTATTGATCTGATAATGGGAAATACTGTGCAGTAACAATTATTGAAACAACAATAATATAAAATATCAATGCAGCAATTATTGAATCAATAAAATAAAATATTGAACATTAATTACTGTAACAATTATTGAGTAGTGCCTTCTTACGTAAGGATCAATAATTCAATAATACTGTGCAATACTGTGTGCTACTGTGCATCCATGCATATTACTATATTTTAACCACCAGGTATTCCAACAGTGTTAACGGTAACAACTACGCCGTTATTTATAAAAACTTAATTTTTGTCATTTTCTTCATCCGATAGTTATTCTGTTATTGGGCCCAAAAATGCTTGCGTCGTCGTACGAATATTCTCCGACAGAAAGAATATTCCATGACCAAACGAATATTCCCCGACAACAATGAATATTTTATAACCACTTGCGTATTTTGAAAAAAAATTCATATATCACCCTTAACTTTAACTTTTATCAATTTAAATAGAAAAATTGAATACTTATATTTCATAAAATTCGGGGTCTTACAACCAGCACCCGTTTCCAAGGAAGGAGAATGACTACCGATCATATACTTCAAATACAGAGGGGAGGGACACATCAGTCCAAACTGCACGATGCAGTCTAAGGCATGTTATAATTGCGAAAGAGAAGTTCACCTAGCCCGATTTTGTCGTGTAGTGAAGTCAAGTCCAGCTGGGATGGAGGCACCAAAGGTCGTCCCAGAGAAGTCAAAGTCGGTAGTTCAAGGGAAAGCGTTTGTCCTGACCTCCCAAAAAGCGATAAAACCGAACGAGGTCATCATGGGTAAGCTAATCATAAACTCTTACGAAGTTTATACCTTATTTAATACCGGTTCTACCCATTCTTTTATTTCTCCTACTTGCGCTTAACGTTTAAATTTAACCCCAGAGAAATTAAACTTTGACTTATCTATTGAAACTTCATTGGGAGAAACCTTCATTACATCCACTGTTTATAAATCTTGTTTGATTTAAATCGGTAGCCTCACATTACCTGTCGATCTTATCTCTTTGAAAATACTTGCTATTGATGTGATTTTAGGGATTGATTGGTTAACTACTCATCACGTAAAAATTGATTATTTTCGTAAGGTTGTTAGTTTTCATATTCCTAACTAACCTATTATGCGAATTCAAGCAACCAAACCACTAAACTCAGTCACTATCATATCAAGCTATAAAGCTATTCGTTTATTAAAAAATGGATGTCAAGCTTTCTTAGCCCATGTCACGAATTTAAACAAAAATATGTCAGATTTGAATGATATTTCTATTGTTAATAAATTGTCTGACGTATTCCCTGAAGAACTTCCTAGCCTATCCCCAGAGCGTGAAATCGAATTTTGTATCGACCTTGAACCTGGTATAAAACCCATTTCTAAAGTCTCATATCGAATGGCTCCTATTGAACTTCAAGAGTTAAAAACCCAACTGCAGGAATTATTAGACATCGGTTTCATTCGTCCTAGTACGTCTCCTTGGAGTGCTCATGTTCTATTCATAAAGAAGAAAGATGGAAGTATGCGACTTTGTATTGATTATCGGGAGTTGAATCATGTCACCATCAAAAATAAGTACCCGTTGTCTCGCATTGATGACCTATTTGACCATTTACAAGGTGCCAAATTCTTTTCAAAGATCGATCTTTGTTTCGGATATCATCAGTTAAAGATTAAAATCGATGACATTCTAAAAACTACTTTCAGAACTCGGTACGGGCATTACGAATTTCTATTCATGTCTTTTAGATTGACTAATGCTCCTGCTGCTTTGATGGATATGATGAACCGAGTATTCAAGAAATATTTGGATCATTTTGTGGTTGTCTTTATTGATGACATCCTAATATATTCCAAAAGTCGTGAAGATCATGAGTAACACTTGAGGCTGATACTCCAAAAGCTTCTTGAAAATAAGATATATGTCAAGTTGAAGAAATATGAGTTCTGGCTTGAGGAAGTAGCATTCCTTGGGCATGTGATATCAAATCACAGAATATATGTTAACCTAGCGCAAATTAAAGCAATACAAAGCTGGGAAGAACCTAAGTCAGTGACTGAAGTACGCAGCTTTTTGGGCTTAGCTGGTTATCATCGGAGATTCGTGGAAGGATTTTCTCGAATCGCTATTCCATTAACTCAACTGACTCGAAAAGATACAAAATTCGGTTGGAGCAAGGAATGTGAGAAGAGTTTTCAAGAACTAAAGAGGAGACTCATTTCAGCACCTGTTTAGACAATACCATCTGGTTTGGAGGGATTTGTCATCTACAACGATGCTTCAGGCAGAGGGTTAGGATGTGTTCTCATGTAAAATAGGAAAGTCATAGTCTATGCCTCACGACAACTCAAAGAATATAAGAGAAATTATCCTACTCATGATCTAGAGTTGACAGCAGTCGTTTTTGTGCTTAAAATCTGGAGGCATTACCTGTATGGAGAGAAGGTGGAGATCTATACCGATCATAAAAGACTCGAATATTTCTTAACCCAAAAGGAACTCAACATGCAATAATGACATTGGCTCAAGGTGTTGAAAGATTACGATCATACCATTCAATTCCATCTTAAAAAAGCGAACGTGGTAGTTGACGCGTTGAGTATAAGATCATATGCGGGTACGAGTGCGATATTTTCAACGCAAAGACCCATTTTGTGTGACTTACAAAGGATGGATATAGAGTTAAAGACTCCGGGGATCCACGTGATGATGGCAAATATACGAGTAGAACCGACTTTAATCGATAAAGTTAAAGCTACGCAAGCTACAGACCTGGAGTTTATGCGTATGAGGAAGAAAGTACAAGAAAGTACTATTCCAGAAGCAAGAATCGATGAAAAAGGAATACTTCGAGTCAACTCCAGACTTTGTATTCCTAACGACTCTGACTTGAAGTATAAAATCATGATGGAGGCGCGCAACACACCGTTTGCAATCCATCCTAGAAGTACCTGTAAGAACCCGAATTTTCAAAAATTATTAAAATAAGAATTTAGTAGATAAAATTCTTAAAGCATGAGATGGGTTCAAACAAGAATATTTATATGATATGAGATGTATAGTATTGTGTTACATAGGATAATATGAGCTATGTAATAAGTGATGTTATGTTTATATAATAAATATATATCTTTATTGTATATTTGTTATAAATTGTAGAGATTGATTAGTAAGAAGATAGATAGAAATTTATCTATCGATAGTAAATAATTTATGTGAAATTATTTTATCATAGTAAGTTGGTGACATTAAATATATTTGATAATCACCAATTCCTTGAGTATATGTACGAGTAGGTATCAAGTCTAAGGCAGTGCAACCGTACCCTTTAATGGTAGATGTATAGGAGCTGGGTTAAACGATTCCTTCAGAGAGCGGAGGTATATACAAATTAGTAACTGATCTCACTCACTGTGAAAACAGTGTAGACGAGACGGAAACTAATTTGTTGGTTGTTTGTGGAAAACCACTCAGTATATTATATTGAATACCATTAAAGACTCGATGTGTGCTAGGTTTGGACTTATGTATATGTACGTTGTTGACAAGAGAAGAAAATTGATATATCTTTAGATAAATATTGGTTAGAGATTTATTGACTAATATTGGAATATGGTTAAATGTATAGATTAAAGAAAGAAGAGTTGAACTTGAAGTTTAATCTCTAAATTATTGAAGAATGTAGTCATTGGAGATTTATTTTGGTTAGTATAATGAGATAGCATGTATGGAGCATGTTAAAGGATTTACGAGTTACGTTCTATTTTTGTTGATGCATAACATGTCTGCGTCCTAACTTAAGGTGGCGCGACCGCGCCACTCTCAAGCCTAAGACTAGCGCGGCCGCGCCGGTCTGTAGACAGTTCATGATGAGTTTATGTAATCTGAACTATAGAAATTATATATTAATGGCTAATATGGCATCATATGAGTCATATTTGATATTGGTAGTGCCCATGAAGGGATTGAGATAGTGACCATGAATTGAATGAGAGTTAGTTATGGAAATTAACTAAACAAGAATAAATATTAGTTAAGTTAAATTAAGTGAAAAATTATATTATGGAATAATATAATTTAAGTATTAAAGCCTTGTGTGGTAGTGGCGTGATATTAAACTGAATAGAAAGGATTAATTCACTTATATAAGACGGTGAATTATTATATGTGTTTAACATAAGAGGATAAAAGAAATATGTTAATTTAATATTTTAAATATATTACATAGTATTGTAATATTTGATGGATAAGTGATTAATAAAAGGAAGTACCAATATAATTATAAATGAATATTGGTTAGAGATGGAGGGATTACATTAGCACTTAAGATGTGGTTGAATATATAAAGATGGAAGAAGTTGTCTTTGGACAATCGAATAATTATGCAAATAGTGTATAATTTAAATAATTAATAGAGTATATATTAATTATTTTAAGTAAGGTGAGCTAAATAATTTAGCATTAAGGTAAGGTGGGACACCTAACTCTTATATTAAATAAATATTAAAATAATATGGAATTGAGGAAAAGCCAAACGTGGCCTAAACCCCTAATATTTTATTATAGAAATGATGAGCCTTGTGTGACCCCAGATTTAAAGTGAAGCCAAACTGAAGGTTTAATTGAAATTATTAAAAGAGAATTAATGGCTGATAATAATCATTATGATATTTATGTGTGATATGGAGTAATGGGTTGAAAGTATCCAACTGAATTAAATTAATTGGACTAACCCAATGTACATGGGATGTAAAATTATGTATTGGTGTATATTTAAAATATAAGTATACTTCCTATATGTGGGTATATATATATATATATATATATATATATATATATATATATATATATATATATAATATATATATATATATATATATATATATATATATATATATATACGTGTGTGTGTGTGTGTGTGTGTGTGCCCATAGATTAATTTAGTATAGTAATGCTAAATCATTATAATTGATTTAATAAGCCCAAAAAGAATTAACTTTGGTAGAATGAGACCCATTTTACTAATAAGTGAGGAAGTAATATTATCTGTCCCAAATTCATTGTCCCAATTATTAAACAACCGTCTAATAGGCCAATGGCCTACTTCTCTATTACTTAATCTTAGCAAAGGCTAGTTAACTGTTAATAATGGATGAACGTGGAGTTGGTAACCGACTCTCCAACATCCATTGGCTTCTTCTTCCTCCCCTTAGATTAATTCAGTGTGCAAGACCATGAACTGAATAATTTTTTCTCTATAAATAGAGTCCCTTCTTATATTTCACGTTGGTTGAGTGTCTGAAGACTTGGTTATGGAAGTTCAGCAGCATTGAGAGCAAGCAGAGGTTTGGAGTGCTATAGATAGCAAATTAAAGCCATCGAGAGGTAATGAATCTAATGTTTATGCTTTTGATTCCTAAGTCTTGAATTCCTTAGGAATGTCAAGAAAAATTAGCTTTTGAGTCACAAACTTGATGGCTAAAACTTGTTGCAATCCATGAATTTCTGTTAGATGTTGTTAATTTAGTTCAATACAAAATCAACAGAAGTTAAACGAACCAATTTGGTTGAGAAATGAATTCGTAGTGAATGAATTCGCTAAATTTGTCAAAACATAAAAATTTAGTATGAACATGAGTTTTGGATTAATATTTGGGTTAGTTAATGTTTCTGAAGTATTATAATTAGTCTGTAGATGAGTAGCTAAGAGTTTAACGAGTTCAACGAATCGAAAACCAACTAATTTGGAATTAAAATGAGGAAGTTATGGCAAAAACGGTGATATGTGCGAAGCCACGCACGGGCGCACTGCCCGTGAGCGCTGGCACGCAACTGGGCGCTGGGAAATTGCGTGGGTGCACTGGAATGGTGAGGGAAATGGGCGCGGACGTGCCCAATGTTTGATAAGTGTGATTACTTTGACCTATTTTGGTAAAACTGTAATAACTTTATCATACGAACTCTGATTAAGGCAATTCAAGATGATCCGGAACGAGGACGAATGGACCTACAACTTTTTTCTTTAAGTTATTTAATTTGAGGTCATTAAAAGGGGTCAAAATAGTAATCTTTAGGACTAATGTGTATTAGGAGGCAATCGGAGGGCGTCGGGCATGCACGCATGCAAGTGTAGTGCTCCTGACGATGGAATATGCTATTCTAAGTGATAAAACCTAAATATGCATGATAATTGACATGTCATATAACTAGGATTACTTTACCCATAATGGAATACTTTAACATGATTTTCTAAAAGAAAACTTAAAGTTTTTGAGAAACGGAAGTTGATGAATTTGGTGTCCTTTGAGTGTTGACCTTTAACCCTATATACGCATATCAACGGACATGAAATGTAGTTTTAAAGTGACCTTTCATATACTATATTGATATAACTTGGTTTAAAATGTTTTGAAAGAAAACTCGGATGTTTCGAGAACTAATAGTTTCAAATAGTGTGTAGAGTATACTCTGACCTTTCTAAGATGCCTTATGCCTCTAGACATGACGAATATGTTCATCATCTAGCTAAGCATGAATTGGACCTTTTAAGTGTGGTTTAAAATAAGTTTTCATGTAAATAAACTATGCTATGTCTATGAAAATGAGATAGAGACATGTGAACATGCGTATTTAGGCTTGTTAGTGCCAATATAAGGTTTAAAAACTTATAAACATTGAACCTTTGATAAAAGAGGTTGTTAAGCCTTGTTGATATAAATCATTCAACCTAGAGCTATGTAATTCAAAACTAAATGATTTGAAATGAGAACTTGAAGAAATATCAGAACCTACTTGATGTATGTTATAGTATGTATTAGAATGCATAGTATGTTAGAGCTAGACAGAGCAATGAAAAGCTCAAGTCTAGTTTTGGCAGGGAGTAGCGCAGTAGCGCCACTCCCAAGCTTAAATGCAGCATGGCCGCGCCGTCCTGCAGAGTGACCAAGAGCAGTTTATTAACTGCATGGTCTTAAGCTATGGTTATATGTTGTCCTTAAGGACTACAAGATATGAAACAAGATTGTTTAGATAAATATGATAGTAGAATGAGCTAGTCTCATGGTTATCCTAAGTTCAAGTAAAAATGAAACCAAGTTAAGAAACAATAATTGTTCTTATATTAAGAGCATGTGAAATGTATGACTGATGAATATGAATCCATGATTATATAATTGTGTAGGAATACACACAGTGCAGATAAGCTTTAAGCAGCCAAGTCGTAGTTGATAAACTACGAATCAGGTAAGTCTTTCAGTTCCTATTTGATATATGAATTCGATAACTGTTAGTTTAGCTAAATTACGCTATGAGAATATTTATGTATATATATGAAATGCATATGAGATATGTATGAAATTTAAAAGTTTATCTTTGATGATATGCTTGTGAAGTAAATCTCTATGCCTATTATGTGAGAAGTAACATGCGTAGTAAATATTAATTGATTATGAATGCATGAACTGAGTATGTTATTATATGTTATGTGCTGCATGAAAACTGTTAAAATTATTGGGCTGTCGAGCTCACCCTTGCAAATAACCACTTTTGCAGGTTAAGGACTCACGATAAAGATTATGTGCTACTTGATAGAAAGAGTTCAATAGTATCGAAGGAGATTGATTTATTATTTAAGTATATGCTCTTGAACCATGTTTAGGTTCTAGTAGATGTACATGATAGTTGTATACGATGTGTAATACATGTTAAGTTATACTATGTGATACATAGAGGAATTCGAGTCGAGATGTAAAGATTCATACAATAATTCGAATAGAATGAATCATAATATAACTTGATTCAAAGATATGTAATTGATTCAAGTTAAGACATCAATAAAAGATTTATTTTTAAAGGAGATTGAAAAAGTTTAAATTATTCAGCATATTTATATAACATCGAATATGATGTAAGGAAGGAATGGTAAATGACCAAGATTTTAAACTTATAAAAGTTTGGGGTCATTATATAGATCCTAAAAATGGAAAGAATTTATATTCTAAATTGTAATAAGCAAAGTTATATTCATTAAGTTATGAATAAAATGTATAAATAGTTTGACGATAGTAGTATCGTGGCAGATCGGATCTGAGGTTCAAAGGGTCCCGAATTTAGGGGCGTCACAGTACCAAAATGTATCGTGATCTTTGACATACATTTTGGTGAAGCAATATGAAGAGAGAGATCGCGGAGTTTATCTTAAGGTATTTAACTTGTCAACGTGTCAAGGCAGAGCATCAAGTGCCAAAAGGTCCATTGCAACCACTTGAAATTCTAGAATAAAAGTGGGAGCACATTTCCATGGATTTCGTTACTGGTCTTCCCAAGGTTTCTCAAGACACAGATGCGATTTGGGTCATTGTTGATAGATTAACTAAGTCTGCTCATTTCTTACCTATACGAGAAACTTATTCACTTGAACGTCTTGCTCATATATACATAAATGAGATTGTAAGATTGCATGGTATGCCAGTATCCATAGTTTCTGATCGAGACCCAAGATTCACTTCGCGATTTTGGGTTAGTTTGCAAAAAGCTATGGGCACGAATTTACGATTTAGTTCAGCATATCATCCTCAGACGAACGGACGGTCAGAGAGGACTATTCAAACTCTTAAGGATCTATTAAGACTCTATGTCCTTGACTTCAAAAGAAGTCGGGACAAGTTCTTGCCATTAGTGGAATTCTCATACAACAACAGTTATCAAGCAAGTATCGGCATGACTCTATTCGAGGCATTGTATGGATGCAAGTGTCATTCTCTAGTTTGTTGGGACGAGGTGGGTGAAGCAACATTGTTTGGACTGGAATTGGTACGCATGACTATGGAAAAGATTTAAATAATTCGACAATGTATAAAAACCTCACAAGATCGACAAAAGAGTTATGTTGATCTTCATCGAAAGGACGTGGAATTCAATGTTGGAGATCATGTGTTGTTACGTGTTGCTCCATGGAAAGGAGTTACAAGATTTGGAAAGAGAGGAAAGATCATTCCTCGATTCATTGGCCCATTTGAAATCCTCGATCGAGTAGGAACTGTGGCCTATAAACTCGCCTTACCGCTAAGTATGTCTCGTGTTCATAATATTTTTTACATATCTATGTTACGTAAATATGTGGAAGACCCGAACCACATTATTGAATTAGAACCAGACGAGATAGCGGAAGATTTAACGTATGAAAATGTACCTGTTAAAATCTTCGATAAGAAGGAACATGTTCTACGCTCCAAGTTTATACCTCAAGTTAAAATTTTGTGGACAAATCACGATATTGAGGAAATGACCTGGGAGTTAGAATCTAAAATAAAATCAAGGTATCCTCACCTCTTCGTCATACCAAGTACGTACACCAATTTTGAGGACTAAATTTCATAAGAAGGGGAGGTTGTAAGACACCAACTTTTATCAATAATGTTTAATTTTTCTCGAAATATATTTTTAATATTATGGTGTGGATTTGATATAATGTTATAGTTGTGGGTAATATTTATAAATTTTACAAAGTAAGCAAGTTGTTATAAAATATTCGATTGGTCGGGGAATATTCGTTTTAACAGGGAATATTCGTACTACGGCACAATCATTGGTGGACCTCACAACAAAATTATTGTCGGAGCTAGAAAATGACAGAAATATCTTTTTATAAAAATAACGGCGAAAGTTTAACCGTTAACTGTTGAAATACCCGGTGATAAAAGTACAGTAATACGCGTGATTGCATAATAGCACACGGTATTGATTATTGATGCTTACGTGAGAAGTCACTCAGTTATACTCAATTATTGCTACAGTAATTATTGTATAGTATCTCACGTTATTGATTCAATTATTATCACAATATTTTATATTATTAAATCAATAATTAAGATGACAAGTTATTCATATTATTGTTTGTATTATTGACAATGTCTAGAAAGTTCTGTCGAGAAAAGGGGTTTGGTCACCTAATTGCGTGCCAATAGGGAAAAATCATTATCAGAAAGCCCCCTCTTTTCTGGAAATGATCTGGTTGTTAATATTACAAGTTATATTATTGATGAATAAATATTGTTAAAAATATTGAGGGGATTTTTATGAAGTGTTTGTTGTAAGTTTCGCATATTATTTGGACCCTCACTTACTCATTTTTCAAAATAATCGGTAGAAAGTTATCCCATTTATATATATATATATATATATATATATATATGTATATATATATATATATATATATATATATATATATATATATATATATATATATATATATGTGTGTGTGTGTGTGTGTGTGTGTGTGTGTGTGTGTGTGTGTGTTGTGTAAGAAAGAGGGAGTATAAAGTGTGCAATGTGTGTGGGTGTGTGTGAATATATATAATTGGTGTGTGTGTGATTGTGATATATATATAACATGTGAGTGGGTATATATATATATATATATATATATATATATATATATATATATATATATATATATATATATATATAAAACTTACGTGTGTGTAAGGGCGTTTTAAAAATCAGAAGTCTGCGAATTTAATTAAATTTGTCCGTGAACCTTACAGTTGTTTCATCCGTGAGAAAAAAAATATTGTTCACCGATGATTTTATTCAAATATTATCCTTTCCATTCTCCTATAAAATAGGATGTATAGTTTAGAATTAAAAATTACACCAAAATCAGTGAATTCTTCTTCTATAACATTAAGCGTATTTTTTCTGAGTTTAAGGAAATTTTGAGCGTAGAAAACAGTATAAGTTTTCTTCAAAATATTCCCGCTATACCATTCCGAGGTACTCTCCTTCTAAGGTAAATGATATTATTTTTGTTCAATATTCGTATGAAATAATATTTTCCTCCATACTCTATAGTATGTAAGTAATATTATTTCGTTTCGTATTCATAATTCTATACTCATGTTGATAAGTTTTACTTCTATACTCCGTGAAATTAGTAGAATATCCTTAAAATTTGCACTTTATCTAGTATCTTTTCATGGAAATATTATTCTGAGCATTCTTGATAATTTTTAATCTTTTCATGTCGAAGTACTATTCACGGGGTACTATTCACAAAGTACTCTTCACGGGGTACTATTTAGTCTGGTACTATTCACCTGGGGTACTATTCATGATAAAAATTGATTTCTTTTCTATCTAAATTATTTTTGATACAATATTATTTTTGAATTTTACTCCACAAAGCAGTATCATGTTGACAATTTGAACATTATTGAATTCTGGATAAATTGAATTATAAATCTTTAAAATTTATCCTTGCTTTTATTTAATTGAATTCTTATATCATTGTCATCATCCTCATGCTTATATTGTGATAAAAGTCATCTTTGGCCTATAGTGCATAGATGGACTGTTGATTGGTATGATTATGATCAGGGGTCATTCGGTATAATCATGACTTGAAATGTTACAAATGATGTGGTAAAGTCCTCATTGGCCCGTTGTGCTTTAATGGACAGTTGTTGGCATGATCATGATCATTGGTGGTAACACGAATATCCTTGGCCCGTAGTGCATGGATAATTCGTGGATGTGATACTAATGAATATCATTGGCCCGTAGTGCATGAATAATTCAGTGATGTGGATTATTTATTGAGCTGAGTCTCAGCGATAAAATTAATGATAAACTTTTTAAATCATAGAAGATGGTAGATATCATGCTCTACTTGACTCTTCTAATAGATAGCTTGTTCCACTGTCGTTAAACTTATTGTTTATTATATTCTATAAGTTTAACACTGTTGAAGGCTAACGATAATTTATTATGCATTATCTTAGTCATAATATTTCTTTCTGGGCTAGTTGAGCTCACCCTTTTACTTTCATTGTTCTCTTCAGAAAATGAGAACGTAGCCGGGACTAGTCGGGGAATGGAGTGACGGTCCGAGATGGTGGTTGTGGTAGTCATCACTATTTTATAAAATAATGTGATAATAATTGTAATGACGACTCCACTTGAGTTTGGATATTGTCTAGAAGACAATATTCGTGTTAAAACTCTCATCTATGTTTTGTCATATTTTACACGACAGTTGTATAATTAAGTTGTATTTGAATTTTGTACCATGTGTTTGGCGACTTAGAATGGGTGATGTATACCTATTTTGGGGGCGTCACATCGTCACCCCTCGATCTACCTTCATGTGAACAAGGTAATAACTGTTTCCCTTTTTTACCTTTCTTCTTTTCCCACTTCTCGGGGCAAGGTTTTGATCTTGATGCTAGTCTCTGACTTCACTCAGCCCAGGGGGAATTGGTTTAACATTTACTCCTTGTGCCAGACCCTTCATCCGGAGTATCAGGCCATCATCCATTCTTAGGGTTTTGAAGCCTTCTTTTCCATTCATCCCCATCGTTGCCCCTGGGGTTATCTGAAGGCTTTATCTGAGTGATGGTTCCACCAGACCCAGTCTCTCCATTTATTGGATTGTGAGGTGATGATGACACCGATGGACTGGCGATTCA
Source organism: Panax notoginseng (assembly GCA_016801055.1). Taxonomy (NCBI): domain Eukaryota; kingdom Viridiplantae; phylum Streptophyta; class Magnoliopsida; order Apiales; family Araliaceae; genus Panax; species Panax notoginseng. The sequence continues at coordinate 144,226,161 of CM029013.1, read as the reverse complement.
TCACGGGGTTAGATTTTATAGGGGCGTCGGTGCCTTTGGTGGCTGACATTTCACCGACTGTCGTTCGATCCCTTTTGGGAGTTCCTACCACAGCCTTCAAGGGTCAGTCCATCCTCTTTGGGCCCTTGAGTGTGGATGCCACGAGTGGGGCTTTGACTGAGCCTCTGCCTGATGATCAGAGGGTTAGAGATTGCATTCTTCGACGGCTGTTCTTGATCATCATCAAGGGTTATTTCCTAGTGGACAACTCCTCGATAGTCTTTTTTGGTTTAGTCAGCACCATGCATGATGCGAATCACATTAGGGATTTTGATTAGGGCTCATTCACCTTCGCCTATTTCCTTCGAGGGATGCACATATGCTCAGAGAGCGTAACGGAGGCTTGGCTAGGCTTTTACCCATTTTTGCTGGAGAGTAGTTTCTCTTTATCTTTCATTTTCCCTCACTCGAGTCTCAATCTTCATAACTCATAACATTTAATCTTTGTATTTTCAATTTTGGGCCAATGAGAGGCTTCCTTGCCTTCGCCCAGTTACTACATTAGGTCTGGAGACTTATCCACAGGGATGGAGATGGCATCACTCCACTCTTGTAGAGGTTTTCGTAGAGGAGGGGTTCACCCACTCTGGGTTACAGTTGGAGTTGTTGATTATCGATGTCATCACATGGGTTTCCTACTCCGAGGACCATCTGACAGTAGGCTTTGAGGGTAACTTTTTGACTATTGTAGAGTATGTATTATCCACTCGTCGAATTCCTTTTTTGACTGATGGAGGTTGGGAGCTCTACTTGGGAGAGCATGCTATCAGGAGCATTACAAGGGAGATTCGTGTTCCATTTTCTCCTCTTACTAGACGACATTGGTCTTTATCTCAGCCAGTCATAGAGATTCCCATGATAGGCTTGGATGGCTTTACTTTATCAGAGGGCCCTTACACTCAGGATGCCTTCAATCTCTGGTGGACTCCTCGCACCATTGGAACTCAGACATGTGCCACTCAGTTCATGGGGGATATTATTCCTGGGTTTGTTATGATGATAGACTGGATTTCCTGTGTTCGAGAGCCCATTCATTTATCGTAGATTGATAGCTTAATCTAGAGGTTGGACCGCGCACACTTTTTCATCCTTCATTTGGGTAGAGACCCGTCGAGACAAATTCTTTTAATCCCTCCAGCTACGGTGCTTGTCCTTCAGGTGGCCCATATTCTGATGGTTTCACCGGAGTAGATCCCCCTTTATATACCTGATGTTCCATATGGCAGAGATATAGTGACTCAGGAGGAGTTACAGTAGGTTGATCGATTGGATGATGTAGACATCATAGATTTCTTTGGATAGATTTCTCGTTATCTCTTTTGATAGGCCTTTGTTAGATATTGGGTGGATGTGCCCTATTTCTCGTTATATCTTTTGATAGGCCTCTATTAGATATTGGGCGGATGTGCCCCATTTCCCTGTACTTTTTATTTTTAGTTGTATATAAAGATGATGTATTAGATGATGATGTATTTAGGAATATATGTATAATACTTTCTATTCCTTACATCATATTGTCATTTATCATGATGCATGCATTATGATATGGATATGCATTCCCATAGGTGAGTTTAGCATTGACCCCTGGATGGTCTTATGATACGGTTTTATAGATGTCTTCAACTATCGTCAGTCAAATTGAGCAGACACCACCCACACCGATAGCTTCTTCTCTAAGATCATGGTATGGTAGTTTGCCTCCCACAGATTGGGTGACAGTTGATAAGATGTTGAGACATTCCATGACTATTTTGACGTTCCACGTACCATTGGGTTTTGTAGAGGGCATGCTATCTTGTTGGATACCTGAGAGACATGTTTTTAGATTTGATATCCACGAGTTGACTCCTACGTTAAAGGAGTATGAGTGCATCACTGGTTTACCGTTGGATTGGCCTTGTGCTAGGATGGCTATCGGTGATATGAGACGGTAGTTTATGACACTGATCGGCTTACGACGCAGAGTTATCATGGATGAGATCACTTCAGGGCATGTGGTGTCCTTGGATTTCTTGATTGATCGATTTGGATTGCCAGACAGCTATCTACGGCATTCAGGAGACTTCACCATTGCTGAGGGTGAGTGGCAGCTTTACCACGTAGATATTCTATTGATGTGCATCATGGCCTATTTGTACATGCCGCTATATATGGACCATCTGGACATTGGCCTGATTACAATGATCCATGCTCTCAGGGAGGGTTGCACTATCTTGCCCATGATATTGGCAGAGACCTTGAGATCGGCCACATTTTGTCATACCCATTCTGTGGGGTTTTTCAGAGGCAGTGTCGTCTTGTTGTACATATGGTTCATGACCCATTTGAGATTGATCGACACTTTTAGACATCATGGGTATTGCTTCACTCATGGGATAGCTATGTCTTATTCTTTTCGGTCGGTTGAGTGTACAGATGCAGCATCCTGGTTGACTTTTCTGACAGCGATCGAGGACCCATTTGTGATCATGCCCTGTTTTGGACTCAGCTATCCTTATAGTTTTATTACTCATGCAGTTGGCATGGACTATCTACCCCTGGCTGGTTAGAGAGGAGTGACCACGTATCATCCCCTGGCCATCATTGGATAGTTTGATCAATTTCGGGATATTCACCCCTTTGACGGAGCCATAGGTCAGCGACTGTCAGCTCAGTTTTTATCAACAGATGACTCGACCAGGATTTATGATTGTTGGACTCGTTGCAAAAGGGCTGATTTTTTAACTAGTCATCCAGGTCTATCTTTAGAGTATTTTTCATGGCTGGAGGCAGATACTGCATCAACTATGGTTGTTCACTCAGAGCCGAGTATTGATTCTGATGATGAGGAGCCTATGGAGAACCTTGATTCTCCCACCGAGGATGAGCTATTTGCTAGTTTGACAACAGCCTTAGTCAGTGATTCCCCTAGCACTTCTACTGCTACGACTCCACCTTCTGTAGAGTCTTTAGAGCAGATGATTCATCGGATGATCTTTGAGAGGGATCAGGCTAGAGCACTAATGTTGACAGTCCTTTTTGGCCGAGATGCTGCTTTTACTAAGAGGGATGATGCTCGAGCTAGTCGGGATGTCGCTTTTATTGAGCGGGATGATGCCCAAGCTACTCGGGATGCTGCTTTTATTGAGCGAGATGATGCTCGAGCTACTCGAGACGTAGCTTTTATTGAGCGAGATGATGCTCGAGCAGCTCGGGATGTAACGCCCCCAAATTCAAGTACTTAAAACCCGAACTCGGTGCTTTATGATACCATTTCTATTAGCGGAATGATACTAATAATAATAACAATAATATGAATATCAAACTTATCTTACATTTATCAGAGTCTAATTCCAAGTACGCAACCTTTACTATAATTCTTTACATGATATATAATACATATCATTATATTAATACAGTCTAACTATTACAAAAGATACCACTAAACAGATTCTGTTTGCTTTCCTTTTCACTTGTTGTTGACCGAACCTTCTAGCTTTTCACACTTAGCTGAAAACATTTAAATTAAGCAAAGGTGAGCATTTGAGTGCCCAACAAGTAATAACAATTATAAATATAATTAACTGAAACAATTAAATATTTTCTTTATGCATCACTTCTACAACGAATTATTAGTTGTGAAGTAAACTGAACCGATAATAATAACATAATAATTCTATCTCAAATTTTTGAAACTACATAATGACTATATATGGGGTTTAGTTGACATACTATGAACATTGTTTTTAATTTTTGAATAAGTTTAGCATAATTTCATCCGCAAATCGTCATAACTTACGGGCACGAGGGTGTACATCCCATGGGCCCTGTATTGATTAATACTACATTGCAAGAACGATGTGATCGTTCACTCTGTCCACCTTGGGCGCATAAAAATTTTCCCTTAATCGAGATGTTCATACTAGTCTGGAATCCGAACCAAAATAATTTGATTGGATACAAAGAAGTTTTATCATATTCAACGATATTTCTAAATCTATGTCTAGCTGGTCAAATAGCTTCGACAGCTTATAATATATATATATATATATATATATATATATATATATATATATATATATATATATATAGAGAGAGAGAGAGAGAGAGAGAGAGGTTTTCTCTTATAAGGACTCAAAGTAAGGACTGCATTTTTTTTTGCTTTTTTTTAAAACAACAAAAAAAAATATTTAATATTTTATGAAACTGAAAGTTTTTTAAAAAAAAGTGTTTTGGGTGTGATTTGGGTACGTATAACAAAAACATGTATGTACAGTCTGTGCAGACTGTACCACCATTTTTTGGTATAGGTATCCAAAACACGCCCAAAACATTGTATTATGAAAAAATTTTAGTTCCATAAAATATTAAATATTTTTTTTAGTTGTTTTAAAAAAAAGCAAAAAAAAGCAAAAAAAAAAATGCAGTCCTTACTTTGAGTCTTTATTTTGAGTCCTTATAAGAGAAAATCTGTATATATATATATATATATATATATATATATATATATATATATATATATATATATATATATCAACATGTGATTAAATACAATGATTATCTAAGTGGGGACACTTGTATAACTCTAAATAGAAATTAACGAACAGAATATATATATCTGAATTACCATATACTAACATGTTGATAAACAATGATCAGATATAGAATATATCACAGTAGGGTTAATAATATAGCATAATAATAATATAATTCTGAAACTTCTTACTCATGTCCATTGTATAAAGGAAATGCAAAGGTAAGATACTTGCCTGGTCTGCTGCTTACAATACGCAACTTACTTTTATCTTTTATATCACAACCTATCATTAATAAGATCATTTTACTGATTAGCATAACATACTATTACACATAGCACTGCTTATTGCAGTCAGCACGTAACCTAATCACATTGTCACACATATTCCACAGTCATTGAATCACAAACAAACATATATACAGACAAATTATATGTAAGACCCCGAATTTTATGAAATAAAAGTATTCAATTTTTCTATTTAGTAAATAGTTAAATTGATAAAAGTTTAAAGTAAAGGGTGATATATGTAAATATTTCAAATAAGCAAGTGGTTATAAAATATTCATTGTTGTCGGGAAATATTCGTTGGTCGTGAAATATTCTTTCTGTTGGGGAATATTCGTACAACGACGCAGCTATCTGTGGGCCCCATAACATAATAACTATCGGATGAAGAAAACGACAAATTTGAGTTTTTATAAATAACGGCGTAGTTGTTACCGTTAATACTGTTGGAATACCCGGTGGTTAAAACACAGTAATACGCGTTGTTGCACAGTAGCACACGGTATTGCACCAATTATTAATTCTTACGTAAGAAGGCACTACTCAATAATGGTTACAGTAATTACTGTTTAGTATTTTATTTTATTGATTCAATGATTGCTACTTGGATATTTTATATTACTGTTGTTTCAATAGTTATCACTACGCAGTATTTTCCTTTATCGGAGCAATAATTCATATTATCTGAATAATATTATTAGATAATATTATTGGCAATGTCTAGAAAGTTCTGTCTAAGGAGAGGTTATTTAATTGCGCGCCAGTAAGGAGAAATCCTTACCGGAAGGCCCCCTCTTTCCTGGGAACCGCCTGGTTGTCAGTAATGTGATTCTGTAATATTATTTGTGAATAATTAATTATTAATTTATATGATGAGGAAAATATTAATTTTATGTGGATATAGATGGAGAAAAATTTTTAAATGTGACAATCGTTGTAAATTAATATTTTATCTTTTTCTGATAAAATAATTCATTTAAATATATTATTTTAATAATATATTAATGGTGATATTTTTACAATGAATGTGGGATATATGAATAAATGAGGAGAAAGAGTATTTTTGTTGGATTAAATTTTTAACACATATTTTGTGTGTTGGTGGACACAATTCTTGACCGAAAATTTATTATAGACTGTAAAATCTCCCGTTTGTGGATTTCGATCAATTTCTGTTTGGAATTTGGAAAAACTTTCTTCTGCAAAGTTGTAGATAATTTAATTTCCTATAAAAACTCTCGAGATTCGAATTTTCTGATAAAAAGGCTATTTATTATGAATTATTGAAGTTCCGAAGTTCCGAAATAGTTGATTTTTGGAAGTTTTAATTATTTTTTTCAAAGAAAACGTTTTTTGTTTGTTAAGTGGGTCTAGCATGTGACATGAATGGCTGATTTCAGATGGTCTTGTGGTGGGCTTGAAAATATATATATATATATATATATATATATATATATATATATATATATATATATATATTCAATTTTCTGTTTTGGTGTTCTAAGCATTTTCCTATAAATAGGGTGCTTAGGTTAGAATTGAAAATCACACTAGAAACTGAAGTTTTCTCTCTCTATATATTATTGAGTGTATTCTTCTGAGTATTTTGATATCTTGAGTGTTGCTATACAGTGCAAGTTCGTTCAGCGTTATTCTAGTCAGAAGTACTGTTCTTTTGAGGTAAGAGATATTGTTGTTAGTATGTAAGGGTTATTATGTTTTTTAATTTCGAAATTCTTCTGAACCTTCAAAAATTCTGGAAAAATTTGAAATGATATTTTGATGAGTTTTGTAGATTGTGTCCAAAAATGGCGATTTTTGGATGTATAGATTAGGAGTTATGGATTTTATGAGAAAAGATTATTTTAAAAGTAACCGCTCATAACTCCTTGTGGTTAACTCCAAAATTGATGAAATTTTTATTGGGAGTACATCTATATAATATCAGTATACTCTGTAAATTTTGGAACTTTTGGATAAAAGTATAATTTATGATAAATGTCTAAATATTCGGAGGTTTTGGCCATATGAAAAATGGTAAATGAATTTTAAAAATTCTGAGAAAAATATATGTTCAATATGAGACTATATTATGCTAACTCCCAGAAAAGAAATATTTTTGGAACTGATTTGATATTTTTCATGAAAATAGTCTAGTTATGAGTAAAGGAATTAAATATGTTATGTGAAGTAAGAAAATTGAAAAATGTGATTTTATGGGTTGAGAATCATACATAAGTTATACGCAAATTTTGTATGAGGGTTTTGGTTATTGGTGATGAAATTTTGTGAGTTTGGCATTTTAGGATGATTAAATGCATTATTTAGTAAAGTGTAAACAATTAAAATAAATTTTTTATAAGTTTAAGAAATGTTATTTCAATATCATTATACCGAAATATTGGTATGGATTTTATTGTGAAATTTTTATCTTTTTGTGTCGGGTTTACTATTCACGAGTTACTATTCAGGAGTTACTATTCACGAGTTACTATTCATGATAAAATTGGTTTCTTTTTCTAACCAAATTATAGTTGATTTATGAATATTACTCTTGAGATTAAAACTATATGTTGATCATATTATTTTTTATTATCATATATAATATTTTTATAACCCTAATGATGATATTTCTCTTTAACTTGAGTGTAAAGATGGGTAGATTTTTGGTACGATCATGACTATGAGTTCTCCTTGGCCAGTAGTACAAAGTTGAATTGTTGACTGGTATGGTCATGACCATGGAATTTATAATTGAATATCTTTAGCTTAAGTGCAAAGGTGAAATGATCAACATGGTTATAATTATTGGTTATATAAATTCTGAAATGATTATATATTTTTTTGAGATAATAATATATTTGGCCTGTAGTGCAAATATGAACTGTTCAGGAATATCTTTGGCCTGTAGTGCAAAGATGAGTTGTTGATGAATATCTTTGGTCCGTAGTGCAAAGATGACATGTTGTTGAATATCTTTGGCCAGTAGTGCAAAGATGAACATGACGAACTGGTACAAACGAATATCTTTGGCCCGTAGTGCAAAGATGAAATTATTAGTATGATTATGAACAAGAACTGTGATTTGGTATAATCATGATCTTTAATGTTTCAGGTAAAGACAAGTGATGAAAATTATCTTTGTCCTGGATGAGAAGAGGAATTTAGAACCATAAATATGATTATGAGTTATTCCAATGAATGTGGATGGGAACTGTTTATTAATGTTACAGGGATAAAATATTACTGGTGGATTTTTAACATGGAAAAGATAATAGACTTTATGGTCTATTTGACTCTTCTAATGGATTGCTCGTTCCGCTGCAACTATGGTTAAAATTTTTTATCATCTACCATATGTTCTAAATCTCTGATTTATTATTGATGAAGGCTATTGATAATTTAATTATCTTTAGTCATGATATTCTTTACTGAGCTAGTCGTGCTCACCCTTTTGCTTCACAATTCCTTTCAGGTAATAAGAGTGTAGCTGGGTCGAGCGAGGGTAACAGGGAAATAGAACGGTGGTCTCTAGCTGTGGAGTTTCTCCCGAAGCAGTATAGAAAAGTTCATTTAGTAGTTTTATTTGGTGAATCCAATAGGGTAAGGTGAACCCAACGTTGGAAGGGTGTTTTGCCACTATCATACAAGATGTCTAACGACATACAACCTCGTGTCATCATAAGACATGGTTTTGCACATCCACTTGCTGAGTATATCTACGAGCACTACCTATATAATCTTGGTGTTTGTTTGAAGTATAATTCTCAGTTAGAGACAGTGGAGATAATGATATGTCAAGAGAAGACTCACCATTGAGAAGAATATGATAGTAATCTTCTCGTGTTTCTTTGGGGTCTATTGGGTCAACCAAGGATAATTCTGTGGCCATATGATATCTATCATAATCTAGAAGCATGGCCTCCCATTTACGAGGGTTTCCTTGAGCACTTCCCAAAGATTCTAATTTCTAAAACAGTTTTTAACTATACCTTTATGTAAGGTGTCATTGTGACGTGTTATCCAAGGTTGGGACATGAGTCACAGTTGGTATATATTTGTATCCAAACTCACAGCATATGTGTTGTTGTATTTTGCACGACAATTGTTGTAATAAAGTTGTAGTTATTTTCTGTACCATGTATTTGGCGACTCAGAATAGGTTGGATGGAATGGACCTATTTTGGGGGCGTTACATTATACAAGTCCAGATCAATTTCTGAAACATGTCGGTGTGCCGACGGCTTTACCAGGTAATTAATATTAAACTATTAATAAAACCATTGCCAAAATATTAAAGTTATTTATAATAACTCAAAATATTTTTAAAGTACTAATATTACCTTTAAATGATTTTTAAAACATTCAAAATTATTTTTAAATAATTATCATTAATATTAAAATATTAATGAACTATTTATCCCAATATTAAAAGTCATTAATTATACCTTAAAATATTTTTAATTCATTTATATCCTTTTTAAATGATTTTTTAATATATAAAACCATTTTTAAACTATTTATTTAATATAATTATTAAATAAACTTAATATCATTAATATTAAATTAATATCATTAATATTAAATTATTAATGAAATTATCCTTTAAATATTAAAAGCTATATTTTATAACTTAAAATATCTTTAAACACCTTATTTTTATTTTAAATAATTTTTATAATATTAAAATCATTTTTAAACTAATTTATTTAATATCATTATTAAATAAATCTAATATCATTAATATTAAAATATTAATATTTTTTATGACAAAATATCAAAAGTTATATTTTATAACTTAAAATATTTTTATAACCTTTATATAATTTTTATATAATTTTTAAATCATTAATTCTATTTTTCATCATTTATTTAATACATTTATTAAATAACTTAAATATCATTAATATTAATTTATTAATGAAATTTCATCACAAAATATAAAAGTTATCAAAAATAACATAAAAATATTTTTAAACACTTTATTCTTATTTAAAATGATTTTTATAACATTAAAATCATTTTTCTCCAATTTATTTAATACACTAATTAAATAAATTAAATATCATTAATATTCAAATAATTATAAATATTAATGAAAAATATGCCAAATAATTAAAAGTTGTTTTTTATAATTTAAAATAATTTTTAAAACCATTTTTTGTAATTTTTAGAATTTATTTTCTATTTTTAATCATTTTTCGAAAATTCAGAAAATAAAAATAATAGAAACCGTCGCTATAGGCTATAGCGACACATTTCTGTTGCGATAGGTGTTCTTGAGGCTCAAGAACACTGACAGTCAGTGTTCATGGTGCTTACTTTGACCGTCAGTATCTTGCTGGTTAGATTGTTTTTGGGTAAGGTCTTGTAATGGTCTTGTAGTAGGGTTGTAACACTATATAATACATCCACTAACATGGTCATACAACATAAGAACGAGGAGATTTGTTCCTTCAAACTCTCTGTCAGAGTTTTCTGGGTTTTCTAGGTTACCCAGAAACCCATTCAGTCTCTAGGGTCCAATTTGAGGCTCAATTTTCTTTAGGCTCTGGTCATTAACAAGTTATTTTTATGGTTCAAGCTTATAGTCTACATGACAAGGTACATATACCATACATCAGATCAATCAAACTACAACATAATCGTAAGCTAGCATCCAGTCAAACCTTGTCAGAGAGGTTGTTCATCCTCTTTTCTGGAAATTCAAGAAATGCAAAATCAGTGCAAGTGGCCTACTTTGACTACTTGCTACAATCGATCTGTTGATTGTTTATGGGACCTTAAGGCATATTTATATAGTACAAACAACAGGCTACACTTTAATTACAACAACAACAACAAAAAATATAACAACTGACAGATACAGGAGCGTAAATATGTTTTCAGACACTGAAATCAGTTTCTGGGTTACCCAGATTCATACTCGGTCATGGTCGGTCAACCGACTTTGACCGACTATAACAAGAAATATAGACATTAAACAACTATAAATCCACTTCCAGGTCAAAGACAACATAACAAGCTATAGAGCTAAAACATAAAACATCAAAAATCATGAACAAGGAAAGATCTAGAGCCACTAACATTCGTTGTCAAATGAAAATGTTAAACTTTCCCAGAATTTTAAAAACTTCAAATCCGAGCACTTTGATGTTATGGATCTAACATCTAGTAACCCAGATCATCATTATACACCATATATAACATGTTTTAACAGAGAATCATAACATCTAACAACCGATTAATGGTCAGATTTTCAAGTAGGGTTCATACCTTTACTTTGATCAATCTAGATCTTAGGGTTCTGATTTGATAAAGATGTTAGTGGGGCTCTGTTTGGGACTGGTCTAGCTATTAATTTCATGGGTCTTGAGCTTGAGAGTATTTGGTAGAGAGTTTGTGCAAAATGAGTTAACAAATAACCTTTTCTCTCTCCTTACTCTTATATAGATGTTAGATGCAATGAATTGGCTGAGTGTATAGGCTGGTATGTATATATATTTCAGTCACAAGGAAGTCAAGGGTTGGTAACCAACTAAAGCATTAGCCAAAATTGCAAGTTAGCCTCAATTATTCACTAAAGGGCAAAATGGTCATTTGTCTTTCTAATTTAATGGCACATAGGTCATTTGGCAAACCCTTAGGGTTTGACCCTTAGGGTTTAACCCTAAGGTTAAGCACAAAATTATAGGATTTCTAGTATTTTGCAAATTAGGTTAAAATAAAATTTTAGTTTCTTAAAATTTGTAATTTGGGTTTTCTTAATTAGTTTAGGTTTCTAATTATATAAACTTACATATTAGGTTTAAAGACTTGCTAATTAGCATTAAAATGACTAAATTAACAATTAACTTTTCCATTTAGCAATTAGGATTTTCCATTTGAAAATTAGGGTTTTAAAAATAAGAATTAGGGTTTATAAATATTAATTAGGATTTTCAAAAAAAATTAGGGTTTCCCTCATTTGAGTTAATACCTATAACTCCGATCGTTAATCACATATCACAATTACATAACGACTTAACAAATTCATAGAGTCATACATAGCCTTCGAATTAGGGTTTCAAATCAAATAGGGTTTAACTATAATTTAAATATTAGGGTTTCCAATATAAATATTAGGATTTCTAGAATTTCATATTTCTAACTATTAATTAGGGTTTACCTAATTAATCATAGAATTATATAATACAAACATAAATCGCATAACACAGTTATATAACACAGTCTTGAATCTCCCATCTGAATTTCAAAATAGGGTGAAATAAATTAATGCTAGGGTTTTGACATTAAACACCATAATTGACCAACCATTTTCCATACACACATACAGTACATAATTATAGCACTGAAAAATCAAAATATAATTAATATTATAATAAATATCATTAATCACATATCATAACTACTAGACATATTTTCAAGTCTCATTTGACTTCAAACTAGGGTTTATCAGTAACATTAAAATTGTTCCATCAAAACTGATCCTCACATTAACCTTACACACATAGCATCCCTAATTATAACACTGACAAATAATAATATAATATTATTATTCTCATTCCTTGATTAAAATCTAAAATTAGGGTTTTGGATTCCATATCTGATTTTAACTGTCATATATAACATTAATATTTAAGTTAAAAATAAATAACTTAATTAATTTGAAGTAAATTCATATAATAAAATAAAATAATTATTATAATAATTCTATAATCCTTTCATATATTATTTAAATAATATAATAATCATGTTCTCCTGGAAAATAATTAATAAAAATATTTTTACTGTAAAATTAATTATTATAAGAATATAATTTATAATGATCAATAATTCTAAAATAAAATTATTTGCAAGCATTCATGTAATAAATATATTTTTATTTATTACAATAATTACATAAGCTTTATCTTGTACAAATCCTCATCCTTAAAAAAAATTATACGTAAAACTTCTGATTTAATTATATAGAAAATATCGGGTTATTACACGGGATGCTTCCATTGCTGATAGTATTGCACTTAGATCCCACACGGCTAGTATTATTGCAGATATGAGTGCATTCATAGATGATCATGTTAGCACTATGCAGATGGTTGTGGATCTTCTGGCTCGCATAGAGACCTTAGGGCAGGAGCTTATAGATTCGCCTCCATCTTTTGAGAGGGATGCCATGTTGGACTTGTTATCCCGTTTATCTGCGGGTTTATAGACTAGCTTTCATTTTCCTGCATAGACTAGGTTAGTCATTTTTGTCATGCACAGGATACATCGTATATATCAAACAGTATTATATGGCAAGAAAATATATTTTGATTCACTTCACTTTTAGATATGCCTTGTCACTTGCTTGATAGTTGTCATTTTCTTTATGACTTGTTATCTTGATGTATCACAAACTCTTCCTTGATGGATTGACATTGAGATGTCCTAGGATCTCTTAGAATGGGTCGTTGAACTTTGGGCTTTTCTGGTGTACTAGCTTTTGGTGTCCTAGAACTGGTCTTTTGATATTGTTGATGTTTAGGCAAAGTGTGTGGCTTTCTTTTGAGGGTTTGACTGCACCATAGATGGTTGCCTACGTACTCCCCTAGATGAGAGATCAAGTCTTACATAGTTCAATCTTGGATTGACTGGTTTTGAATTTGAGCTTGGTTTAAGGGGTTTTTGGATTTTTTTTGGTTTGATTTGAAGGGTTCTCTGGAAATTTTTGTGGTTTGACAGCAACATAGATGGCTGCCTACGTACTCCCATTGATGAGGGGAGATCAGGTCTTTCATAGTTTAGGCTTTGTAGTGAAAACCTGAATTAACTTTATTGATTTTTTAATTCTTTTTCAGGATCAGGATGGTGATTTGCAAGTATTTCAGACATAGTACCTCTTCACGGTGTCTAAGTTGATAAGCTAGGGAAATTCTTTGACGTCCATTTCTTGGAGTTTAAGGGCTCCTCCTGTCAATACTTTCATGACAATGAAAGGGCCTTCTCAATTCGGGGCAAACTTTCCTTTGGATTGATATTGATTAGCGAGGACTTTCTTCAACACCATGTCATCTATCAGAGATAATTGGTGGTACTGCAACCAATGATCTTCTTCCATCTGAGCATCTATTAACACTTTTAATGACTTCATTTCTACTTCTATGGGGAGTACTGCTTCCATGCCATAAACCAATGAGTAGGGGATAGCCCCAATAGAAGTGTGCATTGACGTTCTGTAAGCTAGCAAAGTCAGAGGCAATAAGTCAGACCATCCCTTGTGCTTGGCTAACATCTTTTGCATGATCTCTTTGATGTTCTTGTTGGCTGCTTCGACAGCACCATTCATTTTGGGATGATAGAAGACGGAGTTAAGATGTTTGATTTGGAATTTGCTGTATAATTCCTTCATCATCTAGTTGTTCAGATTTTTGGCATTGTCCGACACAATCACCTCCGGTTGTCCATGTCGACAAATGGCATTGTTTCTAACGAAACCAATGATTACCTCTTTGGTGACCTTGGAAAAAGAGGCAGCTTCTACCCATTTGGTGAAGTAATCAATCATGGTAAAGATGAATCTATGACCATTGTTGGCTCTGAGTTCTATTGGCCCAATCACATCCATCCCCCACATTAAAAAGGGTCACAGCAAACTCATACAATGCAACTCATTTGGAGGAGCGTGGATTGCATTTCCATGGACTTGGCATTGATAGCATCTCCTGACATGATCTCCTTAGTCGGCTTTAAAAGAAATCCAATAATGCCCCGTTCTTAATATCTTCTTGGCAAGTAAAGGACCGCTTATGTGTGAACCATATACTCCACCATGGACTTCATCCATGAGTCTTTGAACTTGATCTTTGTCCAGGCATCTTAAAAGGCCTATTCTAGCATCCCTTTCGTAAAGTGCATCTCAGCTCAAATAGAATTTCAGGGCCATTTTATGGATTCGCTATTTTTCAGCTTGACTTGCCCCGTCAGGTGTAGATCCATCTCAAAGATATTTTTTGATGTAATGATACCAGGGATTTTTGATGGAAGGCAGTTCATCTAATACTTCTCCAATATAATTTCTATATGTTGGTGCCTTTTAGCTTGCAATCTTGATATCTAGAATTCCCATTCTATCATATATGTGGATCAATGAAGCCAATATTGCCAATGAATCAACAAAGTCATTCCTACTTCGAGGGATGTGGATGAAGGTTATTTCCTTAAACTCAATAGCCATCTTGATAACTTACTGATGATATGGCAGCAAATACAATTCTTTGGTATAATATTCCTTGTGGTTTGTTTGATAACCAACTCAAAATCCCCAAAGACTAACAACCATTTGGTATCCATGGATTGAGCCAGTTTCAATTCCATTTTACAACCTTCATACTCAGTCATATTGTTGGTGTTAACAAACTGCAACTTGATGGCCATAGGATATTGTTCTCCTGTAAAAGATACGAGAACTACCCCTGCTCCGACACCTTTCATATTTACGGCTCCATTAAAAATTTCCAAGATCTGACTGTATTTTCTCGATGGATCTGTTGAATTGTCATTATTCCATCATCTGGAAAATACGTTTCCAAAGGTTTGAAATTCCCTGATCGTGCTTCGGCCAATTGATCTGTAATTCCTTGACCTTTGATGGTAACAAAAGGTTCCCCAAGGGGTAATGAAGATTGTTTTCTCCCTATCCTCTTCAGCAACCATGATCTGATGATACCCAGCGAAGAAGTCAACAAAGGAATACATCCCATACTGTGTCGTGTTGTCTATTAGTATGTGGATAAAAGGTATTGTAGAGTTGTCCTTGAGACAAGTTTTGTTCAAATCCCGGTAATCCATGCATACTCGTACCTTTCCTCCTAGCTTAGGCACATGAACTATATTGGACAGTCACTCAGGGTAGGTTGATACCATGATGATGTTGGCTTTAAATTATTTAACAATTTCTTCTTTGACTTTCAGACTCCACTCAAGTTTTAGTCTCCTAAGCTTCTGTTTGACTGGCTTGAATCCTTCTTTAATGGGCAGTCGATGAATGACAATATCAGTAGACAACCTAATCATGTCATCATGTGACCATGTAAACACATCCTGAAACTAAGTTAGTAGAGCAATCAGGTCTTTTCTTTAGCTTGGGGTAAGGTCCATGCCTATCTAGATTTCTTTAGGGTTTTCTAAGGTTCTGATATTGACAGTGGTGGTTTGATCAAGGTTTGGTTTGAGTTTGTCTTCGACCCATTCTTTGATCTCCTCAGGCACCTCATAGTCCTCTATCTCTTCTTGCTCAATCCCCATCAAGTCAAAGTCCAACTCTATCTCAAAGTTGTAGTCATTGTGGAGATTTGGTATTTCATCAGCAATACTAGACAAATCCAACTCTAGAGTCCTGAAAATAAATAGCTTTCACTTAATATATGAGATTGTTTAATAATACAAAGCATTAGCAAAAGCTTGACAAAAGTAACTGCTAGTACTATGCAACAAAAGCAAGCAGTATATAATATCTACACTTCAGGGCAGATGAAATTTCTGCTCCTTTTACCCTTTTCGACAGATGCAAGGAGTGTTGCTCCAATTGTCCAGGGTCAAGTCTTTTTTGATAGTAGTGATGAAGGGATGGTTGATATCCTCCTCCTCTTTAATGATGACCATGACTGAACTCATATCAGGGCCAGTACTTTTCTTTTACCGGTTCTCCTTAGTCCTGTTTGTGCAAGGGATCAGGATTTGATTTTCTGAATAGTCATCATCCTCATTCATACCCTTAGTATGTACCAAGAAATGCATCTTTGTAAATCTGTCTTGCACTTCTTGTAGGAACCTTTCATTCCTTTCCTTGTTTTCCTGAACAGGAGTCTGGATTTCCTTTTCACTGACCGGATTAACCTTAGGAACTGGCATTCCTGATACAGCCCCAGGGATTTTCCTCATAGGCTTCCCAAATCATGCATCTGTAAGGTTTGTTAGTAGAATGATCGAGGAAGGAACCGGTGGATGCTTGTGCCGGTTTTGGTGGTATGATCCAGAGGAAT
Organism: Panax notoginseng; assembly: GCA_016801055.1. NCBI lineage: Eukaryota > Viridiplantae > Streptophyta > Magnoliopsida > Apiales > Araliaceae > Panax > Panax notoginseng. The sequence continues at coordinate 144,209,295 of CM029013.1, read as the reverse complement.
AGCCTAATCCAGCCTTCCCTGTCTGACTAGGAATTTGAATCAGACTTTTGATTCCTTTCTAATTCTTCCCTAACCCTTGTCCAGGCCAGAAACCCAAGGATATCATTTCTAGACTAGCCAGCATTACTTCGGTGGAAACTCTAGGCTTTAAAGTTGGGGCCCCAATAGGTTGATACTGAGTGTTGCTCACCTTACGGACAGGATATTCTGGTTCAACATTGATAGTTACCAGATTGCCATTAATTATGTACTTGACTTGTTGATGAAGGGTGGACGGAACTACTCCTGCCATATGGATCTATGGTCTTCCCACAATAAATTATATCCAGTGGTAATGCTCGGCACTTGGAAGGATATGTAGAAAATACGTAGAAAGTATGGGGACAAATCTTTAATGGAAGTTTAATTTCTCCTACAGTATTTCGTCGAGATCCATCAAAGGCCCTTGTGACTACATGACTAGTCCGGATTGATCTTCATTCTTTCCAACGTGTCATAGGGACATATGTTCAGGGACAATCATCCATCTATCAACACACCTCCTACCACATATTCTGAGGACATCACTGCTATGTGCAATGACCTGTCCCTTCTGATGGTATGTCATCATCAATGAAAGATATCACATTACTATTGAAAATGTGATCTATCAAATGGTAAAACTTCTCGGTATTTATCATCTTTGGTAGGTGAGATTCTTCCAGTACTTTCACTAAGACCTTGCGATGATCTTCCGAAGATAAAACCAAATCCAGAAAGGATATTTGTTGAGGTGCTTCTTTCAATATTTGCACCACTTTGGCTTCATTATGTCCCATCTTGCTGAGGAATTCTTTAATTTTCTCCTCGAGTACTGTTCCCGTAGATTTTATGACTAGCTTCATTACTCGTTGAATATAGCAGCAGTTTAATTTGAAGTTGATCCCTCATCTTTCCCATAGTTCCAGGGGACTCTTTTCAAGCTGATAATACGATACTGCGGTCTAAATGTCAATATCAGAGGCTCGGGAGCAGCCACTTTCAAAGGGTTCTGTAATACCCGCGAATTTTAATAAATTATAATATTGAGAATACAGATTTGTTTGCATATTTATTTGAATATAAATATATATATATATATATATATATATATATATATATATATATATATATATATATATATATATATATATATAGCATCGACATACGTTATGATGAGCATTTTAATTGATTAAGCTAAGTGATAATTAAGCACTGAAGCAAAAGCGATGAGAAGCTTAGTTTAAACTTATGGAGTTATGCCTAGTGTGGCAAGATGATGAGTTGAGAAAATACTAATTTAACTAATGATGGAATTAATTAGTATTACTAATAAGTAAAGAATTTCATAATAAGGTTGATTTATTTGTTATTTGTTAATTACCATGAATAATAGGGTGTGAAGAGAAATCATATATTATAAGGTTTTTCATTTAATATAAAGTGAGGGGTGACATTGTAATGGAAATAATTATTATATAACACTATGTGATAAAAGTAAGCTTGACTTAGGTAATTGACCAAGTTGTATAAAAAGTCTTATGTGACATATTGATGTGTGTGAGAATAATTAAATGGGTATTTTAAACCTATGAGAGAAAGTAAATTGATTAGATAAATAAATTAATAATAAGTAGCATTGGTACACAATTAAATTATATCTTAGTCTAGGATAAATATTATTTGAAATAAATCAATGTACATGAATTATATGATTTTATGTGTAATATATGAGTGGGTGTAATTGTATGCTCTATTGAGAACAAGGGCAAAATGGACCTAAGTGTACTACTAATGTGCTGAGAATTGCTAGTGTCCCAAAATGAGAGTCACTCTTCTTTTCTCACGTTATAGGCCATTGGCCTAGTCCCTCCAACACCAACTCCATAGCTAGCAAATCATGGAGAAGGGAATGGGCTAAATTTACTCTTCTACCAAATCCTTTATAACCATTAGCTTCTTCTCCATTCCAATGGGTTAATTCATTGCACAAAAATCAAATTGGTCACAAGCTTGCCTATAAATAGAGCTCTTCTCATTCATAAGTATGTTGCTAAATTCTCTGAGATTTCTAGTAGGAGTGTGAGTAATGAGAGCTTATGTAATCTACAAATTGAAGCTAGAGTAGCAATTCAACTTCAGAAAAGGTAAACTCCTCTAAATGTTCATACACTCAAGCCTTGCAAAGTTCTTAGAAAAACACTTGTTGAGTTGAAATGTTTATAGTTGAAACTTGCTAGAATGAATCAATTGATGCTAGATATTGTTAATGTGATCAAAAACGAATCCAATGAAAGTTAAACGAAGTAAAATGATCTAGTAACAAATTCGTAAGGAAGAAAATTGCTATGTGTGTTAAACTTTGGAAAAATGGCCAAAAACCTTGAATTGATCTTTGAAATTTATTATTTGTATGTGTGGGAATGTTAGAAGCATGCTAGGAAGGTTATGTAGCAAGTTTATAACAATTATACATGATTACATTGTTGCTTAGATGAGAATTGGATCGAAAATTTCTCAAAAATCTGAACAAGGGACACCTGCTCGTGTTTTAGCAGGGTACCTGCCCGCCCCGGCGGGGGGTTCTGTAGGGCAAATGCCCGCCCCGGCGGGGAGTGCTGTAATAGGAAATGAGTTTAGTTTGCTTATTTGATGCAAGAAGTCATACACTCCACTTCATTTCAAGAACACGCATACTCCCTAAACATATATCAATGTATTTTACAAGGTGTTTAGTAGATTTGGAATTGAATCATAACCTTTTTAAAGAAAAGTTAAAAGACGAAAAATATGTTTATAAAACCTTACGCCTTTTTGAATTTAGCCTTGTGAGCATATGTTTATAGCTTAATTGGCTCTATAAATACATATGAAGTGTGGACTCAATGTACCTTGCATGTATAGATTGATAGTCATGACATCTTAGTGATTGAAAACCAATTGAGATGACAAACTCTATGAATTATATTGTGAACTTAGGAACAATTTGAATAGGATGCATATGCCTCTAAAGATATTCAACATGTTCACGCATCTAGTTAAACATTGTGATAAATTATGCAAGCATGTGTAGAAAGAAGTTGTTTGACGATATTATGTAGTATAATGAATACTATGGCTAGTTGAATTATGTAATGAACTCTTTTAACTTTGAAAGATGGAAATATATGAATAATTTTAATAAAGGGTTAAAACTAGCTTAATGGTTCTTTAATATATGAAACAACTTAAAAATATGTAGAGTAAGAGATATTTTGAAAATACAAAGGATGAGCATATGGTATAAAAGACTTTAAAGGTAAAATCAATGTGAGTTTCGCATCTATGAGTTTGAATGTGTGTAGCCTACATGAATTTAGGTATGTGTGATGGAAGTATGTGAAAATTCATATCAAGTATATATGACTAATGAATACATATACATACATATATAGGATAACGTAGTTCATTGAAGTGGTATTACGCTTTAAGTGGTAATCAACGCTAAAGGCAAGTCTCCTAACTCTCACAACTTTGGATTTTGTGCGAGTTCTCTAACTTCCATTGATTCACATATCGAATACAAGTTATCTAAATTCCTATGTTGTATATTGTATGAATCCGAATTTTTGATATATTTATATTGAGCAAATGACTATTACTATACGAAAATCAATTACTTTGACATTATCGCAAGCATTAGACTTATTGTTCTTAAAGTGCATTATAAAAGTTGTCAAAACCTTTGATTCGGTTAGACTGTTATCATATGTTAGAAAGCTATCCAAACCAATTGACTTGGTGCGGACTCTTGAAAATCTACTGAGATGAACAACCCTCTTAAAAAGGGGAAATTCTATATTGTCGGGGAAACGACGTGCGCACACAAGTATGATTAAATGTTATGCATAATGTAGGGTACCTTAGGCTGATCACCTGTTGTACTCGTTTATCTTGGATTGCAGTGTAATACTGTTAATTCTAGTAAGAGTTCATAGTCTTTAACGACTACTCAGTGTTCATTCTTATTGAACCTCGAAATAATTAAACCTTGTAATATTATTGATATCCTTAAATCTTTAGTGACATTTATCAAACACTTTTAATATTTCTTGATATCCTTGAACTACCATTTACTGTTATACCCTTGAAGATTCAAATGCTATAAATGTTCATTCTCTTTGTTATATTACTTGCTGGGCAAACTTGTTGCTCATTCTTGATTCCCTGAAAACATTACAGTTAAGGCAGAGCAAGGAGGTACCTCGAGAAAGGACAAGGGGAAGGGCAAGGCTACAGAGTAGCTTAGTTCTTTGAGAGTAGTAGTATTATTATTTCTATGCGTATTATGATGTATTAAGGATGATTAATTATGTTTAAGTTTAATCACTGGATTGTTGTAGTAATGGTTACGAAACCTTGGGACGCGAATATTTATATTATATCAATGTAAATTATTCTATTATTTCGTTGTTGATGACTTTAGTTTGATGTTAGAATTAGCACGTGGCGAACCAAATTCGAGATACGAGTGTCTGAATTTGGGGGCGTCACAGGTTGGTATCAAAGCAATAGTTATAAACATTAGGAGCGAGAGTCCTTAGATTACAACTTAGGAGAACTTGGAAGATAGAGAGGGATGAAACTCATATAGAGTTTTCATAGAGAGTGACTTAGGGTGTTATTTAACATTCTAATGGAGTTATTGTTAGTTTTGTCTTATGTTGGTGATTGTAGGATGACTGACATGGGAGGACCTAGCCGGGTAATAGAAGAGGAGCCGCGTGATATACCCGTGGTATTTGAGTCACCATTGATAGCAGAGCCCGTATCAATAGTGGCCCCTATCGATGATGATGACGAGGAGGATGAGATGAAGCCTCTGCCCGAGGAGTCTGATCCGGAGGAGGAGCCTATAGAGGAGGAACCTATGGGGGACTCCGACGAGACTACTTTTGAGGATCGGATGTTGGGAGAATATGAGGAGCAAATTCTGGAGTTAGGAAGTAGAGTGGAAGAGCTAGAGACTGAGGCTAGGGAGAGGGAGTCTGAGTTCCAAAAATTGAGGGACGAAGACCATCAGAGGAAGTTAGCTATACAAGAGATGGAGGTGGAAATTGCTCAACGCAGGGAAGTGGGGATCCAGTTGGGAACCTTGTTTCATAGGTCGGTGGCTAGGAATGTGGAGCTGCCAGGGAAATTAGAAGAGTCTGAGCAGAGGGAACTTAGTGAGAAGACTGAGAAAGAAGCTCTCCGTACTCAGTTAGAGATGGAGGTGATGGATAGAATTCACTTCGAGGAGAAGTGGGAGGATTCCAATGACAGGGTAGATGATCTAGAGGATGAGGTGCGGTGCAAGAGGAGGAAGATGAACAAGATGTGCTATGCTCTACGCACAGCTATGGAGAGGTTGATCGATGGGGTAAATCACTACCTAACTGAACAAGGACAGACCCGACATACCATAAGTCGGGATATGGTGGCACGTATTACACAGAAGGAGTATCAGAGTGTCGTGGAGCGTGGGATGTTAGATTAAGCCTAGAGGGAAATCTCAGTAGTACAGTAGTTTATTATGTGTTGTTAATATGTTGTTGTGATCTTAGTCTTTGTGTAAGACGTAAAATGATGGTAACCCCAACTTTTGAAAAAATGTTAGAGGGGTAATAAGCTAGTGTCGTCCCCATCTTTTGTGATATTAGGGGATAAGTGTTGTCATTTATAGAAGTATGCTAGAGATAACCACATGATGTAATGAGTTGGCATATGAATATAAACGATCTTAATTCCAGAACGTGTTATAATTTTTTTTCTAATTAGGAAATGTCCAAGTAATATAACTAAATGATAAAATGGAAAAATTTTATGATACAGAAATATGCCGCCCAGACGTAGAGTAACTGCACCAAAAGAATCGGTTAATGATGAGAGAGGACCAGTGGACTCGATACAGAGGCTTGTTGACTTGTTAGGAGAAGCTCTTAGGGGAAGAAACGAACCAGTACCACCCAATCCCCCAGTAGCTCCGATCACAAACTTCAAGGACTTTAAGAGCGTAGGACCTCCGAAATTCATGGGTACTACCGATCCTATCGTAGCACAAACATGGATCAAGGAAATGGAGAAAGCCTTTACCATTGCTCGTGTGGGTGAAGACCAGAAAACCATGTTCGCTACGTACATGCTGAGGGGTGAAGCAAACTACTGGTGGGAAGCAAATCAACAGAGAGCGGGAGAAGGAATTATACCCTGGGAAAGGTTTAAGACGTTGTTCTTCGAGAATTACTTCCCGAAGAGCATGAAGAATAGGATGGAGGGAAAGTTTCTAGAACTAAAACAAGGGGAGATGACGGTGGCACAGTATGCGGCCAAGTTCAATGAACTCGTACGATTCGCAACACATCAAGTAGACACTGAAGAAAGGAAATCTCGATGCTTCGAACTTGGACTAAAACCTTGGTTGTTCAACAAGGTGTCGGTCCTTCAAATCGACTCGTTCGCCACATTATTGGAGAAGGCAATAATTGCTGAGGGAGGTAGCGAGGCATTGAGCCAATACAACAAGGAGAAGAAGAACAAGAATGCTGGGGGAGAGACTCGTGGAGGGAGTAGTAGTGGTGGACGTTATCTGGGAAAGAGGAAATGGGATAACCGCAACAACAGCAACAACAACAACACCAACCACCGAAACATCAACCAGTCAGAAAGTTATCAAGGAGGGTTTAAGAAAAGAAGTGAAGCTTGCTCAAAATGTGGGAAAAACCATCAAGGGGAATGCTGGAAGGGGCGCAGCGTCTGCTACAACTGCGGTTAAGAAGGGCACATTTCACCCAACTGCCCAAAGCCAAAAAAGATCAAGGGATGTTTCGCGTGTGGTTCAACTGAGCATCAAATCAAGGATTACCCAAAGAAGGGGAGCAACGGAGGAAGTGGCCAACAGGGAGGGGGCAGCAAGCTGATGATCGGCGGACCAACGTAATCCAACCGACCGACTGCCCGAACCTTTAACATGACTGTCCAAGACGCAATGAATGCAAGGAACGTGGTGTCAGGTATTCTCCCGATCAATAATATAAATGCCTATGCATTATTTGATTTGGGTGCTACCTATTCCTTTGTGTCTGAAGAATTTGCTAATCGACTAAACATACCTCCTGAACATTTAGAAAATTCATTGAACATAGAGATTGCGAATAAGGAAGTAATTCCCATAGAGTTTGTTTATCGAAACTATTGTGCAAACATTAGACGTCACGAACTAAACGTAGACTTAATTTCGATTAAACTGGGAGAGTTTGATGTGATATTAGGAATGGATTGGTTATCTGGCCACGCTGCGATAATCGATTGTCAGAAGAAGAGTGTGAACCTTCAAACCTCAAATCGGTCTAAGGTAGTGTTTTACGGTAACTCATCGCTCAAGCAATCGTGTTGCCTTACGATGATGCAGGCTAAGAAATTGTTAAAGAAAGGATGTATAGGTTATTTAGCTTATATAGAGGACACTCAGAAAAAGGGAATAGAAATGAAAGATATATCAATGGTAAGAGATTTCCAAGACGTGTTTCCAGATGAACTGCCTGGTCTTCCGCCAGACAGGGAAATTAAATTCATAATATACTTAGCACTGGGAACCGCACCAATTTCAAAAGCCCCATATCGTATGGCGCCAGTAGAAATGATGGAATTGATGATTCAATTGCAAGAGTTACTAGATAAGGGTTACATTCGGCCAAGTGTGTCTCCTTGGGAAGCACCAGTGTTGTTTGTAAAGAAAAAGGATGGATCGATGAGGCTCTGTATCGATTATCGGGAGTTGAACCGAGTGACAATTAAGAATAGATATCCATTGCCAAGGATAAACGACCTTTTTGATCAACTGAAGGGAGCGAAGTGTTTTTCCAAGATAGATTTACGAACGGGTTATCATCAGTTGAAAGTGCGAGAGGAGGACATACAAAAGACGGCGTTTCGAACTCGCTACAGACATTTCGAATTTCTAGTGATGTCATTTGGGTTAACCAATTCTCCGGCAGCATTCATGGACTTGATGAACCGGGTTTTCTAGCCATACTTAGATAAGTTCGTAGTAGTATTTATCGATGACATTTTGATTTATTCAAAGACGAAAGAAGAGCATGTCGAACACCTGAAGATGGTATTGGAAGCATTGAGAAGAGAAAAGATGTACGCTAAATTTTCAAAATGTGAATTTTGGATGGAAAGGGTTCAATTTCTAGGACACGTGATAGATCAAAATGGAATTTCTGTGGATCCTGCAAAGGTGGAAGCGGTAAGTAACTGGGAACAGCCGAAGACGCCAACAGAAGTTAGGAGTTTCTTAGGTTTAGCCGGGTACTATCGAAGATTTATCCAAGATTTTTCTGAGATAACAACCCCGCTGACCAATCTAACGAGGAAGACAGAGAAGTTCGTATGGACGGACAAATGTGAGGAGAGTTTCCAAGAATTAAAGAGAGGTTGAGTGAGGCGCCTGTATTATCATTACCAGATGATACGGGAGGATTTGTTGTGTATAGTGATGCATCGCATAGAGAACTTGGTTGTGTGCTAATGCAACATGGCAAGGTCATTGCGTATGCGTCACGACAGTTGAAAGATTTCGATAAACGATACCCTACCCATGACTTGGAGTTAGCAGCGGTAGTCTTTGCATTGAAGATTTGGAGGCACTATTTGTATGGAGAAAAATGTGAGATATATACGGATCACAAGAGTCTGAAAAATATCTTCACATAGAAGGAGTTGAACATGCGACAAAGAAGGTGGTTTGGCAAAACCACGATACCGAAGAAGCCACGTGGGAATTAGAGGATAAGATGCGTAGGGATTATCCCCATTTATTTGAGTAACTTTGTACAATTTCGAGGACAGAATTTTTATAAGGGGGGAGGATGTAATACCCGCGAATAATAATAAATTATAATATTGAGAATAAAGATTTGTTTGCATATTTATTTGAATATAAATATATATATATATATATATATATATATATATATATATATATATATATATATATATATATATATATATATATATCATCGACATACGTTATGATGAGCATTTTAATTGATTAAGCTAAGTGATAATTAAGCACTGAAGCAAAAGCGATGAGAAGCTTAGTTTAAACTTATGGAGTTATGCCTAGTGTGGCAAGATGATGAGTTGAGAAAATACTAATTTAACTAATGATGGAATTAATTAGTATTACTAATAAGTAAATAATTTCATAATAAGGTTGATTTATTTGTTATTTGTTAATTACCATGAATAATAGGGTGTGAAGAGAAATCATATATTATAAGGTTTTTCATTTAATATAAAGTGAGGGGTGACATTGTAATGGAAATAATTATTATATAACACTATGTGATAAAAGTAAGCTTGACTTAGGTAATTGACCAAGTTATATAAAAAGTCTTATGTGACATATTGATGTGTGTGAGAATAATTAAATGGGTATTTTAAACCTATGAGAGAAAGTAACTTGATTAGATAAATAAATTAATAATAAGTAGCATTGGTACACAATTAAATTATATCTTAGTCTAGGATAAATATTATTTGAAATAAATCAATGTACATGAATTATATGATTTTATGTGTAATATATGAGTGGGTGTAATTGTATGCTCTATTGAGAACAAGGGCAAAATGGGCCTAAGTGTACTACTAATGTGCTGAGAATTGCTAGTGTCCTAAAATGAGAGTCACTCTTCTTTTCTCACGTTATAGGCCATTGGCCTAGTCCCTCCAACACCAACTCCATAGCTAGCAAATCATGGAGTAGGGAATGCGCTAAATTGTACTCTTCTACCAAATCCTTCATAACCATTAGCTTATTCTCCATTTCAATGGGTTGATTCATTGCACAAAAATCAAATTGGTCACAAGCTTGCCTATAAATAGAGCCCTTCTCATTCATAAGTATGTTGCTAAATTCTCTGAGATTTCTAGTAGGAGTGTGAGTATTGAGAGCTTATGTAATCTACAAATTGAAGCTAGAGTAGCAATTCAACTTCAGAAACGGTAAACTCCTCTAAATGTTCACACACTCAACCCTTGCAATGTTCTTAGAAAAACACTTGTTGAGTTGAAATGTTTATAGTTGAAACTTGCTAGAATGTATCAATTGATGCTAGATATTGTTAATGTGATCAAAAATGAATCCAATGAAAGTTAAACGAAGTAAAATGATCTAGTAACAAATTCATAAGGAAGAAAATTGCTATGTGTGTTAAACTTTGGAAAAATGGCCAAAAACCTTGAATTGATCTTTGAAATTTATTATTTGTATGTGTGGGAATGTTAGAAGCATGCTAGGAAGGTTATGTAGAAAGTTTATAACAATTATACATGATTACATTGTTGCTTAGATGAGAATTGGATCGAAAATTTCTCAAAAATCTGAACAGGGGACATCTGCTCGTGTTTTAGCAGGGGACCTGCCCGCCCCGGCGGGGGGTTCTGTAGGGCAAATGCCCGCCCCGACGGGGGGTGCTGTAATAAGAAATGAGTTTGGGTTGCTTATTTGATGCAAGAAGTCATACACTCCACTTCATTTCAAGAACACGCATACTCCCTAAACATATATCAATGTATTTTACAAGGTGTTTAGTAGATTTGGAATTGAATCATAACCTTTTTAAAGAAAAGTTAAAAGACGAAAAACATGTTTATAAAACCTTACGCCTTTTTGAATCTAGCCTTGTGAGCATATGTTTATAGCTTAATTGGCTCTATAAATACATATGAAGTGTGGACTCAATGTACCTTGCATGTATAGATTGATAGTCATGACATCTTAGTGATTGAAAACCAATTGAGATGACAAACTCTATGAATTATATTGTGAACTTAGGAACAATTTGAATAGGATGCATATGCCTCTAGATATATTCAACATGTTCACGCATCTAGTTAAACATTGTGATAAATTATGCAAGCATGTGTAGAAAGAAGTTGTTTGACGATATTATGTAGTATAATGAATACTATGGCTAGTTGAATTATGTAATGAACTCTTTTAACTTTGAAAGATGGAAATATATGAATAACTTTAATAAATGGTCAAAACTAGCTTAATGGTTCTTTAATATGTGAAACAACTTAAAAATATGTAGAGTAAGAGATATTTTGAAAATACAAAGGATGAGTATATGGTATAAAAGACTTTAAAGGTAAAATCAATGTGAGTTTCGCATCTATGAGTTTGAATGTGTGTAGCCTACATGAATTTAGGTATGTGTGATGGAAGTATGTAAAAATCCATATCAAGTATATATGACTAATGAATATATATACATACATATATAGGATAACGTAGTTCATTGAAGTGGTATTACGCTTTAAGTGGTAATCAACGCTAAAGGCAAGTCTCCTAACTCTCACAACTTTGGATTTTGTGCGAGTTCTCTAACTTCCATTGATTCACATATCGAATACAAGTTATCTAAATTTCTATATTGTATATTGTATGAATCTGAATTATTGATATATTTATATTGAGCAAATGACTATTACTATACGAAAATCAATTACTTTGACATTATCGCAAGCATTAGACTTATTGTTCTTAAAGTGCATTATAAAAGTTGTCTAAACCTTTGATTCGGTTAGACTGTTATCATATGTTAGAAAGCTATCCAAATCAATTGACTTGGTGCGGACTCTTGAAAATCTACTGAGATGAACAACCCTCTTAAAAAGGGGAAATTCTATATTATCGGGGAACCAACGTGCGCACACAAGTATGATTAAATGTTATGCATAATGTAGGGTACCTTAGGCTGATCACCTGTTGTACTCGTTTATCTTGGATTGCAGTGTAATACTGTTAATTCTAGTAAGATTTCATAGTCTTTAACGACTGCTCAGTGTTCATTCTTATTGAACCTCGAAATAATTAAACCTTGTAATATTATTGATATCCTTAAATCTTTAGTGACATTTATCAAACACTTTTGATATTTCTTGATATCCTTGAACTACCATTTACTGTTATACCCTTGAAGATTCAAATGTTATAACTGTTCATTCTCTTTGTTATATTACTTGCTGGGCAAATTTGTTGTTCATTCTTGCTTCCCTAAAAACATTACTGTTAAGGCAGAGCAAGGCGGTACCTCGGGAAAGGACAAGGGGAAGGGCAAGGCTACAGAGTAGCTTAGTTCTTTGAGAGTAGTAGTATTATTATTTCTATGCGTATTATGATGTATTAAGGATGATTAATTATGTTTAAGTTTAATCACTGGATTGTTGTAGTAATGGTTACGAAACCTTGGGACGCGAATATTTATATTATATCAATGTAAATTATTCTATTATTTATGTTGTTGATGACTTTAGTGTGATGTTAGAATTAGCACGTGGCGAACCAAATTCGAGATACGAGTGTCTGAATTTGGGGGCGTCACAGGTTCTTTACTTATGTAACCTTCATTCCTTGGATTGTAAGAGGTGTAGCAGACAAGTTTCCTTCAGAGGATATGACTTCTATAACTTCCTTCCATCTCTGTGGTCCAGGAGGGAATATCTCTTCCTCTTTAGGCAAGGTATTATCACTATTCACCCTTTGCAGGTCACCGCTGTCAATCAAATTTTGGATTAGGTGACAGATTGCCCAACAATTTTCTGTACTATAGCCAAGAGTATTGGAGTAATATTGGCATATCCCGAGAGCATCGAACCTCTTGGAATGGGGATTGATTGGGGGTAACAGATATCTGATCTTCCCTTCACTGATCAACATCTATAGGATCTCTTTCGTCGGTTGACCTAAAGGAGTGAATTTTCTTTTATCCGCATATTCTCGACGAGCCTGGGATCTAACTTTTCTTGCAATTTTTTCTTCCCAAGTTTCATTCTCTTGGAATCGTTATTGATCCTTTGTTATGATGGAGAGGAGATTTATTTGCCCCTGACTGATCAACTGTCAAGTTATTTGGTGCTGATGTACTATCAGTTCTGCCAGTTGGCCAACCTGTTCTTTGATAGACTTTATTTCCCTTTCTATCAAGAATTGACTTCCCAAATACTCCCAGTTGCTAGAGCTATCTTTGTTTACTTAGGAGTCCCCTACATATTGGAGGTATTTCGAACCTTCTCCACTTTCCATACTGATCATATTGGCATTCTCCTCATTGTGTTGAGGCAGAGGATTGTCTTGAACATGTGGTTGTTCTTGTGTAGGCACCACAATTTTCCCACTATCTATCATATCCTGGATTTTGTGTTTGAGAGACCAGCAATCTTGGGTATCATGACCTGGATCTTCAGAAGGATAAGCACATTTCTTGCTTGAGTCAAAACTCCTTCCACTTGGATTGGCTGGGGGAAGGAGTTGGACAATCATCTTTTGTGATGTCAGAAGCTTCAATATATTTTCTAATGAATCCCCTAAGGGTATGAACACTCTTCGACGTCTGACCTCTCCAACTTTTTGTAATGGAGGACTTAAGGATTGTGCAGATGCTTGAAAGGGGAATAATTTTTCCTTTGGATGGGCAAGTTTTGATTGCCTCTCTGAGTTTGTCCTTACAGTACCAAGGATACATCTTCTTCTTTCTTTTTATGAAACCTCCGAGGGTTATTCCTATAATTCTCAGCTTGAATGTGCTCAGCCACGGCTTCTAAAGCAATAAGGTCTTTAATCTTCCCAGGCTTCATGTAAGACCCCAACTTTTATAAATAAAGATGAATTTTCTATAAATATCATTTTTGAATATTATGGAGTTAATTTGATATAATGTTATAGTTGTGGGTAATATTTATAAATTTTGCAAACTACGCAAGTTGTTATATAATATTCGATTGATCGGGTAATATTCGTTTTAACAGGAAATATTCGTACAACGGCACAATCATTGGTGGACCCCATAACGGAATTATTGTCGGATTGAGAAAACGACAAAAATATTTTATTAAAAATAACGGCGGAAGTTTTACCATTGATACTGTTGAACTACTCGGTAGTAAAAGTACAGTAACATGTGTGGTTGCATAGTAGCACACGGTATTGATTATTAATGCTTATGTGAGAAGTCACTCAGTTTGATTCAATTATTGTCAGTTAATAATATGAATTATTTAGCGATAATAAAGTTTTGTTTTATTCGTATTATTAACGTAATAAAACAGAAACATCTTTTTATATAAAACAAAATACTTTATTAAAGTTATTCTACAAATAGAATATATTATATTTTATTTAAAAGATTTTTCTTTAAATATGGACCGTCAGATTAAAGTAATTAATCTGGACCGTTCATGGATTAGTTACTATGCATTCTATTTTTCTATAAATAGCAGCTCATTCCTTCATTATTTCTTACGAATTCACTGAACTCTAGAGAGAGAAACTATAGAGAGAGAGAAGAAAAGTATTCTGCTACTTAATTACTTCCTTATTTCAGTTCTTCTTTAAAACGGTAAGGGGTGTTATTCTTTTTTATTCATGAAGAGAACTTTTGTTATTCCATTTCTTATTATTCTGTTGGAATAACCTGTATACGCGGTCTACCCTATACTTGGTGACATTCTTCTATTATTCTGTTGGAACATCCTGTCTGTGTGTTTTACACCGGACCTGGTTCTATTATTTATTATTCTGTCGGAATATCCTGTCTGTGCGTTTACGCCGGACCTGGTTCCATTATTTATTATTCTGTCGGAATATCCTGTCTGTGCGTTTACGCCGGACCTGGTTCTATTATTTATTATTCTGTTAGAATAACTTGTCTGTGCGGTCTATCGCATGCCGGGTGATTTCTTTTGTTATTCCATTCTTTATTATACTCAGTTGGTTAAGTTTTAACTTCTATACTCTATGAAATTAGTAGAATATCCTTGATATTTGCTTTTCATCCAGTATCTTTTCATGAAAATATTATTCTAAGCATTCTTGAATTTTACTCCACAAAGCAGTATTATGTTGACAATTTGGACGTTGTTAATTCTTGGATAAATTAATTCTTGAACTTGTTTTATTGAATTCTTATATCATTGTCATCATCCTCATGTTGATAAAATGTTGAAAGTCATCTGTGGCATGTAGTGCATAGATGGACTTGGTATGATTATGACCAGGGATTATTCGGTATAATCATGACCGTAATGTTACAAATGATATGGTAAAAGTTCTCATTGGCCCGTAGTACATTGATGGACAGTTGTTGGCATGATCATGACCATTAATGAATACACAAATATTCTTGGCCCGTAGTGCATGGATAATTGTGGTCGTGATACTAAAGAATATCATTGGCCGTAGTGCAGGGGTGATTCGATGATGTGGATTATTTTGTTAAGCTGAGTCCCAGCGATAACAGTGTTGAAAAACCTTTTAAATCATAGAAGATAGTAGATTTTATTCTCTACTTGACTCTTTTAATGGATTGCTTATTCCGCTGCAGTTAAACTTGATGTTCATTATATTTTATCAGTTTAACACTGTTGAAGGCTAATGATAATTTATTCTGCATTATCTTAGTCATAATATTTCTTAATGGGCTAGTTAAGCTCACATTTTCTTTCACTGTTCTCTTCAGGAAATGAGAATATAGCTGGGACGAGTCGAGGAACGGAGTGATGGACCAGATGATAGTATTAGTAGTCCTCACTATTCTGTTAAATAGTGTGACAATAATTGTAATGAGGACTCCTTTTGAGTTTGTATAGTCTCTAGTAGACAATAATTGTATTCAAACTCACAGTTATGTTTCGTCGTATTGTACACGACAGTTGTATTAGTAAGTTATGTTTATATTCTGTACCATGTATCTAACGACCCAAGATGGGTGATGTATACCTAATTTTGGGGGCGTCACAGTTGATATCAGAGCTTAGGGATATGATCCCTGGTTAAAATGTGAGAATAGAACTAGGAGGGGAGAGACGGGGAATTCCTTCGCTAGTATGACCTACCTAAGTTTATTTGCATGGTATTTAACTGGTCGGTCAGAATATAAGGATAATATATGACATATCAATTAACTTTTGTTTTGTGGCAATATCTGAAAATGGCATCCGAGAATGTTGAGAATAGCAATGGAGCACAGGCAATTGTTGATTCACCACACATCAATAATCGAGATAATGTGCATCAGGAAGGCGACAATCCTCATGCAAACAACAATACTGACCAAATGATGAATAATGAAATGTTCAGAAGCTTTATGCAGTTTATGCAACAGCAGGCGAGAGCGGCTCCTGTTCAAAATGTAGGTGAAAACACTGAAAACTCTCGGACGGTCACCGCTAAACAGTTCAAGGAGCTGGGACCACCGGAGTTTAAGGGAGAGCCAAAACCACTTATAGCAGAAACATGGATAAAGCAGATCACCAAGATGATTGATGTCTTGGAATGCTCTGAGGAACAAAAGATTCCCTCTGCCGCCTTTATGTTGTGAGGAGAGGCAGATTACTGGTGGGAATCGATTAAGCGTACTCAACCTGCCGCACTGAAGATGTCTTGGGAGAAGTTCCAAGAGCTGTTCAATGACAAATACTTTCCCGAAAGTGTTCGTCACATGAAGGAGGTGGAGTTCATCAAATTAGAGCAGAATAATATGACCGTGTCGCAGTATGAGGCTAAATTTGCTGAGTTGTCCCAGTTTGCGTCCCACTTGGTGGATAATGAAGAGCGAATGACGCGAATATTTTTGTGAGGTTTGAAACCTGAGATACATCAACATCTTATTTCTCATAAACTGTGTTTGTATTCAGATGTTGTGATAGGGCTCAGTTAGTGGAGCGCGATAATGAGTCAACGCAACCAAAAGAGAGCAGTCGGCAAAATGATAATACCAGTGAGAGCAGTCATCGAAGCGGTGACAACAAGCGTGGAGGGAATCAACAGGCCAGAAATGGTAACCACTTCGATGGTAATCAGGGCCAAAACAATAAGAATGGTCATTTCAAGAAGAGGAGATTCAACAATGATGGAAAGACGTCAACACCAGCACCCGTTGTTAAGGAAGGAGAACGACCACCTATCATATGTTTCAAATGCGGAGGGGAGGGGCACATCAGTCCAAACTGCACGATGCCGTCTAAAGCATGTTATAATTGTGGAAGAAAAGGTCATTTAGCTCGATTTTGTCGTTTACCAAAAATAAGTTCAACCAGGATGGAGACACCAAAGGCCGTCCCAAAAAAGTCAAAACCGGTAGTGCAAGGGAGAGCGTTTGTTGTGACCTCCCAGAAAGCAAGGAACCCGAATGAGGTCATCACGGGTAAGCTTATCATAAACTCTAACGAAGTCTATACTTTATTTGATACCGGTTCTACCCATTCTTTTATTTCTCCTACTTACGCTCATCGATTAAATTTGACTCCGGAGAAATTAGACTTTGACTTATCTATTAAAACTCTATTGGGAGAAACCTTCATTACATCCATGGTTTATAAGTCTTGTTTGGTTCAAGTTGGTACCCACACATTATCTGTCGATCTTATTTCATTAAAAATACTTGCATTTGACGTAATTCTAGGGATTGATTGGTTAATTACTCATCATGCAAAAATTGATTATTTTCGTAAGGTTGTTAGCTTTCGTATTCCTAATCGACCTATTATGCGAATTCAAGCAACCAAACCATTAAAATCAATCGCTGTCATCTCAAACCATAAAGCTATTCGTTTATTGAAAAACGGATGTCAAGCTTTCTTAGCTCATGTCACAGATCTAAACAAAAATACGTCAGTTTTGAATGATATTTCTATTGTTAATAAATTTCCTTACGTATTCCCTGAAGAACTTCCTGGCCTACCCCCAGAGTGTGAAATTGAATTTTGTATCGACCTTGAACTCGATACAAAACCCATTTCCAAAGCCCCATATTGAATGGCTCCTATTGAACTTCAGGAGTTAAAGATCCAACTGCAGGAATTGTTAGACATTGGCTTTATTCGTCCTAGTACTTCTTCTTGGGATGCTCCTGTTCTATTCGTGAAGAAGAAAGATAGAAGTATGCGACTTTGTATTGATTATCGGGAGTTGAATCATGTCACCATCAAAAATAGGTACCCATTCCCACGTATTGATGACCTGTTTGACCAATTGCAAGGAGTACAATTCTTTTCAAAGATCGATCTTCGTTTTGGATATCATCAGCTGAAGGTTAGAACTAAGGATATTCCAAAGACGGCTTTCAGAACTCGGTACGTGCATTATGAATTCCTAGTCATGTCCTTTGGATTGACTAATGCTCCTGTTGCCTTCATGGATATGATGAATCGGGTATTCAAGGAATATTTGGATCACTTTGTGGTCGTCTTTATTGATGACATCCTTATTTATTCCAAAAGCCGTGAAGATCATGAGCAACACTTGAGGCTGGTACTCCAAAAGCTTCGTGAATACAAGCTTTATGCCAAGTTGAAGAAATGCGAGTTTTGGCTGGAGGAGGTAGCATTCCTTGGGCACGTAGTATCAAGTCGTGGAATATCTGTTGACCCGACAAAGATTGAAGCTATTCAAAGCTGGGAGCAACCTAAATCAGTGACCGAAGTACGTAGCTTTCTTGGTTTAGCTGGTTATTATCGGAGATTCGTGGAAGGATTTTCTCGAATCGCTACTCCATTAACTCAGCTGACTCGAAAAGATACAAAGTTCGGTTGGAGCGAAGAATGTAAGAAGAGTTTTCAAGAACTCAAGAGGAGACTCATTTTAGCACCTGTTCTAACAATATCATCTGGCTCGGAGGGATTTATCATCTACAGTGATGCTTCAAGCAAAGGGTTGGGATGCGTTCTCATGCAACATGGAAAAGTCATAGCCTATGCATCAAGACAACTCAAAGAATATGAGAGGAATTATCCTACTCATGATCTAGAGTTGGCAGCTGTTGTCTTTGCACTTAAAATTTGGAGGCATTACTTGTATGGGGAGAAGGTGGAGATCTTTACGGATCATAAAAGCCTCAAATATTTCTTCACTCAAAAGGAACTCAACTTGCGACAACGACGTTGGCTTGAACTGTTGAAAGATTATGATCATACCATTCAATACCATCCTAGAAAAGCGAACTTGGTAGCTGACGCATTGAGTAGAAGATCATATGCAAGTACGAGTGCGATATTGTCAACACAAAGACCCATTTTGTGTGACTTGCAAAGATGGAGATAGAGTTAAAGACTCCAGGGACCCATGTGATGATGGCTAATATACGAGTAGAACCAACTTTAATCGATAAAGTTAAAGTTGCTCAAGCTACAGACCTGGAGCTGATGCGTATGAGGAAGAAAGTGCAAGAAGGTGCTATGCCGGAAGCAAGAATCGATGAAGAAGGAATACTTCGAGTCAACTCCAGACTTTGTGTTCCTAACAACCCTGATTTAAAGTATGAAATCATGATCGAGGCGCATAACACACCGTTTGTAATCCATCCTGGGAGTACCAAAATGTATCATGATCTTCGTCATACATTTTAGTGGAGCAATATGAAGCGAGAGATAGCGATGTTTATCTCAAGGTGTCTAACTTGTCAACGAGTCAAAGCGGGGCATCAAGTACCAAAAGGTCCATTGCAGCCACTTGAAATTCCAGAATGGAAGTGGGAGCACATTACCATAGATTTCGTTACCGGTCTTCCTAAGGTTTCTCAAGGTATAGATGCGATTTGGGTCATTGTTGATAGATTGACCAAGTTTGCTCATTTCTTACCGATACGAGAAACTTATACACTTGAATGTCTTGCTCGTATGTACATAAACGAGATTGTAAGACTCCATGAAATGCCAGTATCCATAGTTTCAGATCGAGACCCAAGATTCACTTCACGATTTTGGGTTAGTTTACAAAAAGCTATAGGCATGGATTTACGATTTAGTTCGGCATATCATCCTCAGACGGACGGACAATCAGAGAGGGCTATTCAAACTCTAGAAGATTTATTAAGACTCTGTGTCCTTGACTTCAAGGGAAGTTGGGACAAGTTCTTACCATTGGTGGAGTTTTCCTGTAACAACAGTTATCAAGAAAGTATTGGCATGGCTCTATTCGAAGCATTGTATGGAAGAAAATATCGTTCTCTAGTATGTTGGGATGAGGTGGGTGAAGCAACGTTGTTGGGACCAGAGTTGGTACGTATGACTACAGAAAAGATTCAAGCGATCCGACAACGTATAAAAACCTCACAAGATCGACAAAAGAGTTATGCTGATCTTCATCGAAAGGACGTGGAATTTGATATAGGAGATCATGTGTTCTTACGTGTTGCTCCATGGAAAGGAGTTACGAGATTTGGAAGGAGAAGAAAGCTCAATCCTCGATTCATTGGTCCATTTTTAATCCTCGATCGAGTAGGATCTGTGGCTTATAGACTCGCTTTACCGCCAAGTATGTCTCGTGTTCATAACGTTTTTCACATATCCATGTTACGTAAATATAAGGAAAACCCGAACCACATTATTGAGTTAGAACCGGACGAAATAGCGGAGGATTTGACGTATGAAGAAGTTCCTGTTCAAATCTTGGATAAGAAGGAACATATTCTACGCTCCAAGGTTATACCTCAAGTCAAAGTTTTGTGGAGAAATCATGATGTTGAGAAAATGACTTGGGAGTTA
Source organism: Panax notoginseng (assembly GCA_016801055.1). NCBI lineage: Eukaryota > Viridiplantae > Streptophyta > Magnoliopsida > Apiales > Araliaceae > Panax > Panax notoginseng. The sequence goes on along the minus strand of CM029013.1, from coordinate 144,188,703 downwards.
GAATCTGAAATGAAGTCAAGGTATCCTTACCTCTTCGACATACCAGGTACGTACCCTAATTTCGAGGGCGAAATTTCTTAAGAAGGGGAGGTTGTAAGACCCCAACTTTTATAAATAAAGATGAATTTTCTATAAATATCATTTTTGAATATTATGGAGTTAATTTGATATAATGTTATAGTTGTGGGTAATATTTATAAATTTTGCAAAGTACGCAAGTTGTTATATAATATTCGATTGGTCGGGGAATATTCGTTTTAACAGGGAATATTCGTACAATGGCACAATCATTGGGGAAGATTGTCGGATTGAGAAAATAACAAAAATATTTTATTAAAAATAACGGCGAAAGTTTTACCATTGATACTGTTGAACTACTCGGTAGTAAAAGTACAGTAACATGTGTGGTTGCATAGTAGCACACGGTATTGATTATTAATGCTTATGTGAGAAGTCACTCAATTTGATTTAATTATTGTCAGTTAATAATATGAATTATTTAGCGATAATGAAGTTTTGTTTTATTCGTATTATTAACGTAATAAAACAGAAACATCTTTTTATATAAAACAGAATACTTTATTAAAGTTATTCTATAAATAGAATATATTATATTTTATTTAAAAGATTTTTCTTTAAATATGGACCGTCAGATTAAAGTAATCAATCTGGACCGTTCATGGATTAGTTACTATGCATTCCATTTTTCTATAAATAGCAGCTCATTCCTTCATTATTTCTTACGAATTCACTGAACTCTAGAGAGAGAAACTATAGAGAGAAACTATACAAAGAGAGAAGAAAAGTATTCTGCTACTTAACCACTTCCTTATTTTAGTTCTTCTTTAAAACGGTAAGGGGTGTTATTCTTTCTTATTCATGAAGAGAACTTTTGTTATTCCATTTCTTATTATTCTGTTGGAATAACCTGTATACGCGGTCTACCCTATACTTGGTGACATTCTTCTATTATTCTGTTGGAAATCCTGTCTGTGTGTTTTACACCGGACCTGGTTCTATTATTTATTATTCTGTCGGAATATCCTGTCTGTGCGTTTACGCCGTACCTGGTTCCATTATTTATTATTCTGTCGGAATATCCTGTCTGTGCGTTTACGCCGGACCTGGTTCCATTATTTATTATTCTGTTAGAATAACCTGTCTGTGCGGTCTATCGCATGCCGGGTGATTTCTTTTGTTATTCCATTCTTTATTATACTCAGTTGGTTAAGTTTTAACTTCTACACTCCGTGAAATTAGTGGAATATCCTTGATAATTGCGTTTCATCCAGTATCTTTTCATGAAAACATTATTCTAAGCATTCTTGAATTTTACTCCATAAAGCAGTATCATGTTGACAATTTAGACGTTGTTAATTCTTGGATAAATTAATTCTTGAACTTGTTTTATTGAATTCTTATATCATTGTCATCATCCTCATGTTTATAAAATGTTGAAAGTCATCTGTGGCATGTAGTGCATAGATGGACTTGGTATGATTATGACCAGGGATTATTCAGTATAATCATGACCGTAATGTTACAAATGATATGGTAAAAGTCCTCATTGACCCGTAGTGCATTGATGGATAGTTGTTGGCATGATCATGACCATTAATGAATAGACAAATATTCTTGGCCCGTAGTGCATGGATAATTGTGGTCGTGATACTAAAGAATATCATTGGCCGTAGTGCATGGGTGATTCGATGATGTGGATTATTTTGTTAAGCTGAGTCCCAGTGATAACAGTGTTGAAAAACCTTTTAAATCATAGAAAATAGTAGATTTTATTCTCTACTTGACTCTTTTAATGGATTGCTTGTTCCGCTGCAGTTAAACTTGATGTTCGTTATATTTTATCAGTTTAACATTGTTGAAGGCTAATGATAATTTATGCTACATTATCTTAGTCATAATATTTCTTAATGGGCTAGTTGAGCTCACCCTTTCTTTCACTGTTCTCTTCAGAAAATGAGAATATAGCTGGGACGAGTCGGGGAACGGAGTGATGGACCAGATAATAGTATTAATAGTCCTCACTATTCTGTTAAATAGTGTGACAATAATTGTAATGAGGACTCTTTTTGAGTTTGTATAGTCTCTAGTAGACAATAATTGTATTCAAACTCACAGTTATATTTTGTCGTATTGTACACGACAGTTGTATTAGTAAGTTGTGTTTGTATTCTGTACCATGTATCTGACGACCCAATATTGGTGATGTATACCTAATTTTGGGGGCGTCACACTTCAACCCCATTTCAGCTATTTCTCTGCATTTAATCATTTCCAAGAATGGTTTTCCTATACATGCTAGGACCTTCTCGTAAAATGGACTTTCTTGTATATTAATGAATGTCATTACCGTTTCTATTTATGTCATTGATGGGCTAACTTGAGTAGCCAGCCGTCTCCACCGTTGGGCATATTCACGAAAAGATTCACTGCTTTGCTTCTTAGCTTTGGTGATTTGATATTTATCTATAGCCATATATGATTGGAAGCTGTATTGATTTAGAAAAGCATGGGCTAGTTCTTCCCAACTATGAATTTTGGAATTGTCTAGTCTGATATACCAGGCTCTGGCCTCTCCAGTCAGACTCTTCTGAAACAATTGCATCCTTAGTTTCTCATCTTCGGCATAAGATCCGAGTTCTCTAATAAACGCTTTTAAATGAGTGTAAGGATCCCCCAATCCGTCATACTTCTCAAAATCTAAAGTTTTAAACTTGTCTAGATAACAGGCCCCTGGAAAGATATAGAGGTCAGAGTAAGTCACACTCCCATACACTCTAATCCCTTTGATTGACCGGATGGTTTCTTCCATTTGCTGAACTTTCTTTCGAATATCACCAGTTTCTCGATATTCTTTAGGATTGGTGATTTCAGGGGTTTTATTGGACTTTTCATGGATTTGAGGTTCAAGTATATGTGCTTCCTTTTCTTTCTTGTCAGTACCTTGACTTCCTCCTTGTGCAGAGGTTTCTATTTAAGTGGGTATTTGTTAACCCTGAGCCTTATTATTTTGTTCTTTCAAAAAGACAGCTTGTGATAACCCGAGAATTTGATTAATCAAAATTTTACGAATTTGTTTTTTAATATTAATATTAATTATCAATATTGTGTTGTGTATCTGTGATACGAGTCTCGAGAATTAGTAAAATTGTGTATGGACTAGTAAATTAGAGTAGAGTTGTGCTTAACAGCTTTAGAAACCCTAACCCTAATCTCTAGATAGGGTTTCGATATAAAATATAATTAAAATAATTATATTAATGAGTACGTATTTGTACCGTATAGAATTTTTGATCAATGATTGATCGGATAAGGTTTAAAATTTATAAACCCTAATAAGAGATTAGAAATCCTAATCTCAGGATTAGAAACCCTAACGTACTGTTAGAAACCCTAAATGTATGCCGGAAAATCCTAATTTAAAATTCGAGAATCCTAAATCCTAAATTAGGAAACCCTAATCCTAATTGGCAAGCCTAAGGTGTTTATTAAACTTAAAATATGATTAGAAAACCCTAATTACATTTTAGTATCTAAATTTCTATTTTACAAACCCTAATTTGTAATTTAGAATTTTTAATTTTTCTAATTAAAAACCCTAATTAGAAATTTAAAGAAGCTAAATATTTAAAACCTTAGGGTTAGAACCTTAGGGTTAAACCTTAAGGGTATGGACATTATCAAGATTGCCCTTAAAATTAATTTACAAATGACAAAAGTGCCCTTTTTACTTTCTTTAAATTGTAACTTGTAAAAATGGCTCATAACTTTAGTGGTTTACCAACTAAGTTAACTTTGTGACATAGAAATCTAGCAACTCAGCCAAAAATTGCAGATCCAAGCAACATATAAGCAATATATAAGAGATTTAGAGAGAGAAAATTAATACATTTGGCTTATTTCCTCTCTTGCTCTCACCAACTCCCTCCCTCACTAGAAGCTCCGAATTTACCAAGTAAATCAGTCCTAGAATCAACCCTTAGATCATCCAATATTAGTTTGGAAGATCAAGATCAAGTATTTGAACCTAAAGGTATAAACCCTAATTTGCTTTTTTGATCCTTCGTGCTAAGAAAAATTCTGTGTTTATGTGTTTAAAACAATGTTAGAAGATGTTTTTAGTTGATCTATGTTGATCCATGATGGATCCATAGCATCAAATGGCTTAAAAAAGGTGTTTTTCGAAAATTGTTCTTGAGCTTAAAAAGTGGTCTGACAAGAAATGTCAGTGGCCACAGATTTTTGTTCGTTTGTTGTTTTTGTTGTTTTAAAGTTGTTACATGTAGCCTGTTATGTGGTCTTTGATATGGGACAGGAATCATAGCAATTGAATGTCTATGATGTGAGTTATAATCGGTCAAAGTCGGTTGACCGACCATGACCGAGAGAAATTCTGGGTAACCCAGAAATAGATTTCAGCGTCTGACAACGATTTCAAGCTCCCAGATATGTTCGTTGTTTTGCGTTTTGATGTTTTTGTTGTAATAAGTTTATACCTTGTTATATGGTATTTAAATATATGTCTTTAGATCATTTAAATCATCAGTAAATCGAACCCGGTAAGTGGTCAAACCAAGCCACTTGATCACAGATTAAATTCTAGAAAACCCAGAATCGGTATGAACAAAGATTCTGTCAGGGTTTGACCGGATTGGATCTGGAGTATATGTTGTTGTTGGACTGAGATCTTGATATCTCGTTGTTCATTGTCTTGTGTACTACAATTATAAAGTAATAAAGCACTTAAACAAAGATCAGAACCTTGATTAATTTTGGCTGGAAAGTATCAGGTCGAACTGCCTAGGTTTCTGGAAAACCCAGGTAGCCCCTGAGAGTGACTTTACATGGCTGAATCTTGATGATTTGATGTAGTATGACCCAAATAAGAATTGTAACTTGTAGAGTTACATACCCACTACAAGTTGGATGTTCAAACTAGCCAGAAACAATTTTGAACTGAGATTAAATGCTGGTCAAACATGGTCCCCTAAGCACTGACTTGTCAGTGTTCTTGAGGCTCAATAACACCAACAACGACGCCAAGTGTCGCTATAGGCCATTAGCGACGGTTTAATTAATTTATTTTCTGATTTTTTTCCGGTAATTAATTAAAAATAGAAATTAAATTATAAAAATTATTAAAAATGGTTCTAAAAATTATTTTAAATTATGAAAAATAATTTTTGACCAATTAGAATATTTTTCTTTAATATTTATAATTATTTAAATATTAGAGGTATTTAATTTATTTAATTAGTGTATTAAATAAATTAGAGAAAAATGATTTAATATTATGAAAAATCATTTTAAATAAGAATAATGTATTTAAAAATATTTTGAGTTATAAAATGTGACTTTTAATATTTTTGGAGAATTTTAATTAATAAATTAATATTAATGATATTACATTTATTTAATTATTAAATTAAATAAATAAGATAAAAATCATTTTATTGATTTAAAAATTATTTTAAATAAGAATAAAGTGTTAGAAAATATTTTAATTTATAAAATATAATTTTCAATATTTTTGGAGAATTATCATTAATAAATTAATATTAATGATATTAGATTTATTTAATTATTATATTAAATAAATGAGTTAAAAATAATTTTATTCATTTAAAAATCATTTAAAAATGAGAAAAATGAATTAAAAATGATTTAAGTGTTTGAAAAATTATTATAAATTATAATAATTGTTTATAAATTATTAAATGCTTTCGAAAAATATTATAAATGATATTTGACTTATCTAAAATAATATTGAAGCTTAGAAACTGAATTTAATTGACAATAAATGTGTTAATTATCGGATATGAACACCGAGAATGGACCGAAATCCAACCAGACTGAGCTAATTAGACTTGTTAAGTATTTATATATGTTATAAACACTGATGTGAATATGTTGTAATGTGTCTAGGAGAAGTTTGACTGTATAATACAGTGTTACATGTTATGAAATATTGTGCTAATTGTGAAATCGATATTATTGGTTATAGGTCTTACGAACGCAGATAAATTTATTGTGTAGCTGTAATCAACGCGAAAGGCAAGTTTCCTAACTCAATCTTGAGTTAATATTGTTCAATTATTATAGTGGTTAATTATTGTTAATTATACCACGTCCAGGGATTTATTGTTTATTATTCACAGTTAGTGCATGTTTTATAATTCAAATTGAATTACTAATTCGAAAAATATACATTTGTAGAATAACTGTTGTTGGATATTCATATTCGTAGAAGATAATATTGACATTACAGATAATTCCTGTTATTGTCGAATGATGTTGAGAAATGTCTTAGCTAATCATTCTGGCTAAACGAACATTTGTTAGAACTTGATAGGTTCGAGAAGAGAATTCAATTGATATTGACAGATCGATGCCAATTATTTTGGCTAGATCGAGAAGTAAATAGAAATTGAAATCACAGTATTTCGTTGTAAAAATCAAATCTTGATTCTGAGACTGAGAAGAACAACCTTTTATATAAAGGGAATATTTTATTGGTCGTATACTCGACCTTTGCGCGCGATTAAGTATTATGCATAATATAGGGTATACTAAAGCTGATCACTTTATATTCTTGTAGAGGGGTATGATTTAATCTTTATGGTTATCTGATACACCTGGGTATATCAAAGTGTAACTTTGATAGTTACTCGAGAAGAGAAGTTCAAGATCCAATGGATCACTCAGCATAAATCTGGAAAACATTCCACTTTGATATTTCGTAGAATTAATTCTTGATTATTCATTTGAATATCGTTGAAAATCTTGAAAGTGTTGTACTCTTTCATTATTAGGTTATTATTGCGTAGAATGTGAGAAGACTTTATATTGATTTCTATAATTTTATTGTATATCTTAACTTGCGGGGCAAACTTGTTGCTCACCCTTGCTAAATAAAACTTTTCAGCTAGGGACGAAGTTGTAGAAGGTGCTGTGGAGAAGACAAAGGAAAAGGCATAGTGATAAATTAGTTATGATGAACAATATTATTACTATGTTGTATTGTATTATATTGTAAACCCTTTTTGTATATCTAAGGGGTATGTCTGTAATGTTAAGGTTAGTGAACCTGGGACTTATGTATTAACAATCTCTGTTAATGACTTATGTATTACTATTTCTATAAAAATGGGTAGTTAGATATTATTATATTGTGGATTGTGAACACCAAACTTGGGGGTCAGGTAACCTGGATTTGGGGGTGTCACACAGCTAATTCAGTTGTCTGGTTTCTTAGTCCCTCAAACTCCTCTCGAGAAACAGAGGTAGATTCAGATGGGGCATTTACAGCCATGTCTGAAGATGGGCTTAGTGCCTTTTTAGACTTTGATCGGGTAACGGGACCAATTGTTTCCCTACAAAAAGATCATGTTATGTTATGCACTAATAGTCTGCATGTTATGCAATATGTCTATTTTAGGGGGGTTTTTTAATATTTTCCTACAAAACAGATGATAGTTGTTTTGATGACAGGATAGCATGATAGGTTTTGATAGGGAATGGAATGCATATTTACATTTTTCTTTTTCTTTTCTTTGTATTTACATGGAATCATAATTTACACTAAATCAAAATTTACATGGAATTGTAAGGGAAAGGCATGAAGAGACTCCCTTTTGCATTTGGTTTATCATAGGCTGACCTATCATAGGCTACTCTCGCGGCTTTTCAACATGATGGTCCCCAGATCATCGTAATTTACTAGAAGGGAAGTTAATCCGATCTTTCAATTGGAGCGGTTCTGAGTGGTGCCTTTCCTGATCCTTGCGGGATTATTCTCCATTGAGTCCAGTAATCAAACACTGACGGGTTCGCCTCCTGGTGGAGGAATCACACAATATACATCGTGTCTCACCGTATAAAATGATGACATTGTGTGAGGCACTAATACAAAACGCAGAGATTTATGCGAGGCACTAAAGTGAAGTAAATAGAGCATTCATTCTCATCCATTTAATGTGAAGACAGCATTCACACACATGCAAGAAAGGGAATTTTGAATAGTTTAAAATGCGGCTTAAGCCCTCTACTGTCCTCAGCAGAGTCGCCACCTGTAGATGTTGGAAAAAATTTCCTTTTGGAATTTCCACTTTTAAATATTTCTTACCCTTTATGGTTTTCTATGTGATTCGAATTTGGTTTGAAAGGGTGAAATTTTACAAAAGAGTACGACATGAAATGTCGACGATTTAAAAATGTTGATTTTTAACAGAGCCGCCAGATGGTAGAAGTGAAATGGTTGTACTAACTCAACCGAGTTTATGAAAGGTTTTGCAAAAAGGCCCAATTACTGAACTCTGTTTAACAGGCCTTGGAAACCGAGATTCATAGAGTTCGGGGGCTTGCTTAAGCGAGGGGAATGTGTTAGGCACCCCCAGACTTCCGTAAAAACACAGTTACCGCGTCTTTATAATTCCCTAATTTATTCCAAATATGTGTGTGTTGTAGTTAATTGGGCCTAAGTGCGTTATTTGGAAGTAGTGTTATTTGGACCTATATACAAAGGGTTTGACTTGTATAAAAGTTCAATTTTAATAGAAAACATATAAAATGATGTTTTTGAAATAGGTTTTCAAACCTTTATGCTCACATAGTAATTGAGGCCTTTGATACTTCCATTTTATTCCGTATTCGGCTTATTTTGATTTTTATTTTCAAGATGTGAAGCATCTTTGACAAAATAATATATATATATATATATATATATATATATATATATATATAAGTGTCAGACCCTTTATGGGCATGAAAGTCATCCAAGTATGTCCGAGCACCACACACATTATTTGCAAGCTAGCTGTACAACTAAAAAAAGGGTTCATTATGGGAACCAGATCTAGATCTGTCAGCTGGATCTTAGATCCCGTGGGTCCTAGGCTCACATAATATCATATGAATAGCCTGCACGACAAATTTACTGAAATTAAATAGATATTTAATCTAAACGTTAGAAAACAAAGGATTTATCAGTTAAATCCTTGCATGCACGTAGTCAAAGCTTCCAGCTTCCTCTAGATACAGATCTAGGGTCGCGCGGTTGCTTAATATTTACCAAACTAGAAAGAAAACTAGATTTAAATAAATATAAGCCATTCTAGCTCAAAGGTTCCTGTTTTACAACTTTTGAACCAGTTAAGAGTTAGATATGGCTAGATTTAGATAAATCTACTCCACAAGTTGAAATATTACAGCTTTACATTGAAATGAACAGTTAAAACTGATATTTAATCATAATAAACAATTAATATATATATACGACTATATATATATATATATATATATATATATATATATATATATATATATATATATATATATATAGTCCAGCTCTCTCCAGCGAACTGGAGGGAGTGAACCGGCTATAGCGACAGTTTTTTCCGTCGCTATAACATAAAACACTGGTTTTTTATGCTATAGTGATGGAAAAAGTCGTCGTTATAGCCGGTTCGTTCTTAGTTTGCTCCTTCCAATTCGCTGGAGAAGCGAACTGTATATATATATATATATATATATATATATATATATATATATATATATATATATATATATATATATATATTAAAGCAAGAAAAAGCCATAGATTAGCAATCCAGGCTCAACTATTCGGTATGAATCTATATAAATACTTATATATATGTATATTAAAATTAGAAAAAGTTACGGATTAATGATCTAGGCATAACTAATCGGTAGAAATATATATATATATATATATATATATATATATATATATATATATATATATATATAGTAAAGCAGATAAAAGCTTTGGATCAAGAAAAATCTTAGAGTGTGTAGCGAGGAAGGTTATAAACTGCTTTTTTAGCTTGAAAACTCAGTTTTCACTGGTTAAAACTTGATATGTTGTAATATATATATATATATATGTATACAAGTGTTTACAAAGAAAAATATCAAAGTTTAAAACACTGCAGGAGGGGTTGAGAGCTGAAATGGGCTGAATTCCATCTCTTTTTCTTTTTTTTTTCTCTCCTTTTGTGGCTGATGGGGGGTCTTATTTATAGACCAAAGTAGTCGCGATTCTACCCACGACTGACCCGAGTGGGCCCGACCCCATTGGTCCCATTGTCTCGAAGTACGTGCACTCAGACCAACGCACCGTCTGATCGAACCTTCATAACTTTCAATCCGAAAATTCGATGGAGGCATGATATACCTTTCTAGAAAGACCTTACTGAGAGCTACACAATGACATGGGATTTAACCTTTTTCAAATTTGGGAAGATGGTCCATGACCAGATCTTCAAGTCTTCACAGTCAATCCATTGAGCTGTCTTGTGCTATTTTCACTTGGGATTGATGTTATGGTCATGTGTGACCTTCATGGCAGTGATTTGGGCTGAATTGATGTTGAGTTGGCACAATTACTATTTTTTCCCTCCAAGTTATCTCTGGGTTTGATGCAGTTGTAGCTGTCTTTTCTCAGGGTTGTCTCTGAGGTTGGTTTGTTATTTTCTGGGGTTATCACTGGGGTTTGAATTGATCTCATGGGGTTGTTACTGAGGCTTGATTTGATGTCTCGATGTTGTTGTCGGGGCTTGAATTGATCTCCTGGGGTTGTCATCGTGGTTTGATTTGATCTCTCGGGGTTATCACTGGGATTTTAATTGATCTCCCGGTGTTGTCACCGGGGTTTTAATTGATCTCCTGGGGTTGTCGACGGGGTTTGATTTAATCTTTTTGACTTGCAAGGTTGTCTCTGAAAGACAAAAGACAATTTTGCCCTCCTACAAGGTTAGTAACAAGAATGCAAATTTTTGAGTGTTTACAATGTACAAATTATATGAAGTGAACAGTTTGTCAGGGAATATTCGTTATGTCAGGGAATATTCTTTTTGTCTGGCAATATTCGTACGATGGCGCCGAAATAACCAATCATTAGTGGTTCCCATAACAAAATAACTGTCGGATAAGGAAAACGATAGAAATAACCTTTTTGAAAATTGACGAAAAAACTTTTATCATTAACTGTTTAAATACCCGATAATAAAAGAATAGTAACACACCCTATTCTAGAGTAGCACACGATATTGCACAATATTCTGAATATTGATTCAATAAGTATCACGGTAGTAATTGCTTAATATTTTATATTATTGACTTCATAATTGTTACAGTGATAGTTGCATAGTATTTCATATTATTAATACAATAATTATCACAATAACAACTACACAGTGTTCCATCTCATTAAAGCAATAATTGTCACGGCACAGTAACTCATATTATTAGAAAGAATATTAGTAGTTAGCACTATTGGCAATGTCTAGAAGTTCTGTCAAGGAAAGAGATTAGGTTATATAATTGTGCCCCAATAAAGAGAAATCCTTATCCAAAAGCCCTATCTTTCCTGGGAACGACCTGGTTGTCAGTATTGTGAGTCTATAATATCAATAATGAATAATTAAAAAAATTATTGATTAATTATGTGATTCGTATCATAATCATTAGTAAGAAGTTGCCGACACTCGAAGGAAATAAAGGTGATATGTGGCATTTTGTAAGTTTGGCTTGTTCGTGGGACCCACAATTTTATTTCTTCTATGGATTTATTTCTTCTGTGGGACCCATAAATTTATTTAATTTTTTCTGTAGGACTCTTTTGTGGGACCCATAGGTCATCCAAGAGTCACTTTCGCCAATAGTACTTGTCCCTTCGTATATTGTCACTTGCCTCTTCGTATTGCCAAAAATCACTTACTCCTTCGCAAATAGCTAGTTATTTCTTCACATTGCCAAGGTTCAAGTCAGTTGCCTCTTCATATTGCCAAGGGTCAAGCTAGTTGTATCTTCACATTGCCAAGGGTCAAGCCAATTGTCTCTTCACATTACCAAGAGTCAAGCCAGTTGTCTCTTCACATTACCAACAGTCAAGCCAGTTGCCTCTTCACATTGACAGAGCCACTTTCAGTTCGTCTATAAATAAAAGCAAGTATTCTTCATATTTTGCTTACAACTTATAAGAAAAAGTTATAGAGAGAGAATAAGAGAGAAAGAATGGGAATATTTGAGAAATAAGCACACATCAACAAAACAAAGTTCTGCTACTACATTATTGTAGTATCTAGTCTCTTATTAAGGTAAAGGATATTATTTTCTTTCAATACTCGTAAGGGATATCATTTTCTTTCATACTCCATATTATGGTAAGAAGTTGTTATTCGTTTCTACAACTTTTTCGATAAACGGTGAAAATGTCTAAACTGTTTAGAACTTCCTTAATAGTTTGTGCTTCAACTGATCTCTTTTCACCTGAATCTTCCTATTTCCTTTTACACGTTATATTTGAATTATGAATCTTATTTATTCTATTTTTAAAGATACCCAGATTTGGGGGCGTCACAGGTTGGTATCAAAGCTGTAGGTTATAAAACTTAAGGGGGGAAAGAACCTTATGCCATAACCTTAAGAAGAGTTGAAGAAGCTAGTAGAAATTAAATTCACGTTGAGTTTTAAGTGGTGAATTAAGGAAATTCATTACAAAAAGAATTAAAAGATGAAGTTAACCCTAAAATGCATTAAATATGATATGTGTTTATAATATTCTGATATTGTGTACTATTTAAGATATTATTTTTTATTCTAGATTTCAGGAGATAATGTGATGTATAGAGATATACATGTGGTTAGCGAGGAGTCAGTGAACCAAAGAGAGATTTTACCGACACCCGTAGCCGAGGTGCCAATAGTGGTGGTGGTTGAATCAAAGGATTTCGAGAACGTAGGGTTTACATCCTTGTTCGACAGAATGTCTGAGGAGGAGGTGCAGGTAGTATCGTTTAATACGGTAATACATACAGAGGAGATGACACTGGGGGAGTCAATGAAGGCATTGTTCGTGACAGTGTTGAATAGAAATATCAAGTTGACTAAGGAGGTAAAGGAACTGAAGGATGAGGTCCAAAACATCTTGGAGGATAAGAGGGACATGGAGACATTTTGGGAGGTTCAACATAATGAGAAATTTTTGGCTAAGGACAAGGTTCGAGAGCTGAAACATGAGGCCTTTGAGCTTAGGGGGGGAGCTAAAGGCCAAGAGGTAGAAAATTAGAAAGATGTCCTATATTCATAGGAGTTGTAACGACCCCAAAATTCATACAACTCAATTATCGGCTTTGGTCATTAATAACACGTCTAACTTCTGATTTTACATCATTATTCGATGTTAAACTTAATAATATGCGGAATAATTTAAACTTTTCTATCTTCTTACTTTTCTATCTTCTTACTTGACAGTTTATCATTACATAATCATTGTGACTTATCAAGTACATTTCTCAAAACCTTTATATTTACCTACCTTTAAACCATACTTAGCTTATTACTCACCTTATCAGAGTTAATAAATAAATCTTACATTCGGATTCAATACCCTTTCATACAATCAAACAAAACTTAAACTTTATAACTCAACATCTATTAAACATTATACATTATTCGGAACCCTAAACATGATTCAAATAATAATAATTCAGCCAAAGTGTATAAATCTTCAAGTATCACATCTGATTCATGTCTTTCAAGTAGTACATAGCTTTACCTTGAATCTTTAACCTACAAAAGTGGTTATTTGTAAGGTTGAGCTCGACAGTCCAACAAAATCTAATAGTTTTCATGTATCACATAGCACATAATAACATGCTCAATATACATCTCATAAACATTGGACTAACATAACATACATGTTGTGATTCATATAACAAGTATAAAGATTGTGTTCCTTACTCAATCAACATTCATTACTCAATCAACGTAGTCATAAATTGACTTTAACATTTCATACTTTTAACATATATATAACTCATCATGCTCTTTTCAATAAAGATTTAAAATAATTAATCATCAAGTTCACATAGCAAATAGGAACTGAAAGACTTGCCTTAATTGTTGTTTACCAATATTAGTTTAACAGCTTACAGTTATTTACGCTTCACGTGCCCAACACAATTATATAATCATACACATTAACTATTAGTCACATAGCAATGCATAGTAGTTGTAATGTAAATTTTACTCTATATCTGATAACCCTTCTTATTAATCAATACACAATGTTCAATTTGATTGTGTTAACTTTTGACTTACATCTCACTTTATTACTTCTTAGGTCGTACTCGAAGTTCATTAAAGTGTTTAAGTCTTACTAGGAATCATTATTGGTTTTATATTAAACCCATTTCATATCTTATAATATTCATTTCATTTGACTTAAAACACTTTTACGTTCATTAACATTTGTTACGGAGTTTCGACGTTCATTCGTCACACGCCCGATTTGTCTCTCTTGTGTGTGCTTAGCATGCTTATACAACTTACCTAATACATCACTTATTAATGTTAAGAATCGTTATATTTACTAACATTCATGTTTTATAACTTAGAACAACATCTTTTATCGTCCGAAGCACTACACTTGCATATGTGCTTGCCCGATGCCCTCTGATTGTCTCTGAAAACACAATAGTCCTACCGATGACCATTTTTACCCCTGTTTCCGACCTCAAATCTAAACACTTAAAGAATTAAAGTTATAGGTCTATTCATCCTCGTTCCAAATCATCTTGAATCGCCTCAATCGGAGTTCGTATGAAAACGTTATGGCCGTTTTACCAAAACAGGTCAAAGCAGTCACACTTAACACACTTTGGGCGCGGCTGCGCACATTTCCTTCACACTCCAGCGCTTTTGCACCAACTAGCAGTGCCCAGCAGCATGCCCGCGCTTCTGGGCAGCGTGCCAGTGCTTGGCTTCACCCAGATTACAGTTTTTGCGATGTTCTTACTTCAAATCTTCATAACTTCTTCATTTCAAGTCGGAATTAGTTGGTTTTCGACTCTATGAACTCGTGAAACACTGAACTACTCATCTACATAATAATTATAACATTTCAAAAACATTAACAATTCATTTTAAGGGTTCTAATTTAGTGTTTATGCTATTTTTTTCATGTTTTAAACATATTTAGCGTAATCATTCACCACGGATTCAATTCTTAACCAAATCAATATGTTTAAACTTCGTTGTTTTCGTTATTCAATATACTAACAATATCTAGCACCAATTTCAGATTCTATTCATGAACTAACTAACAATTTTGGCCCCAACATAAGTAAAAAATGTACATATTCAACCAAAACTCAATTCCTTATTTTAAAAAATGTTTCATATGAATTTGATTTTTGAAAATCATTCTAGATAACAACTAATAGATTATAAACATCTAACAACATATATATAACATCTATTTAGAAATTCATCCAACTAAATTTCTAATTTTAAAGGATAACTCAAGAACACCCAAACTAAGAAGAAACTAGGTTATTTACCTCTTAATTCTTGTTTAGCTTTGTTAGGAGATGATAGAGAATTGCTACTTCCTTCTTGTTTTCAAGGATTTCTCTTCCAATTGCCTCCCAATTCCTTTCTAGAGCTCTCTCTCCCTCTGTATTTTCTCTGTAAACTCTCCTTTCTCTCTTTGGCCAAACCTTTTTCACGTAAAACCAACTAAAACCAACGCACAAAGCTAAACGTCTAAAACTCGACGTTTTATTAAATATAATAATGATATATCAGTTATAAAATTTAATATATTTTATTTATATTTTCATTTTATTTTTATTATTTATTATATTGGAAATTTAAAATTCAAAAGCCATAAGGCTTCGTTTGGCAAAAATACTTTTAAAATAAAGACTTAATATTTTTAAGCCTTGTTTGGTAAATACATTTAAACTACTTTAATTTACTTCAGTAAATCGTTTATATCATAGTTTATTGTCCCACATTGTTTACTTGGATTTCCATATCCACTCTTAATTAAATAAACAAAACTAACTACCACAAAATTATAATTTTCATTATAATTTTACTTAATAAATTAACAAATCACTTTAATTAAAACAACATTCTAGCAAACTATATAATCCTTAACAACTATCTAATTTAGTTATTAAGTTAAATTAGAGTATTATCTCATATATTTAATTCACAAATATCTACTAACAACAATCACATAACTAAAATTTTTATTTAATTTAATAAATATTTTAAATTAGAATTAAAATCTTGGATTGTTACATCCTTCCCTTCTTACAATGATTCTGTCCCCAAAATCACAACTCAAACAATTCATTCGTCACATTCTTCCCTCCTTATAAGGATTTTGTCCTCGGAATCACCGAAACCCTACCTTACTCAGGTTTTCATCAAATCTCTTCGTTGAATAACTTTAACACATGACCTTAATATAGGTTTTATATTTCCTACTTTCACCATTCTTCATAATACATTCTTATAAGTTTTATTTCATAACATTTACTTAGACTCAATTATATTTGAGTATTACATATTCTTTAACTCATTCATTTCCTTTTCTAAGGATCGTTATCATAAACACTGTAACGCCCCAAAAAATCGAACCTTTGTAAATATTTTTAATAATGAATAAAATAATATTATTTATTATTATTGTGTGTTGATAAGATGAATGTCGTTCTATAACCTATAAACATTGAAAGGCTGTAGTATTTTAACTACGTGGGAGAATTGAAGTGTTTGAATTTCTAAAACGAAAATAAAAGTTTTCTAAGAAATTTTTCAAAAAATACTATTCATCAATTTATGCTCGGGAATTATTTTTGAATTTTCGAGAAATACGTAACGTTATAATATCAAGATGAGATCGATTATGTAATAATAATCTAGGTATGGAAAATGTAATATTTTGCATGCGGGCTTAATTTGGGAATGTTAGGTTTATTAAGCGTTAAGGATAAGAAGTTGTGTTTGTATGATGTGTATGCATTGTACGAGGTAATGAATGTAAGTATAATACGACGTATTATACTACTAAGAATGGAGAATGAAATAACATATATTACAAATTAATATACGAGCTAGCATACGAGAATTATACGTGAGGTATGTAGGTTTAGTTGTCTAATTAAATGTAATGGACTTGTAGGATTATTAGCATAATGATAGAAGTTCAATGGAAAGTGATATGCAAGCCCAAGTGTTTGTTAATCATGAGTCAAATCTATTTATAGTATAAGCCCAATAAGAAATTAGCTAGATTAATTAACAAAACCCAATAAATTAGCCATGATCCATGGAGCAATCCAAGTGTAAAGTGGGTAGACTTGATGGGCAAACAAATTGTGTGATGAGCAAGTGTTGTGCTAGACAAGAAAGGAATAGTAAGGAGGTGGAAAGTGAGGAGGTTATTAAGGAGGTGGATTAAAGGAGGTGGGATGACTTAATGTCTATAATACCCTCACTTTATGTTGCCTATAATCATTTCATTTGTTGGTTGTTCAAATTTCATCCAACTTCTCTCAAGATAAACAACTTATTTGGTAGAGAGAATAAGCCACTTCAACCTTTGCTATATTTTCCAAAGTGAAGTGAAGTAATAGTCTTCAAGGGTAAGACTCATACCTTTTATCTTCATCTCTTCTATGATAGGATTGATAGAGAAGGGGGGATGGTTTGCTAAGAATATGTCATAAGTCATTAATGAATGAACTTAAGCCGAATAAGTTGAATAAGCAACTTGAACTTTAATAAGTTGATAGAATCATGAAGAACTTGTCATATGTGTGTCATATGATGTTAGTATGTTCAATATAGTATGAGAACATTAATTGATGGACTTAAATTCATGGTAAGTCATAAGTATAAGAATTTGTAGTTAATAAGTTGAATAAGTCAAAATATACTTTGATAATAAGTTGGTGTAATAAGTAATTTGAAATGCTCATGTGTTGGTTAAAATCCATTTAGAACATTTAGTAATGAAGCTTTGTCGGAATTCACACGATTGGAAGATTATCGTCGAATTCGTGAAATTCTCGGAATGGAAATCGTATTTTGTGTTTGAAGTCGAAAATGTTGTCTTTCGATGGAGACAAGTCATATTTGGCATTATAGAGTTGCGGACTTAAAAATAACCGGATTCCGACTTAGAACGAAGAAACGAGCGTTGAACGTTCACGAACGTTTATCGTTTTCGTTGAAAATGGACTAATAGGTGAAATTTTAGCAAACAAATTCAAATAGATAAAATTCTTGCATGAATGCATAGAGTATGTAATTTGTGAACCGTAGGCTTTTGAACGGACCAATTCAGACTTATAACCAAAAAGTTATGAGTCCGGGAGTTTCGTAAAATTTTCAAACTTTGCAAACTGTCTGAGGCACAGAGTTGGCACCGCGGTGCCAACCCAAGGCCAAAAGGGTGGCGCTGCAGCGCCAGCACAGTGTCGTTGCCTACTGTAAACTCGCGCTGCGGCGCGAGAAGGAGAGCTATGGGTGGCGCCGTGGCGCTAGTCATAAGAAATTGCTAGAGAAGAATGTTTGCAAGTATAGAATGAAAGAGAACTCATAGGTAATGAATTAAGGTGTTGATATAACATTGTTAAGACACTGTTAGACATGTAATGTATGATGATTAAATTTAATAATCAATTGAACGTGAACATAATGTGAATGACGTAATGAAAAGCCAAACACCATAATAATAGATCTAAGTCAGAATTTAGATTGAGATGAAGGGTAAGATATAATAGTATACTTACTTGATTATATAAGACCTAATGTTGTATGTTATATGATCATGTATTGTAGAGACTTAGAGACTTAAAGTGTACGTGTGATAATCAGTAAGCAAACGCTGAAGGCAAGTATTCTAAACCATTGTTCCAGTTCATTCTGGACAAGCTTTATAATTCATGTATTCTTTCTCATGAAGTCTTGAATGATGAAGTCTAAAGCCAATTCTTTCGGCAAGACTTATATTATTATTTTATCAAGCATGATTAATGTTTACCGAGTTATATTGGTATGGTTTTCAATCGAAGACCAAGTATGCTAAAAATGTTTTTGTCGTTTAACGACAGGCAGGTGAGGTTGCCACAACTTAAACGTCTACACGTTTAATGGATGTAGTGTTGATCAACATAGAGTACTATGGGCTGATCACCCAGAAGTGCACGTAATCTATGTCGGACTTACGGACTTAGTATCGGGTTGTCCTTTTCAAAAGAAATTATGAACTGCTCATGGTCTCGAGTCTTAGTTGATATTCTACTAAATATTGTTGTTGGAAAACATTTTGAATGAAAAGAAGTGCTATTTTGAATTATCGATAGTACTTCGTAACTATTATTCAGTTATTGAAGGTATATGAGTTCTGTGTTTCAAGCATGTTGTTTATTAGAATTGTAGTACTTGCTGAGCTAGTCATGCTCACTCTTGCTTGAATCATATGAACACAGCTAAGTTCGAGCGGACCGAAGGCTCGGGCAAAGACAAGGGCAAAGCGAAGATGAACCCTTAGAGTTCTTATGTAATAGTATAGATGAATGATTGTAATATATTTGATATTATGACAAGAACAAACGAATGGGTTATAAAGAACTGGGGGAATGTAATATTATTTTGAATATATAAGAGATATATTAGTCCTTTTGAGACTGTTCAATGAAATGAATGAATGAATGGTAGTACCGTGTAGCACCATCTCTCGGGTTGGAAGAGAGTCGGATTTGGGGGCGTCACAGATTGGTATCAGAGCATTAGGTTATAAAACTTAAGCGGGGGTTAAAAACCTTAACTTATAACCTTAAGAGAAGTCAAAGAAGTAGAAGAAGAAAATAACCTTATAAAAATGCATTATGATTATGTTATGTGTTTTTATTATTCTACTGACGTGTACTAATCAACTTAATTATTTTGTGTAGGTGTCAGGAGTAAACGGAATGTTTGTAGACGGTCAAGCCATTAGTGAAGAATCGGTGAACCAAAAAGAGGTTTTACCGAACCCCATAGCAGCAGATTCGGAGGTGATAGTTATTGAGTCTGGAGACTCGGATGAAGCTGACTACATGTCTGGGGGGTCGATGATGTCTTTGTTTATATCGGTATTGGATTGAAATATCCATTACTGTCAAGAGGTCAAGGAGCTGAAGGCAGAGCTCCAAATTGTTAGAGAGGACAAGACTGATGTCGAGTCCATGTGGGAGCAGGAGCATGATGAGAGGATTTTGGCTAAGGACAAAGTCCACGAATTGATGCATGAAATCTTTGAGCTCAAGGAGGAGCTAAAGACTAAACTGCAGAAGATAGGGAGAATGTCCTATATCCATAGTAGTTCTCACATAGATTTCCAGCAGTAGGTAGCCGGTTATCCTATAGAGGAGGGGCAGACGCGACATACTATCAGCCATGATATTATTGCCGGTCTTACCAAGGTGGATTTTGAGAATGCCTTGAGGCAGATGTAGACTAGCAGTAGTTAGAGTAGTTTCAGTATGTAAATATTTTGTAACTAGTAGTGACGTAAAGCCTCTTTTTGTATAGTAAAGGGTAGTCTTTTGTAAATCCCAATTTTTAGAAAGCAACAGCGGGAAAGTAATGTAATCATCTTAGGCTGTGTATGTAACCGATGTAGTATTATACTACGAAGAATGAATATAAGTTTTTATGGAAATCAATGAGTTATGGATGTTGGAGTTATTGTTTAATATTAATGATAACTAATAAAGAAGGGAATAATAACGAAATTTGTTTATTGTATCAGCAAAATGTCGCCGAGAAAAGTGCAACGTAACCAAGGAGCGAATGTGAATCAATCGGAGGGAGGTCCGGTTAACCCGATGCAGGAGTTTATTAATTTAATAACAGCTGCCTTTAATAGAACAGGGACTAATATCCCCGTAAATCTAGGAGTAGCACGAGCTACTACCTTTAAGGATTTCAAATGCGTGGGTCCACCGGAGTTCAAAGGAACTACGGACCCTATTGAAGGCCAAACGTGGGTTAAGGAGATAGAGAAGGCATTTGTGATAGCAAATGTCGACGAGGTCCAAAAGGTTACCTTTGCAACCTATATGATGAAGGGAAAGGCCAACTTTTGGTGGGAAGCCAATCAGGCTAGGGTTGGGATAGCAAATCTGACGTGGGATAGGTTCAAGGAGATATTCTTCGAGAATTACTTTCCCACGAGCATGCAAGGGAGGATGGAGATGCGGTTTCTGGAGTTAAAACAAGGGGACATGACAGTGCCCCAATACGTCACCAAGTTTAATGAACTGGCAAGGTTCGCTCCACATCAAGTGGATACTGAGGTGAGGAAGGCGCGACGGTTAAAGCAGGGCTTGAAACCCTGGCTCTATAACCATATTTCTGTATTCCAAAGTACTTCCTTTGGAGTCATTTTAGAGAAGGCAATAATTTACCAAAGGTGGTAGCGAGGCGTTGAGCCAATACCACAAGGATAAGAAAAGCAAGGGGAAGGTGGATGGAGGAGTAAAGATTGAAGGTGTCAGTGGGAGTGGTGAGGGTTATAAGAGGAAGGTAGTTAGCTCTGGGAATACCAGAGTGAAACAAGGAGACCCTAAGAGGAGGATGGAGGCCTGCAAAACCTGTGGGAAGACTCACTTAGGAGTTTGTCTCAAGGGTAAGGCTGTCTGTTACAACTGTGGACAGGAGGGGCACATTGCGCCTAACTGTCCGAGTGCGAAGAAGAATCACTGATGCTTTGTGTGTGGATCAATAGACCACATGGCAAAGAACTACCCGAAGAAGGGGACGGACGGGAACCGGGGCACTAATAGTGGTAAGTTAGCTATTGGGGGTCCAATGCAGCCGGGTAGGCCGATGGGTCGTACCTTTAACATGACAGTCCAAGATGCAGTCGCATCAGGGGACATCGTCGCAGGTATTATTCCGATCAACGATATCAATGCGTACGTGTTATTTGATTCGGGTGCTACTTGTTCATTTATAGCATGTGATTTTGATAGACGATTAGGATTACTTCCCAAAAAGTTGCCTATACCTTTTAATATTAAGGTAGCAAACGAAGAAATAATTCATGTTGAAGATGTTCATAGGAGTTGTTGCGTAGATATACGGGGTTATAAATTATCGCTAGATCTAATACTGATAAAGTTAGGAGAATTCGACGTAATTCTCGGAATGGATTGGTTGGTAAACCATGGGGCAATTATAGATTGTCAAAAGAAATGTGTGAACATTAAGACGTTAAAACAACCTCAGGTAGTATTTTACGGGAATAGATCGTCGGGACGTTCGTGTTGTCTAACCATGACACAAACTAGGAAATTATTGAGGAAGGGGTGTGTAGGGTACCTGTGCCATGTTGTTGATACCCAGAGAGTGGTAACAACCATGGAACAAATACCTATAGTGAGAGAATTCACCGATGTATTTCTGAGTGAATTGCCAGGTTTTCCACCGGATAGGGAGACCGAGTTTGTGATAGACATTGTGCTAGAAGCGGCACCAGTTTCCAGGGCACCGTATCGTATGGCGCCAGTGAAAATGAAGGAGTTGATGGTGCAGTTGCAAGAACTATTGGATCGAAAGTACATTCAGCCGAGTGTGTCGCCGTGGGGAACACCGGTACTATTTGTCAAGAAGAAGGACGGATCGTTAAAACTTTGTATCGACTACCGAAAGTTGAACAGGTTAACGATAAAGAATAAATACCCATTGCCCAAGATCGATGATCTCTTTGATTAGTTGAAAGGGGCTAAGTATTTTTCTAAAATAGATTTAAGATCGGGGTATCACCAGTTAAAGGTTAGGAAGGAGGATGTACCAAAGACAGCATTCAGGACTCGTTATGGTCATTACAAGTTTCTGGTGATGTCGTTTGGGTTGACAAATGCACTAGCTGCATTTATGGATATAATGAACAGAGTGTTCAAACAATATTTGGACAAGTTCGTCGTGATGTTTATCGATGATATTCTAGTCTATTCTAAGACGCCAAAATATCATGCTGAATACCTAAGATTAGTGTTGGAGACATTAAGGAAGGAGAAGTTGTACGCAAAATTTACGAAGTGTGAATTTTGGCTAGAGAAGGTACAGTTTTTAGGTCATGTCATTGACCATGAGAGGATTTCAGTAGATCCAGCGAAGGTGGAAGCTATAATGAATTGAGAACAATCAAAAATGTCGACCGAGGTGCTGAGTTTCTTAGGGTTAGCGGGTTACTATCGAAGATTTATCTAGAATTTTTCAAAAATAGCTACTCCATTGACTAACTTAATAAGAAAAACGGTGAAATACACGTGGATGGATAAGTGTGAAGACAGTTTTCAAGAATTGTAGAAAAGATTGAGTGAAGCGCCTGTTTTATCATTACCCGATGACACAGGAAATTTTGTAGTTTATAGTGATGCTTCGCATAGAGGACTTGGTTGCGTGCTCATGCAGCATGGCAAGGTCATTGCGTATGCATCTAGGCAATTGAAGGATTATGAGAAAGTTTACCCTACTCATGATCTGGAACTGGCCGCAATAGTTTTTGCTCTAAAGATATGGAGACATTATCTTTATGGAGAAAAGTGTGAGTTATACACGGACCACAAGAGTCTAAAATATATCTTCACACAGAAGGAGTTGAATATGAGGCAGAGGAGATGGCTGGAGTTGATAAAGGATTACGACTGTGAAATCCTGTATCACCCTGGAAAAGCCAATGTAGTTGTTGACGGCTTAAGTAGGAAGGGTTGTGAAAAGTTGTCTTTGTTAACAGCTCAAACTGAGTTGATAACAGAGATGGCTAGGATGGAGTTGGAGGTGAAGATGCCAAGTGAAGGAGGACAAATGCTGTTTGCGACGAAGATGCAATCTACCATCGTAGAGAGGGTTAAAGAGGTACAACTCAAAACGGATGAGTGTAACCGGATAAGGGAGTGGCTGACCAATGAAAAAGATACTAAGTACAGTCTTGATAACAAGGGGTTATTGAGGTTTGAAGGAAGAATTTGGGTTCCGAATGAGACGGAATTAAAGGAGCAGGTTCTACAAGAGGCTCATAGTTCAAGGTTTTTGATTCATCCTGGTTGCACTAAGATGTATCAAGATCTTCGACAGAGTTTCTGGTGGTCGAACATGAAGAGAGAGATCGCTGAGTATGTGAGTAGGTGCTTGACTTGTCAAAGAGTTAAGGCCGAACATCAAGGACCAAGTGGCTTACTACAGTCATTGGAAATTCTGGAGTCGAAGTAGGAGAATATCACGATGGATTTTGTGGTAGGACTTCCGACTACAACCAAGCGTTATGATGCGATCTGGGTAATAGTAGACCGATTGACAAAGTCGGCTCACTTTTTGCCAATTAGGGTTAAGTATAACTTAGATCAGTTAGCTAGACTTTATATTAAGGAAATAATCTCTAGACATGGAGTGCCAGTATCGATTGTCTGATCCACGATTCACATCGAACTTTTGGAGGAGTCTACAAGAGCAATTGGGAACGCAGTTAAAGCTGAGTACGACATATCATCCACAAACAGATGGACAGAGCGAGAGGACAATTCAGACGTTAGAAGATATGCTAAGATCTTATGTCATGGATTTCAAGGGTAGTTGGGATGATCATCTACCGTTAGTAGAGTTTACGTATAACAATAGTTATCATGCAAGCATAGCTATGCCGCCTTACGAAGCTTTGTATGGAAGAAAATGCAGAACGCCACTGTATTGGGATGAAGTAGGAGAACGCCGAATGTTAGGACCAGAATTGGTGCAACAGACAGCGAATATTGTCAAAAAGATACAGATGCATCTTCTAGCAGCTCAAGACAGACAGAAGAAGTTTACGGATTTACATAGAGAGAATAGAGAATTTGAAGTAAGTTCGTACGTATTTCTAAAAGTATCTCCCTGAAAAGGAAAGATACATTTTGGAAGGAAGAGAAAGTTAAGTCCGAGGTTTATAGGACCTTTTGAGGTATTAAAACGGGTGGGTGAGGTAGCTTACATGGTAGCGTTACCTTCAGACCTAGAACGAATACATAATGTATTTCACGTATCGGTATTACGTCCTTATAAGCTGGATTATAAGCACGTAATAGAGTATGAGCATTCATATCGAGAAGGACTTAACATACGATGAAACACCAATTCAAATTTTCGATAGAAAAGAACAAATTCTGCTGAATAAAGTCATATCTTCCGTGAAGGTGATATGGAAGAACCACGATGCAGAAGAAGCAACGTGGGAACTTGAAGAAATGATGAAAAAGAATTACCCTCAATTATTTATGTAATTTTTTTTTATATAGCGAGATTCTGGGGACAGAATCCTTATGAGGAGAGTATAACGCTCCGGAAAATCGAACCTTTGTAAATACATTTAATAATGAATAAAATAATATTATTTATTATTATTGTGTGCTGATAAGATGAATGTCGTTCTATAACCTAGAAACATTGAAAGGCTGTAGTATTTTAACTATGTTGGAGAATTAAAGTGTTTGAATTTCTAAAACGAAAATAAAAGTTTTCTGAGAAATTTTCTGGAAAACACTATTCATCGATTTACGCTCGGGAATTATTTTTGAATTTTTGAGAAATACATAACGTTATAATATCAAGGTGAGATCGATTATGTAATAATAATCTAGGTATGGAAAACATAATATTTCGCATTCGGACTTAATTTGGGAATATTAGGTTTATTAAGCGTTAAGGATAAGAAGTTGTGTTTGTATGATGCGTATGAATTGTACGAGATAATGAATGTAAGTATAATACGACGTATTATACTACTAAGAATGGAGAATGAAATAACGTATATTACGAATTAATATACGAGCTAGCATACGAGAATTATACGTGAGGTATGTAGGTTTAGTTGTCTAATTAAATGTAATGGACTTGTAGGATTATTAGCATAATGATAGAAGTCCAATGGGAAGTGATATGCAAGCCCAAGTGTTTGTTAATCATGAGTCCAATCTATTTGTAGTATAAGTCCAATAAGAAATTAGCTAGATTAATTAACAAAGCCCAATGAATTAGCCATGATCCATGGATCAATCCAAGTGTAAAGTGGGTAGACTTGATGGGCAAACAAATTGTGTGATGAGCAAGTGTTGTGCTAGACAAGAAAGGAATAGTAAGGAGGTGAAAAGTGAGGAGGTTATTAAGGAGGTGGATTAAATGAGGTGGGATGGCTTAATGTCTATAATACCCTCACTTTATGTTGCCTATAAATACCAAGCTTCATTTCATTTGTTGGTTATTCAAATTTCATCCAACTTCTCTCAAGATAAATAACTTATTTGGTAGAGAGAATAAGCCACTTCAACCTTTGCTAGATTTTCCAAAGTGAAGTGAAGTATTAGTCTTCAAGGGTAAGACTCATACCTTTTATCTTCATCTCTTCTATGATAGGATTGATAGAGAAGGGGGGATGGTTTGCTAAGAACGTGTTATAAGTCATTAATGAATGAACTTAAGTCGAATAAGTTGAATAAGCAACTTGAACTTTAATAAGTTGATAGAATCATGAAGAACTTGTCATATGTGTGTCATATGATGTTAGTATGTTCAATATAGTATGAGAACATTGATTGATGGACTTAAATTCATGGTAAGTCATAAGTATGAGAATTTGTAGTTAATAAGTTGAATTAGTCAAAATCTACTTTGATAATAAGTTGGTGTAATAAGTAATTTGAAATTCTCATGTGTTGGTTAAAATCCATTTAGAACGTTTAGTAATGAAGCTTTGCCGGAATTCACACGATTGGACGATTATCGTCGAATTTGTGAAATTCTCATAATGGAAGTCGTATTTTGTGTTTAAAGTCGGAAACGTTGGTTTTCGATGGAGACAAGTCATATTTGGCATTATAGAGTTGCTGACTCAAAAATGACCAGATTCCTACTTAGAACGAAGAAACGAGCGTTGAACGTTTACGAACGTTGATCGTTTTTGTTGAAAATGGACTAATAGGTGTAATTTTAGCAATCAAAGTCAAATAGATAAAATTCTTGCATGAATGCATAGAGTATGTAATTTGTGAACCGTAGGCTTTTGAACGGACCAATTTAGACTTATAACGAAGAAGTTACGAGTCCGGGAGTTTCGTAAAATTTTTAAACTTTTCAAACTGTCTGAGGCACAGAGTTGGCGCCGTGGCGCCAACCCAAGGCCAAAAGGGTGGCGCTGCAGCGCCGGCACAGTGTCGTTGCCTACTACAAACTCGCGATGCGGCGCGAGAAGGAGAGCTATGGGTGGCGCCGCGGCGCCAGTCATAAGAAATTGCTAGAGAAGAATGTTTGCAAGTATAGGATGAAAGAGAACTCATAGGTATTGAATTAAGGTGTTGATATGACATTGTTAAGAAATTGTTAGACATGTAACGTATGATGATTAGAGTTAATAATCAATTGAACGTGAACATAATGTGAATGACGTAATGAAAAGCTGGACACCATAATAACAGATCTAAGTCAGTATTTAGATTGAGATGAAGTGTAAGATATAATAGTATACTTACTTGATTATATAAGACCTAATGTGGTATGTTATATGATCATGTATTGTAGAGACTTAGAGACTTAAAGTGTACGTGTGATAATCAGTAAGCAAACGCTGAAGGCAAGTATTCTAAACCCTTGTTCCAGTTCATTCTGGACAAGTTTTGTAATTCATGTATTCTTTCGCATGAAGTCTTGAATGATGAAGTCTAAAGCCAATTCTTTCGGCAAGACTTATATTATGATTTTGTCAAGCATGATTAATGTTTATCGAGTTATATTGGTATGGTTTTCAATCGAAGACCAAGTATGCTAAAAATATTTTTGTCATTTAACGACAGGCACGTGAGGTTGCCACAACTTAAACGTATACACGTTTAATGGATGTAGTGTTGATCAACATAGAGTACTATGGGCTGATCACCTAGAAGTGCTCGTAAGCTATGTCGAACTTATGGACTTAGTGCCGAGTTTTACTTTTCAAAAGAAATTATGAATTGCTCATGGTCTCTAGCCTTAGTTGATATTCTACTGAATATTGTTGTTGGAAAACGTTTTGAATGAAAAGAAGTGCTATTTTGAATTATCGATAGTACTTCGTAACTATTGTTCAGTTATTGAAGGTATATGAGTTCTATGTTTCAAGCATGTTGTTTATTAGAATTGTAGTACTTGCTGAGCTAGTCATGCTCACTCTTGCTTGAACCATATGAACACAGCTAAGATCGAGCGGACCGAAGGCTCAGGCAAAGACAAGGGCAAAGCGAAGATGAACCCTTAGAGTTCTTATGTAATAGTATAGATGAATGATTGTAATATATTTGATATTATGACAAGAACAAACGAATGGGTTATAAAGAACCTGGGGAATGTAATATTATTTTGAATATATAAGAGATATATTAGCCCTTTTGAGACTATTCAATGAAATGAATGAATGAATGGTAGTACCGTGTAGCACCATCTGTCGGGTTGGAAGAGACCCGGATTTGGGGGCGTCACAGGTTGGTATCAGAGCATTAGGTTATAAAACTTAAGGGGGGGTTAAAAACCTTAAGTCATAACCTTAAGAGAAGTCAAAGAAGTACAAGAAGAAAATAACCTTATAAAAATGCATTATGATTATGTTATGTGTTTTTATTATTCTGCTGACGTGTACTAATCAACTTAATTGTTTTGTGTAGATGTCAGGAGTAAACGAATTGTTTGTAGATGGTCAAGCCATTAGTGAAGAATCGATGAACCAAATAGAGGTTTTACCGAACCCCATAGCAGCAGATCCGGAGGTGATAGTTATTGAGTCTGGAGACTCGGACGAAGCTGACTACATGTCAGTGTTTGACGGGATGATAGAGGATGAAGTAGAGACAATGTCCTTTAATCTAGTAGCTATAGCAGCCGAGATAGCTCCTGGGGGGTCGATGATGTCTCTGTTCATGTCGGTATTAGATAGAAATATCCATTACTGTCAGGAGGTCAAGGAGCTGAAGGCAGAGCTCCAAATTGTTAGAGAGGACAAGACTGATGTCGAGTCCATATGGGAGCAGGAGCATGATGAGAGGATTTTGGCTAAGGACAAAGTCCACAAATTGAAACATGAGATCTTTGAGCTCAAGGAGGAGCTAAAGACTAAACTGCAGAAGATAGGGAGAATGTCCTATATCCATAGGAGTTCTCACATAGATTTCCAGCAGCAGGTAGCCGGTTATCCTGTAGAGGAGGGGCAGACGCGGAATACTATCAGCCGTGATATTATCGCCGGTCTTGCCAAGGCGGATTTTAAGAATGCCTTGAGGCAGATGTAGACTAGCAATAGCTAGAGTAGTTTCAGTATGTAAATATTTTGTAACTAGTAGTGACGTAAAGTGTGACGAACGAGAATTTTATAATTTAATTTTAATATTTATTGAATTAAATAAATATTTTTCGATGATTTAATTATTGAATTAAATAATTAATTGATGCAATTGTGATAGATTAATTTAATTATACGTGTCACATTAATTAAATTAATGTAGAGAATTTTTATTATCAAAGTATGTAATTATGTGAGCTTATTGTATTAAAAGAAATATTTAATAAGTATATTGGTATTTTAACTAATTTAATTATTAATTAGAGATTTAATAAATTGACATTATTTATTAATGAGATGTTTAATTATGTGACTATGTGAATCTATGAGAAATTATTATATTTTATTTATAATAAGTTAAATAAGATATGAGTTTATTTTATGAAGAAGTGTGACATTAATTAAACTATATGATAAAGCTTTATTAAATTAAATAATTTTTTTTGAAACCTATTCTAGCTAGCCAAACAAGGCTCTAAGGGGAGTTGGTACAGTTAACCCATGATTGGGCCAACTGACCACTCTGCGCTCAGTTATCTGATTATTATATCCTACGTCTTTTATTACTTTCGTTTTCCTAAGACTAAGATACATAGCAGAGAGAGTTTCAGAGAGAGAGATTGTGAGGTGTTGAGAGAAAATTGTTTGATTTAAGAAGAGTTGAGAAGAACCTCATTCCCTACTAATCTATACGCATTCTCAGGGTAATCTCCTCCTTCCCAATTTCTAAATTACGTCCTTTAGTTTTCATAAAATGAGTTGCATAGTTTTGGTTTAAACCTCTGTAATTGGGTTAGGAGTAATGATTATGAGTTATATATATGTTATGTTATATCAAATTGTGTTTAATTACATATATGTTGTAAACCATAACATCAAATTCATGAAAACATGTCGTATTATTGATGACTTGTTATTTCAAAATATACAGAGTTTGGGTTTTGGCCTTATGGCCTTATACATGAAATTTTATGTAGTGATCGTATATTATCCCTAAATTTTACACTCCTATATTATTAGGCACGTTGATACGAAGAGACCAAGCCTTAATCGAACGGATTCGGTGTTATAATGAATTCATAGTGTTAAATTTATGATATTGTTCATTAACTTCAAGAACATCAAGAACAGAGGAAAATTTTATGTTTTAATTCTGTGATTATGTGTTTTAATGGGTTAAAATTACTTTACAGATGTTGGGTAATGATTATATGTGAATATTAACATGTGGGTATGTTAAATTAGTGAAATTAATGATTATTTAGTGTCCTTTTCGCTGAACTATGTGTTCTTTGCGAACTGGGAATCGAATTCTGGAGTCTCGCGCTGCGGCGCAAACTCCAGAACTGAAGACCTGCGCCACCGCGCCACAGCGCCAGGTCTCAGACCGCAGCGCCGTCACGCCGCAGCGCGAAGGTCATGCATAACAGTGGCGCCGCAGCGCCACTATCTAGAAAGTTCAAGAATGAGATTTTTTTAAAATGTTTAAGCCTAATAATGTGTTAGTGAATTAATGTAATAAACATGTAAACATGTTAGAAGTATAATGTGATGATAAAATAGTTGTTTAACATGTAAATAACATAATTACATGTGAATTGAATTATTGAATACATAATTAGCTTGATAATTCATGAAGTACAAATTATGTGACAAAGTGGTAAATTGATTAAGTATAGACAATAATCAAAGTAGACAAAGAGAATGGGTTTATGTTGATTAGTTAAGTTATAATTAACTTGTATTGTAAATGTGAATGGTATGTAGGATTTAAATAAAAGAACGTGCTTAGTTAAAGTGTAATCTACGCACGAGGCAAGTTTCCTAACCCTATTTATCATTATTATTCAAGTTTATTATTTACCTCGAGTAAATTATCATTACTATCATTCAAGTTCAAATGTTATATTAAAGATTGATTATCTTTTCAAAGCATGATTCAGTTATACAATAATTGTCCTATTGTATACTTTTGAGATTATTATTCAAATCGAATATCAATTATTGTTGAACCTTATTAGACTAGTGAAACCTTAATGATTCAACTAGTCCTTAGTTGATGAGCGTTCTAAAATTCAGAACCCTTGATGAATTATCCAAACCAAACTTCTTTTGGTGCGGACTCGAACGTTAAACTGAGATGAACAACCCTGTATAGGGGATTATTTATGCTTTAGCGTTAAGATATTGTGCACAGTATGGTACTAAGGGTTGATCCCCCTAAGTACGAGAAGAAGGTCCATAGTCTTATGACTGTTAAAGGTTTCAAGTATAACCCTTGTTAACATAAGACATAGTTCAAGGTCTTATGACTCTCAGAATTCTTTTGATTCTTGTTATTCACTCTTGATTCAAAAGTTGAGCTTTTATTCAGATGTCTTTGATTTATTCGCATGTTATTATACTGTTATTTCATTTTTTTTATACTTGTGGGCATTTGTGCTCACTCTTGCTTAATAATAACATTGCAGTTAAGAATGAAAGAAGTGATGAACCTTCCACTAGTAAAGGCAAGGGCAAAGTTAGCAAGTGATGAAGACTTGTTATTTTTATTAGATGATGTATTTATGTTTAGAACTTGAGTATGATGTTGTTTAAGACTTATTGTTAGAATTCCGCATAGATGTTTTAAGGTTAGTTTAACCTGGGATTGTATTTATTATTTGGATGATGTAATCCTTTTAAGGAGAAGATTTTAAGTCTATCTATTGTAGGTTTGCATTTTTTTATGGGTAGATAGATAGATGATATTTGTGCAGTGAACATCAAATCCCGTGGAATCGAAGTACCCGAATTTGGGGGTGTCACAGGTTGTTATCAGAGCTGCAGGTTATGAATCTTAGGTGGGAGAACAACCTTAGGTAGTAACCTTATAGAAAGAAGATAGTAAAGGAAAACTCTTATCGAATTTTAAGAAATGAATTTTTGGTAATTCATTGAAGATAATAAAATACATTGTGTGTCTATGTGTTAATTTATGTGCTCGTTAGTACGACTTAGTAACAAAAACTTAAAATTTTGTTGTCAGGATGACGAATGTTGGAGAAGCTAGTCAAGCTGGGGAGGAAGAACCCCGATTACCTATAGTACCTACAGAGGAGGAGCCCCGAGACATACATGTTATTAGGGAACAGTTAGTTCAGAGGGAATCATCTCCATTGATCACCGTTGTTGGTCAGGAGCATGAGCCCGAGACTGATCCTAAGGAGGAGTTTGATGAGGAAGAGGAAGAAGAGGAGTTGGCATGGTACACCGTTGATGCAGAGATGTATGACACGTTATACGACCGTAACGTGGAATTACAAGACGAGGTTCAGGAATTAACTGAGTGAGCGACTGTTCAGCAGTCTACTTTAGAGGAGAAGGAGAGGGAGATTTCGACTCTTCACACACGATTGGGAAATGTAGAATGGGATTTGGTCCATGAGAAGGGTCAAACCGAAGATAAGACCGAGGAGATAGAGAAGCTGAAAAAGGAACTGAAAGAAACCTCCGGAAGACTGAAAATAGCATAGGAAGGATGGGTAAGAGAATCACGTCGAGCTGATCGTGCAGAAGATGATAGTCGCAAAAAGAAGGCAAAGTTTGAAGAAACATACTCCACACTTAATCATGCAATGGATGAGGCTCAGAAACGAGTTTTGAGATACCCCATCCAGTTCGAAGGACTTCCGTCGTATATGCTGGATCGCATGATGATGTCTCGTATCTTGGATGAGGAGCGTGGCAAGGCTATTCAACACCTTGATAGACAGGATTAGAATCCGTTTAATTATGTAAAAGACTTAATTAGTTTTTATATGTAAATTCCGATGTGTTTATGAACGAAGGAATATGTTAATATTTTAAATCCTGTGGATTCTTTATTCCAGGATAGTTGATGTAAATAGCAGTTATGCTATAGTTTGATGTTAAAACTTTGAGTTGAATTAAATATATTAAGTTGTTTGAGATGATGTGATAAATGAGTATGTCAAATTGTTGAGTAATGCCTTAACTATTTAGAGAAATAAATAAAGTCCTAATAAGCATTTATTTTAACAGAAAATGCCGCCAAGGAGAAGACAACAACGTCAACCGGCTCAGGAAGAGTCAACAAATAATAACAATAACGCCAACGCTAATCCTATTCAGCAGTTGGTGAACTTACTGATGGGAGCAATGAACAATCAACCTCAAGCTCCACCAAACACAACGTTTAAAGACTTCAAGGCGGTGGGACCGCCAGAGTTCAAAGGTTCCAGGAACTTAATCGAGGCTCAAACGTGGGTCATAGAAATGGAGAAAGTATTTGACGTTGCTAGGGTTAGAGAAGACCAGAAGACCGCTTTCGCAACGTTTATGCTGAAGTCTGAGGCCAGCTACTGGTGGCAAGCAAACAAAGTGCGAGGAGGTGAAGATGTAATTACGTGGGAGAGATTTAAAGAAATGTTTTTCGAAATGTATTTCCTAACTAGTTCGCAGAATCAGATGGAAATTCAATTTTTGGAACTGAAGCAAGGAAACATGAGCGTACCTGAATACGCAGATAAATTCGATGAGTTGGCAAGGTTTTCCCCGTACCAAGTACACACTGACGAAAGAAAGGCCAAAAGATTTGAACAAGGACTAAAGCCTTGGGTTTACAGTAAGGTGTCAATGTTTCAAATAAACACATTTGTCGGAGTACTGGAAAAGGCCATCCTCGCTGAAGGTGGGAGCGATGCGGTGACCAAGTACAATCAAGAGCAGAAGAAGAAGAAGAGTGGAGGTGAAGGAAATAATAAGACTGGTGGAAGTAACACTGGGAGTAGTCATAATCAGAAGAGGAAGTGGACGGATAACTCGTCAGTTGGAAGTCAACAAGGAGGACAGAAGAAGAAAATTGAAGCGTGCTCAAACTGTGGAAAAGCTCATCTGGGAGTTTGCATGAAAGGGAAGCGAGTGTGCTACAATTGTGGTCAGGAAGGCCACATAACACCAAATTGTCCAAACACAAAGAAGGGTGCTTGTTTTAACTGTGGTTCTAAGGATCATCTAGCGAGAGATTGCCCCAAGAAGGGGTCAGGAGGAGCAGTGCAAGGAGGTAACCGTGGAAATAGCAGTGGAAATACCTTAACCATTACTGGACCACCTGCAACAAACCAACCGACCGCTAGAACTTTCAATATGACAGTGCAGGATGCAATCCAGTCTCGTGAGGTGGTGTCAGGTATCATTCTGATCAATGAAATTAATGCTTATATTTTATTTGATTCGGGTGCTACTTGTTCCTTTATATCTGAAGACTTTGCTAATAGATTAGATTTGCTTATGGATGAGTTGGAATATCCCATGAATATAGAAATTGCGAATAGAGAGATAATTCCTGTTAAGTATGTGTTTAAGAACTGTAGGGTGGATATTAAGGGTAATATCATGAACGTAGATCTTATCCCTATTCGGCTTGGGGAATTTGACGTTATTTTGGGTATGGATTGGTTATCCAATTGTGGGGCGGTAATTGACTGCCAGAAGAAGCGTATTAACCTTATGACTCCGTTAAAGGTTGTGTTTTATGGTAGCAAGTCGCCTAGACAAGTGAGTTGTCTGACGATGATGCAGGCCAAGAGGTTGTTAAGACAAGGCTGTGTAGGATACTTAGCTTACATAGTCGACAGTCGAAAAGAGAATCCGAAGGTAGAAGAAATACCTATTGTAAGGGACTTCGTCGACGTATTTCCAGACGATTTGCCAGGACTTCCACCAGATAGAGAGGTAGATTTCGTGATCGATTTGGCGCCCGGAACCGCTCCAATATCGAAAGCACCATACCGAATGGCACCAGTAGAGATGAAAGAACTGATGGTTCAACTACAAGAATTGCTGGACAAAAAGTACATTCAACCGAGCGTATCGCCGTGGGGAGCGCCGGTTTTGTTTGTGAAAAAGAACAAGGTCACGATTAAGAATAGATATCCATTACCAAGAATCGACGATCTGTTTGATCAATTAAAGGGAGCAAGATACTTTTCCAAGATAGACTTGAGGAGTGGTTATCACCAACTGAAGGTGAGGCCAGAGGATGTACCGAAGACAGCGTTCAGAACGCGATACGGTCACTATAAATTTTTAGTAATGTTGTTTGGTCTAACGAATGCTCCTGTAGCATTTATAGGACTAATGAATGGTGTGTTCAAGCCATTTTTGGACAAATTCGTGGTGGTATTTATAGACGACATTCTGGTATATTCCAAAACCAAAGAAGAACAGGAAGAACATTTGAGGTTAACGTTGGAAGTATTGAGAAGGGAGAAGTTGTACGCTAAATTTTTGAAATGCGAATTCTGGATCGAGCGAGTACAATTTCTTGGTCACGTGATCGATAAAAACGGAATTTCGGTAGATCCATTCAAAGTAGAAGCCGTGATTAACTGGGAATAGCCGAGATCGCCGTCAGAAGTAAAAAGTTTTCTTGGATTGGCGGGATATTATAGAAGATTCATTCAAGATTTTTCCAAGATCGCAACTCCGTTAACGAATTTAACTCGAAAAGCTGTGAAATTTGTTTGGACGGAGAAATGTGAGGAGAGCTTCCAAGAATTAAAGAAGAGGTTGAGTACGGCACCTGTGTTATCTCTTCCGGATGATACAGGCAATTTTGTTGTTTTTAGTGATGCATCGCATAAAGGACTTGGTTGTGTGCTAATGCAAAACGGTAAAGTTGTGACAACCCCAAAATAGGTCCATTCCATCTAACTCATTCTGAGTCGCCAAATACATGGTACAGAAAACAACTACAACTTTATTACAACAATTGTCGTATAAAATACAACAACAGATATGCTGTGAGTTTGGATATAAATATATACCAAATGTGACACATGTCCAACCGTGGACAGCACCTCACAGTGGCACCTTACATAAAGGTATAGTCAAAAACTGTTTTAGAAATAAGAATCTTTGGGAAGTGCTCAAGGAAACCTTCGTACATGGGAGACCATGCATCTAGGTTATGATAGATATCATATGGCCACAGAATTATCCTTGGTTGACCCAATAGACCCCAAAGAAAAATAAGAAGATTACTATCATATTCTTCCCAATGGTGAGTCTTCTCTTGACTTATCATTATCTCCACTGTCTCTAATTGAGAATTATACTTCAAACAAACACCAAGATTATATAGGTAGTGCTCGTAGATATACTCAGCAAGTGGATGTGCACAATCCTGTCTTATGATGACACGAGGTTGTATGTCATTAGACATCTTGTATGATAGTGACAAAACACCCTTCCAACGTTGGGTTCGCCTCACCCTATTTTCTTCACCAAATATAACTACTAAATGATGACCACCGTTCTATTCCCTTGTTACCCCTGCTCGACCCAGCTACACTCTTATTACCTGAAAGGAATTGTGAAACAGAAGGGTGAGCACAACTAACCCAGTAAAGAATATAATGACTAAAGATAAATAAATTATCAATAGTCTTCATCAGTAATACATCAGAGATTTAGAACATATGGTAGATAATAAAAATTTCAACCATAGTTGCAGCGGAACGAGCAATCCATTAGAAGAGTCAAATAGACTATAAAGTCTATTATCTTCTCCATGTTAAAAATCCACCAACAATGTTTTATCCCTGTAACATCACTCAACAGTTCCTTTTCACAATCATATGAATAACTCATAATCATAATTGTGATTCTAAATTTTTCTTCGCACCCAGGACGAAGAATATTTTCATCACCTGTCTTTACCTGAAACATCAAAGATCATGGTTATACCAAATCACAGTTCCTGTTCATAATCATACTAATAACTTCATCTTTGCACTATAGGCCAAAGATATTCATCAACAAGTTATCTTTGCACTACAGGCCAAAGATATTCAACAACAAGTCATCTTTGCATTACGAAACAAAGATATTCATCAACAACTCATCTTTGCACTACAGGCCAAAGATATTCATATCTCAAAGAATTATATAATCATTTCAAAATTTATATAAACAATAATTATAACCATGTTAATCAATTCATCTTTACACTTAAGCTAAAGATATTCAATTATAAATTCAATGGTCATGATCATACCAGTTAACAATTCATCTTTGCACTACAGGCCAAAGATATTTCTTAGTCACGATCATACCAATAATTTACCCATCTTTACACTCAAGTGAAAGAGAAATTCAACATCTGGGTTATAAAAATGTTATATATGATAATAAAAATAATATGATCAACAACTGCATTTTTTTCAAGAGCAACAATTATAAATCAACGATAATTTGGTCAGAAAAAGAAACCAATTTTTGTCATGAATAGTACCCGTGAATAGTAACTCGTGACTAGTAACTCGTGAATAGTAACTCGTGAATAGTAACTCATGAATAGTACTCCGTATTCGTACATAGTACCGTATGCATAAATAATGTTATATACGTAAATAGTGCTATATACATGAATAGTGTCGTATACGTGAATAGTGTCGTATACGTGAATAGTAATCCCAACTCAAAAAGGTAGAAATTCCACAATAAAATCCATACCAATATTTCAGTATAATGATATTGAAAGAATAAAATCATTATGAAGAATATAACATTTCTTAATATCCCTTACTATCCCTTACTATCCCTTACCTCAAAAGAGCAGTACTTCTGATCGGTATAAGGCTGAAGAAAACTTGCACTGATGAATAGAAACTTACAAAGTATCTAAATACTCACAAAATACACTCAATAATCTAGAGAGAGAAAGAGAGAAAACTTATGAATTCTGGTGTGATTTTCAATTCTAACTTAGCCCTCTATTTATAGGAAAATGTTAGCACGCCGAAGCAGACTTAACCTGTAACCTGATGACTTTACCTGCTACTATTTCCACCCACCACATTTGAATAAAAATCTCAGCACATTTCTTCACCAACCAAGAGTGGGGCCCACCAATTCTAAAATTTTCTATCAAAATGATAAACTCCAAAAATTCAACAATTTCTGAACCAGTCATCTCGTGAAATTCATAATAAATCATACGTTTATTTTTAACGGTTCAAAATTTGTGGACATATACTCAACTTATATATGTATAACATATCCAAAAATTACCACGATCCAACAGTCGGATTAAAAATTATAACCCCCGCAAAATATCTCAAAAACCCTGATTTTTAATACTTCCATTCCGACAAAAATACTGATAAAATCTCAACATTAACTCCTTCATTTTTAACCACAAAAATATATCCCTCATTTATATACACATAAAATAAATATTTCCTTATCATATGAATCAATAATTAATTATTCACAAATAATATTACAGAATCACATTTATGACAACCAGGCCGTTCCCAGGAAAGAGGGGGCTTTCTGATAAGGATTTCTCCTTACGGGCGCGCAATTAGATGACCAAACCTCTCCTTAGACAGAACTTTCTAGACATTGCCAATAATGTTATCTAATAATATTATTCAAATAATATGAATTATTGATCTGATAATGGGAAATACTGTGCAGTGACAATTATTGAACAACAATAATATAAAATTTCAACGTAGCATTTATTGAATCAATAAAATAAAATATTGAACAGTAATTACTATGACAATTATTCAGTAGTGCCTTCTTACGTAAGAATCAATAATTTCAAAAATATTGTACAATACCGTGTGCTACTGTGCAATAACGCGTATTACTGTATTTTAACCACCGGGTATTCCAACAGTGTTAACGGTAACAACTACGCCGTTATTTGTAAAAACTCAAATTTGTCGTTTTCTTCACCCGACAGTTATTCTGTTATGGGGCCCACAAATGGCTGCACCGTCGTATGAATATTCCCCGACAGAAAGAATATTTCACGACCAAACGAATATTCCCCGACAACAATGATTATTTTATAACCACTTGCTTATTTTCAAAAAAATTCACATTTCACCCATAACTTTAAACTTTTTATCAATTTAACCATTTACTGAATTGTAATTATAAGAAAAATTGAATACTTTTATTTCATAAAATTCAGGGTCTTACAAAAGTCATCGCGTATGCATCACGGCAGTTGAAGGATTACGAGAAGGGGTATCCGACCCATGATTTGGAGTTAGCTGCAGTTGTTTTTGCTTTAAAAATTTGGAGGCACTATCTCTACGGGGAGAAGTGTGAGATATATACGGACCATAAGAGTTTGAAATATATTTTCACACAGAAGGATTTGAATATGCGTCAAAGGAGATGGTTGGAATTAATCAAGGATTACGACTGTGAGATTTTATACCATCCGGGTAAGGCGAATGTGGTTGTCGATGCCTTAAGTAGAAAGGGTCGTGAGAAATTGATGATGTTGACTGCTCAGGAGGAGCTAATCACAGAAATGGAGAAACTGGAATTGGAAGTGAAGTATCCAATGGAGATTGATGAGAAGCTATTTCAGATGCAATCTGGTACAACTCTACTAGATAAAGTGAAGGAGGCTCAGCTTCAGGATGATGAATGCAAAAAGGTGACAAAGAAGATATCTGAAGGAACCGAACCGAGATTTAAGATGGATAAGGAAGGAATACTGAGATTTGAGAGTAGAATTTGGGTACCGCCAGTACAAGAGATTAAGAAAGATATTTTAAGCGAGGCTCATAGTTCACGATATTCGATTCACCCTGGTAGTACCAAAATGTACCAAGATCTTCGACAACATTTTTGGTGGCCGAATTTGAAACGTGATATTGCAGAATGTGTTGCCAAGTGTCTGACCTGTCAGAAGGTAAAAGTAGAACATCAGAGACCAAGTGGACTACTTCAACCGTTGGAAATCCCAGAATGAAAATGGGAGCACATTACAATGGACTTCGTGGTTGGCCTTCCGATGACTCAGAAAGGCTACGACGCAGTATGGGTTATCGTTGACCGACTGATGAAATCTGCACACTTCCTTTCGATCAAAATAAGATTCAACTTAGATCAGTTGGCCAGGCTATACGTAAAAGAGATTCTTTCGAGGCACGGAGTTCCGGTATCAATTGTTTCATATAGGGATCCGCGCTTCACATCAAATTTCTGGAAACATCTTCAGGAATGCATGGGTACGCAATTACAAATGAGTATAGCTTACCACCCTCAAACAGACGGACAGAGTGAGAGAACGATTCAGACATTAGAAGATATGCTAAGAGCCTGTGTGATGGACTTTAAAGGAAATTGGGATGATCACCTACCATTAGTAGAGTTCGGCTACAATAACAGTTACCACGCTAGTATTGGCATGCCACCTTATGAAGCTTTATACGACAGAAAGTGCAGAACTCCACTGTATTGGGAAGAAGTTGGTGAGAGACAATTGCTAGGGCCAGAACTCGTACAGCAGACGGCAGAAATAGTCAAAGTGATCCGAGCACGACTGGTAGCGGCTCAAGATCGACAGAAGAAATACGTTGATCCACATCGTAAAAATATCGAGTTTGAAACAGGTAGTTATGTTTTCTTGAAGGTCTCTCCCTGGAAAGGGAAGATCAGGTTCTGAAAGAAAAGAAAATTGAGCCCAAGATTCATTGGACCCTTTGAAGTACTAAGAAGAATCGGAGAAGTTGCGTACGAGGTAGCCTTACCTCCAGCACTCGAGAATGTCCACAACGTTTTCTATGTTTTTGTGTTACGACCCTACAAACCCGATTACAAGCATGTAATTGAATATGAACCCCTACATTTTGAGAAAGACTTATCTTACAAAGAAATCCCAGTCCAAATTGTTGACCGAAAATAACAAGTTCTGAGAAATAAAGTAATACCTTCTGTTAAGGTAATTTGGAGGAACCACAATGCTGAAGAAGCTACGTGGGAACTCAAAGAGAATATGTTAAAGAATTGTCCTCATTTATTTACTTAATTATGTGTATGCGATTCTGGGGACAGAATCTTTGTAAGGAGGGGAAGAATGTAACGGGTCAAATTTATTGAGTAGTGATTCTGGGGACAGAATCCTTTTAAGGGAGGAAAGATATGACGAACGAGAATTTTATATTTTAATTTTAATATTTATTGAATTAAATAAATATTTTTCGAGGATTTAATTATTGAATTAAATAATTAATTGATGCAATTGTGATAGATTAATTTAATTATATGTGTTACATTAATTAAATTAATGTAGAGAATTTTTATTATCAAAGTATGTAATTATGTGAGCTTATTGTATTAAAAGAAATATTTAATAAGTATATTGGTATTTTAACTAATTTAATTATTAATTAGAGATTTAATAAATTGACATTATTTATTAATGAGATGTTTAATTATGTGACTATGTGAATCTATGAGACATTATTATATTTTATTTATAATAAGTTAAATAAGATATGAGTTTATTTTATGAAGAAGTGTGACATTAATTAAACTATATGATAAAGCTTTATTAAATTAAATGAATTTTTTTTGAAACCTATTCTAGCTAGCCAAACAAGGCTCTAAGGGGAGTTGGTGCAGTTAACCCATGATTGGGCCAACTGACCACTCTGCGCTCAGTTATCTGATTATTATATCCTACGTCTTTTAATTCTTTCGTTTTCCTAAGACTAAGATACATAGCAGAGAGAGTTTCAGAGAGAGAGATTGTGAGGTGATGAGAGAAAATTGTTTGATTTAAGAAGAGTTGAGAAGAACCTCATTCCCTACTAATCTATACTCATTCTCAGGGTAATCTCCTCCTTCCCAATTTCTAAATTACGTCTTTTAGTTTTCATAAAATGGGTTGCATAGTTTTGGTTTAAACCTCTGTAATTGGGTTAGGAGTAATGATTATGAGTTATATATATGTTATGTTATATCAAATTGTGTTTAATTACATATATGTTGTAAACCATAACATCAAATTCATGAAAACATGTCGTATTATTGATGACTTGTTATTTCAAAATATACAGAGTTTGGGTTTTGGCCTTATGGCCTTATACGTGAAATTTTATGTAGTGATCGTATATTATCCCTAAATTTTATACTCCTATATTATTAGGCACGTTGATACGAAGAGACCAAGACTTAATCGAACGGATTCGGTGTTATAATGAATTTATAGTGTTAAATTTATGATATTGTTCATTAACTTCAAGAACATCAAGAACAGAGAAAAATTTTATGTTTTAATTCTGTGATTATGTGTTTTAATGGGTTAAAATTACTTTACAGATGTTGGGTAATGATTATATGTGAATATTAACATGTGGGTATGTTAAATTAGTGAAATTAATGATTATTTAGTGTCCTTTTCGCTGAACTCTGTGTTCTTCGCGAACTGGGAATCGAATTCTGGAGTCTCGCGCCACGGCGCCAACTCCAGAACTGAAGACATGCGCTGCTGCGCCACCGCGCCACAGCGCCAGGTCTCAGACCGCAGCGCCGTCGCGCTGCAGTGCGAAGGTCATGCACAACAGTGGCGCCGCAGCGCCACTCTCTAGAAAG
The DNA here is from genome assembly GCA_016801055.1 of Panax notoginseng. Classification (NCBI taxonomy): domain Eukaryota; kingdom Viridiplantae; phylum Streptophyta; class Magnoliopsida; order Apiales; family Araliaceae; genus Panax; species Panax notoginseng. Next base: position 144,146,060 of record CM029013.1, on the reverse strand, counting down.
TTCAAGAATGAGATTTTTTAAAATGTTTAAGCCTAATAATGTGTTAGTGAAATAATGTAATGAACATGTAAATATGTTAGAAGTATAATGTGATGACAAAATAGTTGTTTAACATGTAAATAACATAATTACATGTGAATTGAATTATTGAATACATAATTAGCTTGATAATTCATGAAGTACAAATTATGTGATAAAGTGGTAAATTGATTAAGTATAGTCAATAATCAAAGTAGACAAAGAGAATGGGTTTATGTTGATTAGTTAAGTTATAATTAACTTGTATTGTAAATGTGAATGGTATGTAGGATTTAAATAAAAGAACGTGCTTAGTTAAAGTGTAATCTACGCACGAGGCAAGTTTCCTAACCCTATTTATCATTATTGTTCAAGTTTATTATTTACCTCGAGTAAATTATCATTACTATCATTCAAGTTCAAATGTTATATTAAAGATTGATTATCTTTTCAAAGCATGATTCAGTTATACAATAATTGTCCTATTGTATACTTTTGAGATTATTATTCAAATCGAATATCAATTATTGTTGAACCTTATTAGACTAGTGAAATCTTAATGATTCAACTAGTCCTTAGTTGATGAGTGTTCTAAAATTCAGAACCCTTGATGAATTATCCAAACCAAACTTCCTTTGGTGCGGACTCGAACGTTAAACTGAGATGAACAACCCTGTATAGGGGATTATTTACGCTTTAGCGTTAAGATATTGTGCACAGTATGGTACTAAGGGCTGATCTCCCTAAGTACGAGAAGAAGGTCCATAGTCTTATGACTGTTAAAGGTTTCAAGTATAACCCTTGTTAACCTAGGACATAGTTCAAGGTCTTATGACTCTCAGAATTCTTTTGATTCTTGTTATTCACTCTTGATTCAAAAGCTGAGCTTTTATTCAGATGTCTTTGATTTATTCGCATGTTATTATACTGTTATTTCATTTTTTTTATACTTGTGGGCATTTGTGCTCACTCTTGCTTAATAATAACATTGCAGTTAAGAATGAAAGAAGTGATGAACCTTCCATTAGTAAAGGCAAGGGCAAAGTTAGCAAGTGATGAAGACTTGTTATTTTTATTAGATGATGTATTTATGTTTAAGACTTGAGTATGATGTTGTTTAAGACTTATTGTTAGAATTCCGCACAGATGTTTTAAGGTTAGTTTAACCTGGGATTGTATTTATTATTCGGATGATGTAATCCTTTTAAGGAGAAGATTTTTAAGTCTATCTATTGTATGGTTTGCATTTTTTATGGGTAGATAGATAGATGATATTTGTGCAGTGAACACCAAATCCCGTGGAATCGAAGTACCCGGATTTGGGGGTGTCACATAAAGCCTCTTTTTGTATAGAAAAGGGTAGTCTTTGGTAAATCCCAATTTTTGGAAACCAACAGCGGGAAAGTAATGTAATCAGCTTAGGCTGTGTATGTAACCGATGTAGTATTATACTACGAAGAATGAATATAAGTTTTTATGGAAATCAATGAGTTATGGATGTTAAAGTTATTGTTTAATATTAATGATAACTAATAAAGAAGGAAATAATAACGAAATATGTTTATTATATCACCAAAATGCCACCGAGAAGAGTGCAACATAACCAAGGAGCAAATGTGAATCAGCCGAAGGGAGTTCCGGTTAACCCGACGCAAGAGTTTGTTAATTTAATAACAGCTACCTTTAATAGAATAGGGGCTAATATCCCAGTAAATCCAGGAGTAGCACGAGCTACTTTCTTTAAGGATTTTAAGAGCGTGGGTCCACCAGAGTTTAAAGGAACTACAGACCTTATTGAAGCCCAAACATGGGTTAAGGAGATAGAGAAGGCATTTGTGATAGCAAATGTCGACGAGGCCCAAAAGGTTCCCTTTGCAACCTATATGATGAAGGGAGAGTCCAACTTTTGGTGGGAAGCCAATTAGGCTAGGGTTGGGATAGAAAATCTGACGTGGGATAGGTTCAAGGAGATATTCTTCGAGAACTACTTTCCCACGAGCATGCAAGGGAGGATGGAGATGCGGTTTCTGGAGTTGAAACAAGGGGACATGACAGTGCCCCAATACGCCGCCAAGTTTAATGAACTGGCAAGGTTCGCTCCACATCAAGTGGATACTGAGGTGAGGAAGGCACGATGGTTCGAGTAGGGCTTGAAACCCTGGCTCTATAACCGTATTTCTGTATTCCAAAGTACTTCCTTTGGAGTCATTTTAGAGAAGGCAATAATTGCCAAAGGTGGTAGTGAGGCGTTGAGCCAATACCACAAGGATAAGAAAAGCAAGGGGAAGGTGGATGGAGGAGTAAAGATTGAAGGTGCCAGTGGGAGTGGTGAGGGTTATAAGAGGAAGGTAGTTAGCTCTGGGAATACCAGAGTGAAACAAGGAGACCCTAAGAGGAGGATGGAGGCCTGCAAAACCTGTGGGAAGACTCACTTAGGAGTTTGTCTCAAGGGTAAGGCCGTCTGTGACAACTGTGGACAGGAAGGGCACATTGCGCCTAACTATTTGAGTCTGAAGAAGAATCACGGATGCTTTATGTGTGGATCAACATACCATATGATGAAGAACTGCCCGAAGAAGGGGACGGACGGGAACCGGGGCACTAATAGCGGTAAGTTAGCTATTGGGGGTCCAGCGCAGCCGGGTAGGCCGATGGGTCGTACCTTTAACATGACAGTCCAAGATGCAGTCGCATCAGGGGACGTCGTCGCAGGTATTATTCTGATCAACGATATCAATACGTACGTGTTGTTTGATTCGGGTGCTACTTGTTCGTTTATAGCATGTGATTTTGCTAGACGATTATAATTACTTCCCAAAAAGTTGCCTATACCTTTAAATATTACGGTAGCAAATGGAAAAATAATTCATGTTGAAGATGTTCATAGGAGTTGTTGCGTAGATATACGGGATTGTAAATTATCGGTAGATCTAATACCGATAAAGTTAGGAGAATTCGACGTAATTCTCGGAATGGATTGATTAGTAAACCATGGGGCAATTATAGATTGTCAAAAGAAATGTGTGAGCATTAAGACGTTCTACGACTTAATTATTCAATATATTCATCATTCAGTGTCGTATTCTACGACTTACTTCTTTCTAAGGAATATCATCCTTACCACATTCGCCTTTTAGAATAATAAGAATATTCCACAATTGCTCAATAATTGGGAAACAGTGTGAATAACTCAGGAATTTAAAATATTCCAAATCCTGCTGAGGGGTCACAAAACCTTGAACTACGTCCATGGTTATAAGTATTTCTTTCAACTTAAACCTTAACAGTCATTAGACTGTAGGTACTCCCGTACTTAGGGTGTTAAGCCCTTCGTACGATGTATTGTGCACAAAACTTCTAAACGCATCGCGTAAAATATGTCCACAGTTACAAGTAATCATTCAACTTTAACCTAAATAGTCATAACTGTAGGGCCTCCCCGTACTTAGGGTGATTAGCCCTTCGTACCATGTATTGTGCACAAATATCTAAACGCCTCCGCGTAATCCCCTATAAAAGGGTTGTTCATCTCAGCTTTTCAACATCTGAATCCACACCAAAATAATTTGGTTTGGCATAACTTCTCGAGAAACGCTTGAACTGCATAAATATTTTTCAGTAATCGTCTAGCCGAATCAAGTAGCTTAGACTTTTTACAACAACTCGAACATCAATCAAAATAGTTTTATCCAATTCATATGGCATATCTTTCTTAGTTTAAAGAAAATTGAAAATTCTTTTATGATGACATGATACCGTACTATCTCGATAGTACGTTGAGGATTCAGTCATTATATGACTTTGTCATGCTACATCATACCATAGTGGGTTGACAATCTTATAATCACATCCAACACCAGGTTAAATTGCATTGACGACTTTCTCGTTTGTCAAATCAGCATCATATTTAGTGATGCCTTAATGACTACGGAAAGAAAAAAATCAAAATATATTTTGATATTTTTAAATCATTTTTGTCTAGCCAAAATAATTAACATAGACATACGGATAACAGTATTATTTTTAAAACTAATTGGTTCCATCATTTGATCCAAAGTTTTTTAAGAAAAAATAGAAGTGCAAACATCAGCATGAAGTCAATAAATTTCGAAAATCTAACAAAGCTAAAAGATTTGGAAAACATATGTCTCCACTTTCTATACTGATCCATTGCTTAATAAATATATCTATTCCTATAATCCTCAATTCTTCATTAACAACTTATCTATGGCCCAGTATAGTTCATCAAACTTACTACACTTTAGAAGTTTAGGAACTTGCCACAATAATATGAGTTTAAGAACTTATCCTAGTTAGACTATAGGCATCCATTCGCTGAGGGGTTCAAAACATACCATATTATTATGAGTCACGAACTTACCATATGCATCAGTTTTAAGAACCGTACCTCATCTTAATATCACCTAACCTAATCCTAATAATATCTGAATAATCTTAATAGTCTCTAACTATTAAATATACAAATGAGAAAAGAATCACCTTTTCGTCATATATACATTGATAGCGCGACACCAACATTCCAATGATTATCAATGTGATAAACTAAGCGCAAGCACAAAATCCTCGCCCATACAAAGGTTTGTACCACTCAGCCATCACATGAGTCCTCAATTGAAATCTCACCTAACTCTATCTTGCTCATAACTTGCTCTTTACTCGATACGAATTTTTTGTATCTCATCATTTATAACTCCTCGTGAGTTTATCTCGTACTATATCATATTACATTCTCTTATAGCATCAAGTTATAACTATTCATTCATTACAGATCATCTATCATTTTACAACTTAAACAGATCACGTCGTGATCTTATTCTATAATAATCTCCCTTAAAATTCTTTTCTTAACTTGTGATCATTTTGTTTTACGATCCTCTATCTTTCCTTTTTCATCATTTACGATTTCATTTATGCTTTAATCTTATAGACTTTGTCTATTCATCATTATTCGTTATCTTGGCTATTGGAGTTAGGTAACTCCCATTTCTTATCTTTATATCTCTTCAAGATTCTTCTTTGAATTTTCTTGTTAATATAACAATTCTTCCTTTAAAAATTTCTAACTTCATTTACATTGCTCAATATTTCATTCGAATTCCACACTTTCATCATACGTATCCATTTTCTATACTTGGTACACATCGAGTCTCTAATAGTTTCAATATGGTACGTTGAGTGGTTTCCCACAAACAACCAACAAACTAGGTTCTGAGTTGATAGTTCGTATTCCCTCTATGAAGGAATCGTTTAGCCCAGATACCACACATCAACTATTAAAGAGTACAATTGTACCATACTTAAATATAACTTTTTATTCTTAACTTCTTTATCATTCTCTTCTTATAGACATTGTCTATTTATTATCACCTTACATCCTTATTATTGGAGTTGGGTAACCCCACATTCATATTCTTTATAACTCTGCGAGATTCTTCTTTAAATCCTCTCACGCATGTCTTAATCCCTTCTTTATAAATTTCTTAAATTACTTCTTATTGTTCAAACTCTATTTGAGCTTATGTTTTCATAATCTTCACCTCTCTTCTCTAAGGTTATAGCCTAAGGTACTCTTACCTAAGATTTCTAACCTATCAGCTTTGATACCAACTGTAACGATCCCAAAATTTGTACAACTTAATTATCAGCTTTGGTCGTTAATAACACGTCTAACTTAAGATTTTACATCATTATTCGATGTTAAACTTAATAATATACAGAATAATTTAAACTTTTCTATCTTCTTACTTTAATTCCCTGAATCAAAACCTTTATCATTACACATCTCTGAATTAATTTTATTTTGTGATTCGCTTCATCAAAGTTATTATATAAAATTTTACATTTTAACCCGATAACATTTACATATTAGATAACTCAAAATTGACAGTTTATCATTACATAATTATTGTGACTTATCAAGTACATTTCTCAAACCTTTATCTTTACCTACCTATAAACCATACTTAGCTTATTACTCACCTTATCAGAGTTAATAAATAAAACTTACATTCAAATTCAATACCCTTTCATACAATCAAACAAAACTTAAACTTTATAACTCAACATCTATTAAACATTATACATTATTTGGAACCTTAAACATGGTACAAATAATAATACTTCAGCCAAAGTATATAAATATTCATGTATCACATCTGATTCATGTCTTTCAAGTAGTACATAACTTTACCTTGAATCTTTAACCTGCAAAAGTGGTTATTTGCAAGGTTGAGCTCGACAGCCCAGCAAAATCTAACAGTTTTCATGCATCACATAGCACATAATAACATGCTCAATATACATCTTATAAACATTGGACTAACATAACATACATGTTGTGGTTCATATAACAAGTATAAAGATTGTGTTCCTTACTCAATCAACATTCACTACTCAATCAACGTAGTCATAAATTGACTTTAACATTTCATACTTTCAACATATATATATATATATCACATCATGCTCTTTGCAATAAAGATTTAAAACAGTTAATCATCAAGTTCACATAGCATATAGGAACTAAAAGACTTGCCTTGATCGTTGTTTACCAATAATAGTTTAACAGCTTACAGTTATTTGCGCTTCACGTGCCCAACACAATTATATAATCATACACATCAACTATTAGTCACATAGCAACGCATAGTAGTTGTAATGTAAATTTTACTCTACATCTGATAACCCTTCTTATTAATCAATACACAATGTTCAATTTGATTGTGTTAACTTTTGACTTACATCTCACTGTATTATTTCTTAGGTCGTACTCGAAGTTCATTCCAGTGTTTAAGTCTTGCTAGGAATCATTATTGGTTTTATATTAAACCCATTTCATATTTTATAATATTCATTTCATTTGACTTAAAACACTTTTACGTTCATTAACATTTGTTACGGCATTTCGATGTTCATTCGTCACACGCCCGATTTGTCTCTCTTATGTGTGCTTAGTATGCTTATACAACTTGCCTAATACATCACTTATTAATGTTAAGCATCATTATGTTTATTCACATTCATGTTTTATAACTTAGAACAACATCTTTTATCGTCCGAAGCACTACACTTGCATACGTACATGCCCAACGCCCTCTGATTGCCTCCGAAAACACAACAGTCCTAACGATGACCATTTTGACCCCTGTTTCCAACCTCAAATGTAACAACCCGATATTTTCTATATAATTAAATCAGAAATTTTGCGTATAAATTTTTTTTTTATTTTAAAGATTAGGATGTGTGCAAGATAAAGCGTATGTATTTATGTGATAAATAAAAATATATTTATTACATGAATAATTAAAAATAATTTTATTTCAGAATTATTGATTATTATAAATTATATTCTTATAATAAATAATTTTATAGTAAAAATATTTTTATTATTTATTTTTCATGAAAATATAATTTTATATTATTTAAATAATATATGTAATGATTATAGAATAATTATAATAATTATTTTATCTTATTATATGGAATTATTTCAGATTAGTTAAGTTTATTATTTTCTAACTTAATTAAAAATGTCATTTATGTAAGATAAATCAAATATGGAATCCAAATCCTAATTTTGAATTTTGATCAATGAATGAGAATAATAATATAATATTATTTATATTTTGATTTTTTGGTGCTATAAATATATATTGTATGTACGCATTGATAATGGTTGGTCAATTATGGTGCAGTATTTGAAAACTCTAGTTTTAGTGTGCTAAACCCTAATTTGAAACCCAAATTAGAGTACAAAATTGTTTTGTAATTATGTTATGTGATTAATATTAATTATTAAAGATTTGATTAGGTAAACCCTAATTAAAATTTAGAAACCCTAATTATAAATTAGAAACCCTAATTTCTGAAATTAGAAACCTTAAATAATAATTAGTGAATTGCCAAATGGAAACCCTAAATTGAAACTCAATTATGAGTTCGAGATTATTATGCAACAGTGTTATATGATTTTATGATTAATTAGGTTAACCCTAATTAACATTTAGAAATATTAATTTCTAGAAATCTTAATATTTAAATTATAAACCCTAATTGTTAAATTAGCAAGGTTAACTATAATTAGTAAATAATTAAGCCATAATGTTCCTGTATAATGTAATTTGAAAATCTAATCTAATTAAAGAAACCCTAATTTCAATTTTAAGGAACTAATTTTTATGTTTATTGTAAACCCTAAAATAAAATACTAGAAATCCTTCAATTTTGTGCTAACCTTAAGGTTAAATCCTAAGGGTCAAACCCTAAGGGTTTGACATGTTACTTAATTGCCATTAAATTCATAAGGCTAATGATAATTTTACCCCTCTTGCATTATTTAAGGTAACTTGTAGAATTTGGTCTAGGTGGAGTTGTTGGCCAACCCTAGAGTAGCCATGTGCTCTATAATGCCAGCAATCAGCCTCTATGCTCAGCTATACATGCATCCAAGACTTGTATTTATAGATTGAGAGAGAGAAAAATCATTTACTAACTTAATTTTTGTACAACACTCAACCAATCTCTCTCAAGCTCCACACCTCCGAAATTTATAGTTTTTCAGTCACAAAAACCAGTCCCACTAACACATTTAGCAAATCAGAAAGCTAGAATCAAAACTTGTTCATAGAAGGTATAAACCCTAACTTGAAATCTGACCTTTGATCTGTTGTTAGATGCTAAGTCTGTTGTGCTAAATATGTTGTATGGAGTCTAATTAAGTGATCTGGGTTGATAGATGTTAGATCCATAACATCTATAGGCTCAGATCTAGCATTTTACAAAATCTGAAAATTTTGCTTTTGATGTCTGACAATGAATGTCAGACCTTCTAGATCTCAGTATGTTTATTGATTTGGTGTTTTAAGTGTTGGGTATTGTAGTGTGATATGAGATCTTAACTCTGGAAGTTGAATCAAGGTCATAGCTTGAACAGATTGCAAGATATTGTTGGTCAAAGGTTGTTGATCGACCATGACTGGACAAAATCTAGGTAACCTAGATCTTGCCCAGAACGGTCTGACAAGACCTTTGACGTCTCTGATCTTGCTGATGTTTGTTGTTTTGTTGTTGTTATTGTAATAGATTTGTAATATGGTATTTGTAGTACAGTTTAAAGCTTTTAGATCATTTAGATAATAAATAGATTTAATGTAGTGATCGATCAAACTGTGACGCCCCCAAATCCGGGTCCCTTTGAACCACGAATCCGGTCCGTCACGATACTACTATCGTCAAACTATTTATTTTTTCATTCATAACTTAATGAATATAACTTTGCTTATTACAATTTAGAATATAAATTCTTTCCATTACCAGGATCTGCACAATGACCCCAACTTTTATAAGTTTCACAACTTGGTCATTTACTATTCATGTTTTACATCACATTCGATATTATATAAATATACGGAATAATTTAAACTTTTTCAATCTCCTTTGGAAAATAATCTTTTATTGATATCTTAACTTGAATCAATTATAAATCCCTGAATCAACATATTCTATGATTCACTCCATTCTATTTCCGTATAAACCTTTACATCTCGATTCGAATTCCTCTATGTACCGCCTAGTACAACTTTACAAGCTAACATATATTACACATCGCAAATTACTATCAAGTATATCTACTAGAACCTAAACATGGTTCAAGAGCATATATTTAAATAAATCAATCTCCATCGATACAATTGAACTCTATCAATCAAGTAGCACGAAATCTTTACCGTGAGCCCTTAACCTGCAAAAGTGGTTATTTGCAAGGGTGAGTTCGACAGCCCAGCAATTCTAACAGTTTTCATGCAGCACATAGTATATAATAGCATATTCAGTTCATGCATTCATAATCAATTAATATTTACTACGCATGTTACTTCACATATAACAGACATAAAGATTTATATCACAAACATATCATCAAAGATCAACTTTCACATTTCATACATATCTCATATGCATTTCATAAATATACATCAACATTTGCATAGCATAATATAGTTCAACTAACAGTTATCAAATTCATATATCAAATAGGAACTGAAAGACTTTCCTGATTCGTAGTTTATGAACTACGACTTAACTGCTTAACGCTTATCTGCACTTCGTGTATTCCTACACAGTTATATAATCATGGATTCATATCCATCAGTCATATATTCATACATTCTCAATGTAATACTATTGTTACATTGTTCTTTAACTAGGTTCACAAAACCTACACTTCACTTTCTTATCACATTCTCGGAGTAGCTAGATCCGTATAGGTATACCTTAACCATTCGGACATGACATCAACATCCGTATATATCTATCACACACTTGACTCGCTACGTGATCGACATATTTAAAACTCGTATAGGTAAGTTCAAACGTACACATAACATCTAACTTAGTCGTAACTTCATACAACATCACCTATACAATATTTTCATAGTACAAATCAGTTTGTAAGACATTACAATTCCAAACAACGTATCATTGCTTAATATCTTGAAAGTATTCCTTTGGACTTAACTTTTGAAAATCATAATTAACATTCATCTCTATCACATAGCATGCTTCTTAACACATTACCTAGCATACTGGTCATATATTACAAGTTAAAGTAATCATATAAGCATGCTTCAAACATCATATCACACAACTGACTGCAGCATGGCGCAGCTGCGCTGTCCCCTGGCCAGTCCAAGACTAAGCTTTACACTTCCTATTTTCAGTCCATACTTTAATACACTTAACATGCATACACGCTAGAGGTCTTTACATACTTGTATAACCATCTCAAGTTCAATCTTATATGTTAGAGACTTTAGTTTAGGATTTCCACGAATTAAAACCAAATAGGGTTATGAAATCACTAGGTGTACTAATTAGCCTTATGTTCTCATAAAGAGGTCACATAATTTTTACTACACATGCTTGTACATATTCATATCATTTACTCATAGCTAGCATTGTTTAACACTTTAAAACATGCTTTACCCTCATGCTTGGTTTACTTCCATTATGTTTAACATATAAGACTTAAGTTTAGTGACATAATGAAATATAACATGGCATCTCGAGCCTTTAACATCTAAATACTCATATAATGCAACCTAAGTTCAAGAATATGCTCGAGGTTGCCCTTGAAATCATTTTTCGTGAATGATGCAATATAGCACATATAAATCATATCTAGGGATATTCTAGACATATCATGACATATACATCCTTTAGAATCTAGATATCCATGTGATGCAACTAGATTTTGAAGATAAGTTCAAGTTTGCTTTTGAAACCACTTTAAACTTGAACAATGCCACTCAACACATACAAGACAACTTTAAGGCTCTATTCATATGTAGTTAAGTCATGTTAACATGCTTGCAAGGTTAGAATGTATATCTAATAGCCTTCATGCACCTTAGTTCTATCATACCAAGTTTTCTTGAAAACTTCTTTCACACAAGATCTAACGAGTTTGACTATAAACAAAGGAACTATGTACACTATAGCATGCTCATTTATGTGTAAAATCAGTCATGTGTATAGATCACTAAGCTCAAACCTTACAGAATCATGAGTTTCAACAAAGTTCATTTTCAAAACTTTAAAGCCCTTGTTAAAGATATTATACCAATTCATGCAAATCTTAGTAAGACATGCTCACATTAAGTTATTATACTTATGTATACATGTTACACATGCTTGCATGCTAGTTTAAGTCATAGTACTTTACCAACACTGATCAGACCTTAAAATAGAAAACAAAAACTAAGCTCAGAGGCCGGAGCAGCTGCGCTTAGGTGCAGAAGCAGACTCTGTTTTATAGAGTCTTAACCAACTTGAATTCCAATGACTTAGACATGTTCCAAGCCACTACTAAAGTGTTCATACATGCTAGTACACTTCTTAAACACATTATAACATTCTAATTCATCATGCTTGACATAGAATTTCAAGAGATTAAAAGAATTAAACAAGACCCATCTCAAGAACATAATTGGGAATTATACCTTCTTGAGCTTAACTTGGACTCCTCACACACTGATTAGGCTTCTACAATTGCTCAGCAACTTTAGAACTCCTCACTTATACAACACTTAGCAACACAAAATCTAAACTCAAGCTTGCATTTATAGAGAAAACATGGACTAGGCATTGTTATTACACAATCTTGGAATCCATGGTGGAATAGGAAGAAACAAGGGTTCATGAAGGGTGGTTCAACAACTCCATACCAACCACTTAGCTAGCCAATGATCACCTATGCTTAGCCATTTGGAAATTACGTGCTCTAGCTTCTAAGTCACTGTTCATGTACTTGGTGACACTAAATTTGGGACAAGAGCAAAAATCTCGGCAACTTGTTATTCTAAGGCTTGGTTTAGTCCTTTAAATTCCTACAATGTAATATTAAGGTACACTTGTTACCATATTAGGAGTTTAAACTTTATACTCACATCATATAATCTATGTACATTAAATACATGTAATACAATATCACAGTCAGGTATTATTATCCGAGTAGTTCCATAATTATTTCTACTGCCCACATTATAACATTATTTAATATTAATGTTTATTTAAATATTTAATTCCTTCCTCAGTTTCTAGAATACACAGATACTTAATCATTTATGTATTAAAAGTTACATATGATTTCACTGTACCACTTGGTACCGTATATCATTAGTCTCAATTAAATGTCACACCTCACGTATTCTTAAGCCGTAGGTATTATATATTACTACTGCTCACACTTTCCATATTACACATAGTAATATTATTTTAATGATTATACCCACATTAATATTTTAATTGGGCTAAACATCATTTAGTCGGGTACTTTCAACCCACACAATAATTAATTAATATTAACCATTTTTTTTCGATAATTATTATGCATTCCTCTAATTAATAGAATATAATATTCTATAATATCGCTTAATTAACCAATATTTAATCCGGGTTAATTAATCTAAACCTTTATTCAAATCCATTCACGGACAACTTAACCATCACTTAAGATTTTTATTATCCTTATGAGTCCTTAATACTCATTTCTTAAACTTTAAATTCTAAAAACTGATTTTACAGCCTGGCGCAGCTGCGCTGGTCATAGGCTTGGTAATGGCGCAGCTGCGCCATACCAAATTCTCAGGCAGACAAGTTCTGCATTAGCATAACTGAAATTTTACACTTCTAACTACTTTGCACATCCTCCTCAAGCGTTAACTCATCTAATCATAAATTCCCTCTTTTGTTTCACACCAACGGTTACTATTTTCCTTAATAATTTAAGAATCACACTTCGAGTTCTAAAACCCTATTTTCCCTTATTAGTGTAACCAACTATACAACTCCTTTACGATTTCATACCACCAATAACACAATGCTCGAATATAACACATACATACATTCCTTTCATCTTCACTTCTTGCCATGTATTAATTTACTCAATAATTCTCTAATCACCTTAAAGGTATATCGATTCTCTTTTCTCGTCGACAACGTACACGCATACAAGTCCAAACCTAACACACCTCGAGTCTTTAATAGTATTCCATATAGTACACTGAGTGGTTTCCCACAAATAACCAACAAATTAATTTCGGTCTCGTCTACACTGTTTTCACAGCGAGTTAGATCGGTTACCAATTCGTATATACCTCCGCTATCTGAAGGAATCGTTTAGCCCAGCTCCTATACATCAACCATTAAAGAGTACAGTTGCACTACCTTAGACTTGATACGTACTCGTACAAATACTCAAGAAATTGGTGATTATCAAAGATATTTAACGTCACCAACTTACTATTATAAAATAATTTCACATAAATTATTTAATATTGATAAATAAATTTATATCCATCTTCTTACTAATATATCTCTACAATTTATAACAAACATATAATAATGATATATATTTATTAAACACAACATCACTTATTACATAGCTCATATTACCCTATGTAACACAATAATATTCTTATTCGAACCCAGCTCATGCTTTAAGAAATTTATTTACTAAATTCTTATTTTAATATTTTCTGAAAATTCGGGTTCTTACACAAACTAGCAGGGTCAAGCACGAAAACGGTTTTCTGGGTAACCCAGAAAACCTATGAACACAGTTTCTGACATGCTTCGACCGGTCCGGATCTATTGATTCTATTGATGTTTTGTTGATGTTTTGTAATAGATCTCTTAAGTTACATGTTGGCTACATACTGAAAGCTTAATATCACAAAAACATTACACGATCAGCATGTAGTGGAGGCCCAAAGTAAGACCCACGATCTGTTCTTCATTTCTGGGTAACCCAGAAATGAAGAACAGCCTCTAACAGCTACTTTGGGTACCCAGATCTCCTTTGTTATGCATGTTATGACTATGTTTGTTGTTGGGTAATGTAGCCCTACACTAACACTACAATATCAGATAAATAGCTAGTCTAGAAACTCAATAAACAGTAAATGATTCTTGGTCAAACTTATTCACTCGGTAACTGACATGATTTTCTGGGTTTTGATGAAGAACACCTATAGCGACGGTTCTATCGCTATAGGCAATCTTTACCGACAGTTTCTTTATTAAAATTATATTTTTATTAAATAAATAAAAAAAATAGTTTTAAATTATTAAAAATACATAATAAATTATTAAAAATTATTTTAAAGTCTAAAAATTATTTTTAATTATTTTAAGTATATTTCATAAATATTTAATATTTTTGAAATATTAATGGTATTTAATTTATTTAATTATAATATTAAATAAATTAGTTAAAAATGATTTAAATACTTGAAAATTTATTTAAAATTATATTATGGTATAAGAAAATATTTTAAGTTATTTTTAATGATTTTAATATTTTGTGATAAATTTCATTAATAAATTAATATTAATGATAATTAAGTTATTTAATAAATAAATTTAAAATGATTTTATTATATTAAAAATCATTTTAAATAATAATAAGGTATTTAAAAATATTTTAAGTTATAAAATATAACTTTCAATATTTAAAGGTAAATTTCATTAATTAATTCAATATTAATGATATTAGAATTATTTAATAATTATATTAAATAATTTAGTTTAAAAATGATTTTAGTATTATAAAAATCATTTTAAATAAAAATAAAATGTTTAAAGCTATTTTAAGTTATAAAATATAACTTTTAATATTTAAAGGATAATTTCATTAATAATTTAATATTAATGATATTAACTTAGCATTAATGATATTAAATTTATTTAATAATTATATTAGATAAATGGTTTTAAAAATGGTTTTATTAATTTAAAAAGATATAAATGAATTAAAAATATTTTAAGTTAAACTTAATGACTTTTAATATTTTGAGGAATAGTACATTAATATTTAAATATTAATGATAATTATTTAAAAATAATTTTAAATATTTTAAAAATTAATTAAAGACAATATAAATGTTTTAAAAATATTTTGAGTTCTTATAAATAACTTTAATATTTTGGCAATGGTTTCATTAATAGTTTAATATTAATTAAATGTTAATGATAATAGAATTGTTTAATATTTAAATCATTTAATAATGATTCCGGAGTTTGAAAAATTATGATAAATTATAATAAATGTTTAAAAATTATTATAAGTCATTTAAAAACAATATGACTGATACTTACAGATATTGAACTTCAGGATAGAGTCTTAGACTCAATAATTACCCGATAAAGCCGTCGGTACACCGACATGTTTCAGAAATTGATCTGGACTTAGATATATTGACTGTATTAATGTTTGTTTGTGATTCAATGACTGTTAAACATGTGTGATAATGTGATTAGGTTATGTGCTGACTGCAATAAGTAGTATTATGTGTTACAATATGTTATTCTAATCGGTAAAATGATCTTATTACTGATAGATTTCGGTATAAAAGATAAAACTAAGTTGCGTATTGTAAGCAGCAAACCAGGCAAGTATCCTACCTTTGCATTTCCTTTATGCAATGGACATGAGTAAGAAAGTTTCAGATTTATATTATTATTGTACCAGATTATTAACCCTATTGTTATATATATTATATCCGATCATTGTTTATCAACATAATATTATATTATATAACTCATATATATATTCTGTTCATTAATTTCGAAATATGGTTATACAAGTGTCCTCTCTTGGATAATCATTGTATTTAAACACGTGTTGATATATATATATATATATATATATATATATATATATATATATATATATATACCTATTGATTCCCCCGTATGTATACATTAAGTAAAAGTCGTCTAAGCTATTTGACCAGCTAGACACAGATTTAGAAATATCGTTGAATATGATAAAACCTTTTTGTATCCAATCAATTTATTTTGGTTCAGATTCCAGACTAAGTATGAACATCCCGATCAAGGGAAAACTTTTATGCGACCAAGGTGGATAGAGTGAACGATAATATCGTTCTTGTATGTAGTATTGATCAATACAGGGCACATTGGGATGATCACCCTCGCGTCCGTAAGTTATGACGGTTTGCAGATGAAGTTCTGCTAAACTTATTCAAAAATTAAAAATAATGTTCATAGTATGTCACATTAACCCTATTTATAGTCAATACGTAGTTTTAAAAATGTGATATAGAGTTGTTATGTTATTATTATCGGTTTAGTTTACTTCACAACTAATGAATCGTTGTACAAGTGATGTATAAAGAAAATATTTAATTCTTTCAGCTAATTATATTTATAATTGTTAATACTTGTTGGGCACCCAAATACTCATTCTTGCTTTAAATTTAAATGTTTTCAGCTAGGCATGATCACCCCGAAGGTTCAAACAAGAACAAGTGAAAAGGAAAGTAAACAGAATATGTTTAACGGTCTCTTTTGTAGCAGTTAAACTGTATTAAGACAATGATATGTACTATATATCATGTAAAGAATTGTAGTAAAGGTTGCGTACTTGGGATTAAACTCTGATATATGTAAATTAAGTTTGATTTTTATATTATTGTTATTATTAGTATTATTCCGCTCATAGAAATGGTATCGTGAAGCACCGAGTTCGAGTTTCAAGTACCTGAATTTGGGGAAGTCACATCATGGTTGTGACGCCCCCAGAATAGGTATACAACACCCATTCTGAGTCGCCAAATACATGGTACAGAAAGCAAACTACAACTTCAATAATACAATTGTCGTTCAAAATACGACAACACATACTGTGAGTTTAAATACAAATATTGTCTTCTAGACAATATCCACACTCAAATAAATCCTCATTACAATTATTCAAACACTATTTTACAGAAATAGTGAGGACTGCTAATACATCTTTCTAGAACCATCACTCCATACCCCGACTAGATCCTGCTATGTTCTCACCTCCTGAGAAGAAAAATGGAACAAAAAGGAAAAGGGTGAGCTCAACTAGCCCAGTAAAGAATATTATGACTAAGATAATATACAACAAATTATCGTTAGTCTTCAACAGGGAAAAATCTGATAAAATATAATCGACAACAAGTTTTAGATCAACAACTGCAGCGGAAACAACAAACCATTAGAAGAGTCAAGTAGAGAAAGAATTCTACTATCTTCTAAGATTTAAAAGTCCATCATCAATATTTTATCCCTGTAACATCAATTAATAATCATCTTTAACCAAATATTCATCTTTGCACTACAGGCCAAAGATATTCATTTGTATCATCAGTCGGTCATGTTCATCTCAACACCTGTTCATCTTTGCACTACAGGCCAAAGATATTCATCAAGTAATTATACATCTTTGCACTACAGGCCAAAGATATTCAGTAATATCATCATTTAGGACTGAGGATGATGAAAAATATCTTAAAGAGAACGAATCCAATGAGACAGAAGGACAAATAGTAGGGATTCGTATAACAGTTTATCCAAGATCAATAATACTTCATAATAATCAATTGTGAAGCAGAATTCAAAAATAAAGATCAAAACATGGATACAATCAAAGATAGTAACCATAATAGACATCTTGGACAAAAAGGGAAAATTTTATTTTTCGGTGAATAGTGCCGTGTGAATAGTGCCGTATACGTGAATAGTGCCGTATACGTGAATAGTAACCCCCGACACAAAAAGTTCCAAATTTGATAAAAACTCATATCAATATTTCAGCATAATGATATTGAAGAAAATAATATCATTAAGAAGAAAATAATATCCCTTACCTCAAAATATCAGTACTTCTGGTCGGAATACCGGTATAAGGCTGAAAGAAACTTGCTCTGATGAATAGAAACTCTCAAAGTATCTAAATACTCACAAAATACACTCAATAATCTAGAGAGAGAAAGAGAGAAAACTTGTTTCTGGTGTAATTTTCAATTCTAACTTAGCCCTCTATTTATAGGAAAATTTTGGTAGGTTTGACCTGCAACCTGATGGCTTTACCTGCTACTATTCCCACCTACCACATTTGAAATATAATTCAGCACATTTCTTCACCAACCACAAGTGGGGCCCACCAATTCTAGAATTTTCCATCAAAATGATAAACTCCGAAAATTCAACAATTTCTGAACCAGTCATCTTGTAAAATTCATAATAAATCATACGTTCATTTTTAACGGTTCAAAATTTGTGGGCATATACTCAACTTATATATGTATAACATATCCAAAAATTACCACGATCCAACGGTCGGATTAAAAATTATAACCCCCGCAAAATATCTCAAAAACCCTGATTTTTAATACCTCCATTCCGACAAAAATATGGATAAAAACCTCAACATTAACTCCTTCATTTTTAACCACAAAAATATATCCCTCATTTATATCCACATAAAATAAATATTTCCTTATCATATGAATCAATAATTAATTATTCACAAATAATATTACAGAATCACATTTATGACAACCAGGCCGTTCCCAGGAAAGAGGGGGCTTTCCAATAAGGATTTCTCCTTACTGGCGCGCAATTAGATGACCAAACCTCTCCTTAGACAGAACTTTCTAGACATTGCCAATAATGTTATCTAATAATATTATTCAAATAATATGAATTATTGATCTGATAAATGAAAATACTGTGCAGCAACAATTATTGAAACAACAATAATATAAAATATCAACGCATCAATTATTGAATCAATAAAATAAAATATTGAATAATAACTACTGTAACAATTATTGAGTAGTGCCTTCTTACGTAAGAATCAATAATTGGTGCAATACCGTGTGCTACTGTATTTTAACCACCGGGTATTCCAACAGTATTAACGGTAACAACTACGCCGTTATTTATAAACAACTTATACTTGTCGTTTTCTTCATCCAATCGCTTTCCGTTATGGGGCCCACACAAGGCTGCGTCGTCGTACGAATATTCCCCGACAGCAAGAATATTCCACGACCAACCGAATATTCACCGACCAAAAATAAATATTTTATAACCACTTGCTTATTTTGCAAAATTTGCACATTTCACCCATAACCAAAGTATTATATCAAATTAACCCCTTATTATTCACAATAATATTTAGAGAAAATTTGATTTTATTCATTAATAAGTTGGGGTCTTACAACCTCCCCTCCTTATGAAATTTCGTCCTCGAAATTGACGTACGTACCTGATGTTTCAAAAAGGTGAGGATACCTCGCTTTCATTTCTGATTCCAACTCCCAGGTCATTTCTTCAATAGCATGGTTTCTCCACAAAACCTTAACTTGTGGTATAACCTTCGTGCGTAGGACATGCTCTTTCCTATCCAAGATCTTAACAGGTACCTCCTCGTACGTTAAATCTTCAGCTATCTCGTCTGGTTCTAACTCAATAATGTGGTTCGGGTCTTTAACATATTTACGAAGCATAGATATGTGAAAAACATTATGAACACGAGACATGCTTGGAGGTAATGCGAGTCTATATGCCACATTTCCTATTCGCTCAAGAATCTCAAATGGACCAACAAATCTTGGATTGAGCTTTCCTCTCTTCCCAAATCTTGTAACTCCCTTCCATGGTGCAACACGTAACAATACATGATCCCCAATATTAAATTCCACGTCCTTCCGATGAAGATCCGCATAACTCTTTTGTCGATCCTGTGCCGTTTGTATACGTTGTCGAATCGTTTGGATCTTCTCTGTAGTAATGCGTACCAATTCTGGTCCCAACAATGTTGCTTCACCCACCTCGTCCCAGCATACTGGAGAACGACATTTTCTTCCATACAACGCCTCAAATGGAGCCATACCTATGCTCGCCTGATAACTGTTGTTGTAGGAGAATTCCACCAATGGTAGGTACTTATCCCAACTCCCTTTGAGATCTAAGACACAAAGTCTTAATAGATCTTCAAGAGTTTGAATAGTCCTCTCTGATTGTCCGTCCGTTTGAGGATGGTATGCTGAACTGAATCGTAAATCCGTGCCCATAGCTTTCTGCAAGCTAACCCAAAATCGTGAAGTGAATCTTGGGTCACGATCCGAAACTATGGATACTGGCATGCCATGCAATCTCACAATCTCGTTCACGTACATACTAGCAAGACGTTCAAGGGAATAAGTCTCACGTATCGGCAAGAAATGAGCGGACTTGGTTAATCTATCAACAATAACCCAAATCGCATCTATGCCTTGAGAAACCTTGGGAAGACCTGTAACAAAATCCATAGTAATGTGTTCCCACTTCCATTTCGGAATCTCAAGTGGTTGCAATGGACCCTTTGGTACTTGATGCTCCGCTTTTACACGTTGACAAGTTAAACATCTCGAGATAAACTCCGCGATCTCTCTTTTCATATTGCTCCACCAAAATGTATGTCGAAGATCGTGATACATTTTGGTACTCCCAGGATGGATTGCAAACGGTGTGTTGTGTGCCTCCATCATTATTCTATGCTTCAAGTCAAAATCGTTAGGAACACAAAGTCTGGAGTTGACTCGAAGTATTCCTTCTTCATCGATTCTTGCTTCTGGAATAGCACCTTCTTGCACTTTCTTCTTCATACGCATCAGCTCTATATCCGTAGCTTGAGCAGCTTTAACTTTATCGATTAAAGTCGGTTCTACTCGTATATTTGATATCATCATGTGGGTACTTGGAGCCTTCATCTCTATCTCCATCCTTTGCAAGTCATACAAAATGGGCCTTTGTGTTAAAAACATTGCACTCGTACCCGCATATGATCTTCTACTCAATGCGTCAGCTACTACGTTTGCTTTTCCAGGATGGTATTGGATGGTATGATCGTAATCTTTCAACAGCTCAAGCCAACGTCGTTGCCGCATGTTGAGTTCCTTTTGGGTGAAGAAATATTTGAGGCTTTTATGATCTGTATAGATCTCCACTTTCTCCCCATACAGGTAGTGTCTCCAGATCTTCAACGCAAAAACGACTGCTGCCAACTCCAAATCATGAGTAGGATAATTCCTCTCATATTCTTTGAGTTGTCGTGAGGCATAGGCTATGACTTTCCCATGTTGCATGAGAACACATCCTAACCCTTTGCCTGAAGCATCGCTGTAGATAACAAATCCATCCGAACCAGATGGTATTGTCAAAACAGGTGCCGAAATGAGTCTCCTCTTGAGTTCTTGGAAACTCTTCTCGCATTCCTCACTCCATACGAATTTTGTATCTTTCCGAGTCAGCTGAGTTAACGGAGTAGCGATTCGAGAAAATCCTTCCACAAATCTCCGATAATAACCAGCTAAGCCCAGAAAGCTACGTACTTCGGTTACCGACTTCGGTTGCTCCCAACTTTGTATGGCTTCAATCTTCGCCGGGTCGACAGATACTCCATGTTTTGACACCACGTGCCCAAGGAATGCTACTTCCTCAAGCCAGAACTCGCATTTCTTCAGTTTGGCATATAGCTTGTTTTCACGAAGCCTTTGCAGTACCAGCTTCAAATGGCGCTCATGATCTTCACGGCTTTTGGAATAGATGAGGATGTCATCAATAAAGACAACAACGAACTGATCCAAATATTCTTTGAATACACGGTTCATCATATCCATGAAGGCAGCAGGAGCATTAGTCAATCCAAAAGACATTACTAAGAATTCATAATGCCCGTACCGAGTTCTGAAGGCAGTCTTTGGAATATCCTCAGTTTTAATCTTCAGCTGATGATATCCAGAACGAAGATCGATCTTTGAAAAGAATTGTGCTCCTTGCAACTGGTCAAACAGGTCATCAATGCGAGGTAGCGGATACCTATTCTTGATGGTGACATGGTTCAATTCTCGATAGTCAATACAAAGTCGCATACTCCCGTCTTTCTTCTTTACGAATAAAACAGGAGCACCCCAAGGAGACGTACTAGGACGAATAAAACCGATGTCCAACAACTCCTGTAGTTGGACTTTTAACTCCTGAAGTTCAATAGGAGCCATTCGATATGGGGTTTTAGAAATGGGCTTTGTACCGGGTTCAAGGTCAATAAAGAATTCAATTTCTCGTTCCGGGGGTAGACCGGGAAGTTCTTCAGGAAATACATCGGAAAATTCTCTAACAATAGAAATATTATTCAAATCTGACTTGTCTTTGTTCAAATCCATAACATGGGCTAAGAAAGCTTGACATCCGTTTTTCAATAAACGAATAGCTTTGTGGCTTGATATGACAGTGACTGATTTTAGTGGTTTAGTAGTTTGAATTCGTATACAGGTTGGTTAGGAATATGAAAACTAACAACCTTACGAAAACAATCAATTTTAGCATGATGAGTGGTTAACCAATCAATTCCTAAAATCACATCAAAAGCAAGTATCTTTAAAGAGATAAGATCAACAGGTAATGTGATAGTGCCAACTTGGATCATGCAAGATTTATAAACTGTAGATGTAACGAAGGTTTCACCCAACGGAGTTTCAACAGATAAGTTAAAGTCCAATTTCTCCGGAGTCAAGTTTAAACGTTGAGCACAAGCAGGAGAGATAAAAGAATGGGTAGAACCGGTATCTAGTAAAGTATAAACTTCGCAAGAATTCAAGATTAGCTTACCCGTGATCACCTCGTTCGGGTTTCTCACGTTTTGGCCAGTTACGACAAACGCTCTTCCAGGAACCGCTGATTTCGCCTTATCCGGGACTGCCCTTGGAATCACCACTCCCGCTGAACTTGGTTTCGCTATAGTACAATCTCGAGCGATGTGGCCTTCCTTCCCACAGTTGTAACACACCTTGGATTGTTGTGGACAGTTTGGGCTGATATGTCCCTCTTTCCCGCATTTGTAACATCTAACTGGCGGTCGTTCTCCTCCCCTAAAATTTGTTGTTGGTGCTGGTGCTGGTGCTGATGTCTTCCCGTCATTGTTGAATCTCCTCTTTCTGAAATTTCCACTTGACTCACCTCTCCTATTATCATGGCCACGATGACCACCCGAGTGGTTACCGCCTTTGTTCGTATTTTTCCCTCCTCGTTGGTTATCATCGCTCTGATGATTGCTGTCACCGGTATGACCCTGGTTGTGGTCCCTCGGTTGAGTATACTCATTATCTCTCTCTAATAATTGGGCCCTGTTGACAACGTCTGAATACAGAGAAAATTTATGAGAGATAAGGTATTGACGAATCTCAGGTTTTAAACCTCTCAGAAACATCCGCGTCATTCGTTCCTCATTTTCGACCAAATGAGGTGCAAACCTGGATAACTCTGCAAACTTCGCCTCGTACTGGGACACCGTCATGTTGTTTTGTTCCAGTCTAATAAACTCAACCTCCTTCATATGACGAATACTTTCAGGAAAGTACTTGTCATTGAACAGTTTTTGAAATGTTTCCCAGGACATGTTGAGTGCGTCAGGCTGGGTACGCTTCACAGACTCCCACCAGTAGTCTGCCTCACCGCGGAACATAAATGTGGCGAATGGAACCTTCTGTTCCTCCGTGCATCCCAAGACATCAAATATCTTGGTAATTTGCTTGACCCACGTTTCCGCCATGATCGGATCCGGCTTTCCCTTAAATTCTGGTGGTCCCAATTCTTTGAACTGCTTAGCTGTGAAAAACCGCGCGTTGTTATCATTTCCACCCGTATTCTGCACACGAGTCTCCCTCGTCTGATTTTGCATGAACTGCAAAAAGCTCCTAAACATTCCATCATTCATCGTTTGCTCGGTAACGTTGTTTACAGGAGGAATATTGCCTTCCTGTTGCACGTTCCCCTGGGTAGTGATCAAAGGTGTCTCCACGGTCTGATTTACTCCATTATTAACGTTCTCAGCTGCCATTCTTAAATACTGCCATAAAACAAGGGTTAATAGTCATGTCATATATTATCCCTATACTCTGACCGACCAAATAAACACCAAATAAACTTAGTCAGGTCATACTAGCGAAGGAATTCCCCGTCTCTCCCCTCCTAGTTCTTGTCTCACATCTCAGCCAGGGATCATATCCCTAAGCTCTGATACCAACTGTGACGCCCCCAGAATAGGTATACAACACCCATTCTGAGTCGCCAAATACATGGTACAGAAAGCAAACTACAACTTCAATAATACAATTGTCGTGCAAAATACGACAACACATACTGTGAGTTTAAATACAAATATTGTCTTCTAGACAATATCCACACTCAAATAAATCCTCATTACAATTATTCAAACACTATTTTACAGAAATAGTGAGGACTGCTAATACATCTTTCTAGAACCATCACTCCATACCCCGACTAGATCCTGCTATGTTCTCACCTCCTGAGAAGAAAAATGGAACAAAAAGGAAAAGGGTGAGCTCAACTAGCCCAGTAAAGAATATTATGACTAAGATAATATACAACAAATTATCGTTAGTCTTCAACAGGGAAAATCTGATAAAATATAATCGACAACAAGTTTTAGATCAACAACTGCAGCGGAAACAACAAACCATTAGAAGAGTCAAGTAGAGAAAGAATTCTACTATCTTCTAAGATTTAAAAGTCCATCATCAATATTTTATCCCTGTAACATCAATTAATAATCATCTTTAACCAAATATTCATCTTTGCACTACAGGCCAAAGATATTCATTTGTATCATCAGTCGGTCATGTTCATCTCAACACCTGTTCATCTTTGCACTACAGGCCAAAGATATTCATCAAGTAATTATACATCTTTGCACTACAGGCCAAAGATATTCAGTAATATCATCATTTAGGACTGAGGATGATGAAAAATATCTTAAAGAGAACGAATCCAATGAGACAGAAGGACAAATAGTAGGGATTCGTATAACAGTTTATCCAAGATCAATAATACTTCATAATAATCAATTGTGAAGCAGAATTCAAAAATAAAGATCAAAACATGGATACAATCAAAGATAGTAACCATAATAGACATCTTGGACAAAAAGGGAAAATTTTATTTTTCGGTGAATAGTGCCGTATTCGTGAATAGTGCCGTATACGTGAATAGTAACCCCCGACACAAAAAGTTCCAAATTTGATAAAAACTCATATCAATATTTCAGCATAATGATATTGAAGAAAATAATATCATTAAGAAGAAAATAATATCCCTTACCTCAAAATATCAGTACTTCTGGTCGGAATACCGGTATAAGGCTGAAAGAAACTTGCTCTGATGAATAGAAACTCTCAAAGTATCTAAATACTCACAAAATACACTCAATAATCTAGAGAGAGAAAGAGAGAAAACTTGTTTCTGGTGTAATTTTCAATTCTAACTTAGCCCTCTATTTATAGGAAAATTTTGGTAGGTTTGACCTGCAACCTGATGGCTTTACCTGCTACTATTCCCACCTACCACATTTGAAATATAATTCAGCACATTTCTTCACCAACCACAAGTGGGGCCCACCAATTCTAGAATTTTCCATCAAAATGATAAACTCCGAAAATTCAACAATTTCTGAACCAGTCATCTTGTAAAATTCATAATAAATCATACGTTCATTTTTAACGGTTCAAAATTTGTGGGCATATACTCAACTTATATATGTATAACATATCCAAAAATTACCACGATCCAACGGTCGGATTAAAAATTATAACCCCCGCAAAATATCTCAAAAACCCTGATTTTTAATACCTCCATTCCGACAAAAATATGGATAAAAACCTCAACATTAACTCCTTCATTTTTAACCACAAAAATATATCCCTCATTTATATCCACATAAAATAAATATTTCCTTATCATATGAATCAATAATTAATTATTCATAAATAATATTACAGAATCACATTTATGACAACCAGGCCGTTCCCAGGAAAGAGGGGGCTTTCCAATAAGGATTTCTCCTTACTGGCGCGCAATTAGATGACCAAACCTCTCCTTAGACAGAACTTTCTAGACATTGCCAATAATGTTATCTAATAATATTATTCAAATAATATGAATTATTGATCTGATAAATGAAAATACTGTGCAGCAACAATTATTGAAACAACAATAATATAAAATATCAACGCATCAATTATTGAATCAATAAAATAAAATATTGAATAATAACTACTGTAACAATTATTGAGTAGTGCCTTCTTACGTAAGAATCAATAATTGGTGCAATACCGTGTGCTACTGTATTTTAACCACCGGGTATTCCAACAGTATTAACGGTAACAACTACGCCGTTATTTATAAACAACTTATACTTGTCGTTTTCTTCATCCAATCGCTTTCCGTTATGGGGCCCACACAAGGCTGCGTCGTCGTACGAATATTCCCCTACAGCAAGAATATTCCACGACCAACCGAATATTCACCGACCAAAAATAAATATTTTATAACCACTTGCTTATTTTGCAAAATTTGCACATTTCACCCATAACCAAAGTATTATATCAAATTAACCCCTTATTATTCACAATAATATTTAGAGAAAATTTGATTTTATTCATTAATAAGTTGGGGTCTTACAACCTCCCCTCCTTATGAAATTTCGTCCTCGAAATTGACGTACGTACCTGATGTTTCAAAAAGGTGAGGATACCTCGCTTTCATTTCTGATTCCAACTCCCAGGTCATTTCTTCAATAGCATGGTTTCTCCACAAAACCTTAACTTGTGGTATAACCTTCGTGCGTAGGACATGCTCTTTCCTATCCAAGATCTTAACAGGTACCTCCTCGTACGTTAAATCTTCAGCTATCTCGTCTGGTTCTAACTCAATAATGTGGTTCGGGTCTTTAACATATTTACGAAGCATAGATATGTAAAAAATATTATGAACACGAGACATGCTTGGAGGTAATGCGAGTCTATATGCCACATTTCCTATTCGCTCAAGAATCTCAAATGGACCAACAAATCTTGGATTGAGCTTTCCTCTCTTCCCAAATCTTGTAACTCCCTTCCATGGTGCAACACGTAACAATACATGATCCCCAATATTAAATTCCACTTGCTTATTTTGCAAAATTTGCACATTTCACCCATAACCAAAGTATTATATCAAATTAACCCCTTATTATTCACAATAATATTTAGAGAAAATTTGATTTTATTCATTAATAAGTTGGGGTCTTACAATGGTATCAGAGCTTTAGGGTTAAAAACCTTAGGTGGGTAAGACCTTAGGCTATAACCTTAGAACAGAGGGAAACGTTGAAAATATAAATAACTCATATAGAGTTTAAAAAGGAGATAAATTGAATAAATTCATCATCAAGCAAAATAAAAGATAACTGATATAAAAACTATTATTTGTTGTATGTATATATTATTTGCTAATCAGGATAATTTATGTTTATAGATGTCAGATAGAAAGGATTAGGATACCCTCAGATCGTAAAGAATTAGCCAACCACCATAACCAAGCCAATATCAAAGCCAAAAGCTGAAATAGAGGCTCACGTTGAAAGCTACCTCAATAAGGTGGTTATTTTGGAAAGTGTAGTATCGGACCCAGAAATGATAGTATAATTGATAGGTAGAGTATAGTTGCAGAATATAAGGTCAATCTCGAGTTCTTAAACTTATATGTTTGTGATGAGTTCTTAAACTTATGATGTGTGGTAGGTTTGACGAACTTGGTATAGTTATGTGTTAATGGATTACTGAGGATGATGGGAATATATAGAATACTAAGCAATTGATTTTAGTGAAGGCGTAAGAAATAAGTAGTATTAGTATTACTTGAATATGTATGATTCTATGTGGCGTAAATGATAGGTATGTCTGTGTAATATAATATTCTTAACTTTTGTATAAGTTGTGGCAGCGAATCCCGACTTTTGAGTCATAAAGGGATAGCAGAAGTTTAAAACAGTATGTGCTAGGGTATGTCAAGTGCTATGAATATGAGTCTGTGTTGGATTAATGAAATATATTGGTATAAAGATAGTAATTATTTATCTAAACCTTGGTTAATACGGTAAACCAAAGTTTTCAAAATCTAATATTTTGAGTACATGATTATTTGTGTAGAAAATTTTCGCGTTATATGGTAAACGTATATGGTAAGGCTTAGAATGTAAAAGTAATTTATGATAATACCGCCAAGACGAAAATGAAATCAAAGGGCAGAAGAACTGGTCAACAAAGCTGGAGAACAACCAGACCCGACATAAAATTTTGCGAATATGGATGCTCAAGCTATGCAAAACAGAATACCAGCCGCGGGAAAGAAGCCAAACAATCGATTAGCAAACGTTAAAGACTTCAAGACAGTCGTATCGCCAGGATTTAGAAGATCAACTGACCTTATTGACGCGTTTGTAATAGCTAGGGTAACGGAGGGGCAAAAGACAGCTTTTGCCACCTATGCGGTGAAAGGAGATAATTTCAGGAATACCAGAAACAGGCCAGGAGGTGGAAAGAAACATGTTATGCAATGTGGGAACTACGGAAAGAATCGCTCAGGTGAGTGTTTGAAGTGAAAGTTTGTGTGATACGAGTGTGGGTAGGAGGGACATATCTCTCCTAACTACCCCAATCCAAGAAGGTATAGTGAGTGTATTATTTGTTAATCAATGGAGCATAAGGTGAAATACTATCCAAGATGGAGAAGGGAGGAAAGGAATGCAAATATGGGGCAAAGCAGCAGGACATTGGCAACAACGAGACCAACTTCAACAAACAAACCAACAAAATCAACCGACGGAGTCTTCTACATAACTGTTCAGGATACGGTAGCAGCCGGGAATGCAACTCCAGATATTATTCAAACCAATTTTATTTTCTTATATATGATTTTCTTATATATATATATATATATATATATATATATATATATATATATATATAGTAAATTATTTTTATAAAGAAATTTTGAAGGAGGAATTTGAGTTCTTTTAGAAATCAAATTTATGTGTAAGAAGATAGATAAGCTTTATGCTGAATAGTTAAAGATCAATTCGATCAATTATGATCGAGATCTAATTGCAATGATTGTGTATGCTATGTACCGTGGTATGTATAAGTTTTAAAACGGTGATTCCGGGGACGGAATCTTTATAAGGAAGGGTGAATGTAACAACCCGATATTTTCTATATAATTAAATCAAAAATTTTGCGTATAAATTTTTTTTTATTTTAAAGATGAGGATTTGTACAAGATAAAGCGTATGTATTTATGTGATAAATAAAAATATATTTATTACATGAATAATTAAAAATAATTCTATTTCAAAATTATTGATTATTATAAATTATATTCTTATAATAATTAATTTTATAGTAGAAATATTTTTATTATTTATTTTCCATGAAAATATAATTTTATATTATTTAAATAATATATGTAATGATTATAGAATAATTATAATAATTATTTTATCTTATTATATGGAATTATTTCAGATTAGTTAATTTAATTATTTTCTAACTTAATTAATAATGTCATTTATGTAAGATAAATCAAATATAGAACCCAAACCCTAATTTTTGACTTTGATCAAGGAATGAGAATAATAATATAATATTATTTATATTTTGATTTTTCGGTGATATAAATATGTATTGTATGTACGCATTGATAATGGTTGGTCAATTATGGTGCAGTATTTGAAAACCCTAGTTTTACTTTGCTAAACCATAATTTGAAACCCAAATTAGAGTACAAGATTGTTTTGCAATTGTGTTATGTGATTAATATTAATTATTAAATATTTGATTAGGTAAACCCTAATTAAAATTTAAAAACCCTAAGTTCTGAAATTAGAAACCTTAAATAATAATTAGTGAATTGTCAAATGGAAACCCTAAATTGAAACTCAATTATGAGTTCAAGATTATTATACAACGGTGTTATATGATTTTATGATTAATTAGGTTAACCCTAATTAACATTTAGAAATATTAATTTCTAGAAATCCTAATATTTAAATTATAAACCCTAATTGTTAAATTAGCAAGGTTAACTATAATTAGTAAATAATTAAACCATAATGTTCCTGTATAATGTAATTTCAAAATCTAATCTAATTAAAGAAACCCTAATTTCAATTTTAAGGAACTAATTTTTATGTTTATTGTAAACCCTAAAATAAAATACTAGAAATCCTTCAATTTTGTGCTAACCTTAGGGTTAAATCCTAAGGGTCAAACCCTAAGGGTTTGACATGTTACTTAATTGTTATTAAATTCATAAGGCTAATGACAATTTTACCGCTCTTGCATTATTTAAGGTAACTTGTAGAATTTGGTCTAGGTGGAGTTGTTGGCCAACCCTAGAGTAGCCATGTGCTCTATAATGCCAGCAATCAGCCTCTATGCTCAGCCATACATGCATCCAAGACTTGTATTTATAGATTGAGAGAGAGAAAAATCATTTACTAACTTAATTTTTGTACAACACTCAACCAATCTCTCTCAAGCTCCACACCTCCGAAATTTATAGTTTTTCAGTCACAAAAACCAGTCCCACTAACACATTTAGCAAATCAGAAAGCTAGAATCAAAACTTGTTCATAGAAGGTATAAACCCTAACTTGAAATTTGACCTTTGATCTGTTGTTAGATGCTAAGTCTGTTGTGCTAAATATGTTGTATGGAGTCTAATTAAGTGATCTGGGTTGATAGATGTTAGATCCATAACATCTATAGGCTCAGATCTAGCATTTTACAAAATCTAAAAATTTTGCTTTTTATGTCTGACAATGAATGTCAGACCTTCTAGATCTCAGTGTGTTTATTGATTTGGTGTTTTAAGTGTTGGGTATTGTAGTGTGATATGAGATCTTTAATCTGGACGTTGAATCAAGGTCATAGCTTGAACAGATTGCAAGATATTGTTGGTCAAAGGTCGTTAACCGACCATAACTGGACAAAATCTAGGTAACCTAGATCTTGCCCAGAACGGTCTGACAAGACCTTTGACATCTCTGATCTTGCTGTTGTTTGTTGTTTTGTTGTTGCTATTATAATAGATTTGTAATATGGTATGTGTACTACATTTTAAAGCTTTAAGATCATTTAGATAACAAATAGATTTAATGTAGTGACCGGTCAAACAAGCAGGGTCAAGCACGAAAACGGTTTTTTGGGTAACCTAGAAAACCTATGAACACAGTTTCTGACATGCTTTGACCGGTCCGGATCTATTAATTCTCTTGATGTTTTGCTGATGTTTTGTAATAGATCTCTTAAGTTACATGTTGGCTACATACTAAAAACTTAATATCACAAAAACATTACACGATCAGCATGTAGTGGAGTCTCAAAGTAAGACCCACGATCTGTTCTTCATTTCTGGATAACCTAGAAATGAAGAACAGCCTCTGACAGCTACTTTGGGTACCCAGATCTCTTTTGTTATGCATGTTATGACTATGTTTGTTGTTGGGTAATGTAGCCCTACACTAACACTACAATATCAGATAAATAGCTAGCCCAGAAACTCAATAAACAGTAAATGATTCTTGGTCAAACTTGTTCACTCGGTAACTAACATGATTTTTTGGGTTTTGATGAAGAACACCTATAGCGACGGTTCTATCGCTATAGGCAGTCTTTAGCTACAGTTTCTTTATAAAAATTATATTTTTATTAAATAAATAGAAAAAATAGTTTTAAATTATTAAAAATACATAATAAATTATTAAAAATTATTTTAAAGTCTGAAAATTAGTTTTTAATTATTTGAAGTATATTTCATAAATATTTAATATTTTTAAAATATTAATGGTATTTAATTTATTTAATTATAATATTAAATAAATTAGTTAAAAATAATTTAAATACTTGAAAAATTATTTAAAATTATATTATGGTATAAGAAAATATTTTAAGTTATTTTTAATGACTTCTAATATTTTGTGATAAATTTCATTAATAAATTAATATTAATGATAATTAAGTTATTTAATAAATGAATTAAATAAATAAATTAAAAATGATTTTATTATATTAAAAATTATTCTAAATAATAATAAGGTATTTAAAAATATTTTAATTTATAAAATATAAATTTCAATATTTAAAGGTAAATTTCATTAATTAATTCAATATTAATGATATTAGAATTATTTAATAATTATATTAAATAATTTAGTTTAAAAATAATTTTAGTATTATAAAAATTATTTTAAATGAAAATAAAATGTTTAAAGTTATTTTAAGTTATAAAATATAACTTTTAATATTTAAAGGATAATTTCATTAATAATTTAATATTAATGATATTAACTTAGCATTAATAATATTAAATTTATTTAATAATTATATTAGATAAATGGTTTTATTAATTTAAAAATCATTTAAAAAGGATATAAATGAATTAAAAATATTTTGAGTTATACTTAATTACTTTTAATTTTTTGAGAAATAGTACATTAATATTTAAATATTAATGATAATTATTTAAAAATGATTTTAAATATTTTAAAAATTAATTAAAGACAATATAAATGTTTTAAAAATATTTTGAGTTCTTATAAATAACTTTAATATTTTGGCAATGGTTTCATTAATAGTTTAATATTAATTAAATGTTAATGATAATAGAATTGTTTAATATTTAAATCATTTAATAATGATTCCGGAGTTTGAAAAATTATGATAAATTATAATAAATGTTTAAAAATTATTATAAGTCATTTAAAAATAATATGACTGATACTTACAGATATTGAACTTCAGGATAGAGTCTTAGACTCAATAATTACCCGATAAAGCCGTCGGTACACCGACATGTTTCAGAAATTGATCTGGACTTAAATATTTTGATTATATTAATGTTTGTTTGTGATTCAATGACAGTTAAACATGTGTGACAATGTGATTAGGTTATGTACTGACTATAATAAGCAGTATGTTAGGTTTGTAATATTCATGAACGCAATCAAATTGTACAAAGTAAGCGAAAATGTGATAAAATGGAGTTTTAAAAAATTTACAAATCATATACCCGGATCATCCTTTATGCACAATTATTAATTAAACGAAAAGATAAAGAACAAGAATCATACCCTTGAAGATTCGAGCTTCCTCAGATACAAGTTCACCTCCAATCCTTTTCGCGTTCAACTTGAATCCACCGGGTTTGGTTCCTTCCTTTTGATCAATGTTAGTCACCCCATTGTTTGGCCTCTAGAGGTGATCTACCAAGGAAGAAGAAAGATTCAAGAAGATGAGTATTTGGCAAAATCCTAGTTTTTCTATCTCTCATAGAAAAGGGTGTATTCTCCCAACTATTGAAATTACGTCTGTTGTCAAAAAGCCAACAACAACAATGTGCCCATAATAAGACTCCTCTTATTTATAGATGTAGGCAACCCTCCTTAACAATTAAGGAATTAGGTTTTATTTTAATTAATTAAATTCTTTTAATTAATTATGTTCCCAATCTTATTAGGAATAATTAATTAAACTCTTTTAATTAATTAATCTCCTAATATTATTAGGAATATATGAGAGTACTTTTATTAATTAATTCTCAAACTCCTTTAAGAATTAAATAATAATAATAGTAATAATAATAATAAGACTCCTCTTATTAATTTATATTTGATATTTCTAAAATATTAAATAATAAATATTAAGCTATTTAATTTATTTTATCACCATTGATTAAATTAAATATACTTAACTTATTATTACAATTATACCATTAACTTCTTAAATAATTATTCTTCCTTTTATGGTGTGACCCTTTAGGTTCTCCATATTAAACCGGTTGTGAATAAATCAATTAGAACAATTCTAATCTTATTTAAATAAATAAATTAAACTAATAATTTATTTAAATAAATAATATTTATTCTACAATAGGGATAAGCCTCCCTAGCGATTAACGACTTTTCAGATAATATAGATTTCAACATTAATCATAAAAGAACCTTTGAGTAAATAGTTACCGTACAATTCAATCCTTCCACCATACAATGTCCCAATTAAATATAAAACATGAAATTACTGTCAAGTCTTATTTTATTTAATTATATGTATTTCGATCCTTAAATGCACAACTCCAAATAATGCAAATTAGAAACTCCTTTCTAATTTTATTCTGCCTTGGTCATGGACTACTGGGTTGTCATTTATCGAAACATAGGACATTTCTCTTCTTTTACTAGAAGCGATAGATTCTTTATTGATCATACATTATCTCCATGTATGACTTATTATACCCAAGCATACCCTTTGATATACCCTAAGGGTCTTAAGGAATAAGTCAAAGTAAAATTCATCATACACAAGATACTATGATGATCTCAAGTCCAAGGATCACTTGTACTACTATCACTACAGGAATTCCTATTGACAGGCAAGTAAAACTCCATTAGGTATTCCTTAGCGAGCCACATTCATTGAACTTATTCTCTAATAAGCACCTACATACTTACTTTAGTGTCTCCATACAAATGATCATGAGATCAATCATCCTCATTCAATGAGCAAGCAACGTATGCATCAATCTATCCGGATTCACTAATCCCCAATTTAGTAATCCAACGATTGGGAACTATTTTAGTTTTAAGCTTTCTAAAAATTTAGATCTCATTAGAATGATCATCATCATTATTCTAAAAGCATTGCTTAAAACTATGGGTTTATCACATATTATAAAACAACATCATGTAGATAATTAAAAGCCTTTAATAAATTAATACTTTTTATTAATAAATGAATAAGATTATTACAAAGTATATGCTTTATCATCAAACATGATTGGCTTGTGTGCATACTACTTTCACAGTATTATGTGTTACGATATGTTATTCTAATCGGTAAAATGATCTTATTACTGATAGGTTTTGGTATAAAAGATAAAACTAAGTTGCGTATTGTAAGCAGCAGACCAAGCAAGTATCCTACCTTTGCATTTCCTTTATGCAATGGACATGAGTAAGAAAGTTTCAGATTTATATTATTATTGTACCAGATTATTAACCCTATTGTTATATATATTATATCCGATCATTGTTTATCAATATGATATTATATTATATAACTCATATATATATTCTGTTCGTTAATTTCAAAATATGGTTATACAAGTGTCCTCACTTGGATAATCATTGTATTTAAACACATGTTGATATATATATATATATATATATATATATATATATATATATATATATATATATATATATATACCTATTGATTCCCCCGTATGTATACATTAAGTAAAAGCCGTCTAAGCTATTTGACCAGCTAGACACAAATTTAGAAATATCGTTGAATATGATAAAACCTTTTTGTATCCAATCAATTTGTTTTGGTTCAGATTTCAGACTAAGTATGAACATCCCGATCAAGGAAAAACTTTTATGCGCCCAAGGCGGATAGAGTGAATGATAATATCGTTCTTGTATGTAGTATTGATCAATACAGGGCACATTGGGATGATCACCCTCGCGCCCGTAAGTTATGACGATTTGCGGATGAAGTTCTGCTAAACCTATTCGAAAATTGAAAATAATGTTCATAGTATGTCGCCTTAACCCTATTTATAGTCAATACGTAGTTTCAAAAATGTGATATAGAGTTGTTATGTTATTATTTTCGATTTAGTTTACTTCACAACTATTGAATCGTTGTAGAAGTGATGTATAAAGAAAATATTTAATTCTTTCAGCTTATTATATTTATAATTGTTAATACTTGTTGGGCACCCAAATGCTCATTCTTGCTTTAAATTTAAATATTTTCAGCTAAGCATGATCAACCCGAAGGTTCAGACAAGAACAAGTGAAAAGAAAAGCAAACAGAATATGTTTAATGGTATCTTTTGTAGCAGTTAAACTGTATTAAGACAATGATATGTACTATATATCATGTAAAGAATTGTAGTAAAGGTTGCGTGTGACGACCAGGAAATTCGGGTTGTCCAGAATTTAGGTTTAAAGAATTAGTTATTAACAAAACTAATTTTTATTAATACTATTCTGTGCTATGTATTTATTAATCGTTCTATAATCTAGGATGATTATAAGTCAGGAGGATTCTGGCTAAGAGCTAGATTGAACGAATAAGAATTTTCAAGACGAAAATAAGATTTTTTCGAGAACAAAATATTTTTCAGGAAAAAAGACGAAATAGGCACTATTCATCCATTTCTGCTCGGAGATTAATTTTGAAATTCTGAGAAGTTAATGATTATGTATAATTCTGAGACGAGATGGAATATTCAATAATATTTCAGTTATGGCAAAAATTAAGTTTTCGCCTGCGGACTCAAAACCTAAGAGTTAGGAAAAGTGAGTTCCGAGAATTTTATGAGTACGTATAATAATTAGGGTTATTATGCGTGAGAGATACGAGTATAATACTAGTTATTATACGAGTATAGTACAAAGATTATTACGACGTATAATACAAATATCGTAAGAAGATATATGAAGAGAATACGAGAATACGAGAATACGAGAATGAAATGCGTAGAATACGATGAGTCTTAATGAACTTTGAGTTCATGGATTTTGTAGAATCCAATTGGACTTGGATTATGTCAAGCCCAATGATTTGTGAAATCAAACCCAAGATAGGCCCAATAAGAATTAGGGTTAAGGCCCAAACCAAGAAAAGAAACCGCGGATCGAACCGATGGGTAAACGGATGGGTAAGAACCATTGGGGCAACCCATGGACATGTGGGCCGGCCACTTGGCCACCAAGTAAGGGTGGAGGCCAAGTTTACTTGGTGGCTAAGTGTTGGAGGAGGTGGGAATAGTAAGGAGGTGGGGGAAAATGACCAAATTACCCTAAGCTTTGGTTTTCTATAAATAGGAAGTTAGATTTTATTTTTTAGGATTTTGAAAATCCTACACCTTAGAGAGAGAGCTTGAGAGCTTGGAGAATAAGAAGAAGGAAGAGATTGAGCATAAATGCTCGGATCAAAAGTGATCGTGAAATAGAAAAGCTTACAAATCGCCGGCTTTGTATAGCGGAGGAAGATTAAAGAAGAACGGTAATCCGAACCCTAGTTCTTCTAATATTTTCTTTAAGTTTAATATGTTTAAAACATAACTTAATGAGAATAAGAAGTAAAAGAAGTTAGGAATGATTTCATATGGTTAAAATCATGAGAAAATGAAGAAATAAGAATTAGAAATTTAGTTTATAAATTTCTTAAGGAAGTATAAGATTCATAAGGATTTTGAGCGATTCGAGTGGATTATATGAACGAGTATGTGAAATAAGTAAGGAATGGTGTTCTATAACATCAAATTCCAAGAAAAAGTGAAATCGTAATCCAAAATATCGATTAAAAATGAAGAACGAATGAAGAACACGAAGAACACGCGAAGAACACGAAAAACGTTGTTGATGGACAAATTTAAAATCATCGTAGTATAATTGTTGTTGATGGACAAATTTAAAATCATCGCGTATAAGTTAGATGCTTATTGTTTGGTTAGGAACGGTAGGAACGTTCATGAAGAACGGATTAAAACGTAGCTATAACGAAGTTATGGCGAAATTTTCGTAAAAGACGAACGAGAATTAGAAAGTTAGTAAATTAACTTAAACGTATAGGGTTTCCTAAGGAAGTAAGAGAACATAGAAAACGTGAGTCGTGGACTCAAGAACGAATGAGTTTCGAGTTCGGACGACCGAATTACGGACGAACGAGCGAAGAACACTAAAAGCGTAAAAATGAACGAAGGGTGAAGATCAAGCCAATTGAATGGCACGTTAACGGATTCAGAATAAAGTTTTGTCTGAGGGGTATTGAAGTACGTAAGATAAGGAAGAGAATGGCTTTGGAACAACCTCGTTCCGAGTTATAACGAAGAAGTTATGAGATTGGGAAGTAAGCGTCTCGAATCGAATTTAACACTTAGAAAATTTTCTAGGGTTTAGGCTCGGCGCTGCAGCGCCGACTGAGCTTTGGGAAGTGGCGCCGCAGCGCGAGCTCGGCCATAAACTTCTGGAGAGTGGCGCTGCAGCGCGAGAGATAACAAAGGGTTTGGCGCCGCAGCGCCAGACCAAAGGAAGAAGGTGAAGTAGGGGGCGCCGCAGCGCGAGGTAAAGGAAGGGGCATGGCGCCACAGCGCCAGTGCAAGGCAAGGCCCAGTGAGGAGAGTTTAACTACTCAACTCCTGGGAAAAGTGTACGGATAGATAATGAACATGTAGTTCACGTAATATAGCACTTAATCAAATGATTTAAACCTTTAGTAAATGTTGAACGGAAAGATTTAATGAGATTAAAAGACAACGATTGTAAGTGCGAGTTACGGAACCGATATCCGGGGACCGTAGTCGTGATAAACGAACGTGAGGGATTGCTATGGTTGTGATTCCTTAGACGTTGAGTGACGAGGGTAATGAATAACATTTTAATGTTATGTCATGATAATAAGAGCTAAGTGTGAAGCGTATAGAAGCTGTGAACGCAACGTTGTTGCGACGAACGATCGGTCTTAGCATATAATGATCGGTATGGCTTCGACACTAAGAACGAGTAATAAACATGGGGTTCATGTAATGGATAACGAAAGTATTAAATAAGATATGAATTATCGAGAAAGCTGTAATGAACGGTAATAAGATTGATGAAAGCCGAATATGAGTCAGATAAGAATGCAAATCATCAAAGATGATGAACGTTCGGAGTAAGACATCTCCGTATGTCATGAAGCCGTAAACTGGTAAAGGAAGTTAGACGCGTAAGCTTAAATTTCAAGAACGCAAACCCTAAGAAGTAAAGTGAAGTTTAAACCAATGCGTAAATCAAATATATGACTAATTGGTGCTTATGTTTTCCTTATGTGTTACTTAGGAGTTGGAATGAGCAGTTCAGCGTAAGCTGTAGCTGGGCGTAAGGCAATTTTCCTAACTTCATTCATATTATATGAATGCTAGTTTCTTAAACTTCTCAGATGTTGAACTTAAGAAGTCGTGTCTATGTGCATATGTGCGATGTATGTACAAGGTGGTAGTATGTATGAGGCCTTGTGCCACAATTTGAACACTTCGGTGTTTCTATGATATGAACTGTTCTATGATTGATTGTTCAACACAAGTATGCTTTGTTTATACATGAATCGTTATTGTTAAGTCTGTGCTAATGATTCTAGCCAGACAGGATGTGTATGAATAAGGTAGAGGAATAAAAGTATTTCAAAATGAAAGTGACTGATATTTTAAGATTATAGGAATCGAGACTATTCCTATTATTCAAGCTGTTTCATAACCTTTGTTCGGTTATAGAAGTTCTAAAGAAATGTTTGAATTCTGAAGTTGTTTGTTCAATTGTTATGACTTGCTGGGAAATTGAATACTCACACTTGCTTTAAATGAAAAATATTTTCAGTGAACGGTGTTAGAAAACTTAAGGATTCCGTAAAGATCAAGCTGACGGTATCCAGATAAAGTGTCATTCAGAATGTGAACGAGCGAGAAGATCAAGTGAAGACTTGTAATGTAGAAAGATGAAACTGAACGATAGACTAGTTTAATGAACTGTTATGTATCCTTGGTGGCAAATAAAAGTCACTCTTGTAAGATGAAATGAATAATGTATTAATCATTATTTGTAATGAAAGAGATTATAAGGTTTTCAGAACCTGGGATTTAAGAGTGTATGTTGTTATATTTCAGTATACAATTATGTATGTTGGATGAATGAAGTACTAGTGACGCACAAAATCTGGATGTGAAAATGGACCGGATTTCGGGGTGTTACATTGCATACTTGGAATTAAACTCTGATATATGTAAATTAAGTTTGATTTTTATATTATTGTTATTATTAGTATTATTCCGCTCATAGAAATGGTATCGTGAAGCACCGAGTTCGAGTTTCAAGTACCTGAATTTGGGGACGTCACATCGTGGTATCAGAGCTTTAGGGTTAAAAACCTTAGGTGGGTAAGACCTTAGGCTATAACCTTAGAACAGAGGGAAACGTTGAAAATATAAATAACTCATATAGAGTTTAAAAAGGAGATAAATTGAATAAATTCATCATCAAGCAAAATAAAAGATAACTGATATAAAAACTATTATTTGTTGTATGTATATATTATTTGCTAAT
This sequence comes from Panax notoginseng, assembly GCA_016801055.1. NCBI lineage: Eukaryota > Viridiplantae > Streptophyta > Magnoliopsida > Apiales > Araliaceae > Panax > Panax notoginseng. Next base: position 144,105,658 of record CM029013.1, on the reverse strand, counting down.
CAGGATAATTTATGTTTATAGATGTCAGATAGAAAGGATTAGGATACCCTCAGATCGTAAAGAAGGAGCCAACCTCCATAACCGAGCCAATATCAAAGCCAAAAGCTGAAATAGAAGCTCACGTTGAAAGCTACCTCAATAAAGTGGTTATTTTGGAAAGTGTAGTATCGGACCCAGAAATGATAGTATAATTGATAGGTAGAGTATAGTTGCAGAATATAAGGTCAAGTTCGAGTTCTTAAACTCATATGTTTATGATGAGTTTTTAAACTCATGATGTGTGGTAGGTTTGACGAACTTGGTATAGTTGTGTATTAATGGATTATTTAGGATGATGGGAATATATAGAATACTAAGCAATTGATTTTAGTGAAGGCGTAAGAAATAAGTAGTATTAGTATTACTTGAATATGTATGATTCTATGTGGCGTAAATGATAGGTATGTCTATGTAATATAATATTCTTAACTTTTGTATAAGTTGTGGCAGCGAATCCCGATTTTTGAGTCAGAAAGGGATAGCAGAAGTTTAAAGCAGTATGTGCTAAGGTATGTCAAGTGCTATGAATATGAGTCTATGTTGAATTAATGAAATAAGTTGGTATAAAGATAGTAATTATTTATCTAAATCTTGGTTAATACGGTAAACCAAAATTTTCAAAATCTAATATTTTGAGTACATGATTATTTGAGTAGAAAATTTTCGCGATATATGTTAAACGTATACGGTAAGACTTAAAATGTAAAAGTAATTTATGATAATGCCACCAAGATGAAAACCAAATCAAAGGGCAGAAGAACCTGTCAACAAAGCTGGAGAACAACTAGACCCGACACAGAATTTTGCGAATATGGATGCTCAAGCTATGCAGAACGGAATACCAGTCGCGGGAAAGCAGCCAAACAATCGATCGGTAAACGTCAAAGATTTCAAGACAGTCGCATCGCACTACAAGAAATCACACAAAAAATGACGTTAAAATTTGTCACATAAAATTCATTTTTCGTCACTAAAACATTTGATGACGAGTGTTAATCGTCACAGAGACCGTCACCGTATGAGCGTGGTATTAGGTTTATTTGACAATATTTGATGTCGTAACTAAATGTTTTAACTTATGGTGACGATCTACATCATTGTCACTATAATTAATTACTTTTAGTGACGTTAATAGCGTCACTATTTGAATGAAACTTTCGTCACTCTATATTATGTTTCGTCATCAAAACTTCGTGCATTAAATGACGAAATTCGTTTTTCGTAATTAAATGATATTGTTTTAATGACGAAAATATGTTACTCTATTTAAATCATCTAATTTTAATGACGACAATATTATCATATTTATTATTATTCTTTCGTCATGTTATTGTGTTTATCGTACCAAAAATAAGAACATAAATGACGACAAAACAATTCGTCACCTAATAATATATTTAACATGACAATTATGTCGTCGTCATTTCATATTTTAAATAATTTTACAAAATAATTTGTCACTAAAGAATTATTTTTTGGGACACATTTTTTAATGTCATTAATTGAATACTTATGGTGACGACACATGTCGTCACAGAAAGAATTATTAATAATGACAAAATTAGTTGTTGTGACTAAATGAATATATAATAGTAACGATATAGCTTGTCACCAAAGAGTTACTTTCTATGACACCAAAGAGTTAATATTAGTGACAAGATCAATTGTTATAACTAAATGAATATATATATAATGACAATACTGTTAATTCTAAAGAATTAATATTATTCGTCATTAAATTTTAATTTTCATTGACAAAATATTATTTGTCGATAAATGATTATAAATCGTGATGATGTGATGGTCATATTAAATTGTTTGACATTCAAAATATATTGTTACAATAACAATTTTCAATAAAAAAATGTAATACATTTAATGAACTTTTTAAATCAACTTTACACGTGTATATAATATAAAAGACAAACGGCAATAAACATTTAAAATAAAAAATAATTATCTTATAAAAATTTGACTTGAAGGACATCTCGAGTTACTATGCCAATTTGACTTGCAAATTCATCTCCATTTATAGGTCTTCCTATGAATGGATCCACAATGATCTTCATTTTGCTCCCTGAAGCAATAAATGCCTTCATAATCCCTTTGCCCATTGTTAGACCACGCGCGACCCTTTTTCTTAGAGCTAGCTGTATGAACATTACATGCTTGTTATAATATTTGTTTTGCATATATAATAAATAGAATTATTAGTTACTTTAGAACTTAGTATAATTTAAAAAAAAGAAGAGAATTCATATAGAGCCAACTGTATGAACATTACATGCTTGTCATAGTATTTGTTTTGCATACATAATAAATAGGATTATTAGTTACTTCATAACTTGGTATAATTGTTTAAACGCAAAACATTGGATAGACATTGAAGATGTAGATTTCAATTCAGACGTGCATTAAACGAATATTACTAATACAAAATTCTACACCTACTGATTAGCAGTGAACAATGTGTGTATATATATATAATATAGGGAAAAGGAAATATATGGCTTGCCACCAAGATTGGCTATAGTTAGGCCCAAAATGATGTATTTGGTTATAAAATAGTGAAATGGCTGCAATGCCATTAATAAAAAAGATGAAAAGACAAAAATACCATTAATGAATGAGTGTCTCCATAGCCAAGCTTTGATATGGAAAGCCACATAATCCTTTTCCCCACATATACGTGCCTGTTGTCCCCTATTAGTTTAGCAAAAAGTTGGTGTTGAGTTGAGTATATACGTGTTTGCTATGTAGCTGTCATAATGAGCTCGGAACTGCAAGAATAAATAGTTTGCTGGGAAATATCAATGCCAACACTGGCGACCCTCAGATTTGTATGTTTTTACTATGACAGATATACTTTTTCTAGAGAGAGCCTTTTTAAGCTGCAATTACAACTTGATAATGTGACATCAGCTTTGAACTTTTAAATAAGAAAATTTGTCAAAATCATAGGTTGGGATACAGATCAGTTTTTGATGGATATAGGGGAAGCTATAATGGTGATGCCAAGCGTTATCAGAAATGTATGTGCAGTATTTGGTATACCTTTAATCTATCATAGAAACATTTTAAAGCTTGCAATTGTAATTGTGTTGGACACTTGGATTTTATTAATTGGTCATACTGCCTATTTTTCAAAAAAGTCAAAAAGCATATGGACACTCCGATATAGTCTACCTAAGCAGGAAAAGAGAGAGTGTGTGTACGTATTTATAGAAACGGGAAAACATAATAGGTATTGTAAGAATATATGTTTCTAGGAATGCAAATATATTTTGATCATGGTATTTTGCTTCTGTAGTTATGTCGAATTTTGTTATATGTATGGAACATTATGACACATAAATTATTAATTTTTTATTTTGCTAAATTAAGACTCATAACTATAGATTAGAAGAAAGTTATTAAACAAGAAATTCATATATACCTAGTAAGTGAGTCTTGACAAATAGACCACTACAGAGCAGCTAATCTATGAAGTTCAGTCTGCAACAAAATATGTCACGTATCTAAACAAGAAACATTTGGAAGAAGAGAACCATGAACTATAATAATAAACAATCATTTACCACAGACACAATACTAAGTTACCAACTGATTACGGGTCTCTTAGTAAACTACATCTAAATTACTAATATGACTAGTTTCTAAAACCGCCAGTACCTAAGACAGTGGATAGCAGATTAGCAGGTTTATTTTCGTTAAAACGCGCTCCGACTTGGTTTAATACCACGAGGCGCTTAAGTTAACTTATTTTAGGTTTTACGAAGCTATATTAGGTTTCGGCTCAAGTGAATCTATGGTTTCTATTCAAACTGAGTTTTACCAATGGAATCTATCAGTCTTACCTAACTTGACAATTCCGAAACCTTTTTATCAAACTAACACAATTATTCAAGGAGCTCTAAGCATTTAAGATCAACAATATTACCTGAAGCACTGTATGTGCCAGATCATGATCACCATTCAAAGAACCAATTGAGTTGGATGGAGTTAGAGAGGCACTCCATTCAGGGTCATCTACTTAGAGAAATTCTGAAAAGTTAGAAAAAGAAAGAGTTATCAACATCACGATAACAGAAAAGGATTTTTCCACCAAGGGAGCTGATCAAACCTGTACCCTCAGCTTCCATCTGATCAGCACTAAAAATCCAATTATGCTCTTCTTCCTCTAAATAAGCATTTCCATTTAATGTAAATTGGTTAACAGATATAAGCAATAACATATACAGTAATAATAACATACGATTCCCAGTTTGGAAGAATAATACTCACCTTCAATAGGTTCCGGGTTTAACTCGACACATTCACAAAATACTTCAAATATTGTGTCCACTGGCATTCAAAATGTCAAAAGCGAAAAACAAAAAGGAGAACACATATTACTAGCGCAGAAAATGTAAATAGCAGCAAAAGGAAAAGGGAAATCTAATGTAATTGAAAAAATGAATACATCGAGTTGGATCTGAAGGCACGAGCCTCATCTCTGTGATCTTAGATAAGTCTAATGTGTCATCAGATTCTGAGTCTGAGCTCTCTGATTCATCATCCTCATCTCCATTCTCAATCTTCAAAGACAAATATAGATCACAAAACTTCATCCACCAATAACAAGTACCAAAAACAAATAACAGATAACAGGTATTCATGTAGTCACATAACTTTCAATCACAGGTATCAATAACACATAGCCCTAATTTCTTCACATAGCCCTAATTTCTTTTAGAGCATAGAAAGATAATAATACATTTTTATTGCCGATTTCAGATGATAATCTCGTTGGTATAATACTTGAAACTTAGCTATCTCCTTCTTCAATCTACCAATCACCGAATTCGCGACCCTTACTAGAGAACAGGAGGAATTTTGTTATAATTGAGAGTTGATTTTCTAAGCAAAGGAGTTTGAAGGTCTGAGATTGGATTAATAGAGGAGTTTTTCTTGGTTCATACGCATGATAGCTTTGATGTAAATCAAAGCTACTCTTCCAATTGAGAGCCACCTCCCGCTTCATGCCTAATACTCGCTCTCTCATGTAATCTTAGTTACAGCTTCTGCTTCTCTACTTAACTGAGAAGTCTTATAATCCTTATGCTCCGTTTGGTTTATTCGATTGTTATAACCCATTATTTTCCTCTACATTTATCGCATTATATATACTGTATTTATAAAATACCAAATGCACTCCAAAAATTTGAACAAAATATTCATAAATCATTTATGCTAATACAGAAACTATTTATCAAATAAAAATATTTTATTTAATAAATTAATTTTATTATATTAAAATATATTATTTACCATAAACTACTCTAATATTTACAAAAAATACATCAAATGTATTTTTTATTAACTTTCTCACATATTCACTAATTCACGTTACAAATATAATTAGATGTATTTATCACGTCTTATTCCCATATTTTATTTACCGCAATTAATGTTATATAAATGATACAATAGATCAAATATTTTAATAACTTGATTTCTTTTTCATCACAAATTGCTTCTCACAATTTATTAAGTATGATAAATATTAATTATTATACTTATTGTAAGACCTCAACTTCTTATAAATAAAATTAAATTTCCTTTATTTATTATTTTGAAATAGTAAGGGTTAATTTGATTAATGTGGTTAGTTATGGGTAAAATGCGCAAATATTTCAAATAAGCAGGTGGTTATAAAATATTCATTATTGTCGGGGAATATTCATTTGGTCGTGGAATATTCTTCCTGTCGGGGAATATTCGTACGACGACGCAGTCTTTTGTGGGCCTCATAACGGAAAGCGATTGGATGAAGAAAATGACAAAAATAAGTTGTTTATAAATAACGGCGTAGTTGTTACCGTTAATACTGTTGGAATACCCGGTGGTTAAAACACAGTAATACGCGTTGTTGCACAGTAGCACACGGTATTGCACCAATTATTGATTCTTACGTAAGAAGGCACTACTCAATAATTGTTACAGTAATTACTGTTTAATATTATATTTTATTGATTCAATAATTGCTGCGTTGATATTTTATATTACTGTTGTTTTAATAATTGTCAATACACAGTATTTTCTATTATCGGAACAATAATTCATATTATCTGAATAATATTATTAGATAACATTATTGACAATGTCTAGAAAGTTCTGTCTAAGGAGAGGTTTGGTCATCTAATTGCGCGCCAGTAAGGAGAGATCCTTATTGGAAAGCCCCCTCTTTCCTGGGAACTGCCTGGTTGTCAGTAATGTGATTCTGTAATATTATTTGTGAATAATTAATTATTGATTTATATGATGAGAAAGATATTAATATTATGTGGATATAAATGGAGAAAAATTTTTAAATGTGACAATTGTTGTAAATTAATATTTTATCTTTTTCTGATAAAATAATTCATTTAAATATATTATTTTAATAATATATTAATGGTGATATTTTTACAATGAATGTGGGATATATGAATAAATGAGGAGGAAGAGTATTTTTGTTGGATTAAATGTTTAACACATGTTTTGTGTGTTGGTGGACACAATTTTTGACCGAAAATTTATTATTGACTGTAAAATCGTCCGTTTGTGGATTTCGGTCAATTTCTGTTTGAAATTTGGAAAAACTTTCTTCTGTAAAGTTGTAGAGAATTGAATTTCCTATAAAAACTCGTGAGATTCGAATTTTCTAATAAAAAAGCTATTTGTTATGAATTATTGAAGTTCTGAAGTTCTGAAGTTCCGAAATAATTGATTTTTGGAAGTTTTATTTATTATTTTGAAGAAAAACATTTTTTGGCATTTAAGTGGGCTAACATGTGATATAAATGGGCTGAGATCAGATGTCTAGAGGTGGGCTAAGGAAAATTTGATAAATATATTAAGATTAGATGATGGAGGAAGGTGGAGTTGGTAACCAACTCTTTTCAAATTTCAATGACTTCTTCTTCCTCCCCTTGGATTAATCAGTGTGCAAGGCCATGAACTGGATAATCTTTTCTTTATAAATAGGGTCCTCTTCTTATATTTCACGTTAGTTGAGTGTCTGAATACTTGGTTATGGAAGTTCAGTAGCATTGAGAGCAAGCAGGGGTTTGGAGTGCTATAGATATCAAATTAAAGCCATCAAGAGGTAATGAATCTAATGTTTATGCTTTTGATTCCTAAGTCTTGAATTCCTTAGAAATGTCAAGAAAAAATTGTTTTTGAGTCACAAATTTGATGGCTAAGGATTGTTATAATCCATGAATTGTTGTTAGATGTTGTTAACTCAATACGAAAACAACGAAAGTTAAACGAACCAAATTGGTTTAGAAACGAATTCGTGGTGAATGAATTTGCTAAACTTTTCAAAAACATGAAAATTTAGTATGAATATGAGTTTTGGATTAATCTTTGGGTTAGTTAATGTGTTTGAAGTGTCATAATTACTCTGTAGATGGGTAGCTAAGAGTTTAACGAGTCCAATGATCGAAAACAAACTAATTTAGACTTAAAATGAGAAAGTTATGACCAAAACTATTATCTGTGAGAAGCCTCGCGCGCTGCCCATGCACGCGGGCGTGCAGCTGGGGTTGGGCAATGGCGCGAGCGTGCTGTAATGGTGAGGAAAAGGGGCGCGGCCGCGCCCCATGTGTGATGACTGTGACTGCTTTGACATGTTTTGGTAAAATGACCATAACGTTTTCATACGAACTCCGATTGAGGTGATTCAAGATGATCCGGAACGAGGACGAATAGACCTACAACTGTTGTGCTTTAAGTTTTTCAATTTGAGGTCAATAGGAAGGGTCAAAATAGTCATTTTTGTGATTATTACGTATTCGGAGGCGATCGGAGGGCGTCAAACGAGCACATACGCAAGTATTGTGCTCCCGACAATAGAATATGTTATTCTAAGTGATATAACATGAAAATTCATGATAATAGACATGACATATAAGATTTCCTTGTTCATAATAGAAAGCATTAGCATGACTTAGTATGTGTTTTGAAAGGAGACTTAAAGATTTTGAAAACAAACCTTGTGGAAACTTATGTTCTACAAGTTATGAACTTAGTGGTTTATATACATGATCGAGTTCAAATATAAATGAGCATGATATGATGTTTATAGTGTCCTTGTTCATGATCAAAATTGTTAGACATTGTATTAGAGAAGTTTTCAAGAAAAACTTGATATATTAGAACTAAGGTGCATAAATGCTACATGAGGTAGGTTCTGAACTTGAGAAGATGTTAACATGACTTAGTTACTTATGATAAGAGTTTTAAAAGTTGTATTATATATGCTATACTACATCATTCATGATAAAATAATTTCAAAGGCAAACTCCATTATCTTTTGTAAACTAAGTATTAAAGCATAAAGTGGTTATATTTTGACATAGAGAGAAACATGTACAAATATGACATATGATTCGAAGTTGCCTTGCATGATTAGGTTGGCATGACATGGATTTGAAGAAAATAAAACTTAGACGTTTTGAAACCAATATTCATGAGCATTGTGTTATCTAAACTTCTGAACTTTTAGGATGACATACTAGTAATTTTTGGGTCTTTAAACATGGCCTATATGTGCAAACATGATAAGACGTGTATGCTTTTGAACATGAATGATACGTGCACACAACTAGATAGACGTAATATGAACTATGCATGTCTTAAAGTAAGTTTTCAAGTGATAAACCATGCTAGTCATATGAATACTCACAAGCATGTCTAAATATGAGTTATATGACTACCCTATATGTTTAAGAATTAAACATGTTGGATTTTGTGGTTTCATAACCTTAAACGACCTTAATTTGTTGAAATGTCCAACTTAGAACCATATTATGCAAGATGGGACCGAGATTAAACTTGAAAGATGCAAAAGGACCCTTAACATGTTAATATATGTTATGCATATAAGGATGGGCAAGCTAGGCCAAGCAAGTGTTTGCTCAGCCCTGGTTTGAACTGGGAGCCGCGCGTCTCCTTAGTACAAATCAGGCGTGGCCGCGCCATCCTGCAGTTATGAATAAGTTCTATTTTTAATCTGAAGTTCAAGGCATGCTTAAATGATTACTTTAATTTGCAATATATGACCAACATGCTATGTAATATGTAGGAAGCATGCTAAATGACAGAGATGAATGATAATTAGGGCATTCAATTGTTAAAGTCCAAAGGAATGTTTTCAAGATATAAAGCAACGATACGTTGTTTGAATTCGTGATCTGATTTGTGCTATGAAAATATAGGATAGGTGATGTGGTATGGAATTACAACTAAGTTAAACGTTTATGTGTACGTTTGAACTTACCTATATGAGTTTTAAAGGTGTTGAACACTTAGTGAGTCAAGTGTGTGGTAGCTATATATGAATGTTGATGTCATATACGAGTGGTTAAAGTATACCTAGATATACTTAGCTATTCTAAGAGTATGATGAGAAAGTGAAATGTAGGTTTTATAAACCTAGTTAGGAGACAATGTAACATTGTTATTACATTAAGAATACATGAAATATGTTACTGATGGATATGAATCCATGATTATATAACTGTGTAGGAATACACGAAGTGCAGATAAGATTTAAGCAGTTAAGTCGTAGTTGATAAACTACGAATAAGACAGTCTTTCAGTTCCTATTTGATTTATGAATTCTATAACTGTTAGTGAGTTATAGAATGCTATAAGAATGTTGATGTATATATGTAAAATGCATATGAGATACGCATGAAATGTGAAAGTTGATCTTTGATGATATGCTTGTGATATAAACCTCTATGCCTGTTATGTGAGAAGTACATGCGTAGTAAATATTAATTGATTATGAATGCATAAACTGAATATGCTATTATATTCGTTTAGATATTTTAAATATCAGTTGAATTATTTTTCATAGCCTTATAATAAATTTTAAATAATTATTATAATTTATCATGATTTTTCAAACACTGAAATCATTTTTAAATAATTTAATTATTAAATATTCCTATTATCATTAATATTTAATTAATATTAAATTATTAATGAAATTATTGCCAAAATATTAAAGTTATTTATAATAACTCAAAATATTTTTAAAATATTTTTATTACCCTTAATTAATTTTTAAAATAATTAAAATTATTTTTAAATAATTACCATTAATATTTAAGTATTAATGTATTATTTATTAAAATATTAAAAGTCATTACTTATAACTTAAAATATTTGTAATTCATTTATTTCCTTTTTAAATAATTTTTAATTCAATAAAACTATTTTTAAACTATTTATTTAATATAATTATTAAATAAAACTAATATCATTAATATTAAATTATTAATAAAATTTACCTTTAAATATTAAAAGTTATATTTTATAACTTAAAATATTTTTAAACTATTTATTTTAATTTAAAATAATTTTTATAATATTAAAATCATTTTTGATTAATTTATTTAATCTAATTGTTAAATAAATCTAAAATCATTAATATTAAATAATTAATAAAATTTATCTTAAAATATTAAAAGTTACATTTTATAACTTAAAATATTATTAAATACCTTATTATCATTTAAAATGATTTTTAATATAATAAAATGATTTTTAATTAATTTATTTAATGCATTTACTAAATAAATTAAATATCAATATTATTTAAATAAATACTAATATTTATGGAAAATATGTCAAATTATTAAAAGTTAATTTTCATAACTTAAAATAATTTTTAAAACTATTTTTGGGATTTTTAATAATTAATTTTTATTTTTAAATAATTTTTGGAAAATAATTTAAATAAAATGAATAAACCTGTCGCTAAAGCCTTTAGCGACAGAATCTGTCGCCTAAGGTGTTCTTGAGCCCTCAAGAACATTCATAGGACAGTTTCTGGGTACCATGTTTGACCAAGTCTAGATCATTGATCATCATGTTTCTGGGCTTGCTAAGGGTCAGATATTGCAGTACTAGTGTAATACTACACTAACAAGCAACAAATAAAGTCATAATGCATAACAATAAGGAGATCTAAGCCTTCAAAATAGCCTGTCAGAGCTGTTTTTCATTTCTGGGTTTCCCAGACATGAAGAACAGTTCAACTGGTCATATTTGGTCTTCCATAACTTATTGTTCATGTAACGATTTTGAGATTTAAGACTTGTAGTGTGTAGACAACATGTACATGAAGAGATCTATCACTTAAACTACATATAACAACAACCGAAGCGCTAGATCCATACCGGTCAAACCATGTCAGACGACATGATCATACGTTTTCTGGGTTACCTAGAAAACGCATTTCATGTTTGTCCGGCTTGGTTTGACCGTCCACTATGATCAACCTATTTCATGTTTAGGCGATCTAAAAGCTTGAATCAACATATCATATAACATACTACAACATGGATACAAGAACGGAATCAAAACAACAAACAACTGGCAGATCATGGCTTGACAAAATCTTGCCCGACACTGATTTTGAGTTTCTGGGTTACTCAGAAACTCTCTGGTCAAGCTCGGTCAACGGTGTTTGACCATGATTATCTGACATTCTATGCATGATTTCGTCCTGCTACAAGTTCTAGATCACAGATCTCATAGCACACTACATGTTCAAACATTAAAAACACAAAAATCATTAACATCCAGAGATCTACAAGACCTGACATTTGGTTGTCAGGCAACAAAATTCTTTTTTCTAGATTTTTAAAATCATCAAATCCAAGCCTATAGATGTTATGGATCTAACATCTATCAACCCAGATCATCAATATACACTATAAGCAACATGTTTTAACACTCAATCATAACTTTTAACATAGGAAGCAAGATCAGATTTTAAAATTAGGGTTATACCTCTTTTGAACAAAATCTTGATTCTTAGCTACTGATCTATTAAAGGAAGTAGTGGGGCTTGGTTTAGGGACTGATCTACTATAATATTTCGTAGGTTAGAGTGAGAAAGGGGGTCTCGGATGAATGTTGGTGATCAAATGAGCTAAATGAAGCACTTTCTCTCTCTAATGCTATATATATAATGTTGTAATGAAGTAGCTGAGTTGTTGAGGCTGACTTGTTGGAGTTTATTTAGTCACATGGGAGTCAAGGTTAGTTCACCAACTCCAATCTTGGCAAGATTTGCAAGTAAGCTTCAATAATGCATAAAAGGGTATTTTTGTCATTTGGCTTAAAATTTTAATGGCACAAATGTATACTTGCCAAATCCTTAGGGTTTGATCCTTAGGGTTTAACCCTAAGGTTTTTCAAAAAATATATTTCTAGGATTTCAATTAGGGCTAAAATAAAATAAATAAAAATAAAATTAGTTTCCTAAAAATGTAATTTAGAGTTTACTAATTATAATTAGTTTTCTAATTATATTACTTGAACATTTAGGGTTTAAGATCTCATAATTAGCAGTAAACTTTATAATTATCAATTAGAGTTACAAATTTAGCAAATAGGGTTTTAAATTGGAAATTAGGGTTTCCCATAATTAGGGTTTCTAGTAAATTAGGATTTTACCTAAGTATAATACCTATCACTACTAGAAATTCGACATATAGCGACGAGCTATAGCGACGGTCAGCACGAAACCCTCGCTATAGGGTATATATAGCGACGGTCGGTATAGATGTTTTTTAAAGAAAAAACCCTACCATTTTCCCCAAAATCATTTCACTTTTCCCCTAAATCATTCGTCTCCCTCCTCTCTCGTTACTCTTCCTCTACCACTCGCTCTCCTCTCTAACCCAAATAAAATTAGAAGCTTTGTATGCCCCGGACTCATGTCCTGTCGGACTGAGTTCAGACCTTCACAGCCGTTCAAGGGAGCGAAAATCACCTCGACCAGAAAAAGCTTTGGATTAGATGTGAGTTCAGACCTTCACAGCCGTTCAAGGGCCGGATCTGATTGTGGATGATGGTGGTGATGCAACTTTATTGATTCACGAGGGAGTGAAGGCCGAGGAGGAGTATGCAAGATCGGTGCTGTTCCCGACCCGGCTTCCAATGATAATGCTGAGTTCCAGATTGTATTGACTATTATTCGAGATGGGTTGAAGACTGACAAGAAAAAGTACCACAAAATGAAGGAAAGATTTCTTTGTTTCGTCTTTTGGTTAAACTGCTTTCTTTTGGTCAAAGATTTTTTCTGTTTTGTTTTTTTTGTTATTGATCTAAGGCCAAGCATAAATGGAATCTGAAATTTTTTCCTAACAAAAGTTTTAAAATTAACTTGTTTGGAACAGCTGCAGGACTGGGGGGTTTTGTGGAGTTGCTTTCACGAAAATCTGTCACCGAGTTCAGTGTATGATACCTTATCTCTTTAACAACATTTGTTTTAGGAAATAAATTGTTTAATTGATATAGTTTTTGAAAAATCAAATTCTGTAGAGTAAAATGCCTCGTCTTTTGAGATACATTGGATTTAATATCCTGTTTACATTTGACCTCGTCAAAATTTCCTTGGTATCTAAGCATAAAATGGGTACTTAATTTGTCAATTCATTTTACTGTTTATATCAGTGATATAGTTTATCACAACCAACATGCTACTGGTTTAGAGTTCAGCTTTGTCATAATTGTTTTTGATGATTTCTTTGTGGTAATTTACTTTCTTTGCTAGAGACTTAGGATTAAGATAACCCCTTATTGTTGAATTATTCCAATTTCATTCGATTCTAGCTTATGTGGGTTTTGTATGCTGGAGACTTAGGATTAAGATAACCCCTTATTGTATGAATTTCATTCAATTTCATTCGATTCTAATTTTATTGCTACTCCAATTGAGTTGAGGTAAAATATGCATTTTACCATCACATTCAAGTCCTTATTTCATGATATTGTAATGGGAAGAATTTTTAGTTTTCCTGATTGTTAGATGCATGTTAGATTGTTTTCCTAATTGATAACTGAGGAAGGATACACTATCAAGTAAGGAGAAACTCAGAAGTATTTGGGTTACGACCAACTAGTTCGGAAATCAAAGCTTAGAAAGGTAATGCATCTTTGCTAAGTATTTACTTTAAGATGTTAAATATGCACTAATAAATATGTGGTTATCAAAAGAATTGCATGTTATGAAGAAAATAAAATAATTAGATTGTCAATTACTTGATTATACATACATGTGACTGTGTAATTGGCTGCTATGAATTGAATTTAGGCACAAGGAGATAAGTGGCTGTGGAGTAATAAGGAGAATAATATGGGTTTATGATATAAACCAATAGTTTTGAAATTGGTAATATAAAATTTTGCACACAATATGCTTGATAGAAGTCCCAAGTGGACTGTTTTAGATTAAAGTCAGTTATTTGGCAAAACTTAAGATTGGGATGACTAAACATCTTACATATACTGATAAATGAAGAGTTTAAAAGTATATAATGGTAATGAAAACTCAAATTCAAGCCAAAGATGGTATGAAATTAGTAGTTCAGCTGCTACCCACGGTAGTAGCAGTCATGTGCATCAGTTGAGACTCTCTTTGAGCTCTAGTTGGGCAAACATTAAACTACTAAATATATTTCTGTAGTACTTCTCTGCAATACGAATACTTATGACTCATGTAATACTCAACATTTAGCACAAAAGGGTCAAGAGTGAGGGGAATAGCTGCTGCCCAGTGGCAGCAATGTGTCGCAGCAGTAGTAGGCCTGTTGGGCCATGGCTGGAGTTCTTTTTTGGGCTAATAATCATTGTGTTTGTGTAGCTAAATATCACCTGGTTGTAGAACTTAACATAAAATATCACTTTATGAAATATCACTTTATGAATTTAGGTTGCATGTCAGGAATCTTCTTCGTCACCTTTTCAATGAGACATTCCTTCTCTTTTAGTAATGATGCAGGATTTCCCATAGTAGAAATTGATTGTAAACTCCTCAATTCGCTCTCCAATCTAGCCAATTCTCTTTGCAACTGCTTTACTAACGCCTTCTCTGACATCACTACATTGACATGTGCATTTGTTCTGACTTCCTTCGCACAAACGATAAACAATAGGGTATTTCTTGACTGCTCAACATGACTGTGTGCAGGGCTCATAGTGTAAATTATGGCAGTTCTTGCATTACCTCCTAGAGAGTTTTGTAGTATACATGTCAGCTTGGAATTTCTGTAAAGTACATGTCCATTTTCCCTTTTGCTGCACCCAGACATAGCAATATACTCACAGTAAATAAATATAAACACTCCAAACAATATAGAGTTTGTAAAAGTCCTCTTAGTTTTTTTTTGTTTTTTTTACGGGCAAGGGGTGATTTTGATGTTGGGGAGGGTAAAATCAATAGTTTTCAGGATCATAAGGGGAACCTGACTCAGTGTTGCTAAAAGAGGAAAACATCAATAGTAATCAAAGTTAGGATAAGAAATCATTGATTCACTTTCGTGAGAACTGTTGTTGCTATGTTTTTAAGTTTTTAATGTAAAATGTTTGCACCTAATTCCGCCTTGAAAATGAGTTCCTAGATAAAAATCAAAACTAAAGATGTCACTATCAGCACCCCTAACGCCACAAACTATTATTATCACCAATGCTTATTAGCTCCAAAGAAATGTTCTGCAGATGTTACACCTTAGCAAGCAAGGACCTACTACTTAACTTGTAGTATTTGATAATTGATGGTAAGGTTCAGGAAGTGGACCTAGAAGAACTCTCTAGTTACTATCACTACTACGGGAAAACATAGAAGACTGGTGGTGTTCGTGTGTTTGATGTATACCATAAACTTTCTTGTGCTGGCTATTACATATGTAATTACCAATAATACTTTTATTAAATCTAAATAATACATATATACATACATACATACATACATACATACATACATACATACATTTAAGCTTCTAAGAATACATAAAATATTGCCACTCAAACTAACCATGCTAATATAAACTCAACTGTTCATTATCTAGATATGTATAATAATATCAACTTTTTATTCACCTGCTGCTTCACCTTAATTTGATTTAGCAGCCGTTTATTACTATTATTATTATTATATACATACATACATACAATATAACTTTATTTATAATTTAAATAATATACATAATTGATGATCTCTACTACTACACTTTCGAGTAGTGTCTGTTCTTTTTCTTCTACATTATTATCATTATCTTTTGGGAATGACTAGCATAATGAATTCTAGCAATCTCATAATGATGTATCCTCAAGCTCAACTGTCCTCTGCTTCACAACAAACACCAACTATGTCAAGAACGTTCCACAAAGTCAAGAACTTAAATATTTTTAGTTGCAAATTATTTTTTGTGTTGATGTAGGATTGATAAACCTTTTTAAAATGCATATTCATGAGACTGTTTGATCTCCTTTTTAAACTCTATATGAGTTATTTGTATTTTTAACGTTTTTCTCTGTTCTAAGGTCTATCCCACCTAAGGTTTCTAACCCTAAGCTCTGATACCAACTTGTGACGCCCCCAAATTCAGGTACTTAAAATCCGAACTCGGTGCTTCACGATACCATTTCTATGAGTGAAATAATACTAAAAATAATAACAATAATATAAATATCAAATTTAATTTATATATCAGAGTCTAAATCCCAAGTACGCGACCTTTAAACATTCATTACATGATAATTAATAGATACCATTGTCTTAATAACGTCTAACTATTACATAAAATACCAATAATCTTATTCTGTTTGCTTTTCTTTTCATTTGTTTCTGCATGATCCTTCAGGTTGATCACGATTGACTGAAAATATTTAAATTAAGCAAGGATGAGCATTTGATTGCCCATCAAGTAATAATAAACAATAAGTGTTAGCTGAACGAAGTAAATGTTTTCTTTGAATAACACTTCTACAACGAATCAACTGTTGTGAAGTAAGCTAAACCAATAATAATAACATATCAATTCTATATCAAATTTTTGAAACTACGTACTGACTATAACTGGAGATCAGTCGACAGACTATGAACATTATTTTTTTAATTTCGAAAAGGTTCGACAGAACTTTATCTGCAAATTGTCATAACTTATAGGCACGGGTGTGATCAGCCCGTTATGCCTTGTATTGATCAATACTACATGCAAGAACGAGATTATCGTTCATCTTATCCGCCTTTGGCGCACAAAAGTTTTCCCATAAACGGGATGTTCATACTTAGTCAGGAATCCGAACCAAAATAATTTGATTGGATAATAATAAAGTTCTATCTTATTCAACAATATTTTTAAGTTTGTGTCTAGCTGAATCAAATAGCCTAGACGGCTTTTAAGTTAACGTATACATACTAGAAATCAATAAGTATGTACCAACATGTGATTAAATACAATGATTATCCAAGTATGGACACTTGTATAATCATAGTTAGAAATTAACGAACAGAATAAATATCTGGATTGTACAATAGTACTGTATTAATAAACAATGATCGGATAATTTAAGAACTTATATGAATACAAAAGATTGGATACATAATCGATAATAATAGAGTTAATAATCTGGCACAATAATAATATAATTATAAAACTTTTTTACTCATATCCATTGCATAAAGGAAATGCAAAGTTAGGATACTTGTCTGATCTGTTGCTTACAATAACGTAACTTAGTTTTATCTTTTATATCGAAACCTATCATTAATAAGATCATTTGTTCGATTAGAATAACATACTATAACACATAGTACCGCTATTTACAGTCAGTACATAACCCAATCACATTGTCACATAAGTTTAGCAGTCATTGGATCACAAATAAACACGTATCTAGTCTAATTATCTAAGTTCGGATCAATTTTTGAAATATTTCGGTGTACCAACGGCTTTATCGGGTAATTATCGAGTCTAAAATTCTATTCTGTAGTTCAATATTCGTTTAGATATTTTAAATATCAGTCGAATTATTTTTTATAGCCTTATAATAATTTTTAAATAATTATTATAATTTATCATGATTTTTCAAACACTAGAATCATTTTTGAATGATTTAATTTTTAAATAATCCTATTATCATTAATATTTAATTAATATTAAATTATTAATGAAACCATTGCCAAAATATTAAAGTTATTTATAATAACTCAAAAATATTTTTAAAATATTTTTATTACCCTTAAATGATTTTAAAATAATTAAAATTATTTTTAAATAATGACCATTAATATGTAAGTATTAATGTATTATTTATTAAAATATTAAAAGTCATTACTTATAACTTAAAATATTTTTAATTCATTTATTTCCTTTTTAAATGATTTTTAATTTAATAAAACTATTTTAAAACTATATATTTAATATAATTATTAAATAAAACTAATATCATTAATATTAAATTATTAATGAAATTTACCTTTAAAATATTAAAAGTTATATTTTATAACTTAAAATATTTTTAAACTATTTATTTTCATTTAAAATGATTTTTATAATATTAAAATCATTTTTAATTAATTAATTTAATATAATTATTAAATAAATCTAATATCATTAATATTAAATAATTAATAAAATTTATCTTAAAATATTAAAAGTTATATTTTATAGCTTAAAATATTATTAAATACCTTATTATTTAAAATGATTTTTAATATAATAAAATTATTTTTAATTAATTTATTTAATCCATTTATTAAATAAATTAAATATCAATATTATTTAAATAAATACTAATATTTATGGAAAATATGTCAAATTATTAAAAGTTAATTTTTATAACTTAAAATAATTTTTAAAAGTATTTTTGGGATTTTTAATAATTAATTTTTATTTTTAAATAATTTTTAGAAAATAATTTAAATAAAATGAATAAACCTGTCGCTAAAGCCTTTAGCGACAGAATCTGTCGCCTAAGGTGTTCTTGAGCCCTCAAGAACATTCATAGGACAGTTTCTGGGTACCATGTTTGACCAAGTCTAGATCAATGATCATCATATTTCTAGGCTTGCTAAGGGTCAGATATTATAGTACTAGTGTAATACTACACCAACAAGCAACAAATAAAGTCATATTGCATAACAATAAGGAGATCTAAGCCTTCAAAATAGCCTGTCAGAGTACCCAGAAATGAAGAATAGTTCAACTAGTCATATTTGGTCTTCCATAACTTATTGTTCATGTAACGATTTTGAGATTTAAGACTTGTAGTGTGTAGACAACATGTACATGAAGAGATCCATCACTTAAACTACATATAACAACAACCGAAGCGCTAGATCCGTACCGGTCAAACCATGTCAGACGACATGATCATACGTTTTCTGGGTTACCTAGAAAACGCATTTCATATTCGTCCAGCTTGGTTTGACCGTCCACTATGATCAACCTATTTAATGTTTAGGCGATCTAAAAGCTTGAATCAACAGATCATGTAACATACTACAACATGGATACAAGAACGGAATCAAAACTACAAACAACTGACAGATCATGGCTTGACAAAATCTTGTCAGGCACTGATTTTGAGTTTCTAGGTTACCCAGAAACTCTCTGGTCAAGCTCGGTCAACGGTGTTTGACTATGATTATCTGACATTCTATGCATGATTTGGTCCTGCTACAAGTTCTAGATCACAGATCTCATAGCACACTACATGTTCAAGCATTACAAACACAAAAATCATTAACATCCAGAGATCTACAAAACCTGACATTTGGTTGTCAGTCAACAAATATTTTTTTTTCCAGATTTTTAAAATCATCAAATTCGAGCCTATAGATGTTATGGATCTAACATCTATCAACCCATATCATCAATACACACTATAAACAACATGTTTTAACACTCAATAATAACATTAATTTTAACATAGGAAGCAAGATCAGATTTTAAAATTAGGGTTATACCTCGTTTGAACAAATTCTTGATTCTTAGCCACTGATCTGTTAAAGGAAGTAGTGGGGCTTGGTTTAGGGACTGATCTACTATAATATTTCGTAGGTTAGAGAGATAGGGGGTCTTGGATGAATGTTGATGATCAAATGAGCTAAATGAAGCACTTTCTCTCTCTAATGCTATATATATAATGTTGTAATGAAGTGGCTGAGTTGTTGAGGCTGACTTGTTGGAGTTTATTTAGTCACATGGGAGTCAAGGTTAGTTCACCAATGATGATTGGGTAATATACCCATGAATTGGACATACATGGGTTTAAATTGTTGTATTCTTGAGTCATTTAGAAGCATTTTTATTGTGTTTAGTTGTTATTTTGCAGATTCGGGAGCTGTAGGGGCAATATGGGATTTTTGAGCTAAAAATGGCATTTTGGTAAATAACTCGAAGAGTAGCGCCGGGGCGCTGGTTCTAGTATTAAAAGCAGCGCCGGGGCGCTGAAGCTCGGCTTATGTTGACCAGGCGCGCGTTTGACCTACGGTTTGACCAGGGATTCGGGAGCTTATTGAGAGGTTGATTTGAAAAAGGATTGTGGTGAGATGAGAGGAGTATATAAAAGCTAATTTGCTGAATTAAAAGGGGATCTATCTAACTGAAGGCTGAGCAAGGGATTACTTGAAGATTGAAGGATTTACTTTAGAGTTTCTTTTTCTCCTTATTTTCAATTTGTGTAATTCCTTAAGGATGATTTTCAAAAGATTGTTGGTTTTATTATTCGTTATGAACTAATTCTTTTATTAAGACTACAATTGAACATTTTATGTCTATAAATTAGTTTTTCGATTTATTCCAATTATTTATGTCAAAGTGAATTGTTTATCTTGTCTTGCGCTTATTTTTTAATTATTTGGCCAGTAATTACCTTGTTACTCTAGAAGGATTCGGGAGATGAGATCTAGGGTTAGAACATGGCATGATAACATGTATGGTTAATTATTTGCATGACGAATAGTTAGGGTCGTGAATTGAATAGGAATATCTGTTCACTGCATGTAACAAATTAGGAATCGGAACTTAGTGAGTTTAATTTAATTGTTTTGCATAGGAATATCACAAGATTAATTGGATTAAATAAAAGTTAATTGATCACTTGGAAAAGGGCTTTTGACACTTAGACTTCTTGTTAACAATTTAGTAGACATAATAATTGGGATAATTAGATAATTGGTTTATAGTTCATAATTGGGGATATTGGAGTCTTAAACTTATTTATCTGAATTCATTCGTTAAATCTTAGTTTTTATTTGTTTGATTTAATTTTAGAATAATCTCTTTTAATTGCTTAATTTAGTTTTCTTATTTTGAAAAATCAGACTTTATGGTTGTTTAAATAAAATTGGATTGATATAGTGCTAGTAGTTAGAATTTATTGGTTAGAATTCTCTGTGGGACCGACACTTTATCTTATCACTTTATTACTTGTTGATTGTGTACACTTGCACAAATTCATTGATTGTGAAATCGACCAACAACCAACTCCAATCTTGGCAAGATTTGCAAGTAAGCTTCAATAATGCATAAAAGGGTATTTTTGTCATTTGGCTTAGAATTTTAATGGCACAAATGTAAACTTGCCAAACCCTTAGGGTTTGACCCTTAGGGTTTAATTCTTAAGGTTTAACCCTAAGGTTTTTCAAAAATTGTATTTCTAGGATTTCAATTAGGGCTAAAATAAAATAAATAAAAATAAAATTAGTTTCGTAAAAATGTAATTTAGAGTTTACTAATTATAATTAGTTTTCTAATTACATTACTTGAACATTTAGGGTTTAAGATCCCATAATTAGCATTAAGCTTTATAATTAACAATTAGAGTTATCAATTTAGCAAATAGGGTTTTAAATTAAAAATTAGGGTTTCTAATTTATAATTAGGGTTTTCCATAATTAGGGTTTCTAGTAAATTAGGATTTTACCTAATTAAGTATAATACCTATAATTATTTACATTAACTGTAACGAATGTGTTGTGATTCTGAGGACATAATCCTTATATGAGGGGAATGATGTAACATTCCATATTTTTTAAATGTAAGTTATAAATATTTATTAATTTATATAAATATTTATTGGATATGTTTATTATTGAATAAGTAATTATTCAATTTGATTGAGTTTATTTAGTTAATTATTTATTTGCTAAATAATTAATGTAATTAGTTAATTATTTATTTGTTAAATAATTAATGTGTTACGTGGATTGAGTTATGTGATTAAGTAATTTATTTAATTGTTATTACATAAAGTTTGACAAATAACTATGTTATAAAGAGTTATTAAATTAAATTAAAGTAATTTTAATTTAGTGTTGCCAAACAAGGTGTAAGTATATTAATTTTTTTTTTATAAATGGGTTGCCAAACAAGGCCTTATGGCTTTTGAAATTCTTGTTAATTTTAAATTATATTACTAATAGAATAAAACAAAAATATAAATGAAATATATTTATATTTATAAGATTATACGTTATATGTTTGGTAACTGATAAGATTAAATAGGCTTATTATTGCCATAACAGTTATTTTACGTGTATGATTTATCAGTTTTACGCTCAGTGTTAATACCTAGTCTATTGCTGAGAGAATTAAGAAAAGAGAAAGGAAAAGTTCAGAGAGTTTGAGAAGAAGTCAAGTGCGTGATTTTTTCAAAACAGATTTTGTTAACAAGGTTTTCTTAACAACAAAAGGTACGTGTTTATAACCTTAATATATATTTTACGGTATATTGTCTCTTTGAATTTGATAGTCGGTGTTCTTCAACTTCACTGTGTATAAGTTTTTACAAAATTCTTGTAATCTATGTGTTGGTTATTGTTATACTAGCATATATATATTTGTATATAATTGTATGCTTAATATATAAATATGATGGTATGCTAAATTACGTATTCAAGAAATTGTTTTTTTTACAGTGAAAACATGTGAGTACGAACTTGAGTGTAGAATTTATCAAAGGTTATATATATATATATATATATATATATATATATATATATATATATATATTTGTATACTAACTGAGAAATTGGACTATACATGGTAATTGGGATATATATTGGTATACTTGTATTTCAAAGGAATCAAAATTGGTTGATAACAGTGTAAATTTACATCCACTGTAAATTTATATTTCGTCAATGGAGTTTAATTTTTAAAACACAGTGTTTTCAAAGAATTAGTCTATGATAATGTTAATTAGTGGTTGGTAATTGGTATATGGATGATTGTTAACTTTCATGTGTAATTTTCATGAAGTTATATATGTTGTTGGATGTCATTGACCGTTAAAAATAAATTAGACAGTAGCTTTGCTCTGTCTTTCTGGGTTGGTTCTGTGAGTTGCGGCGCCCCAGCGTCAAAATTCACGCCCCAGCGCCAAATTTCGCGCCCTGGCGCCAAGGTTCGCGCCCCAGCGCCAAAAATGGGCCAGTAGCTCGTGCCTAGCGCTGTAGCTCGCGCCCCAGCGCTGAAGCTCACGCCCCAGCGCCGCTGTTCCGCGCCCCAGCGCCGGAAAAGTGTCCTAGTTGGGCAGTTTTGACCTCCTGTAGTAAAACGGTCATAACTTTTTCATACGAACTCCGATTGAGGTAATTCAAGATGATTCGGAAAGAGGACGAGTAGACCTACAACTTTCATTCTTTAAGTTTTTTAATTTGAGGTCTGTAACAGTAGTCAAAATGGCGATCTTTAGGACTATTGTGTATTTGGAGCCAATCGGAGGGCGTCGGGATGCACGAATGCAAGTGCAACCCTTTGGGTATTAGTATAACTTAATGATAACATATTGGACATGTATTAGGATGTTGTATCAAGTTGTTAATGTACATGTGGTGCAATGACATGATCATTTAAGTAGTTGTAATAAAGCTAAAAAGTAATGTTCATGAAAGATGTGATGTTGTTTAAACTTAAACTTAGTTAGTAGCCATACTAAGAGTAATAAAGGAATACATAAAGGTAATGTTAGTGTAACTAATGTGTATTTTCAATGCATATGGTTGTGCAGGACTTGGGGTGAACGTGAATAGTAATTGTTTAACGTACACACGAGGCAAGTTCCCTAACCTTTGCTACTTTATTATTCAGCAAGGTTACTTTTCACTATTATGTTACACTTATGCAAGTTCTCTAACTCTACTTTTATAATTGTGCAAGTTTTCTTAACTCTAAACTTGTTATATTAGCATGCAAGTACCTTTAGTATATCGTCAAGTTATTATTTATTGTGCATGCTTGATATTAAATTCTAAGATGTAACCTTAGCTTAACGTTGTTCAAAGCAAGGTATGATAAGTTATTCAATTGTTATGCTATTAGATTATTCCTAAAGCATGAACTTAGAACGAAATGTTTATTCAGTATGATAATTCAATAACATAGTGTTATTATCTTGTATTCAACTAATCCTTAGTTGATGTCCGTTGAACTCCAAATTACCTTGAAAACTTATCCAAACCAAACTTACTTTGGTGCGGACTTGTATTCTAAATACTGAGATGAACAACTCTTTTAATAGAGGTTTACGCTTAGCGTTAAAATGGTTGTGCACAACACATTGTACGAAGGGTTGATCCCCCTAAGTACGTGGATTCCTTACAGTCTTATGACTGTTAAAGTTAAAGTTGAAAGATTACTTATAACTGTGGACATGATTCGTGGTCATTAGACCCTCAATGAATGTTATAATTTTCAGAAAGTTAAAAGAATATATTGTTCAGTTCTATTGAGCCTAATATTGGCAATTGATGTGAAAGTTTAAAGATTTACTTATTGTTATTTCAAGTGGGCCTTATTTGCTCACTCTTGCCTGTAAAATTTCTTACAGCTAAAGTTGAAACGGGTGACGTACCTAGTACCAGTAAGGGAAAAGGAAAGATGAATAAATACTGAAGACTTGTAATAGTTTTGATAGTTTACTTTCAGAATTTGATTTAAAGATTGTAATGAAGTTATTTAATTTTCCGCATTTGAATGATTGTTGTTAAAGGTTGGATAACCTGGGAGATTTCTTTTATTTAAGTTTAATCCTGTATGGGCAGGTTTTCTTTTATTATTCAATTCTATTATGATTGGGTAGTTAGAAATGAATGTTTTGATTACGTGAACACCAAATCTTGAGGTAATGAAGTACCGGGATTTGGGGGTGTCACATTAACACGATTTACGAACAACTTAAACAATTCTTAAAGTCGTAATTGACTTTTTGAATTAGGGTTAACAAATTAAAAAAAAATTATTAGGGTTTTGACATGCTACACCATAATTGACCAATCATTATCTGTATACACATACTGTATATATTTATAGCATTGAAAAATAATATTATATTTAATATAATATTATTACTCTCATTCCTTATTCCAAATCCAGAATTAGGGTTTGGATTACATATCTGATATATCTTTCTAATACGTACCATAATTAATTAAATTAATATAATTAACTTAACTAATTTGAATAAATTCATATAATAAAATAATTATTATAATAATTCTATAATTATTTCATATATTATTTAAATAATATAATAATCATATTTTCATAGAAAATAAATAATAAAAATATTTCTATTATAAAATTAATTATTATAAGAATATACTTTATAATAATCAATAATTCTAAAAAAAATTATTTGAAATTATTCAGGTAATAAATAAAATTTTTATTTATCACATATATACATACACATTACCTGGCATATATTCCCACCTTTAAAATAAAATAATAATAAAAAAATTTATATGTAAAATTTCTTGTTTATTTCTATACAAAATATCGGGTTATTACAGTAGTACAAGTGATCTTTGGAGTTGAGATCATCATAGTATCTTGTGTATGATGAGTTATACTTTGACTTATTTTTTAAGACCCTTAGGGTATATCAAAGGGTATGCTTGTGTATAATAAATTATACATGGAGATAATGTATGATCAATAAAGAATCTATCGCTTCTAGTAAAAGAAGAGAAATGTCCTATGTGATTCGATAAATGACAACCCAGTAGTCCTTGACCAAGGCAGAATGAAATTAAAAATGAGTTTCTAATTTGTATTATTTGGAGTTGTGCATTTAAGAGTCGAAATACATATAATTAAATAAAATAAGACTTGACAGTAATTCCATGTCTTATATTTAATTGGGACATTGTATGGTAGAATGATTGAATTATACAGTAACTATTTACTCAAAGGTTCTTTTATGATTAATGTTGAAATCTATATTATCTGGAAAGTCGTTAATCCCTAGGGAGGCTTATCCCTATTGTAGAATAAATATTATTTATTTAAATAAATTAATAGTTTAATTTATTTATTTAAATAAGATTAGAATTGTTCTAATTGATTTATTCATAACCAGTTTAATATGGAGAACCTAAAGGGTCACACCATAAAAGGAAGAATACTTATTTAAGAAGTTAATGGCGTAATCATAATAATAAGTTAAGTATATTTAATTTAATCTATGGTGATAGAATAAATTAAATAGCTTAATATTTATTATTTAATATTTTAGAAATATTAAATATAAATTAATAAGAGGAGTCTTATTATTATTATTATTACTATTATTATTATTATTTAATTCCTAAATGAGTTTGAGAATTAATTAATAAAAGTACTCTCATATATTCCTAATAGGATTAGGAGGCTAATTAATTAAAAAATTTAATTAATTGTTCTTAATAAGATTAGGAGCCTAATTAATTAAAGGAGTTTAATTAATTAAAATAAAACTCAATTCCTTAATTGTTAAGGAGGGTTGCCTACATCTATAAATAAGAGGAGTCTTATTATGGGTAAGGGTGGTTGTTGACTTTTTCACAACATACGTAATTCTAATAGTTGGGAGAGTACACCATTTTCTATGAGAGATAGAAAAACTAGGATTTTGCCAAATACTCATCTTCTTGAATCTTTATTCTTCCTTGGTAGATCACCTCTAGAGGCCAAACAATGGGGTGACTAACATTGATCAAAAGGAAGGAACCAAACCCGGTGGATTCAAGTTGAACGCGAAAAGGATTGGAGGTGAACTTGTATCTGAGGAAGCTTGAATATTCAAGGGTATGATTCTTGTTCTTTATCTTTTCGTTTAATTAATAATTGTGCATAAAGGATGATCCGGGTATATGGTTTGTAAAATTTTAAAACTCTATTTTACCACGTTTTCGCTTATTTTGTGCAATTTGATTACGTTCATGAATATTACAAACCGAACAATATATAGATTAATCCTCTCTCCTAAACTCTTTAGGACTTAAGGTTTTAATTTAATTCCCAGATCATTTAAGAACTAAATTATTTATAATAATCCTAATAATAAGGATTTTCTTATTAATCTATATTTAGTATTTATCCAAATAAGTAATTATAAATATTAAGCTATTTAATTTATTCCGCTAATAAATTAAATACTTAATTCATTATTATTAAGCCAATTACTTCTAAAGTAATATTTCTCTTTTATGGTGTGACCCTTTAAGTTCAATATTATACCGGTAGTAGAATAAATAAATTAGAACCATTCTAATATTATTTATAATGAATTAAACTCTTTTAATTCAAATATAAATAAATAATATTTATTCTACATCATGAGCGACACCTCTCAACATATCAAGACTATCCAGATAATATGAAATCAACGTTTAATCACATTGAACTTATTTAGTAAAAAGTTACCGTATAATTCAATCCTTCTACTATGAAATGTCCCAATCAAATATAAAACATGAAATTTCTGTCAAGTTTTATTTATTTGATCATATGCATTTTGATTTTAAAATGCACAACTCTGGTTAATATAAATCAGAAACTCCTCTCTAATTTCCATTCAACCTTGGCCAGGGATTTCTGAGTTGTCACTTATCGAATCGCATAGGACATTCTCTCCATTTACTTGAAGTAGTAGATTCTTTGCTGATCATTCACCTATCTCCATATACACTTTATTATACACGAACATACCATTTTATATACTCTAAAAGTGTAAACAAGGATGATAAAAAAACTTTTTATTTCTTATATCTTGACTGATCAAATAAAGAGTATATTTATAGGATTAGAGTTCCCAATCAGAGTGCCAATTAGCTCCCTAGAAATCTGCTTATATAATTCCTATGACCTGTACATACCTAGAAATCTTTGATATAAGGCAATATAATTAATTAACAAAATTTACAAAATCGTTAACAATCTCAACACTCTCCTAGGGCTTCACAACAGGCTGACTTGGCCTAGTCCGGCCTGGGCCTACCAGGCTTTGGCCGTTGACTAGGCCATGCCAGGACTTGACTTTGGGCCTTCAAGACCAGGCCAAGCCAAAC
The DNA here is from genome assembly GCA_016801055.1 of Panax notoginseng. Classification (NCBI taxonomy): domain Eukaryota; kingdom Viridiplantae; phylum Streptophyta; class Magnoliopsida; order Apiales; family Araliaceae; genus Panax; species Panax notoginseng. Next base: position 144,077,445 of record CM029013.1, on the reverse strand, counting down.
TTATTCCACAAAACTCTGATCTGATCAGGCCTGTAGCCAGGCCTAGGCTGATATAGTCTGGTCCTGCAGTTCTTTTTTTGAAAAATTGTGTGTGTGGGCTGGGGGTTTGCCGTCTGGGGTAGTGGCTGGGGGCCTAAGGCAATGGGGCCTTGACGCCTTAATGCCATAACAAAAATAATGTAGAATAATAGTAGACTAGTAATTAACAACTTAACTTAGAGTCTCTAACTTTAGAGGATTATTATTGTAGCATCCCCAAATTTGGGTACTAATCACCACGAATCTGGTACATCATTTCTATAAATATTACGGAAGATATAAACATAAATTTTTTATACAATAACCTTTACACATAATCCCCAAGGTCGATAACCTTAACTTAATTCACATATTCAAATCCTAAAGGACTTACAAGGTTATCTGCCTTCAATACTATTACAATTTAAACCTAAACAATAATCCATTCCTGGGATTGTCTTTGCCTTTGACTGTATCCGAAGTATTCGTCTTTAATATAGAATGTTTATCATAATATAGCAAGGGTGAGCAACAAGTTTGCCCAGCAAGTTTAAGTTCAAAGAAAGATATATCATGATTAAAAGAATAATAAGCTGGCAAACTTTCAACAATATAATAATTGTGAAAGAACATGAATCAATTTTCATAACTGAATGACCAACAATTAACATGAACAACTATAACTGAACCAAATGGTAATGAAGGTGATTAGCCTTTCATACCTGGTGAACATATGGAACATGCACAACATGCGAATCAATAATTCATAGATGTGATATAATAAACAATGATTAACCACGAGCATGCATTGAAATAACAACTCAAGTTTGAGTTAGAGAACTTGCTTAATTAAAAGTATTGTGACACCCCCAAATTCGGGTACTTCATTCCCACAAAATTTGGTGCTCACTATCAAAATAATTACATCTAACTACCCATGGTAAAGGATAAAAACATCAAATAACTTAAACAATAATCTTTCCCATTAAAGGGTTACATCATCTTAAAAACAATCCCAGGTAATCTAACCTTAAATTTATTACATAAGCTTGCGGAATACATCATAAAATAAAATAAGTCTTATAACATAATTCATTTAAATAAATTCTCATAAATCTTCAACACTTGGACATCTTGCCCTTTCCTTTGCTAGTCGATGGCTCATCAACTCTTTCAACTTTAGCTGCAGTGTTAATTGTAAGAGTGAGCAAACAATTACTCATTGATATAAAGAGTAGTAATGATAACAACATGATAACGAACAATGAATGCTGAAAAATAATGAACTTGTTCTAAGAATCAAAAATAGAAAACAAGTTCAAACTTTAATGACTGAGGGTCTTAAGATTACGAACTATGTCCCCACTGATTAGGTATTACTACCCCAACCTTAACAGTCATTTAGACTATACAGACCCTGTTTAGCTTACTTAGGGGGATTAGCCCTTTGTACCATGTATTGTGCACAAACATCTAAACGTTACACGTATAAAATCCCCTATGTTAGGGTTGTTCGTCTCAGTTTGAATTTAGAATTTTCGCACTAAAGAAAGTTTAGCTCGGAACTAACTTGTCAGTGGTTCTAGGATTTTAGAACACTATTTCAAAATAGACTAGTTCAATCAATAAGAGTTTGCTTACTACTTGAAAGTTTAATACCACCATATAGAATTGAACAAGGTTATCAAGGTCAAAGATCAAATAACAACAATATATAATTGAGTACACATGATATACATGCCAAGCGCTACATTCAAAAGAATTAGAACAATCTCCTTTGAATCGATGTATTAAAACAATATATGCTTTGAATAATATTAAGGAAAGTGAAACTTGCTCGATAAAAGTTTAGGATAAGAAACTTGCTCAATAAAAGTTTAGGATAAGAAACTTGCTCAATAAAAGTTTAGGAGAAGAAACTTGCATTCATTATAAAAAGAATGAAGTTAGAAAACTTGCCTTGTATGTAAGCTACAGAAGTAATAATATTCGCCAATTACCCTACATATATCATTGAAATCGCAACAACAATTAGTAACATCAACATCCATTTAATTAGTTTAGTTTTCATTTTAATCAAGTATATAATCTTTAACTTAGGACTTGATTATCCTACTCATCCACGTAACACGAAATTGAATTCTTAATTATATCATAGTATACGACATGGTGATTGCAAAACAATTCCAGTTCAAATGACATCACATTACGAACTTTCACAACTTATTAATTCATAATCTATAGTTTTGGCGTTGTGATTACAATACATTACTACGTCTTGTAACATGTTTTAGGTCCTTTACAAATCATTAAAATATGTTAAGTTAACAATTTCCAATCTATGCAGTTAACAGTTCAATTCTGGGTCTGACTGACCACTAGTGCGGCCGCGCCATATTTCCCCTTGAATCTGGCGCGCCCGCGCCCAGAGGCAGCGCGCCCAAGCTCGGCACCAGAATCAGTTTTGCAGAAACTCGAAATTAGACTCTACTCTAGGCCAAAAATCCCAATTCCACAAATTCATGAACCTAAGCATCTAAAACTCTGTAATAACATAGTTAAGCATGCTATACACCATTCTAACTACATAAACATCACATATACACAAATTTGAAGAATTAAAACCACAATTTTCTAAATTTTTTCAATTTTTACCCTTTTAGCGAATTCGATTGCCACGATTTCGTTTCTTAACCAATTGACATGATTCAAACTACGCCGCTTTCATTTCTTAACATACTAACATAATCCAACATAAATTTGCAGATTATCATACATATTAAACATGAAATTTTGTACTTTCTAAAGTCATTTTTCAAACATAAACATTGTTATTTATTTTTTTTCTCCCTACAAATCCAATTTCATGTATTTAATCATTAAATAACATTCACAAATGATGCTTAACAGATTATAAACTATATATACAAGTATATACATATCAATCCAACATAACTATCACTAGCAATATCAAGAACAAAAGTTAACATTGAAGTAAGTTATACCTTGAGTTAGCAAAGTGTTTAGCAACCCTTCTCTTTCTCTCTATGATTCTCTCCTCCACACCAAGCTCTCCCTCTATTCTCTGTATTTTTTCTTCTCTCCAAACCTTCTCTGAACTTAGCCTTAGGGAAATAAGACGCATAAAAATAAATTGACTCCCCTCTCTCTCACGTATACATCAGTTAAAAACCCAATAGGCGTCAGTTACAATAAGCCAAAGGCCACAAGGCTTAATTATAATAATTATAATTTTTATTATAATAATACTTATGATTAATAAATAATTATATATCTAATTTAATTAATAAATTAGACTTAAACATCACTTTATTTAATTTAATTATTTTCTTTAATATAAAACAATTCATTTAATTTAATTATTTTTATTAAATTAAATCCTCACATAATAAAATTACCATTCATTAATTTAGTTAGCACACATACTCAACTAAATTATTATATCCACAATTCATCAAATATTTTTTTGTCTCAATAAATAAATTATTTAAAATATTTATTTAATTCATTAAATATTTAAATTAAATTATAAATTTCTCGATCGTTACATCATTCCCTCTTTAAAAGGATTCTGTCTCCAGAATCACAACTCGATAAATAAATTCGTCACCTTCTTTCCTCCTTAACAGGATTCTGCCCCCAGAATCATAATACAAGATTAAGCAAATAACTTAGGATAAATTTTTATTATAACATCTTCAAGTTCTCACGTAGCTTCTTTAGCACTGTGGTTCCTCCAGATTACCTTAACAGAAGGTATCACTTTATTCCTTAGTACTTGCTCTTTTTTGTCGATAATTTGAACAGGGACTTCTTCATATGTTAAGTCGTTCTCAAACTGTAAGGGCTTATATTCTATTACATGCATATAATCAGGTTTATATGGCCTCAATACTGATACATGAAAAATATTATGAACATGCACCAATTCTGGGGGTAAAGCTACCTCGTATGCCACTTCACCAATGCGTCGAAGTACTTCAAAAGGTCATATAAACTTAGGGCTTAATTTCCCCTTCTTGTCAAACCGAGTTTTCCCCTTCCAGGGAGATACTTTTAAGAACACATAACTACCAACATCGAATTCCTGATTTTGTCAGTGTTGATCGGCATATTTCTTCTGTCTATCTTGTGTAGCTATCAATCTGGCTCGAATCACTTTGACAATCTTGACAGTTTGTTGTACCAACTCTGGACCCAATAGCTGACGTTCACCTACCTCGTTCCAACATAACGGATTTCTGCATTTTCTACCGTATAACGCTTCGTAAGGCGGCATGCCAATACTCACGTGCTAACTATTATTATAGGTAAATTCCACTAATGGTAGATGGTCATTCCAATTTTCTTTAAAATCCATAATACATGCTCTGAGCATATCTTCTAATGTTTGGATGGTTCTCTCACTTTGTCCGTTGGTGTGAGGATGGTACGCTGTGCTCATTCTCAGCTGTGTTCCCAAATATTCTTGTAATCATTTTTAGAAATTTGATGTGAAACGCGGATCTCTATCTGATACAATTGACACAGGAACACCGTGTCTTGAAATAATTTCCTTCACGTGCAGTTTTGCTAACCGATCTAGGTTAAATCTAATCTTGATTGGTAAAAAGTGTGTCAACTTCGTCAGTCGATCGACAATCACCCAAATGTCGTCGTAACCTTGCTGAGTCGTTGGAAGACCTACCACAAAATCCATTATGATATGCTCCCATTTCCATTCCGGTATCTCCAACGATTGCAATAATTCGCTTGGCCTTTGGTGTTCAGCTTTAACTTTTTAACACGTTAAGCATTTTGCCACACACTCAGCCACATCCTTTTTCATATTCGTCCACCAAAAATGATGTCTAAGATCCTGGCACATTTTTGTACTCTCAGGGTGAATTGAATATCTTGAGTTGTGAGCTTCACTCAGAATTTCCTCTTTAATTTCCAGTACTGGCGGAACCCAAATTCTCCCTTCGAATTGAAGTAACCCTTCCAAATCGATTTTGAATTTATTTTCCTCACCTTCAGATACTCTCTATTTTATCTTTTCGCAGTCTTCATCCTGAAGTTGTGCATTCTTCACTTTATCTACCAACGTTAAACTGTTTCCCATCTGGAACAATTTTTCGTCTGATTATGTCGGATATTTAATTTTCATTTTCGTCTTAGCCATTTCTGACACTAACTTCTCCTGAGCTGTCAACATCATTAACTTCTCCCGTCCCTTCCTACTTAAAGCATCAGCAGCAACATTCCCCTTTTCAGGATGATAGAAAATCTCGCAGTTATAGTCTGTGATCAACTCCAACCATCTTCTCCGTCTCATATTAAAATTTTTTTGTGTAAAGATATACTTCAGACTTTTATGGTCGGTATATATCTCACACCTCTCTCCATAAAGATAATGTCTCCAAATTTTTAGGGCAACCACCACTGCAGCCAACTCTAAGTAATGAGTCGGATACCCTTTCTCGTAATCTTTGAATTGACGTGATGCATACGCAATAACTCTGTCGTTCTGCATAAGCACACAGCCTAGTCCTTTATGCGATGTGTCACTATACACCACAAAATTCCCTGTATCATCAGGCAATGACAATACAGGTGTCGTACTCAACCTCTTCTTTAATTTGTGAAAACGTTCCTCACACTTCTCCGTCCAAACAAACTTAACTGCCTTCCTAGTTAAATCCGTCAACGGGGTCGCGATCTTGGAAAAATCTTGAATAAAATGCATGTAGTTACCTGCCAATCCTAAGAAACTCCTTACTTCTGACGATGTCTTCGGCTGATTCCTGTTTATTACAGCTTCCACTTTTGATGGATCTACCGAAATTTCATCTTTATCAATAACATGTCAGAGAAACAGTACACGTTCCAACCAAAATTCACATTTTAAAAATTTAGCGTACAACTTATCTTTTCTCAACGTCTCCAACGTCACTCTTAAGTGTTCAACATGTTCCTCCTTGGTCTTAGAATATACCAAAATATCATCGATAAATACCACAACAAATTTGTCTAAAAATGGTTTAAACACCCTGTTCATCAAATCCATGAACGCTGCAGGTGCATTGGTTAAACCAAATGATATGACTAGAAACTCATAATGACCATACCGAGTTCTGAACGCCATCTTTGGAACATCCTCTGGCCTCACCTTCAACTAATGATAACCATTCCTCAAGTCTATCTTTGAGAAATACCTCGCTCCCTTCAGTTGATTGAACAGGTCATCGATTCTAGGTAATGGATACTTATTTTTAATCGTGACCTTATTCAAATCTGGATAGTCAATGCAGAGCCACATTGTAAGACCCCAACTTTTTAATAAAGATGATTTTTCTATAAATATCATTTTTGAATATTATGGAATTAATTTGATATAATATTATAGTTGTGGGTAATATTTATAAATTTTGTAAAGTATGCAAGTTGTTGTATTATATTCAATTGGTCGGGGAATATTATTTTTTGTCGAGAAATATTCATACGACGACACAATCATTGGTGGACCCCACAACGAAATTATTGTCGGAATGAGAAAACAACAAAAATATTTTTATGAAAATAACGGCGGAAGTTTTACCGTTAATACTGTTGAACTACCCGATAGTAAAAGTACAGGAATACGCGTGGTTGCATAGTAGCACACGGTATTGATTATTAATGCTTACGTGAGAAGTCACTCAGGTTTATTCAATTATTGTCGATATTTTATATATTATTAAATCAATAATTGAGATGACAAAATTATTAATATTATTATTTACAATATTAACGATGTCTTGAAGTTCTGCCAAGGAGAGGTTTGGTCACCTAATTGCACACCAATACGGAGAAATCCTTATTGGAAAGTCCCCTCTTTCCTGGGAACGACCTAGCCGATTAATATTGCGAATTATAATAATGATGATAAATGTTGTTAAAAATATTGAGGTAATTTTTATGAGATATTTTGTTACTCATTATTTAGATTCCCACTCACTCATTTTTCAAAATTATCAAATAGAAGTTATAAAGTATATATATATATATATATATATATATATATATATATATATATATATATATATATATATATATTTGACATGTGTGTGTGTGTGTTTTTGTGTGTGTAGGAGTGTGTGTGTGGTAGTGGGTTTTGGTGGGTGAATGGATTATATGTTTTAATATAAAAGAGAATTTGGTGGGTGGTGGTAAGTATTTTAGACATGAATTGATATTGGTGGGGGAAATGATGTTGTCACGGGAAGGTGGAGTCTAAAATGGGGTATATATATATATATATATATATATATATATATATATATATATATATATATATATATATATATATATATATATATAAATAGAAGTGGCCAACATGTTATTTTATATATAATATATATATATAAGTTGTCGTTGAATTAAAGGAATTCACATGTGGGATAATTACGTTGCTTCTGAAAAAAAAAATTTCCTTTCGCCCGTGACTCTGCAAAATTATTTCGTTCATGAACAGTGCCCTTCCATTCTCCTATAAATAGAAGCTCATTCCTTCATTATTTCTTACGAATTCACTTAAACTCTAGAGAGAGAAAATTATAGAGAGAAAGAAGAAGAGAAATCTGCTACCTCTCTTTTCCTATATCAAGTTTCTTCTAAGGTAAGGGGTATTATTTTTTTTTGTATTCATGAAGAGAACTTTTGTTATTCTATTATTTATTATTCTGTTGGAATAACCTGTATACGCGGGCTACCCTATACTTGGTGAAATTCTTCTATTATTCCATTCTTTATTATTCTGTTAGAATATTCTGTCTGTGCGTTTTACGCCGAACCTGGTTTCGTCATTATTATTCTGTTAGAATATCATGTCTGTGCGTTTTACACCGGACCTGGTTCCGTCAATATTATTCTGATTGGAATATCCTGTCTGTGCATTTTACGCCGGACCTGGTTCCGTCTTTATTATTCTGTTGGAATATCCTGTCTGTGCGTGTTACGCCGGACCTGGTTCTGTTATTTATTATTCTGTTAGAATAACCTGCCTGTGCAGTCTATCGCATGCCTGGTGATTTCTTTTGTTATTCTATTCTTTATTATACTCAGTTGGTTAAAGTTTTGACTTCTATACTCTATGAAATTAGTGGAATATCCTTGATATTTGCGCTTCATCCAGTATCTTTTCATGAAAATATTCTTCTAAGCATTCTTAAATTTTACTCTACAAAGAAGTATCGTGTTGACAATTTGGACTTTATTAGTTCCTGAATAAATTAATTCTTGAACTTGTTTTATTGAATTCTTATATCATTGTCATCATCCTCATGTTTATATTTTTTGAAAGTCATATGTGGCTTGTAGTGCATAGATGGACTTGGTATGATTATGACCAGGGATTATTCGGTGTAATCATGACCGTAATGTTACAAATAATGTGGTAAAAGTCCTCATTGGCCCGTAGTGCATTGATGGACAGTTGTTGGCATGATCATGACCATTGATGAATATATGAATATCCTTGGCTCGTAGTGCATGGATTATTTGTGGTTGTGATACTAATGAATTTCCTTGGCCGTAGTGCAGGGATGATGTGAATTATTTATTAAGTTGAGTCTCAGCAATAAAAGTGATGAAAAACCTTTTAAATCATAAAAGATAGTAGATTTTATTCTCTACTTGACTCTTTTAATGGATTGCTTATTCCGCTGTAGTTAAACTTGATGTTTGTTATATTGTATCAGTTTAACACTGTTGAAGGCTAACGATAATTTATTCTGCATTATCTTAGTTATAATATTTCTTACTGGGCTAGTTGAGCTCACCCTTTCTTTCACTGTTCTCTTCAGGAAATGAGAACGTAGCCAGGACTAGTCGGGGAACGGAGTGACTGTCCAGATGATAGCATTAGTAGTCCTCACTATTCTGTTAGATAGTGTGACAATAATTGTATCGAGGACTTATTTTGAGTTTCAATACTGTCTAGAAGACAATGTTGTATTAAAACTCACAGCTTATGTTTTGTCGTATTTTACACGACAATTGTATAATTAAGTTTTTATTTGTATTCTATACCGTATATTTGACGACTCAGAATAAGTGATGTATACCTATTTTGGGGGCGTCACACTTGGTATCAGAGCTTAGAGATATGATCCCTGGCTACGATGTGAGACAAAAACTAGGAGGGGAGAGACGGGGAATTCTTTCGCTAGTATAACCTACCTAAGTTTATTTAGTATTTAATTGGTCGGTCAGAGTATAAGAATAATATGTGATATGTTTATTAACCCTTATTTTGTGGCAGTATTTGAAAATGACATCCGAGAATGTTGAGAACATCACTGGAGCACAGGAGACCGTCGAGTCTCCACAGATCAATAATCAAGATAATGTGCATCAGGAAGATAATGTGCATCAGGAAGGCAACAATCCTCAGGTAAACAACAATATGGACTAGATGATAAATGATGGAATGTTCAGAGGCTTTATGTAATTCATGCAACATCAGGCAAGGGCGGCTCCTGTATAAAATGCAGGTGGAAACACTGGAAACTCTCGGACGGTCACCGCTAAACAGTTCAAGGAGCTGAGACCACCGGAGTTTATTGGAGAGCCAAATACACTTAAGGCGGAAATGTGGATAAAGCAGATCATCAAGATATTTGATGTCTTGGGATGCACCTAGGAGCAAAAGGTTCCCTTTGCCACCTTTATGTTGCGAGGAGAGGAAGATTACTGGTGGGAATCGGTAAAGCGTACTCAACCTGCCGCACTGAAGATGTCTTGGGAGAAGTTCTAAGAACTGTTTAATGACAAGTACTTTTCCGAAAGTATTCGTCACATGAAGGAGGTAGAGTTCATCAAGTTAGAGCAGAATAATATGACCGTGTCGTAGTACGAAGCTAAGTTTGCCGAGTTATCCCGGTTTACGTTCCACTTGGTTGATAATGAGGAGAGAATGACGCGAATGTTTTTAAGAGGTTTGAAACCAGAGATACGTCAATATCTTATCTCTCATAAACTATATTTATATTTAGATGTTGTTAATAGGGCTCAGTTATTGGAACGAGATAACAAGTCAACGCAACCAAAAGAGAGCAGCCGACAAAATGATAATACTAGTGAGAGCAGTCATCGAAGCGGTGACAACAAGCGTGGAGGGAATCAACATGCCAGAAATGGTAACCACTTCGGTGGTAATCAGGGCCAAAACAATAAGAATGGACATTTTAAGAAGAGGAGATTCAACAATGATGGAAAGACGTCAGCACCAGCAACCGTTGTTAAGGAAGGAGAACGACCACCTATCATATGTTTCAAATGCAGAGGGGAGGGACACATCAGTCCAAACTGCGCGATGCCGCCCAAAGCATGTTATAATTGTGGAAGAGAAGGTCACCTAGCCCGATTTTGTCATTCACCGAAGACAAGTTCAGCTAGGATGGAGGCACCAAAGGCCGTCCCAGAAAAGTCAAAGGCGGTAGTGCAAGGGAGAGCGTTTGTTGTGACCTCCCAGAAAGCAAGGAACCCGAACGAGGTCATCACATGTAAGCTTATCATAAACTCTAACGAGGTCTATACCTTATTTGATACCGGTTCTACCCATTCTTTTATTTCTCCTACTTGCGCTCAACAATTAAATTTGACTACGGAGAAATTAGACTTTAATTTATCTGTGGAAACTCCGTTGGGAGAAACCTTCTTACATCCACGGTTTATAAGTCTTGTTTAGTTTAAATCGGCAACCGCACGATACCTGTCGATCTTATTTCTTTGAAAATACTTGCATTTGATGTGATTCTAGGGATTGATTGGTTAACTACTCATCATGCAAAAATTGATTATTTTCGTAAGGTTGTTAGCTTTCATATTCCTAACCAACCTATTATGCGAATTCAAGCAACCAAACCATTAAAATCAATCACTGTCATTTCAAGCCATAAAGCTATTCGTTTATTAAAAAATAGATGTCAAGCTTTCTTAGCTCATGTCACGGATCTAAACAAAAATACGTCAGTTTTGAATAAAATTTCTATTGTTAATAAATTTCCTGACGTATTCCCTGAAGAACTTCCTGCCCTACCCCTAGAGCGTGAAATTTAATTTTGTATCGACCTTGAACCCGGTACAAAACCCATTTCCAAAGCCCCATATCAAATGGCTCCTATTAAACTTCAGGAGTTAAAGACCCAACTGCAGAAATTGTTAGACATCGGTTTCATTCATCCTAGTACGTCTCCTTGGAGTGCTCCTGTTCTATTCGTGAAGAAGATGGAAGTATGCGACTTTGTATTGATTATCTGGAGTTGAATCATGTCACTATCAAAAAAAGGTACCCATTGCCACGTATTGATGACCTGTTCGACCAGTTGCAAGGCGCCAAATTCTTTTCAAAGATCGATCTTCGTTCAAGATATCATCAGCTGAAGGTTAGAACTAAGGATATTCCAAAGACTACCTTTAGAACTCGGTACGGGCATTATGAATTCTTAGTCATGTCTTTTGGATTGACTAAAGCTCCTGCTGCCTTCATGGATATGATGAACCGAGTATTCAAGGAATATTTGGATCACTTTGTGGTCGTCTTTATTGATGACATCCTCATATATTTCAAAAGTCGTGAAGATCATGAGCAACACTTGGGGCTGATACTTCAAAAGTTTCGTGAAAATAAGCTTTATTCTAAGTTGAAGAAATGCGAGTTCTGGCTTGAAGAAGTAGCATTCCTTGGGCACGTAGTATCAAGTCATGGAATATCTGTTGACCCAGTAAAGATTAAAGCTATTCAAAGCTGGGAGCAACCTAAATCAGTGACCGAAGTACGTAGCTTTTTTGGTTTAGCTGGTTATTATCGAAGATTCGTGGAAGGATTTTCTCGAATCGCTACTCCATTAACTCAGTTGACTCGAAAAGATACAAAGTTCGGTTGGAGCAAAGAATGTGAGAAGAGTTTTTAAGAACTCAAGAGGAGACTCATTTCAGCACCTGTTCTGACAATACCATTTGGCTCGGAGGGATTTGTCATCTACAGTGATGCTTCGGGCAAAGGATTAGGATGTGTTCTCATGCAACATGCGAAAGTCATAGCCTATACCTCGCGACAACTCAAAGAATATGAGAGGAATTATCCTACTCATGATCTAGAGTTAGCAGCTGTTGTCTTTGCACTAAAGATTTGGAGGCATTACTTGTATGGGGAGAAAGTGGAGATATTTACGGATCATAAAAGCCTCAAATATTTCTTCACACAAAAGGAACTCAACATGCGACAGCGACGTTGGCTTGAACTGTTGAAAGATTATGATCATACCATCCAATACCATCCTGGAAAAGCGAACGTGGTAGCTGACACATTGAGTAGAAAATCATATGCGGGTACGAGTGCGATATTGTCAACGCAAAGGCCCATTTTGTATGATTTGCAAAAGATGGAGATAGAGTTAAAGACTCTAGGGACCCATGTGATGATGGGGAATATACGAGTAGAATCGACTTTAATCAATAAAGTTAAACTGCTCAAGCTACAGACCTAGAACTGTTGCGTACGAGAAAGAAAGTACAAGAAGGTGCTATGCCGGAAGCAAGAATCGATGAAGAAGGAATACTTCGAGTCAATTCCAGACTTTGTGTTCCTAACGACCCTGATTTAAAGTATAAAATCATGATGGAGGCGCACAACACATCGTTTGCAATCCATCCTGGGAGTTCCAAAATGTATCGTGATCTTCGTCATACATTTTGCTGAAGTAATATGAAGAGAGAGATATCGTTGTTTATCTCAAGGTGTCTAACTTGTCAACGAGTCAAGGCGGAGCATCAAGTACCAAAAGGTCCATTGCAACCACTTGAAATTCCAGAATGGAAGTGGGAGCACATTACCATGGATTTCGTTACCGGTCTTCCCAAGGTTTCTCAAGGCATAGATGCGATTTGGGTCATTATTGATAGATTGACCAAGTCTGCTCATTTCTTACCGATACGAGAAACTTATACACTTGAACGTCTTGCTCGTATGTACATAAACGAGATTGTAAGATTACATGGTTTGCCAATATTCATAGTTTCTGATCGAGACCCAAGATTCACTTCAAGATTTTGGGTTAGTTAGCAAAAAGCTATGGACACGAATTTAAAATTTAGTTCAGCATATCATCCTCAGACAGACAGAAAATCAGATAGGACTATTCAAACTCTAGAAGATTTATTAAGACTCTGTGTCCTTGACTTTAAGGGAAGTTGGGATAAGTTCTTACCATTAGTGGAGTTTTCTTACAACAACAGTTATCAAGCAAGTATTGGTATGGCTCCATTTGAGGCGTTGTATGGAAGAAAGTGTCATTCTCCAGTATGCTGGGATGAGGTGGGTGAAGCAACGTTGTTGGGACCGGAGTTGGTACGTATGATTACGAAAAAGATTCAAACGATCCGGTAACGTATAAAAACCTCACAAGATAGACAAAAGAGTTATGCTGATCTTCATCGAAAGGACGTGAAATTCGATATTGGAGATCATGTGTTGCTACGTGTTGCTCCATGGAAAGGAGTTACGAGATTTGAAAAGAGAGGAAAGCTCAATCCTAGATTCATTGGCCCATTTTTAATCCTCGATCGAGTAAGAATTGTGGCTTATAGACTCGCTTTATTGCCAAGTATGTCTCGTGTTCATAACGTTTTTCACATATCCATGTTACGTAAATATGTGGAAGACCCGAACCACATTATTGAGTTAGAATCGTACGAAATAGCGGAAGATTTAACGTATGAAGAGGTTCCTGTTCAAATCATGGATAAGAAGGAACATATTCTACGCTCTAAGGTTATACCTCAAGTCAAAGTTTTGTGGAGAAACCACGATGTTGAGAAAATGACCTGAGAGTTAGAATCTGAAATAAAATCAAGATATCCTTACCTTTTCGACATACCAGGTACGTACCCTAATTTCGAGGGCAAAATTTTATAAGAAGGGGAGGTTGTAAGACCCTAACTTTTTAATAAAGATGATTTTTCTATAAATATAATTTTTGAATATTATGGAATTAATTTAATATAATATTATAGTTGTGGGTAATATTTATAAATTTTATAAAGTATGCAAGTTGTTGTATTATATTCGATTGGTCGGGGAATATTATTTTTTGTCGAGGAATATTCGTACGATGGCACAATCATTGGTGGACCCCACAACGGAATTATTGTCAGAATGAGAAAATGATAAAAATATTTTTATGAAAATAACGCGGAAGTTTTACCGTTAATACTGTTGAACTACCTGATAGTAAAAGTACAGGAATACACGTGGTTGCATAGTAGCGCACGGTATTGATTATTAATCCTTACGTGAGAAGTCACTTAGTTTTATTCAATTATTGTCGATATTTTATATATTATTAAATCAATAATTGAGATGACAAAATTATTAATATTATTATTTACAATATTAACGATGTCTAGAAGTTCTGTCAAGGAGAGGTTTGATCACCTAATTACGCGCCAATAGGGAGAAATTCTTATTGGAAAGCCCCCTCTTTCCTGAGAACGACCTGGTCGATTAATATTACGAATTATAATAATGATGATAAATGTTGTTAAAAATATTGAGGTAATTTTTATGAGGTATTTTGTTACTCATTATTTAGATTCCCACTCACTCATTTTTCAAAATTATCGAAAAGAAGTCATAAAGTGTGTGTGTATATATATATATATATATATATATATATATATATATATTTGACATGTGTGTGTGTGTTTTCATGTGTGTAGGAGTGTGTGTGTGGTAGTGGGTTTTGGTGGGTGAATGGATTATATGTTTTAATATAAAAGAGAATTTGGTGGGTGGTGGTAAGTATTTTAGACATGAATTGATATTGGGGGGGGGGGGAATGATGTTGTCACGGGAAGGTGGAGTCTAAAATGGGGTATATATATATATATATATATATATATATATATATATATATATATATATATATATATAAGTTGTCGTTGAATTAAAGGTATTCACATGTAGGATAATTACGTTGTGTCTGGAAAAAAAAATTTCCTTTCGCCCGTGACTCTGCAGAATTATTTCGTTCATGAACAGTGCCCTTCCATTCTCCTATAAATAGAAGCTCATTCCTTCATTATTTCTTACGAATTCACTGAAACTCTAGAGAGAGAAAATTATAGAGAGAAAGAAGAAGAGAAATTTGCTACCTCTCTTTTCCTATATCAAGTTTCTTCTAAGGTAAGGGGTATTATTTCTTTTGTATTCATGAAGAGAACTTTTGTTATTCCGTTATTTATTATTTTGTTGGAATAACCTGTATACGCGGGCTACCCTATACTTGGTGAAATTCTTCTGTTATTCCATTCTTTATTATTATGTTGGAATATCCTGTCTGTGCATTTTACGCCGGACCTGGTTCTGTCTTTATTATTCTGATTGGAATATCCTGTCTGTGCATTTTACGCCGGACCTGGTTTTGTCTTTATTATTCTGTTGGAATATCCTGTCTGTACGTCTTACGCCGAACCTGGTTCTGTTATTTATTATTCTGTTGGAATAACCTGCCTGTGCGGTCTATCGCATGCCTGGTGATTTCTTTTGTTATTCCATTCTTTATTATACTCAGTTGGTTAAAGTTTTGACTTCTATACTCTATGAAATTAGTGGAATATCCTTGATATTTGTGCTTCATCCAGTATCTTTTCATGAAAATATTCTTCTGAGCATTCTTGAATTTTACTCTACAAAGAAGTATCATGTTGACAATTTGGACTTTATTAGTTCCTGAATAAATTAATTCTTGAACTTGTTTTATTGAATTCTTATATCATTGTCATCATCCTCATGTTTATATTTTTTGAAAGTCATCTGTGGCCTGTAGTGCATAGATGGACTTGGTATGATTATGACCAAGGATTATTCGGTGTAATCATGACCGTAATGTTACAAATAATATGGTAAAAGTCCTCATTGGCCCGTAGTGCATTGATGGACAGTTATTGGCATGATCATGACCGTTGATGAATACACGAATATCCTTGGCCCGTAGTGCATGGATTATTTGTGGTTGTGATACTAATGAATATCCTTGGCCGTAGTGCAGGGATGATGTGGATTATTTATTAAGCTGAGTCTCAGCGATAAAAATGATGAAAAACCTTTTAAATCATAAAAGATAGTAGATTTTATTCTCTACTTGACTCTTTTAATGGATTGCTTATTCCGCTGCAGTTAAACTTGATGTTTGTTATATTGTATCAGTTTAACACTGTTGAAGGCTAACGATAATTTATTCTGTATTATCTTAGTCATAATATTTCTTACTGGGCTAGTTGAGCTCACCCTTTCTTTCACTGTTCTCTTCAGGAAATGAGAACATAGCCGGGACTAGTCGGGGAACAGAGTGACTGTCCAGATGATAGCATTAGTAGTCCTCACTATTCTGTTAGATAGTGTGACAATAATTGTATTAAGGACTTATTTTGAGTTTCAATACTATCTAGAAGACAATGTTGTATTAAAACTCACAGCTTATGTTTTGTCGTATTTTACACGACAGTTGTATAATTAAGTTTTTATTTGTATTCTGTACCATATATTTGACGACTCAGAATAGGTGATGTATACCTATTTTGGGGGCGTCACACACATCGATCCATATTTCTTCTTAACAAATAACACCGACGCTCCCCACGGCGATACGCTCGGCTGTATATACTTCTTGTCAAGTAATTCTTGCAACTGCACTATTAACTCCTTCATCTCTACTGGGGCCATCCTGTATGGTGCCTTAGATATCGGGGCCATTCCTGGTAATAAATCAATCACGAACTCGATTTGTCGATCCGGCGGAAGACCCGACAAATCGTCTGGAAATACGTCTGCAAAATCTTTTATGATCAGTATCTCTTCTAATTTCGCACTCTTCTTCTGTGTATCGACTATGTAGGCTAAGTATCCTACACATCCTTGTCTTAACAACTTCTTGGCTTGCATCACCGTCAGACAACTTGCTTGTCGAGGTGACTTACTACCACAGAACACAACCTTTGACGGAGTAATAAGGTTAACACATTTTATTTGGCAATCAATTACTGATCCGTAATTGAACAACCAATCCATTCCTAGAATAACATCAAACTCACCCAGTCTAATTGGTATCAAGTCTGCCATCATCTCTTAACCCTTTATAACCACTCTACAATTCTTATATATGAATCTAACAGGAATCACTTCCCTATTCGCAATCTCTATGCTCAAAGGATAATCTAATTCTTCATGAGGCAAATCTAAGTTCTGAGCAAATTCATCGGATATAAATGAACAAGTAGCACCCAAATCAAATAGTACATAAGCATTAATATCATTAATCGAAATGATACCTGACACCACATCCTTAGACTGAACAGCATCCTGCACGGTTATATTGAAAGTTCTCACAGTAGGTCGGCTTGACTGTGCTGGTCCAGTGATAGTCAATGCACCACCACCGTTGTTGTTTCCTTTTCCTACACTTGCACTTCCCTCTGGCTTTTTAGGACAATCACAAGCCATGTGATCCTTTGAACTGTAGGTAAAACATGCTCCTTTCTTTGGGCTAAAATAGTTCAGTGCAATGAATCCCTCTTGACCACAGTTGAAACATACCCGCTTTCCCTCAAACATACTCCAGTATGGTTCTTTTCACAAGTAGCACAAGCTTTAAACTTTTTCTTCTGCTAACTTCCTTCCTGTCCTCCCGCAATCGAATTCTCGCTCCACTTCCTCTTCTGATTGTTACTTCCAACGTTACTTCCACCAGCCTTATTTTCATTCTCATTCTTCCTCTTCTTCTGTTCTTGATTGTACTTGGTTAAGGCATCGCTTCCACCTTCAGCGATAATTGCCTTTTCCAGTACAGTCGTAAATGTATTTAACTGGAACATTGAAACCTTGCTATACAGCCAGGGTTTCAATCCTTGTTCGAACCTTCTCGCCTTACACTCATCCGTATTGACTTGATAAGTTGTAAACCTTGCCAACTCGTTAAACTTCACAGCGTATTCTGGCACCGTCATGGTTCCTTGTTTCAGCTCCAGAAATTGCACCTGCAGCTGATTCCGAGAACTCGCTGGAAAGTACATTTTGAAAAATATCTCCTTAAATCTATCCCACGCTATCACTCCTTGTCCCCCATGAACTTTATTTACTTTCCACCAGTAGCTAGCTTCAGACTTCAGTATGAACGTCGTGAACACAATCTTCTGGTCTTCGTTAACTCTAGCAACATCAAACACCTTCTCCATTTCCATGATCAAGGTTTGGGCTTCCACTGGAATCATAGACCCTTGAAACTCTGGCGGTCCAACCGCTTTGAATTCCTTGAAGGTCGTAACTTGAGCTTGCGGTTGATTCGCAAGTGCTCCCGTTAAAAAAGTCACCAACTGCTGAACCAGGTTAGCGTTGGCCTCTTTTTTATTGTTAGTAAACCCCTCAGGAGGTGGTTGTTGACGTGGTTGTCTTCTTCTAGGAGGCATTTTCTGTTAAGATATACGCTTATTAGTTCATTACTCAACTTCTTGAGTATTTAAAGTTTAACTTAAACATTCTAAGATTAAAGCTATAACACATCATTTCAAATAAACTTTGATATTTTATTTATTCATATTATTTTTAAAACACAATAAAGATAGCATAACCGCTATTAACATTCACTTTCCTGAACTAGACAAAGTTTCAGGATTACATACTCATACTACCCCTTTATTCATCTTAAAATAAGGGATTTAAAATTTTATTTATTCACATAATTAACCACATATCATTATCACTCTTATTCTTTCTATCTAGGCATATTAAGACGTCGAGAGGCTTCTCTACGCTCTTCCTCTATAATACGATATGCCGTTCTACGATCCATCAAGAACCACGGTGAATCTTCAAATTGAGGAGGGTAATAAAAGACTCGATCCTGGGCCCTATCAATCGCAGAACTAAAGGCGTGATCCATCTCATTCATCTTGGCTTTTTTCGTTTGGACCTTAGCTTCAGCACGATTTGCATGGTGAGTCGCCTTCATCCAAGCATCCTCTGCTCTTGCACGCTTAGCATATTTCTCTTTGAAGTCATCTTTTAATTTCTCCATGTCAGTCTTCATCTTCTAATTCACAGTCAACAGATCCTCATGTTGACCTTTCGTATGAACTAGGTCCTACTCTGTGTTTCCAAGGCGTGAGTCAAGTTCCTGAATCTCTGCATCCTTCTGCTCTATCATAGCGTGATGCATCTCAACCAACTCCTTCAGCTCCTCAACATTATCCTCTAATTCTATGTTACGGTCGTACAAAGCATCATACATCTCAGCTGATATGGAGTTTGGTGGAAACTCCACAGGCTCCTCTTCCTCATCATCCTCTTCTATCTCCTCAAAACTATCCTCCTCGGGATCGGTCACAAGCTCATCCTCCTGGATCAACTGCTCTCGCACAACATGGATATTCCGGGGTTCGTCATCTCTAGGTATCTTAGGTATCACTTCCCTAGCTGGACTGGATCCTCATTCGTTAGACATCCTGACAACAAAATATTTTTAAGTTTATTTATTATATAACATTCTTCGATACTCGCGAGCACATAAGTTATTAACACATAGCACATAATGTCTTTTATTGTTTAGCTTCAATGGATACCTTAATCCATTCCTTAAAACTCGATAAGAGTTAGACACCTCTATGTTTTTTATTTTCTTGAAGGTTACTTCCTAAGGTTTCCCCACCTAAGGTTCATAACCTAAAGCTTTGATACCAACTTGTGACACCCCCAAATTCGGGTACTTCATTTTCACAGAATTTGGTGCTCACTATCAAAATAATTACATCTAACTACCCATGGTAAAGGATAAAAACATCAAATAACTTAAACAATAATCTTTCCCATTAAAGTGTTACATCATCTTAAAAATAATCCCAGGTAATCTAACCTTAAATTTATTACATAAGTTTGTGGAATACATCATAAAATAAAGCAAGTCTTATAACATAATTCATTTAAATAAATTCTCATAAATCTTCAATACTTGGACATCTTGCCCTTTCCTTTGCTAGTCGATGGCTCATCAACTCTTTCAACTTTAGCTGCAGTGTTAATTGCAAGAGTGAGCAAACAATTACTCATTGATATAAAGAGTAGTAATGATAACAACATGATAATGAACAACGAATGCTGAAAAATAATGAACTTGTTCTACGAATCAAAAATAGAAAACAAGTTCAAACTTTAATGACTTAGGGTCTTAAGACCACGAACTATGTCCCCGGTGATTAGGTATTACTACCCCAACCTTAACAGTCATTTAGACTATACAGACCCTGCTTAACGTACTTAGGGGAGTCAGCCCTTTGTACCATGTATTGTGCATAAACATCTAAACGTTACACGTACAAAATCTCCTATGTTAGGGTTGTTCGTCTCAGTTTGAATTTAGAATTTTCGCACTAAAGAAAGTTTAGCTAGGAACTAACTTATCAGTGGTTCTAGGATTTTAGAACACTATTTCAAAATAGACTAGTTCAATCAATAAGAGTTTGCTTACTACTTGAAAGTTTAATACCACCATATAGAATTGAACAAGGTTATCAAGGTCAAAGATTAAATAACAACAATATATAATTGAGTACACATGATATACATGCCAAGTGCTATATTCAAAAGAGTTAGAACAATCTCCTTTGAATCGATGTATTAAAACAATATATGCTTTGAATAATATTAAGGAAAGTGAAACTTGCTCGATAAAAGTTTAGGATAAGAAACTTGCTCAATAAAAGTTTAGGATAAAAAACTTGCTCAATAAAAGTTTAGGATAAGAAACTTGCATTCATTATAAAGAGAATGAAGTTAGAAAACTTGCCTTGTATATAAGCTACACAAGTAATAATATTCGCCAATTATCCTACATATATCATTAAAATCGCAACAACAATTAGTTACATCAACATCCATTTCATTAGTTTAGTTTTCATTTTAATCAATTCTATAATCCTTAACTTAGGACTTGATTATCCTACTCATCCATTTAACACGAAACTGAATTCTCAATTATATCATAGTATACGACATGGTGATTGCAAAACAATTCCAGTTCAAATGACATCACGTTACGAACTTTCATAACTTACTAATTCATAATCTATAGTTTTGGCATTGTGATTACAATACATTACTACGTCTTGTAACATGTTTTAGGTCCTTTACAAATCATTAAAATATGTTAAGTTAACAATTTCCAATCTATGCAGTTAACAGTTCAATTCTGGGTCTGACTGACCACTGGCGCAGCTGCGCCATATTTTCCTTTGAATCCGGCGCGCCTGCGCTCGGCACCAGAACCAGTTTTGCAGAAACTCGAAATCAGACTCTGCTCTAGGCCAAAAATCCCAATTTCACAGAAATTCATGAACCTAAACATCTAAAACACTGTAATAACATAGTTAAGCATGCTATACACCATTCTAACTATATAAACATCACATATACACAAATTTGAAGAATCAAAACCACAATTTTCCAAATTTTTTCAATTTTTACCCTTTTAGCGAATTCGGTCGTCACGACTTCGTTTCTTAACCAATTGACATGATTCAAACTACGCCACTTTCATTTCTTAACATACTAACATAATCCAACATAAATTTGCAGATTATCATACATATTAAACATGAAATTTTGTACTTTCTAAAGCTATTTTTTAAACATAAACACTGTTATTTATTTTTTTTCTCCCTACAAATCCAATTTCATGTATTTAATCATCAAATAACACTCACAAATGATGATTAACAGATTATAAACCATATATACAAGTATATACATATCAATTCAACATAACTATCACTAGCAATAACAAGAACAGAAGTTAACATTGAAGTGAGTTATACCTTGAGTTAGCAAAGTGTTTAGCAACCCTTCTCTTTCTCTTTATGATTCTCTCCTCCACACCAAGCTCTCCCTCTATTCTCTGTGTTTCTTCTTCTCTCCAAACCTTCTCTGAACTTAGCCTTAGGGAAATAAGATGCATAAAAATAAACTGACTCCCCTCTCTCTCACGTATACATCAGCTAAAAACCCAATAGACGTCAGTTACAATAAGCCAAAGGCCACAAGGCCTTGTTTGGCCACACATCAATTCCTCTATTCCCATTTATTTTAATAGTCTTATATTATATAGTTTTCACTTGTCATACTTTAGTTAATTAAATAACTTACCACTATAGTTATAATAATTATAATTTTTATTATAATAATACTTATGATTAATAAATAATTATATATCTAATTTAATTAATAAATTAGACTTAAACATCACTTTATTTAATTTAATTATTTTCTTTAATATAAAATAATTCATTTAATTTAATTATTTTCATTAAATTAAATCCTCACATAATAAAATTACCGTTCATTAATTTAGTTAGCACACATACTCAACTAAATTATTACATCCACAATTCATCAAATATTTATTTATCTCAATAAATAAATTATTTAAAATATTTATTTAATTCAATAAATATTTAAATTAAATTATAAATTTCTCGATCGTTACAAGTATAGTTTGAGAAACTTGCACAATAAAAGTATAGGAACCTGCCTGCACCATCGATTACTGTTACGCAACCTATTTTAGCTTCATCTGAAAGACCTTTTATTCCCATGCTCTCTTTCTTCTTCTTCTTCTTCTTCTTCTTCTTCTTCTTCTTCTTCTTTCCAAGATGGCTATGAAGCTAGGAGACTTTGAAGAAAACTCTCTTTCCTCTCCCTCTATGGCTGCCGAATGGCCTCTCTCTCTCTCTCTCTCTTTAGTTCTTAGTTAATGTAAGAAATGAGATGAAAGAAAGAAAATAAGATAGACTTCTTTTATTAGATATAGATATATAATAAATATCTATACTCATACTCCTTTTCCTCTTCTCATTTCACTGGCCATATGGCCCATTCTCTTCCTCTATTTGGTTTAATTAATGATTACCAAGAAATGAAAGAGAGAATGATTTTTAATGTATGGTAAATATAGTATAGATATGAGACATATATCCATACACATCACCCTTTTATCTTCCTCAAATAACCGGCCAAGTGACATATTTCTCCTCAATGTTTTGCTTCCTTTTTATTGCCTTTTTAGTGTACTAAATGTCCAAAATGCCCTTCATCAATTGGGCTCCAAATTTGGGCTTCTTGTTTAATCTTTTGGGCTTTCCTAATAATTCTTTGGGCAATGTAAATAGATTAGATCCAATACTTTTAATTTTATCTTTCCCTAATTATTTAATTAGGGTTTCCACTCACTCTATTATAACTTAAATCCTTACTCATTCACATTTAATTTCTTAACCCAATTAGACTTGCAATAATTAGGTTATAAAATTAATTAATTGAGATGTATAAAATAAATCTCTTAAAATTAGTATATATTTTAAATACTTTTATTCTCCCATACCATAACGCTTAAGTTATTAAATTTTTCATTCCTAATATATAATTAGGTTACCTTAGTTTCTTTTATTTGTTTATATAATAAACAAATAAAAACAAACACATAATATTAATATTCATTTATTCACATATTCGTACAAAATAATTTAATAGCTTGAAATATGATCTACAAATCTCTTAAATTAGGTCACTAGTATTTAATTAAATACTAAGACCACTACATAAAAATAACCATTTAGGTTATTTAATTCTAATACCTAATTTATAATTAGATTATGTAACTTTCTATTTAATTTTTTTATATAATAAATAAATATATATACTTAATATATTTATTTATTTAATCACATACATACCTCAAAATATAATTTTATTCTAGGTTTTGAATTTTTGTAACCCTTATTTCTCAATTCTATTCAAATAGTAAACCATATAGGTTCTCCTTTAAAAATTTTAAATCATTCATCTATTTTCACTCTAGATTTTGTTATTTAACCTTTAATTTAATAATTTAAAATCTTATAAATTTTCGGGATGTCACAATTATTATTTTATTTTATTTTATTTTGTCTTTTGGTCCAATCTATCAAGTCATCATCCATTCAAGATTCCAATTTTCAAAGGTCAGTCCAATACTCCAAATTCCAATCCACCATCATCCATGAAAAGATTACAACAATCACAAAATAAAATGAAAAATTAAATGTAATGACTTGTAGACTTTTTCTTTTGAGTTTTGAGTTTTGAGTCTTTGATCTCTCCATCAAAAATTCAAAATAAGGAAATAACTCACAACTATTAGTGTATTTAATATTGTACCTATTATTGTATTTAATTAATTATTTATGTAATTATATCTATAAATATTAAATATTAATAAACCTTTAATCAACTAACTTATTAATATTAAATAAACTAACTAGTATGTTAATATTTAATTTTAATTAACTAACTTATGAATATTAAATAAACTAAGTATTATATTAATATTAAAATTTAATCAACTAACTTATTAATATTAATAAACTAACTAGTATATTAATATTAAAATTTAATCAACTAACTTATTAAATTATTAATATTAAATAAACTAAATAATATAAAAATTAAATGTACTTACAAGAAATCGAGAATGAATAATTAAAACTTTAAACTTGATTGATGTATTAATTAAAAGTATTATATTACGACATAGAAGTTAAGACTTACAAATTATAATAATGAATAACAGAATAAGTAATAATTTATTGAATCAATAATTTCATGAAAAATTATAAGTTTATAACTTTAAAGTATAATTTAACCAATAATCAAGAATAAGTCAGTTACAAATATTTATCTTCAAAATTTTTAAAAATATGTCTTCAAATATTCAAAAAAATATTTGTCTTTGAATCTTCATAAAATATATCTTTAAATCTTCAAAAAATATATCTTCAAATTTTCAAAAAATTATTTCTTCAATCATCATGGATGTGCATTTTCGACAGTTTCTGCTCCAACTTCAAGATCTTCCGAGCTATCTTAATCGTATATTACGTCTTGTACTCTTCTTTATACGACAAGATAATCTCTATAGTAAATGCATATCTCTAATGAATCCAAACTAAGTCTACTTCTTTTTTCATCCAGTACTCTGCCAAATAAAGAAAAACAAGATTCAGAAGCTACAGTACTAGCTTGGTGATGTGATAAAAATATTAAATTGCAAGTGCACAGTGTCAAATTAAAGAATTGGCAAGTACAGGTCGAACCCACAAAGACTAGTTTAATTTTAATTTATCCTTAATATCTATTTTAGGTGAATTAGAAATAAAAATTGAGAATTTATTAACTAGAATATAAAAACTAATAATGAGAAAGCTGTAAGAACCCGAATTTTATGAAATAAAAGTATTCAATTTTTTTTATAAGTACTATTCAGTAAATGGTTAAATTGATAAAAGTTAAAGTTAAGGGTGATATATGAATTTTTTTTAAAATACGCAAGTGGTTATAAAATATTCATTGTTGTCGGGGAATATTCGTTTAGTCGTGGAATATTCTTTCTGTCGGTAAATATTCGTACGACGGCGCAGCCATTTGTGAGCCCCATAACAGAATAACTGTCGGATGAAGAAAATGACAAATTTGAGTTTTTATAAATAACGACGTAGTTGTTACCGTTAACACTGTTGGAATACCTGGTGGTTAAAATACAGTAATACGCGTAGTTACACAGTAGCACACTGTATTGCACAGTATTTTTTTAATTATTGATTCTTACGTGAGAATGCACTACTCAATAATTGTTACAGTAATTTCTGTTCAATATTTTATTTTATTGAATCAATAATTGTTGCGTTGATATTTTATATTATTGTTGTTTCAATAATTATCACTGCACAGTATCTCCATTATCAGATCAATAATTCATATTATTTGAATAATATTATTAGATAGCATTATTGGTAATGTCTAGAAAGTTCTGTCAAGGAGAGGTTTGGTCACCTAATTGCGCGCCAGTAAGGAGAAATCCTTATCGGAAAGCCCCCTCTTTCCTGGGAACTGCCTGGTTGTCATTATTGTGATTCTGTAATATTATTTGTGAATAATTAATTATTGATCTATATGATAATGAAATATTTATTTGATGTGGATATAAATGATGAATTTATTTATGTGGTTATAAATGAAGGAATTAATGTTGAGGTATTTTATCAGTATTTTGTCGGATTGGAGGTATTAAAAGATCAAATCAGTGTTCTTACAGCTTTATTGTGTGAGTTATAATTTTTAAGCTGACCGTTGGATCGTTGTGATTTTTGGATATGTTATACATATATAAGTTGAGTATATGTTCACAAATTTTGAACCGTTAAAAATGAACGAATGATTTGTTATGAATTTTAAGAGGTGACTGATTCGGAAATTAGGTTTATAAATAATTTTAGTGGAAAATTCTAGAAATGGGTGGGCCCTACTTTTGGTTGTTGGGGAAGATGGCTGATTTTTGGTGGGTGGAATAGTAGCAAGTAAAGCCATCAGGTAGCAGGTCAAGTCTGCTTCGGCGTGCTAACATTTTCCTATAAATAGAGGGCTAAGTTATAATTGAAAATCACACCAGAATTTATAAGTTTTCTCTCTTTTTCTCTCTAAATTATCGAGTGTATTTTTTGAGTATTTAGATACTTTGTGAGTTGCTATTCATCAGTGTAAGTTTTCTTTAGCGTCATATCCGATATCCAGTCAGAAGTGCTGCTCTTTTGAGGTAAGGGATAGTAAGGGATTTTAAGGGTTATTATATTTTTCAGTGTTGTAATTTTTCTGACCTTCAAAAATTTTGAAAAAATTTGAATTTATAATTTGATGAGTTTTCTTGATTGTGTCCAAAAATTGCGATTTTTGGATGTATAGATTAAGAGTTATGAATTTTATGAGAAAAGACTATTTTAAAAGTAACCGCTTATAACTCCTTGTGGTTAACTCCAAAATTGGTGAAATTGTTATTGGGAGTACATGTATATGATAGAAGTATACTCTATAAATTTCAGAATTTTTGGATAAAAGTACAATTTTTGATAAATATCTAAATATTCGACTGTTTTGGCCATATAAAAAATAGTAAATGATTTTTAAAAATTTCGAGAAAAATATATGTTCAATATGGGACTATATTCTGCTAAATCCCAAAAAAGAAATATTTTTGGGATTGATTTGATATTTTTCATGAAAATATACTAGTTATGAGTAAATGAATTAAATATGTTATGCGAAGTAAAAAAATTGAAAAATAGGATTTTATGGCTTGAGAATCCTATATAAGGTATATGCAGATTTTTGATGAGGGTTTTGATTATTGGTGATGAAATCTTATGAGTTTAGCATTTTAGGATGATTAAATGTATTATTTAGTAAAGTGTAAATAATTAAAATAAATTGTCTATAAGTTTAAGAAATGTTATTTCAATATCATTATACCGAAATATTAGTATGATTTTTATTGTAGAATTTCTACCTTTTTGTGTCGGATTTACTATTCATGAGTTACTATTCATGAGTTACTATTCACGAAGTTACTATTCATGGATTACTATTTACGCGTTACTATTTATGACAAAATTGGTTTCTTTTTCTAACCAAATTATAGTTGATTTATGAATATTACTCTTGAGATTAAATCTAGATGTTTTGATTATATTGATTTTACTATTATATATAACATTTTTATAACCCTAATGATGATATTTCTATTTGACTTGAGTATAAAGATGGGTAGATTTTTGGTATGAACATGACTATGTGTTCCCTTTGGCCATAGTGCAAAGTTGAATTGTTGACTGGTATGATCATGACCATTGAATTTATAATTGAATATCTTTAGCTTAAGTGCAAATGTGAAATGATCAACATGGTTATAATTATTGTTTATATAAATTCTAAAATGATTATATATTTCTTTGAGATATTAATATATTTGGCCTGCAGTGCAAATATGAACTGTTGATGAATATATTTGGCCTGTAGTGCAAATATGAACTGTTGAGGAATATCTTTGGCCTGTAGTGCAAAGATGAATTGTTGATGAATATCTTTGGCCCGTAGTGCAAAGATGACCTGTTGTTAAATATCTTTGGCCTGTAGTGCAAAGATGGTTTGTTGATGAATATCTTTTGGCCGTAGTGCAAAGATGAAATTGTTAGTATGATTATAAACAAGAACTGTGATTTGGTATAACCATGATCTTTGATGTTTCAGGTAAAGACATGTGATGAAAATTATTTTCGTCTTGGATGCGAAGAGGAATTTAGAATTACAATTATGATTACGAGTTATTCATATAATTGTGGAAAGGAACTGTTGATTAATGTTACGGGGATAAAATATTGTTGGTAGACTTTTAATGTGGCGAAGATAATAGACTTTATGGTCTATTTGACTCTTCTAATGGATTGCTCGTTCCGCTGCAACTATAGTTGAAAATTTTTATCATCTACCATATGTTCTAAATCTCTGATTTATTACTGTTGAAGGCTATTGATAATTTATTTATCTTTAGTCATGATATTCTTTACTGAGCTAGTTGTGCTCACCGTTCTGTTTCAAAATTCCTTTCAGGTAATACGAGTGTAGCTGGGTCGAGCGGGGGTAACAGGGAAATAGAACGGTGGTCATCATTTAGTATTTATATTTGATGAATCCAATAGGGTGAGGCGAACCCAACGTTGGAAGGGTATTTTGCTACTATCATACAAGATGTCTAATGTCATACAACCTCATTTCATTATAAGACATGGTTGTACACATCCACTTGCTGAGTATATTTACGAGCACTACCTATATAATCTTGGTGTTTGTTTGAAGTATAATTCACGATTAAAGACAGTGGAGATAATGATATGTCAAGTGAAGACTCACCATTGGAAAGAATATGATAGTAATCTTCTTATTTTTCTTTGGGGTCTATTAGGTCAACCAAGGATAATTCTGTGGACATATGATATCTATCATAACCTGGAAGCATGGCCTCCCTTATACGAAGGTTTCCTTGAGCACTTCCCAAAGATTCTAATTTCTAAAACAGTTTTTGACTATACCTTTATGTAGGTATCACTGTGAGGTGCTGTCCACTAATGGGATATTTGGCATATTACGGTTGGGACACGAGTCACAGTTGGTATATATTTGTATCCAAAATCACAGCATATGTGTTGTTGTTTTTTGTACGACAATTGTTATAATAAAGTTGTAGTTATTTTCTGTACCATGTATTTGGCGACTCAGAATAGATTGGGTGAAATGGACCTATTTTGGGGTTGTCACAGAAGCAATCTAGAAATTCGAATCCACTAAACACTAAACATAACAAGTAATTCAATTTCTATTTTTATAACTTAATTATGATTTTGATCTCACTTCCCTTTAATTTAGTAATTTTATAATTAATGTGGACAATCATAGACTATGAAAATTTAAGGATTAACTATAACCCATCAAAACTTCTTCGAGCAAGCATGAATTATGAAAAACTCATATTAACAATAATATATCAAAATCTCTTAATTAATTTAAAACCACATAAGAACTATAAAACGAAGGTATTTCAATAATGAAACATGAAGGCAAAATCAATTAAACATAAAAGCATAAATAATGGTAAAATACAAATGCTGCCCCTGAACTTTAGATATTTTTGGGTATTGAGCCTTTTTCTTTTGGTCAACGCAAATTGAGCCGCTTTCTGTTCGAAAATTTGGATATTGAGCCCCTAGGTGCCACATGTGCGTTGACCTGCCTACGTGACATCGCTGACATGGACGTTTTCTAATTAATTGCTAAAAACACAGTTCTTCCCAAGATTCGAACCCAAAATCCAAAGTTTAAAATTTTGACCATGAGACCACTTTAGCACTACGAACCTAATTGTTAAATTAACTATAGTATTAAATTTTTTATTAAATCAATTCACTTTCTCTAAGAGCATATTAAAAGACAAATGTACCTATCAGTATATACTCAAAGATATATATATATATATATATATATATATATATATATATATATATATATATATATATATATATATATATATATACGGGATCCAATCCATGACAACCGGTTGCCATAACACTATTCATACCAACCAAGTTGCAACACCATGTAACGGCTGCCACTTTGTGATATTTTATATTAAAAAAAACACAGCCACTACACTTAGTAGAGGCTTGGTTCAAAATTTTAAAGGCTCTTAACTTTTATGTCTAGTAAATGAATCCCACGTGCTTCAATCTGAAATATCTGCCACGGTGTGCTTTATATAATCAAGTATTACCAAGAATATGAAAACAATAATCTAGCAAGTGATTGCATCTTCAAATTATTTTTAATTTATCTATTATGTAACACCATATAGCGGCTGCCACTTTATTATTATATTATTAATTTATCTATTAATATAATAATAATAATCTGACTTTATTATTATTATTATTATTAAAGTAAGATTATATTTAAAATTAGCGAAGTGTTCAAGTGTTGTGTTCAAGTGTGTGAAGAAGTCCAAGCCGCTACTAGGTGTAGCGGGGCACTTTTTTTAAATATAATATTACTTTAATAATAATAATAATAATAATAATAATAATAATAATAATAATAATAATCCCACTTTTTTTTTATTTTTTTTATTATTATTAAAGTCGCATTATGTTAAAAAAATGGGACTGCTACATGATGTAAAGACTATGCTCAAATTCTCCCTTGGTTTATCCCATTTTCATTTACAATCCCATTTTTTCATTTACAACCCCATTTTCATTTACAATATTTATTTTCATTGAAAAAAGAGGAGTGTAAATCGCTACATCTTGTAGCGGCTGTCAAATTCAAATAATAATAATTAATAATAATAATATTATATTAATAATAATAATAGTAATATTAATATTAATAATAAGAAATTTAATAATAATAATAATTATTATTATTATTAAAGTATTATTATATGAAAACAAAGTGAACTGCTACTACATGTAGTGGCTTAAGATTATTTGCTTCAGAATATGTTCTTATTTTGTTTCCTTACCAATTGTTCTTATTTTCTTACCAATTGTTCTTATTTTGTTTCTAACTTCATAATTATTATATTCCAACCACACTACATGCTGTAGCGGCTTGGCTTTAATTATTTTTTTTTCATGTTCAAACTTGTGTAAAAGGGTGACCACTCGTTGCTTTAAAAAAAAATTCATGTTCAAACACATGTAAATGTGTCCTACTTTATCAGATTTTATTCAAAAAAAAAGGATTTCTTTTTAAATATGGGAACCGCTACATGCTGTAGCGGCTTTCTTTCATTTTATTTGTCTTGCGTGGCAAAAGTCAAAAGTCAACTGACATGGATGGTTGACTCGGGAATTGTAGCGTCCCCAAATCCGGGTACTAATCATCATGAATCTGGTACATCATTTTTATAACTATTGCGAAAGATATAAACATAAATTGTTTATACAATAACCTTTACAACATAATCCCCAAGGTCGATAACCTTAACTTAATACACACTTTCATATACTACAGGACTTACAATGTTATTTGCCTTCAATACTAGTACAATTTTAACTGTACACTAATCCTTTCCTGGAACTTGTCTTTGCCTTTGCTGTTGGTTTTTGAATTTATGATGTTTTGAATGATGACTAATTTAAGTATATTAGACATGTCCATGGTTCATGGTTTGTTATAATATTATTATTAATATGCATGTGTTATGGTTATTACATGAACACTTGTTGATTTCCTTCCGTTGGTAAGTTGGAATGTTTTAAAATTAAGGAAGATTTGATTTGGAGTTTAATAAGGATGATTTGATTTGGAGTTTATTAAGGATGATTTGAATTTGAGTTTATTAAGGAATATTGGTATTTATAATTTTTAATGCTATCAAATATTATTAGATGGGTTTATATATGTTATTTCAGCTGGCTCAAATTTCCTTCATCTATTATACAGAGTATTTCGTGGGTACTATAATTTATTTAAGGATATACTCTTGCTTAGTGGGACCCATAACTGTTAGTGGTACTTAGTATTCTATTTGAAAAAGGAGTTTTACAGAAGCTTTTTATAGTCTTATCTTATCTCCTTGTTACTCTCCTGTTTAAAATAGTTAACTGGGTATAAGAGGTTCATTCCTTTATTTCAGCTACAAATAGTTGGCAGTTGGCGCAGAATATTTCTTATTCAAATTTGCTGAAATCGTGGATTCACTTTAACGGGACTGAGATTTATTTGCTAACAGATTTTTTAGCCGTTGCTTGTCTCGTTATATATACTCCTTCTCTTAGGCTGAACAAGACACGACTCTGAAATTAGCAATCAAGTTGATATACTACATCAGAGCGCTTCAGTTGTTTTATTCCAGCCACTTATTGTAATCTACTATATTCTTTTGTGCTGGAAATTTTATTCTTTGTAAACCGAACGTAAGCATAGTTTTGGCTTGAGATTTCTTATTTAGTTAGTTTGTTCAAATAAGGCTTCAAAGGTCTCAGAGGTGAGAACAGGTGCAGAGGTGTAAAAGTTGCAGAGGTGCAAAGGGGGGCATTGGTGTCCAACATCAGATTTGAGGCTTCTTTGTAACAGGGAGTTCTTTTTATTGTATTTAATTGAATATTAAGTTTAATAAAAAGAGTATCCAATCCTAGTTGGGATTGGACGTGGATTAGGCCACTAGATTAGAGGATAGGGGCTGAACCACGTAAAAATCTTGGTGTGATTTTTACTTCTGTTTATCTCTTTAATTGTCATTCACGTTCTGCACTTTTTGTTATTCACGCCACTAATTCAGACAGTAAAGCAGACAGGTCTAGCTGTCTGATAATAAGAAAAGAAGAACATAAGCTAAAGC
Organism: Panax notoginseng; assembly: GCA_016801055.1. Lineage (NCBI taxonomy): Eukaryota > Viridiplantae > Streptophyta > Magnoliopsida > Apiales > Araliaceae > Panax > Panax notoginseng. The sequence goes on along the minus strand of CM029013.1, from coordinate 144,044,578 downwards.
AGACAGGCGTAGCTGTCTGAATTATACCTGTTGTAGAAAATTTCAAAAAGTTTTCACCGTTTCTCACTTTTACCTTAAACACCTATTCACCCCCCCTCTAGGTGTGCACATACATAGAATTACATTTGATATCAGAGCCAGGCTCTACTAATATTGATCGTTGCAGGTCGTAGGGGAAAATCCTATGGCACACCTAAACTTTCAAGAAGGTCAGTCCACAAGTAGGCCACCGTTGTTGCTTGGAAGTGAGAACTTCAACTTTTGGAAGTTCAGAATGAAGATCTATCTGAACTGTGACCCATGGGAATGGTGGGTAGTCGAAAATGGACCAGTCATTCCGCGACATGATGATGGCAAGCCAAAGAATCTCATGGAAATAGACTCAAATGAATTGTATATGGTATCTTATGATTCCAAGGCCATGAATACACTTTTAAGTGGCATGGTCCAGTCGGAGATGTAACAACCCGATATTTTCTATATAAATAAATCCGAAATTTTGCGTATAAATTTTTTTTTATTTAAGGATGAGGATTTGTACAAGATAATGTGTATGTATATTTATGTGGTAAATAAAAATATATTTATTACATAAATATTTACAAATAATTTTATTTTAGAATTATTGATTATTATAAAGTACATTCTTATAATAATTAATTTTATAGTAGAAATATTTTTATTAATTATTTTCCATAAAAATATAATCATATATTATTTAAATAATATATGAAGTGATTTTTAGAATAATTATAATAATTATTTTATTATATGAATTTTAGTACAAGTTATTAAGTGAATTATTTTACCTTAATTATTAAGGTTAAATATGAAGAATAAATCAGATATGGAATCCAAACCCTAATTTTAGATTATTGTCAAGGTATGAGAATAATAATATAATATCAATTATATTTTGATTTTTCAGTGTTATAAATATGTACTGTATGTACGTATTGATGATGATTGGTCAATTATGGTATTTAATTCTAAAACCCTAATATTATTTGGTTAAATCCTAATTTTACTAGGGAAAACCCTAATTTGAAAATCAAATGTGAGCTTAAGACTATTATATAACGGTGTTATATGTTTTATGATGTGTATTATATAATTATTTGATTAATTAGGTAAACCCTAATTATAATCTAGAAACCCTAATTAATATTTCTAAAACCCTAATTTCTAAAATGAGGAACCCTAATTTGAAATTTAAATTAGAGTTCGAGATTGGTTGTAATTATGTTAATGTGATTAATTAACAAGTATTATAATTACAATTGTTAATTTTAGAAACCCTAATTTTTTTAAAACCCTAATTTGATAATTAGAAAACCTAATTATAATTTAGTAACCCTAATTATCAAAATCTTAAACCCTAATTGTTAAATTAGCAAGGTTAATTATAATTAGTATTACTAAATCCTAATGTTCCTGTATATAATAATTAGAAAATTTATCTAATTAACAAACCCTAATTGTCTAATTTTGGAAACTAAAATTTTTATTTTATATTATTTTTGAGCAAACCATATAATGGAAATTCTATATTTTGTGCTAAACCTTAGGGTTAAACCCTAAGGGTTTGACAAGTTTCTATTTTGCCATTTAAATGAATTATCAAAAGACTAGTTTGCCCCCTAGTGTATTATTTTGGCTAACATGTAGGTTTTGACAATAGGTTGAGTGGGTGAACCACTTCAACCACCCCATGTGCTCAAAATGACAGCAACAAGCATTATACATCAGCCATTCCATGCATCTAGGTTGCTTATATATAGATTGGAGAGAGAAATAATTCATTTGTTACTTACATTTTGCCCAACTCTCAAACTAAGCTCTATCTCTCTCTAACCTCCGAAATATACAAGTATATCAGTCATAAATCAAAGCCCCACGATCAACCATAACATAGCATAAGCACAGAATCATCAATTGATCAAAGGAGGTATAAAACCCTAGCATAATTTCTGTCCATAGATTCTGTGTTAGACGTTAGTTTTTATTGTTAAAATATGTTGGTTGTATTCCATTTTGACGATCTGGGTTGCTAAATGTTGGATCCATAACATTTAGAAGCTCGGATTTGTGTTTTTCAAAAATCTGGAAAATTTGTTCTTGGTGGTCTGACAACGAATGTCAGACCTTATATCTTTGTGATCTGTTACGAATTTTGTGATTTGAAACTTTGTAGCTGTAGTCTGATATGTTCTCTTGGATCTGGGCTTAGAATCAGGCTTAGATCATATGTATATTGCAAGTTATGGAAGGTCAAACTGCGTTGACCGACCATGACTTGCAAGGTTTCTGGGTAACCCAGAAATGGGTTTTCAGCGCCTGACAGCATGTTTGAAGGCAAAGATATGTCAGATTATTGAAGCTTTGATGATGTTTTTATAACTGGATTTTAGACTATAATCTGGACTTTGAATCCTGACCTTTAGATCCCTTAAATACCCAACTGTAGAACGTAGTGAGTGGTCAAATCAGGCCACTCGGTCACAATTTCATTTTCTGGAATTTCCAGAATAGTGAAGAACACAAATTCTGACAGCCTTTGACCGGCTTGTATCTGCTTAATATGTTGTTGTTATTGTTATGTTTTGTGATAGATCTACTCTTTGACATGTTGGCTAGACACTGCAGCTTATAGATTACAAAAACAACACTTAAATCACAAGTTGTGAAGGCCCAAATATGAACAGTCGTACTGTTCTTCATTTCTGGGTAACCCAGAAATGAAGAACAACCTCTGACAGCTTATTTAGGCCCTTAGATCTCTTTGTTTGTGCATTATTTGATGGTGTTAATGGCTGGATCGAGTAGTCTTGTGCTTGTACTACATTATCTGACCATTAACCTGTCCAGAAACATCATGATCAAATCAGAAATCATGGTCAATGGAGGAACCTCGAAACTGCCTTATGAACAGCTCAAGAACATGAAGAACACCTATAGCGACAGTTTTGTCACTATAGGTGGCCTTTAGCGACAGACAATAAATTATTTTTTGGAAATTAATTAATAAATAGAAAAAAATAGTTTTTAATTATTAAAAATACAAAATAAATTATTAAAAAATTATTTTAAATTCTGAAAATTAGTTTTTAATTATTTTAAATATATTTCATAAATATTTAATATTTTTGAAATATTAAAAGTATTTAATTTATTTAATTATAATATTAAATAAATTATTTAAAAATGATTTTAATATTGAAAAAATTATTAAAAATTATATTATGATATAAGAAAATATTTTAAGTTATTTTTAATGACTTTTAATATTTTGTGATAAATTTCATTAATTAATGATATTAAAGTTATTTAATAATTTAGTTTAAAAATGATTTTATTATTATAAAAATCATTTTAAATGAAAATAAAGTGTTTAAAAATATTTTAAGTTATAAAATATAACTTTTAATATTTAAAGGATAATTTCATTAATAAATTAATATTAATGATTATTAACTTATTATTAAAAATAGTAAATTTATTTAATAATTATATTAAATAAATAGTTTAAAAAGAGTTTTATTAATTTAAAAATCATTTAAAAGGATATAAATGAATTAAAAATATTTTAAGTTATGAATAATGACTTTTAATATTTTGATAAATAGAACATTAATACCTTAATAATTAATGGTAATTATTTAAAGATGATTTTAAATGTTTTAAAAATCATTTAAGAGTAATATTAATACTTTAAAAATATTTTGAGTTATTATAAATAACTTTAATATTTTGGAAATGATTTCATTAATAGTTTAATATTAATTATATATTAATGATAATAGAATTATTTAGTATTTAAATCATTTAATAATGATTTCGATGTTTGAAAATTCGTGATAAATAATATTAAATGTTTAAAAACTATTATAAGTCATTTAAAAATAATATGACCGTAATTAAGTTACAGTACAGAGTCTTAGACTCGATAATTACCCGATAAAGTTGTCGATACACCGACATGTTTCAGAAATTGATCTGGACTTAGATAATGTGATTAGATAAGTGATTATTTGTGATTCAATGGTTGTTAAACCTATATGCCAATGTGATTAGGGAATGTGCTGACTGCAATAAGCAGTATTATATGATATGATATGTTATTCTAATCAGACAAATGATCTATTTAATGATAGGGCTTGATAGAAAAGATAAATCTAAGTTGTGTTAGCAGCAGACAAGGCAAGTATCTAACTCTTTGCATTTACTTTATACAACGGACATGCGTAAGATAATATCTAAATTGTTCATTTCAATTGTTCAAATATTTCAACCTTTGTATATACTTATGCAATGATTCTGTATAAGTAAGTTATTAAACTATAATTGTTGTACAAGTTCCTTTATTCTGTTATTATTGATCAAATTATATATTTTGATCGTTAATTTCTAAAACATGGTTATACAAGTGTCCCCACTTAGATAATCATTATATTTTATCACATGTTGATACATACTTATCTGTGTTCAGTATGTATAAGTTAAATTAAAAGTCGTCTAAGCTATTTGATCCAGCTAGACATATATTTAAAGTTGTTGTTGAACAAGATAAAACTTTATCCAACTAAATTGTTTTGGTTTGGATTCAAGACTGGTATGAACATCCCAAATATGGGAAACTTTTATGCGACTAAGGCGGGAATGCTGGACAAAAATATCGTCCTTTAATGTAGGATTGATCAATACAGGGCATAACGGGCTGATCACCCCCCGTGCCCATAAGTAATGACGGTTTACAGATGAAGTTCTGTTTAACATTTTCGAAAATAAAAAATAATGTTCATAGTTTATCAACTGATCCTCATTTATAGTCAGTACGTAATTTCAAAATTTTGAAATCGAAATGATATGTTGTTTATTATCGGTTCAGTTTACTATACAACTGTTGATTCGTTGTAGAAGTATCGTTCAAAGAAAATATTTAATTCGTTCAGCTAACTATTATTGTTGCTATTACTTGCTGGGCACTCAAATGCTCATCCTTGCTTAAATTTAAATGTTTTCAGCTAAAGGTGAACAACATGGAGGCTCTTCTAAGAACAAAGGGAAAGGGAAGGTCGCTGAATGAATGATAAGGCTATCTTTTGTAATAACTAGACTTTATTAGGGTAATGATGATATATATTAATTATCATGTAATAAAATGAATGTTTGAAGGTTTCGTACTTGGGATTGAAAACTCTGATAATATGTAAATTAAATTTGATAATTTATATTATTGTTATTATTATTAGTATTATTCCGCTCATAGAAATGGTATCGTGAAGCACTGAGTTCGGATTTTAAGTACCTGAATTTGGGGGCGTCACATCATGGTATCAGAGCTATAGGGTTAGAAACCTTAGGTGGGATAGACCTCAGGCTATAACCTTAGAACAGAGGGAAACGTTGAAAATATAAATAACTCATATAGAGTTTTAAATAAAAAAGAAGATGAATTGACTAAATTCATCGTCAAAAAAATAAAATATAACTTATATAAAACTCTTATTTGTTGTGTGTATATACTATATGCTAATCAAGATAATTTATGTGTGTAGATGTCAGGTGAAAAAGGATTAGGATACCCTCGGATCGTAAAGAAGGAGCCGATATCAAAGCCAATAGCTGAAATAGAGGCTCAAAGTGAAAGCAACCTCGATGAGGTGGTTATTGTGGAAAATATCGTACCAGATCCGAAAATGGTAGAACTAACCGATAGTGATTCAGACACTGAAGTTGGAGCTGATCAAGCATCAACCGAAGTGCAGAATCTGCGGGACCAGGTTTCCTCCTTAGAACAGTTATGGGAAATAGAAAAGCTGCTAAATAGCCAACTGCGGAAAACATTAATAGAAACAATGGAAGAACACGATAAGCTTAAAATCCAAATTGACCAAATTGGAACTAAAAGCAACAAAGCATGCGCAACTCCGAGCAAGAAGGGGAAAAGAAAGATGAAAGACCGTGATATAAGAAATCCTGATAACAACGAAGGAAAAATTAATCGAATAGAAAGGTGTGCAAATTGTGACAAGAAACATGAAGGTGTATGCAGAAAAGGGGAATATGTTTGCTACAATTGCGGATAGAAGGGACATTTCTCTCCTCATTGTCCCAATCCAACACAATGTGTCTGTTTTAATTGTGGAATAGAAGGTCATCAGGCGAAAAGTTGTCCAGGGAAAAGGTGTAATAAATAGGCAGTATAGGTTCTGTTGTGTAGGTGTGTTTAATGTAATATGTGCTTAGTATGTCTGTGTAAGGTTATGTTCTCAACTTTTGTAATGATCAAGTTTGTAAATCCCGACTTTTGAAGTCACAAAGGGATAGCAGTATGTGCTATGTTATGTAAATTACTACGACTTAATGAAAATGAATTTATGTTTGAGTGATTAAACAAGTTTAAAGTATTAAACTTATATGATAAGGTTTAGAATGTAAGTTAAATTTATGATTTTATTTAATCAGATAATGCCGCTAAGACGTCAAACTAGAAACTAAAGGGCAGAAGAATTTGTCAACAACGTCGAGGGACAACCACAACCAGATCCAATGCAGCAATTCGGAAACATGGTAGCTCAGGCCATGCAACAAGGAATGTCAGCCGCAGGGAACCAGCAGGACAATCGCTTGGCAAACTTTAAGGACTTCAAAGCTGTAGGACCGCCCAAATTTAGAGGTACAACTGACCCTGTAGAAGCCCAAACTTGGGTTAAAGAAATTAAAAAGGCGTTTGTATTAGCTAGGGTAGCTGAGGGGCAAAAGACCGCTTTTGCCACCTACATGATGAAGGGTGAGGCAAATTTTTGGTGGGAAGCGAATCAGGCGAGGGCTGGAACAGGTGTAGGTGTAGATGCTTGGGAAAGATTCAAAACTTTATTTTTCGAAAACTATTTTTCATCTAGTATGCAGGCTAGGATGGAAGTAAAATTTCTTGAATTAAAACAGGAAAATATAACGGTGTCCAAATAAGCCACTAAGTTTAATAAGTTGGCTAGGTTTGCTCCGCATCAAGTTGATACGGAGGCTAAAAAAGCACGAAGGTTTGAGCTGGGATTAAAACCCTGGCTCTACAACAAGGTGGCAGTGTTGCAAATCCCTACATTTGCAGCACTCATGGAGAAAGCTATTATTGCTGAGGAGGGGAGTGAGGCCATGAGCCTATACAACAAAGAAAGAAGGAAAAAGGGTAAGGTTGAGGGATCTGGGAAGGTGGAAACAAATAGTGGAAATAGGAGTGAAAAGAGGAAGGGAAACAACTTTGGGGGTATACAGGTGAAGCAAGAGGGTACAAAGAAGAAGCCGCTAGTATAATGTGGGAACTGTGGCAAGAACCATTTGGGGGAATGCCTGAAAGGTAAATTTGTATATTTTAAGTGTGGGTAGGAGGGTCATATCTCTCCCAACTGCCCCAATCCTAGAACTATTAATGGGTGTTTTCTGTGCGGATCAAAGGAGCATAAGGTGAAGGACTGTCCGAAAAGGAGGACGGAGGCAGAAAGCGGGAACATGGGGAAAAGCGGCGGAACTTTGGCAATCACAGAACCAACATCATCAAACAAACCAACAAAATCAATGGCGAGGGTTTTCAACATGACGATTCAGGATACGGCAGCAGCTGGTACTGGAACTCCAGGTATTATTTGTATAACTTTTATTTTCTTATATACATGATTTTCCAATATATAGTAAATTATTTTATAAAGAAAGTTTGAGGAGGAATTTGAATTCTTTTATAAACCAATTTTTCCGTTTAATCAGAAAGACAAGCTTTATGTGAATAGTTAAAGATCAGTTCGATCAAAGTTGATCGAGATCTACTTGCAATGATTATGTATGCTATGTAACCGTGTATGTATAGGTTTTAAAACGGTGATTCTGAGGACGGAATCTTTATAAGAGAGGGTGAATGTAACAACCCGATATTTTCTATATAAATAAATCCGAAATTTTACGTATAATTTTTTTTTATTTAAGGATGAGGATTTGTACAAAATAATGTGTATGTGTATTTATGTAGTAAATAAAAATATATTTATTACATAAATATTTACAAATAATTTTATTTTAGAATTATTGATTATTATAAAGTACATTCTTATAATAATTAATTTTATAGTAGAAATATTTTTATTAATTATTTTTCATAAAAATATAATCATATATTATTTAAATAATATATGACGTGATTTTTAGAATAATTATAATAATTATTTTATTATATGAATTTTAGTACAAGTTATTAAGTGAATTATTTTACCTTAATTATTAAGGTTAAATATGAAGAATAAATCAGATATGGAATCCAAACCCTAATTTTGGATTATTATCAAGGTATGAGAATAATAATATAATATTAATTATATTTTAATTTTTCAGTGTTATAAATATGTACTGTATGTACGTATTGATGATGATTGGTCAATTATGGTGTTTAATTTCAAAACTCTAATATTATTTGGTTAAACCCTAATTTTACTAGGGAAAACCCTAATTTAAAAATCAAATGTGAGCTTAAGACTGTTATATTACGGTGTTATATATTTTATGATGTGTATTATATAATGATTTGATTAATTAGGTAAACCCTAATTATAATCTAGAAACCCTAATTAATATTTCTAAAACCCTAATTTCTAAAATGAGGAACCCTAATTTGAAATTTAAATTAGAGTTCGAGATTGGTTATAATTATGTTAATGTGATTAATTAACAAGTATTATAATTACAATTGTTAATTTTAGAAACCCTAATTTTTTTAAAACCCTAATTTGATAATTAGAAAACCTAATTATAATTTAGTAACCCTAATTATCAAAATCTTAAACCCTAATTGTTAAATTAGCAAGGTTAATTATAATTAGTATTACTAAATCCTAATGTTCCTGTATATAATAATTAGAAAATTTATCTAATTAACAAACCCTAATTGTCTAATTTTGGAAACTAAAATTTTTATTTTATATTATTTTTGAGCAAACCCTATAATAGAAATTCTATATTTTCTGCTAAACCTTAGGGTTAAACCCTAAGGGTTTGACAAGTTTCTATTTTGCCATTTAAATGAATTATCAAAAGACTAGTTTGCCCCCTAGTGTATTATTTTGGCTAACATGTAGGTTTTGACAATAGGTTGAGTGGGTGAACCACTTCAACCACCCCATGTGCTCAAAATGACAGCAACAAGCATTATACATCAGCCATTCCATGCATCTAGGTTGCTTATATATAGATTGGAGAGAGAAATAATTCATTTGTTACTTACATTTTGCCCAACTCTCAAACTAAGCTCACTCTTTCTCTAACCTCCGAAATATACAAGTATATCAGTCCTAAATCAAAGCCCCACGATCAACCATAACATAGCATAAACACATAATCATCAATTGATCAAAGGAGGTATAAAACCCTAGCATAATTTTTGTCCATAGATTCTGTGTTAGATGTTAGTTTTTATTGTTAAAATATGTTGGTTGTAGTCCATTTTGACGATTTGGTTGCTAAATGTTGGATCCATAACATTTAGAAGCTCGGATGTGTGTTTTTCAAAAATTTGGAAAATTTGTTCTTGGTGGTCTGACAACGAATGTCAGACCTTATATCTCTGTGATCTGTTACGAATTTTGTGATTTGAAACTTTGTAGTTGTAGTCTGATATGTTCTCTTGGATCTGGACTTGGAATCAGGCTTAGATCATATGTATATTGCAAGTTATGGAAGGTCAAACTGCGTTGACCGACCATGACTTGCAAGGTTTCTGGGTAACCCAAAAATGGGTTTTCAGCGCCTGACAGCATGTTTGAAGGCAAAGATATGTCAGATTATTGAAGCTTTGATGATGTTTTTATAACTGGATTTTAGACTATAATCTGGACTTTGAATCCTGACCTTTAGATCCCTTAAATACCCAACTGTAGAACGTAGTGAGTGGTCAAATCAGGCCACTCGGTCACAATTTCATTTTCTGGAATTTCCAGAATAGTGAAGAACACAAATTCTGACAGCCTTTGACCGGCTTGTATCTGCTTAATATGTTGTTGTTATTGTTATGTTTTGTGATAGATCTACTCTTTGACATGTTGGCTAGACACTGCAGCTTATAGATTACAAAAACAACACTTAAATCACAAGTTGTGAAGGCCCAAATATGAACAGTCGTACTGTTCTTCATTTCTGGGTAACCCAGAAATGAAGAACAACCTCTGACAGCTTATTTAGGCCCTTAGATCTCTTTGTTTGTGCATTATTTGATGGTGTTAATGGCTGGATCGAGTAGTCTTGTGCTTGTACTACATTATCTGACCATTAACCTGTCCAGAAACATCATGATCAAATCAGAAATCATGGTCAAAGGAGGAACCTCGAAACTGCCTTATGAACAGCTCAAGAACATGAAGAACACCTATAGCGACAGTTTTGTCACTATAGGTGGCCTTTAGCGACAGACAATAGATTATTTTTTAGAAATTAATTCATAAATAGAAAAAAATAGTTTTTAATTATTAAAAATACAAAATAAATTATTAAAAAATTATTTTAATTCCGAAAATTAGTTTTTAATTATTTTAAATATATTTCATAAATATTTAATATTTTTGAAATATTAAAAGTATTTAATTTTTTAATTATAATATTAAATAAATTATTTAAAAATAATTTTAATATTGAAAAAATCATTAAAAATTATATTATGATATAAGAAAATATTTTAAGTTATTTTTAATGAATTTTAATATTTTGTGATAAATTTCATTAATTAATGATTTTAAAGTTATTTAATAATTTAGTTTAAAAATAATTTTAATATTATAAAATTATTTTAAATAAAAATAAAGTGTTTAAAAATATTTTAAGTTTTAAAATATAACTTTTAATATTTAAAGGATAATTTCATTAATAAATTAATATTAATGATTATTAACTTATTATTAAAAATAGTAAATTTATTTAATAATTATATTAAATAAATAGTTTAAAAATAGTTTTATTAATTTAAAAATCATTTAAAAGGATATAAATGAATTAAAAATATTTTAAGTTATGAATAATGACTTTTAATATTTTGATAAATAGAACATTAATATCTTAATAATTAATGGTAATTATTTAAAGATGATTTTAAATGTTTTAAAAATCATTTAAGGGTAATATTAATACTTTAAAAATATTTTGAGTTATTATAAATAACTTTAATATTTTGGAAATGATTTCATTAATAGTTTAATATTAATTAGATATTAATGATAATAGAATTATTTAGTATTTAAATCATTTAATAATGATTCCGATGTTTGTAAATTCATGATAAATAATATTAAATGTTTAAAAACTGTTATAAGTCATTTAAAAATAATATGACCGATATTAAGTTACAGTACAGAGTCTTAGACTCGATAATTGCCCGATAAAGTTGTCGATACACCGACATGTTTCAGAAATTGATCTGGACTTAGATAATGTGATTAGATAAGTGATTATTTGTGATTTAATGGTTGTTAAACCTATGTGCCAATGTGATTAGGGAATGTGCTGACTGCAATAAGTAGTATTATATGATATGATATGTTATTCTAATCAGAAAAATGATCTATTTAATGATAGGGCTTGATAGAAAAGATAAATCTAAGTTATGTAAGCAGCAGACAAGGCAAGTATCTAACTCTTTGTATTTACTTTATGCAACGGACATGCGTAAGATAATATCTGAATTGTTCATTTCAATTGTTCAAATATTTCAACCTTTGTATATACTTATGCAATGATTCTGTATAAGTAAGTTATTAAACTATAATTGTTGTACAAGTTCCTTTATTCTGTTATTATTGATCAAATTATATATTCTGATCGTTAATTTCTAAAATATGGTTATACAAGTGTTCCCACTTGGATAATCATTATATTTTATCACATGTTGATAAATACTTATCGGTGTTCAGTATGTATAAGTTGAATTAAAAGTCATCTAAGCTATTTGATCCAGCTAGACATATATTTAAAATTGTTGTTGAACAAGATAAAACTTTATCCAACTAAATTATTTTGGTTTGGATTCAAGACTGGTATGAGTATCCCAAATATGGAAAACTTTTATGCGCCTAAGGCGGGAATGCTGGATGAAAATATAGTCCTTTAATGTAGTATTGATCAATACAGTGCATAACGGGCTGATCACCCACCGTGCCCGTAAGTAATGACGGTTTACAGATGAAGTTCTGTTTAACCTTTTCGAAAATAGAAAATAATGTTCATAGTTTGTCAACTGATCCTCATTTATAGTCAGTACGTAGTTTCAAAATTTTGAAATCGAAATGATATGTTGTTTATTATCGGTTCAGTTTACTATACAACTGTTGATTCGTTGTAGAAGTATAGTTCAAAGAAAATATTTAATTCGTTCAGCTAACTATTATTGTTGCTATTACTTGCTGGGCACTCAAATGCTCATCCTTGCTTAAATTTAAATGTTTTCAGCTAAAGGTGAACAACCTAGAGGCTCTTCTAAGAACAAAGGGAAATGGAAGGTCGCTGAATGAATGATAAGGCTATCTTTTGTAATAACTAGACTTTATTAGGGTAATGATGATATATATTAATTATCATGTAATAAAACGAATGTTTGAAGGTTTCGTACTTGGGATTGAAAACTCTGATAATATGTAAATTAAATTTGATAATTTATATTATTGATATTATTATTAGTATTATTTCGCTCATAGAAATGGTATCGTGAAGCACTGAGTTCGGGTTTTAAGTACCTAAATTTGGGGGCGTCACAGGAGATAGATAAGGTCTCTTCTTGTACTACGGCTAAAGAAATTTGGGACACAGTCATCTTGAGCCATGAAGGTACTACTAAAGTGAAGGAGATCAAGCTGAGCATGCTTATGCATGAATATGAACTATTCAAATTGGAAAAAAATGAATCAACTAGAGATGCCCAAGCAAGATTCCTTACTCTAATGAATTCTCTAAGCATGCTCGGAAGAAAGATTGATCAAAAGGAAATCAACCGAACGCTTCTTAGAGTCATGCCAAAGCGATTCGCACCACAGGTTACTACACTTCAAGACTCAGTCACAATCAGCACAATGGAAACTCTTACCTTATTTGGAGAACTTGAAGAATTTGAAAACCAACTAAAATTGTATGATGAAGAAGATGAGGCACCTAAGAAGAAGACCTTGGCTCTACAAGCTGAAAGCTACATAGAAGGCAATGATGAAGATTTTGATGAAGAAATTGAAATACTCTCAAGAAAACTCGAGAGACTACTTCAAAGAAAGAAACAAAGGAAGAATCAAAAAGGTAGCTCAACTCCAATGAGCAAGTCCAAAATAGAACAAGATGATGAAATTGGCCAATTATGTTTCATGGGACTAGAAGACGATGATCAACTTGAGGTAACGAATTTCATGAAAATTTTGAAATATCTACATCTGATTATCTTGCTTTACAAAATAAAAATAAAAGGCTTAAAAAGAAAACTGGTTATTTTAAGAACTGCGTAAATGAGCTAATTAATGAAATTGAGTCACTTATTGAAGAAAGAAAAGAAAATGAATATCTTAAAAATGAAAATCAAAGTTTAAAAGAAAAATTGAAAATGAGAGATGTATGCATAGATGCTTTTAATGATGGAAAAATTATGAATATGCAACATGATGATAATGTAATAAATGCAGAAATAGCATCTTTAAAAAATGATCTTGCTAAATTTGTGCAAGGAGAAGAGAACCTAAATGTTATGTTAGGGGCACAAAGGTCCAGTCTTGATAAACAAGGGATTGGGTATAATTCTATTAAAAATGTGAAAAATAGGACTAATAATAATATTAGAATGATTAATAGTAAATCAAGGCATAAACCACTTTATTGTTCACCGTTTGTTACTTGTAAAAAATGTAGTTTTAAAGGTCATTTTGATTCTAATTGTAATAAAATTAGAATAAAACAAATTTGGGTAAAGAAATGTGATTTATATGCTACTAACCCAAATGGACCCAAGAAAATTTGGGTACCAAAAAGGTAGAGAAGATTTGTCTATTTTGTAGATATCTCAAGGTCAAAATGGAGACGAATGATACTTTACTTTGAGAGACTACACTAAGGAGCTCAACTATCAAGTTATTATTGGTAACAAAATGTTGATATATATATATATATATATATATATATATATATATATATATATATATATATATATATATATATATATATATATATATATAGTTAACAAATCGCAAAGGTATGATCATTTTGTTTGCTTGTTATATGTGATTTTGTTATAAACTTGCTCCAATGATATTCTTTATCTTTGCACTTATTCTTTTTTTTTTATTTGGCAAATGGGGTGAGATAACTAACTTCAACTAAATTGATATGAATTATTTTTTGTTGATGACAAAGGGGGAGAGATATAACTTGATGATTTATTTCTTTTTGATAATGACAAAGGGGGAGAGATATTTGGGTATATTTAACTTGGTTTGAATTGGTATTCATGTTGATATTGAGATACTATATTATGCTGGAGTATGCAATGATGGTTATTTGAATAAAGTAATTTTCTTTTGCTCCTTAATATGCATAAATTTAGGGGGAGCCATAAACTTAGGGGGAGCATGTTGGTGCATAAATTGTCATCATCAAAAAGGGGGAGAATGTTGGTTTTTGAATTTATGATATTTTGAATGATGACTAATTTAAGTATATTAGACATGTGCATGGTTCATGGTTTGTTATAATATTATTATTAATATGCATGTGTTATGGTTATTACATGAACACTTGTTGATTTCCTTCCGTTGGTAAGTTGGAATGTTTTAAAATTAAGGAAGATTTGATTTGGAGTTTATTAAGGAAGATTTGATTTGGAATTTATTAAGGATGATTTGAATTTGAGTTTATTAAGGAATATTGGTATTTATAGTTTTTAATGCTATCAAATATTATTAGATGGGGTTATATATGTTATTCCAGCTAGCTCAAATTTCCTTCATCTATTATACAGAGTATTTAGTGGGTACTATAATTTATTTAAGGATATACTCTTGCTTAGTGGGACCCATAACTATTAGTGGTACTTAGTATTCTATTTGAAAAAGGAGTTTTATAGAAGCTTTTTATAGTCTTATCTTATCTCCTTGTTACTCTCCTGTTTAAAATAGTTGACTGGGTATAAGAGGTTCATTCCTTTATTTCAGCTTCAAATAGTTGGCAGTTGGCGCATAATATTTCTTATTCAAATTTGCTGAAATCGTGGATTCACTTTAACGGGACTGAGATTTATTTGCTAACAGATTTTTTAGCCGTTGCTTGTCTCGTTATATATACTCCTTCTCTTAGGCTGAACAAGACACGACTCTGAAATCAGCAATCAAGTTGATATACTACATCAGAGCGCTTCAGTTGTTTTATTCCAGCCACTTATTGTAATCTACTATATTCTTTTGTGCTGGAAATTTTATTCTTTGTAAACCTAACGTAAGCATAGTTTTGGCTTGAGATTTCTTATTTAGTTAGTTTGTTCAAATAAGGCTTCAAAGGTCTCAGAGGTGAGAATAGGTGCAGAGGTGTAAAAGTTGCAGAGGTGCAAAGGGGGGCATTGGTGTCCAACATCAGATTTGAGGCTTCTTTGTAACAGGGAGTTCTTTTTATTGTATTTAATTGAATATTAAGTTTAATAAAAAGAGTATCCAATCCTAGTTGGGATTGGACGTGGATTAGGCCACTAGATTAGAGGATAGGGGCTGAACCACGTAAAAATCTTGGTGTGATTTTTACTTCTGTTTATCTCTTTAATTGTCATTCATGTTCTGCACTTTTTGTTATTCACGCCACTAATTCAGACAGTAAAGCAGACAGGTCTAGCTGTCTGATAATAAGAAAAGAAGAACATAAGCTAAAGCAGACAGGCGTAGCTGTCTGAATTATACCTGTTGTAGAAAATTTCAAAACGTTTTCACCGTTTCTCACTTTTAGCTTAAACACCTATTCACCCCCCCTCTAGGTGTGCACATACATAGAATTACATTTGATATCAGAGCCAGGCTCTACTAATATTGATCGTTGCAGGTCGTAGGGGAAAATCCTATGGCACACCTAAACTTTCAAGAAGGTCAGTCCACAAGTAGGCCACCGTTGTTGCTTGGAAGTGAGAACTTCAACTTTTGGAAGTTCAGAATGAAGATCTATCTGAACCGTGACCCATGGGAATGGTGGGTAGTCGAAAATGGACCAGTCATTCCGCGACATGATGATGGCAAGCCAAAGAATCTCATGGAAATGGACTCAAATGAATTGTATATGGTATCTTATGATTCCAAGGCCATGAATACACTTTTAAGTGGCATGGTTCAGTCGGAGATGTAACAACCCGATATTTTCTATATAAATAAATCCGAAATTTTGCGTATAAACACTTATCACATAATCAAATGTTAGATTACTCCTTAAAACTTCTTTGTTATTATTGGCCTTTGATAATTCTTTAATCACTTTATCATATACATTATGATTTAACACTTTAATCTTATATATTCTAAGTTCTTCTTTAAAATATAATAACTTAAATACTAATCCAGCAACCTGGATTATCTAAACAAACCAATCTAGCAACCCATATTGCAATCCAGCAAACTGAATTCCAAATCCAGCAAACTGGATTCCAAATCCATCAACCAAATGGCCAATTCAGCAAACCAAATTGCAATTCAACAAACTGAATTCCAAATATATCAACCAGATGGATAATCCAGTAAGCCTGGATTTATTAATTTCCAATCCAGTAAACTGGATTCAATAGATTTTCGATCCAGCAAGCTGGACTAATTAATTCTTCAATCTAGCAAACTGGATTCATTATCTCTTTTTACAAAAATACCAAATCAATTTATTATTTTTCTATCCTTTGACCAAACATATATACATATATTTCATACACAAAAGGAATTTTTCTGAATTTTTTCAACTCTTTTTGGTATTTTTCAAAAATTATTTTTAGTTCGTAGATTAAGAAATTAGCCATATTATGCTCAACTCCAGAAATTCTCATCTCTTGAAATAATCTTATACGTGTTAACGTGAGCCTCCAGTTTAAATTTTGTTTCCATCGGAGTTATAGAACTCCGGTTATAGCCGTTTTTGTCAGAAAATCCTAAAAATTGAAATGATCATAACTTGGTCAATTTAAGTCGAAATGATCTCATTTTTGGACATGAGCTACTTTATATCATATATTTTTATGTCCCAAAAGGCCAAAATTTATTTAATAAATTAAGTTGCCAAAAATGCCCTTGGAAAGTTCTAGGCAGTAGGTTTTTTGGAAAAAATGACTTTTTCGTACTTTGCTAAAAATAGTCCATACGGAAATCTACAACTCTTTTTCAGTGATTCTACTTGAAAATGTTAGAAAACTCATCATATTAGTATCCCAAATTTTTTCAGAATTTTTGAATGTCAAAAAAATGACGAAACTGCCCCTGGCAGTACTGTCTAAAAACAGTGTGTTTCTATTTTTAAAAACGAAAAATGTTTTGGCTAGAACAACCACTAGGGCTTGTTTACTCAACATTTTTGAGTGCTAACACTTGAGTGTAGTAGTTAACTTACATATCTATCACCCGTCTTTGACGAATCACAAAAAGAAGGTGTAGATAAAAAACGGTGAAAATCCAAAGTACATAAAAATTTATGGTTTATAAACTAGAAAAATTACTTTTTCTATATAAATAAATAAGAAATTTTGCATATAATTTTTATTATTATTATTTTAAAGGTGGGAATATGTGTCAGGTAATGTGTATGTATATTTGTGATAAATAAAAATTTATTTATTACCTGAATAATTATAAATAAATTTTTAAAGAATTATTAATCAGTATAAAATATATTTTTATAGTAATTAATGTTATAGTAGAAATGATTTTAGTATTTATTTTTCATGAAAATAGATTTATATATTATTTAAATAATATATAAAATGATTATTAGAATTATTATAATAAATATTTTATTATATGAGTTTATTCAAATTAGTTAAGTTAATTATTTTAATTTAACTAATTATGGTACGAATTTGAAAGATATATCAGATATGGAATCCAAACCCAAATTCTGGATTTGAAATAAGGAATGAGAATAATAATATTATATTAAATATAATATTATTTTTCAATGCTATAAATATATACAGTATGTGCGTGCAGATAATGATTGGTCAATTATGGTGTATAATGTCAAAACCCTAATATTAATTTGTTAAACCCTATTTTGAAACTCAATTATGAGTTCAAAACTGTGTAGTAATGGTGTTATATGATTTACGTTATGTATTATTAGATTTAATGTTAATTAGAGAAAATCCTAATTGATATTTAAAAACTCTAATTGTTAGAAACCCTAATTCCTAAATTAGTAACCCTAATTTGCTAAAATGAAACCCTAATTGCTAATTGTTAGTCTTAATGCTAATTTTGGGATCTTAAACCCTAAAGATTCAAGTAATATAATTAGAAAACTAATTATAATTAGTAAATTCTAAATTACATTTTTTAGGAAACTAATATTTATTGTTAGTTTGAACCCTAAATTGAAATCCTAAAAATTCAAAATTTTGATAACCTTAGGGTTAAACCCTAGGGGTCAAACCCTAAGGATTTGTCAAGATTACTTAGTTGCCATTAAAATCATAAGGCAAATGACCATATTGCCCTTATAGCATTATTGGAGTTAACTTGTACATTTTGCCCTATTGGAGTTGGTGAACCACCCTAAACCTAGTCATGTGCTACTAAGTTCAGCAACTCAGCCTTTACATAATCCAAATAGATTGCATATGAGTTATATATATAGATCATGAGAGAGAAAACTGCTCATATTTGCTTATTTGATCACAACACTCAACCAAAACTCTCTATACCCCAAACCTCCGAAATATATTGTTAGATCAATCCCTAAATCAAGCCCCACGATTTCCATTAACAGATCAGTAGCCAATAATCAAAAGTTTGTTCATAGAAGGTATAAACCTAAACCTAAAATCTGAACTTTGATCCTATGTTAGATGTTAGTTTTTTTTGTGTTAAACATGTTATATGTGGTGTATATAAGTGATCTGGGTTGATAGATGTTAGAACCATAACATCTATAGGCTCAGATCTAGTGTTTTTCAAAATCTAGAAAAACTGGAATTAGTGTCTGACAACCGAATGTCAGGCCTTCTAGATCTCATCCTGTTACGTATTTTTGTTGTTTAAAGGTTTGAATATGTAGTATGCTATGAGATCTTGGATCTGGAACTTGAATCAAGTCCAGATCATGTACAGATTGTTAGATATATATGGTCAACCACGTTGACCGGCATTGACCGAACATTTCTGGGTAACCCAAAACGTTCTGACAGCTTGTTCATGCGTTTTGATCTTGCTTGTGTTTATGTTTTAGACCGTGTTATTGTTTTGATGTTGTTATCTGATGTGTAGGCTATATGACCATGCCTCTAGAATCTTTATATCCTTCTCAGAATCAAAGAAATCAGTGGTCAAAGTGGTGTGGACGAAACTGTCGGATGAAGTTTCTGGGTAACCCAGAAACCTTCATAAGCAGTTTCTGACCACTACGTTGACCGGCTAATATCTCCTGCATGTGTTAATGTTATGATGATCGGATGAAATGTTATTGTAGCTGGACATGTATTCTACAATTATGAATCTTTAAATCATCCAAAGGAAACCTGTAGTGGAAGTTACAAGGATCGAAAGTAGGCACCTAAGACTGTTCTTCAATTCTGGAAAACCCATAATTTGAAGAACATGTCTGACAACGCTTTTGAGAGCTTAGATCTCTCAAATACGATACGTGTTGGCCGTGAACTTGATTGATGATGGTAGTATTACATATATACTATAATCTGAACACCTTAGGCTGACCAGAATACCTTAGGATCATGGAGCAAATAATGGTCAAATGTGACACCTTTATCATGACATGCATTTCTAGGTTTCATCAAGAATACCTAAAGCGACAGATTCTGTCGCTAAAGGCTATAACGACAGTTTTATTTATTTAATTTAATTTATTTTCCAAAAATTATTTAAAAATAGAAATTAATTATTAAAAAATTCCAAAAATAGTTTAAAAAATTATTTTAAGTTATAAAAATTAACTTTTAATAATTTGATATATTTTTCATAAATATTAATATTTATTTGGATATTATTGATATTTAATTTATTTAATAAATGCATTAAATAAATTAATTAAAAATGATTTTGTTATATTAAAAATTATTTTAAATGATAAAAAGGTATTTAATAATATTTTAAGTTATAAAACATAACTTTTAATATTTTAAGATAAATTTTATTAATTAATTAAATATTAATTATATTAGATTTATTTAATAATTATATAAAATAAATTAGTTTAAAAATGGCTTTTATATTAGAAAACTCATTTAAATGAAAATAAATAGTTTAAAAATATTTTAAGTTATAAAATATAACTTTTAATATTTAAAGGTAAATTTTATTAATAATTTAATATTAAATGATATTAGAGTAATTTAATAATAATATTAAATAAATAAATTAAAAATATTTTAATTTATAATTAATGACTTTTAATATTTTGATAAATAATACATTAATACTTAAATATTAATGATAATTATTTAAAAATAATTTTAATTGTTTTAAAAATTATTTAAGGGTAATAAAAATGTTTTTAAAATATTTTGAGTTATTATAAATAACTTTAATATTTTGACAATGGTTTCATTAATAATTTAATATTAATTAAATATTAATGATAATAGAATTATTTAATATTTAAATTATTTAAAAATGATTCTAGTGTTTAAAAAATCATGATAAATTATAATAATTATTAAAAAATTATTATAAGCCTATGAAAAAAATGACTGATATTTACATTTATTAAACTACAGAATAGAGTTTTAGACTCGATAATTACTCGATAAAGCCATCGGTACACCGAAATATTTCAAAAATTGATCTGGACTTAGATAATTTGAAGAGATACGTATTTGTTTACGATCAAATGACTGTTAAACTTATGTGACAATGTGATTAGATTATGTGCTGACTACAAATAGCAGTACTATGTGATATGATATATTATTCTAATCGAACGAATGATCTTATTAATGATAGTTTGTGATATAAAAGATAAAACTAAGTTGCATTATTGTAAGCAGCAGATCAGGTAAGTATCTTAACTTTGCATTTACTTTATGCAATGGACATGTGTAAGCTAATATCTGATCTATTCTTTTTCATTGTTCAAATATCTTAACCTTGCATATTCTTATACAATGATTCTATATAAGTAAGTTATTAAATTATAATCTATTCTACAAGTTCTTTAAATTCTGTTATGATAATTCAAATAATTATTCTGTTCGTTAATTTCTAAATATGGTTATACAAGTGTCCTCACTTGGATAATCATTGTATTTAATCACATGTTGATACATACTTATTAGTTTCTAGTATGAATATGTTGAATTAAAAGTCGTCTAAGCTATTTGATCCGGCTAGACACAAACTCAAAAATATTATTGAACAAGATAGAACTTTATTGTATCCAACCAGATTATTTTGGTTCGGCTTCCCGACTAAGTATGAATATCCCGATTATGGGAAAACTTTTGTGCGCCAAAGGCGGATAAGATGAACGATAATCTCGTTCTTGCATGTAGTATTGATCAATACAGGGCATAACGTGCTGATCACCCCCCCCGGTGCCTGTAAGTTATGACGGTTTACAGATAAAGTTCTGTTTAACCTTTCTGAAAATAGAAAATAATATTCATAGTCTATCGATTGATCTCCAGTTATAGTCAGTACGCAGTTTTAAAAATTTGATATAGAATTGATATGTTGTTATTATTGGTTCAGCTTGCTTCACAACTGTTGATTCGTTGTAGAAGTGTCATTCAAAGAAAATATTTAATCCTTTCAGCTAACACTTATTGTTTATTATTACTTATTGGGCAATCAAATGCTCATTCTTACTTAATTTAAATGTTTTCAGTTAAGAGTGATCAACTAGAAAGCTCTGCCAAGAACAAAGGAAAAGGAAAGGTTGCAGAATAAGTTCTATGCTATCATATGTAATAATTAGACTTTATTAAGACGATGATACTTATTAATTATCATGTAATGTAATGTTTAAAGGTCGCGTACCTAGGATTTAGACTCTGATATGTAAATTAATTTTGGTATCTATATTATTGTTATTATTATTAGTATTATTCCGCTCATAGAAATGGTATTGTGAATGTGACGCCCCCAAAATAGGTATACATCACCCATCTTGAGTCGCCAAATACATGGTACAAAATTCAAATACAAATTAATAATACAAATGTCGTGTAAAATATGACAGAACATAAACTGAGAGTTTTAAAACGAATGTTGTCTTCTAGACAGTATTCAACTCAAATGGAGTCCTCAATACATTTATTATCACACTATTTTATAGAATAGTGAGGACTACTAATGTAAGACCCCAACTTATTAATGAATAAAATTAAATTTTGTGACGCCCCCAAAATTAGGTATACATCACCCATCTTGGGTCGTCAGATACATAGTACAAAATACAAATACAACTTACTAATACAACTGTCGTGTACAATACGACAAAACATAAACTGTGAGTTTAAATACAAATATTATCTTCTAGAGAGTATTCATACTCAAAAGGAGTCCTCATTACATTTATTAACACACCATTACATAGAATACTGAGGACTACTAACTAATACTATCATTCGGACCATCACTCTGTTCCCCGACTTGCCCCAGCTACGTTCTCATTTCCTGAAGAGAACAGTGAAAGAAAGGGTGAGCTCAACTAGCCCAGTAAGAAATATCATGACTAAGATAATGCATAATAAATTATCATTAGCCTTCAACAATGTTAAACTGATAAAATATAATAGACATCAAGTTTAACTGCAGCGGAACAAGCAATCCATTAAAAGAGTCAAGTAGAAAATAAACTCTACTATCTTTTATGATTTAAAAGATTTTCCAACACTGTGATCGCTGAGACTCAGCTTAATAAAATAATTCACATCATCGAATCACCCCTGCACTACGGCCAAGGATATTCGTATATTCATTAATGGTCATGATCATGCCAACAACTGTCCATCAATGCACTACAGGCCAATGAGGACTTTTACCACATCATTTGTAACATTACGGTCATGATTATACCGAATAATCCCTGGTCATAATCATACCAAGTCCATCTATGCACTACAGGCCACAGATGACTTTCAACATTTTATAAACATGAGGATGATGACAATGATATAAGAATTCAATAAAACAAGTTCAAGAATTAATTTATCCAAGAATTAACAACGTCCAAATTGTCAACATGATACTGCTTTGTGGAGTAAAATTCAAGAATACTTAGAAGAATATTTTCATGAAAAGATACTGGATGAAACGCAATTATCAAAGATATTCCACAAATTTCATGGAGTATAGAAGTCAAAACTTAACCAATTGAGTACAATAAAGAATGGAATAACAAAAGAAATCACCATGCATGCGATAGACCGCACAAACAGGTTATTCTAACAGAATAATAAATAATGGAACCAGGTCCGGCGTAAACGCACAGACAGGATATTCCGACAGAATAATAAATAATGGAACCAGGTCCGGTGTAAAATACACAGACAGGATATTCCGACAGAATAATAAATAATGGAACCAGGTCCGGTGTAAAACACACAGACAGGATGTTCCAACAGAATAATAATAAAAACGAAACCAGGTCCGGTGTAAAACACACAGACAGGATGTTCCAACAGAATAATAATAAAAACGGAACCAGGTCCGGTGTAAAACACACAGACAGGATGTTCCAACAGAATAATAGAAGAATGTCACCAAGTATAGGGTAGACCGCGTATACAGGTTATTCCAACAGAATAATAAGAAATGGAATAACAACAGTTCTCTTCATGAATAAGAAAGAATAACACCCCTTACCGTTTTAAAGACGAGCTGAAATAAGGAATTAGTTAAGTAGCAGAATACTCTTCTTCTCTCTCTCTATAGTTTCTCTCTATAGTTTCTCTCTCTAGAGTTCAGTGAATTCGTAAGAAATAATGAAGGAATGAGCTGCTATTTATAGAAAAATAGAATGCATAGTAACTAATCCATGAACGGTCCAGATTGATTACTTTAATCTGACAGTCCATATTTAAAGAAAAATCTTTTAAATAAAATATAATATATTCTATTTATAGAATAACTTTAATAAAGTATTCTGTTTTATATAAAAAGATGTTTCTGTTTTATTACGTTAATAATACGAATAACACAAAACATCATTATCGCTAAATAATTCATATTATTAACTGACAATAATTGAATCAAACTGAGTGACTTCTCACATAAGCATTAATAATCAATATTGTGTGCTACTATGCAACCACACGTATTACTGTACTTTTACTACCGAGTAGTTCAACAGTAACAATGGTAAAATTTCTGCCGTTATTTTTAATAAAATATTTTTGTCGTTTTCTCAATCCGACAATAATTCCGTTGTGGGGTCCACCAATGATTGTGTCGTTGTACGAATATTTCCTGTTAAAACGAATATTCCCTGACCAATCGAATATTATATAACAACTTGCGTACTTTGCAAAATTTATAAATATTACCCACAACTATAACATTATATCAAATTAACTCCATAATATTCAAAAATGATATTTATAGAAAATTCATCTTTATTTATAAAAGTTGGGGTCTTACAACCTCCCCTTCTTATGAAATTTCGCCCTCGAAATTAGGGTACGTACCTGGTATGTCGAAGAGGTAAGGATACCTTGATTTCATTTCAGATTCTAACTCCCAAGTCATTTCCTCAACATCGTGGTTTCTCCACAAAACTTTGACTTGAGGTATAACCTTGGAGCGTAGAATATGTTCCTTCTTATCCAAGATTTGAACAGGAACTTCTTCATACGTCAAATCTTCCGCTATTTCGTCCGGTTCTAACTCAATAATGTGGTTCGGGTCTTCCACATATTTGCGTAACATGGATATGTGAAAAACGTTATGAACACGAGACATACTTGGCGGTAAAGCGAGTCTATAAGCCACAGTTCCTACTCGATCGAGGATTAAAAATGGACCGATGAATCGAGGATTGAGCTTTCCTCTCTTTCCAAATCTCGTAACTCCTTTCCATGGAGCAACACGTAAGAACACATGATCTCCTACATCAAATTCCACGTCCTTTCGATGAAGATCAGCATAACTCTTTTGTCGATCTTGTGAGGTTTTTATACGTTGTCGGATCGTTTGAATCTTTTCTGTAGTCATACGTACCAACTCCGGTCCCAACAACGTTGCTTCACCCACCTCATCCCAGCATACTGGAGAACGACATTTTCTTCCATACAATGCTTCGAATGGAGCCATGCCAATACTTGCTTGATAACTGTTGTTGTAGGAAAACTCCACCAATGGTAAGAACTTGTCCCAACTTCCCTTGAAGTCAAAGACACAGAGTCTTAATAGATCTTCAAGAGTTTGAATAGTCCTCTCTGATTGTCCGTCCGTCTGAGGATGATATGCTGAACTAAATCGTAACTCCGTGCCCATAGCTTTTTGTAAACTAACCCAAAATCGTGAAGTGAATCTTGGGTCTCGGTCAGAAACTATGGATACTGGCATACCATGCAGTCTTACAATCTCGTTTATGTACATACGAGCAAGACGTTCAAGTGTATAAGTTTCTCGTATCGGTAAGAAATGAGCAGACTTGGTCAATCTATCAACAATGACCCAAATCGCATCAATACCTTGAGAAACCCTTGGAAGACCGGTAACGAAATCCATGGTAATGTGCTCCCACTTCCATTCTGGAATTTCAAGTGGTTGCAATGGACCTTTTGGTACTTGATGCTCCGCTTTGACTCGTTGACAAGTTAGACACCTTGAGATAAACAACGCTATCTCTCTCTTCATATTGCTCCACCAAAATGTATGACGAAGATCATGATACATTTTGGTACTTCCAGGATGGATTGCAAACGGTGTGTTGTGCGCCTCCATCATGATTTCATACTTTAAATCAGGGTTGTTAGGAACACAAAGTCTGGAGTTGACTCGAAGTATTCCTTCTTCATCGATTCTTGCTTCCGGCATAGCACCTTCTTGCACTTTCTTCCTCATACGCATCAGCTCCAGGTCTGTAGCTTGAGCAGCTTTAACTTTATCGATTAAAGTCGGTTCTACTCGTATATTCGCCATCATCACATGGGTCCCTGGAGTCTTTAACTCTATCTCCATCCTTTGCAAATCACACAAAATGGGTCTTTGTGTTGACAATATCGCAC
The DNA here is from genome assembly GCA_016801055.1 of Panax notoginseng. Classification (NCBI taxonomy): domain Eukaryota; kingdom Viridiplantae; phylum Streptophyta; class Magnoliopsida; order Apiales; family Araliaceae; genus Panax; species Panax notoginseng. Next base: position 144,018,174 of record CM029013.1, on the reverse strand, counting down.
TCGTACTTGCATATGATCTTCTACTCAATGCGTCAGCTACCACGTTCGCTTTTCCAGGATGGTATTGAATGGTATGATCATAATCTTTCAACAGTTCAAGCCAACGTCGTTGTCGCATGTTGAGTTCCTTTTGAGTGAAGAAATATTTGAGGCTTTTATGATCCGTAAAGATCTCCACCTTCTCCCCATACAAGTAATGCCTCCAAATTTTAAGTGCAAAGACAACAGCTGCCAACTCTAGATCATGAGTAGGATAATTCCTCTCATATTCCTTGAGTTGTCTTGATGCATAGGCTATGACTTTTCCATGTTGCATGAGAACGCATCCCAACCCTTTGCTCGAAGCATCACTGTAGATGACAAATCCCTCCGAGCCAGATGGTATTGTTAGAACAGGTGCTGAAATGAGTCTCCTCTTGAGTTCTTGAAAACTCTGCTCACATTCTTCGCTCCAACCGAACTTTGTATCTTTCCGAGTCAGCTGAGTTAATGGAGTAGCGATTCGAGAAAATCCTTCCACGAATCTCCGATAATAACCAGCTAAACCAAGAAAGCTACGTACTTCGGTCACTGATTTAGGTTGCTCCCAGCTTTGAATAGCTTCAATCTTTGTCGGGTCAACAGATATTCCACGACTTGATACTACGTGCCCAAGGAATGCTACCTCTTCCAGCCAGAACTCGCATTTCTTCAACTTGGCATAAAGTTTGTATTCACGAAGCTTTTGGAGTACCAGCCTCAAGTGTTGCTCATGATCTTCACGGCTTTTGGAATAAACAAGGATGTCATCGATAAAGACGACCACAAAGTGATCCAAATATTCCTTAAATACCCTGTTCATCATATCCATGAAGGCAGCAGGAGCATTAGTCAATCCAAAAGACATAACTAAGAATTCATAATGCCCATACCGAGTTCTGAAAGCCGTCTTTGGAATATCCTCAGTTCTAACCTTCAGCTGATGATATCCAGAACGAAGATCGATCTTTGAAAAGAATTGTGCTCCTTGCAACTGGTCAAACAGGTCATCAATACGTGGCAATGGGTACCTATTTTTGATGGTGACATGATTCAACTCCCGATAATCAATACAAAGTCGCATACTCCCATCTTTCTTCTTCACGAACAGAACAGGAGCACCCCAAGGAGAAGTACTAGGACGAATAAAACCAATGTCTAACAATTCCTGCAGTTGGGTCTTTAACTCCTGAAGTTCAATAGGAGCCATTCGATATGGGGCTTTGGAAATGGGTTTTGTACCGGGTTCAAGGTCGATACAAAATTCAATTTCACGCTCTGGGGGTAGGCCAGGAAGTTCTTCGGGAAATACGTCAGGAAATTTATTAACAACAGAAATATCATTCAAAACTGACGTATTTTTGTTTAGATCTGTGACATGAGCTAAGAAAGCTTGACATCCGTTTTTCAATAAACGAATAGCTTTATGGCTTGAGATGACAGCGATTGATTTTAATGGTTTGGTTGCTTGAATTCGCATAATAGGTCGATTAGGAATATGAAAGCTAACAACCTTACGAAAACAATCAATTTTTGCATGATGAGTAGTTAACCAATCAATCCCTAGAATCACGTCAAATGCAAGTATTTTTAATGAAATAAGATCGACAGGTAATGTGTGGGTACCAACTTGAACCAAACAAGACTTATAAACCGTGGATGTAATGAAGGTTTCTCCCAATGGAGTTTCAACTGCTAAGTCAAAGTCTAATTTCTCCGGAATCAAATTTAATCGATGAGCGCAAGTAGGAGAAATAAAAGAATGGGTAGAACCGGTATCAAATAAAGTATAGACTTCGTTAGAGTTTATGATAAGCTTACCCGTGATGACCTCATTCGGGTTCCTTGCTTTCTGGGAGTTCACAACAAACGCTCTCCCTTGCACAACCGGTTTTGACTTTTCTGGGACGGCCTTTGGTGCCTCCATCCTAGCTGAATTTGTCTTCGGTAAACGACAAAATCGGGCTAAATGACCTTCTCTTCCACAATTATAACATGCTTTGGACGGCATCGCGCAGTTTGGACTGATGTGCCCCTCCCCTCCGCATTTGAAACATATGATAGGTGGTCGTTCTCCTTCCTTAACGACAGGTGCTGGTGCTGACGTCTTTCCATCATTGTTGAATCTCCTCTTCTTGAAATGCCCATTCTTATTATTTTGGCCCTGATTACCACCGAAGTGGTTACCATTTCTGGCCTGTTGATTCCCTCCACGCTTGTTGTCACCGCTTCGATGACTGCTTTCACTGGTATTATCATTTTGCCGGCTGCTCTCTTTTGGTTGCGTTGTCTCGTTATCGCGCTCCACCAACTGAGCCCTATTTACAACATCTGAATACAAACACAGTTTATGAGAAATAAGATGTTGACGTATCTCCGGCTTCAAACCTCTTAAAAACATCCGCGTCATTCTTTCTTCATTATCCACCAGGTGGGACGCAAACCGGGATAACTCCGCAAATTTTGCCTCGTACTGCGACACGGTCATATTATTCTGCTCCAATTTGATGAACTCCACCTCCTTCATGTGACGAATACTCTCGGGAAAGTATTTGTCGTTAAACAGCTCTTGGAACTTCTCCCAAGACATCTTCAGTGCGGCAGGTTGAGTACGCTTTATCGATTCCCACCAGTAATCTGCCTCTCCTCGCAACATAAAGGCGGCAAAGGGAACCTTTTGCTCCTCGGAGCAACCCAAGACATCAAATATCTTGGTGATCTGCTTTATCCATGTTTCAGCTACAAGTGGTTTGGGTTCTCCCTTAAACTCCGGTGGTCCCAGCTCCTTAAACTGTTTAGCGGTGACCGCCTGAGAGTTTCCAGTATTTCCACCTACGTTGTGGACAGGAGCCGCTTTCACCTGTTGTTGCATGAATTGCATAAAACCTCTGAACATTCCATCATTCATCATCTGGTCAGTGTTGTTGTTTGCATGAGGATTGTCACCTTCCTGATGAACATTATCCTGATTATTGATATGTGGTGAATCAATAATCGTCTGTGCTCCATTGCTATTCTCAACATTCTCAGATGCCATTTTCAGATACTGCCACAAAATAAAAGTTAATTGATATGTCATATATTATCCTTATATTATGACCGACCAATTAAATACCATGCAAATAAACTTAGGTAGGTCATACTAGCGAAGGAATTCCCCGTCTCTCCCCTCCTAGTTCTATTCTCACATCTTAGCCAGGGATCATATCCCTAAGCTCTGATACCAACTGTGACGCCCCCAAAATTAGGTATACATCACCCATCTTGGGTCGTCAGATACATAGTACAAAATACAAATACAACTTACTAATACAACTGTCGTGTACAATACGACAAAACATAAACTGTGAGTTTGAATACAAATATTATCTTCTAGAGAGTATTCATACTCAAAAGGAGTCCTCATTACATTTATTAACACACCATTACATAGAATAGTGAGGACTACTAACTAATACTATCATTCGGACCATCACTCCGTTCCCCGACTTGCCCCAGCTACGTTCTCATTTCCTGAAGAGAACAGTGAAAGAAAGGGTGAGCTCAACTAGCCCAGTAAGAAATATTATGACTAAGATAATGCAGAATAAATTATCATTAGCCTTCAACAATGTTAAACTGATAAAATATAATAGACATCAAGTTTAACTGCAGCGGAACAAGCAATCCATTAAAAGAGTCAAGTAGAAAATAAACTCTACTATCTTTTATGATTTAAAAGATTTTCCAACACTGTGATCGCTGAGACTCAGCTTAATAAAATAATTCACATCATCGAATCACCCCTGCACTACGGCCAAGGATATTCGTATATTCATTAATGGTCATGATCATGCCAACAACTGTCCATCAATGCACTACGGGCCAATGAGGACTTTTACCACATCATTTGTAACATTACGGTCATGATTATACCGAATAATCCCTGGTCATAATCATACCAAGTCCATCTATGCACTACAGGCCACAGATGACTTTCAACATTTTATAAACATGAGGATGATGACAATGATATAAGAATTCAATAAAACAAGTTCAAGAATTAATTTATCCAAGAATTAACAACGTCCAAATTGTCAACATGATACTGCTTTGTGGAGTAAAATTCAAGAATACTTAGAAGAATATTTTCATGAAAAGATACTGGATGAAACGCAATTATCAAGGATATTCCACAAATTTCATGGAGTATAGAAGTCAAAACTTAACCAACTGAGTACAATAAAGAATGGAATAACAAAAGAAATCACCATGCATGCGATAGACCGCACAAACAGGTTATTCTAACAGAATAATAAATAATGGAACCAGGTCCGGCGTAAACGCACAGACAGGATATTCCGACAGAATAATAAATAATGGAACCAGGTCCGGTGTAAAACACACAGACAGGATATTCTGACAGAATAATAAATAATGGAACCAGGTCCGGTGTAAAACACACAGACAGGATGTTCCAACAGAATAATAATAAAAACGGAACCAGGTCCGGTGTAAAACACACAGACAGGATGTTCCAACAGAATAATAATAAAAACGGAACCAGGTTCGGTGTAAAACACACAGACAGGATGTTCCAACAGAATAATAGAAGAATGTCACCAAGTATAGGGTAGACCACGTATACAGGTTATTCCAACAGAATAATAAGAAATGGAATAACAACAGTTCTCTTCATGAATAAGAAAGAATAACACCCCTTACCGTTTTAAAGACGAGCTGAAATAAGGAAGTAGTTAAGTAGCAGAATACTCTTCTTCTCTCTCTCTATAGTTTCTCTCTATAGTTTCTCTCTCTAGAGTTCAGTGAATTCGTAAGAAATAATGAAGGAATGAGCTGCTATTTATAGAAAAATAGAATGCATAGTAACTAATCCATGAACGGTCCAGATTGATTACTTTAATCTGACGGTCCATATTTAAAGAAAAATCTTTTAAATAAAATATAATATATTCTATTAATAGAATAACTTTAATAAAGTATCCTGTTTTATATAAAATGATGTTTCTGTTTTATTACGTTAATAATACGAATAAAACAAAACGTCATTATCGCTAAATAATTCATATTATTAACTGACAATAATTGAATCAAACTGAGTGACTTCTCACATAAGCATTAATAATCAATACTGTGTGCTACTATGCAACCACACGTATTACTGTACTTTTACTACCGAGTAGTTCAACAGTAACAATGGTAAAATTTCCGCCGTTATTTTTAATAAAATATTTTTGTCGTTTTCTCAATCCGACAATAATTCCGTTGTGGGGTCCACCAATGATTATGTCGTTGTACGAATATTCCCTGTTAAAACGAATATTCCCCGACCAATCGAATATTATATAACAACTTGCGTACTTTACAAAATTTATAAATATTACCCACAACTATAACATTATATCAAATTAACTCCATAATATTCAAAAATGATATTTATAGAAAATTCTTCTTTATTTATAAAAGTTGGGGTCTTACAAATTTTCTCTAAATATTATTGTGAATAATAAGGTGTTAATTTGATATAATACTTTGGTTATGGGTGAAATGTGCAAATTTTGTAAAATAAGCAAGTGGTTATAAAATATTCATTTTGGCGGAGAATATTTGTTTGGTCGTGGAATATTCTTGCTGTCGGAAAATATTCGTACGACGGTGCAGCCATTTGTGGGCCCCATAACAAAAAACGATCGGATGAAGAAAACGACAAAAATTGAGTTTTTGTAAATAATGGCATAGTTGTTACCGTTAACACTGTTGAAATACCCGGTGGTTAAAATACAGTAATACGCGTGGTTGCACAGTAGCACACGGTTTTGTACAGTATTTTTGAATTTTTAATCCTTACGTAAGAAGGAACTACTCAATAATTATTACAGTAGTTATTGTTCAATATTTTATTTTATTGATTCAATAATTGCTGCGTTAATATTTTATATTATTGTTGTTTCAATAATTATTACTACACTGTATTTCCCATTATCAGATCAATAATTAATATTATTTGAATAATATTATTAGATAACATTATTGGCAATGTCTAGAAAGTTCTGTCAAGGAGAGGTTTGGTCACCTAATTGCGCGTCAGTAAGGAGAAATCCTTATCGGAAAGTCCCCTCTTTCCTGGGAATGGCCTGGTTGTCATTATTGTGATTCTGTAATATTATTTGAGAATAATTAATTATTGATTCATATGATAAGGAAATATTTATTTTATGTGGATATAAATGTTGGATATATTTATTGTGGTTAAAAATGAAAGAGTTTATGTTGAGGTGTTTTATCAGTATTTTTGTCGGAATGGAGGTATTAAAAAAATCAAACCAGTGCTTTGAGATATATTGCGTGAGTTATAATTTTTAATCTGACCGTTGGATTGTTGTGATTTTTGGATATGTTATTCATATATAAGTTGAGTATATGTCCATAAATTTTAAACCGTTGAAAATGAACGTATGATTTGTTATGAATTTTAAGAGATGACTGGTTTAGAAATTGTTGAAGTTTCAGAATTTTTTATTTTGGTGGAAAATTCTAGAATTGGTGGGCCCCACTTATGGTTGGTGAGAAATGTGCTAGAATTTTTTCAAATGTGGTGGGTGAAAATAGTAGCAGGTAAAGCCATCAGGTTGCAGGTCAAGTCTGCTTCGGCATGCTAACATTTTCCTATAAATAGAGGGCTAAGTTAGAATTGAAAATCACATTAGAATTCATAAGTTTTTTTTCTCTCTCTCTCTATATTCTCGAGAGTATTTTGTGAGTATTTTTATACTTTGAGAGTTGCTATTCAGCACAAGTTTCATTCAGCCTTATATACGATATTCTGATCAGAAGTACTAATCGTTTGAGGTAAGGGATGTTATTTTCTTCGTAAATGATATTATTTCTTTCAATATCATTATGTCGAAATATTGGTTTGAACTTTTTATCAAATTTAGAACTTTTTGTGTCGGAGTTACTATTCACGTATACGGCACTATTTACGAATACGACACTATTCACGAATACGACACTATTCACCGAAAAATGAAATTTTCTTCTTTTTATTCGAGATGTCTATTATGGTTACTATCTTTGATTGTATCCATGTTTTGATCATTATTTTTGAATTCTACTTCAAAATTTGTTATTACGGAGTATTATTGAACTTGGATAAACTATAATACGAATCCCTAATAATTGTTCTTTTATCTCACTGGATTCGTTTTTCTTTAAGATATTTTTCATGATCCTCAGTCCTAAATGATGATATTACTGAATATCTTTGGCCTGTGGTGCAAAGATGAATGATTACCTAATGAATATCTTTGGCCCGTAGTGCAAAGATGAGCAGGTGTTGAGATGAATATGACCAACTGGTGATACAAATGAATATCTTTGGCATGTAGTGCAAAGATGAATATTTGATTCAAGATGTATATTGATTGATGTTACAGGGATAAAATATTGATGATGGACTTTTAAATCTTAGAAGCTAGTAGAATTCATTCTCTACTTGACTCTTCTAATGGATTGCTGTTTTCGCTGCAGTTGTTGATCTAAAACTTGTTGTCTATTATATTCTATCAGATTTTTCCCTGTTGAAGACTAATGATAATCTGTTGTATATTATCTTAGTCATAATATTTTTTACTGGGCTAGTTGAGCTCACCCTTTCCTTTTTATTCCATTTTTCTCAGGAGGCGAGAATATAGGGGGAGCTAGTTGGGGTGTGGAGTAATGTTCCAGTCAGTTGTGTTAGCAGTCCTCACTATTTTATAAAATAGTGTGATAATAATTGTAATGAGGACTCCTTTTGAGTTTGTATACTGTCTATTAGATAGTATTTGTATTTAAACTCATAGTATTGGGTTGTTGTATTTTACACAATAATTGTATTAATAAAGTTGTAGTTGTTTCTGTACCAAGTATTTGGCGACTCATAATGGGTGATGTATACCTATTTTGGGGGCATCACAACTAATGCTATCATCTGGACCGATACTCCGTTCCCCGACTAGTCCCGGCTATGTTCTCATTTCCTGAAGAGGACAATAAAAGTAAAAGGGTGAGCTCAACTAGCCCAGTAAGAAATATTATGACTAAGATAATATAGAATAATTTATCGTTAGCCTTCAACAGTGTTAAACTGATAAAATATAACAAACATCAAGTTTAACTGCAAGCAATCCATTAGAAGAGTCAAGTAGAGAATAAAATCTACTATCTTCTATGATTTAAAAGGTTTTTCATCACTTTTATCGCTGAGACTCAGCTTAATAAATAATCCACATCATCCCTGCACTACGGCCAATGATATTCATTAGTATCACGACCACAAATTATCCATGCACTACGGGCCAAGGATATTCGTGTATTCATCAATGGTCATGATCATGCCAACAACTGTCCACCAATACACTACAGGCCAATGAGGACTTTTAGCACATCATTTGTAACATTACGGTCATGATTATATAGAATAATCCCTGGTCATAATCATACCAAGTCCATCTATGCAATACAAGCCACAAATGACTTTCAACAGAATATAAACATGAGGATGATGACAATGATATAAGAATTCAATAAAACAAATTTAAGGATAAATTTTTAAAGATTTATAATTTAATTTATCCAGAAATCAATAACGTCCAAATTGTCAACATGATACTGCTTTGTGGAGTAAAATTCAAGAATAATATTGTACCAAAAATAATTTGGACCGAAAACGAATCAATTGTTATCATGAATAGTACCTCGGATGAATAGTACTCGAGTGAATAGTTCCCCGTAAATAGTACTTCGAGAATAGTAACCCCGTGAATAGTACTCTGGCATGAAAAAGTTAAAAATTTATCAAGAATGCTCAGAATAATATTTCCATGAAAAGATACTGGATGAAGCGCAAATATCAAGGATATTCTACTAATTTCATAGAGTATAGAAGCCAAAATTTTAACAAAACGAGTATAGAATTCGAAATCTGAAACAAAATAATATTACTTACATACTACAGAGCATGAAAGAAAATATTATTTCAAGCGAATATTGAACAAAAATAACATCCCTTACCTTGAAAAGAAGAGTATTCCAACTGGTATAGCAGGGATATTCTTGAAGAAAACTTTCATTGTTTCCTACGCTCAAAGCTTTCTAAAACTCTAAAGAAATACGTTCAAGATTATAGAAGAAGAATTCTCTGATTTTGATGTGATTTTCAATTCTAACTTAAGCGCCTATTTATAGGAAAATGCTAGAACGCCAAAGGAGACTAAATTAATAAAACAATAATATATTTTTTTTTTTCTCCTACGCATCCTTCCATGACTAGCCTCCACAATTGAACCAAAAATTTCAACACATGTTTTGAAAAAAACAAAAGTGGGTCCCACCCATAATTTTAATAAAAATATTTTATTTTTCGAAACTTCAGTAATTCATATAAAATAGCCCTTTTATCAGAAAAATACGAATTTTATGTCCATTCCACACGAAATTGAATTCTCTACAACTTTGCAGCTTTAAGTTTTTTTTTCAAATTCTAGACAGAAAATATCCGAAATCCACAAACGGATGATTTTTAACACCTTTTAAAATTCATAACAAATCATGCGTTAATTTTTAACGGTTCAAAATTTGTGGACATATACTCAACTTATATATGTATAACATATCCAAAAATCACAACGATCCAACGGTCCTATTAAAATTATAACTCACGCAATAGAGCTTTAAGAACACTGATTTGATTTTTAATGCCTCCATTCCGACAAAATACTGATAAAACACCTCAACACAAATTTCTTCATTTATAACCACATAAAAATAAATATTTCCTTATCATATAAATTAATAATTAATTATTCACAAATAATATTACAGAATCACAATAATGACAACCAGACCGTTCCTAGGAAAGAGGGGGCTTTCCGATAAGGATTTCTCCTTACTGGCGCGCAATTAGGTGACCAAACCTCTCCTTGACAGAACTTTTTAGACATTGCCAATAATGTTATCTAATAATATTATTCAAATAATATGAATTATTGATTTGATAATGAAAAATACTGTGCAGTGATAATTATTGAAATAATAATAATATAAAATATCAACGCAACAATTATTTAACTAATAAAATAAAATATTAAACAGTAATTACTGTAACAATTATTGAGTAGTGCCTTCTTACGTAAGAATCAATATTTCAAAAATACTGTGTAATACCGTGTGCTAAATTGCAACAACGCGTATTACTGTATTTTAACCACCAGGTATTCCAGCAGTTAATGGTAAAACTTTCGCCGTTATTTTATAAAAAGATATTTTTGTCATTTTCTCAATCCGACAATAATTCTGTTGTGGGGTCTACCAATGATTGTACCGTCGTACGAATATTCCCTGTTAAAATAAATATTTCCCGACCAAATGAATATTATATAACAACTTGCGTACTTTGCAAAATTTATAAATATTACCCACAACTATAACATTATATCAAATTCACTCCATAATATTCAAAAATGATATTTATAGAAAATTCATCTTTATTCATAAAAGTTGGGGTCTTACAGTGAAGCACCGAGTTCGGATTTCAAGTATCTGAATTTGGGGGCGTCACAGGTATTTCTAAACATGAAACACTCATCAACAAGTAGATACAAATTTTTTGAGTTTAGAAACATAGATTCAAGTTTTGATTTAGAATCATCAAAATAAAATTACATAATCTAGTTAGAGTTTATACCTTTGCTTGTGAGCTTCCTTCTTCTTCTTCTTTCTAAGTTTGATTATGGAGCTTTGATGACTTACCAAAAACTCTCCTTTCTCTCCTCCATGTAACTATCGTTCCTCCCCTCTCTCTCTCTCTCTCTCTTTAGTTCTTGTTAAAAGAAAATGAAGCAATATATGAAAGAGAGTATAGTTTAGATATAAGGTATATATCCATACACATCACTTTTTTTCCCTCCACTAACCGGCCATTTGGCCTTTCATGCACCACATTTTGGTCTTCTTTAATTATTACTATATTACATACTAATTAGCTAAATGTTGTGGCTTAATTAAGGAGATGACACATGTGTAGTGGGTGGGAATGGTAAAACCATTTTAGCCACTAAAATAAGTTATCATTATACTTCACATGCTCTCTTTTTTCTTTTCTATATAGTCGGCCATGTGACCCTTTTTCATCCCCATTTTGGGTTTCTTTTAATTGCTTATTTAGTGTACTAAATGTCCAAAATACCCCCCCTCCTTCAATTTGGGCTAAACTTGGGCCACTATATTTAATCTCTTGAGATTTTAATTTAATTCTTTGGGCTATGAAAAATTATCATAGTTCAACACTTTTTTTATCCTACTCTAATCATTTAATTAGGATTTCCATTCACTCAATTATAATTTAATTCCTTACTTGCATGCCCTTAATTTCTTAACTCAATTAGACTTGCTATAATTAGGTTATAAAATTAATTAAATGAGATGTATAAAATAAATCTCTTAAAATTAATATATTTTAAATACTTTTATTCTCCCATACCATAACCCTTAAGTTATTTATTTTTTCATTCCTAATGTATAATTAGGTTACCTTAGTTTCTTTTATTTGTTTATATACTAAACAAATAAAAACAAACACATAATATTCATATTCATTTACTCACATATTCACAAAGTATTTATCATTATCATTCCCCTTGCTAAATTATATAGCACATCACTATATATATATATATATATATATATATATATATATATATATATACACACACACACACACACACACACACACATTCCCTTTATCATTATAATATCTCTTCACTTGAATTTTTATTTTCTTAATAAATTTCCATATTCATAATCTATTTCTTTCTTTTCAAAATTTAAATCATTCTCATAATAGTGCGAATTTAGTTTGATGTCAAAAATTTCAAAATCTAGCACAGCTAGAAGATTTAGAATACTTATGCTTCCACCATCAACTCCACTTTCTACAATAATCCATTGCTTAATAAGTCTATCTATTTCTATCATCCTCAATTCTCCATTCACAACTTATATATACCCCAATTCATCAAACTTACCACACGTTATGAGTTCAGGAACTTTCCACAATAATATGAGTTTAAAAACTTATCCTAGTAATACGTAGTTCAAGAACCAATCAGGAACTGTCCATACGCTTAGGGGTTCAAAACCATACGATTATGAGTCACGAACTTACCATAAATATGAGTTTTAAGAACTCACACCTAATCTTATATTCTCTACCTATTCTCTACCTATCTGTTATACACATGAGAAAAGAATCACCTTCTCAACCTGTATATAGCAAATAGCACGACACAAACATTTTAATGATTATTAGTGTAAGAAACTAAGTGGTTGTTACACCAAGTACAATTCCCCGCCCATACAAAGAATCATACAACTTAGCTGCTGACATGAGTCCTCAATTGAAATCTCACATAATCTCCTAGCCTTCCCTTACTCCATACGAATTTTGTTTAATCCGTATTGCATCATCCACAACTCTTTTATAAGTGTGCATAGTACCAATTCATAATACAACTTACGTACAATAATTTTGCTATAAAATTTTCAATCATTAGATTGATCCTCCTCCCTGCTATGACGTTATGAGATCACGTGGTGATCTCATATTATAATCGTATTGTATTACGATTCTTCTCTATGTTATGATCGTTTTATTTTACAATCTTCTTTCCCTTTATACTTTTAGTCTTTTAGACTCTATCTATTCATTATTATTGTTCATCTTTATTAATAGAGTTAGGTAACTCAAGATCTTTATTACTTGTCAAGATTCTTATCTGAATCCTATTGACTTATTAATACATTTCTCGAATTCATATCTTAGAACTTAAAATCTATTTGAGTTAGTCCTTATCCTTATCCATGCGGTTATAGCCTAGGGTAACCCTACCTAAGGTTTATAACCTACAGCTTTGATACCAACTGTAGCGTCCCCAAATCCGGGTACTAATCACCACGAATCTGGTACATCATTTCTATAACTATTACGAAAGATATAAACATAAATTGTTTATACAATAACCTTTACAACATAATCCCCAAGGTCGATAATCTTAACTTAATACAGACATTCATATACTACAGGACTTACAATGTTGTTTGCCTTCAATACTATTACAATTTTAACTGTACACTAATCCATTCCTGGAACTTGTCTTGGCCTTTGTCTGTATCCGAAGATTTTGTCTTAATCTGAAATGTTTATCATGATATAGCAAGGGTGAGCAACAAATTTGCCCAGCAAGTTTAAGTTTAAAGAAAGATATATCATGATTAAAAAGAATAAAAGCTGACAAACTTTCAACAAAATAATAATTGTGAAAGAACATGAATAAATTTCCATAACCAAATGACCGAGATAATAATGATGAATGGCCAACAATAAACATGAACAATTTAACTGAACCAAATGGTAATGAAGGTGATCAGCCTTTCATACATGATTAACATATACAACATGCACAACATGCAAATCAATAATTCATAGATGTGGCATAATCAACAATGATTATCCACGAGCATGCATTGAAATAACAACTCAAGTTTGAGTTAGAGAACTTGCTTAATTAAAAGTATAGTTTGAGAAACTTGCACAATAAAAGTATAGGAACTTGCCTGCACCATCGATTACTATTACGCAACCTATTTTAGTTTCATCTGAAAGGCCTAATATTGATAATATTGATCTTCCAATTAGAATAATATCATCACATATACTACTGTTAATTACAGTCATTATACCACTTAAACACTTATCACATAATTAAATATTAGATTACTCCTTAAAACATCATTGTTATTATCGTCCTTTGATAATTCTTTAATCACTATATCATATACATTATGATTTAACACTTTAATCTTATATATTATAAGTTCTTCTTTAAAATCTAATAACTCAAATACTAATCCAGCAACCTGGATTATCCAAACATACCAATCTAGCAACCCATATTGCAATCCAGCAAATCAGATTGCAATCCAGCAAACTGGATTCCAAATCCAGCAACTAGATGGCTAATCTAACAAACCATATTGCAATATAGCAAACTAGATTCCAAATCCATCAACCAGATGGCTAATCCAGCAAGCCTAGATTCATTAATTTCCAATCCAGTAAACTGGATTCAACAGATTTTTAATCCAACAAGCTGGACTTATTAATTCTTCAATCCAGCAAACTGGATTCATTATCTCTTTTTACGAAAAATACCAAATTAATTTATTATTTTTCTATCCTTTAACCAACATATAGACATATATTTGATACACAAAAAAAAAATTTCTGAAAATTTTCAACTCCTTTTGGTATTTTTCAAAAATCATTTTTAGTTCGTAGCATAAGACTTTAGCCCTATCATGCTCAACTCCAGAAATTCTCATCTCTTGAAATAATCTTATATGTGTTAACGTGAGCCTCAAGTTTAAATTTTGTGGCCATCGAAGTTATAGAACTCCGGTTATAGTCATTTTCGTCAAAAAATCCTAAAAATTAAAATGATCAAAACTTGGTCAATTTAATTCGGAATGAGCTCATTTTTTGGACAGAAGCTACTTTATATCATATATTTTCATGTCCTAAAACGCCGGAGTTTATTTCATAAATTAAGTGGCCAAAACTGCCCTTGGAAAGTTCTGGGCAGTAAGTTTTTGGAAAAATGACTTTTTCGTACTTTGCTAAAAATAGTCCATACGAAAATCTACAACTCCTTTTTCAGTGATTCCACTTGAAAATGTTAGAAAACTCATCATATTATCATCCTAAATTTTCCCAAAATTTTTAAATGTCAAAAAAGTGACGAAACTGCCCCTGGTAATGACTGTCCAAAAATAGTGTGTTTCTATTTCTAAAAACAAAACTGTTTTGGCTAGAACAACCATTAAGGCTTGTGTACTCAACATTTTTGAGTGCTACCACTTGGGTTTAGTAGTTAACTTACATATCTAGCACCCCTCTTTGACGGATCGCAAAAAGAAGTTGTAGATCAAAAACGGTAGAAATCTAAAGTACATAAAAATTTATAGTTTATAAACTAGAAAAATTACTGTTCTTTTGATTTCCAAACAAATCAACACCCAATATAGGTATTTCTAAACATCAAACACTCATCAACAAGTAGATATAAAGTTTTTTAGTTTAGAAACATAGATTCAAGTTTTTATTTAGAATCATCAAAATAAAATTACATAATCTAGTTAGAGTTTATACCTTTGCTTGTGAGCTTCCTTCTTCTTCTTCTTCCTAAGTTTGATTATGGAGCTTTGATGACTTACCAAAAACTCCTTTTTCTCTCCTCCATGTAGCTACCGTTCATCCCCTCTCTCTCTCTCTCTTTAGTTCTTGTTAAAAGAAAATGAAGCAATATATGAAAGAGAGTATAGTTTAGATATAAGGTATATATCCATACACATCACTTTTTTTCCCTCCACTAACCGGCCATTTGGCCTTTCATGCACCACATTTTGGTTTTCTTTAATTATTACTATATTACATACTAATTAGCTAAATGTTGTGGCTTAATTAAGGAGATGACACATGTGTAGTGGGTGGGAGTGGTGGAACCATTTTAGCCACTAAAATAAGTTATCATTATACTTCACATGCTCTCTTTTTTCTCTTCTATATAGCCGGCCATGTGGCCCTTTTTCATCCCCATTTTGGGTTTCTTTTAATTGTTTATTTAGTGTAATAAATGTCCAAAATACCCCCCTTCAATTTGGGCTAAACTTGGGCCACCATATTTAATCTCTTGGGATTTTAATTTAATTCTTTGGACTAAGAAAAATTATCATAGTCCAACACTTTTATTTTTATCTTACTCTAATCATTTAATTAGGGTTTCCATTCACTCAGTTGTAATTTAATTCCTTACTTACATGCCCTTAATTT
The DNA here is from genome assembly GCA_016801055.1 of Panax notoginseng. Classification (NCBI taxonomy): domain Eukaryota; kingdom Viridiplantae; phylum Streptophyta; class Magnoliopsida; order Apiales; family Araliaceae; genus Panax; species Panax notoginseng. Next base: position 144,002,228 of record CM029013.1, on the reverse strand, counting down.
CTTAACCTAATTAAACTTGTTTTAATTAGGTTATAAAATTAATTAATTGAGTTGTATAAAATAAATCTCTTAAAATTAGTATATATTTTAAATATTTTTATTCTCTCATACCATAATCCTTAAGTTATTCAATTTTTTATTCCAAATATATAATTAGGTTACCTTAGTTTCTTTTATTTGTTTATATACTAAACAAATAAAAATAAACACATATTATTCATATTCATTTACTCACATATTCACAAAGTACTTATCATTATCATTTCCCTTACTAAAATATATAGCATATCACTAAATATATATATATGTACATATACATATACACATTCCTTTTATCCTTATAATATCTCTTCACTTGAATTTTTATTTCCTTAATAAATTTACATATTCATAATCTATTTTTTCTTTTCAAAATTTAAATCATTCTCATAATTAATTCACATAAAGTTGAAGGTAATGTAATACATTATTCTTAACATACCTCCAAATAAAATTTCATTCTAAGTTTTGAATTTTGTAACCATTATTTTCTCAATTCTATTCAAATAGTAAATCATATAGGTTTTTCTTTAAAAATTTTAAATCATTTCTCTATTCCCACTCTAGATTTTATTCTTGAACATTTACTTTAATTATTTAAGAATTTTTAAATCCTATAAATTCTCGATTTGTCACAAGAATCAAATACTGAAATGACATGACATGGCTCTACTCGGGAATCAAATACTGAAATGACAAGGCTGGCTCGGAATTCAAAGTTGGCATGTAGTTGACCGCTACACGTTGTAGCGGTTGTTCCACTATCCTATTTAATTATCCTTTTCCCTACCCATTTACCCCATTTACTTTCACCACCTTCAGCAAAACCATTTGTACTCCTTTTCTCTACTCATTTACCCCATTTACTTTCACCACCTTCAGCCAAACCATTTGTAGCGAGAAGACTATTGGAAGATGAGAGTTTATACAACAATTTGTAGCGGCTATTGATTTGTAAGACTTTTTTGTATTTATGTATTATTATTATTATTATTATTATTATTATTATTATTATTATTATTATTATTATTATTATTATTATTATTATTATTATTATTACTGCCATTATTAATAGTATTATTATTATTGTCATGGAATATTATTAATGTTGTTATTGTTGTTGTTAATATTAATATTATTATTATTGTTATTTTTAATAATAATAGTAATAATATTAATATTAGTTATTATTGTCATTATTATTATCATTATTGTCATTAATAATAATATTGTCATGGAATATTATTAATGTTATTGTTGTTAATATTAATATTAATATTAATATTATTGTTATTGATTACTTTTATGTAATATTATTATTGTCATTATTATTTTAAGTCACTGTTGTTATTATTATTATTAGTTTTAATATTAATAATGGATTAATGTTGTAATTTTAGGTCAAAGATGGACAGGTGGGATTATGGGCCAATTGACTAAAGTGTTCTCCATGATCAACAAAATCACGTATCAGATAACGTATATAATGGGAAAGAACAGGGAAAATTATGCACAAGTCAATATACCGAATAAAAATACAATCAGTGGAACTTGACAAAAGAACAAAAAATTCTTCTAGATAAAAGTGAGTTTAGAATTTTTAAAGTTCGAGGGGTTATACCCCAAACTGACCTTTGTCTGATATCTGTCCTAGTGGAGAGATGGCGGCCAGAGACTAATACCTTTCATTTAAATGGTGGAGCAGTAACAATAATGTTAGAGGATGTCCACTTTATTTTGGGGTTACCAGTGGTGGGCAAACTCTTAACTTGTCCCCTTATTGACACCCCTTGACTTATTTTATAGATTGTTTTGGAGATGAATTAGATGCTGGATATGTTAGCTCAAAAAGATGAAGTGCAATTTCATTAGTGTGGTTGCACGAACATTTTAATAATTGTCCTGAGAAAGCAAGTAAGGATGTCATAGGTAGACACACAAAGGTCTACATGTTGTGGTTGTGTGGAGAAATATTATTACCAACTAGGAATAAGAATAGTTTGCATTCAAGATATATCTTTTATTGCCAACGCTAAAGATTGTGTCACGTACTCTTGGGGGGCTGTGACAACCCGAGAATTTAGACGATTAATAAAATCTTAAATGATTGAATAATGGTTAAATAATAAGACCTAGACTGGAAATAAGGTACGGATTTATAAATTTATGAAGGACTTGTATGGTGTATAAGCTGTAAGTGATTATCTGATAGCAAGGTATATAGTTAAGTGTATAAGTGTATATGGTTTTGTGTATAGTGATTATGTGTGTACAGTATGTGGTTAAGGGTTAAGATATTAAATGTGCATGAGTAAGGATTTAAATTATAATTAATTGAGGAAATGAAAATCCTAAATAAATTATTAGGGTTGGATAAGAATTTAAAAGTATTAGACTATGTAAATTTCATGGCCCAAGAAATTAATTTAAAAGCCGAAGAAATTAATTTAAAAGTCCAAAAGAAATTAATTAAAGCTCAATCTTTTAGCCAATTGAAGAGCGGCATTTTGGATATTTGATATATTAAATAAAGCATTAAAAAGAAACCAAATTGTGGGTGGAAAGGGGCCACATGGCCGGCTAAGGAGGGAGAAGAATGGTTCATGAATGTAATGATTTCAAGTTACTAACTCCTACCGACTCCCACTACTTATCCCACATGTATCATCACTTTAATTAATCCACAACATATTACTAATCTTGCAAGTATCTATGTAATAATTAAGCAAGAGAAAGGAAGAGAAGTTAGGGAATGGATATAGATATACATATCATATCTATATAATTAATTACACAAATATCTATTTACTTTCTCTTTCTTCTATTTCTCTCAAGCTAAACTAAGAAACTAGAGAGAGAGAGGAGAGGGATGGTAGGAGGAGGAAGAGAAGAGGAAGGAGGTTTTGATCTTCAAGCTACCCAAGATCATCATCTACTTTGAAGGATTAAGAAACACTAGCTAAAGATCAAGGTATAAACACCTTTTGTTTATGTATTTTTGATTATTCTAAATTAAAACTTGGATTTATGTTCTTGAACTTCAAAACTATAGATCTACATGATCTAGAGTGTGTTATGTGTGGATCTATTCATTTTGAGGACCAAAAGTTAGATCTAAAGTAAGAAATGGAAACTAGGTTTTTGAAAATGTAGAAAACCCTAAATTTTCTTAGCATATTTTGTTTAATCTTGTGTTTGATGATTGTTTAATGAAATAGATCATGATTCATAGTAAATCCATGGGTATATGAAGTATTAGTAAGTGTTATGATAAGTTATGTTGGTTGTTATGTGAAAACATAGAAGTTTCTTAGAAATCACAAAGGGTTGAAAATCAGATTTTTGTGAAAACGAAACATGAAATTAAAACAACCATATCTCCAATTGTATTTCAAACTTTTTGAGTGTGGTCAAGTCCCAGAGTTAGATCTATGAGTTTTCTAACATCTCCAAGTAAAATCACTGAAAAAAGAGTTGTAGATTTCCTTATGGATTGTTTTTAGTAAAATAGGCAAAACTACAAAATACCAAAAAACATATTCTCCAAAATTTTGCAAGGGCCGTTTTGGAAACTTAATTAATGAAATAAATTCTGGCATTTTGGGACATGAAAATATATGATATAAAGTAGCTCATGTCCTAAAATGAACTCATTTTGACTAAAAATGACCAAGTTATGGTCATTTCAATTTTTGGAATTTTTCGACGAAAATGGCTATAACTGGAGTTCTGTAACTCCGATGGCCACGAAATTTAAACTGAAGGTTCACGTTAACACGTATAAGATTATGTCAAGAGATGAGAATTTCAGGAGTTGAGCATGATAGTGCTAATTTCTTAAGCTACAAACTAAAAATGATTTTTGAAAAATACTAAAGGGAGTTGAAAATTTTTAGAAAAATTCTTTTTGTGCATGAAATATATGTATATATATTTGGACAAAGGATAGAAAAATAATAAGTTGATTTGGTATTTTCGTGAAAAGAATTAATGAATCCAGCTTGCTGGATTGAAAATCAAATGAATCCAGCTTGCTGGATTGGAAATTAATGAATCCAGGCTTGCTGGATTGGATGTCAGTTGAATCCAGGCTTGCTAGATTGGCCATCTGGTTGCTGGATTTGGAATCCAGTTTGCTAGATTGCAATTTGGTTTGTTGGATTGGTAATTTGGTTTGCTGGATTGCAATCTGGGTTGCTTGATTGATATGTTTGGATAATCCAAGTTGCTGGATTAGTATTTGACTTATTAGATTTTAAAGAATAACTTATAATACTGGGACATGTATTTCATTAATATTTAAAATTATTTAAATATTAATGATAATGGAATTATATGGTAATTAAATCATTTCAAAATGATAATAATGATTGAAAAATCATTATAAATTATAATAATTATTTGAAAATTATTATACGCTATTGAAAAATATTATGACTGATAAATAAATTATCTAAGATAATATTAATGTGTTTAAGTAGAGTTTTATTAAAAATAAACTCGTTAATTATCCGATTAGGCAATCGGGATGTCGAAATAGTGTCAAACTCAAATCAGACTGAAATAGTTTGACTTGATACCGAGTTTTATGTGTTTTAGTGGCTGTTAGGAATATGTGCTAATGTGTTTAAGTTATATTATAACTGTAAATAGCAGTAATAGATGTTATGATATTATTCTAATTGGGAGATCGATATTGTAATACCCCCTTCCCGAAAAGGAATGGGAGGTCACGTGCAAAGCACAACAAACCTCAAAATAAGTTAACAGAGCACTAATAACTTCAAAATATTAATAGTGGTGATCCATTAATAAAGTACTAAATACAATTCTCCAAATAGAGTCAAAAAAAATAATCAAAACTTAAAATCGAATCAACTTAAATGGTCAAAGGCAACTCTCTCATCACACTAGCCCTGAATCACCCATGCAAACCTGCCGGAAGAAAAACACAGCTTGAGTCAATTGCCCAGTACGGATATAAATAATACAAATATGTATAACTGAAATACAAAATCAATTGAAGTAACACACTTAACAAAGCCTCAAGCTTAAAGACCGACGAAAATATGATATCCAAAGTCTGAATAGAATATATCCGAATCAACAGATTTAATGAAACAAACAGAAGAGTAAAAAAATGAACTGAAGTAACTTACTCAATTAATTAAACTGAACAAAAACAAACAAAACTAATACAATGAAATAATAGGCCGAATCAAATGGTTGGGTGTTAGTTCATACCGAGTGAGCTCAGAAATATACATTGCCATACAGGCAAGTCAAAACAATGCCACATAGGCAAGTCAAAATAATGCCACACAGGCAACCAAAATAATGTCACACAAGCAAATCACACATTAGACCGCGAATCCAAATGTATGCAAATCGAATAGGTGTGTTTGGCAGAATATCACAAATTCGTAAAATAGAAACTAGGATAAACCCATACGTCTCCCACAACAAAACACCAAATGACCCACTTCCTCCGGAGCCTAAATGGAGACGCCTGGACTAATCAGACCGCCACGGAGAGTGTCATGCCTCTCGTGCCACGACGACATGCATGTGGTACCCCCACATGTGGTTAGCTCAATTATACCCTAAAGATCAATATACAAAATGTAAGCTAAAAGGGGTTCAAATCACAAGGCTTACATGACCATACTCCAAACAACATCGAATTATCAAATACAAATATACCTAATTATCACAAGATATCAACGATTAAAACAACTCCCGAATGTGAACGAAAATATAAAAAGAATGATACAAACGAATAAAGTATCCAAAACATATTGACATGATTAACTAGTTCAAATAGTACAAATATGAGTTAGTATTAACGCCAACATTAAACTATCATATTAATTTCACACGGAACAATTATGTGAAATAATATCCAAATTTGAAACGAATACCAAAACGAATTAATAAATTTAACAAGGTTATCGCTGAAGAAGTACGAAATCCGTACCTTAATATAGTACAAAAATAATTCGCCGAAGTTATTTATCACCCGTTAGACTCCCTCAATCCGATCTAATTATCAAAATAAAATAAAATACATATAATTAAATTATGAACTTATATAGTTTATGTTTTTATAAATTCAATAATTTTAATATACTATTGTGACGCCCCCAAAATTAGGTATACATCACTCATTTTGAGTCGCCAGATACATGGTACAAAATTCAAATACAACTTCATTTATACAACTGTTGAGTTGTCGTATAGAATACGACCACAATTAACTATGAGTTTTAATACAAATGTATGTAACTCTCATGGTACCTCGACCACAACCTTACAATGATACTTTACATAAAAGTATAGTCTAAAACTGTTTTAAAAATTAAAATATTTGGGAAGTGCTCAAGGAAACCTTCGTACATGGAAGGCCATGCGTCTAGGTTATGATAGATATCATATGTCCACAGAATTATCCTTGGTTGACCCAAAAGTCCCCAAATAAAAACAAGAAGATTACTATCATCTTCTTTCCAATGGTGAGTCTTCTCTTGACATATAAATATCTCCGTTGCCTCCAAGTGAAAATTATACTTCAAATAAACTCCAAGATCATATAGATAGTGCTCGTAGATATATTCAGCAAGTGGATGTGCACAACCATGTCTTATGAGAACACGAGGTTGTATGTCATTAGACATCTTGTATGATATTGGCAAAACACCCTTCCAAAGTTGGGTTCGCCTCACCCTATTTGATTCACCAAATATAACTACTAAATGATGTATAGAATACAACATACTTTTCTGTACTGTTTAGGGAGAACCTCCACAGCTATCACACTATTTTATAGAATAGTGAGGACTACTAATGATATCATCTGGACCGTCACTCCGTTTTCCGACTAGTCCCTGCTGCGTTCTCACTTCCTGAAGAGAACAATGAAAGCAAAAGGGTGAACTCAACTAGCCCAGTAAAGAATATCATAATTAAAGCTAATTTACATCATCAATAGCCTTCATCATTAATAAATCAGAGATTTAGAACATATGGTAGCTGATAAAACTTTTCAACCATAGTTGCAGCGGAATGAGCAATCCATTAGAAGAGTCAAATAGACCATTAGGTCTATTATCTTCTCCATGTTAAAAGTCCACCAATAATATTTTATCACTGTAACATCAATTAACAATTCATGTCCACAATCATATGAATAACTCATAATCATAATTGTGATTCTAAATTCCTCTTCGCACCCAGGACGAAGATAATTTTCATCACCTATATTAACCTGAAACATCAAAAATCATGGTTATACCAAATCACAATTTTTGTTCATAATCATACTAATAAATTCATCTTTGCACTACGGCCAAAGACATACAACTGTATTTTAGAAGAGTCAAGTAGAGCATGATATCTACTATCTTCTATAAATTAAAAGTGTACAACCAATATTTTATCGCTGAGACTCAGCTTAATAAATAATCCACACCTTCGAATTATCCATGCACTACGGCCAAGGATATTCATTAGTGTCACATCCATGAAATATCCATGCACTACGGTCAAAGATATTTATTATTATCACATCCATGAATTAATATTGCATCGCTGAGACTCAGCTCAATAATTAATCCACATCATCGAATCATCCCTGCACTACAGGCCAAGGATATTCATTAATATCACGACCACGAATTATCCATGCACTACGGGCCAAAGATAATCGTGCTTTCATCAACGGTTTTGATCATGCCATAAAACAATTCATTTTTGCACCCTTGGCCGAAGAGAATCCATAGCCATAATCATACCAAAAACTGTTCATCAATGCACTACGGCCAATGGGGATTTTTTTACCACATCATTCATCACATTACGGTCATGATTATACCGAATAATCCCTGGTTATAATCACACCAAGTCCATCTATGCATTACGGGCCAAGTATGACTTTTACCACATCATTTGTAACATTACGGTCATGATTATACCGAATAATCCCTGGTCATAATCATACCAAGTCCATCTATGCACTACAGACCATAGATGACTTTCAACATAATATAAACATGAAGATGATGATAATGACATAATAATTCAATAAAACAAGTTCAAGAATTAATTTACCCAGGAACCAATAATGTCCAAATTGTCAACATTATACTTATTTGTAGAGTATAATTTAAGAATGCTCAGAAAAATATTTACATGAAAAGATACTGGATGAAGCGCAAATATCAAGGATATTCCACTAATTTCATGGAGTATAGAAGCTAAAACTTTAATATCTGAGTATAATAGAATATATAAAACTGCAAATGGATTTTCGTCCGCCATGCGGTAATCCACATATACAGATCATTTCCATAATTTAATAAGGAATGAATACAAAGTATCATTCACCATGCATGTGGTATTCCACATAGACAGGTCATTCCAACAGAATAATAAAGAATGAATAATAGAAGGATTCACCATGCGTGCGATAGACTGAACAGACAGGTTATTCCCAACAGAATAATAAAGAATGGAACCAGGTCATGCGTAAACGCACAGACAGGATATTCTGATAGAATAATAAAGAATGGAACCAGGTCAGGCAAAATTTGCACCGACAGGATACTCCAACAAAATATTAAATAATGGAATAACAACAAAAATCAACATGCATGCGATAGACCGCACAGACAGGTTATTCCAACAGAATAATAATTCATGGAACCAGGTCAGGCGTAGTACGCACCAACAGGATATTCCGACAGAATAATAAAGAACGGAATAATAGAAGAATTTCACCATGTATGCAGTACTTCGCATAAACAGGTTATTCCAACATAATAATAAAGAATGGAATAACAGAAGAATTTCACCAAGTATAGGGTAGTCTGAGTATACAGGTTATTCCAACAGAATAATAAATAATGGAATAACAGAAGTTCTTTTCATGAATACAAAAAAAATAATACCCCTTACGGGTACCACAAATAATATTCCTTACCTTTAAAAGAAGAGTATTTCGACTGGTAGGGCGAAGATATACTCGAAGAAAACTTGCACTACGCTCAAAATTTCTTAAACTCTAAATAAAGACGCTCAAGATTATAGAAGAAGAACTCTCTCTATAGTTTTTCTCTCTAGAGTTTCAGTAAATTCGTAAGAAATAATAAAGGAATGAGCTTCTATTTATAGAAGAATGGACTGCATAGTAACTAATTCATGAACGGTCCAGATTGATTTACTTTTAATCGGACGGTCCATATTTAAAGCAAAATCTTTTAAATAAAATATAATATATTCTATTTATAATCTAATAAAACGAATAACTTTATAAAAGATTTTACTATGCAAACACTATGCAGGCACTATGCAGACACTATACATAATAAAATATAATATATTCTAATTATTGTCTAATAAAACAGATAACTTTATAAAAGTATTCTGTTTTATATAAAAAGATTTTACTATTAGCCTAATAAAACGAATAACTTTATAAAAGTATTATGTTTTATATAAAAAGTTTTTCTATTTTATTACATTAATAATACTAATAAAATAAAACTGAGTGACTTCTTACGTAAGTATCAATAATCAATACCGTGTGCTACTATACAACCACACGTATTACTGTACTTTTAACACCGGGTGTTTCAACAGTTAACGGTAAAACTTCCGTCGTTATTTTCATAAAAATGTTTTTGTCATTTTCTCAATCCGACAATAATTCTGTTGTGGGGTCCACCAATGATTGTACCGTCGTACGAATATTCCCTGACAAAAAGAATATTCCCCGACTAATCGAATATTCCCCGACACAACGAATATTTTATATCAACTTGCTTACTTTGCAAAAAAAAAATTTCACATATTACCCTTAACTTTAAACTTTTATCAATTTAACTATTTACCAAAATAGAAAAATTGAATACTTTTATTTCATAAAATTCGGGGTCTCACAACTATATTCAGTTTGTAATCAAAAGATATATTTTAATTATAATAATAATATTGTAATATTATTTATCACTTTTCCCTTTTAAGATTTTTGTGTGTGTGTGTGTGTGTGTGTATATATATATATATATATATATATATATATATATATATATATATATATATAGGGACTGCATCCATGACAACCGGTTGTTGATAGCAACCCAAAAAGCAATGGCACAATATTTTGTATAAATATTTTGTAATAATATTATAATATTTTGTAATTTATTAATACTTAATATTAATATTATAAATATAAATATTAATACTATTATATTACTATTTTATAATATTATTTAATATAATTGTATTAATAATATTATAAAATATTATTATAAATATTAATATTATATTTATATTTATAATATTAATATTAATAATATAATATTATAATATTATAAAAAGTCCATTAAGAAATTAACGTATGGGTTATTTATATTTTTAAAAGGGGGTACTAACAAATATATAAACCTTTGTGATTTTTAAATATTTATAATACTTATATTTTTAAATATAAATATAAATTTTCCATATTTATATTTATAATATTAATATTAATAATAATATTTTGTAATATTATTAATACTATTATATTAAATACTAATATTACAAAATATTAATATAATAGTATTAATACTTATATTTATATTTATAATATTAATATTAAGTATTAATAATATTACAAAATATTATAATATTATTACAAAATATTTATTATACAGCTTGGGACATCAAGTGCCATAAAGAATGGGACAATTAAGAATGTTACTCCAGCGACTGGGACAATTAAAATGGGACGACCCATTTTAATTGTCTCAGTCGCTACAAGATATTGTGCCATTACTTTTTGGGTTGCTCCCAGTAACCGGTTGACATGGATGCGGTCCCATGTATATATATATATATATATATATATATATATATATATATATATATATATATATATACGTGATACCGCAATTAGTTCATATATATCGTATATCCCAATTATAAATCAAAATTTTATTAACAAGTTCAATTAATCAAGTGGCATAATAAAATTTTAAAATAGATTGCAAACACAACAAGAAATTAGATTGTAATTACAGTAGCAAAATAATTATTTTGCATTCAAAAATAGTCCAATAATTACCTTTGAGAAGAAGAATATGGTGAATAAAGTTTTAATGATCTTGCTCTCAAACCCTTTTTAATCTCAGTCACGTTCCCTTGTTCTCATCGTTCTTCTTCCGGCTCTTCTTCGTTTCTCGCTACGTTAGAAACCCTCTTTAATCGATTATGTTAGTATACACATTTTCGATGAGGCTTAGAACCCACAATTTTCTCGAGTGCTTTATTTTGGATTATTTTTTACGGCCCTTTGTTTGAGATATAATAAGCGGCAAAAACTCACCTTCTTCTGCTTCCTCCTCTGCATCTTCATCGTCATTATCGTAACCCATATCCTGAGGTGGATCTCCAGCCGTGCCATCAATGTCGTCGTCTGCCAGTTCAGTAATATTCTCATCCGGATCATACTGGTCAACCAACGACTTTCCTCATGCATTGAGTTAAGAACAGTTTTGTAACCTCGAATTGAGCAACCAGTTTTACTCGCTAACTCCTGGTAATCACTCATCAAATGATTATAGCGCATTGCTTAATTTTGTTCGAAGTCAGCAGTTGTGGTGTTAAAGAGTAATTCTTCACCATTATTTTTGTTCGCGTCTCTTGTCCACCGATGAAGAATCATGTCGCTCGGTATTTGTGAAATACTCTTAAACATGAAATATCTCAAAATGTGTCTACATAATTCACCAGAATGAGAAAACATTTGGCAATTACATGTTATCGACCCCAGCTGACGATTTTTGACAATTTTTTTATATCTTCCACCACTTTCAGTTGCATCTGCATTATACACTGCATAGACCTTAGTATTAGTGACATACAACTCACTAAGTTTATGAACATTGTATTTCATGGAATCGACGAATTGACGTTGGAAACGTATAAACATTTCTTTTGTGTACACGTGTGCATCATGAACTTCTAAAGATGAACCGAGTACCATATTCCTTTTTCGATGTTTTGTTATGTAGTTCGCCTTCCTCTATTTGATAAATTATTTTTCTATAGCCTTTTGACTCTGCACTACAAATTCTTTCATACCTGTTGAAGCATTAACTTACTCATCAAAAAAACTATTCATGTTCTCTCTTCTTCCGGTGGTAGTCATTCCTACGGCAAAATATCTCTTTGTATATGCTGGAATCCATTTCTATAGTACATCATACAAACTTCCAAGCCATTCATTGGTATACAATTCATAGGAACTTATCAGAATATGCCAACGCTCTTCAAATTCCACGATGGACAATAAATTATACACACAATTGTTAAAATCATTTTTGAATGATGGATGCTCATAATAAACATGATTTAATTTTTCAAGAAATTTATTGCTAATATGCCAAGAACACAATCAATGATAACTAGAAGGAAGTACTGTAGCAATATCATTACTCATGGTTTTATCTTGGTCAGTGATGATGGTTGTAGGTGCCTTGTAGTCCATGGCTTCAAGCCATGTCTCTAATACCCAAACAAAAGTGTCCTCTGTCTCGTCTCTTAACAATGCAAATCTAAATAATATAAACTGATAATAATGGTTGACTCCAGAAAATGGAACAAACGGTACGTACTATCAAATGTCACAACATCTCCGAACCGTTGATACATAAACCTTGATCGGGCGTCAACCCACAAAATACAAGCTATGTGATTGTTTTCACCGGGTTTCACTCGAAAAAATTTTTACTATCACTTCCGGATGCAAGTTTTTTCAAATAATTTATAGCAGCTTGTGCATTATTTTCATCTGCAGAATTACGCCTTAAATCTCTCACCACATTCTGAACATTTACATTAGAGAAAGGACCATTTTGCATCCCACCACCCATTGTGCTCAAAACGTTTATCATCCTACTAGGACCAATTGGTGTACCGACTTTCTTATAGACATACAACCTAGATGACACATTATTCGTATGAGCATGTTTATGACTAGTTGCAATTCTAATCTCAAATCCATTTTTACGAGCATATGATCTACAAAAATTTTCAACTTCTTCCAAAGCAAAAAATAATTGACCAACGTATGGAACCATTTCAGATTTACTACTTTCAACTTCACTTACAAACTCAAATGCATTTTCACAATCTAAACTTGCAACAGAATCTGAAGAAGTAGATACAAATAATTTCTTATGGATATTATAAGCCATTTCAAAAAACTTACCTATGAATAATAATGAAGATTTGTTGGATCAGAACTTCAAGTTGAACTTGGGAAGTGAAAGTGACAAAGCTACGAAGATGTGAAAAAAAAAAAATCACTATCCGAGAGAATAAACCAAGCTGTAGGAGATGTGGGAAAGGAAGGATAGGAAGACAACTTGAGAAAAGGATAAGCTGCAAGAGAATAAAAAGTGGAAGGAGACCAGCTGCTACATGTTGTAGCGGCTATTAAAGAAGTCAAATTTATTTAGTTTTTCCATTCCCCATGTCAGCTTTTCCCATTCCCCATGTCAGCTTTTCCTTTCCCATTTCCCGAGTTTTGTATATAAAAAAATATTATTAATTTTTGAGATTATAATTAATATTATTAAATTTCTTATTATTATTATTATTATTATTATTATTATTATTATTATTATTATTATTATTTATTATAATATTTTTAATTGTATTTATTATTATTATTTGAATTTGGCAGCCGCTATAAGAGGTAGCGGCTTACACTTTTCTTTGAAAATAAAGGAAACTTTGGGACAAACCAACTTCAATGAAAATAAAGGAAAATATGGGACAAACCAAATGAGAAGCAAAGCCGCTAAACCATATAGTGGTCCCATTTTTTTAATATAATTCGACTTTAATAATAATAATAATAATAATAATAATAATAATAATAATAATATTATTATTATTATTATTATTATTATTATTATTATTATTATAATAAAGTGGGATAATAAAAATAATAATAAAAAAAAAAGTGAGATTATTATTATTAAAGAGTTGTTGAAGTCCAAGCCGCTACATGTAGTAGCGGTTCACTTTGTTTTAATATAATATTACTTTGATAATAATAATAATAATATATTATTATTATTATTATTATTAAATTTCTTAATAATAATAATAATAATATATATTATTATTATTAAATTTCTAATAATAATAATAATAATAATAATAATAATAATATTAAAGTTGCATTATATTAAAAAAAAATGGGACCGCTACATGGTGTAGCGGCTTTGCTTTCCCTTGGTTTGTCCTAGCGGTTCACTTTGTTTTAATATAATATTACTTTAATAATAATAATAATAATATATTATTATTATTAAATTTCTTATTATTATTATTATTAAACTTTGGCATGCCACTTCAATGTAAATGAAAATGGGGCAAGAAGCATAGCCGCTACATCATGTAGCGGTCCCATTATTTTTTTTAACATAATGCGACTTTAATAATAATAATAATAATAATAATAATAATAATAAAATAAAATAAAATGGGATTATTATTATTAACAATATTATTATTATTATTATTATTATTATTATTATTATTATTATTATTATTATTATTATTATTATTATTATTATTATTATTATTATTATTAAAGTAAGATTATATTTAAAAAAAGTGTCTCGCTACACCTAGTAGCGGCTTGGACTTCTTCACACACTTGAACACAACACTTGAACACTTCACACACTTGAACACTTCACTAATTTTAAATATAATCTTACTTTAATAATAATAATAATAAAGTCAGATTATTTGTGACGCCCCCAAAATAGGTCCACACAACCCATTCTGAATCGCCAGATACACGGTACAAAAAATAACTACAACTTCATTATTACAATTGTCGTGCAAAATATGATAACACATATACTGTGAGTTAATACAAATATATGTAACTCTCATGGTGCCTCGACCACAACACCTTACAATGGTACCTTATATAAAGGTACAGTCAATAACTGTTTTAGAAATTAAAATATTTAGAAAATGCTCAAGAAAACCCTCGTACATGGGAGGCTATGCATCTAAGTTATAATAGATATCATATGACTTCCGAATTATCCTTGGTTGACCTAATAGACCCCAAAGAAAAACGAGAAGATTAATATCATGTTATTTCTAATGGTGAGTCTTCTCTTGACATATAATTATCTCCATTGTCTCCAATTGAGAATTATATTTTAACCAAACTCCAAGATTATATAGGTAGTGCTCGTAGATATACTCAGCAAGTGGATGTGCACAACCCTGTCTTATGATAATACGAAGTTGTATGTCATTAGACATCTTGTATGATAGTGGCAAAACACCCTTCCAAAGTTGGATTAACCTCACCCTATTCGCTTCACCAAAATTAAAGGTTAAACGACGTATAAAATACGACACACTTATCTTAAATTCTCAATAAAGTTATTTCCATACTATTTTAAGGGAAACCTCAATATTTATAAACCACCGTTCTTTTCCCCTGTTATCCCCGCTCGACCCAGCTACACTCTTATTACCTGAAAGGAATTGTGAAGCAAAAGGGTGAGCACAAATAGCCCAGCAAAGAATATCATGACTAAAGATAATTAAATTATCAATAGCCTTCGTCAGTAATAAATCAGAGATTTCGAACATATGGAAGATGATAAAACTTTTCAACCGTAGTTGCAGCGGGACGAACAATCCATTAGAAGAGTCAAATAGACCAAAAAGTCTATTATCTTCTCCATGTTAAAAGTCCACCGACAATGTTTTATCCCAGTAACATCAATCAACAGTTCCTATCCACAATCATGTGAATAACTCATAATAATAATTGAGGTTCTAAAGTCTTCTTTGCACCAAGGACGAAGATAATTTTCATCACCTGTCTTTACCTAAAACATCAAAGATCATGGTTATACCAAATCATAGTTCCTGTTCATAATCATACTAATAAATTCATCTTTGCACTACGGACCAAAGATATTCATCAACAGTTCATCTTTGCACTACGACCCAAATATATTCAACAACAGGTCATCTTTGTACTGCAGGCCAAAGATATTCAACAATAGGTCACATTTGCACTACAGGCCAAAGATATTAATATCTCAAAGAAATATTTAATCATTTCAGAATTTATATAAACAATAATTATAACCATGTTGATCAATTCACCTTTGCACTTAAGCTAAAGATATTCAATTGTAAATTCAATGGTCATGATCATACCAGTCAACAATTCATCTTTGCACTACTGGCCAAAGAGAATCCATAGTCACGATCATATCAATAATCTATTCATCTTTACACTCAAGTCAAAGAGAGATTTCATCACCAGGATTATAAAAATGTTATTTATGAAAATAAAAATAATATGATCAAAACATGGATTTATCTCTGTGACATCAATCAATATACATTTGAATCAAATATTCATCTTTGCATTACGGGCCAAAGATATATTCATTCGTATCACCAGTTGGTCATGTTCATCTCAACACCTGTCCATCTTTGCACTACGGGCTAAAGATATTCATCAGGTAATCATTCATCTTTGCACTACAGGCTAAAGATATTCAGTTATATCATCATTTAGGACTAAGGATGATGAAAAATATCTTAAAGAAAACGAATCCAGTGAGATAAAAGGACAAAGATTAGGGATTCGTACTTCAGCTTATCTAAGTTCAAAAGTACTCCATAATAATCAATTGTGGAGCAAAATTCAAGAATGAAGATCAAAACATGGATACAATCAAAGATAATAACCAAAATAGACAACTTGGACAAAGAAAAGAAAATGTAATTTTTTTATGAATAATGCCGTATTCGTGAATAGTGTCGTATACGTGAATAGTACCGTATACGTGAATAGTAACCCCGATACAAAAGGTAACAATTTCATAAGAAAAATTATACTTCGTGAATAGTACCGTATTTGTGAATAGTATCGTATACGTGAATAGTACCGTATACGTGAATAGTAACCTCGACATAAAAAGGTAAAAATTTCATAAGAAAAATTATACTTCGTGAATAGTACTCATAAATAGTACCGTATTCGTGAATAGTGTCGTATACGTGAATAGTAACCTCGACATAAAAAGGTAAAAATTTCATAATAAAATTCATACCAATATTTCGGTATAATGATATTAAAAGAAATAACATCATTTACGAAAAAAATAACATCCCTTACCTCAAAAGAATAGTACTTTTGACTGGAATATCGGATATAATATTGAAGGAAACTTGTACTGAATAGCAACACTCAAGATATTTAAATACTCACAAAAATACGTGCGATATTATAGAGAGAGAAAATTTTAGACTCTGGTGTGATTTTCAATTCTAACTAAGCACCTTATTTATAGAAAAATGCTTAGAACATCAAAACAGACTATTTAATAAAATATTAATATTTTTAAAAGTTTTCTATGCACACCTCCTTGACCAATTCATCAGCACACCACAAGTGGGGCCCACCAAAATCAACATTTTCCACACCAACCAAAAATGGGGCCCACCATGTTTTTTAATAAAAGCATTTATTTTTGAAACTTTAATAATTCATAATAAATAGCCCTTTTATCAGAAAAATACGAATTTTATGTCCATTCCATCAGAAATTTAATTCTCTACAACTTTGTAGAAGAAAGTTTTTTCAAATTTCAAACAGAAAATGACTGAAATCCACATATGTATGATTTTTAATACCTTCATTCCGACAAAATACTGATAAAACACCTCAACATTAATTTCGTTCATTTATATCCACATAAAATAAATATTTCTTATCATATAAATCAATAATTAATTATTCACAAATAATATTACCGAATCACAATAATGACAACCAGGTCGTTCCTAAGAAATAGGGGGCTTTCCGATAAGGATTTCTCCTTACTAGTGCGCAATTAGGTGACCAAACCCCTTTCCTAGACAGAACTTCCTTAGACATTGCCAATAATACTATCTAATAATATTATTCAAATAATATGAATTATTGATCTGATAATGAGAAATACTATACAGTAACAATTATTAAAATAACAATAATATAAAATATCAACGTAGCAATTATTGAATCAATAAAATAAAATATTGAACAGTAATTACTATAACAATTATTGAGTAGTGTCTTCTTACGTAAGAATCAATAATTTAAAAATATTGTGCAATACCGTGTGTTACTGTGCAACCACGTGTATTACTGTATTTTAACCACTGGTATTCCAACAGTGTCAACGGTAGCAACTACGTCGTTATTTTATAAAAAAGTTATTTCTGTCGCTTTCTATATCAGACATTCATTCCGTTATGGGGCCCACAAGTGGCTGCACCGTCGTACGAATATTCCTCGACAACAAGAATATTCCACGACCAAACGAATATTCCCCGATAAAACGAATATTTTATAACCACTTGCTTATTTTAAAAAATTTACATATATCACCCTTGACTTTAAATTTTTATCAATTTAACTATTTACTAAATAGAAAAATTGAATACCTTTATTTCATAAAATTCGGGGTCTTACATTATTATTATTATTATTATTATTATTATTATTATTATTATTATTATTATTATAATAGATAAATTAATAATATAATAATAAAGTGGCGGCCGCTACGTGGTGTTGCATAATAGATAAATTAAAAACAATTTGAAGATGCAATCACTTCCTAGATTATTATTTTCATATTCTTGGTAATACTTGATTATTGGGAGCATACCGTGGCAGATATTTCGGATTGAAGCACGTGGGATTCATTTACTAGACATACAAGTTAAGAGCCTTTAAAATTTTGAACCAAGCCGCTACTAGGTGTAGTGGCTGTGTTTTTTTTAATATAAAATATCACAAAATGGCAGCCGCTACATGATGTTTTAACTTGGTTGCTATGAATAGTATTCTGGCAACCGGTTACCATGGATTGGATCCATATATATATATATATATATATATATATATATATATATATATATATATATATATAGTCCAGATCTTAAGCTCACCTCTTATCCAACTCACTCGAGCCCACCTCCCTTTAGCGACGGACCCGGCGATGGTTCGGTCATACAACCGTCGTCTATACTTTTCGCGACGGACAACATATAGCATCGCTAAAAGTATAGACGACGGTTGTATGACCGAATCGTCGCCGGGTCCGTCGCTAGAAGGGAGGTGAGCCCGGATGAGTTGAATAAGGGGTGAGCTTAAGATCCGGACCGTATATATATATATATATATATATATATATATATATATAGATAGGAATTCCATCCACAACAATTGGTTGTTGGGAGCAACCCATTTTTGACCAGCCGCTACAACCTATACCGGCTTATAAAAAAAAATAAAAAATTGTTAAGGGCCGGTACAGGTTGTAGCGCCTGGCCAAAATGGGGAGCAAAAATGGGTTGCTCCCCAACAACCGGTTGCTGTCGATGGAATCCCATATATATATATAAGAAATTAATTTATTGCATTATTGTTATAATATAAATTTTAATCACTAATTATTATTTTAAAATTTGAAAATTAATTCTTATTTTTAATTTTGAAAACTAATTATTCGTAACATATTTATTCATAAATCAGTACCTTCCAACTTCGAAATATTCTATCCCTCGTAAACAAAACTCAATTAATTCCATTGCTGAAAATTGAAATTCAAGTGTATGTTGTGTATTTATAATTCTTAAGATACACCCACATCACATTAGATGGGTGGAAATGACAAACACAGGTGGAAAATCTCCTTTCACAGATCATCTCCGTCCAAGAGCTAAAGCAAAGATCCCCCAAAAGAATTCATTTACCCAATTTCTCATTCGTTAATGTTTGACCCAGTTGTCGTCTCTTCCGGCCAGACCTACGAACGCACCTCCGTACAAGCTTGCCTTGACATAGCCTTTACTCCTCCTCTGCCTGACGGCTCAATTCCTGATTTTTCCACCCTAATCCCCAATTTAGCCCTTAAAACCATTATTCTCAATTGGTGCGACACTGTAGGCGTCCAGCCTCCTTCTGCACCAGTTTATTCATCCCTTCAAAGTGCAGTCCGTACGGAAATGGCTACCTTCAGGTCGAATCTTAGGGCTTCTGAGAAAGATTTGCTGAGAGGCTTGTCGGAGAAGCCGCCAGCGCAATTAACACACGCGCAGACGGAATTGAAATCCCGTGCTAATCATTTTTATTCTTCAAGCTCGGAGGAATCGCTAATTACGAACGTTTTGGGGACTCCGCTGCTTTCATTCACTACTCGACCTTCGTGTTATTCGATCTCCTCTTAATAAAAAAACTTATAATTTCTCACAAATTAATAAAAAAAAACTCATAAGTTATTAAAGGAGGTCTGAATCAAGGAAGTCGTGTTTTTTTTTTGTCTGAAGTCGAGATCGAAGATCTGCTCTGGACTCCTTTGTTTCGCTTTGCTTTTGAGGTGGCTGTGGAGGAGAGAGATGGAGAGGAGAACGAGGGCCGCGGTCAAGGCGCAGAGGAAAGGGGGGAGAAGGGAACAGAGGACGGGGAGGGGAAGGGGAACAGAGAGGAGAGGGAGAGCACCTAGGTTTTTTATTTTTATTTTTTTCCTATTATTTTAATAAAATGATCATTTCTTAGATTTGATTAAATATATTTATAAAATTTATATTTTGTTACAAATTTATATATAATTTTTAAATAAAAAAAATTAATTGATAAAATTAAAATTACATTAACTAAAATTAATTAACTTTAAGATTTTGTAATTGGATTTGGATAGAAATTAATTTAGTATATAATTTATTTTTTGGGTAATCTATGTAGTTATGATTGTGATGCTCGAGTGGTCTCATGGTTAAAATTTTAAATTTAAGATTTTGGGTTTGAATCTTGGGAAGAACTGTGTTTTTGGCAATTAATTTGGCAAAAGTATACATGAGCGGAGCCACGTGTGCCACGCAGACAAGTCAACGCACATATGACACCTGGGGGACTCAATATCCAAATTTTTGAACAAAAAAGGGCTCAAGTTGCGTTGACCAAAAGAAAAGGTCTCAATACCTAAAAACACCTAAAGTTCAGGGCCAACATTTGCATTTTACCCCATAAATAATAAAAGAGATGAAAAATATTATCATGAATAGTTATTTAATTTCATCTTCATCCTAGATATAAAAAAAATAACTAGACATGTAAATAAATAAACTAACTAAAATAAAGAAGAGTGGAAGATTAAAAAGAAATAAGAAAACTCCATTTATTTAACGAACGTACAATAAATAAGTAATTTATTCACACTCCTACTCCTAACCTAAACTAATACAATACTTTTTTTTTTCAAATACGTAATCATCTCCTCTATTTATAGGCATAAGGTATTAATTATTTTTCATGTAGGTTTCAACTTCTTTATGGCAATTAATTTCTCAAAGAGATCTTCTAGATGGATTTTTCTTTCTCTTGTTGGATTTAACTTGAACACCAAGATTGCTCCATCTCTTTCCTTCTTATTGTGGGATTCTTCTTGGATATTTTCTTATATGAATAAGAGTATTAAATATTGCTTGATCACTACGATTTTGACTTTATTGCAACAAAATATTAAATCCTACAAAATAAAATAGAACATATTAATTTAATAAACTTATATAATTCAAGGGACAAAATTAGGGATAATAAAATGTATGAATTATGTGTCTATCAAATACCCCAATACTTAGCTTTTGTTCGTTCTCGAGTAAAACAAAAAGAGAAAAAAAAAACAAAAACTATCATATTTTCGTAGGAAACACGATTGCACTTAGCATGTACAATAAGCCTTTAAACCCCAAGGTTATCCCAAGTGGACTAGTTATGTCTCATAAGGGTTCACATTAAATATACCCTTAAAATTCAAAAATATTATTGGGTTCAACAAGTTATGAAATTGAAAGAAAACTTTTAAATATCAATGGACATTATACAGAAACAAGATTAAATTCAAAATCACACTTTCACCTAATCAAAAATACTCGACCTTCATTTTAGACATCATCCTTCTTTAAATTAATTCCATGTGATGAATGCATGTATATATGATGTGACTCTTAGTAGGGATTTTTACCATAAAAAATCAAGTAAACTCATTTTTCTTTTTCTTCTTTCTTTCTTCCTTTTGTTTTCCTTTTTTTCTCTTTTTGAAATTTTTTTCTTGACTATATCTTTTTTTCTTAGGCCTTTTAGAGTTACCCATGTAGCGAGCATTGGACCAATGACTCCCAAACCAATTGGTTTTAGGGCACTTGGTGTAGAGACACCCCTAAGAGTTTACTAACTCGAGTAACAAATGCCACAAAAGTAGATTAGTCAAGCTGCTTATATCCATCACACTTTTCAGCGTGAATATCGATACTCCTTGAGGCTTGGATACCCAATTATTTCGTTCAATGGACATTGAAGCAGTTATTTATTTCTTTTTCTTTTTCAACTTTTTTTTCTTTCCTTTTTTTTGAAATTACTCGAATCATGGTTTATACCCCACAACTAAGAATTAGTCCAACTGTGAAGTGCGAAAATGCTTATGAAATCAATTTTATCCCAGATGGTATTTCAAAACCAAGATTCCGTATTTAATCAAAGGTTAAAGAGTTTTAAATCTTTTAATCTTACTCATGAGTTTTTACTCCATAAACACTTATTAGAGTTAATCCAACTCATAAAAAGTCAAACAAATTTTTTGATTTTTTTTTGTTTTTTTACTATATTTTCCTTAAAAAATTTAATACAATAATACAAACAGACTCCCCCATACCTAAATCATGCATTGTTCTCAATGTATACAAATGAAAAATAGAGAATAAAGATATGAAAGAATTATACCTTGTACATGGGGTTTTTATTCTGCAAGAAAATGCGGTGAAAAAGAAAACAAATGTACATATCTAAAATTTTTATAAATCCTAAAAATTATGTAACTATAAATGAATGATACAAATCGGTACGTGAGTGTGAACTTTTCATAATTTTTCGGAGGTCTAGAAAATAGAAAATAGTCAGACTTTTCATCAGAAGTGTATTTAGAATCGACCTTGGGAAATCATTCACTAACATGTTCAAAAGATGGAAGAATTGGTTCAAATAGATGTTCTAGTTTAAGTGACTTATGTATAGTGGATCTCAACAGCTCATTAACCTTATCTAAATATTCAGATTCATTTCATGTTTTGTCAAGGTGATTTAAGAAAAAATCAACTAGATCTTTTTCAATCAAGAGTCTATTTTTAATTATTTTTTGGGTCATGGACAACTCTTGTATCATGTTTACTTTAATGAGTTGGTCCAAAAAATTACTAGGTGGTTTTTTAGGAAAAAGTCATTCAAGGTATGGAGATTTAGGCTTATAGACTTTTTCAACCAACTCATTAAATGTGACACGATCAATTTTGGGCATAAACTCATAATTTTTAGACTCCTCAAATTCGCTTGACTCAAACTATGTAGAAATGAATACAAAATTTTCATTTTCCTCGTCATTTTCACAACCATCAAGATTTTTCAAATTAACCTCAAAGTTATTAGAAAATTTACTCACCTCTTATTCATTTATTATGGTGGCTAATCGACTCATTTGAATTTCTAGACGAGATATAGCTTGATCCATGCTAAATTGATTTTCCATTAAAACTTTCATAGTTTTCTCTAAGGCACTAAGTCTTTCCTCTTCTTCATTTGATAATTCTTGTGGATATTGAGGTTCTGGATCCGAATATGGATATGGATACAAACTTAGATAAAGATTTTCATCAGTTGGAAAAAATTGATTTACTTGGTGTGCATTAAAATTTTCATAGGGTTCTTGATTATAAGAAAAATTATTATTCCAACTATAATAAGAGTTCATCTTTCCACCAATCACAAAACAAATATGCAACTAACCACAAAAGGCACAAAAAAAATCATAATTCTACGGTTAACCTAAATAAAATATTGACAACTCCTAACTCCAAATTACACCGCAAGGTCCACCAAATTCAAAATTAATTATACCACTAGTCAGGTAAGTGTAAGAAAGGTAGGAGCCTCTCCGTGGGTACGGTGACTAATTGAATAACCACACGTTCTTTAAGTGTTTACCTTTTGAATCACTTGCCTAGACACTAGTAGTTTGATTATTTTAAAATTTAGCCTTCTCTTGGAGTCCCTTGTCCTAATTGAGCTAGAGAGTACTAGGGGCTGACGTCTACTTGATTTTATTAAGGCAAGGTTATGTAAAATGAATGGGTGGTTTGTAGGCTAAGGAAGGGTATTGAAATCCCCACCTTATCTTGTTACAAGTTGTGCCCTTAATGTTAGATTACAAATGAGAATGTAAAAATAAAATAAAACTGTAAACAAATAAAATGTCCTAAAACTATGTGAATTACGAAAGAATGAGAAATTTTACGTACCTCAATCCTCCAACAATCACCACAGTTTATATTGTCGACGCCGAAAATATTTTATCTCCCTCTTCCTGTGTGTTTCTTACCCTTTATGTTTTCTATGTGAATTTGTTTGATCTGAAGGGTGAGATTTTCAGGAAAAAGATCGACATATAATGTCGACGATTTTAAAAGATTTGACTTTATTGGTCCGAATTAGACAGAGTCGCCAGCTGGTATGAGTTTAAATGGTTGTACCAACTCAACCGAGTTTCGAAAGGTTTTGCAATATGGCCCAATTATTGGACTTTGTTAAATTGGTCTTGAAAATCGATATTCATAGAGTTCGGGGGCTTGATTAAGCGGGGGGAAGGTGTTAGGCACCCCTCGATTTTCGTGAAACACGGTTACCGCACTTTTTGTTCCCTAATTTGTGTGTATGTGTGTGTATGCATTGCAGTTAATTAAGTCTAAGTGAGTTATTTGAAAGTAGTGTTGTACCTCTTTTGCGCATAGGTACGAAGGATTTGATTGAGCAAAGAGTTCATTTTAGGCAATATATATGATATTTTAAAAAACACAATGTTTTTCAAATCCTTCGCTCGACTAGGAATCGAGGACTTCGATACTTTCATTTTATTTCATATTCCGCTTATTTTGATTTTATTCTTGAGATGCGAAGCATCTTCGACATATATATATATATATATATATATATATATATATATATATATATATATATATATATATATATATATATATATATATATAAGTGTCGGGCTCCTTATAAGCATAAAAGCCATCAAAGTGATCCGAACACCACAATAAATGATTTTACTATGTTGAGACCTTAAATCTGGACAACCGTTTTAAGGTTCCTTTTATTTACATTTACAAAGGGTTGCTAGCTACCTATACAACTCGAACATGTCCATTATGGAAACCGGATCTAGGTTCATGGATTTAACCGTAGATCCCGTGATTCCTAAGCTCACAGAATATTATTTAAAAACTTGCACAATGGATAAATTAAAATGCATATTTAACTCTAGAGGTCGCAAAACAAGAGATTCATCAGTTACATCCTTGTATGCGCGTAGCAAAGCTCCACGTTTCCTCTAGACACAGATCTTGGGTCTCGTGATTGCCAAATATTTACAAACTAGAAAGAAAACTAGATTTAACTAAATCTTAGTCATTCTAGCTCAACGATTCTAGTTTCAACACTTCTGAACTAGTTAAAAGCTAGATATGTGATAGACTCCACGACACGCTTACGTGAGGAGGTGGTCGTCGCCTGGATGGTTTCTAGCACAGTTGTTGGGTGAATTGCTTGTATCACCTTAACCCCTCGTCTATATGTAGACAGTAATCTTGGTACAATTGCTCGCGTTCAAAAAATTTGCGTTGAATGGACACCAACAACACCTTGACCCCTCGCTTATATTGAATTGGTAATCTCGGTACAATTGACGATTGATGAGGTAAAAGACGCCACACGTAACTATGAATTATTGTATGATAAGTCAAACTGAATCTCAAAGAAATAACTAAGAATTACTTAGGAATTCTTCAAAGAACCAAAAGTAGAGAATAATCTCATAAATATACTGAATAATGAATAATGTGTTTGATTACATCAACTTGGACCTCTATTTATACTACTCAAAACAATCCAAATCCAATTAACAATAGGAACAAATTATTCTATCCTAATAGGAATTACAAACCAATTTAGAATAGAAATCCCTATTTCTATAAAGCAATAGAAACGTATTTAGAAAGTAAAACTTAAATAATAAATCCTAATTACAATAGAAATTTAAAAACTAATTTTTCTAGAATCCAAAATTCCTTGTCGCGTTGGGAAATTACGTTTTTGCATTTAGAGATCTTCTAATCCGCGTGAAGCTCAGGCGAATCCGTGTATTGGTGTTGCATGAATCAAATAGGAAATTAATTACCACGTGACTAAGGAATTTTCCTTTAATTGCCATGTAAAGGATCCGTGAATATGCTGAATGTTTAGAAGGCCCACTTCCTTTACTAAATATGTTATTATAAGTTAATTCCTTAAAAACCCACATGTAATGTTAAACTTGCTTTATGAATCAGATTCCCACATGATTTAATGTAATGCTTATTTAGAAGGCCCACATGCTTACATGGTTGCTGTCACAACTAAAAATCTATGACCCACATGTAAATGAATTCAATCTTGATGTTTGATGAATATTAAGTTTGGCCCACGTGAATGATGTCCCATAATATTAGACCCACTATGCTCCACATAAAATTCGTGCATGGACTGAATTAAATATGCCAATTGGATTGGCCCAATAATGCTTGAATTGTACTCCTTTGAATAATATTCAACCCAATTATTTAAAATTATTTGATGATTGTGATGCCCCCAAAATAGGTATACATAACCCATTCTGAGTTGCTAAATACATGGTACATAATTTAAATACATACTTCCTTATACAATACGACAAAAACGTAGCTGAGAGTTTTAACACGAATATTGTCTAGTAGACAATATCCAAACTTAAATGGAGTCCTCATTACAATTATTATCACACTATTTTATAAAATAGTGAGGACTACTACTGCCACCATCTCGGACCGTCACTCCATTCCCCGACTAGTCCCGGCTACGTTCTCATTTCCTAAAGAGAACAATGAAAGCAAAAGGGTGAGCTTGTAAGACCCCAAATTATTAATAAATGAAATTTAATTTCCTCTATTTATTATTCTGAAATAGTAAGAGTTGATTTGATTAATGTGGTTAGTTATGGGTAAAATGCGCAAATATTTTAAATAAGCAAGTGGTTATAAAATATTCATTGTTGTCGGGGAATATTTGTTTGGTCGTGGAATATTCTTGTTGTCGGGGAATATTCGTACGACAGCGCAGCCTTGTGTGGGCCCCATAACAGAAAGCGATTAGATGAAGAAAACGACAAAAATAAGTTGTTTATAAATAACGGCGTAGTTGTTACCGTTAATACTGTTGGAATACCCGGTGGTTAAAACACGGTAATACGCGTAGCACACGATATTGCACCAATTATTGATTCTTACGTAAGAAGGCACTACTCAATAATTGTTACAGTAATTACTGTTCAATATTATATTTTATTGATTCAATAATTGCTGCGTTGATATTTTATATTACTGTTGTTTCAATAATTGTCACTACGCAGTATTTTTCATTATCAATAATTCATATTATCTGAATAATATTATTAGATAACATTATTGGTAATGTCTAGAAAGTTCTGTCTAAGGAGAGGTTTGGTCATCTAATTGCGCGCCAGTAAGGAGAAATCTTTATTGGAAAGCCCCCTCTTTCTTGGGAACTGCCTGGTTGCCAGTACTGTGGTTCTGTAATATTATTTGTGTATAATTAATTATTAATTTATATGATGAGAAAAATAGTGATTTTATGTGGATATAGATAGAGAAAAATTTTAATGTGACAATTGTTGAAAATTAATATTTTATCTTTCTGATAAAATAATTCATTTAAATATATTATTTTAATAATATATTGATGGTGGTATTTTTACAATGAATGTGGGATATATGAGTATATGAGGAGGAAGAGTATTTTTGTGGCATTAAATGATTAACACATGTTTTGTGTGTTGGTGGACATAATTCTTGACCGAAAATTTATTATTGACTGTAAAATCGACCGTTTGTGAATTTTGGTCAATTTCTATTTAGAATTTGGAAAAACTTTCTTCTGCAAAGTTGTAGAGAATTGAATTTCCTATAAAAACTCGCGAGATTCGAATTTTCTGATAAAGGGCTATTTATTATGAATTATTGAAGTTCTGAAGTTCCGAAATAATTAATTTTTGGAAGTTTTATTTATTATTTTGAAGAAAAACATTTTTTGTCATTTAAGTGGGCTAACATGTGATATAAATGGGCTGAGATCAGATGTCTAGAGGTGGGCTAAGAAAAATTTGATAAATATATTATTATTATATTAAATTTTCTGCTTTGGTGTCCTAAGCATTTTCCTATAAATAGGGTGCTTAGGTTAGAATTGAAAATCACACCAGAAACACAAGTTTCTCTCTATTTCTCTCTCTATATCGAGCGTATTCTTGTGAGTATTTGATACTTTGAGTGTTGCTATACGGTGCAAATTTCTTTCAGCACTATATCTAGTATTCCAGTCAGAAGTACCGTCTTTCCGAGGTAAGGGATGTTATTTCTTCTTAAATGATATTATTTTCTTCAATATCATTATGCCGAAGTATTGATCTGAACTTTTTATCAAATTTAGAACTTTTCATGTTGGGGTTACTATTCACGAGTTACTATTCACGAGTTACTATTCACGAGTTACTATTCACCGAAAAATAAAATTTTCTTCTTTTCGTCCAAATATCTATTCTGGATACTAGCTTTGATTGTATCCATATTTTGATCATTCTTGAATTTTACTTCACTATGATAAGGTATTTTTGGACATGGATAAATCGAAATACGAATCCTTAATATTTGTTATTTTGCTTCACTGGATTCGTTTTCTTTAAAATATTTTTCATCATCCTCAGTCTTAAATGATGATATAACTGAATATCTTTGGCCTGTAGTGCAAAGATGAATAATTTCTGATGAATATCTTTGGCCCGTAGTGCAAAGATGAACAGGTGTTGAGGTGAACATGACCAACTGATGGATATCTTTGGCCTGTAGTGCAAAGATGACTATTTGATTCAAGATATTTATTGATTGATGTTACAGGGATAAAATGTTGATGATGAACTTTTAAATTCATAGATAATCGTAGATTTCATTCTCTACGTAACTTCTCTATGAATTATTATTTTCCGCTGCGAATATTGAATTAAAACTTGTTGTCTATTGTATTCTATTAAATTTTTCCCTGTTGAAGACTAACGATAATTTGTTGTATATTATCTTAGTCATAATATTCTTTACTGGGCTAGTTAAGCTCACCCTTTTCCTTGTTGTTCCATTTTCTTCTCAGGAGGCGAGAATGTAGCAGGTATTAGTCGGGGTATGGAATGAAGGTTCTAGGAAGTTGTTTTAGTAGTCCTCACCATTTTTTTTGTAAAATATTGTTCCAATAATTGTATTGAGGACTTATTTGAGTGTGGATATTGTCTAGATGACAATATTTGTATTTACACTCACAGTTTTTATGTTGTATTAATAAAGTTGTAGTTGTTTCTGTACCATGTTATTGACGACCCAGAATAGGTGTTGTATACCTGTTTTTGGGGCGTCACAGAGCTCAACTAGCCCAATAAAGAATATTATGATTAAGATAATGCAGAATAAATTATCGTTAGCCTTTAACAGTATAACAACTGATAGAATACAATAGATAACAAGTTTTAGATCAACAACTACAGCGGAAATAACAATCCATTAGAAGAGTCAAGTAGAGTATGATATCTACTATCTTCTATGATTTAAAAGTTTATCATCAATTTTATCGCTGAGACTCAGCTTAATAAATAATCCACATCACTGAATTATCCATGCACTACGGGCCAAGGATATTCATTATTATCACATCCATAAATTATCCATGCACTACGGCCCAAGGATATTCGTGTTATCACCAATGGCCATGATCATGCCAACAAATGTCCATCAATGCACTATGGGCCAATGAGGGCTTTTACCACATCATTTGTAACATTACAAGTAATGATTATACCGAATAATCCCTGGTCATAATCATACCAATCAATAGTTCAGCTATGCACTACGGGTCAAAGATGACTTTCATCACAATATAAGTATGTGGATGATGACAATGATATAAGAATTCAATCAAACGAAATCAAGGATAAATATTAAAGATTTATAATTCAATTTATCCAGAGTTTAAAAATGTCCAAATTGTCAACATGATACTGCTTTGTGGAGTTAAATTCAAGAATAATATCCATATATCAAAAATAATTTGGACAGAAAAGAAATCAATTTTTTGGGTGAATAGTACCGAGGTGAATAGTACCCCATGAATAGTACTTTGTGCATAGTATCCTGTGAATAGTATCCCATCATGAAAAGATTAAATTTTAACAGGAATGTTCAGAAAAATATCATTGTGAAACGATACTAGATGAAACATAAATTTTAAGGATATTCTATTAATTTCAAGGAGTATAGAAGTAATACTTAACAAAATGAGTGTAGAATTCGGAATCTGAAACGAAATAATATTACTTACATACTACAGAGTATGAAAGAAAATATTATTTCTTACGAATATTGAACAAAAATAATATCCCTTACAACTGTTGAACGAAAATAATATTCCTTACGAATATTGAACGAAGATAATATTCCTTACGAATATTGAACACAAATAATATTCCTTACGAATATTGAACGATAATAAAATTTCTTACGAATACGAAAAATAATATCGTAAGTGAATATGAAATAAATAATACCCCTTACCTCAAAAAGAGAGCAATTTTGACTGGTATAGCGGAGATATTCTTGAAGAAAACTTATACTATTTTCTACACTCAAAGCTTCCATAAATTCAATAGAAATACGCTCAATATCATAGAAGAAGAATTCTCTGATTCTGGTGTGATTTTCATTTCTAAACTGAGCATCCTATTTATAGGAGAATGGCAGGATACTATTTGGACGCACAGTAAAGGAAAACAAAATCACGGGTGACTTCATGGGTTCAGCTATTTTTTTTTTGATTTTACTATTGAGCACTATGCTGCATTATGCAAACAATAAAATATAATATATTCTATTTTACATAAAAAAAAACATATATATATATATATATATATATATATATATATATATATATATATATATATATATATATATATCGAATAACTTTCTATCGATTATTTTGAAAAATGAGTAAGCGGGGGTCCATATAATAAGCAAAATTTACAACAAATACCCCATAAAATACCCCTCTATTTATCTCAATTTACTTAGCTTCACGAAACATATTTTTAATAACATTCATCATTAATATTATAATTCGCAATATTAACAACTAGATCATTCCCAAGAAAGAGGGGGCTTTTCGATAAGGATTTCTCCTTATTGGCGCGCAATTAGGTGACCAAACCCTTTTCCTCAACAGAACTTTCAAGACATTGTCAATAATATAAATAATAATATGAATAACTTTGTCATCTCAATTATTAATTTAATAATATAAAATATTGTGATAATTATTGAATCAATAACGTGAGATACTATGCAGCAATTACTGTGGCAATAATTGAATAAAACTGAGTGACTTCTCACGTAAGCATCAATAATAAAAAATATTGTACAATATCGTGTGCTACTATGCAACCACGCGTATTACTGTACTTTTACCACCGTGTATTTCAACAGTTAACGGTAAAACTTTTGCCGTTATTTTTATAAAAAGTTATTTCTGTCGTTTTCTAACTCCGGCAGTAATTTCTTTGTGGGGTCCACCAATGATTGTGCCATCGCACGAATATTCCCTGATAAAATGAATATTTTCCGACCAATCGAATATTTTATAACAACTTGCTTACTTTGCAAAATTTATAAATATTACCCACAACTATAACATTATATCAAATCCACACCTTATTATTCAAAAAAAATATTTAGAAAAAATTAAATCTTTATTCATAAAAGTTGGGGTCCTACAATGAACCACTGAGACTTGAATTGAGTTATTATCGTTTGATAAGAGCTTGATCAGGACTGTATCAATATGGCTAGATTTATATAAATCTAATCAACAAACTTTAAATATTATGTATTTACATCAAATGAACATTTACAAACTATATTTAATAACAACGATTAACTATATATATATATATATATATATATATATATATATATATATATATATATATATATATATATAAAATAACGTAAGGAAAAGCAAAAGATCGATATTTAAACCGTAAAACTAACTAATATACATATATATTACTCACATATAGGTATATAAGCAAGAAAAAATGAAAATCTAAAAAAACCTTACGGCCTTGCATGAGACTGGCGATCGAACGACTTTAATCGTCCTTAGACTCGATTTCCACTGTTGGAAACTTGATGTGTTGTAATATATATGTATATAAAAGCTTACAAGTGAGGTTTACAGGTTTGGAAGCAAGATTCGAGCGATTTCGGGCACGAAATCTCTCTTTTCTCTCTTTCTTTTTTTTTTCTTCTTCTTCTTCAACAAGCTGATGGGAAACTTGTATATAAAGCCCCGAGCTTCCACAGGTAGACCTGTGGATTGTGTAGGTACACCTACAGAAGCGCCCTGTGGGTCCTATTGCCTCGAAGTATGTGTAATTTGATCGACGAATGGTTCTCTGAAACGCTTGTAACTTAAAATCCGGGAATCCGATAGAGATGTGCCATAACATTCTGGAAAGCTCTCTCTGAGAGCTACGCAATAACATAAGGTTCCCCTTTTCTAAATCCAGGAAGATGGGTCCATGACCAAAATGGTATCTTTGGGTCTTCGCAGGTAGTCCGTTGAGCTGTTTTGCGTAGTTTGCGCTCGAAAATGCTGCAATGGCTCTTTGCAACCTTATTTGTAGTTGTTTTATGTTTGTTGAGATTGACTTGTCAAAATGATAGTTTTTCCCTTTCGGGGGTTGTCTCCAGGATTGACGGGGCTTTTGACTATCTCTCGGGGTTGTCTCCGATGTTTGATCACAACTGATTCTATTTTTTCCTCAGTATTATCTCCGGGGGTTGATTTGATGCTTCAAGGTTGTCTCCGAAGGTTGATTTGATATCCCAGGGTTGCCTCAGAGGATTGATTTGATGCTTTAGGGTTTTCTCCGAAGGTTGATTTGATGATTTCCAGGTGCTGTTGCTGGGGTTCTAGTTTGATGATTTCCCTGTGCTTTCGCTGGGGTTCTGGTTTGATGATTTTGAATTCTAGGGTTGTCTTTGGAATATAAAAGATGATTCTGCCCTCCTGCACAGTTAGTAACAGGAATACGAAATTTTGAGTGTCTACAGATGCCCCTCTTTATCATGTTTATATACAATGGAATGGAATGAACAGGATAAAGATTATTAGACACTTAAAATATGACAAGATTAAATGATGCTATACAATGCAGCATGATATGATGTTATGGATGTTGTATGTTTTTGTTTGGAGTTACTTCCAACGGTACTCTATCACTGACTACTCCCGTCATTTCTGCTGGGGATGGAATTATCAATGATGGTCTCCATTGAACTGTCTTGATGCCTACTCGAACGGTAGTTTACATAGACTTTCATCACCGAACTTTCTCGATGCCTACTCGAATGATAATTTACAGAGCGTTCATCGCTGAACCTCCTCGATGCCTAATCGAACGGTAGTTTACAGAGCTTTCATCATCGTACGTTCACGATGCCTACTTGAACAGTAGTTTACAGAGCTTTCATCACCAGAATGTCTTAATGCCTACTCGAACGATAGTTTACAAAGGCTTTCATCACCGGATGCCTACTCGAACGGTAGTTTATAAAGGCTTTCATCACCGGACTATCTCGATGCCTACTCGAATGGTAGTTTACAAAGGCTTTCATCACCAGACTGTCTTGATGCCTACTCGAACGGTAGTTTACAAAGGCTTTTATCACTGAACCTCATCGATGGCTACTCGAACTGTAGTTTATAAGGTTGACCATCACGAAACTGATTTGATACCTACTCGAACGGTAGTTTTCAAGGTTTGTCCATCACCGAACCTCCTTGATACCTACTCGAACGGTAGTTTACAGTGGTTGATCATTACTGAACTGATTTGATTTATCTGGAGATTTCATTTATAATAGATTCTATCATCGGTCCTTCCCGATGGAGATAGTTTTCAATAGTTGTCATTGTCAGGCTTTCATGATGCTTTATTGAATGCAGTTTTCAACGAGCTCTAATGTTGACATTCGTGATGCTTGATTTGGATTGACACCAATGACTTACATGAAGATTTTCATTTGTCAGAGATTAACTTTATGTTTATGTGTTTCAAGCCCCTTCTGCTCAATCGCGTAGAACCTTTTTTCCTAATTTGACTTTTTAGCTTTCGGAAGACCTGACTGACCTCAAACTGGACTGAACCAGAGGGGGTGGGATCCATCCTAGACTTCCGCAGGTACACCTACGGATTCCACAGGTATACCCGCGGAAGGCTGCGGGTGGTTTTATACCCCCCAGGCCCTCCACAAGTCATTTTTAGTTTGAACTATACAGAGAAATTAGAACCTTCCATCTCAAATCTACTCATTTCGAGCTGCTTTTTTTGAAATCTGTCACCGCACAAACGTTTTGCACACTTCAGGTAACGTTTACATCCATTTCTTTAAGTTTTGACTGTTAGAACGCTATATTTCATGTTTAGTAAGTTTAAACACAATATAGAAAATATGTATGCATATATGACTTAATAAAAATACACGGTTTTAGTAAAATATCTGTATTTCACTGTTGTACAAACATTGATGTGAAAAAATTTCATTTTTACAAAACTCATTTTTCACCCATTTTGGCTATTTTAGCAATCCTATTTGAGGACAACTGAGCACAAAAAATATTTTCAAAATGACTGGCAATTTAGCTACCATTGGTCTGATTTTAATGTTTAATATATGACATATTCATAATTTGGATTGGTGTGCTACTCATGCCCATGTGCATGCGGATAGTCCATTTTACAGAAGAGACTATGGCAAAAAAATTTCACGAGTATGAGCATTCTAAAGGGCATGCATGTTTAATTCTACTGGAGTTGTATGTTAAAATAGCATGATTTGACATAATAAAGCCATGCATGATGTGATTTCAAATTTCTAGGATTCTAATGTCCTAAGGTCATGCACTTACTCAATTAATTTATAAGTAAATCATATCTCACCCTTTCTGAGGTAATTTGGAGATTTTTGTTTCTAGATATGGATTTTAATTGGCCCAGCAGCTATATTCCCCGTATGATTTCTTTTGGGGTCAGGAGGGCAGCTTCGACTGTTCCTTTACCCAGAACGACCCGACAGGCACGTCGGTTGGTCGAGTTTGTGATCCGTCCCATTAGAGTTGATAGGGCATATGCCATTAACGAGGAGGAGGACCCCATTGCAGATATAACTCCTTCTTCTTCTACACCGCACTGGGACCTTCCCAATATACAGGTGCCTATTCCCGATCTTTTGGGCGATTTAAGACGTCATCCATCAGTCCATCTTCATACTAATAAGGTAATGGAAGCTTTCAATTTTTCTTTTATTTCTCCTCCCATTTTTGATATTGGTCAGTCTTTGATTTGCAATGCAGCTTCCTGGGTTTACTCAGTCACGGGGGAACTGGTTTACTATTCATTCCATTTATCAGAACTTACATCCTGAGTACCGGGCCATTATACATTCATGGGGCCTCGAGGCTTTCTTTTTTATCACACCACGGCGCTGTCCATGGGGTTATATGAGAGCCTTATCTAAGCAAGTGTTTCATCAGACTCAGTCCTTCCATTTGCTAGATAGTGAGGTGATGATGACTCCGATGGATTGGCAGTTCATTATCGGCTTGGAGTTTACAGGTGAGAGGGTGCCATTTGCGATAGATATTTCTCCTGCTATTGTTAGATCTTTGTTAGGGATTCCTCCTTTGGCCCTCAAGGGTCGGGTCGAGCCGTCCTTTCCAGTTCATTGAGCATTGATGCTTCCAGTGGGGCTTTATCAGAGCATCATCCCGAGGATCAGGCAACAAGAGATCACATTCTTCGCCGTCTATTTGTGACAATCATAAGGGGCTGCTTCATTATAGATAACTCATCAATTGTCTCATTTGCCCATATTAGTGCTCTCCGAGATGTAGATCGCATCAGAGATTTTGATTGGGGCTCTTTCACATTCGTATATTTCCTTTGAGGGATGCACCTACGTTCTGAAGGCGCTACAGAGGCTTGGTTAAGCTTCTACCCCTTTCTGTTGGTAAGTATTAACAATCGATCTTCCCTTCCCCACCTTTAGTTATTTTTGATAGATAGGTTGATATACTTGGTTTTTGCCTATTTCAGTTCTGGGCTTATGAGAGGCTTCCTTGCCTTCAGCCAGTTACCACTTTAGGCTTGAAGATATATCTGCAGGGACGCCGTTGACATCACTCTACTTTGACAAAGGTCCCCGTAGCGGAGGGTTTTACACACAGTCGCCTATAGTTGGAGCTACTGACTGCAGATGCATCACCTGGGTTCCTTACACCCCCGATTATCTTTCATTAGGCTTTGAGGATGGCTTCCTGACAGGGTTGGAGTATGCCTTATCCACTAGTCAAATTCCCTTCTTGACCGAGGGAGGATGAGAGCTCTATTTGGGAGAGCGAGTGATCAGGTGTATCACAAGGCTGATTCAGATTCCCTATTTTCCTCCCGCTCGACGACATTAGCCTTTATCCCTGCCTGTTACAGACACTTCCTTGTTGGGTTTAGATGGTTTTAGCTTATCAGATAGACTCTGCACACCAGATGCATTCTGTTTATAGTAGATTCCCCACACCATAGGGGCTCAGACTCGGGCCACTCAGTTCATGGCGGACCTGGTACCTGGATCATTTATGATGACATATTGGATTGCCTACTTTCCAGAGCCCACCTACCTGGATCAGATAGCAGATTTGACCCATCGACTAGATAGGGGACATCTTTTCATTCTCTATTTAGGCAGAGATCCTTCAGAGGGGGATACTTTCGATTCCTCCGAGTCAAATATTGGTACATCCAACGGCCCACACACTATTGATTTTACTGGAGCAGATCTTCCCCTGTATTGCCAAGATATCCCCTTTAGCAGAGATATAGTGACTCAGGAGGAGTTGGACCATGCTGATCGCCTAGGGGATGTAGATATCCATGACTTCTTCCGATAGGCTTTTGTTAGATATAGGGCTAATATGCCCCACTTCCTTGTACTTTTTATTTTCATTTTTAGAACAGAGATGATGTATTTTTGATGTATGTAATTTTACATTCTATAATGTTTTTACTTCCTTCACTTATTATATTGTCATTTATCATGATGCATGCATTATATCATGTGTTTGCATTTTATGATTTAGAATTGACCTTTGTATAGTCATATGATACGATTCTACAGATGTTTTCCTAGTTAGTATCACGCATTAATCTACTTCTTGTCAGCCGTATAGCTACGGATTTGCGGTCTTGGTTGAATAGTCTTCCGGAGTCAAATCGCATGTTAACGAGTGACAAGTTAGGCCACTCTATGTCTTTGTTGACCTTTAGAGTCCCCGATGATTTTGTAGAGGGAATGTTATCTTATTGGATCCCCACTAGACAAGTTTTCCTCTTTGGTTCTGATGAGTTGACCCCTACCTTAGAGGAGTACTTCTGTTTCCCAGGTTATTTTTATATACTCTATGTACTCACACAGCGATCGGTCAGATGCGCCGTCAGTTCATGGACATGATAGGTGTATGACGACCAATGTTTTTAGCTGAGGTCACCTTGGGTCGCATTGTATCTATGGAGTTCCTGATTAACCACTTTGGATCTTTGGATAGCTTTTCACATTATCAAGAGGATTTCTTGATATCCGACGACTAGTGGAGGATAGCCAGGTGGACACTTTATTGATGTGTGTTGTGGCCTATTTATATATGCCACTTTACTTGGACCATATGGACATTGCCTTAGTTACTGCAATTAGAGCTTTACGGGAGGGTTGCACCATTCTTCCCATGATTCTTGCAAAGACTTTCATTTTAGCTACCGATTGTTATACTCATGATGACGGATATTTCTGAGGCAGTGCAGTTTTACTATATGTATGGTTCATGACACATCTTCGGCCGATAGGCACTTTGAGACGCCTTGGATATTATTTTGGGCATTATAGAGCGATGTCCTTTTCTTTTTGCCCTACAAAATGCATAGATGCAGCCTCATGCCAGACTTTTCTGGATGTTATTGAGGACCCATTCTCTATTTTGCTTTATTCAGGATTCTCCTCCTTATTGAGGTTCATCATACATGCTATCGGTATGGATTTCCTTCCATTGGCGGGTTTGAGATATGTGACTACATATCATCCGCTGGCTATCCAGGGACAGTTCAAGCAGATTCAGGATTTTCATCCCTTTGAGGGCACTTAAGATTACCGTTTATCTGCTTTGTCCATGTCTATTGATGATTTGGAGAGGGTTTATGATTTATGGACTCTCAGGGAGTCATCTGAGTTTAGTGAGAGTTATTCTGGCCATTTAGCAGAGTACACTGCTTGGCTTGAGGTAGATATAGCAGCGGCCATGTTGTCCACCCAGAGTTGCCTTTTGATTCAGATGATGAGGAGCCCATAGAAGATCCACCCTATCCTTTAGAGGATGGCCTGTTTGAGGCTTTGATGGCAGCTATAGGCTTATCTACTCCCAGCTCTGTTTTTGCTTCTGTCCCTTTATTACCTAGAGAGGTACTGGAGCAGTGAGTACAACTTTTGACTTTCGAGCGAGACCAGGCTAGGGCACTATTATTGAGGGTCTCATCTAGTTGAGATGCTGCTTATTTGGCGAGGGACGAGGCCTAGGTGGCCAGTGATGTTGCTTAGCTCGGGATAAGTTCTAGGTGGCCAAAGATACTGCTGTGGCTGATCATGCCACTCTCATATCCTATACAGAGGACATCATTATATCGACGAGTGCGTTCATAGCTGATCATGATAGTACTTTACGTATGGTAGTGGAGCTTATGACTCGCCTTGAGACTGTTGTTCAGGAGATCATAGATTCCCCTCCATCCTTAAAGAGGGATGCTATGCTTGATTTGTTGTCCCGCTTGATAAGGGGCTTATAGAGTAGATTTATTTCCTGCATTATACTTGGTTAGCCACTTTTGTCATATATAGGGAATTTTATATATATCAAACAACACATATAACAAGGAAATACATTTTATCTCACTTCCCTTTTGGATATGTTTTGACTTTATTTGATAATTACTATATTTCTCTAGGACTTGCCATCTTGATGTGTCCCAAACTTCTCTTTGATGGACTGACCTTGCGATATCATAGGGTCTCTCAGAATGGGTCGTTGATCTTTAGGCTCTTATGGTGTACCAACTTTCATATTTTACTTTTGGTGTCTTGGGACTGGTCTTTTGATATTGTCGAGGTTTAGGCAAAGTGTTTGGCTTTCTTTCGAGGGTTCGACCGCACCATAAATGGTTGCCTATGTATTCTCATGGATGAGAGATCAGGTCATTCGTAGTTCGGCTTGGCTCGAATAGTGTGAAGCTGGCACTCTGTGCAGTGAGAAAAATATTCTAGGAATTTGAAAGGTGTTTGGTTTGAAGGGTTTTTGGAATTTTTGGTTTGGTTTGAAGAATTTTTTGGATTTTTTGTTTTGTTTGACTGCACCATAGATGGCTGCCTACGTACTCTCGTGGATGAGAGATCAGGTCATTCGTAGTTCAAATCCAAATGATAAGACTTGACTAATTTTTTATTTTTTAAGACCAGGATGGTGGTTTGCAGGTATTTCAGACATAGTACCTTTTCACAGTGTCTGAATTGATAAGCTGGGGAAATTCTTCGTTGTGATGCCCCCAAAATAGGTATACAACACCCATTCCGAGTCGCCAAAATACATGGTACAGAAACAACTACATCTTTACTATTACAACATAAGAACTGTGAGTTTAAATACAAATATTGTCAACTAGATAATATCCACACTCAAATAAGTCCTCATTACAATTATTGATACATTATTTCACAAAAATAGTGAGGACTACTAAAATAACTTCTAGAACCATCATTCCATACCCCGACTAGTACTCGCTACATTCTCGCCTCCTGAGAAAAATAGAACAAAAAAGAAAAGGGTGAGCTTAACTAGACCAGTAAAGAACATTATGACTAAGATAATACAGAACAAATTATCGTTAGTCTTCAACAGGGAAAAAAAATCTAATAGAATACAATAGACAACAAGTTTTAAATCAATATTCGCAGCGAAAAATAATAATTCATAGAAGAGTTACATAGAGAATGAAATCTACTATTATCTATGAATTTAAAAGTCCATCATCAATATTTTATCCCTGTAACATCAATCAATATTCATCTTTGCACTACAAGCCAAAGATATTCATCAGTTGGTCATGTTCATCTCAACACCTGTTCATCTTTGCACTACGGGCCAAAGATATTCATCAAAAATCATTCATCTTTGCACTACAGGCCAAAGATATTCAGTTATATCATCATTTAGGACTGAGGATGATGAAAAATATTTTAAAGAAAACAAATCCAGTGAAGCAAAATAACAAATATTAAAGATTCGTATTTTGATTTATCCATGTCCAAAAATACTTTATAAGTAATCATAGTGAAGTAAAATTCAAGAATGATCAAAACATGGAAACAATCAAAGCTAGTATCCAGAATAGATATTTTGGACGAAAAGAAGAAAATTTCATTTCTCGGTGAATAGTAACTCGTGAATAGCAACCCCGACATGAAAAGTTCCAAATTTGATAAAAATTTCCAACCAATATTTCGGCATAATGATATTGAAGAAATAATATCATTTTTGAATAAAATAATATCCCTTACCTCAAAATAAAGGTACTTTTGATCGGAATATCGGATAGAAAGCCGAAGGAAACTTGTACCGAACAACAACTCTCAAATTATATAAATAGTCACTAAAATACGCTCGACAATATTGAGAGAAAGAAAACTTGTTTCTGGTGTGATTTTCAATTCTAACCTAAGCGTCTATTTATAGGAAAATGCTAGAACGCCATAGGAGACTAAATAATAAATTAATAATATTTTAAACAACCATTCTACGTATGCTAATCAAGACTTAAGACCAGCCCCTCAATGCTGAAAATTTCAGCAGCCCATGTGTTGTCAAACAAGAGTGGGTCCCACCCATAATTTAATAAAAATCATTTTATTTTTCGAAACTTCAACAATTCATAGAAAATAGACCGTTTATCAGAAAAATACGAATTTTATGTCCATTCTGCCTTAAATCGAATTCTCTACAACTTTGTAGCTTTGAGTTTTTTCAAATTCCAAACATAAAATATCTGAAATCCACAAACGGATGATTTTTAATATATCTACACTGATAAAACACTTCAGCATTAATTCCTTCATTTTTATCCTCATCAAAATAAATATATCCATCATTTATATCCACATAAAATAAATATTTCCTTATCATATGAATCAATAATTAATTGTTCACAAATAATATTACAGAATCACATTTATGACAACCAGGCCGTTTCCAGGAAAGAGGGGGCTTTCCAATAAGAATTTCTCCTTACTGGCGCGCAATTAGGTGACCAAACCTCTCATTGACAAAACTTTCTAGACATTGCCAATAATATTATCTAATAATATTATTCTAAATAATATGAATTATTGATCTGATAATGGAGATGCTGTGCAGTGACAATTATTGAGCAACAAAAATATAAAATATCAACGCAGCAATTATTGAAGCAATAAAATAAAATATTGAACAGTAATTACTGTAACAATTATTGAGTAGTACCTTCTTACGTAAGAATCAATAATTGGTGCAATACAGTGTGCTACTGTGCAACAATGCGTATTACTGTGTTTTAACCACCGGGTATTCCAACAGTATTAACGGTAAAAACTACAC
This sequence comes from Panax notoginseng, assembly GCA_016801055.1. Classification (NCBI taxonomy): domain Eukaryota; kingdom Viridiplantae; phylum Streptophyta; class Magnoliopsida; order Apiales; family Araliaceae; genus Panax; species Panax notoginseng. Next base: position 143,960,074 of record CM029013.1, on the reverse strand, counting down.
CGTTAATTATAAACAACTTATACTTGTCGTTTTTTTCATCCAATCACTTTTCATTATGGGGCCCACAAAAGACTGCGCCGTCGTACGAATATTCCCCGATAGGAAGAATATTCCACGACCAAACGAATATTCCCCGATAACAATGAATATTTTATAACCACCTGCTTATTAGAAATATTTGCGCATTTTTCCCATAACTAACCTCATTAATCAATTTAACCCTTACTATTTCAAAATAATAAATAGAGGAAATTTAAATTTTATTTATTAATAATTTGGGGTCTTACAACCTCCCCTCCTTATGAAATTTCGTCCTCGAAATTGACGTACGTACCTGGTATTTCGAAAAGATGAGGATACCTCGCTTTTATTTCCGTTTCCAACTCCCAGGCCATTTTCTCAATAGCATGGTTTCTCCACAAAACTTTAACTTGTGGTATGACCTTCGTGCGTAGGACATGCTTCTTCCTCTCTTCCCAAATCTTGTAACTCCTTTCCATGGAGCCACACACAACAATACATGATCCCAAATGTCAAATTTCACGTCCTTTCGATGAAGATCTGCATAACTCTTTTGTCGATCCTGTGCCGTTTGTATACGTTGTCGAATCGTTTGGATATTCTCTATAGTCATTCGTACCAACTCTGGTCCTAGCAACGTTGCTTCTCCCACCTCATCCCAACATACTGGAGAGGGACACTTTCGTCCATATAATGCTTCAAATGGGGCCACACCTATACTTGCCTGATAACTGTTATTGTAGGAGAATTCCACCAATGGTAGGTACTTATCCCAACTCCCTTTGAAATCTAGGACACAAAGTCTTAATAGATCTTCAAGAGTTTGAATAGTCCTCTCTGATTGTCCGTCCGTTTGAGGATGGTATGCCGAACTAAATCGTAAATCTGTGCCCATAGCTTTTTGCAAGCTAACCCAAATTCTTGAAATGAATCTTGGGTCACGATCCGAAACTATGGATACTGGCATGCCATGCAGTCTCATAATTTCATCTACGTATATACGAGCAAGACGTTCAAGGGAATAAGTCTCTCGTATCGATAAGAAATGTCCAGACTTGGTTAATCTATCAACAATAACCTAAATCGCATCTATGCCTTGAGAAACTTTGGGAAGACCTGTAACGAAATCCATGGTAATGTGTTCCCACTTCCATTCCGAAATCTCAAGTGGTTGCAATGGACCTTTTGGCACTTGATGCTCTGCCTTTACACGTTGACAAGTTAAACACCTTGAGATAAACTCTGTGATTTCTCTCTTCATATTGTTTCACCAAAATGTATGTCGAATATCATGATACATTTTGGTACTTCTAGGATAGATTGCAAACGGTGTGTTGTGTGCCTCCATCATGATTCTATGCTTCAAATCAGAGTCGTTAGGAACACAAAGTCTGGAGTTGAATCTAAGTATTCCTTCTTCATCGATTCTCGCTTCTGGAATAGCACCTTCTTGCACTTTCTTCTTCATACGTATCAGCTCCGGGTCTGTGGTTTGAGCAACTTTAACTTTATCGATTAAAGTTGGTTCTATGCGTATACTTGACATCATCGCACTTGTTCCTATATATGATCTTCTACTCAACGCGTCAGCTACCACGTTTGCTTTTCCAGGATGGTATTGAATAATGTGGTCGTAATCTTTCAACAGCTCGAGCCAACGTCGTTGCCGCATGTTGAGTTCTTTTTGAGTGAAGAAATATTTGAGGCTTTTATGGTCTGAATAAATCTCCACTTTCTCCCCATATAGATAGTGCCTCCAGATCTTTAGCGCGAAAACGAATGCTACCAACTCTAGATCATGAGTAGGATAATTTCTCTCATATTCTTTAAGTTGTCGCGAGGCATATGCTATAACTTTCTCACGTTGCATGAGAACACATCCTAGCCCTTTGCCTGAAGCATCGCTGTAGATAACAAATTCATCCAAACCAGATGGTATGGTAAAAACAGGTGCCAAAATGAGTCTCCTTTTAAGCTCTTGAAAACTCTTCTCGCATTCCTCGCTCCATACGAATTTGATATCTTTTCGAGTCAGCTGAGTTAACAGGGTAGCGATTCGAGAAAACCCTTCCACGAATCTCCGATAATAACCAGCTAAGCCCAGAAAGCTACGTACTTCGGTCACCGTCTTTGGTTGCTCCCAACTTTATATTGCTTCAATCTTCGCCGGGTCAACAGATACTCCATGTTTTGACACCACGTGCCATAGGAATGCTACTTCCTCAAGCCAGAACTCGCATTTCTTCAACTTAGCATATAACTTGTTTTCACGCAGCCTTTGGAGTACCAGCTTCAAATGGCGCTCATGATCTTCACGGCTTTTGGAATATATGAGGATGTCATCAATAAAGACAACAACGAACTGATCCAAATAATCCTTGAATACTCGGTTCATCATATCCATGAAAGCCGCAGGAGCATTAGTCAATCCAAAAGACATGACTAGGAATTCATAATACCCGTACCGAGTTCTGAAGGCAGTCTTCGGAATATCCTCAGTTTTAACCTTCAGCCGATGATATCCAGAACGAAGATCGATCTTTAAAAAGAATTGTGCTCCTTGTAACTGGTCAAACAGGTCATCAATACGAGGTAGCAGATACCTATTCTTGATAGTGACATGGTTTAATTCCCGGTAATCAATACAAAGTCGCATACTCCCGTCTTTCTTCTTTACGAATAAAACAGGAGCACCCCAAGGAGATGTACTAGGACGAATGAAACCGATGTCTAATAACTCCTGTAGTTGGACTTTTAACTCCTGAAGTTCAATAGGAGCCATTCGATATGGGGTTTTAGAAATGGGCTTTGTACCCGGTTCAAGGTTAATAAAGAATTCAACATCACGTTCTGGGGGTAGACCGGGAAGCTCTTCAGGAAATACGTCAGGAAAGTCAATAAAAACAAGAATATTATTCAAATTTGACGTGTCTTTATTCAAATCCATAACATGGGCTAAGAAAGCTTGACATCTATTTTTTAATAAACGAATGGCTTTATCGCTTGATATAACAGTGATTGATTTTAATGGCTTAGTTGCTTGAATTCGTATAACAGGTTGGTTAGGAATATGAAAACTAACAACCTTACGAAAACAATCAATTTTGGCATGATGAGTAGTTAACCAATCAATCCCTAAGATCACATCAAAAGCAAGTATCTTTAAAGAGATAAGGTCAACAGGTAATGTGATGGTGCCAACTTGGATCAAACAAGATTTATAAACAGTGGATGTGATGAAAGTTTCTCCTAACGGAGTCTCCATAGATAAATCAAAGTCTAACTTCTCCGGAGTCAAGTTTAAACGTTGAGCACAAGCAGGAGAAATAAATGAATGGGTAGCACCAGTATCTATCAAGGTATAAACTTCGCATGAATTTATGATTAGCTTACCCGTGATCACCTCGTTTGGGCTCCTCGCATGTTGACCAGCCACGACAAACGCTCTTCCAGGAACCGTTGACTTTATCTTTTCTGCGACAGCTTTTTAAGTCACCATCCCCGCTGGACTTGGTTTCGCTACAGTGCAATCTCGATTGATATGTCCTTTCTTTCCACAATTATAACATACCTTAAACTGTTGTGGGCAGTTTGGGCTGATATGTCCTTCTTTTTTGCACTTATAGCATATAACCGGTGGTCGTTCTCCTCCCTTGGAACCAGTTGCTGCTGGTGCTGACGTCTTCGTATTGTCATTATTGAATCTCCTCTTTTTAAAATCTCCTCCCGACTCGCTTCTTCTATTTTCATAGCCGCGATTACCACCAGAGTGGTTGCCGTTCTTGTCTGTATTTTTCTTTCTCTGCTGGTTATCATTGTTCTGATGACTGTTGTCACCAATATGATCCTGGTTGTGGTCCCTCAGTTGACCGTACTCGTTATCTCGCTCTAATAATTGAGCCCTGTTGACAACATCTGAATAGAGAGAAAATTTATGAGAAATGAGATATTGACGTATGCCGGGTTTCAAACCTCTCAGAAACATTCTCGTCATACGTTCCTCATTCTCCATTAAATGAGGTGCAAACCTGGAAAACTCTGCAAACATCGCCTCGTACTGAGACACCGTCATGTTATTCTGCTCCAGTCTAATAAACTTTACCTCCTTCATATGATGAATACTTTTAGGAAAGTACTTGTCATTGAACAGTTTCTGAAATATCTCCCAAGACATGCTGAGTGCGGCTGGATGGGTGCGCTTCACAGACTCCCACCAGTAGTCTGCCTCGCCACGGAACATAAAGGTGGCGAATGGACTCCGTGCATCCCAAGACATCGAATATCTTAGTAATTTGCTTGACCCACGTTTCCGTCATGATCGGATCCGGCTTTCCCTTAAATTCTGGTGGTCCCAATTCTTTGAACTGTTTGGCTGTGACAAACCGTGAATTGCTATCATTTCCTCCTGTATTTTGAACACGAGTCTCCATCGTCTGGTTTTGCATGAATTGCAAAAAACTTCTAAACATCCCATCGTTCATCATCTGCTCATTGGTGTTGTTCACATGAGGAACATTGCCAGCCTGTTGCACGTTCTCCTCGTTGGTGAGCACAGGTGTCTCCACGGTCTCATTTACTCCACTATTAACATTCTCAATCGACATTCTCAAATACTCCCATAAAATAAGGGTTAATTAAATAAATTAACAAATCACATACTACCCCTATATTATGACCGACCAATAAATAAGCTTAGGTAGGACACATTAGCGAATGATTTACTCGTCTCTCCCCTCCTAGTTCTATTCCCCGATCTCCGCCAGAGATCATATCTCTAAGCTCTGATACCAACTGTGACGCCCCCAAAATAGGTATACAACACCCATTCTGAGTCACCAAATACATGGTACAGAAACAACTACATCTTTACTATTACAACATAAGAACTGTGAGTTTAAATACAAATATTATCATCTAGACAATATCCACACTCAAATAAGTCCTCATTACAATTATTGATATATTATTTCATAAAAATGGTGAGGACTACTAAAATAACTTCTAGAACCATCATTCCATACCCCGACTAGTACTCGCTACATTCTCGCCTCCTGAGAAAAATGGAACAAAAAGGAAAAGGGCGAGCTCAACTAGCCCAGTAAAGAATATTATGACTAAGATAATACAGAAAAAATTATCGTTAGTCTTCAACAGGGAAAAAAAATCTAATAGAATACAATAGAAACAAGTTTTAAATCAATATTCGCAGCGGAAAATAATAATTCATAGAAGAGTTACATAGATAATGAAATCTACTATTATCTATGAATTTAAAAGTCCATCATCAATATTTTATCCCTGTAACATCAATAAATATTCATCTTTGCACTACAAGCCAAAGATATTCATCAGTTGGTCATGTTCATCTCAACACATGTTCATCTTTGCACTACGGGCCAAAGATATTCATCAGAAATCATTCATCTTTGCACTACAGGCCAAAGATATTCAGTTATATCATCATTTAGGACTGAGGATGATGAAAAATATTTTAAAGGAAACGAATCCAGCGAAGCAAAATAACAAATATTAAGGATTCGTATTTCGATTTATCCATGTCCAAAAATACTTTATAAGTAATCATAGTGAAGTAAAATTCAAGAATGATCAAAACAGGGATACAATCAAAGCTAGTATCCAGAATAGATATTTTGGATGAAAAGAAGAAAATTTCATTTTTCGGTGAATAGTAACTCGTGAATAGTAACTCATGAATAGTAATCCCGACAAGAAAATTTTCAAATTTGATAAAAATTTCCAACCAATATTTCGGCATAATGATATTGAAGAAATAATATCATTTTTGAATAAAATAACATCACTTACCTCAAAATAATGGTACTTTTGATCGGAATATCGGATAGAAAGCCGAAGGAAACTTGTACCGAACAGCAACTCTCAAAGTATATAAATAGTCACTAAAATACGCTCGACAATATAGAGAGAAAAAAAACATGTTTCTAGTGTGATTTTTAATTCTAACATAAGCGTCTATTTATAGGAAAATGCTAGAACGCCATAGGAGACTAAATAATAAATTAATAATATTTTAAACAACCATTCTACGTATGCTAATCAAGACTCAAGACCAGCCCCTCAATGCTGAAAATTTCAGCAGCCCATGTGTTGTCAAACAAGAGTGGGTCCCACCCATAATTTAATAAAAAATCATTTTATTTTTTGAAACTTCAACAATTCATAGAAAATAGACCGTTTATCAGAAAAATACGAATTTTATGTCCATTCTGCCTTAAATCGAATTCTCTACAACTTTGTAGCTTTGAGTTTTTTCAAATTCCAAACATAAAATATCCGAAATCCACAAACGGATGATTTTTAATATATCTACACTGATAAAACACTTCAGCATTAATTCCTTCATTTTTATCCTCATCAAAATAAATATATCCATCATTTATATCCACATAAAATAAATATTTCCTTATCATATGAATCAATAATTAATTATTCACAAATAATATTACAGAATCACATTTATGACAACCAGGCCGTTTCCAGGAAAGAGGGGGCTTTCCAATAAGAATTTCTCCTTACTAGTGCGTAATTAGGTGACCAAACCTCTCCTTGACAGAACTTTCTAGACATTGCCAATAATGTTATCTAATAATATTATTCCAAATAATATGAATTATTGATCTGATAATGGAGATGCTGTGCTGTGACAATTATTGAGCAAAAAAAATATAAAATATCAACGCATCAATTATTGAAGCAATAAAATAAAATATTGAACAGTAATTACTGTAACAATTATTGAGTAGTGCCTTCTTACGTAAGAATCAATAATTAGTGCAATACAGTGTGCTACTGTGCAACAACGCGTATTACTGTGTTTTAACCACCGGGTATTCCAACAGTATTAACGGTAACAACAACACCGTTAATTATAAACAACTTATACTTGTCGTTTTCTTCATCCAATCGCTTTCCGTTATGGGGCCCACAAAAGACTGCGCCATCGTACGAATATTCCCCGACAGGAAGAATATTCCACGACCAAACGAATATTCCCCGACAACAATGAATATTTTATAACCACCTGCTTATTTAAAATATTTGCGCATTTTACCCATAACTAACATCATTAATCAATTTAACCCTTACTATTTCAAAATAATAAATAGAGGAAATTTAAATTTCATTTATTAATAATTTGGGATCTTACATTCGTTGTCCATTTCTTGCAGTCTAAGGGCTCCTCCTGATAACACTTCTTTGACAATGAAAGAGCTTTCCCAATTTGGGCTGAATTTTCCTTTGGCTATTTCTTGATTGGATATGACCTTTTTCAATACCAGGTCATTTTCTTTAATTTGTCGAATCCGGACCTTCTTATTGTAGGACTGAACCATCCTTTGTTGATACAATCGACCATGGAAAATAGCTGCCACTCTTTTCTTGTCTATCAGAGATAGCTGATGGTACCGCTCTTGTATCCATTAGTTTTTTTCCATCTGAGAATCTATCAACACTCTTAATGATTCCATTTTCACTTCTATGGGGAGTACTGCTTCCATACCATAGACCAATGAATAAGGGGTAGTCGCTGTAGAAGTGCGCATTGATATTCTGTATGCTAACAGAGTCTGGCTATCCTTTGTGATTGGCGGACATCTTTTGCATAATTTTCTTGATATTTTTGGTGGCCGCTTCAACAACACCATTCATCTTAGGATGATAAATGATAGAATTAAGATGTTTGATGTGGAATTTGCTGCATAATTTCTTCATCATTTGGTTGTTCAAATTTTTTGCATTGTCCAACACGATCACCTCTGGTTGTCCATATCGACATATCACATTATTTTTGATGAAATTGACAATTACCTCCTTTGTGACTTTGGGAAAAGAGGCAGCTTCTATCCACTTGGTGTAGTAGTCGATCATGGTGAAAATAAATCGATGACCATTACTGGATTTGGGTTCTATTAGCCCGATCACATTCATTGCCTACATAGCAAAGGGCCATGGTGAACTCAGTGTAGTTCGTTTAGAGGAGAGAGGATGACATTTCCATGAACTTGGCATTGATAACATCTCCTGACGTGATCATCACAGTTGGCTTTGAGAGATGTCCAGTAATGCCCCGTTCTTAATATCTTTTGACAAGTAAAGGGCCGCTTATGTGTGGACCACAGATTCCACCATGGACTTCATCCATAATTCTTTGGGCTTGATCTTTATCTAGGCATCTAAAAAGACCTACTCCAGCATCTCTTTTGTAGAGTGTATCTCCACTCAAGTAGAATTTCATGGCCATTTTATGGATCCGCTTTCTTTCAGCTTGACTTGCCCCAACGGGCGTAGATCTATCCCAAAGGTATTCTTTAATATCCTGGTACCAGGGTTATTTTATGGGAGGCAGTTCATTTGATACTTCTCCAATGTAATTTCCACAAGCTGGTGCCTTCTAGCTTGCAAATTCAATATCAGGAATTCCTCTCATATAAGATATGTGGATTAAGGAAGCTAATGTTGCCAATGCATTCGCGAAATCATTTCTATTTCAAGGGATGTGGATGAAGGCTGTTTCTTCAAACTCTATAGCCATTTTGATGACCTTCCAATGATAGGACAGTAGATGTAACTCTTTGGTGTGATATGCTCCGGTGGTTTATTTGATGACCAGCTCGAAATCTCCAAAGACTGTTAACCATGGGAAACCCATGGACTGGGCCAGTTTAAATCCCATTATACAACATTCATACTCGGTTGTGTTGTTGGTGTTAACAAATTACAGTTTGATGGCCATGGGATATTGTTCTCCAAAAATAGATATAAGAATTGCTCCTGCTCTTGAACCTTCCATGTTTACAGCCCCATCAAAGTACAGTTTCCAGAATTGGCATGTATCTTCTTGAGGGTTTTGCTGAATTGTCATTATTCCATCGTCTGGGAAATAAGTTTCCAAAGGTTTAAAATTCCCTGATGGTGCTTCGGCCAATTGATCTGCAATTCCTTGACCTTGGATAGACTTTTGAGTTACATAGATGATATCAAATTGTTGAAGGATCAATTGCCATTTGGACAATCGACAATTTAACATGGGCTTACAAAATATGTATTTCAGAGGATCCATGCGAGATACGAGATAAGTTATGTGACCATGGAGATAATGTTGTAACCTCATGGCGGCCCACGCTAAAGCACAATAGGTCTTTTTAATCAGGGTGTACTTCTGCTCACCGCTGCTGAATCTTTTACTGAGGTAATAGATAGCTCTCTCCTTACCTCTATTGTGACGCCCCCAAAATAGGTCCAATCCATCCAACCCATTCTGAGTCGCCAAATACATGGTACAAAAAATAACTACAACTTTATTATTACAATTGTCGTGCAAAATACGACAACACATATACTGTGAGTTTGAATACAAATATTGTCATCTAGACAGTATTCATACTCAATTAAGAACTCATTATACTTATTGATACACTATTTTATAAAATAGTGAGGACTACTAAAACAACTGTCTTGAACCATCATTCCACACCCCGACTAGTACTCGCTACATTCTCGCCTCCTGAGAAGAAAGATGGAACAACAAGGAAAAGGGTGAGCTCAACTAGCCCAGTAAAGAATATTATGACTAAGATAATATACAACAAATTATCGTTAGTCTTCAACAGAGAAAAATTTAATAGAATACAATAAACAACAAGTTTTAAATCAATATTCGCAGCGGAAACAGCAAACCATTAGAAGAGTCAAGTAGAGAATGAGTTCTACTATCTTCTAAGATTTAAAAGTCCATCATCAATATTTTATCCCTGTAACAACAATCAATAACCATCTTTAATCAAATATTCATCTTTGCACTACAGGCCAAAGATATTCATTTGTATCACCAGTCGATCATGTTCATCTCAACACCTGTTCATCTTTACACTGCGGGCCAAAGATATTCATCAGAAATCATCAATCTTTGCACTACAGGCAAAAGATATTTAATTATATCATCATTTAGGACTGAGGATGATGAAAAATATTTTAAAGGAAACGAATCCAGTGAAGCAAAAGAACAAATATTAGGGATTCGTATTACAGTTTATCCATGTCCAAAAATACCTCATAAACAATCATAGTGGAGTAAAATTCAAGAATGATCAAAATATGGATACAATCAAAGCTAGTATCCAGAATAGATATTTTGGACGAAAAGAAGAAAATTTCATTTTTCGGTGAATAGTAACTCGTGAATAGTAACTCATGAATAGTAACCCCGACATGAAAAGTTCCAAATTTGATAAAAAGTTCAGATCAATACTTCGGCATAATGATATTGAAGAAAATAATATCATTTAAGAAGAAATAACATCCCTTACCTCAGAAATACGGTACTTCTGACTGGAATACTAGATATAGTGCTGAAGGAAACTTGCACCGTATAGCAACACTCAAGATATCAAAATACTCACAAGAATACACTCGATAATATAGAGAGAGAAATAGAGAGAAAACTTCAGTTTCTAGTGTGATTTTCAATTCTAACCTAAGCACCCTATTTATAGAAAAATACTTAGAACACCAAAGCAGAAAATTTAATAAAATAATAATATATTTATATAATTGTCAAGCCCACCTCTTGAATCTGAATTTCAGCAATTCACACATGCTAACCTTCTAGAAAAAGTAAGAAAAAACGTTTTTCTCAAAATAATTAACTTAAACTCCCAAAAATCAATTATTTCGGAACTTCGGAACTTCAATAATTCATAATAAATAGCTCTTTTATCAGAAAATTCGAATCTCGCGAGTTTTTATAGGAAATTCAATTCTCTACAACTTTGCAGAAGAAAGTTTTTCCAAATTCTAAACAAAAATTGACCGAAATCTACAAACGGGCGATTTTACAGTCAATAATAAATTTTCGGTCAAGAATTGTGTCCACCAACACACAAAACATGTGTTAATCATTTAATGCCACAAAAATACTCTTCCTCCTCATACACGATTCGATTAGCCATACTATCATCAAAGCTTTTGATGGAGCCCGCCAAAATTCGGTTGGAGTAATTGAGCTGCCAATTGAGATTGGTCCTCATACATTCTGCGTATCCTTCCATGTGCTCAAGATAGAGTCGGGATACAACCTGCTCTTGGGACGACCATGGATCCACATGGCTGGGGCAGTCCCCTCCACCCTTCATCAACAATTAAAATACATTATCAACAATAGCCTGGTCACGGTCAACGCTAAACCAGAGTGTCCTCAACATGGGGATTTACCGGTCATCAATGCTAATGCGGACGTTGAATCAGTCAGTTTTCATGCTTTGGAAATAAGCAATACCCAATACCTTGTTATTGGAGCACCACTGCCCGAACCCCAGATTTCTGCCAAAGTGATGTCAGCCACTCAAGAAATGATGTCGTTGGGTCATAAACTAAGACAAGGGTTAGGTAAAGATTGTCAGGGTATTAAGTACCCTATTCGCTTAACCAAGCACACTGGAATAGCTGGACTAGGCTATTCGGCCAGCTCTAGTCACAGGAACCCTCATAATCATCCACAGGTTCCTTCAGCTTCAACTAGGTGGCGTTTATCTTCGCCTTCAAGTGCTGAGTCCGCACAACCTCCTGTAAAGGTGCCAGCCAATGTCATGGCTATATTATTTCCTAAGCCAAAACCAATGGAGGAAAACAAAATCGTTATTCCAGATCCCGCAATCGAAGAAAAGGAGCGAAGAATCAAGGAGAACGTTGTCCGAATAATGTCGGGCATGTGTATCATCGTCCATGATGAACATAACAACCGATACACCCCAGACGATGATTGCCCAGACATAATGGCCATCATTCGGGATAGGGAGGATGATGACAGTCCCTCCATCAATGCGGTTCACCCGAACTTTGCTCTTGCCAATTGGAATAGCATTCCTTGCATTGGTCGTCAAGGGTAAAGCGGGCATAAGTTCTTTCTGCCCTGTAGATATAATAACTGCTTACTTTTCTGTACAGTATTAGCAGTTTATTTTGCCAGTATATGCTAACACTGTGTATGATCAAACACGTTTCATATATACTAAGTGAAAGCATATTTTGTTTCAGGACTCTGAATTAAGATGTGCCTGTACTTGCTGATACGATGCCTCTCCTACACAGGGATTGTACCTTTGATGTAGAGATGAATTCAGCCTTGATGGATACACAGGATGACATTGAGGTGCCTCCAGAAATTCAAGAATGGGTCAAAGATACACCTAAACCCAACCTTGATCAAACCAGTTCTTTCAATCTCGGAACCTTAGAAAGCCCTAAGTTAATCCAGATTGGTTTAGACCTTACCCCAAACCAACGAAATGACATGGTTACACTATTAACCCAATTCTAGGATGTGTTTGCATGGTCTCATGAAGACATGGTGGGTTTGTCCACTGACATTATCCTTCATCGCCTTCCCATTAAAGAGAGATTTAAGCCAGTCAAACAGAAACTCAGGCGATTGAAACCTGAATGGAGTTTAAAGGTGAAAGAGGAAATTATGAAATAATTTCATGCTGGCATCATCATGGTGTCTACATATCCTGAGTGGATATCCAATATCGTGCCCGTGCCTAAACCTGGAGGGAAGGTGCGAGTTTGTGTGGATTACCGGGACTTGAATAAAGCTTGCCTAAAAGACAGCTTTCCCGTGCCATTTATCCACATTCTCATTGACAACACTACGCAATACGACATGTACTCCTTTGCTGATTGCTTTGCCGGGTATCATCAAATTATGGTTGCCGAGGAAGATCGTGAGAAGACTGCCTTCATCACTCATTGGGGAACTTTTTGTTATAGACGGTTGTCATTCGGCCTCATCAATGTCGGAGCTACCTATCAACGAGCTATGATGGCTCTTTTCCACGACATGATGCACAAAGAGATTGAGATCTACCTGGATGACATCATTGTCAAGTCCTGGAAGGAGGATCACCATATAGACCATCTCAGAAAGCTATTCAACAGGTTGCGTAGGTACAACTTGAAGTTGAATCCAGCCAAATGCGCCTTTGGCGTTAAATCAGGCAAGTTGCTAGGATTTCTAGTTAGCCACAAAGGGATTGAGCTGGATCCTACCAAAATCCAAGCCATCACGGAAATGCCCATTCCTCAGACAGAAAAGGAAATCCGGGGATTTTTGGGAAGAATCAACTTCATTAGTAGGTTCATCTCCCAACTCACAGCAACCTGTGAACCAATCTTCAAACTATTAAGGAAGAACTCCTCCATGAAATGGAATGATGAGTGTCAGAATATCTTCCTTACAATCAAGAAACAGCTAGTCAAAGCTCCTGTGTTGGTACCACCCAGGGATGATGTTTCCCTGTTTATATACCTGTCCTTAAGTGACAATGCTATGGGCTGCATGCTGGGGCAGAAGGACGATAGAGGCCAAGAACGAGCTATCTAATACCTCAGTAAAAGGTTCAGCAGCAATGAACACAAGTATACTCTGATCGAAAAGACGTGTTGTGCTTTAGCATGGGCTTCCTTGAGGTTACAGCATTACCTCCATGGTCACACAACCCATCTTATATCCCGCGTGGATCCTCTCAAGTGCGTGTTCAACAAACCCATGTTAAATTATCGGCTGTCCAAATGGCAGTTGATCCTATAACAATTTCACATCGTATATGTGACTCAAAAGTCCACCAAAGGTCAAGGAATCGCGGATCAACTGGCCGCCGCACCTTCAGGGGATTTCAAACCCTTAGAAACATATTTCCCTGATGAAGGAGTAATGACAGTACAACAACACCATCAGTACGATACGCACCAATCATGGAAGATGTATTTTGATGGAGCTGTTAATATGGAAGGTTCTGGAGCTGGAGCAGTTCTAGTATCTGATACGGGGGAGCAGTATCCCGTCGCCGTCCAATTATAGTTTGATAGCACCAATAATACGGCTGAGTATGAAGGTTGTCTCATGGGGCTAAAACTTGCCCGTTCAATGGGCATCAGACGGTTAACTATCCTTGGAGATTCAGAGTTGGTAATCCGACAATCCACCGGAATCTATCAAACCAAGGAACTACATTTGCTGCCTTACCATCGGCAGGTTTTAAAGATGGCTTTGGAGTTCGAAGAAATCTCCTTTCTACATGTTCCTCGTAATAGGAATGACTTTGCGGACGCATTAGCAACTTTGGCCTCCTTGATTCATATATCAGATAAGGAGCAATTGCCACGCGTCACAATTTCCCTGAACAAGGCCCCAGCCTACGAGAATTATGTTGGAGAAGTATCGGATGAGCTACCTCCCATCCCACAGCCTTGGTATCAGCATATCAAGGAATATCTGCGAGATGGATCTACACCCGCTAAGGCGAGCCCAACCGAGAAAAGGCGGATCCATCGACTTGCAATGACATTCTACCTGAGTGGAGATGCGCTCTACAAAAGAGATGCATGATTAGGCCTTCTCCGGTGTTTAGACAAAGATCAAGCCCAAAGGCTCATGGATGAAATCCATGGCGGAGTCTGTGGCCCCCACATGAGTGGCCCCCTCCTTGTAAAGAAAATCCTTAGAACGGGACATTATTGGCTATCTCTCAAAGCTGATTGCCATGACCACGTCAAAAGATGCTATCAGTGCCAGATTCATGGGAATGCTATACACGCCCCTCCACAGGAACTCCACAATATGAGTTCACCTTGTCCCTTTTCAATGTGGGGAATGGACGTTATCGGACCCATTGAACCTAAAGCCAGTAATGGACATCGGTTTATATTCACCATGATCGACTACTTCACCAAGTGGGTAGAGGCAGCCTCCTTCCCCAGGGTCACTAAAGAAGTCATCATTGCTTTCATCAGAAACAATGTTGTTTGTCGTTATAGGCAACCAGAGGTGATTGTGTCAGACAATTCCAAGAACCTCAACAACCAAATGATGAAGGAATTGTGCAGTAAATTCCACATCAAACATCTCAACTCAGTCATCTATCGTCCAAAGATGAACGGTGCTGTTGAAGCGGCTAACAAAAACATCAAGAAGATTATGCAAAAGATGTCCGCCAACCACAAAGACTGGCCTGATGTATTGCCTCTGACTCTGTTAGCCTACAGAACATCCATGCGTACTTCAACTGGGGAAACCCCCTACGCATTAACCTATGGGATGGAAGCAGTGCTCCCCATAGAAGTTGAGATGGAATCTCTCAGAGTGTTAATAGACGCTCAGCTGGACGAAGATCAATGGGTACAAGACAGGTATCACCAATTGTCTCTAATAGACGAAAGGTGAACTGCGGCTATCTTCCATGGTCAGTTATATCAGCAAAGGATCGCGCGATCCTACAACAAAAAAGTCTGGCTACGGCAATTTAAATAATATGACTTGGTTTTGAAGAAAATCCTGGACAACCAAGATCAATCTAAGGGAAAATTCGCGCCTAACTGGGAAGGCCCGTTTATTGTCAAAGAAGTATTGACGGGAGGCGCTCTCAGATTGAAAGAAATGGACGGTGATGAATTTCCACAACTCATCAACTCAGACGCAGTGAAACAGTACTATGTCTGAAGTAACTCGCAAACACCCTGGTGTCAAACCATCAGATCACCAGTCATTCCGGTTTTTAACCCTTTACCACATACAACTTTTCAGCACTTTGCCCCTCAGGGAAACATACTTTTCAAGCCAGCAGCCTGGCTTTCCTTTGCTCATACAACTTAGGTCATCCCACCGTGGATCGAACCTCTTACGTTTACAGTTTGGCTACCCATACCTGGGATCAAACTTTTCCTCTGCAGTTTATCCTCAACTTAGGATTAAACTTTCTCATCCCCGCACTCTGACCTGCACATGGGATTACGCTTTCTCTTCTCACCCTGAGAGGCGAACTACGTCGACCTGATCTCCTCTTCAATAGGAGTACGTAGGCAACCATTTCATATGGCCCGGTTGTAATAAAACAAAAATAACAAAAACATTTCTACCCTTCTCTCCTCACAAAAAAAATAACAAAAATATTCCTACACCATTTCTGCCACATACAGCGTTGAACCTCTTACACCAGGTTCGAACTACGCAGACCTGATCTCCTCTTCAATAGGAGTACGTAGGCAGCCATTCATGGTGCAGTCTCACCCCCTACCAAAACACAAACCCTTGTCTGTTGGTACTGGGATCAAACATCAATCCACTACGTTTCATTCGGCTTCAGACCAAAGGGATGGAATTATCCAACCTCTCCTCCCAAATAGGAGATTCGGCGACCATCTAAGTTGCGGTCATACCTTAAAGAGTAACGCCAATCCATAAAAGATGAAATTAACTAGGCTTCTCCTAAATAGAAGTACTGGCGACCATCTGTGGTGAGGTCAATCTCAGAGAGGAAAGCCACACTCCTCTCCACATTTCCATACAGAAACCAGTCCCAAGACACCAAAAGATGGTAGGGAAACACAGATCGATGATCCATTCTGAACTATCCAGAGATAACTCAATGTCCATCCACCCAGGAGGAATTCAGAATACATCAAGATCACAAGCCCTGAAGCAGCAGGCAAAATATCAAACAAATAGCAATGTGTATCTAAAAGGGAAGTGATCCAAAAATATATTTCCCTGTCATATATAATGCTGTTTGATATACATGATGTAAACTGTACATGACAAAATGGCTAAGCTAGTCTGTGCAGGTAAGTACAAGCTAATCTATGAGTCAGGATACACGCGAGCTAGCAAGCCCAACATAGCATCCTTCTCAGAAGAAGGAGGTAAAGCTGTGGTCTCCTGTATGAGAGTATCCACACGACCCAATAGATCAGAAGCCGTCTGCATGATGACCATATGCTCATCAATATATGCGCTCATCTCTGCGATTATGTCAGTGGTAAGGGACCTCGTTGCAGTACTGTCTGTGACGGCTACATCCCGGGCAGATATGGCACTATCCCGCTCAACTATCACTGCATCTCTAGCTAATCTGGCCTCATCCCGCTCAACAATAGCGGCATCCCTGTGAGCTAAGGCCTCATCTCTCTCCAACAGAGCGGCCTCCCTCGCATCCAGAGCAGTCGACATCATAGATCGAACCTGATCTCTCTCAAAGGTCATCAGCTAAAGACTCTGCTCTAAGTACTGTGCCGAGTGCTGAATCGCAACAATGCTGGTACTAGGAGAATCCGAAAGAAATGCTGGCAACCCAGTAGCGGGCTCCTCCTCGAAGTGGGTATCAATGTCCTCCACAGGCTCCACACCCTCTGCGTCACTATCTGGTACTGCAGATACTGCTGCAGCTGATAAAACCTCCGTCTCCATCCAGGCAGAATACTCTGCGGAATAACCTGGACTGCTCACTGAAAAAGCAGATACCTCACGATGGTCCCAACAAGCGTATACACGAGATCGGTCCTTGGTTGAGAGGTATCGAGCAGCTGAACGCTGACCTATCGCCCCTGTGAAAGGATGAAAATCCTGAAACTGGTCGAACTGCGACATCACGGCCAATGGGTGATAAGTAGTCACACCCCTCAAGCCGGCCAGAGGGAGGAAATCCATGCCCGGAGCATGAGTAATAAAGCTGTATGGTGAGCTAAGCCCCGAGCACAGCAATATGCTAAATGGGTCTCTGATGTCTGCCAAAAATGCGGACCAGGACTGAGCATCTATACACTCCGATGGCTGAAAGGAGTATGACATGGACACATCGTGGGTAAACCAATATCCATGCCGTCTAAGGGTACCAATCGATCTCAAGTGTGACATGAACCACACATACAGAAGGGCTGAGCTCCCAGTAAACACTCCTGACGGATAAGTACTGCAATAGGATGCTGACCGCAGAGTCTCTGCCAAGATCATAGGTACAATGGTATGACCCTCCCTGAGAGCTCTCACGGCCATGATAACGCCTATATCTATCTCATCCATGTACCGCGGCATGTACACATATGATAGTACACATAACATCAGTACGTCAACTCTGGCTAGACGCCAATGATCCTCCGGTGTGGTGAAATCCCCGGAATGTCGTGAGTAACTGTCCTCTGAGCCAAATCTGTCGTATAGAAAACGATGAGAGATCACATGGCCAGATGTCAGCTCATCCTACACTACTCTGCGCCTCAATCCTGTGAGAGTCATGAATCGTCTACTCATGTCTCCCAGAGCCATATGCACGCAAGGTCTGTTCAAGGGCAGCATCATCAAACGTGCATACTCCTCTAGAGTAGGAGTCAACTCATGGGTGCCAAAGCGGAATACCTGCCTGTCAGGTCGCCAATGCTCTAGCATCCCATCTACGAATCCTGCAGGAACCTGAAATGCTAAAAGAGTCATGGTATGCTGCAGTAATATATCTACGGTCACCCTGTCTGGTGGTGACATACTATCATACCATGATCGCATACCCGATGTCACCACTGACGGTGGGGTATGATCTATACGGCTAACTATCGAAGAAGACATCTGTGAGGGCCGTGTCATAAGACCATCCAGGGGTCAATGCCGAATATCTCTGGACATACATACATATGCATAACATGATACATGCACAACAGATAATGGATGACAATATGATATAGGGAATGGAAAAGACTGTGCATACATTCCTAAGTATATCATCATCTAATACATCAGCTCTGTACAGCTACAAATACAGGGAAATGGGGCATAAACTCCCTACTACTAACAGCGACCTATCAAAAGATATAGCGAGAATGGGGAACAGCCACCCAATATCTAAAAGAGGCCTATCAAAAGATATAACGAGAATACATCAGAAGAAGACAATGGTGTCGATATCCACATCATCAATCCTGTCCACCTGATGTAACTCCTCCTGAGTCACTGGATCTCTATCAACAGGGATGTCAGGCCTATAAAGAGGTGGATCTGCGTCGGCAAAACCAAATGGGTCGTCCGAGGGGCCAGCGCCTGAGCTGGAAGGAACAAATGACTCCGCCTCTGTTGGATCTCTGCCCAAGTGCCGAATAAATATATGTGCCTGGTCCAACTGACGGGTCAAGCTATCAATCTGGGTCACATGAGTCGAATCTCGAACACAAGCTATCCAATCCATCATCATCAAGGATCCAGGAACCATGTCCCCTATAAACTGTGTGGCGCAAGACTGGGCTCCAATAGTACGAGGAAGCCACCAACGCTGGAATGTCTCCTGAGTACATGGACCCTCTGATAATGCAAATCCGTCAACACCCAACAACGGGATATCAATGGCGGGTGACTGCGATATAGGCCAGTGACGCCTGACAGGAGGTAAGATCGGTATACGAATCTCCCCTGTGGTGCTCCTGATAGCACGCTCTCCTAGATAGAGCTCCTAACCGCCATCTGTGAAGAGTGGAACTCTTCTGGTGGAAATTAAATACTTGACCCCAGTCGGGTATCCATCCTCAAAACCCACTGTCAAGTGTTCCCCAAAATAGGGAAGCTAGGTGATGGTGTCGGCCGTCAGCAACTCTAGCTGCATACGGCAATGAGTGAATCCCTCCGCTACAGGGACCTCGGGCAGAATCGAATGATGCCATCTTCGTCCTCGTGGATAGGTATCTAAACCTAACACACTCACGGGATGCAAACAGGGAAGCCTCTCATAGGCCCAAAACTGCCAACACAATGGCAAGACATCTGCTATCAGTAAACACTCTTAAGCTATAAATGGGAAAAGACAAGAGAAATACTCACCAGCAGAAAAGGGTAAAATCCTAGCCAAGCCTCGATCAAACCCTGTGAGCGCATACGCATGCCCCCGGAGGAAATAGGCAAAGGTATAGGAGCCCCAATCGTACTCTCCAATACGGTCCACGTCACGCGTAGCGCTGACCAAAGCAAAAGATACCGTGGAAGAGTTATCTGCTATAAAGCAGCCTCGAATGATCATCAGGAAAAATTACCGCAGAACGCGATCCCTGATCCTGACATCATCAGGCATGGTCTTACTCAATAGCCCGCTCACAGCATCCACGCTCAAAGGACCTGAACGGACGGTCCTGCCTTTGAGCGCCGCCGCCGGAACTCCTAACAAGGATCTGACAGCAGTAGGGATAATATTCGTCATGCAAGGCACTGGCTCCCCTCTAAACTCCACGTCGGTGATAAATCGCCAATCCATCGGCGTCATCATCATCTCGCAATCCAGCAGGTGAAGTGACTGAGTCTGGTGAAACCACTGCTCAGACAATGTCATGAGGAAATCCCAGGGACAACGACGGGGAAGGATGGAGAAGAATGCCCTAAATCTCCACTCATGCACTACTGCTCTATAATCAGGATGAAGCACCTGGTACATAGAGTGGATGCTAAACCAGTTCCCTCGAGGCTGTGTAAAACCTGGAACCTGCATGAAATGCAAATCTACGTCAAAACCCTTTAATCCTCATCAATAGGAAAGAAGGAAAAGCAAAAACTAACGTTATACCTCGTTAGCATGTAAGTACATTGATGGATGTCTGCCCAAATCACCCAGCAACTCTGGGTTCGCCACCTGAATGCTCGGAAGCTCCCTACGAGGGACAGGTGCAGCAGGAGTGGGATCCTCTATCGGAATATCCGCCTCCTCGTCCTTAAAGTCTGGAACACCTACCTGGACAGGACGTATCACGGCCTCCACCAACCGTCGAGGCTGTTTGACAGAACGGGGATGAGGCACTTCAGAAGCCCTCCGCCGTACGCCAGAAGCGGTCCTATAGGAACTGTTCGGCTAATCCGGATCCATAATATCTGGATAACAAGTCTCCAAATCACCTCAGAAAGGGTGTGGTATTTCCTTACCTGGAGCTTTCTCTAATGTATTTATGATTATATGCATGCATGCATTTACTTT
This sequence comes from Panax notoginseng, assembly GCA_016801055.1. Classification (NCBI taxonomy): domain Eukaryota; kingdom Viridiplantae; phylum Streptophyta; class Magnoliopsida; order Apiales; family Araliaceae; genus Panax; species Panax notoginseng. Next base: position 143,939,249 of record CM029013.1, on the reverse strand, counting down.
AACAAACAATAGAGTTAAAATGCATGACTACCCAATGCCTACCTTTTGAAAATTTTTGCCATAGTCCCCTTTGAAAATAGGACTATCCACATGCACTCAGGCATGTTTAGGTGGCCATTCAGTAGCACACCTGCCCCAAAGTCATATACACAATATATGCATTAAAAATCAAAAGCATCATGCATAAGGCCAACCTCAATGCTAGGAGTACTTTGCCTTTCTACCTTTTTCTCATTGGACCTCAAATAGGATAAAAAATAGCAAAAAAAGGTGCCAATTTGAATGTCTCAAAAGTCAAATTTTTTCACATCATTATGTTCAACATAGTTTAATACTAACATTTACTATGTTGAATATTTTTTATCAAGTCATTTGTGCATACATAACCACTACTATGTGTTTAGATGCATTTCGTGCGATAACTCACAATCTAACGGACAGAAACTAGAGAAAATACAGGCATACATTACCAGGATAGTGTGGAACACTTGCACGGTGACAGAATTTGCAGAATGCAGCCCGAACTCAGCAGATCTGATGATGGTTCGCGATTTTCTCTAAGCGAAACAAGTTGAAAGTGACTTGTGAATGCTGTTGGCTGATGGATATATGATCCACGCCTGGCCGCAGGCCTATCTGCGGCTGCAGCAGGTACACCTGCGGCACCCCCATGTGGGTCCCATCCCTCCGGCTCGGTCTAGTTCGAGTTACAAAGGAGGTCTTACGAATTAAAAAGGTTAAATCGAGAATAAAAACACCACGCGATTGAGCAAAACTGCATACAATCCTGGTCTTCTCTGATGAGACTTTGAATCGGTACATCACACATTGGTATTCGGCCACACACAGGGTACACTATACCAGTGATCTCAAATGATCTCAGTCAAGCTCGGCAATACCGTACGCAGGTCCAATACCGCTTTCTCAGAATCATCATCCTTGTCAACCTAGATCCCCGACGGGGGTTACAACGTGAGTCCCCGACGGGGGTTACAACGTGAGTCCCCGACGGGGGTTACAACATGAGTCCCCGATGGGGGTTACAACATAGATCCCCGGCAGGGGTTACAACGCGTGTTTAACCGTTGACACACAAATCAACGAAGGTCAAGCAGCTTTAACATTATCTCAGCCGATGGCAAGTAAACCCATCAGAGCATACACAGTTGTTCGATCAATGCATACATCCCCAGTAGATCTCCCGAGGGGTTTGCAACGTGAATTCACGGCAGGGGATTACCACGTACATTCAAGTCGTTGACACACACATCAACGAAGGTCAAGCAGCCTTGACATCATTCCAGTCGATAGAAGGTTAAACCTATCAATGCTCTGGGGCCATTCGGGGTTCTTACCACCCGATTACCCATATTCCCCGGCGGGGGGGGGGGGGGGTCACAACGCAATGTTTCGTTGATCTACACGACAGCGGAAGTCAAGCAACCTTGACAGTATATCCCACAGGATTTTTCAGCCGTTGATTCACATATCGGTGAAATACACGTCAACGAAGGTCAGGTATCCCTGACCTTTGTTGTTGGCAGTAACTCCAACAGAACCCTGACATGTCCTGACGATACAAACCAGGAATCATGTGATCACAGATTCATCCCATTGGATCTAGATTCGGTTCCCGTGAAGGATATTTTCAGCTGTAAGCAGCTTGTAAATTATTCTGCGATGTCTGAATTTCCTCAGATGGTTTCCATACCCACGAGGAAGTCGACATTATTTTGTAAATTATTTTCGTACGGATGCTTCGCATCTGTCAAATAAAATCAACCAAGCCGCGCATTTAATAAAATGGGAGTGTAAAAGGTCTCAATTACTATTGAGCGTCAGGGTTTGAAAAACTTCTTTTATAAAACACCACTACCATATCTTGATAAAATTGAATTTTTACATAAATTCAAACCCTGCGTACATAGGTGCGAACGAGGCCTCGTACCATTTTCAAATAACAGCACATTGACTCACACACACACATACACACACATTCAGATAATAGTTTCTTGAAAAGATGCGGTCACCGTGGTAACACGGATGTCGGGGGGTGCCTAACACCTTCCCCCCGCATAACCAAGTCCCCGGACCCTAAATGAATCTCGATTTCACCGACCCGTATAGCAGTTTCACATCACTGAAACCTTTTCTCGGTTATGTTGGTACAACCATTTAAAAAACTAACTGGCGACTCTTAACAGTCCATCGTCGACATTATACATGTCGGACCTTTTTCACTTATTTTTTCAAACAAATCTCACCTAAAATGAGAACACCAAAGAATAAGTAACGGAAAGGGAGATCTAAAAATCCCAACGTCGACAACTGGTACTACAAAGGCTTCGTGAAAACAAGCTATATGCCAAACTGAAGAAATGCGAGTTCTGGCTTGAGGAAGTAGCATTCCTTGGGCACGTGGTGTCAAAACATGGAGTATCTGTCGACCCGACGAAGATTGAAGCAATACAAAGTTGGGAGCAACCGAAGTCGGTGACCAAAGTACGTAGTTTTCTGGGCTTAGCTAGATATTATCGAAGATTCGTATGGAGCGAGAAATGCGAGAAGAGTTTCCAAGAGCTCAAAAGGAGACTCATTTCGGCACCTGTTCTGGCAATACCATCTGGTACGGATGAATTTGTTATCTACAGCAATGCTTCAGGCAAAGGGTTAGGATGTGTTCTCATACAACATGGGAAAGTCATAGCCTATGCCTCACAACAACTCAAAGAATATGAGAGGAATTATCCTACTCATGATCTGGAGTTGGCAGCAGTCGTATTCGCGTTGAAAATTTGGAGACACTACTTGTATGGGGAGAAAGTGGAGATTTATACGGACCATAAAAGCCTCAAATATTTCTTCACCCAAAAAGAACTCAACATGCGGCAACTTCGTTGGCTTAAACTATTGAAAGATTACGATCACACTATTCAATATCATTCAGGAAAAGTGAACGTAGTAGCTAACGCATTGAGTAGAAGATCATATGCGAGTACGATTGTCAATGCAAAGGCCCATTCTGTATGACTTGCAAAGGATGGAGGTAGAATTAAAGACTCCAAGTACCCACGTGATGATATCAAATATACGAGTAGAACCGACTTTAATCGATAAAGTTAAAGCTGCTCAAGCTACGGACATGGAGCTGATGCGTATGAAAAAGAAAGTGCAAGAAGGTGTTATTCCAGAAGCAAGAATCGATGAAGAAGAAATACTTCGAGTTAACTCCAGACTTTGTGTTCCTAATGATTCTGACTTGAAGCATAGAATCATGATGGAGGCACACAACACACCGTTTACAATCCATCCTGGGAGTACCAAAATGTATCACGATCTTCGACATATATTTTGGTGGAGCAATATGAAAAGAGAGATCGCGGAGTTTATCTCAAGGTGTTTAACTTGTCAACGTGTAAAAGCGGAGCATCAAGTACCAAAAGGTCCATTACAACCACTTGAGATTCTGAAATGGAAGTGGGAACACATTACTATAGATTTTGTTATGGGTCTTCCCAAGGTTTCTCAAGGCATAGATGCGATTTGGGTCATTGTTGATAGATTAACCAAGTCTGCCCATTTCTTGCCTATACGTGAGACTTATTCCCTTGAACGTCTTGCTCGTTTGTACGTGAATGAGATTGTGAGATTGCATGGCATGCCAGTATCCATAGTTTCAGATCGTGACCCAAGACTCACTTCAAGATTTTGGGTTAGCTTGCAGAAAGCTATGGGCACGGATTTATAATTCAGTTCGGCATACCATCCTCAAACGGACAGACAATCAGAGAGGACTATTCAAACTCTTGAAGATCTATTAAGACTCTATGTTCTAGATTTCAAAGGGAGTTAGGATAAGTACCTACCATTGGTGGAATTCTCCTACAACAACAGTTATCAAGCAAGTATAGGCATGGCTCCATTCGAGGCGTTGTATGGAAGAAAATGTCGCTCTCCAGTATGTTCGGATGAGGTGGGAGAAGCAACATTGTTGGGACCAGAATTAGTACGCATGACTATAGAAAAGATTCAAATGATTTGACAACGTATTCAAACCTCACAAGATCGACAAAAGAGTTATGCTGATCTTCATAGAAAGGACGTGGAGTTTAATATTGGAGATCATGTACTGTTACGTGTTGTACCATGGAAGGGAGTTACAAGATTTGAAAAGAGAGGAAAGCTCAATCCAAGATTTGTTGGTCCATTTGAGATTCTTAACCGAATAAGAAATGTGGCCTATAGACTCGCATTACCTCCAAGCATATCTCGTGTTCATAATGTTTTTCACGTATCTGTGCTTCGTAAATATGTGAAAGACCCGAACCACATAATTGAGTTAGAACCAGACGAGATAGCCGAAGATTTAACGTACGAGGAGGTACCTGTTAAGATCTTGGATAGGAAAGAGTATGTTCTACGCACGAAGGTTATACCACAAGTTAAGATTTTGTGGAGAAACCATGCTATTGAAGAAATAACCTAGGAGTTAGAATCAAAAATAAAAGCGAGGTATCCTCACCTTTTCGAAACACCAGGTATGTACGTCAATTTCGAGGACGAAATTTTATAAGGAGGGGAGGTTGTAAGACCTGAACTTATTAATGAATAAAATCAAATTTTCTCTAAATATTATTGTGAATAATAAGGTGTTAATTTGATATAATGCTTTGATTATGGGTGAAATGTGCAAATTTTGCAAAATAAGCAAGTTGTTATAAAATATTCATTTGTTGTCGGGGAATATTCGTTTGGTTATAGAATATTCTTTCTGTCGGGGAATCTTCGTACGACGGTGCAGCTATTTGTGGGCCCCATAACAGAAAACGGTTGGATGAAGATAACGACAAAATTGAGTTTTTATAAATAACGGCGTAGTTGTTACCGTTAATACTGTTGGAATACCCGGTGGTTAAAATACAGTAGCACACGGTATTGCACCAATTATTGATTCTTACGTAAGAAGGCACTACTCAATAATTGTTACAGTAGTTACTGTTCAATATTTTATTTTATTGATTCAATAATTGCTGCGTTGATATTTTATATTATTGTTGTCTCAATAATTGTTGCTGCACAGTATTTTTCATTATCAGATCAATAATTCATATTATTTGAATAATATTATTAGATAGCATTATTGGCAATGTCTAGAAAGTTCTGTCTAAAGAGAGGTTTGGACATCTAATTGCGCGCCAGTAAGGAGAAATCCTTATTGGAAAGCCCCCTCTTTCTTGGAAACGGTCTGGTTGTCATAATTGTGATTCTAGAATATTATTTGTGAATAATTAATTATTGATTTATATGATAAGGAAATATTTATTTTATGTGGATATAAATGATGGATATATTTATTTTTATATGGATAAAAATAAAGGAATTAATGTTGAGGTGTTTTATCAGTATTTTGTCGGTGTGGAGGTATTAAAAATCATCCGTTTGTGAATTTTGGATATTTTCTGATTGAAATTTGGAAAAATTTTCTTCTACAAAGTTGTAGATAATTAAATTTCCTATGGAAAACACGCAAGTTTCGAATTTTTCTGATAAACGGGCTATTTTCTATAAATTATTGAAGTTTCAAAAAAATAAAATAATTTTTATTAAATTTATGAGGGGACCCACTTTTGGTTGGTGGAATACACACATGGGCTGCTGAATTCTTCCAACATGGCTGCCCAAAAAATTCAAAGCATGCGTAGGAATTGTAATTAATAATAATATTATTTTATTATTTAGTCTCCTATAGCGTTCTATCATTTTCCTATAAATAGATGGCTAAGTTAGAATTGAAAATCACACCAGAAACAAGTTTTTTCTCTTTTTCTCTCTATATTATCGAGCGTATTCTTGTGAGTATACTTTGAGTGTTGCTATGCGGTGCAAGTTACTGTCAGCACTATATCCGAAATTCAGTCAGAAGTACGGTTATTTTGAGGTAAGGATATTATTTTCTTTCATAAATGATATTATTTCTTCAATATCATTAAGCCAAAATATTGTTATGAATTTTTATCAAATTTGAAACTTTTTGTGTCGGGATTACTATTCACGTATACGGCACTATTCACGTATACGGTACTATTCACGAATACGACACTATTCACGAAAAAATAAAATTTTCTTCTTTTTGTCCAAGATGTCTATTATGGTTACTATCTTTGATTGTATCCATGTTTTGATCTTTATTTTTGAATTCTGCTTCACAATTGATTATTATGAAGTATTATTGATCTTGGATAAACTGTTATACGAATCCCTACTATTTGTCCTTCTGTCTCACTGGATTCATTTTTTTTAAGATATTTTTCATCATCCTCAGTCCTAAATGATTTTATTACTGAATATCTTTGGCATGTAGTGCAAACATGAATGATTAACTGATTAATATCTTTGGCCCGTAGTGCAAAGATGAACAGGTGTTGAGATGAACATGACCGACTGGTGATACAAATGAATATCTTTGGCCTGTAGTGCAAAGATAAATATTTGATTAAAGATGGTTATTGATTGTTGTTACAGGGATAAAATATTTATGATGGACTTTTAAATCTTAGAAGATAGTAGAACTCATTCTCTACTTGACTCTTCTATTGGTTTATTGTTTCCGCTGCAGTTGTTGATCTAAAATTTATTGTCTATTATATTTTATCAAATTTTTCCCTATTGAAAACTAATGACAATTTGTTGTATATTATCTTAGTCATAATATTCTTTACTAGGCTAGTTGAGCGCACCCTTTTCCTTTTTGTTACATTTTTCTTCTCAGGAGGTGAGAACATAGCAGGATCGAGTCGGGATATGGAGTAATGGTTCTAGAAAGATGTTTTAGCAGTCCTCACTATTTCTATAAAATAGTGTTTGAATAATTGTAATGAGGACTTATTTGAGTGTGGATATTGTCTAGAAGACAATATTTATATTTAAACTCACAGTAGGTATTGTCGTATTTCACACGACATTTGTATTATTGAAGTTGTAGTTTGCTTTATGTATCATGTGTTTGGCGACTCAGAATGGGTGTTGTATACCTATTTTAGGGGCGTCACAGTCATGATCATACCAACAACTGTCCATCAATGCACTACGGGCCAATGAGGACTTTTACCACATCATTTGTAACATTTCGGGTCATGATTATACCGAATAATCCCTGATCATAATCATACCAATCAACAGTCCATCTATGCACTACGGCCAAAGATGACTTTTATCACAATATAAGCATGAAGATGATGATAATGATATAAGAATTCAATTAAATGAGAGCAATGATAAATTTTAAATATTTATAATTCAATTTATCCAGAATTCAATAATGTCCAAATTGTCAACATGATACTGCTTTGTGGAGTTAAATTCAAGAATAATATTGTATCAAAAATAATTTGGACAGAAAAGAAATTAATTTTTATTATGAATAGTACTTCGTGAATAGTATCCTGTGAATAGTACTTCGTGAATAGTACCCCGTGAATAATACTCCGACATGAAAAGATTAAACTTTAACAAGAATGTTCAAAAAAATATCCTTGTGAAACGATACTAGATGAAGCGCAAATTTCAAGGATATTCTACTAATTTCAAGGAGTATAGAAGCAATACTTAACAACATGAGTGTAGAATTCAGAATCTGAAATGAAATAATATTACTTACATACTACAGAGTATGGAAGAAAATATTATTTCATACGAATATTGAACAAAAATAATATCCCTTACGAATACGAAAGAAATAATACCCCTTACCTTAGTAAGAGATTGGATACTGAAATAGTGTAGTAACAGAATACTCTTCTTCTTTCTCTCTGATTCTCTCTATAGAATTCTCTTGTGAGTCGTAGTGAATTGGTGAGAATGAAAGAAGAAATAAGCTTCTATTTATAGAAGATTTCTAGCTTAGCCCTTGCAATGTGAAAAGGCAAGTGGCTTGTTAAAAGAAAAGTGGTTTGACGCCTGTAATGTGAAACAACAAGTGGTTTGACGCCTGTAATGTGAAACGACAATTGGTTCGATGCCTGTAATGTGAAACGACAATTAGTTTGACGCCTATAATGTGAAACGACAATTGGTTCGAAGCCTGTAATGTGAAACGACAGTTGGTTCGACGCCTGTAATGTGAAACGATAATTGGTTCGACGCATGTAATATGAAACGACAAGTGGTTTGACATCTGGTAAAGGCAATTACTATTGGCGAAAGTGACTCTTAGATGATGACATATGGGCCCCCGTAGAATAAACCAAACTTACCATAAACGTCACATAACAGACTTTTTATTTATAACAAAGATTGAATAAATATTACCATAAATCATTTTTTCTTCAATCAACACATTTTTAATCTTCCAACAATTATTCATTATTAATATTATAACTCACAATATTTACAACCAGATCATTCCCAGGAAAGAGGGGGCTTTCCGATAAGAATTTATCCCTATTGGCGCACAATTAGGTGACCAAACCTCTCCTCGACAGAACTTTCTAGACATCGTCAATATTGTAAATAATAATATGAATAACTTTATCGTCTTAATTATTGATTTAATAATATAAAATATTATGCAGATGATACTATGATAATAATTAAATCAATAATATGAGATACTATGTAACAATTATTGTAGCAATAATTGAGTATAACTGAGTGGCTTCTTACGTAAGCATCAATAATCAATACTGTGTGCTACTATGCAACCACGCGTATTACTATACTTTTACCACCGGGTATTTCAACAGTTAACGGTAAAACTTTCGCTGTTATTTTTATAAAAATATAATTTTGTCGTTTTCTAACTCCGACAATAATTCTGTTGTGGGGTCCACCAATGATTGTGCCATAGTACGAATATTCTCCGACCAAATGAATATTTTATAACAACTTGCTTACTTTGTAAAATTTATAAATATTACCCACAACTATAACATTATATTAAATCCACACCATAATATTCAAAATGATATTTAGAGAAAAATTAATCCTTATTCATAAAAGTTGGGGTCTTACAACCTCCCCTTCATATGAAATTTCGTCCTCGAAATTAGGGTACATACCTGGTATGTCGAAGAGGTAAGGATACCTTGATTTTATTTTAGATTCTAACTCCAGGTCATTTTCTCAACATCGTGGTTTCTCCACAACACTTTGACTTGAGGTATAACCTTGTAGCGTAGAATATGTTCCTTCTTATCCAAGATTTTAACAGATACCTCTTCGTACGTTAAATCTTCCGCTATCTCGTCTGGTTCTAACTCAATAATGTGGTTCGGGTCTTCCACATATTTACGTAACATGGATATGTAAAAAACGTTATGAACACGAGACATACGTGGCGGTAAGGCGAGTCTATAAGCCACAGTTTCTACTCGATCAAGGATTTTAAATGGGCCAATGAATCGAGGATTGAGCTTTTCTCTCTTTCCAAATCTTGTAACTCCTTTCCATGGAGCAACATGTAACATCACATGTTCTCCAACATTGAATTTTGCGTCCTTCCGATGAAGATCATGTTGGGTTTCTAATATTCACGAACGTAATTAAATTGCACTAAATAAGCGGAAACGTGTAAAAATCAGAGTTTAAAATTTTACAAACCATATACCCGGATCATCCTTTATGCATAATTATTAATTAAACGAAAAGATATGAAGAACAAGAATCATACCCTTGAAGATTCGAGCTTCCTCAAGTACAAGTTCACCTCCAATCCTTTTCGCATTCAACTTGAATCCACCGGGTTTGGTTCCTTCATTTGATCAACGTTAGACACCCAAGTGTTTGGCCTCTAGAGGTGATCCACCAAGAAAGAATAAAGATTCAAGAAGATAGGTGTTTGGGAAAACCCTAGTTTTTCTATCTCTCATAGAAAATGAGTGTACTCTCTAACAATTAGAATCACGTCTGTTGTGAAAAAGTCAACAACCCATAACACCCATAATAAGACTCCTCTTATTTATAGATGTGGGCAACCCTCCTTAATAATTAAGGAATTGTGTTTTATTTTAATTAATTAAATTCCTCTAATTAATTAGGCTCCCAATCTTATTAGGAATATTTAATTAAACACTTTTAATTAATTAGCCTACTAATCTTATTATGATATATGAGAGTACTTTTATTAATTAATTTCCAAACTCCTTTAGGAATTAAATAATAATAATAGTAATAATAATAATAAGACTCCTCTTATTAATTTATATTTAATATTTTCAAAATATTAAACAATAAATATTAAGCTATTTAATTTATTATATCACCATAGATTAAATTAAATATACTTAATTTATTATTATGATTATGTCATTAACATTTTAAATAACTATTCTTTCTTTTATGGTGTGACCCTTTTGCTTCTCTATATTAAACCGGTTATGAATAAATCAATTAGAACAATTTTAATCTTATTTAAATAAATAAATTAAACAATTAATTTATTTAAATAAATAATATTTATTCTATAATAGGGATAAGCCTCCCTAGCGATCAACGACTTTCCAGATAATATAGATTTCAACATTAATCATAAAAGAACCTTTGAGTAAATAGTTACTGTATAATTCAATCCTTCCACCATATAATGTCCCAATTAAATATAAGACATGGAATTACTGTCAAGTCTTATTTTATTTAATTATATGTATTTCGACTCTTAAATGCACAACTCCAAATAATACAAATTAGAAACTCCTTTTTAATTTCATTCTGCCTTGGCCAAGGACTACTGGGTTGTCATTTATCGAATCACATAGGACATTTCTCTTCTTTTACTAGAAGCGATAGATTCTTTATTGATCATACATTATTTCCATGTACAACTTATTATACCCAAGCATACCCTTTGATATACCCTAAGAGTTTTAAGGAATAAGTTAAAGTATAACTCATCATACACAAGATACTATGATGACCTCAAGTCCAAGGATCACTTGTACTACTATCACTACAGGAATTTCTATTGACAGACAAGTAAAACTCCATTAGGTATTCTTTAGCAAGCCACGTTCAGTGAACTTATTCTCCAATAAGCACCTACATACATGCTTTAGTGTCTCCACATAAATGATCATGAGATCAATCATCCTCATCTAATGAGCAAGTAACGTATGTACCAATCTATCTAGATTCACTAATCTCCAATTTAGTAATTCAACGATTGGGAACTATTTTAGTTTTAAACTTTCTAAGAATTTAGATCTCATTAGAATGATCATCATCATTATTCTAAAAGCATTGCTTAAAACTATGAGTTTATCACATATTATAAAACAGCATCCTGTAGATAATTAAAAGTATTTAATAAATTAATATTTTTTATTAATAAATGAATAAGATTGTTATAAAGTATATGCTTTATCATCAAACATGATTGGCTTGTGTGCATACTACTTTCAATCTCCCACTTGCACTAAAGCCAATCGACATGGTATCTCATACCTTTCTTCTCTAAGTGATGATTATCCTGCGGTTGGATAAGCTTTAGTTAATGGATATGTAATGTTGTTCTTGAGAGTCCACTATCTCTATAGTGATTTCCCATATTTTAATGATTCTTATAATCAAATGAAAGTGCAGAACACATGTTTAGATCCAAGATGAGACTTAGGAACTATTCCTAGTTCTGTAATGAACTTTTATCCAAACAATCAACTTGCAGCTTCATTTACAGCTATATACTTTGTGTTTATCACTAAACCAGCAACTCTTTGCTGTTTGGAACCTTTCCAATTCACTGTACCATCGTTCAAGGTAACGCTTTTCCTTAAAGTGGATTTTTTATCGTCTTGGTCTGTCTGAAAAACTTGAGTCTGTTAAGCCCTCTAGTTTTAATTTAGACCCACCATAAATTTTAATCACATCCTTAGTGCCGATTAAGTACTTTAAGATATTTTTCACTGTCTGATAGTGATCTTCTCCAGAATATGACCGATCAATATCAGGTCTCATATATTTCATTGTATACATGATTGTCACTCATGCGATCTCTCTTTTCAGGAGTCTATGGGGACTATTAAGAGAGATACACTCCAGGGCTCATCATTATGAAACATCCCATGAAGTTTGCCATGCTAAACGACTTTAGCATCAAATGAATATACGTTTCTTGGGTTAAGCCAAGCATCCTATTAAAACTATCTATATAGATTTTTATCCCCAAATAAGGTACTCTTCCCAAATCATTCATGGAGGAATGTTTAGACAACTTTATCTTTACTGATTGTAGCATTAGTATGTCATTCCTTATCCATAGTATGTCAACATATAATATTAGGAATGTCACGGCACTCCCACCGACCCTTTTGTACACCCTAGGTTCATTCTTATTTGTGATAAAATTAAACTCTTTTGATTTGTTTCATCAAAACGAATGTTCCATTTTTGAGAAGTTTGCTTCAATCCATTTCTCTGAGTGTTTACAACTCTTACCTCATTATATGTAATTGGATCATCATCTTCTATGATACGTACCTCATCCTCATCATCCATGATGAATCCATACCTCCCAGGTATCTTTGATACTATTCCAGATTTATGATTCGGTTGTGGTACAATAGTTCTATCTACAGATTCCTCTTATTTGACTTATATTATTTTTTGGTTCTTGAACTCTTCAAGATCTATTATCCTCCCACTAGCCCTTTAATGATAAACACATTTATCTTAAAAGGTTGCGTGTTTCGCAATAAACAATTTTTGCTAAGTAGGATTATAGAACATATACCCTAAACTTACTTTAGGATGTCCTATAAATCTGTACTTGTCAAATCTTATCCCAAGCTTATCCTTTGAAACCTTTTTCACATAAGCTGGACAACCCTTTATCTTAACATACTTAAGATTAGGAATCCTCTCTGTCAATAACTCTTATAGAGTCTTGGGGTCGAATTTTGAGGTTACCTTTTTCGTAGACATGCAACCATTTCTAGGGTATGACCCCAGAAGGATACTGGAATATAGATTTCAACATTAATCGTAAAAGAACCTTTGAGTAAATAGTTACCGTACAATTCAATCCTTCCACCATACAATGTCCCAATTAAATATAAGACATGGAATTACTGTCAAATCTTATTTTATTTAATTATATGTATTTTAACTCTTAAATGCATAACTCCAAATAATACAAATTAGAAACTTCTTTCTAATTTTATTCTACCTTAGCTAAGGACTACTGGGTTGTCATTTATCGAATCACATAGGACATTTTTCTTCTTTTACTAGAAGCGATAGATTCTTTATTGATCATACATTATCTCCATGTACAACTTATTATACCCAAGCATACCATTTGTTATACCCTAAGGGTTTTAAGGAATAAGTCAAAGTATAACTCATCATACACAAGATACTATGATGACCTCAAGTCCAAGGATCACTTGTACTATTATCACTACAGGAATTCTTATTTACAGGAAAGTAAAACTCCATTAGGTATTCCTTAGCGAGCCACGTTCAGTGAACTTATTCTCTAATAAGCACCTACATACTTTCTTTAGTGTCTCCACACAAATGATCATGAGATCAATCATTCTCATCCAATGAGCAAGTAACATATGTACCAATCAATCTGAATTCACTAATCTCCAATTTAGTAATCCAACGATTGGGAACTATATTAGTTTTAAGCATTCTAAGAATTTAGATCTCGTTAGAATGATCATCATCATTATTCTAAAAGTATTGTTTAAAACTATGGGTTTATCACATATTATAAAACAACATCATGTAGATAATTAAAAGCCTTTAATAAATTAATACTTTTTATTAATAAATGAATAAGATTGTTACAAAGTATAAGCTTTATCATCAAACATGATTGGCTTGTGTGCACACTACTTTCAGATCAGCATAACTCTTTTGTCGATATTGTGAGGTTTTTATACGTCGCCGGACCATTTAAATATTTTCCGTTGTCATGCATACCAATTCTAGCCCCAACAACGTTCCTTCACCCACCTCATCCCAGCATACTAGAGAACGACACTTTCTTCCATACAAGGCCTCGAACGGAACCATGCCGATACTTGCTTGATAACTGTTGTTGTAGGAGAATTCCACCAATGGCAAGAACTTGTCCCAACTTCCTTTGAAGTCAAGGACACAAAATCTTAATAGATATTCTATAGTTTGAATAATCCTCTCCGACTGCCCATCCGTTTGAGGATGATATGCCGAACTAAATCGTAAATCAGTGCCCATAGCTTTTTGCAAACTAACCCAAAACCGTGAAGTGAATCTTGGGTCTCGATCAGAAACTATGGATACTGGCACACCATGCAGTCTTACAATCTCATTTATGTACATACGAGCAAGACGTTCAAGTGTATAAGTTTCTCGTATAGGTAAGAAATGAGCAGACTTGATCAATCTATCAACAATGACCCAAATTGCATCTATGCCTTGAGAAACCTTGGGAAGACCAGTAACGAAATCCACGGTAATGTGCTCCCACTTCCATTCTGAAATTTCAAGTGGTTGCAATGGACCTTTTGGCACTTGATGCTCTGCCTTGACACGTTGACACGTTAAACACCTTAAGATAAACTCTTCTATCTCTCTCTTCATATTACTCCACCAAAATGTATGTGAAATATCATGATACATTTTGGTACTCCCAAGATGGATTGCAATCGGTGTGTTGTGCGTCTCCATCATGATTTTATATTTTAAATTAGAGTCGTTAGGAACACAAAGTCTAGAGTTGACTCTAAGTATTCCTTCTTCATCGATTCTTGCTTTCGGAATAGCACCTTCTTGCACTTTCTGCTTCATACACATCAACTCCAGGTGTTTGAGCAACATTAACTTTATCGATTAAAGTCGGTTCTACTCGTATATTTGTCACCATCACGTGGGTCCCTGGAGTCTTTATCTCTATCTCCATCCTTTTCAAGTCATACAAAATGGGCCTTTGCGTTTACAATATTGCACTCGTACCCGCATATGATCTTCTACTCAATGCGTCAGCTACCACGTTCTGTTTTCTAGGATGGTATTGAATAGTATGATCATAATCTTTCAACAGTTCAAGCCAACATCGTTGCCGCATGTTGAGTTCCTATTGAGTGAAGAAATATTTGAGGCTTTTATGATCCGTAAAGATCTCCACCTTCCCCCCATACAGGTAATGCCTCCAGATTTTAAGTGCAAAAATGACAACTGCCAACTCTAGATCATGAGTAGGATAATTCCTCTCATATTCTTTGAGTTGTCGTGAGGCATAGGCTATGACTTTCCCATGTTGCATGAGAACACATCCTAACCCTCTGCCTGAAACATCGATGTAGATGACATATCCTTCCGTACCAGATGATATTGTCAGAACAGGTGCTAAAATGAGTGTCCTCTTGAGTTCTTAAAAACTCTTCTCATATTTCTCGCTCCAACCGAATTTTGTATCTTTTCGAGTCAGCTGAGTTAATGGAGTAGCGGTTTGAGAAAATCCTTCCACGAATCTCCGATAATATCCAGCTAAGCCCAAAAAGCTACGTACTTTGGTAACGGACTTAGGTCGCTCCCAGCTTTAAATTATTTCAATCTTTGTCGGGTCAACAGATATTCTATGATTTGATATCACGTGCCCAAGGAATGCTACTTTCTCAAGCCATAACTTGCATTTCTTCAATTTGGCATATATGTTATTTTCACGAAGCTTTTGGAGTATATGAGAATGTCATCAATAAAGACAACAATAAAATGATCCAAATATTCCTTGAATACGCGGTTCATCATATCCATGAAGGCCACAGGAGCATTAGTCAATCCAAAAGACATGACAAGGAATTGGTAATGCACGTACCGAGTTCTGAAAGCAGTCTTTAGAATTTCATCAGTTTTAACTTTTAACTGATGATATTCGGAACGAAGATCGATCTTTGAAAAGAATTTAGCACCTTGCAACTGGTCAAACAGGTCATCAATTCGAGATAACGGGTACCTATTTTTGATGGTGACATGATTCAACTCCCGATAGTCAATACAAAGTCGCATACTTTCATCTTTCTTCTTTACGAATAGAACAGGAGCACCCTAAGGAGACGTACTAGGACGAATGAAACCGATGTCTAACAATTCTTGCAGTTGGGTTTTTAACTCCTGAAGTTCAATAGGAGCCATTCGATATGGGGCTTTGGAAATGAGTTTTGTATCGGGTTCAAGATCAATACAAAACTCGATTTCATGCTCTGGGGGTAGGCCAGGAAGTTCTTCAGGGAATACGTCAGGAAATTTATTAACAATAGAAATATCATTCAAATCTGAAGTATTTTTATTTAAATCCGTGACATGGGCTAAGAAAGCTTGACATCCGTTTTTCAATAAACGAATAGCTTTATGGCTTGATATGACAGTGATTGACTTTAGTGGTTTGGTTGCTTGAATTCGCATAATAGGTTAATTAGGAATATAAAAGCTAACAACCTTATGAAAACAATCGATTTTAGCATGACGAGTAGTTAACCAATCAATCCCTAAAATCGCATCAAATGTAAGTATTTTCAAAGATATAAGATCAACAGGTAACGTGCGGTTATCGATTTGAATCAAACAAGACTTATAAACAGTGGATGTAATGAAGGTTTCTCCCAACGGAGTTTCAACAGATAAATCAATGTTTAATTTCTCCAGAGTTAAATTTAAATGTTGACCGCAAGTAGGAGAAATAAAAGAATGGGTAGAACCAGTATCAAATAAGGTATAGACTTCGCTAGAGTTTATGATTAGCTTACCCGTGATCACCTCGTTCAGATTCCTCGCTTTATGGGAGGTTACGACAAATACACTACCTTGAACTACCGGTTTTGTCTTGTCTGGGACGGCCTTTGATGCCTCCATCCTAGCTGGACTTGACTTTGGTGCACGATAAAATCGGGCTAGGTGACCTTCTCTTCCACAATTATAACATGCTTTGGACTGCTGCGTACAGTTTAGACTGATGTGTCCCTCCCCTTCGTATTTGTAACATACGACCGGCGGTCGTTCTCCTTCCTTAACAACAGGTGTTGGTGCTGACGTCTTCCTATCATTATTGAATTTCCTCTTCTTGAAATTCCCGCTTCTATTGTCTTGGTCAGGATTACCACCGAAGTGGTTACCATTAATGGCATGTTGATTCCCTCCATATTTGTTGTCACCGCTTCGATGACTGCTACTACTGGTATTATCGATTTACTAACTGCTATCTCTTGGTTGTGTTGACTCATTATCACGTTCCAATAACTGAGCCTTGTTTACAACATCTGAATACAAACACAGTTTGTGAGAAATTAGGTATTGATTTATCTCAGGTTTCAAACCTCTAAGAAACATCCGCGTCATTCTCTCCTCATTATCAACCAAGTGGGACGCAAACCGGGACAACTCGGCAAACTTAGCTTCATACTGTGACACAGTCATATTATTTTGTTCTAGCTTGATGAACTCTACCTCTTTCATGTGACTACTACTTTCGGGAAAGTACTTGTCGTTGAATAGTTCTTGGAACTACTCCCAAGACATCTTCAGTGCGGCAGGTTGGGTACGTTTTACGGATTCCCACCAGTAATCGGCCTCTCCTCGCAACATGAAGGTGGCAAAGGGAACCTTTTGCTCCTCGGAGCATCCCAAGACATCAAATATCTTGGTGATCTGCTTTATCCACGCCTTCGCCTTAAGTGGTTTTGGCTCCCCCATAAACTCCAGTGGTCCTAGCTCCTTGAACTGCTTAGCGATAACCATCTGAGAGTTACCAATGTTTCCACCTGTAATTTGAATAGGAGTTTCTCTTGCCTGATGTTGCACAAATTATAGAAAGCTCCTAAACATTCTGTCGTTCTCTATTTGGCCAGTGTTGTTGTTCACCTGAGGATTATTGACTTCCTGATGCACATTATCCTGGGTATTGATCAGTGATGACTCCATAGTCTCATGTGCTCTATTGCTTAACTCGACATTTTTGGATGCCATTTTCAAACACTGCCACAAAACAAGGGTTAATTGACATGCCACATATTATCCCTATATTATGACCGACTAATTAAATAACAAATAAACTTAGGTAGGTCATACTAGCGAAGGATTTTCCCGTCTCTCCCCCTAGTTCTAGTCTCACATCTTAGCCAGGGATCATATCCCTAAGCTCTAATACCAACTATGACACCCCCAAAATAGGTATACATCACCCATTCTGAGTCGTCAAATACATGGTACAAAATTCAAATACAACTTAATTAATACAACTATCGTGTGAATACGACAAAACATATGCTTAGAGTTTTAACACGAATATTGTCTTCTAGATAATATCCAAACTCAAATTCAATCTTAATACAATTATTATCACACTATTTTATAGAATAGTGAAGACTAATAAAACAACCATCTGGACCGTCACTCCATTCTCCGACTAGTCCCATCTATATTCTCATTTCCTGAAGAGAACAATAAAAGCAAATGGTGAGCTCAACTAGCCCAGTAAAGAATATTATGACTAAGATAATGCAGAATAAATTATCATTAGCTTTCAACAGTGTTAAACTAATAAAATACAATAAACATCAAGTTTAACTGCAGCAGAACAAGTAATCCATTAAAAGAGTCAAGTAGAGCATGATATCTACTATCTTCTATGATTTAAAAAATTTTTCATCAATTTTATCGCTGGGACTCAGCTAAATAAATAATCCATATCACTGAATTATCCATGCACTACGGGCCAAGGATATTCATTATTATCACCAATGGTCATGATCATACCAACAACTGTCCATCAATGCACTATGGGCTAGTGAGGACTTTTACCACATCATTTGTAACATTTTGGGTCATGATTATACCGAATGATCCCTGGTTATAATCATACCAATCAACAGTCCATCTATGCTGTAAGGCCCCAACTTTTTATAAAATAAAGATTTAATTTTCTCTAATTATTATTTTGAAATAGTAAGGAGTTGATTTGATTAATGTGGTTAGTTATGGGCAAAATGCGCAAATATTTTTAAATAAGCACGTGGTTATAAAATATTCATTGTTGTCGGGGAATATTCGTTTAGTCGTGGAATATTCTTGTTGTCGAGGAATATTCGTACGACGGCGCAGCCTTTTATGGGCCCCATAACGAAAAGTGATTGGATGAAGAAAACGACAAGTATAAGTTGTTTAAAAATAACAGCATAGTTGTTACCGTTAATACTGTTAGAATACCCGGTGGTTAAAACACAGTAATACGCGTTGTTGCACAGTAGCACACGGTATTACACCAATTATTGATTCTTATGTAAGAAGGGACTACTCAATAATGGTTACAGTAATTACTGTTTAATATTTTATTTTATTGATTCAATAATTGCTACGTTGATATTTTATATTACTGTTGTTTCAATAATTCTCACTACACAGTATTTTCCATTATAGAAGCAATAATTCATATTATCTGAATAATATTATTAGATAACATTATTGGCAATGTCTAGAAAGTTCTGTATAAGGAGAGGTTTGGTCACCTAATTGCGTGCCAGTAAGGAGAGATCCTTATTGGAAAGTCCCCTCTTTCCTGGGAACGGCCTGGTTGTCAGTACTGTGATTCTATAATATTATTTGTGAATAATTAATTATTGATTTATATGAAGAAGAAAATATTGATTTTATGTGGATATAGATGGAGAAACTTTTTAAAGTGACAATTGTTGAAAATTGATATTTTATCTTTTCTGATAAAATAATTTATTATTATATTTTAATAATATAATAATGGTAATATTTTTATAATTAATGTGGTATATATGAGTATATGAGAAGGAAGAGTATTTTTGTTACAATAAATATTTAACACATGTTTTGTGTGTCGGTGGACCCCATTTTTTGACTGAAATTTGATTATAGCCTGTAAAATCGTCCGTATGTGGATTTCGGTCAATTTATGTTTGGAATTTGGAAAAGATTTCTTCTGCAAAGTTGTAGAGAATTTAATTTCCCATAAAATTTCGCGAGATTCGAATTTTCTGATAAAAGGACTATTTATTATGAGTTATTGAAGTTCCGTAGTTCCGAAATAATTGATTTTTAGAAGTTTTATTTATGTTTTAAAAGAAAAACGTTTTTTAAATGTTTGTGGACATCTTTAACATGTGTTAGATGGCTGAAATCAGATTTCTAAGTGGGCATAGGAATTTGTTTTATATGTAATATTATTATATTAAATTTTCTGCTTTGGTGTTCTAAGCATTTTCCTATAAATAGGATGCTTAGGTTAGAATTGAAAATCACACCAGAAACTGAAGTTTTCTCTCTCTTTCTCTCTCGATATATTGAGCGTATTCTTGTGAGTATTTTGATACTTTGAGTGTTGTTATACGGTGCAAGTTCCCTTCAGCTCTATATCAGTATTCTAGTTAGAAGTACTGTCTTTTCGAGGTAAGGGATGTTATTTTATTCGAAAATGATATTATTTCTTGAATATCATTATGCCGAAATATTGGTTGAAAATTTTTATCAAATTTGGAACTTTTTCATGTCGGGGTTACTATTCATGAGTTACTATTCATGAGTTACTATTCACGAGTTACTATTCATGAGTTACTATTCATGAGTTACTATTCACGAGTACTATTCACGAAGCATGATAATTTTCTTTGTGAAATTTCTATCTTTTAGTGTCGGAGTTACTGTTCACGTATACGGCACTATTCACGTATACGACACTATTCACGAATACGACACTATTCACAAAAAAATTAAATTTTCTTTTCTGTGTTCAAGATCGTCTGTTATGATTCCTATCTTGGATTGGATCTATGTTTTGGTCTTCATTTTTGAATTTTACTCCACTCTGGTTATTTATGAAGTATTTTTGAACTTGGATTGTTTAAAGTACGAATCCTTAATATTTGTTATTTTGTTTCACTGGATTGGTTTTCTTTAAAATATTTTTCATCATCCTCAGTCCTAAATGATGATATAACTGAATATCTTTGGCCTGTAGTGCAAAGATGAATAATTTCTGATGAATATCTTTGGCCCGTAGTGCAAAGATGAACAGGTGTTTAGATGAACATGACCAACTAATGAATATCTTTGGCATGTAGTGCAAAGATGAATATTTGATTCCAGATATATATTGATTGATGTTACAGGGATAAAATGTTGACGATGAGCTTTTAAATTCATATATAGAAGACAGTAGATTTCATTCTCTACTTAACTCTTCTAATGAATTATTATTTCCGCTGCGAATGTTGATTTAAAACTTGTTGTCTATTGTATTCTATTATATTTTTCCCTGTTGAGGACTAACGATAATTTGTTCTCTATTATCTTAGTCGCAATGTTCTTTACTAGGCTAGTTGAGCTCACCCTTTTCCTTGTTGTTCCATTTTTCTTCTCAGGAGGCGAGAATGTAGCGAGTACTAGTCGGGGTGTGGAATGATGGTTCTAGAAGTGGTTCTAGTAGTCCTCGCTATTCTGTAAAATAGTGTATTAATAATTGTAATGAGGACTTATTTGAGTGTGGATATTGTCTAGATGACAATATTTATATTTAAACTCACAGTTTAAGTGTTGTCATATTTTGCACGACAATTGTATTAATAAAGTTGTAGTTATTTCTGTACCATGTATTTGGCGACTCAGAATAGGTTGGGTGGAATGGACTTATTTTTGGGGCATCACAGTTGGTATCAGAGTTTCGAGATATGATATCTGGCAGAAATCGAGGAATAGAACTAGGAGGGGAGAGACGAGTAATCCTTCGCTAGTTTGTCCTACCTAAGCTTATTTGTTAATCGGTCATAATTTAGGGGTATTATGTAATTTGTTAATTTGTTTAATTAACCCTTGTTTTATGGCAGTATTTAAGAATGGCAACTAAGAATATTAACAGTGGAGTAAATGAGACCGTGGAGACACCTTTAATCACCACCCAGGGGAACGTGCAATAGGAAGGCAATATTCCTCCTGTAAACAACACCACTGAGCAGACGATGAACGACGGGATGTTTAGGAGCTTTTTGTAGTTCATGCAAAACCAGACGAGGGAGACTCGTGTACAAAATACGGGTGGAAATGATAGCAACGCGCGGCTTGTCACAGCCAAACAGTTCAAAGAGTTGGGACCACCATAATTCTGGGGAAAGTCAGATCCGATTAAGGCGGAGACGTGGGTCAAGAAAATTACCAAGATATTCGATGTCTTGGGATGCAAGAAGGAACAGAAGGTTCCATTCGCCACTTTTATGTTTCGTAACGAGGCAGATTACTGGTGGGAGTCTGTGATGCGTACCCAGCCAGCCGCACTCAGCATGTCTTGGGAAACGTTTCAAAAACTGTTCAATGACAAGTACTTTCCTGAAAGTATTCATCATATGAAGGAGGTAGAGTTTATTAGACTAGAATAGAACAACATGACGATGTCCCAGTACGAGGTGAAGTTCGCGGAGTTATCCAGGTTTGTACCTCATTTGGTGGAGAATGAGGAACGTATGACGCGGATGTTTTTGAGAGGTTTGAAACCCGACATACGTCAATATCTCATTTCTCATAAATTTTCTCTATATTCAGATGTTGTAAATAGGGCTCAGTTATTGGAGCGCGATAATGAGTCAACTCAATCGAAACTCAATGATAATCGTACCGATGGCAACGGTCATCAGAACAAGGATAACCATCGTGGAGGAAATTATCGTGCCAGAAATGGTAACCACTTTGGTGGTAATCATGGCCAAGATAATAGAAGAAATAACTCAAGTGGAAATTTCAAGAAGAGAAGATTTAACGATGACGGGAAGATGTCGGCAGCAACACCAGCACCAGCAACAAATTCTAGGGGAGGAGAACGAACGCTAGTTAGATGCTACAAATGCGGAGAGGAGGGACATATAAGTCCAAACTGTTCACAGCCTTCCAAGGTATGTTATGATTATGGAAAAGAAGGCCATATCGCTCGAGATTGTACGGTAGGGAAACCCAGTCCAGCGGGGATGGTGACTCAAAAGGCTGTCCCAGAAAAGTTAAAGTCAACAGTTCTTGGAAGAGCGTTTGTCGTGACTGGTCAGAATGCGAGGAACCCGAACGAAGTTAGCATGGATTAGTTAATTATAAATTTTTGCGAAGTTATACCTTATTAGATACCGGTTCTACCCATTCATTTATCTCTCCTGCTTATACTCAACGTTTAAACTTGACTCCGGAGAAAATTAGACTTTGACTTATCTGTTGAAACTCTGTTATGAGAAACTTTCGTTACATCCACTGTTTATATATCTTGTTTGATCCAAGTTGGCACCATCACATTTCCTGTTGACCTTATTTCTTTAAAGATACTTGCTTTTGATGTGATTTTAGGGATTAATTGGTTAACTACTCATCATGCCAAAATTGATTGCTTTCGTAAGGTTGTGAGTTTTCATATTTCTAAGCAACCTGTTATTCGAATTCAAGCAACCAAACCATTGAAGTCAAACTCTTTCATATCAAGCCATAAAGTCATTCATTTATTAAAAAATGGATGTCAAGTTTTCTTAGCCCATGTTATGGACTTGAACAAAAATACGTCAGATTTGAATGATATTTCTATTGTTAGTAAATTTCCTGATGTATTTCCTGAAGAATTTCTTAGCTTACTCCCAGAGCGTGATATTAAATTTTGTATCGACTTTGAACCCGGTACAAAACCCATTTCTAAAATCTCTTATTGAATGGCTCCTATTGAACTTCAGGAGTTAAAAATTCAACTATAGAATTTGGTACCCGAGCCTCTATCTGGTGACTTCCTTTGTGGAATGCACCGAAGCCAGACTCTCCGTAGGGGACGCCATATTTGTGTGGTAGTAAACTGATAGGTACCATTGTGACGTGCTATCCAAGATTGGGATATGAGTCACAGTTGAGAGCAACCTAAGTCAGTAATCGAAATAAGTAGCTTTCTAGGCTTAGCTGGTTACTATCGGAGATTCGTGGAACGATTTTATCGAATCGATACTCCATTAACTCAGCTGACTTGAAAAGATACAAAATACAAATGGAGCGAGGAATGTGAGAAGAGCTTCCAAGAACTCAACATGCGGCAATGACGTTGGCTCGAGCTGCTGAAGATTACGACCATACCATTCAATACCATCCTGAAAAAAGCGAACGTGGTAGCTAACGCGTTAAGTAGAAAATCGTATGTGGTTACGAGTGCGATATTGTTAACACAAATACCCATTTCGTACGACTTACAGAAGATGGAGATAGAGTTAAAGATTCTAAGAATCTGCGTGAAGATAACGAATATACGATTAGAATCGACTTTAATCGATAAAGTTAAAATTGCTCAAACTACACACCGGAGCTGATGAATATAAAGAATAAGGTGCAAGAAGGCGTTATTCTAGAAGTAAGAGTTGATGAAGAGAAGAAATCTCAACCTTTGATTTATTAGTCCATTTAAAATCCTCGATTGAATAGGAACTATGGCCTATAGACTCGCTTTACAGCCAAGTATGACGCGTGTTCATAACATTTTTCGCATATCGATGTTACGTAAATATGTGGACGACCCGAACCACATTATTGAGTTAGAACCAGACGAGATAGCAGAAGATTTAACGTACGAGAGGTACCAGTCAAGATCTTGGATGGGATGGAGCATGTCCTACGCATGTCAATTTCGAGGACGAAATTTCATAAGGAGGGGAGGTTGTAAGGCCCCACCTTTTTATAAATGAAGATTTAATTTTCTCTAATTATTATTTTGAAATAGTAAGGGGTTGATTTGATTAATGTGGTTAGTTATGGATAAAATGCGCAAATATTTTTAAATAAGCAAGTGGTTATAAAATATTCATTGTTGTCGGGAAATATTCGTTTGGTCGTGGAATATTCTTGCTGTCGGGGAATATTCGTACGATGGTGCAGCCTTTTGTGGGCCCCATAACGGAAAGCGATTGGATGAAGAAAACGACAATTATAAGTTGGTTATAAATAACGGCGTAGTTGTTACCGTTAATACTGTTAGAATACCTGGTGGTTAAAACACAGTAATACGCGTTGTTGCACAGTAGCACACGGTATTGCACCAATTATTGATTCTTACATAAGAAGGCACTACTCAATAATGGTTACAGTAATTACTGTTTAATATTTTATTTTATTGATTCAATAATTGCTACGTTGATATTTTATATTACTGTTGTTTCAATAATTATCACTACACAGTATTTTCCATTATCGAAGCAATAATTCATATATTCTGAATAATATTATTAGATAACATTATTAGCAATGTCTAGAAAGTTCTGTCAAAGGAGAGGTATGGTCACCTAATTGCGCGCCAGTAAGGAAAGATCCTTATTGGAAAGCCCCCTCTTTCCTGGGAATGGCCTGGTTGCCAGTACTGTGATTCTGTAATATTATTTGTGAATAATTAATTATTGATTTGTATGATGAGGAAAATATTGATTTTATGTGGATATAGATGGAGAAACTTTTTAAAGTGACAATTGTTGAAAATTGATATTTTATCTTTTCTGATAAAATAATTTATTATTATATTTTAATAATATAATAATGGTAATATTTTTATAATTAATGTGGTATATATGAGTATATGAGAAGGAAGAGTATTTTTGTTACAATAAATATTTAACACATGTTTTGTGTGTCGGTGGACCCCATTTTTTGACTGAAATTTGATTATAGCCTGTAAAATCGTCCGTATGTGGATTTCGGTCAATTTATGTTTGGAATTTGGAAAAGATTTCTTCTGCAAAGTTGTAGAGAATTTAATTTCCCATAAAATTTCGCGAGATTCGAATTTTCTGATAAAAGGACTATTTATTATGAGTTATTGAAGTTCCGTAGTTCCGAAATAATTGATTTTTAGAAGTTTTATTTATGTTTTAAAAGAAAAACGTTTTTTAAATGTTTGTGGACATCTTTAACATGTGTTAGATGGCTGAAATCAGATTTCTAAGTGGGCGTAGGAATTTGTTTTATATGTAATATTATTATATTAAATTTTCTGCTTTGGTGTTCTAAGCATTTTCCTATAAATAGGATGCTTAGGTTAGAATTGAAAATCACACCAGAAACTGAAGTTTTCTCTCTCTTTCTCTCTCGATATATTGAGCGTATTCTTGTGAGTATTTTGATACTTTGAGTGTTGTTATACGGTGCAAGTTCCCTTCAGCTCTATATCAGTATTCTAGTTAGAAGTACTGTCTTTTCGAGGTAAGGGATGTTATTTTATTCGAAAATGATATTATTTCTTGAATATCATTATGCCGAAATATTGGTTGAAAATTTTTATCAAATTTGGAACTTTTTCATGTCGGGGTTACTATTCATGAGTTACTATTCATGAGTTACTATTCACGAGTTACTATTCATGAGTTACTATTCATGAGTTACTATTCACGAGTACTATTCACGAAGCATGATAATTTTCTTTGTGAAATTTCTATCTTTTAGTGTCGGAGTTACTGTTCACGTATACGGCACTATTCACGTATACGACACTATTCACGAATACGACACTATTCACAAAAAAATTAAATTTTCTTTTCTGTGTTCAAGATCGTCTGTTATGATTCCTATCTTGGATTGGATCTATGTTTTGGTCTTCATTTTTGAATTTTACTCCACTCTGGTTATTTGTGACGTATTTTTAAACTTGGATTGTTTAAAGTACGAATCCTTAATATTTGTTATTTTGTTTCACTGGATTGGTTTTCTTTAAAATATTTTTCATCATCCTCAGTCCTAAATGATGATATAACTGAATATCTTTGGCCTGTAGTGCAAAGATGAATGATTTCTGATGAATATATTTGGCCCGTAGTGCAAAGATGAACAGGTGTTTAGATGAACATGACCAACTTGTGACGCCCCCAAAATAGGTATACAACACCCATTCTAAGTCGCCAAAATACATGGTACAGAAACAACTACATCTTTACTGTTACAACATAAGAACTGTGAGTTTAAATACAAATATTATCTTCTAGACAATATTCACACTCAAATAAGTCCTCAATACAATTATTCAAACACTATTTTACAGAAATAGTGAGGACTGCTACAACATCTTTCTAGAACCATCACTCCATACCCCGACTAGATCATGCTATGTTCTCACCTCCTGAGAAGAAAAATGGAACAAGAAGGAAAAGGGTGAGCTCAACTAGCCCAGTAAAGAATATTATGACTAAGATAATATACAACAAATTATCATTAGTATTCAACAGGGAAAAATCTGATAGAATATAATCGACAACAAGTTTTAGATCAACAACTGTAGCGGAAACAGCAAACCATTAGAAGAGTCAAGTAGAGAATGAATTCTACTATCTTCTAAGATTTAAAAGTCCATCATCAATATTTTATCCCTGTAACATCAATTAATAATCATCTTTATCCAAATATTCATCTTTGCACTACAGGCCAAAGATATTCATTTGTATCACCTGTCAGTCATGTTCATCTCAACACCTGTTCATCTTTGCACTACAGGCCAAAGATATTCATCAAGTAATCATACATCTTTGTACTACAGGCCAAAGATATTCAGTAATATCATCATTTAGGACTGAGGATGATGAAAAATATCTTAAAGAGAACGAATCCAGTGAGACAGAAGGAAAAATAGTAGGGATTCGTATAACAGTTTATCCAAGATCAATAATACTTCATAATAATCAATTGTGAAGCAGAATTCAAAAATAAAGATCAAAACATGGATACAATTAAAGATAGTAACCATAATAGACATCTTGAACAAAAAGGGAAAATTTTATTTTTCGGTGAATAGTGCCGTATTCGTGAATAGTGTCGTATACGTGAATAGTAACGTAAACGTGAATAGTAACCCCGACACAAAAAGTTCCAAATTTGATAAAAAGTCATGTTGATATTTCAGCATAATGATATTGAAGAAAATAATATCATTTAAGAAGAAAATAATATGCCTTACCTCAAAATATCAGTACTTCTGGTCGGAATACCGGTATAAGGTTGAAAGAAACTTGCTCTGATGAATAGAAACTCTCAAAGTATCTAAATACTCACAAAATACACTCAATAATATAGTGAGAGAAAGAGAGAAAACTTGTTTCTGGTGTGATTTTCAATTCTAACTGAGCCCTCTATTTATAGGAAAATGTTAGCACGCCGAAGCAGACTTAACCTGCAACCTGATGGCTTTACCTGCTACTATTCCCACCCACCACATTTGAATAAAAATCTCAGCACATTTCTTCACCAACCAAGAGTGGGGCCCACCAATTCTAGAATTTTTCACCAAAATGATAAACTCTGAAAATTCAACAATTCCTGGACCAGTCATCTCGTAAAATTCATAATAAATCATACGTTCATTTTTAACGGTTCAAAATTTGTGGACATATACTCAACTTATATATGTATAACATATCCAAAAATTACCACGATCCAACGGTCGGATTAAAAATTATAACCCCCGCAAAATATCTCAAAAACCCTGATTTTTAATACCTCTATTCCGACAAAAATACTGATAAAAATCTCAACATTAACTCCTTCATTTTTAACCACAAAAATATATTCCTCATTTATATCCGCATAAAATAAATATTTCCTTATCATATGAATCAATAATTAATTATTCACAAATAATATTACAGAATCACATTTATGACAACCAGACCGTTCCCATGAAAGAGGGGGCTTTCCAATAAGGATTTCTCCTTACTGGCGCGCAATTAGATGACCAAACCTCTCCTTAGACAGAACTTTCTAGACATTGCCAATAATGTTATCTAATAATATTATTCAAATAATATGAATTATTGATCTGATAAAGGAAAATACTGTGCAGCAACAATTATTGAAACAACAATAATATAAAATATCAACGCAGCAATTATTGAATCAATAAAATAAAATATTGAATAATAACTACTGTAACAATTATTGAGTAGTGCCTTCTTACGTAAGAATCAATAATTGGTGCAATACCGTGTGCTACTGTATTTTAACCACCGGGTATTCCAACAATATTAACGGTAACAACTACACCGTTATTTATAAACAACTTATACTTGTCATTTTCTTCATCTAATCGCTTTTCATTATGGGGCCCACACAAGGCTGCGCCGTCGTACGAATATTCCCCGACAGCAAGAATATTCCACGACCAAACGAATATTCTCCGACAAAATGAATATTTTATAACCACTTGCTTATTTTGCAAAATTTGCACATTTGACCCATAACCAAAGTATTATATCAAATTAACCCCTTATTATTCACAATAATATTTAGAGGAAATTTGATTTTATTCATTAATAAGTTGGGGTCTTACAACCTCCCCTCCTTGTGAAATTTCGTCCTCGAAATTGACGTACGTACCTGATATTTCGAAAAGGTGAGGATACCTCGCTTTCATTTCTGATTCCAACTCCCAGGTCATTTCTTCAGTAGCATGGTTTCTCCACAAAACCTTAACTTGTGGTATAACCTTTGTGCGTAGGACATGCTCTTTCCTATCCAAGATCTTAACAGGTACCTCCTCGTACGTTAAATCTTCAGCTATCTCGTCTGGTTCTAACTCAATAATGTGGTTCGGGTCTTTAACATATTTACGAAGCATAGTTATGTGAAAAATATTATGAACACGAGACATGCTTGGAGGTAATGCGAGTCTATATGCCACATTTCCTATTCGCTCAAGAATCTCAAATGGACCAACAAATCTTGGATTGAGCTTTCCTCTCTTCCCAAATCTTGTAACTCCCTTCCATGTTGCAACACGTAACAATACATGATCCCCAATATTAAATTCCACGTCCTTCCGATGAAGATCCGCATAACTCTTTTGTCGATCCTGTGCCGTTTGTATACGTTGTCGAATCGTTTAGATCTTCTCTGTAGTCATGCGTACCAACTCTGGTCCTAACAATGTTGCTTCACCCACCTCGTCCAAGCATACTGGAGAATGATATTTTCTTCCATACAATCCCTCGAATGGAGCCACACCTATGCTCGCCTGATAACTGTTGTTGTAGGAGAATTCCACCAATGGTAGGTACTTATCCCAACTCCCTTTGAGATCTAGGACACAGAGTCTTAATAGATCTTCAAGAGTTTGAATAGTCATCTCTGATTGTCCGTCCGTTTGAGGATGGTATGCCGAACTGAATCGTAAATCTGTGCCCATAGCTTTCTGCAAGCTAACCCAAAATCGTGAAGTGAATCTTGGGTCACGATTTGAAACTATGGACACTGGCATGCCATGCAGTCTCACAATCTCATCTACGTATATATAAGCAAGACGTTCAAGGGAATAAGTCTCCCGTATCGGCAAGAAATGAGCAGACTTGGTTAATCTATCAACAATAACCCAAATAGCATTTATGCCTTGAGAAACCGTGGGAAGACCCGTAACGAAATCAATGGTAATGTGTTTCCACTTCCATTTCAAAATCTTAAGTGGTTGCAATGGACCCTTTGGCACTTGATGTTTCGCCTTTACACGTTGACAAGTTAAACACCTCGAGATAAACTCCGCGATCTCTCTTTTCATATTGCTCCACCAAAATGTATGTCGAAGATCGTGATACATTTTGGTACTCCCAGGATGGATTGCAAACGGTGTGTTGTGTGCCTCCATCATTATTCTATGTTTCAAGTCAAAATCGTTAGGAACACAAAGTCTGGAGTTGACTCGAAGTATTCCTTCTTCATCGATTCTTGCTTCTGGAATAGCACCTTCTTGCACTTTCTTCTTCATACGCATCAGCTCTATGTCCATAGCTTGAGCAGCTTTAACTTTATCGATTAAAGTCGGTTCTACTCGTATATTTGATATCATCATGTGGGTACTTGGAGCCTTCATCTCTATCTCCATCCTTTGCAAGTCATACAAAATGGGCCTTTGTGTTAACAACATTGCACTCGTACCCACATATAATCTTCTACTCAATGCGTCAGCTACTACGTTTTCTTTTCCAGGATGATATTGGATGGTATGATCGTAATCTTTCAACAGCTCGAGCCAACGTCACTGCCGCATGTTGAGTTCTTTTTGGGTGAAGAAATATTTGAGGCTTTTATGATCTGTATAGATCTCCACTTTCTCCCCATATAGGTAGTGTCTCCAGATCTTCAACGTGTAAATGACTGCTGCCAACTCCAAATCATGAGTAGGATAATTCCACTCATATTCTTTGAGTTGTCGCGAGGCATAGGCTATGACTTTCCCATGTTGTATGAGAACACATCCTAACCCTTTGCCTGAAGCATCGCTGTAGATAACAAATCCATCCGAACTAGATGGTATTGTCAGAACAGGTGCCAAAATGAGTCTCCTCTTGAGTTTTTGGAAACTCTTCTCGCATTCCTCACGCCATACGAATTTTATATCTTTCCGAGTCAGCTGAGTTAACGGAGTAGCGATTCGAGAAAATCCTTCCACAAATCTCCGATAATAACCAGCTAAGCCCAGAAAGCTACGTACTTCGGTTACCGACTTCGGTTGCTCCCAACTTTGTATGGCTTCAATCTTCGTCGGGTCGACAGATACTCCATGTTTTGACACCACGTGCCCAAGGAATGCTACTTCCTCAAGCCAGAACTCGCATTTCTTCAGTTTGGCATATAGCTTGTTTTCACGAAGCCTTTGCAATATCAGCTTCAAATGGCGCTCATGATCTTCACGGCTTTTGGAATAGATGAGGATGTCATCAATAAAGACAACAACGAACTGATCCAAATATTCTTTGAATACACAGTTCATCATATCCATGAAGGCAGCAGGAGCATTAGTCAATCTAAAAGACATGACTAAGAATTCATAATGCCCGTACCGAGTTCTGAAGGCAGTCTTTGGAATATCCTCAGTTTTAATCTTCAGCTGATGATATCCAGAACGAAGATCGATCTTTGAAAAGAATTGTGCTCCTTGCAACTGGTTAAACAGGTCATCAATGCGAGGTAGCGGATACCTATTCTTGATAGTGACATGATTCAATTCTCGATAGTCGATACAAAGTCGCATACTCCCGTCTTTCTTCTTTACGAATAACACAGGAGCACCCCAAGGAGATGTACTAGGACGAATAAAATCGATGTCCAACAACTCCTGTAGTTGGACTTTTAACTCCTGAAGTTCAATAGGAGCCATTCGATATGGGGTTTTAGAAATGGGCTTTGTACCAGGTTCAAGGTCAATAAAGAATTCAACTTCACGTTCTGGGGGTAGACCAGGAAGTTCTTCAGAAAATACATCGGGAAATTCTCTAACAATAGAAATATTATTCAAATCTGACTTGTCTTTGTTCAAATCCATAACATGGGCTAAGAAAGCTTGACATCCATTTTTCAATAAACGAATAGCTTTGTGTCTTGATATGACAGTGACTGATTTTAGTGGTTTAGTAGTTTGAATTCGTATGACAGGTTGGTTAGGAATATGAAAACTAACAACCTTACGAAAACAATCAATTTTAGCATGATGAGTGGTTAACCAATCAATTCCTAAAATCACATCAAAAGCAAGTATCTTTAAAGAGATAAGATCAACAGGTAATGTGATAGTGCCAACTTGGATCATGCAAGATTTATAAACTGTAGATGTAAAGAAGGTTTTACCCAACGGAGTTTCAACAGATAAGTCAAAGTCCAATTTCTCCATAGTCAAGTTTAAACGTTGAGCACAAGCAGGATAGATAAAAGAATGGGTAGAACCGATATCTAGTAAAGTATAAACTTCGCAAGAATTCAAGATTAGCTTACCCGTGATCACCTCGTTCGGGTTTCTCGCGTTTTGGCCAGTCACGACAAACGCTCTTCCAGGAACCGCTGATTTTGACTTATCCGGGACAGCTTTTGGAGTCACCATCCCTGCTGAACTTGGTTTTCCTACAGAACACTCTCGAGCTATATGACCCTCCTTTCCACAGTTATAACATACCTTGGATTGTTGTGGGCAGTTTGGGCTGATATGTCCCTCTTTCCCACATTTGTAACATACGACCGGTGGTCGTTCTCCTCCCCTAGAAACAGTTGATGTTTGTCCTGACGTCTTCACATTATCATTATTGTACCTTCTCTTCTTGAAATCTCCTCCCAACTCGCTCATTTTATTATCACGACCACGATTACCACCAGAGTGGTTACCGCTTTTGTCCGAATGTTTTCCTCCCTACTGGTTTTCATTGTTTCGATGACTGCTGCCACCGGTATGACCCTGGCTGTGGTTCCTCGGTTGCAGATACTCATTATCTCGCTCTAATAATTGAGCCCTATTTACAACATTTGAATATAAAGAAAATTTATGAGAAATAAGATATTGTCAAATCTCGGGTTTTAGACCTCTCAGAAACATCCTTGTCATTCGTTCCTCATTTTCGACCAAATGAGGTGCAAGCCTGGATAACTCTGCAAACTTCGCCTCGTACTGGGACACCGTCATGTTGTTTTGTTCCAGTCTGATAAACTCCACCTCCTTCATATGACAAATACTTTCAGGAAAGTACTTGTCATTGAACAGATTTTGAAATGTTTCCCAGGACATGTTGAGTGCGGCTGGATGGGTACGCTTCAGAGACTCCCACCAGTAGTCTGCCTCGCCACGGAACATAAAGGTGGCGAATGGAACTTCTGTTCCTCCGTGCATCCCAAGACATCGAATATCTTGGTAATTTGCTTGACCCACGTTTTCGCCATGATCGGATCCAGCTTTCCCTTAAATTCTGGTGGTCCCAATTCTTTGAACTGCTTGGCTGTGACAAACCGCGCGTTGTTATCATTTCCACCTATATTCTGCACACGAGTCTCCCTCGTCTGATTTTGCATGAACTGTAAAAAGCTCCTAAACATTCCATCATTCATCGTTTACTTGGTAACATAGTTTACAGGAGGAATATTGCCTTCCTGTTGCACGTTCCCCTGGGTGGTGATCAAAGGTGTCTCCACGGTCTGATTTACTCCATTATTAACGTTCTCAGCTGCCATTCTTAAATACTGCCATAAAACAAGGGTTAATAGTCATGTCATATATTATCCCTATACTCTGACCGACCAAATAAACACCAAATAAACATAGTCAGGTCATACTAGCGAAGGAATTTCCCGTCTCTCCCCTCCTAGTTCTTGTCTCACATCTCAGCCAGGGATCATATCCCTAAGCTCTGATACCAACTGTGACGCCCCCAAAATAGGTATACAACACCCATTCTGAGTCGCCAAAATACATGGTACAGAAACAACTACATCTTTACTGTTACAACATAAGAACTGTGAGTTTAAATACAAATATTATCTTCTAGACAATATCCACACTCAAATAAGTCCTCAATACAATTATTCAAACACTATTTTACAGAAATAGTGAGGACTGCTACAACATCTTTCTAGAACCATCACTCCATACCCCGACTAGATCCTGCTATGTTCTCACCTCCTGAGAAGAAAAATGGAACAAAAAGGAAAAGGGTGAGCTCAACTAGCCCAGTAAAGAATATTATGACTAAGATAATATACAACAAATTATCATTAGTATTCAACAGGGAAAAATCTGATAGAATATAATCGACAACAAGTTTTAGATCAACAACTGCAGCGGAAACAGCAAACCATTAGAAGAGTCAAGTAGAGAATGAATTCTACTATCTTCTAAGATTTAAAAGTCCATCATCAATATTTTATCCCTGTAACATCAATTAATAATCATCTTTATCCAAATATTCATCTTTGCACTACAGGCCAAAGATATTCATTTGTATCACCTGTCAGTCATGTTCATCTCAACACCTGTTCATCTTTGCACTACAGGCCAAAGATATTCATCAAGTAATCATACATCTTTGCACTACAGGCCAAAGATATTCAGTAATATCATCATTTAGGACTGAGGATGATGAAAAATATCTTAAAGAGAACGAATCCAGTGAGACAGAAGGACAAATAGTAGGGATTCGTATAACAGTTTATCCAAGATCAATAATACTTCATAATAATCAATTGTGAAGCAGAATTCAAAAATAAAGATCAAAACATGGATACAATTAAAGATAGTAACCATAATATACATCTTGAACAAAAAGGGAAAATTTTATTTTTCGGTGAATAGTGCCGTATTCGTGAATAGTGCCGTATACATGAATAGTAACGTATACGTGAATAGTAACCCCGACACAAAAAGTTCCAAATTTGATAAAAACTCATGTTGATATTTCAGCATAATGATATTGAAGAAAATAATATCATTTAAGAAGAAAATAATATCCCTTACCTCAAAATATCAGTACTTCTGGTCGGAATACCGGTATAAGGTTGAAAGAAACTTGCTCTGATGAATAGAAACTCTCAAAGTATCTAAATACTCACAAAATACACTCAATAATCTAGAGAGAGAAAGAGAGAAAACTTGTTTCTGGTGTGATTTTCAATTCTAACTTAGCCCTCTATTTATAGGAAAATGTTAGCACGCCGAAGCAGACTTAACCTGCAACCTGATGGCTTTACCTGCTACTATTCCCACCCACCACATTTGAATAAAAATCTCAGCACATTTCTTCACCAACCAAGAGTGGGGCCCACCAATTCTAGAATTTTTCACCAAAATGATAAACTCCGAAAATTCAACAATTTCTGAACCAGTCATCTCGTAAAATTCATAATAAATCATACGTTCATTTTTAACGGTTCAAAATTTGTGGACATATACTCAACTTATATATGTATAACATATCCAAAAATTACCACGATCCAACGGTCGGATTAAAAATTATAACCCCCGCAAAATATCTCAAAAATCCTGATTTTTAATACCTCCATTCCGACAAAAATACTGATAAAAATCTCAACATTAACTCCTTCATTTTTAACCACAAAAATATATTCCTCATTTATATCCACATAAAATAAATATTTCCTTATCATATGAATCAATAATTAATTATTCACAAATAATATTACAGAATCACATTTATGACAACCAGACCGTTCCCATGAAAGAGGGGGCTTTCCAATAAGGATTTCTCCTTACTGGCGCGCAATTAGATGACCAAACCTCTCCTTAGACAGAACTTTCTAGACATTGCCAATAATGTTATCTAATAATATTATTCAAATAATATGAATTATTGATCTGATAAAGGAAAATAATGTGCAGCAACAATTATTGAAACAACAATAATATAAAATATCAACGCAGCAATTATTGAATCAATAAAATAAAATATTGAATAATAACTACTGTAACAATTATTGAGTAGTGCCTTCTTACGTAAGAATCAATAATTGGTGCAATACCGTGTGCTACTGTATTTTAACCACCGGGTATTCCAACAGTATTAACGGTAACAACTACGCCGTTATTTATAAACAACTTATACTTGTCGTTTTCTTCATCCAATCGCTTTTCGTTATTGGGCCCACACAAGGCTGCGCCGTCGTACGAATATTCCCCGACAGCAAGAATATTCCACGACCAAACGAATATTCCCCGACAAAATAAATATTTTATAACCACTTGCTTATTTTATAAAATTTGCACATTTGACCCATAACCAAAGTATTATATCAAATTAACCCCTTATTATTCACAATAATATTTAGAGAAAATTTAATTTTATTCATTAATAAGCTGGGGTCTTACACAACTGATGAATATCTTTGGCATGTAGTGCAAAGATGAATATTTGATCCCAGATATATATTGATTGATGTTACAGGGATAAAATGTTGACAATGAGCTTTTAAATTCATATATAGAAGATAGTAGATTTCATTCTCTACTTAACTCTTCTAATGAATTATTATTTCCGCTGCGAATGTTGATTTAAAACTTGTTATCTATTGTATTCTATTATATTTTTCCCTGTTGAGGACTAACGATAATTTGTTCTATATTATCTTAGTCATAATATTCTTTAGTAGGCTAGTTGAGCTCACCATTTTCCTTGTTATTCCATTTTTCTTCTCAGGAGGCGAGATTGTAGCGAGTACTAGTCGGGGTGTGGAATGATGGTTCTAAAAGTGGTTCTAGTAGTCCTCACTATTCTGTAAAATAGTGTATTAATAATTATAATGAGGACTTATTTGAGTGTGGATATTGTCTAGATGACAATATTTGTATTTAAACTCACAGTTTAAGTGTTGTCATATTTTGCACGATAATTGTATTAATAAAGTTGTAGTTGTTTATGTACCATGTATTTGGCGACTCAGAATAGGTTGGGTGGAATGGACCTATTTTGGGGGCGTCACAGTTGGTATCAGAGCTTAGGGATATGATCTCTGGCGGAGATCGGGGAATAGAACTAGGAGGGGAGAGACGAGTAATCCTTCGCTAGTGTATCCTACCTTAGCTTATTTGTTAATCGGTCATAATTTAGAGGTATTATGTGATTTGTTAATTTGTTTAAATAACCCTTGTTTTATGGCAGTATTTAAGAATGACAAATAAGAATATTAACAGTGGAGTAAATGAGACCGTGGAGACACCTTTAATCACCACCCAGGGGAACGTGCAACAGGAAGACAATATTCCTCCTGTAAACAACACCACTTTGCAGACGATGAATGACGGGATGTTTAGGAGCTTTTTGCAGTTCATGCAAACCAGACGAGGGAGACTCGCACTACAAAAAAATGGGCCTTTAGCAACGATTTTTGGGGCAACGACTTTATAAGTCGTTGCTAAAAGTATATGTTTAGCAACAAAATTTGTCATTCGTTGTAGATTGTGTCAGGCTTTCACTTTTTGCAATGAAATTCATAAGTCGTTGCAAAATTTCGTTGCTAATTCATTGGCGGGAAAAAATTTCGTTAGAAATTCGTTGTAAAATTTTCAGCCACTTGATTTCCCGTCATCGTGGGCAACGAAAGTTTTTTTGTTGCTAAATAATGGGTCTTTAGCAACGATTTTTCAGGTAACGACTTTATAAGTCGTTGCTAAAAGTGTATGTTTAGGAACGAAACTTGTCTTTCGTTGTAGATTATGTCAGGTTTTCACTTTTTGCAACGAAATTCATAAGTAGTTGCAAATTTTGAAAACAAAATTCGCTAGAAATTCGTTGC
Source organism: Panax notoginseng (assembly GCA_016801055.1). Classification (NCBI taxonomy): domain Eukaryota; kingdom Viridiplantae; phylum Streptophyta; class Magnoliopsida; order Apiales; family Araliaceae; genus Panax; species Panax notoginseng. The sequence goes on along the minus strand of CM029013.1, from coordinate 143,901,233 downwards.
AAAATTTCTAACCACTTGATTTCTCCTCATCGTGGGCAACGAAAGTTTTTTTGTTGCTATATTTCGTTGCCTAATATGGACCACATTCATTGGCAATAATGTTTTATTTTCGTTGCATATTTTATACAACTTTTTACAACGACTATTAACATGTTGCCTTAAATAAAGATAATAATAATAATAATAATAATAATAATAATAATAATAATAATAATAATAATAATAATAATAATAATAATAACAATAATAAATAATAATAATAATAATAATAATAATAATAATAAAATAATAATAATAATAATAATAATAATAATAATAATAATAATAATAATAATAATAATAATAATAATAATAATAATAATAATAATAATAATAATAATAATAATAATAATAATAATAATAATAATAATAATAATAATAATAATAATAATAATAATAATAATAATAATAATAATAATAATAATAATAATAATAATAATAATAATAATAATAATAATAATAATAATAATAATAATAATAATAATAATAATAACAACAATAAAAGTAATAATAATAATAGTAATAAATATTTATAAATTTTTCTCTAAATATTCATATAAATATTTATAAAAAATATTCATATCTAAATTTTATAAATTTTAGATGAAATATTTATAAATTTATCTCTAAATATTTGTTTATAAATATTTATATGAATATTTAGAGATAATAGGACTAATAATAATAATAATAACAATAAAAGTAATAATAATAATAATAATAATAACAATAAAAGTAGTAGTAATAATAATAATAATAATAACAATAAAAGTAATAATAATAATAACAACAATAAAAGTAGTAATAATAATAATAATAATAATAATAATAATAATAATAATAATAATAATAATAATAATAAAAATAATAATAATAATAAAAACAATAAAAGTAATAATAATAATAATAATAATAATAATATTAAACTAAATATATATATAAAATAACTATGAAAATTTATATATATATATATATATATATATATATATATATATATATATATATTCATATAAATATTTATAACCAAATATTTAGAGATAAATTTATAAATATTTCATCTAAAATTTATAAAATTTAGATATGAATATTTTTTATAAATATTTATATGAATATTTATAAATTTATCTCTAAATATTTGTTTATAAATATTTGTTTATATATATATTTATATGAATATTTATATATATATATATATATATATATATATATAAATATTATATAGTTACATTATATAAATATTCATAGTTTCTTTATATATAATTTGTTTAATGTGGAGATTTAAGATGAGTATATATATATATATATATATATATATATATATATATATATATATAGATGGTAATAGAATTTATCTAATACACAAAAAATATAACATAAAGCGCAAAAATATCAAAGTTAGGTTTCGAACCTAAGACATATGGGTTATTAGGCTATTAAGCTACTACTGAGCTATTCTAATTTATTAGTTAACTAAACTACCGCCATAATTATATAAACTATATAAATAATTATGATTCATTTTTATTTAAAAAGTTCCAATTACAAATTTTCGAATATTAAAATGAGAATGTATACCCCTAAGAATACCTTTTAATTATCTTTGGTAAATTATGCATTAATCTAATTAAGAATATTACATTAAAGTTAATAAAATAAGTTATGATTCAAATAAATTAGACAAAGTTAAATAACTAAATTTGATAAACAAGTCTACAGGTATACTCTAAAAAAAACTTGATCATCTTATTTAATAAGAAGACAATGAATAAATGAAGTGAGAAAATTATTTATTGGGTTTGTTAAATGAGGTTTGGTCCTGAAGTAAGAGATTATTTATTTATTTATTAATTTTTTTGACATATTATAATTATTGTAACATATAATTTACTAGTTTGACAGTCACATACAATTATATGGGCCCTAAGTATTATTTGGCATGTACACGTGGATAATTGAAGATTTTTTTTATATTCTTGTTAAAAGTCAATTAATTTGGATGGAATTTGTGACGGCTTATTAGAGTTTTATTTAAGCTAATTTTCTTTAAATATAATCCTTTATTATTTTTTATTTTTCGATCTAGTTAGATTGAGTTGTAGGCAAATTGGGTATTTAAACCTATCATATCAGATGATGAACATTTCTCTAATTAAAAGTTATCGCAAATGTAATTTTTTTTTGTATAATAACTGGTAGAAATAATGTTTAAATATACCATTTTTATAATAATATATATTATTAATTGAAATATTTTTTATAAAAAATATTAATTTTTTACATAATCATAGTTAATATATTAATATACACATTAGTTTACTAAAAATATTTTTTAAATAGCAAAGGTATATAATTTTCTTTATAAAATAATATATTGTATGCTATAATAAATTCTATAAGTATATGCATGTGTTATACTGATTAAATGTTCACTACAAGAAATTAGGGATGTAGCGAAGGAGCAGTGAAGGAAAAAATATAGTGACAATATAGTTATTAGCGAAAGAAACATATTTCACAATTTATATTTTTTTCCCCTCGCAAAATTGGGGTGATAGAAGGACTTTTGGCGCCAATTTATGATGAAAATTTGCGAGGAAAAAATCTATTAATGAAGGAATTATTACTCACTATATATTATTGTTCAGATGTTTTTTGCGAGAGATAAAATTCGTCGTTGTTTTGTTCTAAGTAAAATTTTTAGAATTAGTTGTGGTGAATATAAATTGTAATATAAATAAATTAAATTTTTTACAATAACAAATTTATTTTTCGTAATACTTTTTAAGTAACTTACAGTATCAACAATTTATTTAATCAAAGTAAACAAATTTACAATAATTTAAACTTTAAAATTTCATACATTGACCATGAAAAAAAATGATAAGACTCTTATATGGAATAGACCACAAATGCTAAAAAAATTACTCATCTATTCTGTAGAAAAAGTTAAGTAAGTTTGAATTTATTTTTAGTTAATTTATGATATCCTATAACTCAAATTATAAGGTAATTAAATTTTTAAAACAAAATTTTATTCTTAATAATACTTTTTAAATAATGTATAATATTAAATGTTTTATTAATTAAAATATTAAGTTATAATCATTCAAATTTTAAAATATTGTAAATTGACAATAAAATAATTATAATAATTAAGACTCTTTTTGTAGAACAGATCACAAATATGTTAAATTATTACTTTTTTGTTCTATAAAAGAGTTATATTTTAATTTGTTATTAACTAATTTATGACATTTTAAAATTAAAATTAAAATTAAAATCTACTTATGTTTTTAAAATAAAAATTTTATTTACAATATTACTTTTTAAAGAGTTTACAATATTAATTATTTTTATAAGTTAAAATCAAATTCTTTTTTTGGAACAAAGAGTCACTAAATGGAACGGAGTTCGAGTTGTGTACTTTTAGTCTGGAAAAAGAGTTAACGTGAACATACACCAATTTAGTATGAGGGGAAACCTAGAGAAACTGCGAGAACAAAGTCTCTTTGCTTTCAAATTTTGGGGGAAGAAAAGAATGGCGGGTCGTAAAGAGAAGAGCAGTCAATCATCAGTGCTTGGATCTCAAATCGTCATTGCAATTGCGATCGGGGTTATTTTAGGCTGCATCTACGCCTTCTTCTTCCCCCATAGATTCTTCTCTATTGATTCTTCCACATCACATAATCGCCCACTTTCTAAATCAAATCTCCAGGTTCCAGTCTTCTTAAACCCCTATCCACTCAATAATATGTATACAAAGACTAAATTATGTTTATATTTGCTTATCAATACCATGAAAATCATTTTGTATCTTCAAATCTGATGTCCACATTTTAATTCTTTATTAAATTCAATTAGATGGTTGTTATTGCTAATATTAGTTGTAATTTCCAAATGGCAGGTGAAGTAAAACCTTTTTAAGTATTAAAGTACGATTTACTTGCTTCGGCTATTAGCAATAGCAGCTCTGGCAGATTGGCCAATACACAAATTTTTAATTGTGTATGTATTTGTTTTAATATGTTTGTGTTACATGTACACAAGCAAAGTAGTATGCATATTTTGTTTGAATATGTATTTTTTTCCCATAAGTTGCAAGTTTTACTAAAATGTCATTTTAGATAACTAATTTTATTTTGACCAGACTATCATGGACCTGGTAACTCACTGACCAAGCCATCAGCAAAGTATAGTTTTACTTTAGGAGTTCTGTAGATTCTGAAATGGGTTCTATTTTGGTTGGTTTCAATCACTTTAGGATGTTAAACATACTTTTTCGTTATGAATATTTTTTGTATGTATAGAAGTGTTTAGCTAGAATTCGTTTGAATTGTATCTCAAGATTGATGGTTTGAATGGACTTTTATGGTAGTAGTTTTATGCAATTCCAGTCGCTTTAAATAATTTCTATTTGATTGGGGGTTTATGTATACATACCCCATTAGGATGGATATAAAATATTTCGCATTCAAGGTGTTTGAGGAAATTCCACTAATTGAAAGACAAAAAATTGTTGAGTGACACTTTGATCATGGAGTGATCCTCTGAGTATATAAATTGTTGAGTGACACCTTGATTTTCTAGAAAATGAATGGATCCAGCTCAGAAGCAATGAGAAGACCTAAATGACATAAATATTGATAAAGGTCAATTTTGTTTTCACATCCTTTGCGATAAAGGGAAAAAGAAAAAGTGTAATCAAACTAGAGAAGAGAATATATTTGTTTTAGCAAATGACTACTTGACTGGGGATCCTTCAGTGCATGATTTATCCATGAGCCAGGTATGATTGAGTCATTCATTTTAGAAAAGAAGTATTCTTTTCATATACCTTAATCATTCATACTAATGAATCACTTTTCAATGTTGTAGGACATGAATTCAGTATCCTTAAACGGGTGTATCCACGAGTAGTTGCAATTATAAATTGACTTAGTCTAAGATCTTTGTGGAATCTTATTGATGTATATTTGGAATTTTAACTAATTGATTTTGTCTTTTTTCTGAGTTGGTATCTAAAAGTATTATACATTAAGTAGTTACTAGAGTTATGAGCATGCTACTTTACATTTCAAGTAAAAGATGAGGAAAGAACTTCAAACAATTTAGCTATTATTCAGGTACCATACATTGACTAGTCCTGACATGGCATCTTTTTTCTTTAGGACATTTCATGAAAAATTACTTGTATTTTCATTGTATAGTTATGCTTTTATAAATGCACATGCCAATGAGATTATGACTTCATCCTTTGTTCAAATCTTCAGAAAAAACTCAGTAAGAAAAAAATTATGGTCCATCTTTAATACATTCAATTGTCTATATAGTTTTTTCCTCTTTAGTCCTTCACACTGTAAAATCAAATTTATCTGCAAGGTAGCAGCTCGATCTTATGTCAAATGGGAACGGGATTGTAAGATCTCCACAAGTGGATTGACAGCTGGGCATGACCAGATCAGATGGTGTAACAGAATGAGCTGCTACTTCTACTCTTTCTGCTAAAAGTAGTACTGCAATTAAGGTTTGTAATTGAAAAGGCATCTCATGAAAGCCCATGGCTTTTATACATTTTTGTTGAAACTTTTTTTTTGTGTGTTTGTCAAATGCCCTGAACTGGTACTCAATAGGAATTGGTTTCCTTTTGTAAAGCCTATCAGGTCTTCTTTGTCAATGAAGGATATAAGTATACATCATAAGATTTAATGCAGAGCTTAATAAAGACCTATTTCTTTCATCTTAAAATTAAATAATGTTAGAAAATGTACGTGATTTTTGTTGAAGTACTTTAGTGATTTCAAAATTATTAGTTACATTTCTGCTTCTAAATTATAAAATTATATGAGGTTTTTAATTTGTTATTGTACTTTTTACTTAGTTGATTGAGTAATTATAGGAGTAATAATCAGGAAAAAATAAGTTGCAAGCCTGAATTATTGTTTAATAACATTATACATATTAAATTAAATAACTAAATTTGTTACCAATAAATCAAGAAAGTAAGATCTCTCATGAATATTGGTGAAATGCATAAACTAATGATTTTGCAGTTATATGCTTCTTGAAACTCCAATATGCATTTCCAAAATATTTGCTGTTGAAGCTGGCCTTGTACGTTTGAATTCATGTATCAGATACATACCTGCTTGGTTAGTGTTATTCTTGCACATTCAAATATTTATTCTTCTCAACATCACAATTTTGTAATTCGTTTTTCCTCATTTGAGACTAAAATAACTTATTTTTTGTTGGTAGTATTTCAAGATGGATCTGGTAAATATCAGGAGAAACTAGTATTTTGTAAAGTTTTGAAGCGTATATATCAGGAGAAAAATTATAGTCAAGTCAAAAGATATTTTGTATTGGCTCTCCGAGAACCTAGAGGTCAAAAATGATTTGTACTCTAGACATTCCCGTTACCATCTTATGCACTACATCAAAAAGTGTCATGTCAAAATTTTGAAGAGAAAGGAGAGGAAGAAGGTAAAATTCAATTTTCATTGATGCTTGTAATCTCTGTTGTGTTGTAGTTGCAAGTTTTTCTGAAGTGTTGTTTTTAACTGCTATAGCTGTTATACTTATGGTATATTTATTTGACTTGGACAGGGATTGCAGATCACTAACAAAGCAAACACTGCATTAACTTTCAAAAATGAGGAAAGAAAAAGACCAGCTCCCCTTCCATGTATGTAGCTAATTGTATTAATGATTTGGTTTATTTCATGTTTAAAATTTAGTAGAATGTTATTATTATGGTTGCCTTGCCCCCCATATCATGGATCTTTGATATCTTGGCTTTTCCTAGTTACTGTGTTTTGGCATCGAAATAGATGTCTCGTCTTTGTGAAGTCGGTTTCATTTCCATTTTACACTAGTTAAAGTTCCTCATATATTTGCTATTATTTTGCTTAAAATATCACAGCTGGATGTTGCAAGCAATATACTATAATTTTGGTGGTTTTTAATTTTTCTGTGATTTAACATATGAAGTATATGCAAAATAGCATATAATCTATTTATATGTTTCATCTGTTTTTCAATATAGTTGAGGTGAAGAGCAGTTCTGATGATTTCATGATCAAAATGAGAGATGGTCGACATTTAAGATGTGACCATACCAACCCTCAGGGACTATTCTTGTAGGACCCAATTATGAAGGGGAGGAACTTATCTCGCTGACCTAGGTATGTTATGCCCTTACCACTTAAAAATTATCAAGTTATCAATAAATGTGTCTTTCCAATGTCTACTGCAACATGTTGAATTCTTGGTAAATAAATCTATGATGTTTGTGATTATAGCTAGCATCTTTGGGGCATATACTGTATGAAAATTTGTCATCTCAAGAAAAGTTTTTCCACATTGACTAATAGCCTCAACTTTTCCATAATTGTTGTCCTTTCTATATAGAAATCTAAACATTGTTATTTAAGATTGTGTGATGGTATTTAAGATTGTGTGATGCTTGTGGTTGTTGAATGTGACTGAATTCTGACTTGAGGTCAACATATAATAATAATCTACAAGTCTTGTAATAGAAAATATGTTTACCACTATGCTTACTGAAATTAATTCATGAAATGACCGATTAAGATTCCAATTTTTTCTTGTAACAGAGCAATCATATAGTCGCACTGAATGTTCTTTTTTTATTTGGATTTGTAGCAAATGATATTGTGATTGCCTATTTGTCTTTTTCTGCTTATGAGCAATACGGTGAACATTAGTACCACGTAGCAACTCTATTGTCTTTGTATATTGATTTTGCCACTAAGTGCCTCTGGTGACCTATTTGCTTTATTTTCCTGACTTGCTATTATTTTTAAATATGTGCAGAAAGACAGCTTCTACGACCTGCCTTATAATACTGGGTATCAAATTTCCGTGCTACGTTTACGGAAGACAAGGGACGAAATTATGAAGTATGCTCTCTCTATATATGTAGATATATACTTTGATTAAAGAACTGTGGTAGTTTTAAATGTTTAATTGTAAAGATAATGAATGATTATGTAGTGGATGATTTTATTAAGTTAATAATATTTTAGTTTTTTGTATTTTTGCTATTATTTGCTATGGGGACATTAAGCCAGTCTGGTACACAAAAAGAATGTCAAATTTTGATTTGACAACAATAAAATTCGTTACCAAAGCATTGAACAAGTTTTAATATAGCAACAATTTTTTTATACATTTATCAACAAATTTTTGTTGCTAATGGCATTAAAAACTTTATATTTGGCAACGAAAAATTAACCTAATAACAACGGAGAGGATATTGTTGCTAATATTAAAATAAAAGGCAACATTTTTTATCGTTGCAAATCATATCAACTTTCGTTGCACATATAAAGAAACGACAACATATAATGTCGTTGCTAATCGACGACTTACGTTGCTATTGAAAAATAACCAGTAACAAACATTTTCGTTACTGATTCAGTATAATAACGTTGCCAAATAATATAATCAGCAACGAAAATCGTTGCTAAAAAGTTTACATTCCGCAACGAAAGCAAGCTTAAGCAATAATTTTCATAATTTACTGCAACGAAAAATGTCGTTGCAAAATGGTGTCAATTGCAACGAAAATGCATGGTCGTTGCAAAAAAAAGAGTTCATTTCATTGCCAATTAGCAGGCTTTTGCAACGAAATGGGATTTTTAGCAACGACATTTTAATTATTCTGTAACAATACATTTTGTTGCTAAAGGATCGATGTCTCTGTACGAAAGTCAAATTTCGTTGCAAAATGTATTACTTTTGGCAACGAAAAAAATGCGTTCGTTGCGGAACAATTAACAACGCTCATTGCGCAATGAAAGACGCAACGACAGTAAAGTCGTTGCCAAAACCCTTTAGCAACGAAATTTGGCACCATTAGCATCGAAAATCAGTTGTTGCTAAAGCCCCATTTTTTTGTAGTGTCGTGTACAAAATACGGGTGGAAATGATAGCAACGCGCGGCTTGTCACATCCAAACAGTTCAAAGAGTTGGGGCCACCAGAATTCTGGGGAAAGCCGGATCCGATTAAGGCGGAGACGTGGGTCAAGCAAATTACCAAGATATTCGATGTCTTGGGATGCACGGAGGAACATAAGGTTCCATTCGCCACTTTTATATTTCGTAACGAGGCAGATTACTGGTGGGAATCTGTGAAGCGTACCCAGCCAGCCGCACTCAGCATGTCTTGGAAAACGTTTTAGAAACTGTTCAATGACAAGTACTTTCCTGAAAGTATTCGTCATATGAAGGAGGTAGAGTTTATTAGACTAGAACATAACAACATGACGGTGTCCCAGTACGAGGCGAAGTTCGCGGAGTTATCTAGGTTTGTACCTCATTTGGTGGAGAATGAGGAACGTATGACGCGGATGTTTTTGAGAGGTTTGAAACCCGATATACGTCAATATCTCATTTCTTATAAATTTTCTCTATATTCAGATGTTGTGAATAGGGCTCAGTTATTGGAGCGCGTTAATGAGTCAACTCAATCGAAACTCGATGATAATCGTACCGATGGCAACGGTCATCAGAACAAGGATAACCATCGTAGAGGAAATTATCGTGCCAGAAATGGTAACCACTTTGGTGGTAATCATGGCCAAGATAATAGAAGAAATAACTCAAGTGGAAATTTCAAGAAGAGAAGATTTAACGATGACAGGAAGATGTCGGTAGCAGCACCAACACCAACAATAAATTCTAGGGCAGGAGAACGAACGCCAGTTAAATGCTACAAATACGGAGAGGAGGGACATATAAGTCCAAACTGTTCACAGCCTTCCAAGGTATGTTATGATTGTGGAAAAGAAGGTCATATCGCTCGAGAGTGTACGGTAGCGAAACCCAGTCCAGCGGGGATGGTGACTCAAAAGGCTGTCCCAAAAAAGTTAAAGTCAACGGTTCCTAGAAGAGTGTTTGTCGTGACTGGTCAGAATGCGAGGAACCTGAACGAAGTTAGCACGGGTTAGTTAATTATAAATTTTTGCGAAGTTATACCTTATTAGATACCGGTTCTACCCATTCATTTATCTCTCCTGCTTATACTCAACGTTTAAACTTGACTCCGGAGAAAATTAGACTTTGACTTATCTGTTGAAACTCCGTTATGAAAAACTTTCGTTACATCCACTGTTTATAAATCTTGTTTGATCCAAGTTGGCACCATCACATTTCCTGTTGACCTTATTTCTTTAAAGATACTTGCTTTTGATGTTATTTTAGGGATTGATTGGTTAACTACTCATCATGCCAAAATTGATTGCTTTCGTAAGGTTGTGAGTTTTCATATTCCTAAGCAACCTGTTATTTGAATTTAAGCAACCAAACCATTGAAGTCAAACTCTTTCATATCAAGCCATAAAGTCATTCGTTTATTGAAAAATGGATGTCAAGTTTTCTTAGCCCATGTTATGGACTTGAACAAAGATACGTCAGATTTAAATGATATTTCTATTGTTAGTAAATTTCCTGATGTATTTTCTGAAGAATTTCTTGGCTTACTCCCAGAGCGTGATATTAAATTTTGTATTGATTTTGAACCCGGTACAAAATCCATTTCTAAAATCTCTTATCGAATGGCTCCTATTGAACTTCAGGAGTTAGAAATTTAACTATAGAATTTGGTACCCAAGCCTCTATCTGGTGACTTCCTTTATGGAATGCACCGAAGCCAGACTCTCCGTAGGGGACGCCATATTTGTGTGGTAGTAAACTGATAGGTACCATTGTGACGTGCTATCCAAGATTGGGATATGAGTTACAGTTGAGAGCAACCTAAGTCAGTAATCGAAATAAGTAGCTTTTTAGGCTTAGCTGGTTACTATCGGAGATTCGTGAAAGGATTTTATCGAATCGATACTCCATTAACTCAGCTGACTTGAAAAGATACAAAATACGAATGGAGCGAGGAATGTGAGAAGAGCTTTCAAGAACTCAACATGCGGCAATAACGTTGGCTCGAGCTGCTAAAGATTACGACCATACCATTCAATACCATCCTAAAAAAAGCGAACGTGGTAGCTAAAGCGTTAAGTAGAAAAACGTATGTGGTTACGAGTGCGATATTGTTAACACAAAGACCCATTTCGTATAACTTATAGAAGATGGAGATAGAGTTAAAGATTCCAAGAATCTGCGTGAAGATAACGAATATACGATTAGAATCGACTTTAATCGATAAAGTTAAAACCGCTCAAGCTACACACCGGAGCTGATGAATATAAAGAAGAAGGTGCAAGAAGGCGTTATTCTAGAAGTAAGAGTTGATGAAGAGAAGAAATCTCAACCTTTGATTTATTAGTCCATTTGAAATCCTCGATTGAATAGGAACTATGGCGTATAGACTCGCTTTACAGCCAAGTATGACGCGTGTTCATAACATTTTTCACGTATCGATGTTACGTAAATATGTGGATGATCCGAACCACATTATTGAGTTAGAACCAGACGAGATAGCAGAAGATTTAACGTACAAGGAGGTACCAGTTAAGATCTTGGATAGGAAGGAGCATGTCCTACGCATGTCAATTTCGAGGACAAAATTTCATAAGGAGGGGAAGTTGTAAGGCCCCAACTTTTTATAAATAAAGATTTAATTTTCTCTAATTATTATTTTGAAATAGTAAGGGGTTGATTTGATTAATATGGTTAGTTATGGGTAAAATGCGCAAATATTTTTTAATAAGCAAGTGGTTATAAAATAGTCATTGTTGTCGAGGAATATTCGTTTGGTCGTGGAATATTCTTGCTGTCAGGAAATATTCGTACGACGGCGCAGCCTTTTGTGGGCCCCATAACGGAAAGCGATTGGATGAAGAAAATGACAAGTATAAATTGTTTATAAATAACGGCGTAGTTGTTACCGTTAATATTGTTAGAATACCTGGTGGTTAAAACACAGTAATACGCGTTGTTGCACAATAGCACACGGTATTGTACCAAATATTGATTCTTACGTAAGAAGGCACTACTCAATAATGGTTACATTAATTACTGTTTAATATTTTATTTTATTGATTCAATAATTGCTACGTTGATATTTTATATTACTATTATTTCAATAATTGTCACTACACAGTATTTTCCATTATCGAAGCAATAATTCATATTATTTGAATAATATTATTAGATAACATTATTGGCAATGTATAGAAAGTTCTGTCTAAGGAGAGGTTTGGTCACCTAATTGCGCGCCAATAAGGAGAGATCCTTATTGGAAAGTCCCTTTTTTCCTAGGAACGGCCTGGTTGCCCGTACTGTGATTCTGTAATATTATTTGTGAATAATTAATTATTGATTTATATGATGAGAAAAATATTGATTTTATGTGGATATAGATGAAGAAAATTTTTAAAGTGACAATTGTTGAAATTTGATATTTTATCTTTTCTGATAAAATAATTTATTATTATATTTTAATAATATAATAATGGTGATATTTTTATAATTAATATGGTATGTATGAGTATATGAGGAGGAAGAGTATTTTTGTTACAATAAATATTTAATACATGTTTTGTGTGTCGGTGGACCCCATTTCTTGACTGATTTGATTATAGCCTGTAACATCGTCTGTATATGGATTTCGGTCAATTTATGTTTGGAATTTGGAAAAACTTTCTTCTGCAAAGTTGTAGAGAATTGAATTTCCTATAAAAATTAGCGAGATTCTAATTTTCTGATAAAAGGGCTATTTATTATGAATTATTGAAGTTCCATAGTTCCGAAATAATTAATTTTTAGAAGTTTTATTTATGTTTTAAAAGAAAAACGTTTTTTAAATATTTGTGGACATCTTTAACATGTGTTAGATGGCTGAAATCAGATTTCTAAGTGGGCGTAGGAATTTGTTTTATATATAATATTATTATATTAAATTTTCTACTTTGGTGTTCTAAGCATTTTCCTATAAATAGGGTGCTTAGGTTAGAATTGAAAATCACACCAGAAACTGAAGTTTTCTCTCTCTTTCTCTCTCGATATATTGAGCGTATTCTTGTGAGTATTTTGATACTTTGAGTGTTGTTATACGGTGCAAGTTCCCTTCAGCTCTATATCCAGTATTCCAGTCAGAAGTACTATCTTTTCGAGGTAAGGGATGTTATTTTATTCGAAAATGATATTATTTCTTCAATATCATTATGCCAAAATATTGGTTAGAAATTTTTATCAAATTTAAAACTTTTTCATGTCGGGGTTACTATTCATGAGTTACTATTCATGAGTTACTATTCACGAGTTATTATTCATAAGTTACTATTCACGTGTTACTATTCACGAGTACTATTCACGAAGCATGATGATTTTTTTGTGAAATTTCTATCTTTTAGTGTTGGAGTTACAATTCACGTATACGACACTATTCACGTATACGACACTATTCACGAATACGACACTATTCACAGAAAAATTAAATTTTCTTTTCTGTGTTTAAGATCGTCTGTTATGATTCCTATCTTGGATTGGATCTATGTTTTGGTCTTCATTCTTGAATTTTACTCCACTCTGGTTATTTATGAAGTATTTTTGAACTTGGATTGTTTAAAGTACGAATCCTTAATATTTGTTCTTTTGTTTCACTGGATTGGTTTTCTTTAAAATATTTTTCATCATCCTCAGTCCTAAATGATGATATAACTGAATATCTTTGGCCTGTAGTACAAAGATGAATGATTTCTGATGAATATCTTTGGCCCGTAGTGCAAAGATGAACATGTGTTTTGATGAACATGATCAACTGATGAATATCTTTGGCATGTAGTGCAAAGATGAATATTTGATTCCAGATATATATTGATTGATGTTACAGGGATAAAATGTTGACGATGAGCTTTTAAATTCATATATAGAAGATAGTAGATTTCATTCTCTACTTAATTCTTCTAATGAATTATTATTTCCGCTGCGAATGTTGATTTAAAACTTATTGTCTATTGTATTCTATTATATTTTTCCCTGTTGAAGACTAACGATAATTTGTTCTATATTATCTTAGTCATAATGTTATTTACTGGGCTAGTTGAGCTCACCATTTTCCTTGTTGTTCCATTTTTCTTCTCAGGAGGCGAGAATGTAGCGAGTACTAGTCGGGGTGTGGAATGATGGTTCTAGAAGTGGTTCTAGTAGTCCTCACTATTCTGTAAAATAGTGTATTAATAATTATAATGAGAACTTATTTGAGTGTGGATATTGTCTAGATGACAATATTTGTATTTAAACTCACAGTTTAAGTGTTGTCGTATTTTGCACGACAATTGTATTAATAAAGTTGTAGTTATTTCTGTACCATGTATTTGGCGACTTAGAATATGTTGGGTGGAATGGACCTATTTTGGGGGCGTCACATATGCACTACGGCCAAAGATGACTTTTATCACAATATAAGCATGAGGATGATGACAATGATATAAGAATTCAATTAAATGAGAGCAAGGATAAATTTTAAAGATTTATAATTCAATTTATCCAGAATTCAATAATGTCCAAATTGTCAATATGATACTGCTTTATGGAGTAAAATTCAAGAATAATATTGTATCAAAAATAATTTGGACAGAAAAGAAATTAATTTTTGTCATGAATAGTACTTTGTGAATAGTATCCCGTGAATAGTATCCCGTGAATAGTACTCCGGCATGAAAATATTAAACTTTAACAAGAATGTTCAGAAAAATATCCTTGTGAAACGATACTAGATGAAGTGCAAATTTCAAGGATATTCTACTAATTTCAAGGAGTATAGAAGAAATACTTAACAACATGAGTGTAGAATTCAGAGTCTGAAACCAAATAATATTACTTACATACTACAGAGTATGGAAGAAAATATTATTTCATACGAATATTAAACAAAAATAATATCCCTTACGAATACGAAAGAAATAATACCCATTACCTTACTAGGAGATTGGATACTGAAATAGTATAGTAACAGAATACTCTTCTTCTTTCTCTCTGATTCTCTCTCTATAGAATTCTCTTGTGAGTCGTAGTGAATTGGTCAGAACGAAATATAGAATATTGCTAACTTAGCCCTTGCAATGTGAAAAGGCAAGTGGCTTGACGACTGGTGATGTGAAAAGAAAAGTGGTTTGACGCCTGTAATGTGAAACAATAAGTGGTTTGACGCCTATAATGTGAAACGATAATTGGTTCGACTCCTGTAATGTGAAACGACAATTGGTTCGACGCCTGTAATGTGAAAAGACAATTGGTTCGACCCCTGTAATGTGAAACGACAATTGGTTCGACGCTTGTAATGTGAAACGATAATTGGTTTGATGCATGTAATATGAAACGACAAATAATTTGATGTCTGGTGAAGGCAATTACTATTGGCGAAAGTGACTCTTAGATGATGACATATGAGCCCCCATAGAATAAACTAAACTTACCACAAACGTCACATAACAGACTTTTTATTTATAACCAAGATTGAATAAATATTACCATAAATCATTTTTTTCTTCAATCAACACATTTTTAATCTTCCAACAATTATTCATCATTAATATTATAACTCACAATATTTACAACCATATCATTCCCAGGAAAGTCGAGGCTTTTCGATAAGAATTTCTCCCTATTGGCACGCAATTAGGTGACTAAACCTCTCCTCGGCAGAACTTTCTAGACATCGTCAATATTGTAAATAATAATATGAATAACTTTATCGTCTCAATTATTGATTTAATAATATAAAATATTATGCAGATGATATTGTGATAATAATTGAATCAATAATATGAGATACTATGCAGCAATTACTGCAACAATAATTGAGTATAACTGAGTTGCTTCTTACATAAGCATCATTAATCAATACCGTGTGCTACTATGCAACCACGCGTATTACTATACTTTTACCACCGGGTATTTTAACAGTTAACGGTAAAACTTTCGCCGTTATTTTTATAAAAAGATAATTTTGTCATTTTCTAACTTCGACAATAATTCTATTGTGGGGTCCACCAATAATTGTGTCATCGTACGAATATTCCCCGACAAAAAGAATATTTCCCGACCAAACGAATATTTTATAACAACTTGCTTACTTTGCAAAATTTATAAATATTACCCACAACTGTAACATTATATTAAATCCACACCATAATATTCAAAATGATATTTAGAGAAAAATTAATCCTTATTCATAAAAGTTGGGGTCTTACAAGGATGGGTTAAGGTTTGAGACTTGTCTAACATCAAATGTCATATGATCAGTTGTGACGCCCCCAAATTCGGGTACCTTTAAACCCTAGATAAGGTGTTACATGGTAATACAACATACATATCATACAACTATGTATCTTATTGGCATGAATGTAATTACTATACTATTACATCATATCCATTCATTCTCCCAGTTTCCTATAACCATTACATGTTTACATTGTCATAATATAAGTTATTACACAAATACTACTATTATTGCAACGTAATCCTCTACTTCTCCATTTAGCATTCCATTTATCCTTACCGGATCCTTCGACCTGTTCGACCTTAGCTGAAATCAAATAATTCAAGCACGGATGAGCATTTAATTGCCCAGCAAGTATAATAGTTTACTAACAACAAAATTAAGAATCATATGATCATTATTCAACAATTGAACTAATAGTTGTGAATCAATAAGAATAATCAAAACCGATACTTTTACTTTTATTAAAACATTTTCGAAACCACATATTGAATATTGAAACTGAGTTGGTCAAAAGATCGAGAACTTTCCTTTTCCTTTTATTAAAAGGGACTTCCCGATAATAAAACTGTAAATCCGATATATCTTATGAGCACGTCTAGGTAATCAGACTATAGTACTCCATGTTGATCAATACTCATGCATTAAACGTATTTACGTTTAGTTTCGACACCTTATGTGTCGGTCGAAACTCAACTAAAACATTTATTTGTCCATTCTCAGGCTTACCTTTGTATCCATACCAAAGCAATTAGCAATGGATAGCTTAGAATTTCATAAATAACATTTTGAAAGATTTAACAATAAATCAATAAAATATTTTACCATTTATCTAGCCGAACAGAATGGCATCGACACTTTCTTAAATAGTTCATAACATAGCATGTCTTGAATACTCGCACAAATATTAAATGATTTTTATAAGCATGAAATTCACATAAGCTTCATAAGAACGAAATCAATTGAAGTTAGAAAGACTTGTCTTAAGCAGTCCTTAACTTTTGACGTTAATCGCCTTTTGTAAATCCTAAACATTTTGTGCACATAGACATGCCAATTAGGCACGTATAATCGTTACTCATGGTTTACATTAACCCTATTTCATATTTTATAATGTCCATTTCTTACTAATTTGAACACTATTTACGTTCATTGTCATTTGACTTGATGTTTTGACGTTCGTTCATCGTACACCCGACTTTCTAACCCGAACGCTTAACAGATACACCATTACATATGATTAATACGCCCAATACTTCTATTATTCCTTAGTTTACATTCCTCTAGACTATATTTCCAAAGTCCAATTATTAGAACTCGGAAATACTAGTCAAACACGGCTCGGCACCACAATGGTCCTAAGAAACCACCACGGTTTGCCTCATATTGCACAACAGTCCTAAAGATGCCCATTTTAGACCCTGATCCCGACCTCAAATATCAAAACTTAAAGATTGAAAGTTGTAGGTCTACTCCTTATATTTCTTAATCATCTTGAATCATCCAGATCAGAGTTTGTATGAAAATGTTATGCCCATTTTACTATAGGAGGTCAAAATTGTCCTATAAAAATCTGGTGCCCAAAGCCCCGACGTCCAAATTAAGCCTTATTTGGATGCCCCGGCTTCCAAGGTCAGAATTCACGGCTTCATAACTTCGTCATCGGATATCGAAATGAGTTCGTTCTTGAGCCTACGACTCACATTTTCTATATTCTTTAACATACTTATGAAACCCTAAATATTTAGGTTATTAAATAACATTACATATTCATCCAGAAATTACAACAAACTACAATTTCATCGGTTAGCGTCTTTTACTAAAAATTTTGCCATAACTTCGTTATAGCATATTTTTACTCCGCTCCAATTGGAACATTTCCACAACTCCTATACTAACAAATGATGGTTTTCAATTTGTCCATCAACAACACAAGATGGTTTTTAATTTGTCCATCAACAACAACTAACATAGTTTTCTTACGTTCTTCGTTTAGGTCGTTATTACGATTATGATTTCTTTTGACATGCATAATGTTAGTGGTTTAAGTCCACTAATTCTTCCTTATTTCTCTAGAACACAAATGATTTAAATGAATCATCTAACCAATCACCAACAAGGCACTTCATAACAACTCTAGAAAGCATTTAAAGAAGGAGTAGATGAAGTAGATGGAAGGGTTGTTGATTTCTTACATCTTGTGTTCTTGATTTACTTAACAACTTTGATTAATAAGTTAGCTTTCCTTCTTGCTTCTCCAAGCTTTTCTCTCACGTCTCTCTCAATATAAGGTGTTATATTATTTTTGTAAAGAAACACTAACACTTAGGCTTCTATTTATAGAAGAGGCAAGAGTTGGGAAAGAATGGTCATTAGGTCAACTTTGCATTAGGTCACTAATTGGTCACCTAGCTTTGAGTCTCTTGTGGTCAAGACCCTCGAGTTTTCTCAACTTACAAACCATCCCCCCCCCCACGTCCTCAAAACTAACCATGGTTGAGTCAAATGCTAACCAACCAAGATTTTTGGGCCAAAACATTAAATGCCACCTCATTTGCCAAAGATATTTCACCAAGCTTCCCAAAGAAGCTTGGGTGGCGGAATTTTTGGTCCCCTTGACCATCCTTTTACCCACCCATTTGATTCATGGTTCGACCCATGGGTTTGGATCTTAGGTTTGGGCTTGAATTAACATTTCTTTGGGCCTCCTAACATTTCATCTTGGGCTCTTAGAGTAAAAGCTAATTATTTAGAAAGTTAACCTTGACTTTTGTAGACCAAGAATTTTGTAGACTTTTTGTCTTTCCCGATTTGTCACACAAGCTAAAAACTGTGTTTTTTATTTCTGAATTTTATTAGATATTTCGTCTTTCCTCGAAATTTTAAAATTTACGCGTTTTCCGATCAAAAGAGTTTTCGAATGAATAGTATTTTTACATAAATTTTCTCGAAAATTTTTTATTTTCGTCTTCATAATTCTCACTCATTTATTCTTACACGTGGCCAAAATCCTAACATTAAATAACCATTCTAGGTCATAAAACGACCTTTAACCACGTAACACAGAATAATATTCACAAAACCCTAGTTACAAACTAAGTTCAATTTCTCGATCGTTACATCAGTAACACTAGAATCATTTATCCGTGCACTATTCAAAATAGGTGTAGAAGTAGTGAAGGTCTTACCTCCAATGTTTGTAGTGGTTACCAAAGCTGATGGCGTAGGAGTGGCACCATCTTCTTGTTGGGTTTGTAAGATTCACGAGTATACAATCAAATTGCATATAATAATTGGAAGCGTGATAAAATTATATTTTAAAATTTTTACAAACCCAAAACCATGATCGTTCGTTATGCGTAATTATCAATTAACAAAAGAGATAGAGAACTATACCTTCGTAGAAAAATGTTTCCTCAGGTACAATTTCAACTCCAAATCCTACGCTTCCTCTTTGAATTCCACCGATTAGATTCATTTGATCAACATTAGACACCCAAGTGTTTGGCCTCTAGAGGTGATCCACCAATGAATAATAAGTGTTCAAGAAGTGGGTAGTGGAAAACCCTTGTATTCTCTCTTTAGAGAATTTATGAGTATTCTCCCAAGTCTAATGGAAGTGTATGTAATCCCAATACATAATAAGACTCCTCTTATTTATAGATATGGACAACCTTCCTAAACTATTTAGGAGTATAGATTTTATTTTATTCCTAATCTAATTAGGAACTTTTATGAGAATATTCTTATTAATTAATTTCTAAACCATTTAGGAACTAAATAATAATAATAATAATAATAATAATAATAATAATAATAAGACTCCTCTTCTTAATTTATAATTACTATTTCCAAAATACTAAATAATAAATATTAAGTTATTTAATTTATTATATCACCATAGTATAAATTAAATATACTTAATGCATTATTATGATTATGTCATTCACTTCTTAAATAAATATTTTTTTGTGTGGTATGACCCTTTAAATCAATTTTTAATCTTATTTAAATAAATAAATTAAATCATTTAATTCATTTAAATAAATAATATTTATTCCACATTAAGGGTAAACCCTCTTAGCAATCAACGACTTTTCAGATAATATAGATTTCAACATTTAATCATAAAAGAATCTTTCAGTGAATAGTTATAGTACAATTTAATCATTCTATCATACAATGTCCAAATCAAATATAAGACATGAAATTAATGTCAAGTCTTATTTTATTTGATTATATGCATTTCAATTCTCAAATGCACAACTCCAAATAATGAAAATTAGAAACTCCTTTCTAATTTCATTCTGCCTTGGCCAACACTACACCAAAAATGACCTCTAGCGAAGGAAATTTTGTAAAGAAATTTATTCCTTCAAATAAGAAGTTGTTTAGCGAAGGAACAGTGAAGAAAAAAAATATATTGATAATATAGTTATTAGCGAAAGAAACATCATTCACAATTTATATTTTTTTTCCTCACAAAATTGGGGTGATAGAAAAATTTTTGGAGCCAATTTATGATAAAAATTTGTGAGGAAAAAATTTATTTAGTGAAGGAATTTTTACTCACTATATATCATTATTCAGAAGTTTTTTGCGAGGGATAAAATTGGTCGTTATCTTGTTCTAAATAATTTTTTTTGAATTAATTGTGGTAAATATAAATTATAATATAAATACATTAAATTTTTTATAATATTAAATTTATTTATAATAATTGTAACTTACAATATTACTTATAAAAGAGTTGTTTTTTTAAAAAAATGTTATCTAAACTTTATTTTTTGAACAGATGAGTCCTATCACTCCCTTAAAATATATTCAGTCGACCCCAAATCAGTACAAGAAAATCGGGTATTTTCGACAGAATTTATTCCATGGAAATTAAGTTATTTCCTACGTAAAATTCCGTCGATTAAATGTAAGTTTTTAATTACACAGGAGTAGAGAAGCAGCTGAGCGATTAAAAGAAAAAGAAAACTAACGCAGAACTCCATTGCTCTCTTCATCTCATCAACCTCTCCTTCGAGCCCTCAGTTCAGCCCTCTCCCTCTCCTCTCCCTCATATCCCTCTTCCTCCTCATCCCTCTCCTCTTTCTTTCCCCTCTATATCTTCTCTCACTTTATCCCTAATTTTGAAATAAAAGCCCTAATTTTCGGAGGTGGCATTATTTTCCGGCGATGGCGGCGGTTGATTTGTTCATCTTCTCCTCCATTGGGGTCTTACATTACATCTAATTAAAGGTTAGTCTTCAATTTGAGTATTATCGACTTTGTTCTCCGATTTGGATATGTTTATCATTGAATTGTGGTTTGTGTGCTGATTACTATTATGAGGCTCAAAATGTCAGTTTTTTGTATTGATGTTCATGTTTGAAATTGTTCTACCCAGTTGGGGCATTGGATTTGACATGGAAAATTGGGCGGATTCCCATGAAATTCTAAAATGGGTTTTCAATATTTGATTCTCATCTGAATTTTCTCAATCCGGGTTAACAAATTCTGGCTCATAACAGCTTTTTCTCAACTGTTATGACCAATAGTCAGCGATCAGATCAAGACTGAATAGTGACCAAACTAAACTTGTTATGTGTTCATACTTCCTCTTGTACTTAGCTTCGTGTTTGTGTGTTGGGGGACTTGAAAACCCATAAACGTAAGTGGGAATTGTTGTAAATACTGTAATTGGCTCCTAAATTTTGATGCTTATGGGCGATAGTTTTTTTAGTTATAATTAAAAGATGCCATGACGGGTTACTTTGAAGCCTCATTATTGTTGTTATTTGCAGGATATGAAGCTCAGAATCTAGCTCCTATTGTTGTGCAGCTCCACATTATACTTTGGAGTGAACAAACTGGAACATGATTTTGTGCGTTTAAGTTTAATTCAATCATGATTTTCTTACTCCTAGTTTGTTTCCACATATATAGAGCTAGCTCCCTGCATATTGCCTGTTGGCAGCAATTCCGACACTAAGAATTTGAATCTATGCAATGTTAGTTGTCGATTAAATAATGTGTTTAATATTTGAGAGAATGAAAGTTATGTTTTTTGCTTGGACCACAAAATGAGGAAAATGTAGTACAATTATTGATTGACAAGGTTGGAAAGGCTGCAGAACCTTGATAGATAATGCTTATCTATCAGCCTAGGTATGCTTATCTATCAGCCTTATTATATATATGTTGAAATTCAAGTTTGAGGCTGGCAAGACTTTTCTAGTTTAGAAACTATGGCTTGATTTTGTGTGCTCCATATACTCCATATAGACAAACAATGAAATAGTCACTAAAATGACATTTTGGTTTATCATGATTAAGATTTTAAAAATTGAGAGCATACAAGTTTGAATGATCATTTTTGTGTTTTACTGGTTTTTTATAATGAAGAAATTCTATGTGGTCAGTTTGTGTTGAAATTCTATACTGGTTTTCTTTAATGTGAAGTAGAGGGAGGGCAGTTTCCATGGACGTCTCAGGCTTACTATTTGGCTGCTTTATCTTTGCGTTGCAGCTATGGTAGCTTTATCTGAAGCTGTGATTTTCATTCGCTTTGATCGTACTCCACCTTATCAATCCAGGTTGGATACCTCTATTTTCCACTACTCAGTTATTGGACTGAATGGTTCTAATCTGTGTAATAAGAATGGGTGTTCCATTTTATGTGAGGTATGATTACTCAACTAAATATTTCTCGTCTATCTCTGTGTTTTTGCCCTATAGAGCAGTCATCTGGTCTCATATATGAGCTACTACTCTCTCTGTCTGTTCGAGAATGACAATCTCATCCAACTTTTTGGCCTTTTGTAAATAAAACATACTAAAATTTGTCGACTACATAATATGTTTTCCAGTAACCAATTTTGATCTTGAAATGAAACACTAGGAAACAAAAGAAAATCATCCGGAAAAAAATTATGTTCGAGTGTGTCATGGGCTAATTTTAGCATGCGCAGTTGATAAAACTACTCTCATTTCTCGACAAGAGTGCTTTTTATAGCGACCAGCTCATTTCCTTGCACCTAGAGGATCCAAGTGGAATATAACTGGTACTTGTGCAGGTTGATGGCCAAACTTTGACATCTTGTCCTGCTGATAGCATTGTACTCAACAACTTGACTGTAAATCGTAAACACCATTTTCGTCTCAACGTCACAACCAAAGATGGAAAGAGAAACTCGTCATCTTATAGATGGTTTATCGGTATACACTTGTGACTTAACCCCCGTTTGGAGTTTTTTTTTTTTTTGAGTTTGCATTAACTATATATTCATGAGATGGCTATCATTCAAAAGTTATTGTCCTTCTTATATTTGCTTAACAGATACAATACCACCTACTGCAGGCAGAGCAGAAAGTCCCACACAATTGTTGCTTGAAGCAGCATCAGCTAAGCTGACCACAAGCAAAAGAATCACCACAGGTGTCCTACAAAAAAACATGCCCATAAAATCTTGTGCTGATGCAGGGATTGCAGCAAAGGCTTCAGAATCTCAGACTGTGGGTAGACAGAGAAATGTAGGAGCAGCTGGCGATGCCTTAAATAAGATGGCCAGTTCTGTCCAAGTGGCTAGTCCTATGAAGCAGAGAGAATATCGACGCCCTTATGGCAGAAAGAGGATAGTCCCTGAAGTTATTGGAGTACCTTCCCAGAAGGAAAATATATCTGGTGTTTCTCATTCTCAAGCTTTTTATTTTCCTTTAAATTCATCAGAGCACAAGAAGGATGCTAAGGGGGGTCACATATACTGATGGTGCTGTTCAAGGAGTTATTGTGAGGAGATCATTAGGTGGGAGCTCAGATATTGAGGAGCGTTCGGGTGTCATTGCTACGGCAGCTATAAGCGAGAGTCTGGTAATTATAGCTTGTTAGTTGTTTCTAAAATCATAGTCTCGGAATGTAATGCCATTTATTATAGGTTAGGTTTTTGTTTCCTAGTCTTGTTAGGGGCTTTTAGTCTCACGGGAGAAGAAACTAATGTATTGATTTTAATGTATTATTTGTAATTTTTTGCAATTTAATATACAAACAAATTTAGCAATAAATAAATAAATTTAATATTTCTTATAGAGATAATAATAATAATAATAATAATAAAATAATATGAAATTATTGATTTGAATATCAATTATAATTTTCAATGAATTTTAATTATTTAGCAATTAATTTTTTATTTACAAATTTATAATTTGTGAAGGATTATTTTCCTCACTAATTTGAAGATACATTCTCAATTTATAATTAGTGAAGGAAAATTTTCTCTCGTTAAATAAATTTGTTCTTCACAATATATTATTTGTGAGGGAATAAAGTTATTCACTAATTTCAAATAGTCCTTAAAATATTATTTGTGAAGGAAACCAATATTTCACTAAATAACAATATTCCATCACTAAATACAATTTGTGAATAAAAAAGTTATTCATAATATATCATTCACAAAAAATATTTAGTTACTACTTAGCAAATGATACACAATTGCGAGGAGGTCTAATGCGAGCACTCATGTGAAGAAAATATTTTTTCACAATAAATCACTTGTGAGTGATATAGGGCCTCTAGTGAAGGATTTATCCTTTTCACTAGAGGCCATTTTTGGTGTAGTGCAAGGACTACTGAGTTGTCATTTATCAAATCACATAGGATATTCTCTCCTTTTACTAGAAGTGATAAATTCTTTGTTGATCATTCACCTATCTCTATATACAACTTATTAAACTCAAGCATACCCTTTGATATACCCTTAAGGTTTTAAGGGACATGTCAAAGCATAACTCATTATACATAAGATACTATGATGATCTCAAGTCAAACGATCACTTGTGTTGGGAGTTGCATATTTAAATTTGATGTTGAAATAAATAAATGTGCATGCATTATCAAAAGATGTAAAGTCCTTATTAGATCATATGTACAAGGACTTAGATTAAAGATCAAAATTGTTAAGTTGATCTGAGCTGAATGTTTATCTTCTTGTAAAATCTCTTGTAATAGAAAGATCACACTTGTTAGGTTGACCTTATGAGTTGTAATAGATAGGACCAGAACAAAATCGTAGTCTGGAAAGCAAGCAAGAGATTGCAGAAGACAAGACAGAATCGTAGCCTGCCAAGCAAGCCTCTCGGGATCGTAGAAGCAGTTTGTCGAGTGTCTGTCGAGCTAAGTCAAAAATTGTCGATACAACTAGAAATCGTGGAGTCTTCGAGGCGTCACTAATTAAAATCATATTCAGTCAAGCACTGTCAAAGCTAAAGCAGAATCGTAGAGTACACTACGATTCTCATCAGAGGCAGTCCAGAATAAATCGCCTACAAGCACTTGTCAACAGAACACGATCGTAGTACTCATCAGTCAGCATCAGAATCGTCAAAGTTCAATTGTCTGATGAAAAAAATATATGATAGTAACGACTGACATTTAAACGTTGATGATTGAGAATCGCAATGCTCTCACCAACATCCTTGACCTAAATCGAAGAGCCAAAAGGAAAAAGAAAGGTGACTTCCGACTGGTCTGATGAAAGTGAGTTTTCAGATGTGGTAGGGGAGAAAGCAGTCTGCTGTGTCAGGAAAGTCAGAAAGGATTTTTCACATAATCCTAGGATGTCAACATTGTAACAACCCGATATTTTCTATACAAATAAATTAGAAATTTTGCGTATAAATTTTTTTTTTATTATTAAAATAAATATAGGGAATATGTGCCAAGATAATGTGCATATGTATTTATGTGATATTGTAAGCAGTAGACCAGGCATGTGACGCCCCCAAATTTAGGTATACATCACCCATCTTGGGTCGTCAGATACATGGTACAGAATACAAATACAACTTACTAATACAACTGTCGTGTACAATACGACAAAACATAACTGTGAGTTTGAATACAATTATTATCTACTAGAGACTATACAAACTCAAAAGGAGTCCTCATTACAATTATTGTCACACTATTTAACAGAATAGTGAGGACTACTAATACTATCATCTGGTCCATCACTTCGTTCCCCGACTCGTCCCAACTATATTCTCATTTCCTGAAGAGAACAGTGAAAGAAAGGGTGAGCTCAACTAGCCCAGTAAGAAATATTATGACTAAGATGATGCAGAATAAATTATCATTAGCCTTCAACAGTGTTAAACTGATAAAATATAACGAACATCAAGTTTAACTGTAGCGGAACAAGCAATCCATTAAAAGAGTCAAGTAGAAAATAAAATCTACTATCTTCTATGATTTAAAATGTTTTTCAACACTGTTATCGCTGGGACTCAGCTTAATAAAATAATCCATATCATCGAATCACCCCTGCACTACGGCCAAGGATATTCGTGTATTCATTAATGGTCATGATCATGCCAACAACTGTCCATCAATGCACTACGGGCCAATGAGGACTTTTACCACATCATTTGTAACATTACGGTCATGATTATACCGAATAATCCCTGGTCATGATTATACCGAATAATCCATGGTCATAATCATACCAAGTCTATCTATGCACTACATGCCACAGATGACTTTCAACATTTTATAAACATGAGGATGATGACAATGATATAAGAATTCAATAAAACAAGTTCAAGAATTAATTTATCCAAGAATTAACAATGTCCAAATTGTTAACATGATACTGCTTTATGGAGTAAAATTCAAGAATGCTTAGAAGAATATTTTCATGAAAAGATACTGGATGAAACGCAATTATCAAGGATATTCCACAAATTTCATGGAGTATAGAAGTCAAAACTTAACCAACTGAGTATAATAAAGAATGTAATAACAAAAGAAATCACCATGCATGCGATAGACCGCACAGACAGGTTATTCCAACAGAATAATAAATAATGAAACCAGGTCCGGCGTAAAACGCACAGACAGGATGTTCCAACAAAATAATAATAAAGACGAAACCATGTTCGGTGTAAAACACACAGACAGGATGTTCCAACAGAATAATAATAAAGACGGAACCAGGTCTGGTGTAAAACACACAGACAGGATGTTCCAACAGAATAATAATAAAGACGGAACCAGGTCCGATGTAAAACACACAGACAGGATGTTCCAATAGAATAATAATAAAGACGGAACCAGGTCCGGTGTAAAACACACAGACATGATGTTCCAACAGAATAATAGAAGAATGTCACCAAGTATAGGGTAGACCGCGTATACAGGTTATTCCAACAGAATAATAAGAAATAGAATAACAACAGTTCTCTTCATGAATAAGAAAGAATAACACCCCTTACCGTTTTAAAGAAGAACTGAAATAAGGAAGTAGTTAAGTAGCAGAATACTTTTCTTCTCCCTCTCTATAGTTTCTCTCTATAGTTTCTCTCTCTAGAGTTCAGTGAATTAGTAAGAAATAATGAAGGAATGAGCTGCTATTTATAGAAAAATGGAATACATAGTAACTAATCCATGAACGGTCCAGATTGATTACTTTAATCTGACGGTCCATATTTAAAGAAAAATCTTTTAAATAAAATATAATATATTCTATTTATAGAATAACTTTAATAAAGTATTCTGTTTTATATAAAAAGATGTTTCTGTTTTATTACGTTAATAATACGAATAAAACAAAACTTCATTATCGCTAAATAATTAATATTTTTAACTGAAAATAATTGAATCAAACTGAGTGACTTCTCACATAAGCATTAATAATCAATACCGTGTGCTACTATGCAACCACACGTATTACTGCACTTTTACTACCGAGTAGTTCAACAGTATCAATGGTAAAACTTCCGCCGTTATTTTTAATAAAATATTTTGTCGTTTTCTCAATCCGACAATAATTTCGTTGTAGGGCCCACCAATGATTGTGCCGTTGTACGAATATTTCCTGTTAAAACGAATATTCCCCGACCAATCGAATATTATATAACAACTTGCGTACTTTACAAAATTTATAAATATTACCCACAACTATAATATTATATCAAATTAACTCCATAATATTCAAAAATGATATTTATAGAAAATTCATCTTTATTTATAAAAGTTGGGGTCTTACAACCTCCCCTTCTTATGAAATTTTGCTCTCGAAATTAGGGTACGTACCTGGTATGTCAAAGAGGTAAGGATACCTTGACTTCATTTTAGATTCTAACTCCCAAGTCATTTCCTCAACATCGTGATTTCTCCACAAAACTTTGACTTGAGGTATAACCTTGGAGCGTAGAATATGTTCCTTCTTATCCAAGATTTGAACAGGAACTTCTTCATACGTCAAATCCTCCGCTATTTCGTTCGGTTCTAACTCAATAATGTGGTTCGGGTCTTCCACATATTTACGTAACATGGATATGTGAAAAACGTTATGAACACGAGACATACTTGGCGGTAAAGCGAGTCTATAAGCCACATTTTCTACTCGATCGAGGATTAAAAATGGACCGATGAATCGAGGATTGAGCTTTCCTCTCTTTTCAAATCTCGTAACTCCTTTCCATGGAGCAACACGTAAGAACACATGATCTCCTATATCAAATTCCACGTCCTTTCGATGAAGATCAGCATAACTCTTTTGTCGATCTTGTGAGGTTTTTATACGTTGTCGGATCGTTTGAATCTTTTCTGTAGTCATACGTACCAACTCCGGTCCCAACAACGTTGCTTCACCCACCTCATCCCAGCATACTGGAGAACGACACTTTCTTCCATACAACGCTTCGAATGGAGCCATGCCAATACTTGCTTGATAATTGTTGTTGTAGGAAAACTCCACCAATGATAAGAACTTGTCCCAACTTCCCTTGAAGTCAAGGACACAGATTCTTAATAAATCTTCTAGAGTTTGAATAGTCCTCTCTGATTGTCCGTCCGTCTGAGGATGATATGCCGAACTAAATCGTAAATCTGTGCCCATAGCTTTTTGTAAGCTAACCCAAAATCGTTAAGTGAATCTTGGGTCTCGGTCAGAAACTATGGATACTGGCATACCATGCAGTCTTACAATCTCGTTTATGTACATACGAGCAAGACGTTCAAGTGTATAAGTTTCTCGTATCGGTAAAAAAATGAGCAGAGTTGGTCAATCTATCAACAATGACCCAAATCGCATCAATACCTTGAGAAACCTTAGGAAGACCGGTAACGAAATCTATGGTAATGTGATCCCACTTCCATTTTGGAATTTCAAGTGGTTGCAATGGACCTTTTGGTACTTGATGCTCCGCCTTGACTCGTTGACAAGTTAGACACCTTGAGATAAACAGCGCTATCTCTCGCTTCATATTACTTCACCAAAATGTATGATGAAGATCATGATACATTTTGGTACTCCCAGAATGGATTGCAAACGGTGTGTTGTGCGCCTCCATCATGATTTCATGCTTTAAATCAGGGTCGTTAGGAACACAAAGTCTGGAGTTGACTCGAAGTATTCCTTCTTCATCGATTCTTGCTTCCGGCATAGCACCTTTTTGCACTTTCTTCCTCATACGCATCAGCTCCAGGTCTGTAGCTTGAGTAGCTTTAACTTTATCGATTAAAGTCGGTTCTACTCGTATATTCTCCATCATCACATGGGTCCCTGGAGTCTTTAACTCTATCTCCATCCTTTGCAAGTCACACAAAATGGGCCTTTGTGTTGACAATATCGCACTCGTACTTGCATATGATCTTCTACTCAATGCGTCAGCTACCACATTCGCTTTTCCAGGATGGTATTGAATGGTATGATCATAATCTTTCAACAGTTCAAGCCAACGTCGTTGTCGCATGTTGATTTCCTTTTGAGTGAAAAAATATTTGAGGCTTTTATGATCCGTAAAGATCTCCACCTTCTCCCCATACAAGTAATGCCTCCAAATTTTAAGTGCAAAGACAATAGCTGCCAACTCTAGATCATGAGTAGGAAAATTCCTCTCATATTCTTTGAGTTGTCTTGATGCATAGGTTATGACTTTTCCATGTTGCATGAGAACGCATCCCAACCCTTTGCTCGAAGCATCACTGTAGATGACAAATCTCTCCGAGCCAGATGGTATTGTTAGAACATGTGCTGAAATGAGTCTCCTCTTGAGTTCTTAAAAACTCTTATCACATTCTTCGCTCCAACCGAACTTTGTATCTTTCCGAGTCAGCTGAGTTAGTGGAGTAGCGATTCGAGAAAATCCTTCCACGAATCTCCGATAATAACCAGCTAAACCGAGAAAGCTACGTACTTCGGTTACTGATTTAGGTTGCTCCCAGCTTTGAATAGCTTCAATCTTTGTCGGGTCAACAGATATTCCACGACTTGATACTACGTACCCAAGGAATGCTACCTCCTCTAGCCAGAACTCGCATTTCTTCAACTTGGCATAAAGCTTGTATTCACGAAGCTTTTGGAGTACCAGCCTCAAGTGTTGCTCATGATCTTCACGACTTTTGGAATAAATAAGGATGTTATCAATAAAGACGACCACAAAGTGATCCAAATATTCCTTGAATACCCGGTTCATCATATCCATAAAGGCAGCAGGAACATTAGTCAATCCAAAGGACATGACTAGGAATTCATAATGCCCGTACCGAGTTCTGAAAGCCGTCTTTGGAATATCCTCAGTTCTAACCTTCAGCTGATGATATCCAGAACGAAGATCGATCTTTGAAAAGAATTGTGCTCCTTGCAACTGGTCAAACAAGTCATCAATACGTGGCAATGGGTACCTGTTTTTGATGGTGACATGATTCAACTCCCGATAATCAATACAAAGTCGCATACTTCCATCTTTCTTCTTCACGAATAGAACAGGAGCACCCCAAGGAGAAGTACTAGGACGAATAAAGCCAATGTCTAACAATTCCTGCAGTTGGATCTTTAACTCCTGAAGTTCAATAGGAGCCATTCGATATGGGGCTTTGGAAATGGGTTTTGTACCGGGTTCAAGGTCGATACAAAATTCAATTTCACGCTCTGGGGGTAGGCCATGAAGTTCTTCAGGGAATACGTCAGGGAATTTATTAACAATAGAAATATCATTCAAAACTGACGTATTTTTGTTTAGGTACGTGACATGAGCTAAGAAAGCTTGACATCCGTTTTTCAATAAACGAATAGCTTTATGGCTTGAGATGATAGCGATTGATTTTAATGGTTTGGTTGCTTAAATTCGCATAATAGGTCGATTAGGAATATGAAAGCTAACAACCTTACGAAAATAATTAATTTTTGCATGATGAGTAGTTAACCAATCAATCCCTAGAATCACGTCAAATGCAAGTATTTTTAATGAAATCAGATTGACAGGTAATGTGTGGGTACCAACTTGAACCAAATAAGACTTATTAACCGTGGATGTAATGAAGATTTCTCCCAATGGAGTTTCAACAGATAAGTCAAAGTCTAATTTCTCCGGAGTCAAATTTAATCGATGAGTGCAAGTAGGAGAAATAAAAGAATGGGTAGAACCGGTATCAAATAAAGTATAGACTTCGTTAGAGTTTATGATAAGCTTACTCGTGATGACCTCATTCGGGTTCCTTGCTTTCTGGGAGGTCACAACAAACGCTCTCCCTTGCACTACCGATTTTGACTTTTCTGGGACGACCTTTGGTGCCTCCATTCTGGCTGAACTTAATTTTGGTAAACGACAAAATCGAGCTAAATGACATTCTCTTCCACAATTATAACATGCTTTAGACGACATCACGCAGTTTGGACTGATGTGCCCTTCCCCTCCGCATTTGAAACATATGATAGGTGGTCGTTCTCCTTCCTTAACAACGGGTGCTGGTGCTGATGTTTTTCCATCATTGTTGAATCTCCTCTTCTTGAAATGACCATTCTTATTGTTTTGGCCCTGATTACCACTGAAGTGGTTACCATTTCTGGCCTGTTGATTCCCACCACGCTTGTTATCACCGCTTCGATGACTGCTCTCACTGGTATTATCATTTTGCCGACTGCTCTCTTTTGGTTGCGTTGACTCGTTATCGCGCTCCACTAACTGAGCCCTATTCACAACATCTGAATACAAACACAGTTTATGAGAAATAAGATGTTAACGTATCTAAAGTTTCAAACCTCGTAAAAACATTCGCGTCATTCGCTCTTTATTATCCACCAAGTGGGACGCAAACCGGGACAACTCAACAAATTTAGCCTCATACTGCGATACATTCATAGTATTCTGCTCCAATTTGACGAACTCCACATCCTTCATGTGTTAAACACTTTCAGAAAAGTATTTGTCATTGAACAGCTCTTGGAACTTCTCCCAAGACATCTTCAGTGCGGCAGGTTGAGTACGCTCAATCGATTCCCACCAATAATCTGCCTCTCCTCGCAACATAAAGGCGGCAAAGGGAACTTTTTGCTCCTCGGAGCATCCCAAGACATCAAATATCTTGGTGATCTGCTTTATCCATGTTTCCGCTATAAGTGGTTTTGGCTCTCCCTTAAACTCCGGTGGTCCCAGCTCCTTGAACTGTTTAGCGGTGACCGTCCGAGAGTTTTCAGTGTTTCCACCTACATTTTGAACAGGAGCCGCTTTCACTTGCTTTTGCATGAACTACATAAAGCTTCTGAACATACCATCATTCATCATTTGGTCAGTATTGTTGTTTGCATGAGGATTATCGCCTTCCTGATGCACATTATCCCGATTATTGATATGTGGTGAATCAACAGTGGCCTGTGCTCCATTGCTATTCTCAACATTCTCGGATGCCATTTTCAGATACTGCCACAAAATAAAAGTTAATTGATATGTCATATATTATCCTTATATTCTGACTGACCAATTAAATACCATGAAAATAAACTTAGGTAGGTTATACTAGCGAAGGAATTCTCCGTCTCTCCCCTCCTAGTTCTATTCTCACATCTTAGCCAGGGATCATATCCCTAAGCTCTGATACCAACTGTGACGCCCCCAAAATTAGGTATACATCACCCATCTTGGGTCGTCAGATACATGGTACAGAATATAAATATAACTTACTAATACAACTGTCGTGTACAATACGACAAAACATAACTGTGAGTTTGAATACAATTATTGTCTACTAGAGACTATACAAACTCAAAAGGAGTCCTCATTACAATTATTGTCACACTATTTAACAGAATAGTGAGGACTACTAATACTATCATCTGGTCCATCACTCCGTTCCCCGACTCGTCCCAGCTATATTCTCATTTTCTGAAGAGAACAGTGAAAGAAAGGGTGAGCTCAACTAGCCCAGTAAGAAATATTATGACTAAGATAATGCAAAATAAATTATCATTAGCCTTCAACAGTGTTAAACTGATAAAATATAACGAACATCAAGTTTAACTGCAACGGAACAAGCAATCCATTAAAAGAGTCAAGTAGAAAATAAAATCTACTCTCTTCTATGATTTAAAAGATTTTTCAACACTGTTATCGCTGGGACTCAGCTTAATAAAATAATCCACATCATCGAATCACCCCTGCACTACGGCCAAAGATATTCGTGTATTCATTAATGGTCATGATCATGCCAACACTATTCATCAATGCACTACGAGTCATGAGGACTTTTACCACATCATTTGTAACATTACGGTCATGATTATACCGAATAATCCCTGGTCATAATCATACCAAGTCCATCTATGCACTACAGGCCACAGATGACTTTCAACATTTTATAAACATGAGGATGATGACAATGATATAAGAATTCAATAAAACAAGTTCAAGAATTAATTTATCCAAGAATTAACAACGTCCAAATTGTCAACATGATACTGCTTTGTGGAGTAAAATTCAAGAATGCTTAGAAGAATATTTTTATGAAAAGATACTGGATGAAACGCAATTATCAAGGATATTCCACAAATTTCATGGAGTATAGAAGTCAAAACTTAACCAACTGAGTATAATAAAGAATGGAATAACAAAAGAAATCACCATGCATGCGATAGACCGCACAAACAGGTTATTCTAACAGAATAATAAATAATGGAACCAGGTCCGGCGTAAAACGCACAGACAGGATATTCCAACAGAATAATAATAAAGACGGAACCAGGTCCGGTATAAAACAAACAGACATGATGTTCCAACAGAATAATAATAAAGACGGAACCAGGTCTGGTGTAACACACACAGACATGATGTTCCAACAGAATAATAATAAAGACGGAACCAGGTCCGGTGTAAAATACACAGACAGGATGTTCCAACAGAATAATAGAAGAATGTCACCAAGTATAGGGTAGACCGCATATACAGGTTATTCCAACAGAATAATAAGAAATAGAATAATAACAGTTCTCTTCATGAATAAGAAAGAATAACACTCCTTACCGTTTTAAAGAAGAACTGAAATAAGGAAGTAGTTAAGTAGCAGAATACTTTTCTTCTCTCTCTCTATAGTTTCTCTCTCTAGAGTTTAGAGAATTCGTAAGAAATAATGAAGGAATGAGCTGCTATTTATAGAAAAATGGAATGCATAGTAACTAATCCATGAACGGTTCAGATTGATTACTTTAATCTGACGGTCCATATTTAAAGAAAAATCTTTTAAATAAAATAAAATATATTCTATTTATAGAATAACTTTA
This sequence comes from Panax notoginseng, assembly GCA_016801055.1. Taxonomy (NCBI): domain Eukaryota; kingdom Viridiplantae; phylum Streptophyta; class Magnoliopsida; order Apiales; family Araliaceae; genus Panax; species Panax notoginseng. The sequence goes on along the minus strand of CM029013.1, from coordinate 143,866,444 downwards.
ATAAAGTATTCTGTTTTATATAAAAAGATGTTTCTGTTTTATTACGTTAATAATACGAATAAAATAAAACTTCATTATCACTAAATAATTCATATTATTAACTGACAATAATTGAATCAAACTGAGTGACTTTTCACATAAGCATTAATAATCAATATCGTGTGCTACTATGCAACCACACGTATTACTGTAATTTTACTATCGAGTAGTTCAACAGTATCAATGGTAAAACTTCTGCCGTTATTTTTAATAAAATATTTTTGTCGTTTTCTCAATCCGATAATAATTCCGTTGTGGGGTTCATCAATGATTGTGCCGTTGTACGAATATTCCCTGTTAAAATGAATATTCCCCGACCAATCGAATATTATATAACAACTTGCGTACTTTGCAAAATTTATAAATATTACCAACAACTATAACATTATATCAAATTAACTCCATAATATTCAAAAATAATATTTATAGAAAATTCATCTTTATTTATAAAAGTTGGGGTCTTACAAGGCAAGTATCCTACCTTTGCATTTTCTTTATGCAATGGATAGAAGTAAAAAAGTTTTAGAATTATATTATTATTGTACCAGATTATTAACCCTATTGTTATATATGTTATATCCGATCATTGATTATCAACATGGTACTATATTGTAATTCAGATATATATATTTTCTGTTCGTTAATTTCTAAATATAGTTATTCAAGAGTCCTTACTTGGATAATTATTGTATTTAATAATATGTTAATATATATATATATATATATATATATATATATATATATATATATATATATATATATACACCTATTGATCACCAGTATGTATACAATATGTAAAAGCCGTCTAAGCTATTTGATCAGCTAGACACAGATTTAGAAATATTGTTGAATATGATAAAACCTTTTTGTATCCAATCAAATTATTTTGGTTCGGATTCCAAACTAAGTATGAACATCCCGATCAAGGAAAAACTTTTATGCGCCCAAGACGGACAGAGTGAACGATAATATTGTTCTTGCATGTAGTATTGATCAATACATGGCATAACGGGCTGATCACCGCCATGCCCATAAGTTATGACGATTTGCGGATGAAGTTCTGCTAAACCTATTCAAAAATTGAAAACAATGTTCATAGTATGTCACCTTAACCCTATTTATAGTCATTACGTAGTTTCAAAAAAAATTTGATAGAGAGTTGTTATGTTATTATTATCGGTTCAGATTACTTCACAACTATTGATTTGTTATAGAATGGTAGTACAAAGAAAATATTTAATCCTTTCAGCTAATATTTATAATTGTTATTACTTGCTGGGCACTCAAATGCCCATCCTTGCTTAATTTTAATGTTTTCAGCTAAGTGTGAACAACCTGGAGGCTCTGCTAAGAACAAGGGAAATGAAAGGTTGTTGAATGAATGCAATGTTATCTTATGTAATAGTTTGATATTATTAGGACAATGATATATATATTATTTATCAGGCTATGCAATGAATGTATTAAAGGTTACGTACTTGGGAACTAGACTCTGATAATTATGTAAATTAAGTTTAATATTTATATTATTGTTATTATTATTAGTATTATTCCGCTCATAAAAATGGTATCGTGAAGCACCGGGTTCAGGTTTTAAGTACCTAAATTTGGGGGCTTTACAGGTTGGTATCAGAGTTTAGGGTTAAAAACCTTAGGTGGGATAGACCTTAGGCTATGACCTTAGAACAAAGGGAAACATTGAAAATACAAATAACTCATATAGAGTTTAAAAGGAGATGAATCGGATAAATTCATCGTAAAACAAAATAAAAGATAACTTATATAAAACTATTATTTGCTGTGTGTATATACTATATGCTAATCAGGATAATTTATGTGTGTAGATGTCTGGTGGAAAAGGCTTGTTATATGCTTATAGCATGAAGAAGGATCAAATCCATACACCCGAGCTAATATCGAAGCCAATAGCTAAAATAGAGGCTCACAATGAAAATAACTATGATAACCCGAGATTTCGAATAATCAAAAATTTGCGAATAAATTTTTTTTATTAATATTAATATTAATTATCATTTATGTGACAAGTATCAGTGGTACGTGTATCGAGGAGTCAATTTGTGTATTGACTAATAAAATTAGAGTAGAGTTGTGCTTAACAGCTTTAGAAATCCTAATTCTAATTTCTGGATAGGGATTCGATAGAAAATATAATTAAAATAATTATATTAATGAGTTTGTGTTTGTACCAAAAAAATTTATTGATCAATGATTGATCGGATAAGGTTTGAAATTAATAAAACCTAATAAGAGATTAGAATCTCTAATCTCAGGATCAGAAACTCTAACGTACCGTTGAAAATCCTAATCGAAAGCCGGGAAACCCTAATCCTAATTGGCAAGCCTAATTGGCAAGCCTAACGTGTGTATTAAACTTAAATATGATTAGAAAACCCTAATTATATTTTTGTTATATTAATTTCTATTTTACAAACCTTAATTGTAATTTAGAAAATTTATTTTTCTTATTAAAACCCTAATTCGTGGGTTATAAACCCTAATGATCATTTTGAACCTAATTGCTAAATTAAGTAATTTTAATTAGGGATATTAATCCTAATTAGCAAGATTGAATTTTATGATTAGGAAATATTTATATAATTATCGAATCCTAATTATTATTTTAGAATATTAATTTTCTATTTTAGAAACCAAAATTTGAAAATTTTAGAAATTAAATTGCAAATCTAAAGGGTTTAAACCTTATACCCTAAAGGGTCCAAACCCTAAACCCTAACCCAAATCCTAAATCCTAAGGGTTTGTACAAATTCCAAGTTTACCATTAAATTTATTTTGCAAATGACCAAAATACCCTTTTTACATTTTAAATGAGCTAACTTGTAAAAATGGTTAAAGATTTAGTGGTTCACCAACTCAATTGACTTTGTGGGCATTGAAATCTCAGCAAAACAACCCCAATGTGACAGTAAGATCTGATCATGCATGAGTCAAAGTAATATAAATTGATTTGGAGAGAGAAAGTTTACAAAAAATTGCAAAATTGCATCCAAGCTCTCACCTACTCTCTCTCTCACTAAGGCCTTAGAAATTCTTTAGTGAATCAGTCACATAATCAGCCCTAGATCAACCAATAACAGATTAGGAAGATCAAGATCAAGATTTGGACAAGAAAGGTATAAAGCTAATTTTTATTTTTGTTCTAAGTTGCTAAAAAAGATTTTGTGTTTATGTGTTTATATAAGTGTTAAAAGATATTTTTAGTTGATCTATGATGATCCATGATGGATCCATAGCATCAAAGTTGGTAAAAATCGTAGTTTTTCAAAACTGTCAAGAACACAATTTGTGGTCTGACAAGCTAATGTCAGGCGCCACAGATTCGTGTGTGTTAATGATTTTTGTTGTTTGATGTTTTGGATCTGTTGTCTGACATAAGGACTGTAATCTGGAAGTGAAATCACAACCATTACATGTCCAGATTTCTTGTTATTAACGGTCAAACACCGTTGACCGAGTTTGACCGGCTGAAAATCTGGGCAACCCAGAAACTTGAAATCAGCACCTGACAAGATTTTCCAAGCACCATATCTGACAGTTATGATATATGTTTGTTGATGTTGTTATAACCAATTTGTATCCTGTTGGTTTTACTATATATCCATGCTTTGATATTACTTATATCACTAACATAATCGATGTAGGGGGTGGTCAAACAAGGCCCTCGACACTGACTAAGCATTTCTGGAAAAACCTAGAAACTCTATGAACACGTGTTCTGACAGAGTTTGACTGAGCTGTAACTTGTGATTTGGTTGTTGTATAATTGATCTATTATTTTAGTATTGTTCCTTGTCATGTGGACTAGAAGTATAAACCAAGAAATAACTTGTTTGATGACCAGAACCTAGTTATAATCGAGTAGCAAAGTGGGTACTCGAAACTGCCTGGGTTTCTGGGTAACCCAGAAAACCCAGGAACACGTTGTCAGTGAATTTGGAGGCTTAGATCTCCCTGTGGAGAAGTGTTATGACCAAGATGTTAGTTTATAATTGTAGAGTTACACTTACACTACATGCTCATGGTTAGAAATTGCCCAGAAACAATTTTGGCTGAGATTTAAATCTGGTCAAAGTTGACCCTTTTTACTGCCGGCTGTCAGTGTTCTTGAGCTCAAGAACACCAACAGCGACGCTTTTTGTCGCTAAAGGCTATTAGCGACGGTTTATTTATTTTCTAATTTTTGAAATTCTGAAAATTAATTAAAAATAGAAAATAAATTATAAAAATTATTAAAAATTGTTTTAAAAATTATTTTAAATTATGAAAAATAATTTTTGACCAATTAGAATATTTTTCTTTAATATTTATAATTATTTAAATATTCAAGGTATTTAATTTATTTACTTAGTGTATTAAATAAATTAGAGAAAAATGATTTAATATTATGAAAAATCATTTTAAATAAGAATAATGTATTTAAAAATATTTTGAGTTATAAAATGTGACTTTTAATATTTTTAGAGAATTTTCATTAATAATTTAATATTAATGATATTAGATTTATTTAATTATTAAATTAAATAAATGAGTTAAAAATGATTTTAATGATTTAAAAATCATTTTAAATAAGAAAAAAGTGTTAGAAAATATTTTAAATTATAAAATATAATTTTCAATATTTTTGGAGAATTCTCATTAATAAATGATATTAGATTTATTTAATTATTAAATTATATAAATGAATTAAAAATAATTTTATTGATTTAAAAATTATTTAAAAATGAGAAAAATGTTTTAAAAATATTTTAAGTTATAATTAATGACTTTCAATATTTGAATAATAATTACATTAATATTTAAATATTAATGGTGATGATTTAAAAATAATTTTAATTACTTTAAAAATCATTTATGTAGAATATTGATGATTTAAAAATATTTTAAGTTATTAACAATAACTTTAATATTTTGACAATGATAACATTAATTTTTTATATTATTAAATATTAATGATAATAAGATTATTTGATAATTGAATCATTTAAAAATGATTTAAGTGTTTAAAAAATTATTATAAATTATAATAATTGTTTATAAATTATTTAAAGCTTCCGGAAAATATTATAAACGATATTTGACTTATCTAAAATAATATTGAAACTTAGAGACCAAGTTTAATTAACAATCAATGTGTTAATTGTCGGATAGGGTGACCAGAACACCGAGAATGGACCGAGGTCTAATTAGACCGAAATAGTTAGACTGGATAAGTGTTTATATAGGTTATAAACACTAATGTGGCTATGTGGTAATGTGCCTAGGAGAAGTTTGACTGTAAAATACAGTGTTACGTGTTATAAATGATTGTGCTAATTGTGAGACCGATATTATTGGTTATAGGTCTTACGAAAGCAGATAAGTTTATTGTGTAGCTGTAATCAACGCGAAAGGCAAGTTTCCTAACTCAACCTTGAGTTATATTCATTCAATTATTTTAATGGTTAATTATTGATAAGTATACAATGTCCAGGGAATTTATTGTTGATTATTCGCAGTTAGTGCATGATTAAAATTTAAATTGAATTACTGATTCGAAAAATATATATTCGTAGAATTACTGTTGTTAGATATTTATATCTGTAAAAACTAATATTGGTAGTACAGATAATTCCTATTTATTGTCAAATTATATTGAGAAATGTCTTAGCTAATTATTCTGGCTAGACAAACATTTGTTAGAACTTGATAAATACGAGAAGAGAAATCAATTGTTATTGATAAATCGATGCCAGTTGTTTCGGCTAGGTCGATAAGTAGATAGAATTTGAAATCACAGTATTTCGTTGTTAAATCAAAATCTTGATTCTGAAACTGAGAAGAACAACCTTTTACATGAAGGGAACATTTTGGGTCGTATATTCGACCATTGCGCGCTGTTAAGTATTATGCATAATATAGGGTACAAGGAGTTGGCCGGCTCTAAGTACTTGCAGAGGGATATGATTTAATCTTTATGGTTATCTGATACGCCTGCGTATGTATCAAAGTAAATCTTTGATAGATACCCAAGAAAATAAGTTCTAAGATCTGGTGGGATCACTCAGCATAAATCTGAAAATTATTCCACTTTGTTATTGCTTAGAATTGATTCTTGAGTATTCAATAGAATATCGTAGAAACTTTGAAAGCGTTGTACTCTTTCATTATCAAATTATTGTGTTGCCTAGAATACAAGAAGAATTGTTATTGATTAACGATTTGTTCAGCTATTTCAAAGTTCCCCGAACTTTAGTTTCATTCTGTCAAAATAGATAGTCTGTTCTTGTTGATTCATATACCTTTACTGTATGTCTTAACTTGCGGGGCAAACTTGTCGCTCACCCTTGCTATAAATAAAACATTTCAGCTAGGAACGAAGAGGCCAGCGGGTCAAAGAAGAACAAAGGCAAAGGCAAGATGTTGGAGTAGTTATAATGAACAATATTATAATGCTATATTGTATTGTAAACCCTTTTTGTATATCTAAAGGGGTATTTCTGTAATGTTAAGGCTAGTGGACCTGGGACTTATGTATTAACAACTTATGTTAATGACTGATGTAATCCTATTTATATTTAAATGGGTAGTTAAATATTATTTATATTGTGGATCGTGAGCACCAAACTCGGGGGTCAGGTAACTCAAATTTGGGGGTGTCACAGGTTGGTATCAAAGCTGTAGTGACCAAGGTGTCACCAGTTAGTAGAAGAGTTGTAGGTTATAAACTTTAAGTGGGGTGGGATAAAACCCTAGGATTATAACCATATGTGTGATAGAGAAAACTCATTTAGAGTTCTAAGTGAGGGATTGCCGAAGTACATCAACAGTGAGATAAATGGACACATAGTGTGAGAATTTTGTACTAATGAAGTACTAATCAAGTTATTTCAACTGATTATACGATGTCTAGAGAAGGTGAAAAGAGTACGGAGATGCTAGCAGCTGTTCCACCGGTGCCAGAAGCCTAGGTGCCAGCGCAAAGTGAATTAGTGGAGAAGGTGGGAGAAGATGAACCAATGGTCAATCTGGGGAGCGATTATGATGATTATCCCGAGATGTATCAGAGTGGAGATGAGGAGGCAGAGTCTGAGCCAGCTAAGGTGGAGTTAAAGAATAAGACCAAAGTTGGAGAACAAGATCACGAATCTGCAGAGGTTCAAGAACTCCGGAGCAAAGTGTTTCTTCTAGAGGAGCTGTGGAAGACGGAGCGAGCATTACGCGAAATGACTGAAGAAAGGAACGAGATCAAGGCGCAGGTGGACAGAATGAAGGCTGAAGGTGGTGGATCATCTGAAGGAACCAGCATGAAGGACAATAAGAAGAAGAGAAAGAGGGAAAAAGAAAGCCCTAAATCTGAAAAATCAAGCCCGAAGAAGAAGCAAGCATGTAGTAAGTGTGGGAAGACTCACGCGAGAGAATGCATGATGTGGAAGAACGTGTGCTTTAACTGCAAGCAGGAAGGACATATTTCTCTGCATTGTCCTAAGCCGAATTTGAGAAAGTGTTTTTCATGTGGGCAAACGGGTCACGGATTCAGCAAGTGTCCCATCAAGAAGAAGACTGGTGAAGGGAGTGGTCGGTAGATAACTTAGATATATGTAATAGTATCTTTTGGGTAGAAGTTTATGATATTAAGTGTAGTAATATCGAGAACGATGTTTAAGCATATGTAAATATATATATGTTTTATGAATGAAATCCTTATTTTCTATATGAATATAAGATTAAGATTAATTTGTTTGTTCTTAAAACTCATACTTATGGTAAGTTAATGACTCATAATTATATGAAATGTTTTGAACCCCTCAGCGAATGGACGCCAAAGGTCTGACTAGGATAAGTTCATACACTCATATAATTATGGCAAGTTCCTGAACTCATAAGTGTTGTAAGTTTGACGAACTGATAATAACTGTGTGTGAATGAAGAATTGTAACTTTTTGTGTAAAGTTGTGTCGTTAATTCTTGTATGATTTAAAAAGGGATAGTAATATGTTAAGTACTATATGTACTATGTGCTATTTGAATAAATATGCAATTATATGAGAATTATGTGTTGAATTCTTATTGTGTTATGAATTTGTGTAAAAGAAAGAGAATTAATATAAGATTTTTATTTAAATCAGATCATGCCGCCTAGACGATAGAATCGAAACCAACGAGAAGAGCAGTCGGTGAATAATGAAGGAGGTCAAGCTGACCCAATGCAAAACTTTGCAAATATGATAGCCGAAGCTATGGAGAATAGAGCTCCAGCTGCAAGAGGAAGAGCGAGGAATCAGCCAGCTGAAAGTTTAGCAAATTTTAAAGACTTTAAAGCAATGGGACCGCCTGAGTTCAAAGGGACCACATATCCGATTGAAGCCCAAACTTGGGTAAAGGAGATGGAGAAAGCATTCGTTATTGCCAGAGTAGCGGAGGAACAAAAGACAGCTTTTGCAACTTATCTAATGAAGGGAGAAGCTAATTACTGGTGGGAGACGAACCAAGCGAGAGCTGGTACAGAGGTGGTGATGTGGACAAGATTCAAGGAGTTGTTCTTTGAGAACTACTTCTCGCCGAGTATGCAATCTAGAATGGAAGTTAAATTCTTAGAACTTAAGCAGGAAAACATGTCGGTATCTGAATATGCTGCCAAATTCAACGAGTTGACAAGATTTGCACCTCATCAGGTGGACACAGAAGCGAGAAAGGCAAGAAGATTTGAGAACGGACTGAAGCCGGGAATATTCAACAAGGTAGCGGTATTGCAGATCAACACGTTCGCGGCCTTGATGGAAAAAGCGTTAATTACGGAAGGAGGGAGTGAGGCTGCGTCTCGATTTCATCAAGAAAAGAAGAAGAAGAAAAATGATGGTGGAAGCAGTGGTGGAAGTAACCCTAACAAAAGGAAATGGAATGAGAATACCCAGTCGGGTAATAAGACTGAAGGGAATAAGAAAGGAGGAGAGCCTTGTGCGAGCTGTGGGAAGAATCATCCAGGCATTTGTCTAAAGAAGAAAGGCGTTTGCAATAATTATGGGCAAGAGGGGCACATGTCACCCAATTGTCCCAGTCCGAAGAAGATACAAGGTTGTTATGCTTGTGGATCAACTGATCATCTGGTTCGAAACTGTCCAAAGAGAAATACGGAGAAGAAAAGTGTTAGCAAGGGACCCAGTGGTGGAACCTTGGCAATTCGAGGACCTACACAGCCAGGAAGACCAACAGCTCGTACATTCAACATGACGGTGCAGGACACTGTGGCTACTTAGGAGGCGGCAGTAGGTAATGATTTCGTTTAGAATTTAATTACGTGAGTAATATGAGTCAGATATTTCTGAGAACTGTTTTCTTTTAAAAGATTCAAGTCACAGGTTAGAATTTGAAACACAAATTAATATTGTGTTGATAAAAATGAATTGATGATACAACTTTAAAAGATTGTAGAGAATAAGAAAGCGGTGATTCCGAGGACGAAATCCTTTTAAGAAGGGGTGAATGTGATAACCCGAGATTTCGAATAATCAAAAATTTGCGAATAATTTTTTTTATTAATATTAATATTAATTATTATTTATGTGACAAGTATCGGTGGTACGTGTATCGAGGAGTCAATTTGTGTATTGACTAATAAAATTAGAGTAGAGTTGTACTTAACAGCTTTAGAAATCCTAATTCTAATTTCTGGATAGGGATTTGGTAGAAAATATAATTAAAATAATTATATTAATGAGTTTGTGTTTGTACCGAAGAAATTTATTGATCAATGATTGATCGGATAAGGTTTGAAATTAATAAAACCTAATAAGAGATTAGAAACTCTAATCTCAGGATCAGAAACTCTAACGTACCGTTGAAAACCCTAATCGAAAGTCGGAAAACCCTAATTTTAAATTCGGGAATCCTAAACCCTAAATTAAGAAACCCTAATCCTAATTGGCAAGCCTAATGTGTGTATTAAACTTAAATATGATTAGAAAACCCTAATTATATTTTTGTTATATTAATTTCTATTTTACAAACCTTAATTGTAATTTAAAAAATTTATTTTTCTTATTAAAACCCTAATTCGTGGGTTATAAACCCTAATGATCATTTTGAACCTAATTGCAAAATTAAGTAATTTTAATTAGGGATATTAATCCTAATTAGCAAGATTGAATTTTATGATTAGGAAATATTTATATAATTATCGAATCCTAATTATAATTTTAGAATATTAATTTTCTATTTTAGAAACCGAAATTTGAAAATTTTAGAAATTAAATTGCAAATCTAAAGGGTTTAAACCCTATACCCTAAAGGGTCCAAACCCTAAACCCTAACCCTAACCCTAAACCCTAAGAGTTTGTACAAATTCCAAGTTTGCCATTAAATTTATTTTGCAAGTGACCAAAATACCCTTTTTACATTTTAAATGAGCTAACTTGTAAAAATGGTTAAAGCTTTAGTGGTTCACCAACTCAATTGACTTTGTGGCATTGAAATCTCAGCAAAACAACCCCAATGTGACAACAAGATCTGATCATGCATGAATCAAAGTAATATAAATTGATTTGGAGAGAGAAAGTTCACAAAAAAATTGCAAAATTGCATCCAAGCTCTCACCTACTCTCTCTCTCACCAAGGCCTTCGAAATTCTTTAGTGAATCAGTCACATAATCAGCCCTAGATCAACCAATAACAGATTAGGAAGATCAAGATCAAGATTTGGACAAGAAATGTATAAAGCTAATTTTTATTTTTGATCCAAGTTGCTAAGAAAGATTTCGTGTTTATGTGTTTATATAAGTGTTAAAAGATGTTTTTAGTTGATCTATGATGATCCATGATGGATCCATAGCATCAAAGTTGGTAAAAATCGAAGTTTTTTAAAACTGTCAAGAACACAATTTGTGGTCTGACAAGCTAATGTCAGGCGCCACAGATTTGTGTGTGTTAATGATTTTTGTTGTTTGATGTTTTGGATCTGTTGTCTGACATAAGGACTGTAATCTGGAAGTGAAATCACAACCATTACATGTCCAGATTTCTTGTTATTAACGGTCAAACACCGTTGACCGAGCTTGACCGGCTGAAAATCTGGGTAACCCAGAAACTTGAAATCAACACCTGACAAGATTTTCCAAGCACCGTATCTGACAGTTATGATATATGTTTGTTGATGTTGTTATAACCAATTTGTATCCTGTTGGTTTTACTATAGATCCATGCTTTGATATTCCTTATATCACTAACAGGATCGATGTAGGGGGTGGTCAAACAAGGCCCTCGACACTGACTAAGCATTTCTGGAAAAACCCAGAAACTCTATGAACACGTGTTCTGACAGAGTTTGACTGAGCTGTAACTTGTGATTTGGTTGTTATATAATTGATCTAATGTTTTAGTATTGTTCCTTGTCATGTGGACTAGAAGTATAAACCAAGAAATAACTTGTTTGATTACCAGAACCTAGTTATAATCGAGTAGCAAAGTGGGTACTCGAAACTGCCTGGGTTTCTGGGTAACCCAGAAAACCCAGGAACACGTTGTCAGTGAATTTGGAGGCTTAGATCTCCCTGTTGAGAAGTGTTATGACCAAGATGTTAGTTTATAATTGTAGAGTTACATTTACACTACAAGCTCATGGTTAGAAATTGGCCAGAAAAAATTTTGGCTGAGATTTAAATTCGGTCAAAGTTGACCCTTTTTACTGCCGGCTGTCAGTGTTCTTGAGCTCAAGAACACCAACAGCGACGCTTTTTGTCGCTAAAGGCTATTAGCGACGGTTTATTTATTTTCTAATTTCTGAAATTCCGAAAATTAATTAAAAATAGAAAATAAATTATAAAAATTATTAAAAATTGTTTTAGAAATTATTTTAAATTATGAAAAATAATTTTTGACCAATTAGAATATTTTTCTTTAATATTTATAATTATTTAAATATTAAAGGTATTTAATTTATTTACTTAGTGTATTAAATAAAATAGAGAAAAATAATTTAATATTATAAAAAATTATTTTAAATAAGAATAATATATTTAAAAATATTTTGAGTTATAAAATGTGACTTTTAATATTTTTAGAGAATTTTTATTAATAATTTAATATTAATGATATTAGATTTATTTAATTATTAAATTAAATAAATGAGTTAAAAATGATTTTAATGATTTAAAATTCATTTTAAATAAGAATAAAGTGTTAGAAAATATTTTAAATTATAAAATATAATTTTCAATATTTTTGAAGAATTCTCATTAATAAATGATATTAGATTTATTTAATTATTAAATTAAATAAATGAATTAAAAATAATTTTATTGATTTAAAAATCATTTAAAAATGAGAAAAATGTTTTAAAAATATTTTAAGTTATAATTAATGACTTTTAATATTTGGATAATAATTACATTAATATTTAAATATTAATGGTGATTATTTAAAAATAATTTTAATTACTTTAAAAATTATTTATGTAGAATATTGATGATTTAAAAATATTTTAAGTTATTAACAATAACTTTAATATTTTGACAAAGATAACATTAATTTTTTTATATTATTAAATATTAATGATAATAAGATTATTTGATAATTGAATCTTTTAAAAATGATTTAAGTGTTTGAAAAATTATTATAAATTATAATAATTGTTTATAAATTATTAAAAGCTTCCAGAAAATATTATAAACGATATTTGACTTATCTAAAATAATATTGAAGCTTAGAGACCAAGTTTAATTGATAATCAATGTGTTAATTGTCGGATAGGGTGACCAGAACACCGAGAATGGACCGAGGTCTAACTAGACCGAAATAGTTAGACTGGATAAGTGTTTATATAGGTTATAAACACTAATGTGGCTATGTGGTAATGTGCCTAGGAGAAGTTTGACTGTAAAATACAGTGTTACGTGTTATAAATAATTGTGCTAATTGTGAGACCGATATTATTGGTTATAGGTCTTACGAAAGCAGATAAGTTTATTGTGTAGCTGTAATCAACGCGAAAGGCAAGTTTCCTAACTCAACCTTGAGTTATATTCATTCTATTATTTTAATGGTTAATTATTGATAATTATACCATGTCCAGGAAATTTATTGTTGATTATTCGCAATTAGTGCATGATTAAAATTCAAATTGAATTACTGATTCGAAAAATATATATTCGTAGAATTACTGTTGTTGGATATTTATATCTGTAGAAACTAATATTGGCAGTACAGATAATTCCTGTTTATTGTCAAATTATATTGAGAAATGTCTTAGCTAATTATTCTAGCTAGATAAACATTTGTTAGAACTTGATAAGTACGAGAAGAGAAATCAATTGTTATTGATAAATCGATGCCAGTTATTTCGGCTAGATCGATAAGTAGATAGAATTTAAAATCATAGTATTTCGTTGTTAAATCAAAATCTTGATTCTGAAACTGAGAAGAACAACCTTTTATATAAAGGAACATTTTGGGTCGTATATTCGACCATTGCGCGCTGTTAAGTATTATGCATAATATAGGGTACAAGGAGTTGACCGGCTCTAAGTACTTGCAGAGGGGTATGATTTAATCTTTATGGTTATCTGATACGCCTGCGTATGTATCAAAGTAAATCTTTGATAGATACCCGAGAAAATAAGTTCTAAGATCTGGTGGGATCACTCAGCATAAATCTGGAAATTATTCCACTTTGTTATTGCTTAGAATTGATTCTTGAGTATTCAATAGAATATCGTAGAAACTTTGAAAGCGTTGTACTCTTTCATTATCAAATTATTGCGTTGCCTAGAATACAAGAAGAATTGTTATTGATTAACGATTTGTTCAGCTATTTCAAAGTTCCCCGAACTTTAGTTTCATTCTATCAAAATAGATAGTCTATTCTTGTTGATTCATATACCTTTATTGTATGTCTTAACTTGCGAGGCAAACTTGTTGCTCACCCTTGCTATAAATAAAACATTTCAGCTAGGAACGAAGAGGCCAGCGGGTCAAAGAAGAACAAAGGCAAAGGCAAGATGTTGAAGTAGTTATAATGAACAATATTATTATGTTATATTGTATTGTAAACCCTTTTTGTATATCTAAAGGGGTATTTCTATAATGTTAAGGTTAGTGGACCTGGACTTATGTATTAACAACTTATGTTAATGACTGATGTAATCCTATTTATATTTAAATGGGTAGTTAAATGTTATTTATATTGTGGATCGTGAGCACCAAACTCGGGGGTCAGGTAACTCAAATTTGGGGGTGTCACAATAACTCTGACGAGGTGGTTATTTTGGAAAATATAGTACCAGATCCGGAGATGGTGGAGCTGACAGATAGTGATTCGGACACTAAAGTTGAAGCTGATCAAGCATCAACGGAGGTGCAGGATCTGAGGAACAAGGTTTCTTCTCTGGAAAAGCTGTGGAAAATAGAAAAGCTGTTAAATAATCAATTGCGAAAAGCCTTACTAGAAACCATGGAAGAACAAGATAAGCTTAAAATCCAAATTGATCAAATGGGAGCCACAAGCAACACATCGTGTGCAGCTCCGAGCAATAAGGGAAAAAGAAAGATAGTAGACCATGACTTAGGAAAATCCGACAAGAAGAAAGGGAAAAGAATATGTTACATTTGTGGCTATGAGGGGCATACCACTCTTTATTGCCCCGACTATAAATTTGGGGCATGTTTTACCTGTGGGATAGAAGGTCATCAGGCGAAAGGTTGTCCAAGAAAAAAGGCGTAGTGAATAGGTAGTGTAGGTTCTGTTGTGTAGGTCTGTTTAATGTAATATATATGATTAGCATATTTGTGTAATGTAATATTCTTAACTTTTGTGTTCGTCAAGGCATTAAATCTCGACTTTTATAGTCACAAAGGGATAGCTGATGTTTGAAGCAGTATGTGCTATGCTATGTAAAGTATTCGCTAAATAAATATGAATCTATGTTTGAGTAATGAAACAAGTTTAATATATTAAACTTATATGATAAGGTTTAGAATGTAAGTTAAATGTATGATTTTATTTAATCAGATAATGTCGCCAAGACGTCGAACTCGAAACCAAAGGGTAGAAGAATCTGTCAACAACGCTGAGGGACAACAACAAGCAGGCCTGATGCAGAACTTTGCAAATATGGTAGCACAAGCTATGCAACAAGGAATGCCAGCCACAGGGAACGAGCCGGATAATCGCCTGGCAAACTTCAAAGACTTTAAGGCTATAGAATTGCCATAATTTAGAGGTACAACTGACCCTGTAGAAGCCCAAACTTGGGTTAAAGAGATTGAAAAGGCGTTTGTGATAGCTAGAGTAGCTGAGGGGCAAAAGACAGCTTTTCCCACGTACATGATGAAAGGGGGAGGCAAACTTTTCGTGGGAAGCGAATCAGGCAAGGGCAGGAGAAGGTGTAGTTACATGGGATATGTTTAAAACACTATTTTTCGAAAACAATTTTTCATCTAGTATGCAGGCTAGGATGAAGGTGAAATTTTTAGAGTTGAAGCAGGAGAATATTACTGTTGCGGAGTACGCCGCAAAACTCAATGAGTTAGCTAGGTTCGCTCCGCATCAAGTTGATACGGAGGCTAGGAAAGCTAGAAGGTTTGAGCTGGGATTAAAACCCTGGCTCTATAACAAGGTGGTGGTGTTGCAGATTCTTACATTTGTAGCACTCATGGAGAAGGCTATTATTGCCGAGGAGGGGAGTGAGGCCATGAGCCTTTACAACAAGAAGAGGAAGAACAAAGATAAGGTCGAAGGAACAGGGAAGATGGGAATTAATAGTGGGAGTAGGAGTGGAGATGGGAAGAGGAAGGTGAACAACTTTGGGAATGTGCAGGTGAAGCAAGGTGTGAAGAAACAGACTGTTCCGTGTAAGAATTATGGAAAGAATCACTCTAGGAATGTCTAAAGGGAAAGTTTGTATGCTACAAGTGCGGGCAGGAGGGCCATATCTCTCCCAACTGCCCCAATCAAAGTATGAATTATGGATGTTTTCTATGCGGGTCGACTGAGCACAAGGTGAAGGATTGTCCGAAGAGGAAGACGGAGGCAAGAATTGTGAATACTAATAAGGGCAGCGGGACTTTAGCAATCACGGGACCTACGTCATCGAGCAAGCCAACAAAATCAACAGCAAGGGTCTTTAACATGACGGTGCAGGATACGGTGGCAACTGGTGGTGCAATTCCAGGTATTATTCGTATAACTTTTATTTTCGTTTATATAATTTTCCTATATATAGTAAATTATTTTATAAAGAAATTTTGAGGGAGGAATTTGAGTTCTTTTAGAAATCAAATTTTTCCATTTAATCAGATAAACAAGCTTTATGTGAATAGTTAAAGATCAGTTCGATCAAAGTTGATCGAGATCTACTTGCAATGATTGTGTATGCTATGTACCCTAGTATGTATAGGTTTTAAAAAGGTGATTCCGGGGGCGGAATCTTTATAAGGGAGGGTGAATGTAAAAACCCGATATTTTCTATACAAATAAATCAGAAATTTTGCGTATAAATTTTTATTATTATTATTCAAATAAATATGGGGAATATGTGTCAAGATAATGTGCGTATGTATTTATGTAATAAATAAAAATATATTTATTACATGAATAATTAAAAATAATTTTATTTTAGAATTATTGATTATTATAAATTATATTCTTATAATAATTAATTTTATAGTAGAAAAGTTTTTATTAATTATTTTCCATGAAAATATAATTATATATTATTTAAATAATATATGAAATAATTTTTAGAATAATTATAATAATTATTTTATTATATGAATTTTAGTACAGATTATTAAGTTAATTATTTTAACTTAAATAATAACGTTAAGTATGGTAGAATAAATCAGATATGGAATCCAAACCCTAATTTTGGATTTTGGTCAAGGAATGAGAATAATAATATAATATTAATTATGTTTTAATTTTTCAGTGCTATAATATGTACTGTATGTACATATTGATAATGGTTGGTCAATTATGGTGTATTATAACAAAACCCTAGCAATATTTTTATAAACCGTAATATTACTGTTAAACCCTAATTCTGGAGTCAAATGAGACTTTAAAAATCTGTTAAGACATTGTGTTATGTGTTATACGATTTGTAATTTTAGGTAAAGCCTTGTTATTATGGAAAACCATAATTGTAATTAAAACCCTAATTTTTAAAATTTGAAACCCTAATTTGAAACCTAAATTGGAGTTTGTGATCAGACAAAAATTGTGTTAATGCGATTCATATCATGTATAATAGATTTTATTGCTAATTATGAAAAACCTAATTAATAATTTAAAATCCTAATATCTAAAACCCTAAAATGGTAATGAGAAATCCTAATTAGTAATTATAAAACCTAATTACTAATTGTAAACCCTAATTACTAAATTAGCAAGGTTAATTATAATTAGTGGAATTTAAAACCAAAATATTTAAAGTTATGTAATTAGAAAACTAATTATAATTAGAAATCTCTAAATTACATTTTTAGTAAGCTAATATTTATTTATTTTACCCTAAATACAAAGCCTTGAAAAATTAAATTTTTGGGAACCTAAGGGTCAAACCCTAAGGTTTTGCCAAGTTTTATTTTTTGCCATTAAAATTGTATGACAAATGACCATTATGGCATTATTCTATTATTGAAGCTAACTTGTAGAAGTTAACCTAGTGGAGTTGGTAAACCACCCTAAACCTAGCCATGTGCTATTAACTTCAGCAACTCAGCATTTACATAATCCAAATTCATTGTATGCAAGTCATATATAAGATTAAAGAGAGAGAAAAGTCCTCATATTTGCTCATTCGGTCACAACACACCTCCAAGACCCTCTCTCTCTAAAACCCACGAAATAGTTGGCTAAAATCAGTCACAAAACCAGCCCCACAAAATCCACTAACAAAATCAAAGGCCAGAATCAGAAATTGATCATAGAAGGTATAAAACCCTAAACTACAATCTGATCTTTATTAATGTATTAGATGTTGTTGTTTTTGTGTTAAACATGTTAGATATAGTGTATAATAATGATATGGGTTGCTAGATGTTAGATCCATAACATCTAGAGGCTCGAATTTGAAGATTTACAAAATTTGGAAAAATTTATTTTGTGGTCTGACAACCAAATGTCAGACCTTCTAGATCTCAGTGTGTTTATTGATTTGGTGTTTTAAGTGTTGGATATTGTAGTGTGATATAAGATCTTTACTCTGGAAGTTGAATCAAGGTCATAGCTTGAACAGATTGCAAGAAGTTGGTCAAAGGTCGTTGACCGACCATGACTGGACAAAATATGGGTAACCCAGATCTTGCCCAGAACGGTCTGACAAGACCTTTGACGTCTCTTATCTTGCTCTTGTTTGATTGTTTTGTTATTGTTGTTGTAATCGATTTGTAATATGGTATATGGACTTCAGTTTAAAGCTTTTATATCATTTAAATAACGTTTATATTTAATGTAGTGGCCGGTCAAAGTAGCATGGTCACGCTTGAAAACGGTTTTCTGGGTAACCTAGAAAACCTATGAACACTGCCTCTGACATAGTTTGACCGACATGTATCTGCTTGATTTATTGTTGTTATTGTGATTTTATATAATGAACACTGCCTCTGGCTACACACTGCAACCACTATATCACGTAAACGTTTCAAGAACGATAAGTTATAGAATCTCAAAAGTGAACAGTCGAACTATTCTTCATTTCTGGGTAACCCAGCAATGAAGAACAGCCTCTGACAACTACTTTGGGTACCCAGTTCTCCTTTGTTATGCATGTTATGATTATGTTTGTTGTTGAATGGTGTAGTCATGCACTAGCACTATAAGATCTGACCACAAGCATGCCATGAAACATCACAGATTGAGATTAAAGTTTGGTCAATCTAGCTAGCTCGTTTCTTGGCATGAAGGTTCTAGGTTTCATGAAGAACACGAAGAACACCTATAGCGACGGTTATGTCGCTATAGGCAGTCTTTAGCGACACTTAATTTCTAAAAATTATATTTTTATTAAATAGTTATAGAAAATTAGTTTTTAATTATTAAAAATACATAATAAATTATTAAAAATTACTTTAAGGTCCGAAAATTAGTTTTTAATTATTTTAAATATATTTCATAAATATTTAATATTTTTAAAATATTAATGGTATTTAATTTATTTAATTATAATATTAAATAAATTATTTAAAATGATTTTAATACATGAAAAATCATTTAAAATTATATTATGGTATAAGAAACTATTTTAAGTTATTTTTAATGACTTTTAATATTTTGTGATGAAATTCATTAATAAATTAATATTAATGATAATTTAGTTATTTAATAACTAAATTAAATAAATAAATTAAAAATGATTTTATTATATTAAAAATCATTTTTTATAATAATAAGGTATTAAAAAATATTTTAAGTTATAAAAAAAATAACTTTCAATATTTAAAGGTAAATTTAATTAATAATTTATTATTAATGATATTAGAATTATTTAATAAATATATTAAATAAATTAGTTTAAAAATGATCTTAATATTAGAAAAATCATTTTAAATGAAAATAAAGTATTTAAAAATATTTTAAGTTATAAAATATAACTTTTAATATTTAAAGTATAATTTCATTAATAATTTAATATTAATGATATTAAATTTATTTAATAATTATAATAAATAAATGGTTTAAAATGGTTTTATTAATTTAAAAATCATTTAAAAAGGATATAAATGAATTAAAAATATTTTAAGTTATAATTAATGACTTTTAATATTTTGATAAATAGTACATTAATATTTAAATATTAATAATAAATATTTAAAAATAATTTTAAATGTTTTAAAAATTATTTAAAGGCAATATGAATGTTTTAAAAATATTTTGAGTTATTATAAATAACTTTAATATTTTGGTAATGGTTTTATTAATAGTTTAATATTAATTAAATATTAATAATAATAGAATTGTTTAATATTTAAATCATATAATAATGATTCCGATGTTTCAAAATTCATGATAAATTATAATAAAAGTTTAAAAATTATTATAAGTCATTTAAAAATAATATGACTGATACTTACAGATATTGAACTTCGAGATAGAGTCTTAGACTCGATAAAACTCGATAAAGCCGTCGGTACACCGATATGTTTCAAAAATTGATCTGGACTTAGATAGGTTGACTTGATAAGTGTTTATTTGTGATTCAATGGTTGTTAAACATATGTGACAATGCGATTAGGTAATGCACTGACTACAATAAGTAGTGCTATGTGTTATAGTATGTTATTCTAATCAGTAAAATGATCTTATTACTAATAGGTTGTTATACAAAAGATAAAAACTAAGTTGCATATTGTAAGCAGCAGACCAGGCAAGTATCCTACCTTTGTATTTCCTTTATGCAATGGACAGAAGTAAGAGAGTTTTGGAATTATATTATTATTATACCAGATTATTAACCTATTGTTATATATGTTATATCCGATCATTGATTATCAACATGGTACTATATTGTAATTCAGATATATATATTCTGTTCGTTAATTTCTAAATATGGTTATTCAAGTGTCCCCACTTAGATAATCATTGTATTTAATCACATGTTGATATATATATATATATATATATATATATATATATATATATATATATATATATATATATATATACTTATTGATCACCAGTATGTATACAATAAGTAAAAGCCGTCTAAGCTATTTGATCAGCTAGACACAGATTTAGAAATATTGTTGAACATGAAAAAATCTTTTTGTATCCAATCAAATTGTTTTAGTTCGGATTCCAGACTAAGTATGAACATCCCGATCAAGGGAAAACTTTTATGCTACCAAGGCGGACAAAGTGAACGATAATATCGTTCTTGCATGTAGTATTGATCAATACAGGGCATAACGGGCTGATCACCCCCATGCCCGTAAGTTATGACGGTTTGCGGATGAAGTTCTGCTAAACCTATTCAAAAATTGAAAACAATATTCATAGTATGTCACCTTAATCCTATTTATAGTCATTACGTAGTTTCAAAAAAAAATTGATAGAGAGTTGTTATGTTATTATTATCGGTTCAAATTACTTCACAACTATTGATTTGTTGTAGAAGGGTAGTAGAAAGAAAACATTTAATCCTTTCAGCTAATATTTATAATTGTTATTACTTGCTGGGCACTCAAATGCTCATCCTTGCTTTACTTAAATATTTTCAGCTAAGTGTGAACAATCTGAAAACTCTGCTAAGAACAAGGGAAAATGAAAGGTTGCTGAATGAATGCAATGTTATCTTATGTAATAGTTTGATATTATTAGGACAATGATATATGTTTTATTTATCAGGCTATGCAATGAATGTATTAAATGTTACGTACTTGGGAACTAGATTCTGATAATTATGTAAATTAAGTTTAATATTTATATTATTGTTATTATTATTAGTATTATTCCGTTCATAGAAATGGTATCGTGAAGCACCAGGTTCAGGTTTCAAGTACCTGAATTTGGGGGCTTTACAAACATCAATATCCGAGAATATCAGAAGCATTAAATGCTCAAACGGAAGCTTTTCAACTGGAAGATTTCAAAGACTCCTACAAAAGGCAAACAGATCAAAGATTTCAAGAAGGAGCAAGTAAGGAAGAAAAAGAACAAAAACTCAAAATCTAAAAAAGCCTCACTCTACGAATTTGAAGAGAAGTCTTGCTCAGCTACTAAGTTCTTCAGAACTTATGCTTAAAGAAACTTAGTAGCACAACATCAACCAAACTCTCATAATAGAACTACCAAGTCTGCTGGACTTAAAGAGTACTCAGTGTACTAGTGATCCAAGTCTGCTGGGCTTGAGTTCTTAGTGAACTATTGTTCCAAGACTGCTAATCTTGAAGGAATCTTAGCGATTCAAAGATTGTATCAATATCCTTAGTGGATTTCCTACTCGTGGAGTAGAAGAGTGGAGTAGGAGTCTTAAGTTCTCTGAACCACTTAAAACACTATGTCATTTACTTTCAGTCACTCTTTAAAAGAAAGATTTTGAATTATCTATTCAACCTCCCTTCTAGATAACTTTCATGCCTTCGGGAACTAAAAATTGGTATCAGAGCAGGTTCTCTCAACAAAAGCCTACAAAGCTTGAGTAGATCAATGGCACACATCATTAGCGAATCTAAGCTTGGTGGAGGAAGCAAACCACTAATGTGCAACAAAGATAAATTCGCCAACTAGAAAGCTTGAATATAAGATTACATGGATTCAATAGACGATGATTTATTTGAAACAGTACTGAATGGGCCCTACATTTCTACAAAGCTTGCACCAACTCCTGACGATCCAAACCAAATGCAAATCAAGATAAAGTCAGAATGGACCGACAATGAGAGAAAAGCAGTCCAACTGGACAAAAAGGCCAAAAATATTATGTTATAGTCCTTAGAAGATGACCTATTTGAAAATGTGGTCAACTATAAAATAGAAAAAGAAATCTGGGAAGTATTACTCATCATGCATGAGGGAACTGAAGAACTAAGAGAGAATAAGCAGTCTCTACTCACTCAACAGTACGAGATGTTCACTCATATACCAGGAGAAAATATTACTTCAATTTATGAAAGATTTAATGTATTGCTTAACTCTCTTCGAGCTTTTGGAAAGATCTATCCCATCAAAGATCTCATCATCAAATTCATGAGGGTCTTACCAAGCAAGTGGGATGCAAAGATAACAACCATCAGAGAATCAAAGAATCTTCATGAGATGATTGTGCAACAACTATACAAAAATCTTCTCACCTATGAACTGGAGCTGACTCAACGAGTAAAAACTCTATCAGAAGGAAAGAAGAAGGAAAAACGAGTGGCTCTCAAAGCAATAGAAGCCACCTCTAAGGCTCGAGTCAATGATGAGTCTGACACTAAAGAAGACGATGATGAAGATGTTGCTATGCTGGTCAGAAAGCTTAAAAGATTCATGCGTAAAGGCAGAAGCAGTAGACCAAGGAGATTTAACAACACCAACAACCAGGAGCAGACTAAAGATGTGCTACAACTGTAAGAAGCCAGGCTACTACATTAATGACTGCAAAAAACCTCTTAGAGAAGAACTAAAGAAGAAGTCAAACCCGAGGAAAGAATTCAAAGGTTATAATAAGCCTTAGAAGAAAGACAAAGGCCTTGTAGCTGGAGGATCGTGGAGTGACTCAAAAAATGATACAAACTCTGAGTCAAACGAGGATGATGAACCTCAAGTGGCCAACCTATGTTTGACGACCAAGGAATCCAAAGACAAGAAAAGCGGTGAAATCAGTATTGATGAGGTATTTGATTTCATCGCTTCTGATGCGAATATTGATGATTTCATAACTGCATTACATGATATAACCTTTGATCTATAGTTTTGCTAAGCATTTTCTCTCCCTCTCTCTAATCTTGAAGCTGAGAATAAGAATTTGAAACAGACAAATGAGCAAGTGCAAAAAGAGAGTTGAACCTAGCTTCTAAACTTAAGGAGTTAAAAAAGATGATCCAGATATGGAACAAGTCTTCTTCATCTATGGACTCTCTGATCTCTAGTTAGAGGAATTCTTCTAACCGATCATGTCTCTGTTTTGAGGACTATCCCTTAAGATCAAATGTGGAAAAGTCTTTGGAAACTAACATTAGCAGTGCTTCTAATCTCAATAGAAGTATTACTTTTATGAAATCCACACAAAATGTAGAGCCAATGAATCCTTACTCATTTGATCCAAGTAATGTCCCTAGACATAACGGATCCCATGCTGGTCTAGGATTTAGAAAAATCAAGAGTAAACCAAATACTACTCTCCAACCTCGAAAGATCATGGAGTCAAACAAAACCTGCTCCACGAACCAACCAGGAAGGAATCGTAAACTTGAGATTTACCCTACAAACTCTTTGAATCATAGAACAATCTGGAAAGGGGGGAATCAGCATAAGGATAAGGCTACTTATCACCTACATATATATCCAGGATAAGAAAGATTCCACACACACAAACAAACATGCATCATACTAGATATTTTATATGTAATTGATATGGTCATAAATATGCAGCATGCTATTATAATCCTATAAATTATAGACCTAAATCAAGCAGATTTGGGTCCTCAAGGGAACTAACAGGGAAGGACCCAAGCAAGTCTGGGTACCAAAATGAAAGATAAATTTTACTACAGGTACAAAGCTCCACTGTGACAACCTGATACCTTTATAATGGATGCTCAATGCATATGACTGGAAATAAAGCTATTCTTTCTAGCTTAAAGGAAAAGGAGGGTCCAACAGTCATTTTTGGTAACAACGGCTATGGAAAGACCAAAGGATATGGCTCAGCTAGAAATGGTGTTGTGTCTTTTAGCAAAGTAGCTTATGTTCAAGGTCTGAATCACAATCTCTTGAGTATCAACCAACTTTGTGACAAAGGACATCAAGTCACCTTCCTCAACAATCAATGTCAAGTCAGAGATTTGAAAACCTCTTCTCTAAAGCTCACTGGAACCAGATAAGGAAATGTCTATGTTTTCGATCTTGCTAAGTTAAGTTCTGATGAGACAATATGATTCCTTGCCAAAGCCTCCGAAGGAATCAGCTGGTTATGGCATAGAAGACTATCTCATCTAAACTTCAAAGACATGTCGAAACTGGTCTCCAAAAACCTTGTGGAAGGATTACCGAAATTCAACTTCTTCAAAGAAAGACCCTGCAAAGCTTGTCAGCTAGGAAAGCAAATAAGGAGCTCATTTAAAGGCAAAGCAGTCAACTTTATTGATAAGCCCTTGGAGTTACTTCACATGGACCTCTTCAGGCCTATCCCTACTGTAAGCCTTGGAGGAATGAGATACTCATTAGTGGTAGTAGACGACTACACCAGATACACATGTGTATTCTTTCTGAGTTTTAAAGACGAAACTAGCTCTTAACTTATCAAGATGTTCAAGTTAGTTATGAATGAGAAAGAGAAAAGATTAAGGCTATAAGAAGTGATCATGGAAGAGAATTAGACTTCTCTGAGATGGACAAGTTATGTGAAGATACTGGCGACAACCACAACTTCTCAGCTCTAAGAACTCCACAGCAAAATGGGGTAGTTGAGAGAAAGAACAGAACCTTGATTGAGGTAGGAAGAACACTACTGGCAACAGCTCTCCTACCTGAATACTTCTGGGCAGAAGCTATCAACATGGTTTGCTACACCCAGAACAGATCTCTTAATCATCCTACGCTAAAAAAGACCACTTATGAGCTATGAAAAGGAAGAAAGCCAAATGTTAGCTATTTCCATGCTTTTGGTTATACTTGCTACATTCTCAACAATGAAAAATAATATCTGACTAAGTTCCAACCAAAGTCGGATGAGGGAATCTTTCTTGGGTATGCCACAGATAGCAAAGCCTATAGGGTGTTCAACAAGAAAACTCTGAGTGTTGAAATCTCTATTCATGTCATCTTTGATGAAATAGACTCATCAGGCAAGTTTGTACCACTCAACTCCACGACCGACGAACCAGACACCGCGATCGAAGCCAGTCACCACGATCGTAGGCTTAAAAGAAGGAATCATGGAGCATGGAGAAGCAATCGTAAAAGACACTGCAGTAGACAATGAGCATCTACAGCAAGAAGCTGAAGTCAATATTGAAGAATTCAGATAATAAGGCACAAGAACTGACATTCCAACAAGAAACAGATGGGCGAGAGATCACACACAAGACTTGATTATTAGAGATCCAAATGCAAGAATTAATACTAGGTTGGCTACTCAAAATGAGTGTTTCTATCTGAGCTTTCTGTCCCAGATGGAACCTAAGAAGATAGAGGAAGCCTTAGAAGATTCAAGCTGGATTGAAGCTATGAAGGAGGAACTAAATCAATTTGAAAGAAGCAAAGTATGGAGACTACTTACAAGACTAAATCACCAACCAGTCATCGACACCAAATGGGTATTCAGAAATAAGATGGATGAAGATGGGGTGATCACAAGGAACAAGGCAAGACTTGTCGCAAAAGGTTACTCTTAAGAAGAAGGTATTGACTATGACGAGACCTTTACTCTTGTTGCCAGACTAGAAGCAATAAGAATATTTCTTGCTTATGTTGCACATATGAAGTTCAAAGTCTTTCAAATGGATGTTAAAAGTGCATTTCTGAATGGAGAACTTCAAGAAGAAGTCTATGTGGAAAAACCCCAGGTTTTATCAATCTAAATTTCTCTAATTATGTTTATAGATTAAATAGACACTATATGGACTAAAATAAGCACCTAGATTATGGTATAAAACACTAACTGATGAGTAGGTTTTTAACCTACGATTTAACCTTATTTAGCTTGATATATTGTTAGTTTTTGAGATTTTTCATGTTGCTTTTGATGGATTTTTGTTATGTGTCTAAGAGATTAGGTTGGTGATGGTTCAGAGTTAAAATGTGAAGAAATTAGAGATTTTGGACATTTTGATATACTGGGGCGGGGCGCGTCGTGATTACATAGAAGATGGCGTGGGGCGCGCTGCATGGAAAGAACTTTCTGTTACACTAGCGCGGGCTGCGCTGCATTAACAAAGGACCCGACGCGAGGCGCGCCGGTCGGACGGGACAGATGTTGAGCTGGTTTATTCTACTTGAAATTGAGTTGTGTTGGGAGTTATAATTTCTTTATGTAATAGGTTCAAGTTAGGAGTGTGACATGGAAGTTATTTCAAAGTAATTGAGATTCTTTTCTTAAAAACTTGTTGGGTACAAATAGGAGTTTAATTTTTATTAGAATTCCTATGGGATGACTTTGATATGGATTGGGATTGGATTTAGTTCAGCTAAAGGGAATTAATTTATGTCAATTAGGAGAGTGCTGAATTTATCCAATAAGTTAATTACACTCTAGATAGCAGAATTAGAAGAAGATCTTGGAGGAACAAAGGGAGAAGGTGATTTCACGAAGATTGCAGACTCGAAGGCCAAGAAGGGTGGTGTATTACTATTCTTATTTTTAATTTTAGTCTTGTAATTGGGGTGATGATTTCTTTACTTTATTCAGTATTTAATTCATTAATTATGAACTAAATTACTTATTAGACTTGCAATGGATCTTTAGTGTTGAATGATAATCATCATGCCTTGATTTGAGTTTAATAAACTATCAATTTTGTTTATCTATTGTGATTTGTATTTAATTTATGAATTGCTTGATCACCAATTTTATGTGAATTTGTATGGATTTGAGAGATGATGTATGAATCTAGACCTAAACACAATAGCATGTGTTCTTGAATTCTGTGTTCGTATAGAATCATGATGAATGTTAGGATGGAGATATACCTAGCATCGCATGTAATTAGGTAAAGAACTTGAAATTTAAACTCTTTTTAATTTTAATTCGCATAAAGATATAGTGAATTAGTTACTCAGGGTGTTTGGCCTAATTCTATCTGATTTGTGGATTTAAGTTAATATGGTATTAGTGCATTGAGAGATGGCTAATTCTACATAAGTGTTCTTGATTAATAAACTGAGATAGTGAATTAAACTGGAATATGGTAAGATAATTGGAGTGAGACTTAAAGTGAAGTTGTAAGCCTAATTCTCCATTATTTGCTTGAAATTACTGCTTTTAAGTTGTGTTGATTGATTGGTATTTTTAGTTTCTTAGTTTTCTTTATTTATAATCATTGATTTGGATAGTTTAATAAAACTGGGCTAATATAAAACTGGTAATTGTTAGAATTAATTTCTTACTATTCTCTGTGAGAATGATTCTTTACTTACACTTTATTACTTGTTGACCACGTATACTTGCGTGTTGTGCGTAATTTAGAATTTCACCAACACTAAAAAACTTTCTTATTGAAAAGGGATTCTCTAGAGGAAGAGTAGACACCACACTATTTCTTAGGAAACACAAAGATAAAGATCTATTAGTACAAATATATGTAGATGACATTATATTTTGTTCTACTGATAAAAAGTTATGTGAGCGATTTTCCAAGCTTATGCAGAGTAAATTTGAAATGAGCATGATGGGTGAACTGAATTTCTTTCTTGGACTTCAAGTAAAGCAAACTGATGAAGGTATCTTTATTAATCAAGCCAAGTATATTAAAGACTTACATAAAAAGTATGGCATGGAATCAGTTTCCCCCATTAGAACTCCAATTGCACCAGCCACTATGCTTGACAAAGATGAGAAAGGTACATGTATTGATATTACTCAATACAGATGTATGATAGGGTCTCTTCTTTACTTAACTGCTAGTAGACCATACATCATGTTTGCTACACGTATATGTGCTAGATTTCAAGCTAACCCTAAGGAATCACATTTAACTGTTGTGAAAAGGATTTTCAAGTATCTCAAAGGCACACCTCATTTGGGGCTCTGGTATCCCAAGGAGTCTTCATTTTAATTAACAAGATACTCAGATGCTGATTTTACAGGTTGTAAAATTGATAGAAAGAGTACAAGGGGAACTTGTCAATTGCTAGGAAACAGGCTCGTGTCCTGGTTTAGCAAGAAGCAAAACTTTGTATCAACCCCAACAGAAGCTGAATACATAAGAGTTGGTAGCTATTGTGCCCAAATCCTATGGATGAAAAATCAGCTAGCTAACTATAGATTTAATTTCAAATCTATCCATGTTCACTATGATAATACAAGTGTTATAGCTATAACTCATAATCTTATCATGCATTCTAGGATAAAGCATATTGAGATAAGATATCATTTCATTAGGGATCATGTTCAAAATGGAAATATTTCTCTTCACTATATCTCAACTGAAAATCAACTTGTTGATGTGTTTACAAAACTTTTAGATGAATCCAGATTTAAAAAGTTAATAAGTGAGTTAGGAATGCTTAATTTACAACCATAGTACTATTTTCTTGAAGCTACTAACTTTGCAGATAGAAAGTCATTGACCGATCGTGAAGTAATACTCATCGATCGTGGACTTCAGAAGGAAACACAAACTCAGGGGGAGCTAAGGACAATATAGTCTTTTCATTATGACTAAAAGTTTGTGGCCCCACTCAGTGAAAGTTTAAAAAAAAAGAAGTTTTAAACACTCTTTAAACCACCGTTTCTTTATTTCAAACTCACATCTGAATTTCAAGCGCTCTCTCTCTCTCTCTTGGTCTCTCGCTAAAACCCTAGATTTGAGTTACAAAACACTCAGTTAATCTCGATTGTTTCAAAAAAATCAAAGAAATCAATGGCATCATCAACCGTGATTCCTGGACACCAGCTATGCTTCGAAGAATTCAAAACAGCCGAGCCAGAATTCCATAAGATTCTCTCGTTGCTAAGTAGGACTTCAGGAAGCTCTGGGGACCAGCACGAGAATTTACCCCAAATTGGTGAGAGAGTTCTACACCAATGGAGTCTACAAAGATGACGTCCTTACTATAAAGGTTAAAGGCGTAACGATTCTACTGGAAGCTGCTAACATAAATCAGGCCTTAGGTGAGACTCGGCAAAGAGCAAAGAGCACGAGAAAAATGTTGTATGGAAGATTTATTAGCATTTCCAAGCAGCTCTAGGAGATAAAATTGAAGATCGTGAAGGTGAACCTCTGAATGCCAACAAGAGGATGTACCGACAGCTCTTTGTAAACTGGAAAAGGAATCCAGCTAAGAATGTGAAGAATTATCAATCTGAGTCAAGTGAAAGGACTGGGGAAGTAATGAAACCCTTTCTACAGAGAAACTTATCTGCTGTGAGGGAAGTTGAAGAAGAAATAGACCAGGAGCCCTCTACTCTAGTCAGGAGAAACAAAGGAAAGAGGAAGTTGAAGACTATTTTTTCAGATGGCAAAAGAGCCTCAAGGATCAACAGCTGAAGTACCTCAAGGGTCTGGTCCTGAACTCTCTGGTTAATCTATTGCAAAAGAAATTTCTCAAGATGAAGATCAGCTCAAGAAGAAGAAGAAGCAAACTGAAGAAGATGTTGAAGAAAGGATGACTCTATCTCAGATGTTTTCAAAGAAAGGAAAACATAGTCTGTGTTTGAAGAAGTCCTTCCTGATTATGATCGTGGAGAATACAAGCACGTCGATCGTGGAGCCAAGGGTTTTTAGCCAAACTGAAGAAGATTTTGGGACAATGACTTAGCATGAGCAGTTGAATATTGCTAAGGATTAATGGCTTAGTCCTGAGCCTAGAAAAGTGAAGAGAAAGCTAATCAAAAAGGTTGATCTTGAGCTTAAAAAAGTAATGCTGAAGATTAAGGAAGAAGAAACAAGGATGATGGAGCAGGCAAAGAATATTATGTCTCTAAAGTCTAGTTCTCGCAATGAGTCCTTGGAAAAAACCAAGATCATTGAAATAGTAATTGCCACCATCAACAATGCAGTCAGTCCAACAAGAGGATGATGAGCAGAGTCATGCTTATATTGAGGGGGAGACTTTCGAAGTTCCTAAGCAAGAAAATGTTCCAGCTGAGAGGGAGCAATCAGAAGCTCATCATGAAGTCCCATCTACCCCACAAGAAATGGTGGAGATTCTTGATAAAGAAGATGAAAGGGAAGAAGAGGAAGAAGTAGAAATCATTGCTAAATTTAGGAGTGAAAGAAAGGAGCATCAACTACAACCGAATATTCTCCTACCTTTCCATGATACCCTTCAACAGAGCCCTACTTCTCAATTCTTGGGATCATATGTTCTGGACATTAAAAGCCTATCCAGCAGTATCTGTGCTCGCCTAGGAATACCCAAGGAACCTTAACTTCACCAAAAAGTTAATAACCAATCATGCCTCTTCTATCCATGAGCAAAAGTTATACTTCATTCCTACTTCCTTCAAGTTAAATCACTTTCCTTCATCAAATTTCCATCAATTTGATGAATTGACTAGGTGGATTGAGGTTATTCCTAACCCACAAAACCAATTTCCAGTTATAGAGTCCCAACACTCTGTGACTGATGAACCAAATGAATCACCCATTCCAATCGTGGTACATCCTTCTCATTCCACGATCGTAGACCTTCTTGACACCACTACGATAGATCAAAATGACTAACCAATAAATGACTCAATAACTCATTCTGATGTTCCTTCGTCTTCCAATAACGATTACTTCAATCTAGCTCTTGCTCTCTCAAACTTGCAAGAACAGAAATCAAAAGCCTTTCCTTCTGATACTCAGAAAATATTTGAGCTTCTATCTATCCTCTCTACCAAAGTTGAACTATCCGAAGTGTCAGAGAAAATGACTAAGGAGATAGAAGAAGATCTTGAAACTCACTCTCTGTTAATTCATCAACGGTTAAATCATTTAATCGATGTTGTAAATACTCTCCCTAGCAACCTGAGCTCTGAGCTCACTAAGAGACTAAGGGAGATCATCGAGGATATGGTAGAAACCATAAAGGGAAGAGACCAACTTCACTTCAATCTATGAAAAAACATAAGGAAGCAGTTCTCCTTCTTCAGAAGAATCAGGAAACTCAGAACCAACTCCTGAATGAACATCTCTACAAACTGAGTTCCTCTCTCACTGAGGTTAAAGAATGTGACGCCCCCAAAATAGGTATACATCACTCATCTTGAGCGCCAAATACATGGTACAAAATTCAAATACAACTTAATTATACAACAGTTGTGTAAAATACGACAAAACATAATCTAAGAGTTTTAATAAGAATATTATCATCTAGACAATATCCACACTCAATGGAGTCCTCATTATATTTATTGTCACACTATTTAACAGAATAGTGCGGACTACTAATGCTATCATCTGGACCGTCACTCCGTTCTCCGACTAGTCCCGGCTACGTTCTCATTTCCTGAAGAGAACAGTGAAAGAAAGGGTGAGCTCAACTAGCCCAGTAAGAAATATTATGACTAAGATAATGCAGAATAAATTATCATTAGCCTTCAACAATGTTAAACTGATAGAATATAATAGACAACAAGTTTAACTACAGCGGAATAAGCAATCCATCAGAAGAGTCAAGTAGAGCATGATATCTACTATCTTCTATGATTTAAAATATTTTTATCAGTTTTTATCGCTGAGACTCAGCTTAATAAATAAACCACATCATCGAATCATCCATGCACTACGGGCCAAGGATATTCATTAAATCATCAATGGTCATGACTATACCGAATAATCCCTGGTCATAATCATACCAAAAACTATCCATCAATGCACTACAGGCCACTGAGGTCTTTTACCACATCATTTATAACATTATAGGTCATGATTATACCGAATGATCCCTGGTCATAATCATATCAAGTCCATCTATACACGTAAGCCAAATATGACTTTCTTCACAATATAAGCATGAGGAAGATGACAATGACATAATAATTTAATAAAACAAGTTTAAGAATAAATTTTAAAGATTTATAAGTTAATTTATCTTGAAATCAATAACGTCAAATTGTCAATATGATACTGCTTTATGGAGTAAAATTCAAGAATGCTCAGAAGAATATTTTCATGAAAAGATACTGAATGAAGCACAAATATCAAGGATATTCCACTAATTTCATGGAGTATAGAAGCCAAAACTTTAACCAACTGAGTATAATAGAATATATGAAAACGCAAAGGGATTTTTGCCCGCCATGTGATAATCCACGTAGACATATCATTTCCACAATTAATAAGGAATGAATACGAAGGATTATTCACCATGCATTCGGTAATCCACATAGACAGGTTATTCTAAAAATAATAAAGAATGGAATAACAGAAGAATTCACCAGGCGTGCGTAATCCGCACAGACAGGTTATTCCCACCAGAATGATAAAGATGGAATTAGGTCATGCGTAACCTGCACAGACAGGATATTTCAATAGAATAATAAAGAATAGAATAACAACCCTTACGAGTATTGAAAGGAAATAACTCTCTTCATGAATACGAAAGAAATAATACCCCTTACCTTAGAAGAAAACTAAATACTGGAATAGTGAGGTAGCAGACTTCTCTTCTTCTTTCTCTCTATAATTTCTCTCTATAATAATTACTCTTGTGAGACTTAGTGAATTGGTGAGAAATGAAGGAAGAATGAGCTTCTATTTATAGGAAAATATAGTTTTAATAATTGCACATTTTAGGGCTCAAAATATTACAGTATAATACCTCCATCTTTTTCTTCATTTTTACTTTAGTCCTGCAAGTATTATCAAACTTGCACTACCTCCCCTAATAGTAAATAATGTGAATTAATAGTTCACTCATGTGACTTAATAGTATAATCATGTGAAAAAAACTAATTACAGTATAGTATCTTCATCTATACCTCTATTTTTAATTTAGTCATGCAAGTATTATCAATCTTGCACCAACTCCCCTAATAGTAATTCATGTGAATCAATAGCACACACATGTGAACATATAGTTATAAGCATGTGAATTAATAGCAATTAATTACTCATTTATCCGGTTAATTACCCGATTGGTCAATATAACCTCCAGACATTAATTATTATCGAAATAAATGTTGATTTCCATTAACACTAATAATTCTCACACAATGGAACCATCAATTTCATCTTTAATCAACACGAACTTATTCATCATTAATATCATAACTCACATTATTTAACAATCAGATCATTCCCAGGAAAGAGGGGGCTTTTCGATAAGAATTTTTTCTTATTGGCGCGCAATTAGGTGACCAAACCTCTCCTCGACAAAACTTTTTAGACATTGTCAATATTGTAATTAATAATATGAATAACTTTATCGTCTCAATTATTGATTTAATAATATAACATATTATACAGATGATACTGTGACAATAATTGAATCAATAATATGAGAGATATGATGCAGTAATTATTGTAGCAATAATTAAATATAACTGAGTGACTTCTCACGTAAGCATCAATAATCAATACCGTGTGCTACTATACAACCACACGTATTACTGTACTTTTACTATCGGGTAGTTCAATAGTTTAACAGTAAAACTTCCGCCGTTATTTTTATAAAAAGATAATTATGTCGTTTTCTAACTACGACAATACTTCCGTTGTGGGGTCCACCAATGATTGTGCCGTCGTACGAATATTCTCTGTTAAAACGAATATTCCCCGACCAATCGAATATTATATAACCACTTGCTTACTTTGCAAAATTTGTAAATATTACCTACACCTATAACATTATATCAATCCACACCACAAAATAAAAAATATATTCCGAGAAAATTATTCTTTATTTATAAAAGTTAGGGTCTTACAACCTCCTCTTCTTATGAAATTTCGTTCTCGAAATTAGGGTACGTACCTGGTATCTCGAAGAGGTGAGGATATCTTGACTTCATCTCAGATTCTAACTCTCAGATCATTTCTTCCACATCGTGGTTTCTCCACAAAACTTTAACTTGAGGTATAACTTTGGAGCGTAGAATATGATCCTTCTTATCCAAGATTTTAACAGGTAACTCTTCATACGTTAAATCTTCCTCTATCTCATCTGGTTCTAATTCAATAATGTGGTTCGGGTCTTTCACGTATTTACGTAACATAGATATGTAAAAAATATTATAAACACGAGACATACTTGGCGGTAAGGCGAGTCTATAGGCCACAGTTCCTACTCGATCGAGGATTAAAAATGGGCCAATGAATCGAGGATTGAGATTTTCTCTCTTTTCAAATCTCGTAACTCCTTTCCATAGAGCAACACGTAACAACACATGATCTCCAATATTGAATTCCACGTCCTTTCGATGAAGATCAGAGCATAACTCTTTTGTCGATCTTGTGAGATTTTTATATGTTATCGGATCGTTTGAATCTTTTCTGTAGTCATACGTACCAAATCTGGTCCCAACATACTGGAGAACGACACTTTTTTCTATACAACACCTCAAATGGAGCCATGCCAATACGTGCTTGATAACTGTTGTTGTAGAAAAACTCTACTAATGGTAAGAACTTATTCCAACTTCCTTTAAACCTTTAAAGTCAAGGACACAGAGTCTTAATAAATTCTCAAGAGTTTGAATAGTCCTCTCTGATTGCCCGTCCATTTGAGGATGATATGCCGAACTAAATCATAAATTCGTGCCCATAGCTTTTTGCAAACTAACTCAAAATCTTGAAGTGAATCTTGGGTCTCGATCAGAAACTATGGATACTGGCATACCATGCAGTCTTATAATCTCGTTTATGTATATACTAGCAAGACGTTCAAGTGTAAAAGTTTCTCGTATCGGTAAGAAATGAGCAGACATGGTCAATCTATCAATAATGACCCAAATCACATCTATGCCTTGAGAAACCTTGGGAAGACCAATAACAAAATCTATAGTAATGTGCTCCCACTTCCATTCTGGAATTTCAAGTGGTTGCAATGACCTTTTGGCACTTGATGCTCTGCCTTGACTCGTTGATAAGTTAGACACCTTGAGATAAACCCCACTATCTCTCTCTTCATATTGCTCCACCAAAATGTATGTCGAAGATCACGATACATCTTGGTACTCCCAGGATGGATTGCAAACGGTGTGTTGTGCGGCTCCATCATGATTTTATACTTCAAGTCAGAATCGTTAGGAACACAAAGTCTGGAGTTGACTCGAAGTATTCCTTCTTCATCGATTCTTTCTTCCAGAATAGCACCTTCTTGCACTTTCTTCTCCATACGCATCAGCTTCAGGTCTGTAGTTTGAGCAGCTTTAACTTTATCGATTAAAGTCGGTTCTACTCGTATATTTGCCATCATCACATGGGTCCCTGGAGTCTTTAACTCTATCTCCATCCTTTGTAAGTCATATAAAATGGGCCTTTGCGTTGACAATATCGCACTCGTACCCGCATATGATCTTCTACTCAATGCGTCAGCTACTACGTTCGCTTTTCCAGGATGGTATTGAATGGTATGATCATAATTTTTCAACAGCTCAAGCCAACGTCGTTGCCGCATGTTGAGTTCCTTTTGAGTGAAGAAATATTTGAGACTTTTATGATCCGTATAGATCTCCACCTTCTTTCTATACAAGTAATGCCTCCAAATCTTAAGCGCAAAAACGACTGCTGCCAACTCTAGATCATGAGTAGGATAATTCCTCTCATATTCTTTGAGTTGTCGTGAGGCATAGGCTATGACTTTCCCATGTTTCATGAGAACACATCCTAACCCTTTGCCTGAAGCATCACTGTAGATGACAAATCCCTCCGAGCCAAATGGTATTGTCAGAACAGGTGTTGAAATGAGTCTCCTCTTGAGTTCTTGAAAACTCTTCTCACATTCCTCGTTCCAACCGAACTTTGTATCTTTTCGAGTCATCTGAGTTAATGGAGTAGCGATTCGAGAAAATCCTTCCACGAATCTCTAATAATAACCAGCTAAGTCGAGAAAGCTACGTTCTTCGGTCACTGACTTTGGTTGCTCCCAGCTTTGAATTGCTTCAATCTTCGCTGGGTTAACAGATATTCCATGATATGATATCACGTGCCCAAAGAATACAACTTCCTCAAACCAGAACTCGCATTTCTTCAACTTGACATATAGCTTATTTTCACAAAGCTTTTGGAGTATCAGCCTCAAGTATTGCTCATGGTCTTTAGGGGTTTTGGAGTATATGATGATGTCATCAATAAAGACGACCACAAAGTGATCCAAATATTTTTTGAATACTCGGTTCATCATGTCCATGAAGGCAGCAGGAGCATTAGTCAATCCAAAAGATATGACTAGGAATTCATAATGCCCGTACCGAGTTCTAAAAGCAGTCTTTGGAATGTCATCAGTTTTAATCTTCAACTGATGATATCCGGAATGAAGATTAATCTTTGAAAAGAATTTGGCTCCTTGCAACTGGTCAAACAGGTCATCAATGCGAGGCAACAGGTACCTATTTTTGATGGTGACATGATTCAACTCCCGATAATCAATACAATGTCGCATACTTCCATCTTTCTTCTTCACGAATAGAACATGAGCACCCCAAGGAGACGTACTAGGACGAATGAAACCAATGTCTAACAATTCATGTAGTTGGGTTTTTAACTCCTGAAGTTCAATAGGAGTCATTCAATATGGGGCTTTGGAAATGTTGTACCGAATTCAAGGTCGATACAAAATTCAATTTCACGCTCTGGGGGTAGGCCAGAAAGTTCTTCAGGGAATACATCAGGAAATTTATTAACAATAGAAATATCATTCGAATCTAACATATTTTTATTTAAATCCGTGACATGGGCTAAAAATGTTTAACATCCGTTTTTCAATAAACAAATAGCTTTATGGCTTGATATGACAGTGATTGATTTTAATGGTTTGGTTACTTGAATTCGCATAATAGGTTGGTTAGGAATATGAAAGCTAACAACTTTACGAAAACAATCGATTTTAGCATGATGAGTAGTTAACCAATCAATCCCTAAAATCACATCAAATGCAAGTATTTTCAAAGAAATAAGATCGATAGGTAACTTGCGGTTACTGATTTGAACCAAACAAGACTTATAAACAGTGGATGTAATGAAGGTTTCTCCCAACAGAGTTTACACAGATAAGTCAAAGTCTAATTTCTCCGGAGTCAAATTTAAACGTTGAGCGCAAGTAGGAGAAATAAAAGAATGGGTAGAACTGGTATCAAATAAGGTATATACTTCACTGGAATTTATGATTAGCTTACCCGTGATCACCTCGTTCGGATTCCTCACTTTTTGGGGGGTTACAACAAACGCTCTCCCTTGAACTACCGATTTTGTCTTGTCTGGGACACCCTTTGATGCCTCCATCCCAGCTGGACTTGACTTTGGTGCACGACAAAATCGGGCTAGGTGACCTTCTTTTTCACAATTGTAACACGCTTTGGACTGCATCACGCAGTTTGGACTGATATGTCCCTCCCCTCCACATTTGTAACATAGGACCGGCGGTCGTTCTTCTTCCTTAATAACAGGTGCTGGTGCTGACATCTTTCCATCATTGTTGAATCTCTTCTTTTTGAAATGTCCACTCTTATTGTCATGGCTATGATTACCACCGAAGTGATTACCATTTCTGGCATGTTGATTCCCTCCACGCTTGTTGTCACCGCTTTGATGACTGCTACCATTGGTATTATTATTTTGTCGGCTGCTTTCTCTTGGTTGGGTCGATTCGTTATCGTGTTCCAATAACTGAGCCCTATTTACAACATCTGAATACAAACACAGTTTATGAGAAATCAGATATTGACGTATCTCGGGTTTAAAACTTCTTAGAAACATCCTCGTCATTCTCTCCTCATTATCAACTAAGTGGGATGCAAACCGGGACAACTCGGAAAACTTGGCTTCGTACTACGACACGGTCATGTTGTTTTGCTCCAGTTTAATGAAGTCTACCTCTTTCATGTGACTAATACTTTTGGGAAAGTACTTGTCGTTGAACAGTTCTTGGAACTTCTCCCAAGTCATCTTCAGTGCGGCAGGTTGAGTATGCTTTACAGATTCCCACTAGTAATCTGCCTCTGTTCGCAACATAAAGGTGGCAAAGGGAACCTTTTGCTCCTTGGAGCATCCCAATACATCAAATATCTTGGTGATCTAGTTTATCCACGTCTCCGCCTTAAGTGGTTTTAGCTCTCCAAAAAACTCCGGTGGTCCCAGCTCCTTGAACTGCTTAGCGGTGACCGTTCGAGAGTTGTCAGTGTTTTTACCTGCATTTTGGACAGGAGCCGCCCTCGCCTGATGTTGCATGAATTGCATAAAACCTCTGAACGTCCCATCGTTCATCATTTGATCGTTGTTATTTACCTGAGGATTATTGTCTTCCTGTTACACATTATCCTGGGTATTAATCTGTGGTGACTCAACGGTCTCATGTGCTTCATTGCTTATCTCAATATTTTCGGATGCCATTTTCAAATACTACCGTAAAATAAGGGTTAATTAACATATCACATATTATCCCTATACTCTGATTGACCAATTAAATACCAAATAAACTTAGGTAGGTCATACTAGCAAAGGAATTCTCCATCTCTCCCCTCCTAGTTCTTGTCTCACATTTCAGCCAGGAATCATATCCCTAAGCTTTGATACCAACTGTGACGCCCCCAAAATAGATATACATCACCCATCTTGAGTCGCCAAATACATGGTACAAAATTCAAATACAACTTAATTATACAACAGTAGTGTAAAATACGACAAAACATAATCTAATAGTTTTAATAAGAATATTGTCATCTAGACAATATCCACACTCAATGGAGTCGTCATTACATTTATTGTCACACTATTTAACAGAATAGTGAGGACTACTAATGCTATTATCTGGACCGTCACTCCGTTCCCCGACTAGTCCCGGCTACGTTCTCATTTCCTGAAAAGAACAGTGAAAGAAAGGGTGAGCTCAACTAGCCCAGTAAGAAATATTATGACTAAGTTAATGCAGAATAAATTATCATTAGCCTTCAACAATGTTAAACTGATAGAATATAATAGACAACAAGTTTAACTGTAGCGGAATAAGAAATCCATTAGAAGAGTCAAGTAGAGCATGATATCTACTATCGTCTATGATTTAAAATGTTTTCATCAATTTTTATCGCTGAGACTCATCTTAATAAATAAATCACATCATCGAATCATCCCTGCACTACGGGCCAAGGATATTCATTAAATCATCAATGGTCATGACTATACCGAATAATCCCTGGTCATAATCATACCAAAAACTATCCATCAATGCACTACAGGCCACTGAGGTCTTTTACCACATCATTTATTACATTATAGGTCATGATTATACCGAATGATCTCTGGTCATAATCATACCAAGTCCATCTATGCACGTAAGCCAAAGATGACTTTCTTCACAATATAAGCATGAGGATGATGACAATGACATAATAATTCAATAAAACAAGTTTAAGAATAAATTTTAAAGATTTATAAGTTAATTTATCCTGAAATCAATAACATCCAAATTATCAACATGATACTGCTTTGTAGAGTAAAATTCAAAAATGCTCAAAAGAATATTTCCATAAAAAGATACTGGATGAAGAGCAAATATCAAGGATATTCCACTAATTTTATGGAGTATAGAAGCCAAAACGTTAACCAACTGAGTATAATAGAATATATGAAACCGCAAATAGATTTTTTTCCGCCATGCGGTAATCCACATAGACAGATCATTTCCACAATTTAATAAGGAATGAATACGAAGGATTATTCACCATGCATGCGGTAATCCACATAGACAGGTTATTCCAAAAATAATAAATAATGGAATAACAGAAGAATTCACCAGGCGTACGTAATCCGCACAGACAGGTTATTCCCACCAGAATGATAAAGAATGGAACCAGGTCATGCATAACCCGTACAGACAGGATATTCTAACAGAATAATAAAGAATGGAATAAGAACCCTTATGAGTATTGAAAGAAAATAACTCTCTTCATGAATATGAAAGAAATAATACCCCTTACCTTAGAAGAAAACTGGATACTGGAATAGTGAGGTAGCAGACTTGTCTTCTTCTTTCTCTCTATAATAATTGCTCTTGTGAGACTTAGTGAATTGGTGAGAAATGAAGAAAGAATGAGCTTCTATTTATAGAAAAATATAGTTTCAATAATTGCACATTTTGGGGCTCAAAATATTACAGTATAATACCTCCCTCTTTTTCTTTATTTTTACTTTAGTCCTGCAAGTATTATCAAACTTGCACCACCTCCCCCAATAGTAAATAATGTGATGTGACTTAATAGTATAATCATGTGAAAAAAACTAATTATAGTATAGTACCTTCATCTATACCTCCATTTTTAATTTAGTCATGCAAGTATTATCAATCTTGCACCAAGTCCCCTAATAGTAATTCATGTGAATCAATAGCACACACATGTGAACACATAGTTATAAGCATATGAATTAATAGCAATTAATTACTCATTTATCCGGTTAATTATCCGATTGGTCAATATAACCTCCATACATTAATTATTATCGAAATAAATGTCGATTTCCATTAACACTAATAATTCCCACACAATGGAACCATCAATTTCATTTTTAATCAACACGAACATATTCATCATTAATATCATAACTCACAATATTTAACAACCAGATCATTCCCAAGAAAGAGGGGGTTTTCCGATAAGGATTTCTCCTAATTGGCGCGCAATTAAGTGACCAAACCTCTCATTGACAGAAATTTTTAGACATTGTCAATATTGTAAATAATAATATGAATAACTTTCGTCTCAATTATTGATTTAATAATATAACATATTATGCATATGATACTGTGATAATAGTTGAATCAATAATTTGAGAGATATGATGCAGCAATTA
Source organism: Panax notoginseng (assembly GCA_016801055.1). Lineage (NCBI taxonomy): Eukaryota > Viridiplantae > Streptophyta > Magnoliopsida > Apiales > Araliaceae > Panax > Panax notoginseng. The sequence goes on along the minus strand of CM029013.1, from coordinate 143,825,106 downwards.
CTGTAGCAATAATTGAATATAACTGAGTGACTTCTCACGTAAGCATCAATAATCAATTCTGTGTGCTACTATGCAACCACGTGTATTACTGTACTTTTACTACCAGGTAGTTCAACAGTTTAACGATAAAACTTCCGTCGTTATTTTTATAAAAAGATAATTATGTCGTTTTCTAACTACAATAATACTTCCGTTGTGGGGTCCACCAATGATTGTGCCGTCGTATGAATATTCCCTGTTAAAACGAATATTTCCCGATCAATCGAATATTATATAACCACTTGCTTACTTTGCAAAATTTATAAATATTACCCACAACTATAACATTATATCAATCCACACCATAAAATAAAAAATATATTTCGAGAAAATTATTCTTTATTCATAAAAGTTGGGGTCTTACAATGAATCCTCCTTCGCTCACATGAAACAGACAGACGAATTCTTAGCCACAATACAGCAACAAAATTTGAAGACTGAGGTTATGGTTCAGGAGAATCGAAATGACATTGCTCAGTCAAGCTCTTAACTGAATGAACTAGTGCAAGGTATGGCTCGCTTATCTCAAGATATTAGAATCCTTGATGCAGACATAAAGGGGGAGAATACCGTTTGAGAGAAAAATAAAGGAAAATAGGCGGCACATTCTTCACGGAGCAATCAGCCTCGCAAACAGACTCTAAGAGCAATGAAGCACCAACCGATACTAATGGTAACTCCTCTGGCAAGCCAAGGTCCCACTCCTTTCAGTTCGTAAGGAGTATTTCACACTGGCCTAAACATGCCTATTGGAGATCATGCCTTCATGAATAGACATGATCTTAATGAACCTCTGGAGCAAAGTTAGCTAGAAGAGATTGCAAGGCGAGATGAGGCAAGCAGGAAAAGGAGGGAATACGAATATGCACATCCTCTAAGGAGTAAGAGACCAAGAAGATGAGTTCCTATTTTTATTTGATATATCAATTATGAACTGTAATATCCTTGAAAAACATCAATAAATTCATGATTATCTTCTAGATATTCAGTTGCTCACTGATCATTAAGTCATGTTTATTTTCAAGCAACTTGGATTAGAAATTGATGGTATGATGCAAATCTACTTGGTTATGTCAACATCAAATAGGGGGAGATTGTTGGGAGTTGCATATTTAAATTTGATGTTGGAATAAATAAATGTGCATACATTATCAAAAGTTGTAAAGCCCTTATTAGATCATATGTGCAAGGACTTAGATTAAAGATCAAAAGTGTTAAGTTGATCTGAGCTGAATGTTTATCTTCTTGTAAAATCCCTTGTAATAAAAAGATCAAACTTGTTAGGCTGATCTTATGAGTTGTAATAGATAAGACCAGAACAAAATCGTAGTCTGGCAAGAAAGCAAGAGATTGCAAAAGATAAGGAAAAATCGTAGCTTGCCGAGCAAGCCTTTCGGGTTCGTAGAAGCAGTTTATCGAGTGTCTATCGAGCTAAGTCAAAAATTATAGGTACAGCTCAAAATCGTGGAGTCTTCAAGACGTCACTAATTAAAATCATAGTCAGTCAAGCGATGTCAAAGCTAAAGCAAAATCGTAGAGTACTCTAAGATTCTCATCAGAGGCAGTCTAGAATAAATTGCCTACAAGCACTTATCAACAGAACAAGATCGTAGTACTCATCGGTCAGCATCAGAATCATCAAAGTTTGATTGTCTGATGAATAAAAATTTTTGACAGTAACGACTGACATTTAAACGTTGCTGATTGAGAATCCCAATGCTCTCACCAACATCCTTGACCTAAATCGAAGAGCCAAAAGGAAAAAGAAAGGTGACTTTCGACTGGTCTGATGAAAGTGACTTTTCAGATGTGGTAGGTTAGAAAGCAGTCTGCTGTGTCAGGCAAGTCAGACAGGAGTGTTCACATAATCCTAGGATGTTAACATCAATATCCCAGAATATCTGAAGCATTAAATGCTCAAACGGAAGCTTTTCAACGGGAAGATTTCAAAGACTCTTACATAAGGCAAACAGATCAAAGATTTCAAGGAGCAAGTAAGCAAGAAAAAGAACAAAAACTCAAAATCTGAAAAAGCCTCACTCTACGAATTTGAATAGAAGTCTTGCTCAGCTACTAAGTTCTTCAAAACTTATGGTTAAGGCAACTTAGTAGCACAACATCAACAAAACTCTCATAACAGAACTGCCAAGTCTGTTAGACTTGAAGAGTACTTAGTGTACTAGTGATCCAAGTTTGCTGGGCTTGAAGAGTTCTTAGTGAACTATTGTTCCAAGGCTCCTGGTCTTGAAAGAATCTTAGTGATTCGAAGATTGTATCAATATCCTTAGTGGATTTCCTACTCGTGGAGTAGAAGAGTTGAGTAGGAGTCTTGAGTGCTCTGAACCACTTAAAACACTGTGTCATTTACTTTCAGTCTCTTTAACTGTTATATCTGTTATAACTGTCATTTAAATTATTACTTCTATTTTATCTTAAAGGGGATAATTAATTCATACATTCTGCTGCAGTTGATTAATAATTTAATTGACAAGTCACTCTTTAAAAGAAAGATTTTGAACTATCTATTAAACCCCCCCCCCTTCTAGATAACTCTCGTGCTTCCGAAAACTAACAACTTGTGCTATGACATTAGGAATTCCTATTGACAAATAAGTAAAACTCCATTAGGTATTCCTTTAGTGAGTCACGTTTAGTGAACTTATTCTCTAATAAGCACATACATACTTGCTTTAGTGTCTCTACACAAATGATTATGAGATCAATTATCCTCTTCATAAGAGCAAGCATAGTATGTACTAATCTATCCGGGTTCACTAATCCCCTTCTTAGCAATCCAACGATTTAGAATGATTTTAGTTTTTGAGCAATCTAAGAATTTAGATCATTAGCATGATCATCATCATGATTCTAAAAACATTGCTCAAAACTATGGGGTTATCACAATTAAATCAACAACACAATGTGAATAAAGAAAATGCCTTTAAATAAATTAATTTTTTTTATTAATAAACAAATAAGATTATATGCTACATCATACCAAATATGATTCGCTTGTGCATATCACTTTCACTTCCTTCGTTTGAACAACTGCTGCAGTAGATGGCCGATTGGAATTTTGATGTTGCGTCAGTTCCCACCAATCTGGATATCCAATAAGTTTAAAGCAACGACTCTTGAAATGGCATGTTTGATTGCAGTTAGTACATTTGTATGTAGCTTTGTCCGAATTATTGGAATTTTTCAAATTAATGGCTTTGGGTCGGTCGTGTGACATCTGATTGGGTCGATGGAGAGAAATCATAGCGGAAGCTTTAGGATTCTCAATGTCCTCATTCAAAGTATTAGATCGTATGTTCTCACGACGGACTAAGGAATAACACTCTTCCAAACTTAGAAGAGGGTCGCAACATAAAATTTCTCGTCGAAGTTGATCAAAACTTTTATCCAATCCAGCAAGAAATATGTGTAATTGGGGCTCGCTCAATAGACTGTCGGTATACTAAAACATCATCAGGGTCCTTCATGACCATATTTTCACGATGATCGAGTTCCTGAAAGATTTCAGTTAACTCCCCATAATATACTCAGAGTGATTCCATACATTATTTTGTTGAGAAGGCTTTTTGATGCAGAGAATAAACATGTATCTCATCATTACCATCATATAAACCTTTGGAAAGAGTACTCCATATTTCAAGAGCAGTGGGTATACGAAGATAGCGCTTCATGATGTTGGGAGACATAGACATCAGAAGCCGACGTTTCACCTTCTGATTTTCAGCATACCAGTTTTCATATCCCTTATCTGACACAGCAGGAGGAGTGGTTTTACCCATAATGTAGGAGAGTTTTTCTCGTTCAACAATATACATTTCTATCAATTGAGACCACACATCGTAATTTGTTTCGATAAGAAGAATGCATGCATTAAAGGCACCCTTAAATTGAATAAGAACTGGAACAGGTTTGGTGCCGGAGGATTCAATGTGTTCACTCATTCTGGGTTTTGGATTTGATTTGAAACGGATCAAACATATGCCTTTTGATACCATGTAAAAGAAGATGATAAACAAGTTTTTTATTTATTGTCTCTTGACTAATCAAATACAGAATATATTTATAGAACTAGAGTTCCCAATCAGAGTCCTAATTAGCTCCTTAGAAATCTGCCTATCTGTACACACCTAGAAATCTTCCATATAAGGCAATACAATTAATTGACAATATTTACAAAATTGTTGACAATCTCAACAAAAAGTAATAAGGAATATGACAAAGTATAACTCAGAATACATAAGGTACTATGATGATCTCAAGTCCAATGATCACTTGTACTACTGTCACTATAGGAACTCCTATTGACAAACAAGTAAAACACTATTAGGTGTTCCTTAAGCGAGTCATGATAAGTAGGTGTTATACTTACGAATCGGATGCAATTGGGCTTCTAATCTTGTTTATTCTCAAGTATTTTTCGTTACTTTTGAAGCATTTTGCATGTTTTTGCAGGTCGCATTGCATGGGATTTGGGACTGGATGATTACAGAGAGAAAGTAACATGAAATGTTCAAAAGGAAGTTTGCAACCACATTAGTGCGACAGCGCTAAGATCATGCCTAATTATGGCGCGGCGGCGCTGTGCCTTGCTTTCAGTAGCTTCTCTAGACCCCTGGCGCGGCAGCGCCAATTTCTTAGTGAAACTTGGGCAATAGTTCTAGGTCGATTGCAGGATTTTCAAAGTTTTGTAATGTTTAAGTAATTTGATTGGGACTTGGATTGCTACTTCTTGGAGGACTAGGATTTTATTTGGGGAGTATAAATATAATCTCTTGGATACTTTGAAGATAAATTTTGCTAACCCTAGATTTGAAGAAAGATTAGAGGCTTGAAGCAAAGGATTGATCATGGAGGAAGAGTAAGATAGAAGGCGAAGGGGAGGGACTAGAAGATTGCTTCAAAATAGTTTTTCTCTTTCTTCTTTTCCTTTATATTTTATAATTCTTGGATGATGATTATTATTTCAATTATGAACTAATTTTTATTTTAAGATTACAATAGAACTTGATGTGTAGTTAAATTAAATTGCTTCTTTGTTAATTATAGTTAATTATATTGGATTGTCTATTATATCTTATGCTTAATTGATTAATTGTCTGATCAATAATTAGCATGGTAATCTATATAAAATTGAGAGATGGAGTATAGATTTAGACCTTGATATAATAACATATTGTTGGAAAATTGCATATTTAAATTTGATGTTGAAGGTAAATATTCATGCTCATATGTAAAGTCCTTCAAGGAATACATGTACAAGGACTTAGTGGTAGATCAAACTTGTTAGGTTGATCTGAGCTTTAATGTTTATCATTCTGTAAATGAATGTATAGAAGAAAAGATCAAAGCTATTAGGTTGATCTATGTCTTGAAATGTAATAGATAGGCTTCAACATAATCGTATTCTGTCAAGCCAGTCAAGAGATTGTAGAAGCCAAGGCAGAATCGTAGAGCATCGAGAAATCGTAGTCTATCTACTTTGGAGGGCCTCTCCCGGAATCGTAGTGGTCCAAACGCCTGCCGAGCCAACTCAGAGATCGTAGTGTGCTCTCGGAAGCGTAGAGTCTGAAAATCAAGCAAGCAAAGATCGTAGTCTACCAGTGCTTAAGAGAAATCGCAGTGTTCTCTTCTATCAGTACCGGATCAAGCATCAATGAGGCAAGACACCACGATCATGATCGTAGAGCATCATCTGTCTGCAACAGAAGCATCGAGCCTTGTCCATTTATTTTAGAATAAAAATCAACAAATGTGGAATGGATTATAGACGTAGAGACTATCGGGAATTCCAATGACACAACACTCATCCTTAGTATATAACAAAGAGACGTATTGAAGAAGCTAAGGAAAGTACTACATGTCAGCCAAAAACACCTTTTCAGGTGTTAGGTGAGATAGTAGTCTGTTGTGTCAGTGGGCCAGACGGCTAATCAGAAGATGTGCAGAAAGTCTCCATTAGTGCTCAGAAATGTCAAATACAATTAATGCTTCAACGGATGATTTCAAACGGATACATTTCAAAGGCACTTATATGCAAAATAGAAGATGATGCAAGGATCAAGCAAGTACACAAAAAGAAACGCTGAAGAACACTCAACGCTCAACTCTACGATCTGAAAATAAAGCTTGCTCAGCTACTCAATTCTTTCGAACACAAACTTAATGGCAACTGAGTAGCATCATTCAAGAACGCAACTATTTTTAAGTGAAGTAAAAAGTTCCAAGTCAGAAGGACTTGAAGAGTTCTAAGTGAACTGAGAAGTACCAAGTCTGCTGGACTTGAAGAGTTCTAAAGTGAACTAAGAAGTTCCAAGACTGCTGGTCTTGAAGGGATCTGTGAGATTCAAAGATTGTAAAGATATCCTTAGTGGATTTCCTACTTAAGGAGTAGAAGAGTGGACTAGGAGCCTTGAGTGCTCTGAACCACTTAAAAACACTGTGTCTCTTATATTCTTGTCATAACTGCTATATCTGCCATAACTGCTTATCTCCGATTAACTCATTTTATCTTAAAGGGAAAACAAACAAATCTCAAATTCCGCTGTGATTAAATCATTATCAAATCTGACAAGTATTTTGTAAAAGAAATTTTAAAATATTTATTCAACCCCCCTTCTAGATAACTATTGTGCCTCTGGGAACTAACACATATGATTATGGTTCCTCATAAAACAGGAGTCATAATTTTTGTATAAGATAGAAATATACCTATACCATATGTAATCTGATGAGAACATGTGCTTGAAATTCTTCTTAATTCTAATTCACATATAAATATAGTTAATTACCTAGGATGTTCTTTCTAATTCCATCTTTAGTGGATTTAGGAAGATTTGTTTATAAGATCATCGAGAGGTGCTTATAAATACTGATGAGTTCTTAGCTAATAATCCAATATAACTGACGTAATTTAACAGGAAGTTATATAATTGAAACAAAACATCAAGGAAAGTTGTAATCTTAAACCTTTTAAATATGAATTCAAATTCTTGGTAATTAATGAATAGTTAATTTAGTTTAATTTATTTTCAAAATTCAACCATTTGAGATATTTGTTTATTTAAATTAATTTAATACAGAATTAGAAGTTGATAGTTATTATTCATAACCAAGCCCTTCATGACACAATGGTAAAAAAACTGCTCATAAGGCTTGGGTGCATGAGGTATTGAGAACCATTCTTGCCAAAGGCAAGAATGTTAAATTTTAGTCGAATATATCAAAAAAGAAGAAGTTATTCATAATTCTTTGTGGGACGATATTTATTGCTATTTGATCACGTATACTTGCGTGTAACTGTTAATACGAAGTTAGACAAAAAAGTTTTTGGCACCGTTGTCGGAAAATTGTTTTAATAATCTGCCAATATTAATTTCAATTAAATTAATCTTAGTTAAACATTTTTTGTTTATGTTTCAAGTGCTCTTGACTTGTGTATGCAAACTCGATTGAAACGTCAAGAAACACAAGATCGAGAGAAAATGGCTAACGAGGAGCAAAAATCTTTACGGGACTATGCGATGCCGAAAATGAATGAAATTAAGTCGAGCATTCAAATGCCTGCAATCCAAGCCAATACTTTTGAGATTAAACCAAGCACTATCCAGATGATTTAAAACTCGGTACAGTTTGGAGGATTGACCAATGATGACCCGAATGAACACTTAGTCAGTTTCTTGAAAATTTGTAATACATTTAAGTTTAACGAAGTCAGAGATGATGCAATTAGGCTCCGGTTATTCCCTTTCACTCTTCGAAACAAGGTAAAAAGCTAGCTACACTCACTTCCACCAGGATCAATCACTACTTGGGATGATTTGGCACAAAAGTTTCTAGCAAAGTTCTTCCCATCTGCCAAAACTGCAAAGATGAGGAACGATATCACTACTTTCACTCAACATGATTCGGAGTCACTATATGAAGCTTGGGAGAGGTTTAAAGAGTTATTGCGAACATGTCCACACCATGGACTTTCCAAGTCATTTCAAGTTGAGACGTTCTACAATGGTTTATTCAGTATCACGCGGACTAGTATTGATGCAACAACTGGAGGAGCATTGATGGCAAAGAGCTTTGATGATTCCTACAATTTACTAAAGACAATAGCAGCCAATAACTACTAGTGGCCTACTGCTAGGATGACACAACCAAGGGCAGCAGGGGCAATAGAGGTGGATGGAGTGACAACATTATGACAACCCAAATTTCAGCTCTTACGAAGAAAATTGATGCTCTTGAGGGTCAAAATATTCAAAGTGTGGCAGTAATATGCGAGTTATGTGCTGGAACGTATCCGAGTGATCAATGTGCTATAAATGCAAAATCAGTACAGTTTCTGGGTAATTATAATAGACAGCAGAACAATAATCCAAATAGGTACAATCCAGGGTGGAGGAAATTTTCGTGGAGCAACAATCAACCTCAACATTCTGCTCCAAGACAATCATATCCACCCGGATTTCAAAATCAACCTGTTCTACAGCTAGAGAAGTAAACTAAACAAACTTGGAGGAGGTATTGGCTAAATTCACGACTCAGGTTGAGGTAAACTTGAAGTCAGACAATATCAATTCGCAACCTTGAGAATCAGGTAGGGCAATTGGATAATGTGATGAACAGTCAACCTCTTTGTCGGGTGATACCGAAGTCAATCCGAAGAGAGATAACAAATAGTGCAAAGTTGTCACACTTGGGAGTGAAAAGGAGCTAAAGGAGCCAAATGCTGAAAATCAAAAGGTGCCAAGTGACACGAAAAAAGGTGAGAATAAAGATGACAAGAAAACAGATAAAAGATCCAAATGGGAGTTCTAAAGGGGAAAAACAAACTTCAGCTGTGCCACCAGTACCATTCCCACTCCCACAACATTTTCAAAAGCAAAAACTTTGAGAAGCAATTTTTCAAATTCTTAGAGGTACTTAAGAAATTCCAAATCAATATCCCATTCGCAAATGCATTGGAACAAATGCTATAAAAAAATAAAAAAAGAGGAATCAATATTTGAGCTCCAAAAATATTCATTTAAGCTCCATTATAGTGTCGAATTTAAGAAAATTGGTTGTATAATAGAGCTCAAATGACATTTTTTTAGAGTATAAATATCCTCTTTTTCTTAACAAAATATCTATACAGACATGATTACATGAACTCTGAATTCAATTTTGCCCTTGAAGGAATTCAGATGTATGTTCTCAGCAATGTAGGCCTGTTTACTGTAAATGAGAGACGATATCAGTATAAAACAAGTATCCTATTAATCTACCCTGCCACAAAAGGCTGAAACTGCTATGGTGAAAACCAATACAACAAGAACGTAAACATCCTGAACTTCAGAATTGTAGAGACAGATAATTAATTACAATGGCAGTCAAAGATTTAACCTAAACAAAGAAAAATTAGGAAATCCGATAAGATTGGCAGCATGTACTAAATGCAGACTCGCACAAGGCACTTGACGCATGTCTTCCAAGTTGTCAAAAATTTAGAGTCAGATGAGCGCTTCATAACCAACAGGCAGGTTCTTGTTTATGCCTGCCAAATATCTCAGAACAAGCTTTTCAAATATCAGACTGTTGCTTCAATACCCTGAACTGTTGGGAACTACAGGTGCAATTGAATCTTCTAGTCACATCTTGGTTCTATAGCCAAACATGACTCGTCTAACCAAGGTTTGAATTTTCCATCATCGGACATATTCTGATACAATATCCACACTCAAAATGCATAAGATGAGATCTCACATATTTAGCCTAAAATCAACAGAAAGCAACCATAGAAAATTAACAGTTATTTGTAATGCTAATTACTACATGATCCGGGGTCAAGATAAAAAAACATTAAGGCACAGAAATCCATATTCAACCGCAGCAAGTTTCTGGACATGCTAAATAGAAGTTAATGCTCTTCTTGAAATTTGACTTGCTGCAATAGGAAACAATCTACTAATTTGTCCATTATTTTGGGTGAACTTTTGTTTACCACGAAGAAAATCAAGAAGTTGATACATATCTGCCTTGAAGTTTGAACCTACTTGAGTTATCTCTCACTTGTTATATGGACATGACGTAATTTGTGGTGCGACGGAGCATTTTGGGTCATAAGAAGAAAGGGAAAGAGTTTTTCTTTGCTTTGAGCTGTTGTCAGGTTAAAAAAGTCATTATTGGAACGTGAATAAATTCCCACCAAGTTAGGGACTGATTTAGATGCTTTTACAAATCAGGTTGATTGGCCGGCAGCCAGCCACCAACTTCTCTATGGTGAAGCCAAATTATTAAAATATATCTTCTTCTGCCTCAAGTTTATGTTGTCCATCCTAATTTAGTTCTAAACTAATATAGTAGCAACTGAATGTCAGAAAATAGCAGTTGCATATTTGACATGCTGTAGCATTTGGGCTTGATGATCATGCTCAATAACGTCGTGATCTTGATCAACAAGCAGAGTTGTTCCCTAATTCCATATAGTTTGTTTTAACAACCAAATAGGGAAAATATCATCCTACTGAACTACAACCGCAATTATTCTCCACTAATCATGTGGATAAAGGATGCTTTTCTTTTTCTCATCTTTCTATGATTGCAAATGAGGAATCTATGGCTTGGTTTACAACGTCCATGGGGCTTTTAAGCAATGGGCCCCCAATCACAGTTTATTTTTACTCTTGTTGGTGGATGTCTTGAATAGAATGCTTAGGAACAAAGAGTTGGAGGGTCTTGTGGATGGTTGGGTAGTTGGGAAAGATGAAGTTAAAGTATATCATCTTCAGTTTGCAGATGATACTACTTTTTTCTTCTACAACGTTCAAGGTTTAAGAATGTGTAGTCCCTCCATCAAAACTTTTAGGCCATTTCAAATAATAAGGTTCATCTTTTAAAGTGTAAATTTGCTAAAGTCAATATTGAGGAGATATTTTGGCTTCCACTACTTCCTTAGTTGGGTGTGAAACGAGTCTTACCCATAACTTGTTTAGGGTGATATTTGTTTACCTCTTAATACCTCTTATTAATAGCTCCACATCTGATTCGGTAAGAAGGTAAAGTTTTTTGATAAAAATTCACCTCTTATCGGTAAAAGAAGATATAAATCTAAATCATTAAGAGTTGCCCCTTCATGAAAATTTTAAATTTATGGAGCCTCCATAAATATTGTACTCTCTTCATTCCAAATTTTAAGATCATTATTGATTTTTGAAAGTCAATTTGAGATATTTTTAAATTTAAAATTGATATTTTTAAATTTAAAAGACATTAAGATGTTTTATACTTTTTAGTTATCAAATAGCTTTTTAAGTTCAGATGTTATTTCACTTAGATGATCTAATTTATTAAGATATACTAACCATTCAGATCTTAATTACTCAATTTTATCAAACACATTTTAAGGGGTGATCCAAGATAGGGGAGAGCGCGATGCGGAATGGTATGGATACAACAAGTATCCGCATCCGCATATGCACAGATACTATATTTAAAAATCACACCGCGTAACCGCACTGTACCGCGCATGCGGAAGCAGTGTGTGCATGCAGATGCGGATGCGGTGCAGATGTGGTTATAAATGCGGATACAAGAACTTTTACATTTTAAAAAATAAATAATTATCAAATTTTGATCCATCAAGATAACAAATAAAAATACAATGACATGATTGCAATTGTTGTTAAAGGAGGTCAACAACAAATAAGTTTGATAATTCATAACAATTATCATATATCTATCTAACAAAATTCAATTAGTTTTGAATTTCCCGCTCATCTTAATAAATCATCTGGGCCGTCCAAAATTTGAGATAAATTCAACCGTCCATTTAGTGCCGGAGGCACGGGACACAACTAGTTATAAAATATTATACAACTTTAGTCAACTAGTAAAATTCGATAAGAAATTTAAAAACTGTGACATTAACTCTTAAGCCACAAAAACAGTGACGGAAAAGTTTCAACAAAAACAGTGAAGAAAAAATTTCAACAAAAATACTGAGGTTATTGAAATTCAAATCACATACACATTATAAAAACATGATTTTGTAATCGTTTATCTGGTAATTAATTTAATTAATGTGCAAACCATAAAACCAATGCAAACTAGGCAGTAAGTAGGAGTGTTCATATTGTGTATATTCTACTTCATGTGAGCTAGCTAGCACCATAATCTACATTTTAGGATATCTAAAATAATTTGCAACTTGTTCATGTGTTGTAGTTTTTGGCATTGTGTTTGGAGTTTGGTAAGAGAGCTGGCTTTAGATTTTAGAATTTTTAAATATATATATATATATATATATATGTATATATAATAAATAATAAATGAGCGGATACATGTGGTGTGGATACTCCTTGTATCCGCATGCGCATCCACATGTGTGCGGATACTAATTTTAAAAACTGCACTGCATATCCGCACCGCATCATAGCGGGCGGATTTTGCGGATGCAGTGCAGATGCGGTTACAAATGTTGATTTTTCCTCTCCCCTAATCCAAGAAGTGGTGGGTGGGAAACTTTATTACTAGAAAATTGTCTTATATTACTTTGGATGGGAGGATAACACTTATTCCAGAGGCTTGTCTAGTGAGTCCTTACAATCATTCATTGTTTAGATTTCTAATAGGGGTGACTTAGTCGCTCGAGCGCATTATGTGCAAGTTTTTTTGTGGGCAGGTATAGTAAGGATCATTTCGTGGAATGGGATTTTGTGTCATCCTAAAGAGAAAGTGGGTTAGGCCTTTGGAACCTGGTATCCTAAAAAACCTATCTTTGGTGGGCAAATGGTTACAGTGTCTCCCTTTGTAACCCGATTATCCTTGGCAACAGGTGAATAGAAACAATTATGGGTTTCAATAACATAGGTGGGGAACGACAGCCACGGTGAGAAGATGCATATGCCATATGTCACCTTGGTACATCCGTACATGGAGCTTAATATTTTCATTTCCTATATAAACAGATCATGATCTTTTCTTTTTTCTTTATTTTTGCACCTAATTGAGAGTAGTACTTGTTACTAAAGAACTTTTAACTACTGATACAAAGGTTTTAAAAAATACTACTCCGATATTGATTTGTTTTGCTTTAAATAACAACCAGCTTCTTTCAACCCTAATATATTATATAATGAAATACATGTCAAAGCAAGGGAAACACAATCATGAATAGTGAAAAATTAAACACACATATTTTTAATCTTTTGGGAAAAAAATGTGATTATGATAAAATATACCCACCTCCAAGTAATAAAAGAACCCGCGCAAGATATTCAACTTTTTAGGCTGATCACCTTTGAAGGTATCAAGTTGTCTTTGTAGATCTGCATAGTAAAGAAAAATATTATTAGATTTGCTATCAGTAGGATTTTGACTCTAAAATAAAAGCTAAAATGAAGCAAAACTAGAAGAGAAGGAAAATTATATCTTTTATGAGAAACAAACCTCAAGCAAGATGGTAAAAAATCAAAGATATTAAAGAACAAAGTATCCATCATAGGGACAAAGAAGAAAGCCCAACATATCAAGAGGAATGGGGATCATCAAGATGAATGCAACTAAACAATGCAGTCATAAGTTGATGAATGAGAATATGTTACGCTGTAAACCAACGGAAAAAATTACCAATCTTTTCAAGCTGGTTCAACTGAATGAGTATTCATCTTGACAAAAAATTAGCCAACAAAAATTCGAAAGGGTAAACCGGGCCTTAAGATAGAGCTAAAGGCAAAGTTAGCACAGGGAAGAATCTATGACGCTTGAGATTTTCTGATGTAGTCTGACAATAGAAATGTCCAAAAACTATCTTAAACGCATGGTTGCAACTTACAAGCATATAATCACGTGGTCCACTATTCCTGATTGGACTCCTATGCTACGTTTGAATTGGAGAAATGAGGGTGGGAATAGAATGAAAAAAATTGTGTTTGGTTGCTCTATTGAAATGGAATGAACCATTCTCATTTCTCCCAAATTTATGAATTTTATTACTTGAAAGAGGGTATGTAATGACTTATTCCAGCTGGAATGGGAATCATTCCACTCTTCATTCCATTTTCAGTAGTCATACTAGTATTAAGCCAAAGGCTACACCAGTAGGTTCACATTCTATTGGTGAAACTGAAGACCCCTCTTTGTCTTTGTTTTCCTCAAAATCTCACTCAAAGGGCACCTAGTTGGACTCCCATTCTAACATGTCCATACATATGATATATACACCTGGATCATATTTGTGCACTGTCAGGCCACAAACTCTTTTCAGAGTGCTCTATTTTCTGGTTTGAGCAAAATACGACATAGATAAAATTAATATTTGAACTGCACAACTAATAAAAAGATGTTTAGGGGAGATTCCGCCAATTTAGTCCACTCAACCATCCTCCCAATTGTAAAGACAATTACTATGTTACATTACACATGAAGGAAAACTGCCATCTTTCTTGTACACTAGCATCTGAACACGTTACCTCAAGGTTACGAGCCTTATAAACTACAATCTTTCTTGTGATGACTTCCATTCCACAATTCTGATTAAGAAAGAATATCTTCCAAACGATAAAGTAATAATGATTAAACCTTGATGCTTCCTTGGCCATGTGGAACACGGATTAACAAACATCCTTGTACTTTATATAAATAGAAGAAATTTATATTTACAATATCAACCTTCATCAGTAAACGTTCCATAAGAGAGAGATACTTCTACCTTCATCAGTAAACGTTCCATAAGAGAGAGATGCTTCTGACTTGATCACAAAGATTAAAGTGGAAAGCCATTTCAACCACTGATGAAGGATTCTAAAAAGCTAAGGATTAGTAATCTTTTACAGTTCCTCTTCTTCTTTTTTTAATGATCCAACAAATTCTAGGGCCTTTATAGTGTCTGTTTGTGGTGACATAATGCCCCTCCTTACAACTCATGAATTAAAGATTCTCACTACGAGGTCTAGTCAACATGAATTAGGCACTAATAAATAGTAGATCTAGACAAAGTACAATCCTTACCTGAAATACAGATCTGGCCAATGATTATCACTTAAGTTTGGCCAAATAAGAAGTTGCCCGAAACTTTTGTTTTTTTTTTTTTTTTTTTGGGGGGGGGGGGGGGTGGGGCGAGGCTCTTTACATGTAAGTGCTGCCAAGGCTCACGTTCAAATTTTCAACAAGTGAAAGGTTGACTTTAACCTCCACCCCATTAGGATGATGAATCACTTTCCTCGGGGTTCACTGTACATTTCTAGAGCAAAATATCAATAGAAAAGGGCATAACTAAGCTCTATCCTAAGAAGCAAGGATATAGGTGTGCCGTACGGGGATACGAGAGTTCATCAAATTTGAAAAAATAGAGATTCGGGTGCGGTGGAGATACGGGCCATACGTCACATATTTTATATTTATATATATATAAATTCACATAAATACTTCATCCAAATCCAACAAAAATCATTTACCAATTGATAGACCATTTGAAATAATATTTTTTAAAAATTATTTATCAATCGATAATAAATATAGTTAAAAAAGAATCACTTAATTAATTAGCACAAACAGTATAGTAGCATACACACACCTACTTAAAAAGGACAAAATATAATCAATACTTGCACATTTATTAACTATCTAAGAAATATAACCCAATCAGCAAAGCAGCAATACTCAGCAAAAGAAAAGAAAAGGCAACCCACCTACATGGTGGGCTACATCCAGCAAGCAACAAGAGAAAAAGATAACCCAGGAAAAAAAGAAATGAAGAAGAAAAGTCACCGAAGAAAGAAGAAAGAAAGCGGAAGAGTGAAGCGGAAGAGTGAAGAGTGAAGAGCGGAGAGCGGAGAGCGGAGAGAGAAGGATATCTTGAAGCTTCCGAAGTCCTGCTGCTGCGAAGTCGCCGCTTGAAGTCGTCTCTCCCTCTCAATCAATAACCCAAGCCCTAACAGGTATGCTATCTCTTTCTCATGCGCAGATCTGAATTTCTCTTCCCTCTTTTTTCATTATTACAAAACGTGCCACCATTGCGCACCATTTGGCTCACCTGGACAACCCGTGAAGCAAAATTTGGGGACAGCGCTGGTGGCACACCCCATACACAGCCATGCTACACCCTCCCGCACCCCGTGCGCATTGCGGCACCCTGAGAACTACTTCTTAGGCTTTATCCCATTGTACTTGGCACACTTTGTGCAATAGCCCATTAAACTTTTAAAATTTGCAATTACCCAATTGAACAAATTAAAAATATGTAATTAAGTCATTCTGATAAATAAATTAAACATCTATTAATTATTTATTTGCATGGCGATATGAACAGAAAAAAAATCAAAAGAAATAAATAGCAGGCACATAAGACAAATTAAAAGAAAACACACAGCTGGCAGCCGTGTGAGAAAACTAAAAAAAATAAGAAAAGGAAATTTGAACTTATTTTGATCTTTCTCTCTCTTACCCTCACATTCATCTTTTAAGGTTTTAACATTCATAGGTAAATTGAAGGCTTTCTTATCGGGCAGCGAGCTCAAGTCTATTACTTGGATTGGAGTGAGATTTAGCAGCCTATATTTAAGATTTTACATAGAACCTTGAGCTGAAAATCTGAAACTTTCTGTTATTGGAGGCGGAGATTTTCCCAAAGATTTTGTTTTACAAATCCAAATTTAAAGCAAGTTTAATACGCTGAGATTCTACACTTGCTGATTGATTTGATTTGTTCCGGAAGCTCTATAAGTGCGTAAATTGAAAAGAAAAAAAAAGTGATTCTATTTGAACAAGTTTTTTCTTGTGATTTTTTTAACATCATAGGCACTTTCATCCTCTTTTCTTTCAACGTCTCTACCAGTTCATCTCTAAACTCGGAGGCTCGAGCAGTTTATTTCCGTTCTTTTCCAGTCCAGTGACAGAACTGATTTTCTGAAGAAGACGAACACTGTTAATGGTGTGATTATGCATATATAAAAAACTCAAAAAAGGAAAGAAAAATTACAAAATCATTTTAAAACCACGTCACTATTTTATAATTATTATTATTATTAGCCACTCCATTATGTCATCTTTTTTTTTCATAAAATTGACACGTAGTAAATAAATAAACGGGCGTTCAATTTACTTAACAGAATGACTGAATAATATATTTTAAATTAGTTCAGTTCAGTAATTGCAATTTTTTAAAGTATAATGGGCTATTGCACAAAATATGCCAAATACAGTGGGATATACCTTAGTTTTGCCAATAGAAAAGCATTTATTTGAATGAGTATAAATATATGAAAAGAGAGAATTTAAGGAAACATGTGCAAGTGCGTGAATGCTAGGGAGATGCATGCTAGATGGTTGCTCGGAGCAGGAAAAAGCTCTTCCAGAGGACCGCTTCACACGTGGCAATAGTTTATCCTTGCCCTTGAAACAAAGGACAAAAGTACGACGCACATTTTAGACAGATGTGGACTAGGGAAATATGGATATGAACTCAGGGAGAGGCTCTGATATCTATGGGAGGTTCTGGATAAAAGGGTTAGGATTCTAAGTAGAGTTTATCCAGTATGGTTAGGTTTCTAGAGAGATTTATGGATGAAGGTTAGGTTTATCGGGAGAGGTACTGGAAAAATATAACAACAGTTAGAACTCAGAGAAAGGTTATGTTCACAGTAATAGGTTTTGAGAGGGCATTTTTAGAGAAGATGGGTTTCAACGGTTGTTCAACCTTTAAATTCAACCATTTATAATGTGGTTGACAAATGTAACTATGGTGACTAGCCATGGTGGGGTGGCTTAAGGTCCTAAATACCTTAAGTCTTGATTTTTTATAAATAGAACCCTCATTCTTAATAAATCCTCACATATTCACAAGTAATTCAAGAGCAAAAGAGGCTAGAGTAATCATAAGAGAGAGTTATATTGGTAATTGAGAGAAGGAATGAAAGCTAAAGTCCTTCATTTTCAAGTATCGAAAAGCTAGCACTTCAAGAGGTATGTTGTTATAAATTTAGTTTATGTTCTTGAGTAGAATTCATGAAATAATACATGTTTAGGTTTATGATTATGTAATACAATGTTACCAAGTCATAAAGATGAAAACTAGCTAATTAACCCAAGTGGTAACTAGTTAGAGAGATTGAAAATATGAAATGATAAATCCCTAATCTGAACTGTTATTGTAAAAGTTATATAAAATCATATGTTCGGAACTTGGTTATGAAATACAAAGTAAAATTATAGAGGAGGAAGTTACAAAGACACGGGCGAAAGAATCACTCAAAAATTCATTAATATGAATTAGTTATGAATTAAATAGTGAGCCAAGGTACTGTTGAAAATATTCTGCTAGTGAACAGTAAAAAGAGTTGTCCGAAATTTTTTGAGCACAAGAATTTTGGGGTTCGTGCCACTTATGGGGGTAGTTAGACCATGTTATACATAGGTCACTGTCCAAAGATAAGCCAATTCTGAGTAGATAAGCCAATTCCGAGTTGATATGAATTAGTTTTGAATTAAACAAGTTTTGAAATCAATTATCGTAAAAGTTAAAGGCTAGTTAAATTTAGGTTCATGTTTAAAGGCTAGTTAAGGTGCCCTAGAGTAAGAGTCATGTGGTGACTAATCTGTATGTTGATCTCATAAATGATATAAGTTGATCGAGAGACGCAAAATTTGTGTAAACGATGAAGGCGAAAAGGCAAGTCTTCTAACTGTTATGTGTTACGTTTACAAGTTATGAACCTGAATTATACGTTTTGTGTGACGTCATATAAATTGTTGAAATGAAAGTTAATTGTGATATTAAATTGAGGAACATGATAAGTCAAAGCATGTTAAAGTTTATATGAACACATAAACTGTATCTGTGCTATTAGTTAGACTTGTTGAGTCGTTGTGCTAATTTTTGCGAATAAAACTTTATTTGCAAATAAAGAAAAATGATTAGAAGATCATGAACGTAAAGAAGAAGCGTAGATTAGGTTTCATGTTTTATTTACTTGTATTTGTATTAAGTCATAATGACTTCTTTATACGAACAAGCAAGCCATGTAATCGAAGATTATATTAATAATATCATGTTATTATCAGAATGGTGTCATATTATGCCGATACTCTGAACTTCAGATAGATAGTAAAACATTAATGCAATGTTGATAAAGAACTATATATCTGAATAAGGATATTGAATAAAATTGTGAGCGTTGTAAGAACAGAGATCTAGCACCGATGAAGAAACCAAATTTATCGCAAGGTTACTCTGTTCCAAGTACAAGTGTGTTATTCATATTGTGAAATTCAGATAAATAGGAAATATATATATCTATAAAGATATATGTCTAAGTGAGGGTATTGAATGATATTGGGAGTTGTAAGCACTAAGGTTACACTAATAAGCGCCGGTAAGATGCCAAAATTACCAGAATGTGCCCCTCTGTTTCCAAGAACTATCTTATCATTAATGCTGTGAAACTTGATATATATTGAAGAATAGAATGTTTAAATCATAAGGTTAAAAAGTTGACCGATATATATGATTTTATCCATATATACGAATGAACTACAAGTCGATACTTGTAAAAAGAATGAGATCAAGATCAAGTTAAGATCCAGGGATAATGTTAAGGAAATTTAAAATTTTATGGTCTGTAATAGACTAATTCAAACAATATGATTATGGGATCATTGGTTAAAATATGAAAGAATATTATGTCAGATAACGCACAAAGTCTACTATGACAAGCACTCGAATTTTGGGGGCGTTACAACAAAAGTATTTATACCAAAAAGGAATAAATTTAGGTTTGGTGGTAGGTACGAGGTATGACCAGAAAGCTGCCACAAATTCTTAGGGAACAAAAAGTTGGAAAGAGCAATGGCCAAGATGTCATGTCTCCTAGAAGTTTAGGAGGTTGGTAAAAGACGTGACTAGAAAACAACCAGGTCTCCCTTTGGTTTAAAATGTTAGTAAGAGCAGAGACAAAAAGATGCCACATCACCCTAAGGTTTAAAAGGTTGGTAAGAGCATTGGCTAGGGAAATATCACGTCTCCCTCAGGTTTAGAAGTTGCCCTGAGATAGAAATATAAAGGGTTAATTTTTTTGAAGGATTATCTAATCGTTAGTCAACAATGCCTCCTTGTTCCTTGTGGGCCCAAGTGCAAAATTAGGGTTCACATGACCTAATTGAATGAAGACGGAAAAATCAAAAATAAATGTGCTAGACTCAAGAGAAGCCTCCACGTGTCCCGAGGCAGAAGACTCGTGGAGGCGGCTCGTTTTGGGAGTTGATTGAGGGATTGGATTGGTGGCTAGAAGGACAGGGCAATATGTGCATTATTCTAATGACTAAAGGATATTTCTGAAATTTCCTTGAAAACATGTTCCTAACATGTGACTACTTAATTCTAGAAAACTCTATAAATACCCCTTCCATTCTAGGAAGAATGAGGGACTCTTTTTTGGTGACTTAAGGCTTAGACATTCCACCTAAAAGCACTAAAAGGGTTTGAGACCTCTCTTCGGACTTAGACTGTTGGAAGATCAAAGGACCTGGACATTCTCTCTCAACACTCAAGAAGACTCTTGGAATCCCAATAACCCTAATAAGGTTTTCGGATTCTAAGAGTGGAAGGACTCAAGAAGAAGGCTCTTGGAATCCCAATAACCCTGATAAGGTTTTCGAATTCTAGGAGTTCTGTAATGCGTCATTGGAGTAATCGCTCACCTGTCGTTCTCCCCTCTTCAATCAATCAATCGATTCCGTACTCTTCGTGAATTTCTCCTCCTCAGCCAACACGAAACCCTAACTAGCAAGGCACGATTTCCTTGCCCACATTTATTTGGCAACTCTGTTGGGGAGGTGTAGAATTCGTGAAGGGTATGGCCACAATTCGAAGTGGGAGAACAACAGGAAGAGCTTCACCAACAAATAGCATTACCTCACCGGATCCAGTTCCAAGGCAACCAAGTCAAGCTTTCCAAGGCGTGAATCTAAATCTCGATCAACCCATCCTTGAAGACGCATCGGAAGGAAGTTCAACATCACCATACATGGCTGATCAACAACCAACGAATGCCAGGCAGACAGGCGCGGGAAGGCCAGGTGAGGAAGGAAGTGGAGAGTAGGCAAATGTTGTGCAACTAGAGATGCTCAAGGCGTTGAAGGAAGCACAGGAAGGACAAGGGATAATGATGGCTATGATGCTGGAGATGTAGAGGAAGCAAGAGGAAATGAGAAATTTCCGCCAGCAGTTGATGCAAATCCCCGCTTTCAAGGCCTTGTTCCCAGACAATTCACAGGGAGAACAAGTAGGAGTGGACGACAACAACAATGATAGCAACAATAAGGAGAATCAGACTGCACCTCCATTGACACAGTCAGTTCCGATCATCCACTTGGAACCTCAGAACAATGGTGACGTGCCACAACCCAGACTGGAAGTCAGCCAGCCTCAGACAAACATCATTCCGACCATTATCCCCGCATTTTCACAAGTGCAGATACCAACCATCCCAAGCCTCGTCCAACGAACCAGCCCACAAGCACAACCGATACAGAATTTATATGATGCTAGTGTACATCAACCAATTTCTGTACAATACACACAGCCAATGCCGCCATACATCACAACACCACAAAGAGTCCATACCACGAGTCAATATGTGACAAAGGATGATATGATCGATGTGATCAATCAACTTCACAGGCAGACATCCCGACCTTCGGAGTTAGACTTTACTCCACCTTACCCGGCACATATTCGGAGACAACCTTACCCGCCAGGGTATATCGAGCATCCCCCTCAATTTCCAAAATACAATGGGGAGAAAGGAAATGCCAGGGAACACATTGCCAGGTTCGTGGAGTCGATGTCTCCATGGTTAGGATATGATGAAACGAACAATCATAATTTGTTGATGAGGGAATTCAACAACACTTTGACGGATAATGCCTTCAGTTGGTACTACAACTTGGAGAAGGGATCAGTGCATGATTGGGATAATCTAAAATAGCAATTTTTAAAGAAATTTTTCTATGTGCAGAAACAGGTAACCATCATAAAGCTCACGCGATTCAAGCAGAAGCCAAACGAGGAGCTGTCAGATTACGTGGATAGGTTCAGGGCCCAAGCACAGAAGTGTGCAGAGTCAATTGAAGAAAAGAACTTGGTTAGCATATGCAACAATGGTGTTTTAGACGCCTTCAAGCCCCACCTCATTACCAAGGCTTGTGATTCATTTGCGACCCTCTCATCTTTTGCACAAGACTTGGGAGGAATCATGACATTTCCCATCAGCCAAGCGATGGTTACATGGAAGAGCAAGAGGACAGCAACTGTGGCTTTGGCGGATTCTCAGTCAAAACCACAAGGGGGCAAGAGGGAGAAGAATGAGAAATTTGAGCGAAGCAAAGAAAAGCATGGGGACAAGTATACCAGAATGCCAGTTCCGGAGGCTATCACATGCAGCGAGAAGGCATTTAGGAGCCTGTACGAACAATGGGTTGAGCACAAAGTGGTGAAACCTCCAAGGCCCCGGTTGGTTGTGACGAAAGAGATGAAAAGAAGACCAGACTTCTGTGTATACCACCAATACGTAGGGCATTCCACTATGGACTGTTACAGTCTACGGAGGATATACCATGAGAAGCTGGCGGCCGGGGAGATTGAACTAAGAGAAGAAACGTGCAACACTATCACCCATGGTGCAGTCCCGGAAGTTAGTAACCCAAATACTGGCTCTACCATCGAAAGAACTCAGAACTACAGATGAATTAAAAATCCACCCAAGATGGTGGTCCACCAAAGATGGTGGTCCACCAAAAATGGTGGTTTAAGTCCTCAGGAGTATCCCTTGCCAAATAATTGGATGACCAAGGGAGGAGGCACAAGAATTGACGGAAAAAAAAATTCCACCCAAGATGGTGGTCCACTCTAAAAGGTGGTCAAGTCATCGTAGACTGCACTTGTCAAGAAATTGGACGACACAAGTGACGAGGCACTAGATTTCAAGTCCTCGTAGACTGCACTTGCCAAGAAATTGGACGACCCAAGTGACGAGGCACCCGATTTCAAGTCCTCGTAGACCGCACTTGCCAAGAAATTGAACGACCCAAGTGACGAGGCACCCGAGTGTTACACTTTATCATCAAAAGTGAACGAGGCACCTGACTATAAGTCCTCAAACCCGAAAAGTTATACTTTCAACTTTAAAAGTAATTGAGGCACCTGACTATAAGCCCTCAACCCTGAAAAAGTTACACTATCTCTAAAAGTGGTGAACGTTATGCTTTCTCCGACAAAAAGCAAGATTTATTGTATAAAATGTTATGCTTTTCATTAAAAGCAATTTGATTATCAATAAATTTGTCAAATCTTCACTTATACTTGAATTTTTTTTCCCTGATTTATTAAAAAGAAAAGTATAGATTCAAGTGTTGGTTTTTTCTTTAACAAAATTTATGAGGCCTATTGTTGTCTTGGAGTATTAATTTGGACAACTTAAGACCCAATGTTGAATATTGAGTTTTAAGGAATCGTTCAAATTAAAGGCAATCAATAAGGATAAAAGAAACTACAATTTGATGAATGAAATATATGTACATTAATTTATCCATGGAATCTTGAAGCTCCTAAAGCTCTACATAAAGTAAGTCATGCTCATGGTGACGAGTAGTGACTTCCGAACGAAGTACAACAACATGATGATGGGAGAGTTAAGAGATGCCACGGGAGGCGGAAGGTCATTCAACCCACCCAAAGTGCTATCCACAATACCCTCCCGAGCAATCACCAACTCGGCGGAATACTCCTTGGGAGGATGAACATTAGCAATGGTCTCAGAAGGATTCCGCCTCCAAGAAACAGGAGTCTCATCGGCACCCTCAAAACTGTCATGTGGAGAAGTTGTAGAAAGGCGTCATGTGGCGAAGAAGACTCGATACCCGCTGCCCCATTTGCGATATTCACAAAGAGCCCAATGGGAACATCATCATCTACATCAGCATTGGTCTTCGACTTCTTGATTCTAAAGAAAAGAGAAATTTCAAGAGAAGGTTCCCTCTCCTAGGAATTTCGTTTTCGAGGCTTGCAAAACATCAAGCCCCGCGAAGTGTTCAGACACTGGAAACAAGACTTCAACACTTACAATATTTTGCGCGATCATCTCACCAAAGGCGTGACTCACACGCAGGGGGCAAATGCTTACTGGTAGATTGGTAGATGACATAGACGTCCTCCAGAGTAGAGGTGCATTCCCCAAGCCGTGACGAATGAAGAATGTCCTGTTAGATACGAATGACATGTAGAGGAGCACCATGGCCCTGTTGGATACGAATGTCCCTGCATAGATTGATGTACCAAAGAATGTCAGCTCTTTTTTAGTATACCCACATAGTCAACATTCCCAAGTACCTCGTCGATCCAATGATGCCATTCCTGAAGGAGGCTAGATGAATCAGACAAGAAGTGAAGGGAACTGAAAGGGTACTCTTGTTTCTTTATGCATAGACGGGGAATGCAATTGGAATGGGAAAGGTCATCCCAACCTCCACAAGCCGATGCATATAGGAACAAGCATTCCTTATCTGGCAGAGAAAGAATTGTACGGTCATAAGTCTGGACTTGCTCCCAAAAGACGTTGAAAAGACCAAAGGAGGGGAGCCCTTCCCCAATCATTGAGAAACGGGGCCTCCTTCATTGTTCCCAAGTTTGCAGAATGTTCAACGGGGAGGGCCTGCAAGAAAAAAAGAATTCAGCATAAGAGATCTAAAGAGCAAGGAAAGGAGGCATTTGAACTTGAAATGTTCACCATGGCAAAGAGGAAAGTCTGATATAGGGGTTGTTCCTTTCATTTCTTAAAAAAAAAAGGTCATGTTGGCTTCGGCTCCCTAGGGCTCGGCCATGTTCGCTTCGGCCACCTAGGGGTTGTTCTTTTCATTTCTAAAAAAAAAAAGAAAAAAAAGGGTCATGTTGGCTTCGACCCCCTAGGGCGCGGTCATGTTGGCTTCGCCCCCTAGGGCGCGATCATGTTGGCTTCGGCCACCTAGGGGTTGTTCCTTTTATTTCTTAAAAAAAAAAATGGGTCGTGTTGGCTTCGGCCCCCTATGGCTCGGCTATGTTCGCTTCGGCCACCTAGGGGTTGTTCTTTTCATTTCTTAAAAGAAAAAAAAAGGGTCATGTTGGCTTCAGCCCCCTAGGGCGCGGCCATGTTGGCTCGGCTATGTTCGCCGCGAAAATTATAACCTTCCTCTGATGAATTTCGAGGGAAAAAACCAAGATATGATCAAGGTAATGGGGCTCGAAAAACAGAAGAAAGGCTACAAACAAAGATACTGCCCACTGCAATTCGGATGCAAGACATTCGGTCGTGGATTATGAATATCGACTTCTTACTTCTCCAAATCAAGATAAGTAAAGATTTCATTTATTTTTTTCGAAAAAAAATAAAATAAAATAATAATAATAATAAAATAAGATTTTATTTTATTTCCAGAAAAAAAATAAGATTTGATTTAATTTGATAAAAAAAAATCTCTTTTCAAGATCAAATTAAGAAAGATTTGATTTTATTTCCAAAATAAAGATTTAATTTCCAAAATAAAATTAAGATTTGATTTTATAAAATTAAGATTTGATTTTATTTTAATATTTGATTTGATAAAAAGGAAAGACTTGGTGTACCAAAACAAAGATTTTTTATTTGGTGATATTTGATGATCCTTCCTGTTTTAATTTTCAGAAAAAATAAGGAAACAAATTTTGGACAAATTATGGAAAGATTTTTGGAGGATTTCCCAATATGTCCAAGGAAGAGCCCTGCTAGGATTTGCCTCCCTAGGGTTTAACCCTAAGGGTTTGGCTCCTTAGGGGTTCCCTCTACTAGGATCATTGTCTTCAAAACTTGTAAAGTGAAGTCCTGCAAAAATCGTTCAAAGGCTTGAAGTATTCTTGCACGATCGTCTATTTGGGAATGCAACTCTCGCGCAGGGGGCAAATGTGGGCTCAAGTGCAAAATTAGGGTTCACATGACCTTATTGAATGAAGACGGAAAAGTCAAAAATAAATGTGTTAGACCCAAAAGAAACCTCCACGTGTCCCAAGGCAGAAAACTCATGGAGGCGACTCGTTTTAGGAATTGATTGAGGGATTGGATTGGTGGCTAGAAGGACAGGGCAATATGGGCATTATTCTAATGACTAAAGGGTATTTCTGAAATTTTCCTGAAAACATGTGCCTAACATGTGACTACTTAATTCTAGAAAACTCTATAAATACCCCTTCCATTCTAGGAAGGAAGGACTCTTTTTTGGTGACTTAAGGCTTAGATATTCCACCTAAAAGCACTAAAAGGGTTTGAGACCTCTCTTCAGACTCAGGACTTAGACTCTTGGAAGATTAAAGGACCTGAACATTCTCTCTCAACACTCAGAAAGACTCTTGGAATCCCAATAACCCTAATAAGGTTTCCGGATTCTAGGAGTGGAAGGACTCAAGAAGAAGGCTCTTGGAATCCCAATAACCCTGATAAGATTTTCGGATTCTAGGAGTTCTGTCACGCGTCATTGGAGTAAATGCCCACCTGTCGTTCTCCCCTCTTCAATCAATCGATTCCGTACTCTTCGTGGATTTCTCTCCTCCTCAGCCAACACGAAACCCTAACTAGCAAGGCACGATTTCCTTGCCCACATTCCTCTTTCCCTAGTTATCTCGCCAGGAGAGATAGCCCCCTATTTGCCTTGGGAAAAAGATTGTCTTGGTACACTTTTCCCTAGAGGAAGAGATTGCATGTCCTCTAGATTTAGCAACTCTTCCTCAAGTGTGCCCTGGGATTAAAGTCCTCCTTTCCTTGATCGTTAATCAAGTCCTATACAAACACCTTATTGCCAAAACTAGTCTACTGATTTGCCTTTTAGGACATTGCTTGGCTCACCTATGGTGGCAGCGCCCCACATCCTCAATATCACTTTTAAGAGTAATGACACTTTTGTGAGTGGACCTCAGCCTCTCCCTCAAAGAGTTCCTTTACTAATATTTTGGATTAGCATCTTTACTCTAGGACGGGCTATTCCTAATTACATGCACAAAGGAGATCCTTATATCCTTGTCAAGGGACATTTCCCTTTGTTTATCATGACTTAGGAACGTCTTCCTGAGGTTTAGGAGATTGGTAAAAGCAGTGGCAACCACGTCTTCCTGAGGTTTACGAGATTGGTAAAAGCAGTGGCTAGGAAACCACGTCTCCCAGAGGTTTAGAATGTTGGTAAGAGCAGTGGCCAAGAAGATGTCACTTCTCCCAAAAAGTTAGGAGGTTGGTAAGAGTATTGGCCTAGGAGATGCATCTCCTTGAGGTTTAAGAGGCTTAAGAGTTTCCCTGAGATAGAAATATATAGGGGTTGAAGATATCTAATCGTAGTCAACAATGCCACCACCCAGTTCCTTTCTTTCCCTAGCTATCTTGACCCCCATTTTCCCAGTGAAAAAGATTGCCCTCGCACACTTTTTGATGTAGGACAAGGTGGGAAGAAGGAATAAGAGTACCTACCTCCGCAGAGAATCAGTAAAGAAACACACAAAAGCACACAACTTTAATCTCAAATCAATATATTAAGTATTACAATGCTTAAATACAAAAACCCAATACTTGGGGACTAAGTAAAAATCCTAATTTAGAAATGAAACAATCTCCTAACTAAAATCTACTACTATAATAAACTCTCCTAATAGAAATCTACTACTACGATTAAAACTCTCCTAATGAAAAGTTATTACTATAATATCCAACTAAATAATTTCATTAATAGCATATTTATCTCTAAATAACAATACAAAATTAATAATAAACTTATTAAATTTCTTTTTCCGTACCACATCACTTTTCCCTAGAGGAAGAGGTTGCATGCCCTCTGGATTTAACAACTCTTCCCTTATTGTACTCTGAGATCAAAGTCCCCCTTGCCCTGACCACCAATCCAGCCCTATATAAACACTCTAGAGCCCAAAATAGTCTAGTGATTTGCCTTCTAGGACATGGTTAGGTGCACCTATGGTGGCAGTCCCCCACATTCTCAGAATAGTGACACTTTTGGGAGTGGACCTCAGTCTCGCCCTCTAATAGTTCCTTTACTTATCTTTTATATTAGCATATTTACTCCAGGGTAGGCTATACCTAATTACACTCAGTGGGGATCCTTGTGTTCTTGTCAAGGGACATTTCCCCAGGCTTATCATAGCTTAGGCCCTACTCCCTACTCCCGACCTAAACCCCATCACCTATGGGGGATTGCCCCATATGTCTGTCTTGGATTCATGCCCAGCCATCCATCACTTGTAGGGGACCATCTTACAATCCCGCCTTAGAGGATTTACTTATTGATTCCATCACTTATGGGCATAGTTGACACGGCAAGACGCGACACCTAGGTGACAAGGCTCCCGACAAGTCGTTAACAATGTACAATTTATATATTATTTATTTTAATCCAAAAGTATATTTAACAATAGGTATATATACACTACAGTATTTAATAATAAAATTTTATATATATAAAAATTCAAATCATAATAACTAACACTATGAAAACACAATTATATGAATACCTCACAAACAAAACTCAAAAATAAAACACTGACATTAAAAACAAGTAGAACAAGTCAACAAACACCACATAGAAAATAAAGAACCAACTAAGTCATCACTCATCACACATTACAAGTCTAATAAGTAATAAAATTACACCAGATAGCAAGTCCATGGGTTATGATAAGTCATGGGTAAAAAATAACTTAATCACTTGATTAGGGCCAGCTACGAAAATGTGAGCCTTGGCAGCTCAGCATCCAAGGCAGCTCATTTCCCTTCTCCAACGCCAGGACGCCTAAGTGACGCCTAGGTGAAGCCATGGCGACGCCATGATAACTATGCTTATAGGGACTGCCTCATAAACAGTGGCAAAGCCAAAAAATAATTTCAATGGGGTCAAATTACTAAATTACACCCACAAAAAATCTATTACATCATATATTAAAAAAAATTCAGAGGGGTCAATTGACCCCACACACTCATACATGTAGCCTTGCCCCTGCCCACCTTAACATTCATGGGTGATCAATCCATGGGAGTTTGTTATATAGGATTGTCAAATTGCATTGCCACTTCCTTGCGGAAGGATAAGTTTTCTAGGGATATTATCCTGTTTTGGAGGTTCCTTGTAGGCTCTCAAAGAAGGATAAGTTCGGAGGGATATCGTCTCTTGCTATAGGTTCTTAGGGATATTGTCCTTGTTTATAGATTCTCAGGGATATTGTGATTCTCAAGGATATTGTCCATGTGTGCAGGTTCTCAGAGGCAAGACCCCAAAGGCATTAATGTATCCTTCCCCGTTTAGGGTGTTAATATAGGTTTCATTAAGGTTCGTCTGGGATAGTCTTATCATTGTAGGTTTTACCAAGGTAACATCTTGGCGCTGGATAGATAAGTTTTCTTCGGCAATATTTCTTTAGAATAGGCTTCAGATTGTGAGTGTCCCCAGGGCAACATCTCAGCCCTGGACGAGGTTTCATTTTTTAAGGATATGTTTCAGTCCCCAGAGCAACATCTTATCCCGGGTGGACAACATTTCTTATCCCATTTCTTTCTCCAAGAAAAGTCCCAATATTTACCAATTCTCTTATTGTACAATTTTTATCCTTTATTTCTCTTAATGCCACGTGGGCTACTTTTCCGTCTAGACAGTCAATTATTCAAAGTTTCCCCTACCATGTGGATAGTCAAATCTTCAACTCTCATGAGTTGTCCTCTTTTCATTGGTCCCCATGGTGAACCATTTTTGGGTACCAATATTGGGTTACAGAAGAAAGATATTAAATACTCTGGAACATCATGCAAAGTATAACCGAAGGTGATATCACAAGTATGACTTGCTGAAAAAATAATTTAACAACCCTAAAAAGATATATACTAGACAGGAAATTCTCTAGAGAGGGAGCAGCATGCATGCAGATCTCATTTCAGTTACAGTCAGATGAAGATGCTCGAAGAGAATAGACTAGTAGTTTTGTGGCAGAAACCACCCATTAAGCTGATACAATAGAACATTAGAACGGGGAGAATGACATGTCACCCTTGAATCTTGATGTTCTAGTGTCAAACACTTGACCAAACAATTTTAGCTCATCTAAAAACTCATAAAATGACTAACTCGTGAAATTGGTAAAAAAAAACATTTTTCTTTATCAGCAGCAGCACTTCTAAGTCAATCTTATATGATATATCTTCCAGGGGTAATTGGTTATCTAGATATTTCCTTATAATAGTTATGTAATTTTTTTTCAACATATTAGATGTTTCACTTCATCCTACATCTTGGGATACTAAAGTATTGCACAAATATAAATTAGAAACTATAGGTTCTGGCACCAAGAACATTACTGAAGGTAGAAAGTATGATGTCTCAATAAACTATCGGAAAGGTAACAAAGGAATAAACCAGAATGCAATTCACAACTACAAGAAATAATCTCTAAAGAAGCTATTGAATAAGGTAAGAACATCAAATAAATTCTATACATTGATGACTCCAGAAGAAGGATAAAGATATATTATCAGGAACTTCCATAAAAAATATATTGACAGTGATATGAAACAGTTAAAGTCTGTGATCATTCAACTAGTTTCTACATACCAAAGTAGTGATCAAGGTAAGATTTGCCCATTGTATCTTTGGGGAATCTTTTAGTTCGCCCACGTAATTCTAAATGACCTTCTATCGGCTTTCGTGACTGTACATCTTGCCGAAGCTTTTTGTACTCTTCCTTGTTATATGGCCTTCTGAGAATATCCATGACCTCCTTCCTAAACTTGGGATTCTCCATTTTACTGCGACCTCCTAAGCACTGGAGATCATCTTCCTCCATCTTTATAATTAAAAGAATGACAAAAAATAAATAAATCAATAGGAAGTACATTTCAACAGTAAAAAAGATAAAATCACTTCTACATAGAATTATGGTTGAACAAAAATAATACTGGTGCATTAAGCACTTTGGAATCTACGGTGGGGGTATAGTTCCATTCCATGCAATCTGGAGCTTTGTCCAACACCATTATTTCAGAATCAGAAGAGCTTTCGACATCATCTTCTTCATATTTCAATCTCTTCCCATTGTAAACAAGAACCAAAGAATCTCCCTCAGTTACACAGCGATTCAAGAACAATTTGAAGCAAGGATCAAAATTGCCATCTTCTTTATCACACTTAAGCTGAGGCTGACAGATATCATTATCCAAAGGACTAGCCTTTTCACTCAAACACCTTTTTCTCTTACAGGAAACATTACTTAAGTGCTCAGACCTCAAACTCTCTATTTCTGCTGAATTTTCCCCGTCTTTGTCCATAAAACTATTTTTCTTTTCCACATTATCTCTACTCTTCAAATCCCTTACTCTTCCTTCTAGCTTTTCACTCTCTGCAGTAGTCCTCGAATTCTCCAAAACAGCTGAATCCCTCTTATCTTTCCCCGGTACACTTTTCAGATTTTCCCCACTAGCTGTGCTCTGAATTACATTTTCCCCTTCTTGCTGCGGAAAACTCGTTGAAGTATCTGCATCATCTTTCCTCTGAAACCCTGAACTCTTTTTTTCCTTCTGAAGCATACTCCTCTCAACATTATCTCTGCTCTGAGCATTCCTTACCGTTCCTTCAATCTTCTCATCATCTGTGAAACTTCTCAAATTTCTACGACTTCGAAGGCGGCCATGCTCGTCATCTGACCTCAAATTCCTCTCCACCTCCAAATTCATCCCATCTTTCCCCAGAATACTCAGATTTTCCTCATCATTCTTCCTTGGAACCCCTAAATTCCTCTTTTCCTTCGCACGCGAACTCTTTGGATTTTTCACATCACCTCCCCTTCGAACCCTTAAATTCCTCCTTTCGTTCCTCAACCCTTTTCTTCCTTCTACCTTCTTCTCTCTCCTTACATCATTCCTCAATTTTCTCCCATTTTCACTATCCCCCTTGTCATCACATCTCCACAACCCATTAAACTCCCCATCATCATTCGTCTCAACCTCTAAATCCCTCTTTTCCTCTACATTACCCCTCCTCTCAACACTCCCCAAACCTTTTCTCCTTTCTAAATTCTGTCTCCTTATCCTCTCCATCAATTTCCTCAGAGTTTCTCTATCAGACTCGCAATCATAATCCGAGATAAACGGATCTTCATACTTCAAAAACCCCAAACCCCCATCACTACAAACTTTAAGAACGTATGATTTCCCATCTGCCCTCAAATTCTCCATAAACATCTTAAAATGAGGATCTTCTTCCCCTTCCCCTTCCCCTTCCCCTTCCCCTTCCCCTTCCTCCTCCTCCCTAATACCCTCTTTCGCCGCATCAGTCTTGGGTACATCAACATTAATCAAATTCTTCAAATACCAACAATAATCATCATCAATCCGATTATCCATACAATCAGAACCTATAATTCTATCATCATTTAAACTAGTACTGAACCTATCATTAATCTTAGGGCTATTTATATCACACCGATTTCTTTTCGATCGCCTCCTGAAATTATCATCTTTTTCATCAAAATCAGGAAACTGTCCCATTTAAATTTTAACTCACCAAATCAATCAGTACCCACATGCAGCTTTACCTTCTTCTTTCTTTTGATCTGCAGGAAAAAAGGAAAGAATTTAATGAAAATACTGAATTTGAAACAAATAATTAACGGGTAAATTAAAGGGAAAATTGGTAAACCTACTTTTTCTGGAATCGGACAGTGTTAATAAAACCTCGGTTGCATTGACTACTGTGGACTAGTGTTAAGTATTCGTGTGTTAACCTATTCGGGAATAATTTATAAGTTAAAATATAAATTGATTTAAAAGTTAAAATATAAATTGACTTATAAAAATTGTGATTTATAAGTAAAAATGTTCAGTTGATAATGACTTAAAAGTTAAAAATTAACTTAAAATAAGTTATAAAAGTGTTCGGCTGATAATGACTTATAAGTTATAATAAAATATAAATATTATTATAAAAGACAATATAAAAAAAATATATTAATTTAATATCATATCGAATATTATTATTGGTAAATAACTTATTATTTAAATAGTTTATTGATAAACAGTTTATTATAGGTAAACAGCTTATTATTTAAATAATTATTGGTAAAAAACTTATTATTTAAACAACTTATTAGTAAAGAACTTATTATTTAATCAGACAACTTATTATTTAAACAACTTATTAGTAACCAGCTTATAGATATATAACTTATTATTAGTAAACAACTTATTATTTATCAAGCTTATTGGTAAATATATTATTGTCCATCATTGAGCATGGAAATCAATGATCTTATTTCGAATACGAAAATAGATGTAATGGAAAAATGAATTGTTATTGTGTTCAGATTACTAAAAAAGTAAATTATAAAAAGATACATTCAATAAGTTGTCATTCTTTTATGATTTCCCTCGACTAGTGGCCCCATTTTTTATTTTTGTTTTTGTTTATTATATGCTAAATTCACTATACCCAGAAGCTGTAGTCGCATGTTTGTGTTGAATTCCAAATGGTATTGTTTATTTAGTGATCCTAACCTCTGTACTAAAGTTATTTTAAGTTTCTTAGAAATCGTGAAAGGTAAATCAAGACTAAGGATGTGAACTTTTGCTAACATTCACTTTTTATGGTGGTTATTTAGTGATGTTTTTAACCATAATAACAAGAACCATTTAGAGCCTGAGGAGGTGTTGTGGATGGAATGGACCTTAGCCCTAAGGTCTGTCGGGGGAAAACACGGCCACTTAAAACAAACGTGCCAGTACAGTTTCATTGCATCTGCAGACCACTTCAAAAAGAAATTCTAGAATAGAAAAGGTGTACTGAAGCTTAAGACAGATTATTTACAGGACCATGAGATGGACATTGAATCACTGGATGAGTGGAAGCCATACTTATGGATGAGTGCATACTTTTTACATTTGTTTTTCACTTGTCAAAGTATTACTTTCCATTCCTTGTACCCACACCATGCAATAAGCACTGTTTTCTATTTGATAATTTTCCAGAAATTCATTCCCATGGAAGTGGGCTAAACACTTCGAATCGTTGCTTTCAAATTACACCATCCCCACAGGTACCTATTCTCATTAGGGAAAAGGCTTTTTAGGTTAGGAGAGATAGAGATGCAATTTTTCAAGATAGAAGATGGGCAAAATAGACATTATATTTGGTCAAAATAATTTATTAAAAATGATTTATAAGTCATTTTTTATTAAGTTACAAATTATTACTCCACTTATTATTTTTGATTTATAAGTCAAAAAATAAATCATAATTTAAGTTTTTCCGAACACTCAAACAGCCGAACATGCTCTTAGAATTTTTTATTTAATTTTTTTTTTTTTCTTCTTCATGAAAGCCCTTACAAAATTGAAATATTTACGTTAAACACTAACGCACGAAATAAGAGCAAGCTGAATGCACGTGCCATTCACGAACTGGGGTTTATAGGGTCGCAAGTGAAATTCCATTATTCAATAGAAGTGATAATTTAAGGATTTGCTAATTTCAGAAATTATTATTTTTATGATAAATAATAAATGGCTTCATACTGTGTGTCGCAATGTGATTAGGATTTGATACATGGATACGTACTAGGTGTGTCACAATTTAGCTTACGATTTGTTTTTTGATGCGTAGATTATATTATGATTCTTTTTTTTTTCTTTTCTCTATTTTTAAAAATATCTGAAAGTTTTTGTGATTTTTTCGATTTATAAGAAAATTTAAAAATTAGTAGCGCCCATGTATCTTGGTATTTATGTAATGTAAATGAAAAAAATTCACCTTTGCATTAATTTTAAGCCCTTATTTCAATCATTATTTTATCTGTTTTTTATTTTTATATACACATTTTACATCTATATTTCTCTTTAAAATCATAACAACTTTTACTGTTATATTTCTTTAATTAATATCAAAATCTTTTATATCACACGTTGGATTTATATTGTACTTTTCTTGTTAATCCACAGACATCACACCCGTATACCAGGACCATAAAAACCACATTGATTCATGAGAGTTGACATCTTAATAATAGGTTAATTGCACAAAATAATTTGTTTTACATACTAGTACCCAAATCTAAAAGTAGTGAAGAGATTATAGATGTGAGATCTAAATAGTAACTTAATACAGTAAAACCTCTATTTAATAATAGACTTGAGACCAAACTATTTGTATTCTAATTGAGAGGTTATTACTATATAGAGGTATTGGTACAAAATATTTTCCGAACACCCAAAAATATCTACTTTAACAAAAATATCAATAAGAACTCCCTAATAATTATTATTCAAAAAATATTTATGTAAAGTTGTGTACATGGTATTTATAGAATATTCAATGGAAAAAAATTAAAGAAAACACAAATTATTTAGATTTTCAAACTAGGAAAATGTAGTCTTTTATAGGAAATATAGTCTTTTATAGGAAAATTTAGTCTTTTATAGGAAATATAGTCTTTTATAAGAAAATGTAATCCTTTATAGAAAATATTGTCATTTATAGGAAAATATAGTTCTTTATAGGAAATGTAGTCTTTTATAGAAAATATAGTTTTTTAAACTTAATATTGTCTCTCTCTCATTTATCATATATATATATATATATATATATATATATATATATATATATATATATATATATATATATATAGGGAGAGGATCAAGAGTAGAACTTTAAGTAATAGAACTCCCTTAAATAATAGAATTGTATCAAAACGACGTAGTTTTGATAAGACGCGGTGGCATTTTTGTAAATA
The DNA here is from genome assembly GCA_016801055.1 of Panax notoginseng. Lineage (NCBI taxonomy): Eukaryota > Viridiplantae > Streptophyta > Magnoliopsida > Apiales > Araliaceae > Panax > Panax notoginseng. The sequence goes on along the minus strand of CM029013.1, from coordinate 143,789,258 downwards.
CGCGGTGGTATTTTTGTAAATAGGGATCAGGTCCGGGCGCCCGGACATGCGTAAAATACGGAATTTTTTTATTTTTTATTTTTAAAACAACTAAAATAAATAAATAATCTTTTATGTAACTGGAATTTTTTCATAATACAGTGTTTTTGGTGTGATTTGGATACATATAACAAAACAGGTATGTACAGACTGTACATAAAATATTATTTATTTATTTTTAGTTGTTTTAAAAAAAAGCAAAAAAAAATTCGTAATTTAAGAACGTCCGGGAGTCCGGATAGGAACCAGAAATATATATATATATATATATATATATATATATATATATATATATATATATATATATATATTACTATACAGATGTATAGTTTCTTAATACGGGACTTAAAAAATATATATAACATATTATAATTTAAAGGTTATTCCTATTTATAATTGGACTTGGGACCAAATTTTTTTATAATATTGTAGAGATTATTCTTATATAGAGTATTCCTAAATAGGAGTTTTACTTGTAAGGACCGAGGGTGTGCCTTGAAGTGAGTCGTACGTAACCGGGACAAGTAAAACGAGCGAACACAAGAACCCAAAATAATTGATTGCAACTTCTAATAATAGATAATAACATAAAAGAATTACCTTATAAATCCAATTCCTCCTTTCACAAAAGAAGCAAAATTTCTTTTGATTATTCTCTTTTTACTCTTAACAGTAGTTAACTCCAATTTATCTTCGCCTCACACGTTCTTAACCAAATACAATAGTCTTCAGGATGTGATCTTAACCCTAATATTTAATATCTCTAATTATATATATTTTTTTAACCGTGTACAATTAATATTAAGGCCCAAACTTCATTAATTAATATTACCCACTAGTTATTATTAGTCCAACTAGCCTAATCACAACTTGGCCCAAATAAAAAAAAACAAAGTCCTATAATATGTTTTAAAACAAAATAATTTTTATTATTCAATATTTTTCAATTCATTTTTTTTACCTGGTATTACATCACCTGCTCTTTAAAAAGGATTCCGTCCCCGGAATCAAAAGAATGAACGTACCTAATTATCAAAAAGATGCGGATACTCCGCTCGAATAGACTCCTCCATCTCCCAAGTGGCTTCCCGCTCCGAATAATTCATCCACAAAACTTTAACAAACGGAATAGTCCTCCTCCGCATAATCCTTTCTTGACGATCCAAAATCACCTCAGCTTGCTCCTCACAGGTAAGATCCTCCCGAATCTTATCGAATGGATATTGCACCATGTGCAACAGATGATAATGATAACTCCTCAACACCGACACATGGAACACATTGTACACATGAGTTAGCTATGGAGGCAAAGCTAACCGATATGTAACCTCACCAACCATCTCCAGAATCTCAAATAAGCCAATATAACGCGGACTAAGTTTCCCTTTCAAACCAAATCGTCGAATGCCCTTCCAAGGAGAAACTTTTAGAAACATATATTCACCAGGTTTAAAATCTAAAGTCCTCATATGCTTATCAACATAACACTTCTATCATGATCGAGCTGACTTCAATTTCTCCTTAGCCACCGCTACCTTCTCCGTAGTGATTTGAACTAACTCAGGCCCTTCTATGGCTCTTTCGCCAACCTCATTCCAACAAGTTGGTGCTCGACACTTCCTACCATATAATACCTCAAACGGAGCCATCCCAATATTTGCATGCCAGCTGTTGTTGTTGTAACGGCCCAAAATTCGGTCTATCTTCACACCTGAATTCCGTGCATCACTAGTACTTCATTCCTCCAACATACATCATTATATAATCAATATAGCGACATACATTCTCAAATCCCAGTTTCTATAACCTTATAACATCTTTCATTACAAATAATGATAAATACATTATTCATTTCATCTTACAAGAGTGACTTTTATCCGCCACCAAGGATACATAACAATTCATTAACTAGTCTACCGTTCAATTTCATCTTTCTACATTACAAGTCTTCACTTGATCTTCTCGCTCATTCACCTTCTGAATGACACTTCATCTGGATACCGTCAACTTGATCTTTACGGGATCCTTAAGTTCTTCTAACATCATTCGCTGAAAATGTTTTTCATTTAAAGCAAGTGTGAGCATTCAATTGCCCCGCAAGTTATAACAGTTGAACAAACAACCTTAAGAATTCAAACATTCCTGTAAAACTTCGATAACCGAACAAAGGTTATGAAGCAGCTTGAATAATAGGAATAATCTCGATTCCTATCATTTTAAAACATCAGTCGCTTTCACTTTGAAATACTTTCATTCCTCTACCTTTTTCATACACATCCTGTCTGGCTAGAATCATTAGCACAGACTTAACAATAACGGTTCATGTATAAACAAAACATACTTGTATTGAATAGCTCAATCACAGAACAGTTCATATCATAGAAATACCGAAGTGTTCACATTATGGCTCAAGGCCTCATACGTTTTACCACCTTGTACAAATATCGCACATTTGCACATAGACAGAACTTCTCAAGTTCAACATCTGAGAAGTTTAAGAAACTAGCATTCATTTAGAATATGAATGAAGTTAGGAAACTTGCCTTACGCACAGCTACAGCTTATGCTGAACTGCTCATTCCAATCCCTTTATAACACATAAGAAGAAAACATAAACATCAATTAGTCATATACTTGACTTACGCATTGGTTTACTTAACTTTACTTCTTAGGATTCACGTTCTTTCAACCTAAGTTTACGCGACCAACTTTCTCTACCGGTTTACGGCTTCATGACATACGGAGATGTCATACTCAACACGTTCATCATATTTGATGATTGTCATTCTTATATTCTTCTTATAACTTTCCTAGGATTCAACACATTATTTTTTTGCTAGTAGTCCATATGGTACTCTGAGTGATTTCCCACAAAAAACCAACAAACAAGTTCCCGTCACATCTACACTGCCATCACAGTGAGTTAGATCGGTTGCCAATTTTGTATATACCTTCGCTCTCTGAAGGAATTGTTTAGCCCAACTCCCATATGTCAACCATCAAAGATTATGATTGTACCACAACCTAACTTATCGTAACTTATCCGAACCATTAACTATAACATTCGTTAAGTCAATTTCTTATTCCTTACGATTTTCTGGCAAATAAATGCCGTATCTCAGGATTCATTCTTTATCGTCCAAGTCATACAGTTTTCTGTATACTCAGAGCGATCATTCAAGTTAATCATTAACTTGGCTTCGTTACGTTAACGTTATTATGTAAGGCCCTAAATTTTATGAAATGAAAGTATTAAATTTTCTAATAATTATTATTCTATTTAGTAAATGGTTAAATTGATAAAAGGTTAAAGTTAAGGGTGATATTTGAAAATTTTGCAAAGTAAGCAAGTTGATATAAAATATTCGTTGTGTCGGGGAATATTCGTTTTAACAAAAAATATTTGTACGACGACACCATCATTGGTAGACCCCACAACGGAATAATTGTCGGAGTTAGAAAACGATGGAAATATCTTTTTATAAAAATAACGGCGAAAGTTTTATCGTTAAATTGTTGAACTACCCGGTGGTAAAAGTACAGTAATACGTGTGGTTGCATAGTAGCACACGGTATTGATTATTGATGCTTACGTAAGAAGCTACTCAGTTTACTCAATTATTGATACAGTAATTGTAAGACCCCGAAATTTATGAAATAAAAGTATTCAATTTTTCTTATAATTACAATTCAGTAAATGGTTAAATTGATAAAAAGTTAAAGTTATGGGTGAAATGTAAAAAATTTTCAAATAATCAAGTGGTTATAAAATAATCATTGTTGTCGGAGAATATTCGTTAGTCGTGGAATATTCTTTCTGTCGGGGAATATTCGTACGACGGCGCAGCCATTTGTGGGCCCCATAACAGAATAACTGTCGGGTGAAGAAAACGACAAATTTGAGTTTTTACAAATAACGGCGTAGTTGTTACCGTTAACACTGTTAGAATACCCGGTGGTTAAAATACAGTAATACGCGTTATTGCACAGTAGCACACGGTATTGCATAGTATTTTTGAAATTATTGATTCTTACGTAAGAAGGCACTACTCAATAATTGTTACAGTAATTACTGTTCAATATTTTATGTTATTGATTCAATAATTGTTGCGTTGATATTTTATATTATTGTTGTTTCAATAATTGTTGCTGCACATCATCTCCATTATCAGATCAATAATTCATATTATTTGAATAATATTATTAGATAGCATTATTGGCAATGTCTAGAAAGTTCTGTCCAAGGAGAGGTTTGGTTATCTAATTGTGCGCCAGTAAGGAGAAATTCTTATTGGAAAGCCCCCTCTTTCCTGGGAACGGCCTGGTTGTCATAAATGTGATTCTGTAATATTAATTGTGAATAATTAATTATTGATTCATATGATAAGGAAATATTTATTTTATGTGAATATAAATGTTGGATATATTTTGTGGTTAAAAATGAAGGAGTTAATGTTGAGGTGTTTTATCTATATTTTTATCGGATCGGAGGTATTGAAAATCAAATTAGGGTTTTTGAGATACTTTGCGAGTGTTATAATTTTAATCCGACCGTTGGATCATGGTAATATTTGGATATGTTATACATATATAAGTTGAGTATATGTCCACAAATTTTGAACCGTTAAAAATGAACGTATGATTTGTTATGAATTTTACGAGATGTCTGGTTCAGAAATTGTTGAATTTTCGGAGTTAATCATTTTGGTGAAAAATTCTAGAATTGGTGGGCCCCACTCTTGGTTGGTGAAGAAATGTGCTGAGATTTTTATTCAAATGTGGTGGATGGGAATAGTAGCAGGTAAAGCCATCAGGTTGCAGGTTAAGTCTGCTTCGGCGTGTTAACATTTTCCTATAAATAGAGGGCTAAGTTAGAATTGAAAATCACACCAGAAACAAGTTTTCTCTCTTTCTCTCTCTAGATTATTGAGTGTATTTTGTGAGTATTTAGATACTAGGTAAGTTTCTATTCATCAGTGCGAGTTTCCTTTAGCATCATATCCGATATCCAGTCTAAAGTGTTGCTCTTTTGAGGTAAGGGATAGTAAGAGATAGTAAGGGATTTTAAGGGTTGTTATATTTTCCAGTTTCGTAATTTTTCTGACCTTCAGAAAATTCTGGAAAAATTTGAAATGATATTTTAATGAATTTTATTGATTGTGTCCAAAAATGGTGATTTTTGGATGTATAGATTAATAGTTATGAATTTTACGGGAAAAGACTATTTTAAAAGTAACCGCTTATAACTCCTTGTGGTTAACTCCAAAATTGATGAAATTTTTATTGGGAGTACATCTATATAATATTAGTGTACTCTGTGAATTTCGGAATTTTTGAATAAAAGTACAATTTTTGATAAATGTCTAAATATTCGGCGGTTTTGGCCATATGAAAAATAGTAAATGAATTTTAAAAATTCCGGAAAAAATATATATTCAATATAGGACTATATTATGTTAAATCCCAGAAAAGAAAAATTGTTTACATTGATTTGGTATTTTTCATGAAAAAGGACTAGTTATGAGTAAATGAATTAAATATGTTATGTGAAGTAAGAAAATTAAAAAATAGAATTTTATGGATTGAGAATCCTATATGAGGTATATGCAGATTTTTGATGAGGATTTTGGTTATTGATGATGAAATCTTAAGAGTTGATATTTTATGATGATTAAATGTATTAATTAGTAAAGTGTAAACAATTTAAATAAATTGTTTATAAGCTTAAAAAATATTATTCATGAGTTACTATTCACGAGTTACTATTCACGAGTTACTATTCATGAGTTACTATTCACGAGTTACTATTCACGACAAAATTGGTTTCTTTTTCTAACCAAATTATAGTTGATTTATGAATATTGCTCTTGAGATTAAATCTATATGTTGATCATATTATTTTTATTATCATATATAACATTTTTATAACCTTGATGTTGAAATTCTCTTTCGCTTGAGTGTAAAGATGGGTAAATTATTGGTATGATCATGACTTTGGGTTCTCTTTGGCCAGTAGTGCAAAGTTGAATTATTGACTAGTATGATCATGACCATTGAATTTATAATTGAATATCTTCAGCTTAAGTGCAAAGGTGAAATGATCAACATGGTTATAATTATTGTTTATATAAATGATTATATATTTCTTTGAGATATTAATATATTTGGTCTGTAGTGCAAATATGAACTGTTGATAAATATATTTGGTCGTAGTGCAAATATGAACTGTTGAGGAATATCTTTGGCATGTAGTGCAAAGATGAAATATTGATGAATATCTTTGGCCTGTAATGCAAAGATGAATTGTTGATGAATATCTTTGGCCCGTAGTGCAAAGATGACATATTGTTGAATATCTTTGGCCAGTAGTGCAAAGATGAACAGATGTTGAGATAAACATGACCAACTGGTGATACAAATGAATATCTTTGGCCGTAGTGCAAAGATGAAGTTATTAGTATGATTATGAACAGGAAATGTGATTTGGTGTAACCATGATCTTTGATATTTCAGGTGATGAAAATTATTTTCGTCCTGGATGAGAAGAGGAATTTAGAACTACAGTTATGATTATGAGTTATTCATATGATTGTGAACCAGAATTGTTGATTGATGTTACAGGGATAAAACATTGTTGGTGGATTTTTAACATGGAGAAAATAATAGACTCTATAGTCTATTTGACTCTTCTAATGGATTGCTCGTTCCGCTGCAACTATGGTTGAAATTTTTATCGTTTACCATATGTTCTAAATCTCTGATTTATTAATGATGAAGGCTATTGATAATTTAATTATCTTTAGTCATGATATTCTTTACTGAGCTAGTTGTGCTCACCCTTTTGCTTCACAATTCCTTTCAGGTAATAAGAGTGTAGCTGGGTCGAGCGAGGGTAACGGGGAAATAGAACAGTGGTCTCTAGCTGTGGATGTTCTCCCGAAGCAGTATAGAAAAGTTCATTTAGTAGATTTATTTGGTGAATCCAATAGGGTAAGGTGTACCCAACGTTGGAAGGGTGGTTTGTCACCTATCATACAAGATGTCTAACGACATACAACCTCGTGTCATCATAAGACAGGGATGTGCTCATCCACTTACTGAGTATATATACGAGCACTACCTATATAATCTTGGTGTTTATTTGAAGTATAATTCTCAATTAGAGACAGTAGATATAATGATATGTCAAGAGAAGACTCACCATTGGGAAGAATATGATAGTAATCTTCTCGTTTTTCTTTGGGGTCTATTGAGTCAACCAAGGATAATTCTGTGGTCATATGATATCTATCATAACCTAGACGCATGGCCTCCCATGTACGAACGTTTCCTAGAGCACTTCCCAAAGATTCTAATTTCTAAAACAGTTTTTGACTATACCTTTATGTAAGGTGTCATTGTGAGGTGATGTCCACGGTTGGAACATGAGTCACATTTGGTATATATTTGTATCCAAACTCACAACATATGTGTTGTTGTATTTTGCATGATAATTATTGTAATAAAGTTGTAGTTGTTTTCTGTACCATGTATTTGGCGACTCAGAATAGGTTGGATGGAATGGATCTATTTTGGGGTTGTCACAGTTGGTATCAGAGCTATAAGTAAAGAGCCCCGAGCCTCTCGCTGGTGACTTCCTGTTGATGGGGGATGCACCGAAGCCAGACTCTCCGTATGGGACGCCGTTCTGCGGTGGCAAACTGATAGGTATCAATGTAAGGTGCTGACATAGGTTGGTGTCCAGAGTTACATTTTGGTATCAGAGCTTAGGGATATGATCTCTGGCGGAGATCGGGGAATAGAACTAGGAGGGGAGAGACGAGTAAAATTCTTCGCTAGTGTATCCTACCTAAGCTTATTTGTTGGTCAGTCATAATATCGGGATATTATGTGATATGTTAATTTGTTCAATTAACCCTTGTTTTGAAGCTGTATTTTAGAATGATATCTGAAATACAGGAGATGATCAATGGAGAAATTATGATGACAGGGAAGATGGAGTCTGAAATGAAAAGAAGGTATTCTCAACTCTTTGAAATACCAAGTACGTAAATTTCGGGGACGAAATTTCATAAGGAGGGGAGATTGTAAGACCCCGAAATTTATGAAATAAAAGTATTCAATTTTTCTTATAATTACAATTCAGTAAATGGTTAAATTGATAAAAAGTTAAAGTTATGGGTGAAATGTAAAAATTTTTCAAATAAACAAGTGGTTATAAAATAATCATTGTTGTCGGGGAATATTCGTTAGTCGTGGAATATTCTTTCTGTCGGGGAATATTCGTACGACGGCGCAGCCATTTGTGGGCCCCATAACAGAATAACTGTCGGGTGAAAAAAATGACAAATTTGAGTTTTTACAAATAACGGCGTAGTTGTTACCGTTAACACTGTTAGAATACCCGGTGGTTAAAATACAGTAATACGCGTTATTGCACAGTAGCACACGGTATTGCATAGTTTTTTTGAAATTATTGATTCTTACGTAAGAAAGCACTACTCAATAATTGTTACAGTAATTACTGTTCAATATTTTATGTTATTGATTCAATAATTGCTGCGTTGATATTTTATATTATTGTTGTTTCAATAATTGTTGCTGCACATCATCTCCATTATCAGATCAATAATTCATATTATTTGAATAATATTATTAGATAGCATTGGCAATGTCTAGAAAGTTCTGTCTAAGGAGAGGTTTGGTTATCTAATTGCGCGCCAGTAAGGAGAAATTCTTATTGGAAAGCCCCCTCTTTCCTGGGAACGGCCTGGTTGTCATAAATGTGATTCTGTAATATTAATTGTGAATAATTAATTATTGAATCATATGATAAGGAAATATTTATTTTATGTAAATATAAATGTTGGATATATTTTGTGGTTAAAAATGAAGGAGTTAATGTTGAGGTGTTTTATCTATATTTTTGTCGGATCGGAGGTATTGAAAATCAAATTAGGATTTTTGAGATATTTTGCGAGGGTTATAATTTTTAATCCGACCGTTGGATCGTGGTAATATTTGGATATGTTATACATATATAAGTTGAGTATATGTCCATAAATTTTGAACCGTTAAAAGTGAACGTATGATTTGTTATGAATTTTACAAGATGTCTGGTTCAGAAATTGTTGAATTTTCGGAGTTAATCATTTTGGTGAAAAATTCTAGAATTGGTGGGCCCCACTCTTGGTTGGTGAAGAAATGTACTGAGATTTTTATTCAAATGTGGTGGATGGGAATAGTAGCAGGTAAAGCCATCAGGTTGCAGGTTAAGTCTGCTTCGGCGTGCTAACATTTTCCTATAAATAGAGGGCTAAGTTAGAATTGAAAATCACACCAGAAACAAGTTTTCTCTCTTTCTCTCTCTAGATTATTGAGTGTATTTTGTGAGTATTTAGATACTTGGTGAGTTTCTATTCATCAGTGCGAGTTTTCTTTAGCATCATATCCGATATCCAGTTTGAAGTGCTGCTCTTTTGAGGTAAGGGATAGTAAAGGATTTTAAGGGTTGTTATATTTTCCAGTTTCGTAATTTTTCTAACCTTCAGAAAATTCTGAAAAAATTTAAAATGATATTTTTATGAGTTTTATTGATTGTGTTCAAAAATGGTGATTTTTGGATGTATAGATTAAGAGTTATGAATTTTACGGAAAAATACTATTTTAAAAGTAACCGCTTATAACTCCTTGTGGTTAACTCCAAAATTGATGAAATTTTTATTGGGAGTTCATCTATATAATATTAGTGTACTCTGTGAATTTCGAAATTTTTGGATAAAAGTACAATTTTTGATAAATGTCTAAATATTCGGCGGTTTTGGCCATATCAAAAATAGTAAATGAATTTTAAAAATTCCGGAAAAAATATATGTTCAATATAGGACTATATTATGTTAAATCCCAGAAAAGAAAAATTGTTTACATTGATTTGGTATTTTTCATGAAAAGGGACTAGTTATGAGTAAATGAATTAAATATGTTATGTGAAGTAAGAAAATTGAAAAATAAGATTTTATGGCCTGAGAATCCTATATGAGGTATATGCAGATTTTTGATGAGGATTTTGGTTATTGATGATAAAATCTTAAGAGTTGATATTTTATGATGATTAAATGCATTAATTAGTAAAGTGTAAACAATTTAAATAAATTGTTTATAAGCTTAAAAAATATTATTCTTTCAATATCATTATACCGAAATATTGGTATGTATATTATTATAGAATTTCTACCTTTTTCATATCGGGGTTACTATTCACGAGTTACTATTCATGAGTTACTATTCACGAGTTACTATTCACGACAAAATTGGTTTTTTTTTTCTAACTAAATTATAGTTGATTTATGAATATTGCTCTTGAGATTAAATCTATATATTGATTATATTGTTTTTATTATCATATATAACATTTTTATAACCTTGATGTTGAAATTCTCTTTCGCTTGAGTTTAAAGATGGGTAAATTATTGGTATGATCATGACTTTGGGTTCTCTTTGGCCAGTAGTGCAAAGTTGAATTATTGACTAGTATGATTATGACCATTGAATTTATAACTGAATATCTTCAGCTTAAGTGCAAAGGTGAAATGATTAACATGGTTATAATTATTGTTTATATAAATGATTATATATTTCTTTGAGATATTAATATATTTAGCCTGTAGTGCAAATATGAACTGTTGATGAATATATTTGGCCGTAGTGCAAATATGAACTGTTGAGGAATATTTTTGGCATGTAGTGCAAAGATGAAATACTGATGAATATCTTTAGCCTGTAGTGCAAAGATGACATGTTGTTGAATATCTTTGGCCAGTAGTGCAAAGATGAACAGATGTTGAGATAAACATAACCAACTGGTGATACAAATGAATATCTTTGGCCGTAGTGCAAAAATGAAGTTATTAGTATGATTATGAACAGGAAATGTGATTTGGTGTAACCATGATCTTTGATGTTTCATGTGATGAAAATTATCTTCGTCCTGGATGAGAAGAGGAATTTAGAACTACAGTTATGATTATGAGTTATTCATATGATTGTGGACCAGAATTGTTGATTGATGTTACAGGGATAAAACATTGTTGGTGGATTTTTAACATGGAGAAGATAATAGACTCTATAGTCTATTTGACTCTTCTAATGGATTGCTCGTTCCGCTGCAACTATGGTTGAAATTTTTATCGTTTACTATATGTTCTAAATCTCTGATTTATTAATGATGAAGGCTATTGATAATTTAATTATTTTTAGTCATGATATTCTTTACTGAGCTAGTTGTGCTCACCTTTTTGCTTCATAATTCCTTTCAGGTAATAAGAGTGTAGCTGGGTCGAGCAAGGGTAACGGGGAAATAGAACGGTGGTCTCTAGCTGTGGATGTTCTCCCGAAGCAGTATAGAAAAGTTCATTTAGTAGTTTTATTTGGTGAATCCAATAGGGTAAGGTGTACCCAACGTTGGAAGGGTGGTTTGCCACTATCATACAAGATGTCTAACGACATACAACCTCGTGTCATCATAAGACAGGGATGTGCTCATCCACTTGCTGAGTATATATACGAGCACTACCTATATAATCTTGGTGTTTGTTTGAAGTATAATTCTCAATTAGAGACAGTAGAGATAATGATATGTCAAGAGAAGACTCACCATTGGGAAGAATATGATAGTAATCTTCTCGTTTTTCTTTGGGTTCTATTGGGTCAACCAAGGATAATTCTGTGGCCATATGATATCTATCATAACCTAGACGCATGACCTCCCATGTACGAAGGTTTCCTTGAGCACTTCCCAAATATTCTAATTTCTAAAACAGTTTTTGACTATACCTTTATGTAAGGTGTCATTGTGAGGTAATGTCCACGGTTGGTGTAGGAAATGATTTAAAAAAAAATAAAATTTACTTTTAAAAATTATTATTTCAAGATCTTTCTCATAATTTAGCATAATCAAAAATTAAATAGATTATATTACATACCTCGTGCTTGGTTGTAGCACAATAGAGAATTTTGGTATTCTGATGAAGACTTTTTCTTCTTCCTGATCTTCTTCCCTATGACCCTTATTTTGATATTACGTACTTTTTCTAAGTGTGGGCTCAAAATACTGCAAACTGATATAATATATAGAGTCGTCAACTCCCTGATATTTATCAGGATTATTTGAAAACTTTTCTGATATATTTTATCCTGCTATTTTGTTATCTCTTAATAAGGGCTAGAGTGGGGATCAAGTAGGATTCTACAATTCTAGCTCCAATAAAATACTAATTTCTGATTAACTCTTTAATCAATTAGAATTATATTAATTATAACTAATTCCACTAAATAGTTATAATTGCACTCTAGAATTAATAGAATTAAAATTAATTAATTAAATCCTTCCACTATTAGTATCTTACAAAAATACTCCTCTACAATAATATCCATAAACGCGTGTAGGAATAAAACTGTTAACCCACTACGTTTACTGCTTATATCCTTGACTACATAATTTATAAACTTTTGATCACACATTAATTTAATAAATTAAATTAATACTTTAGTAATTTGAATTACTAAAATACTTGGCCAAGATTCTGGTGATCAACCAATAAATTATATCAAGGGGATATTATAATTTAATTGTAGAATTCCATCTTGACAAATACATGTTCCTAATTTCATAACATATATCACCCAACATATTGAGGTATTGATTGTATTTAAAATCTCACTCTTTAATATATTAAAGTGACATACATTATAAAATTAAGTTCATTATTCTCTCAGGATTAAGAGTAATTGCACATTAATAGTAATTGAAAAATTATTTATAACAACAGTATTTAACAAATAATTTTTCGCAACGATCCTGTTCTATGTATTTCATTAATACACCAATACACTAGATTAAAGTCTCCACTTTACATGACTAAGACAAATCATCCAATCAAGTGTATTACAATCTACTAGAATGGTTTATCCATTTTCATCTAAGATTGAGAACAATATATTTCTTTAATTATACATAACATATAATTTATGTCTTTTGTATATGACACTACTTCATATACATAAATTATAAAATATATAATTATGGACAAAAATTATGACACATTTAATTATGCAAAATGAAATTAAATATTATTATTAAAATAATAAAATAAATATCAACATTGGGTTTTTCTGGGCTTAAAACCTTACAATCTCCCACTAGCCCTAAACCCAATCTACCATATGTCTAATACCCATTCCCTCAAGATGAGAATCAAAAACTTTAGAAGACAAGGTCTTCGTAAAAGGATCAGCCAAATTTTGTGCAGAAGCTATCTTTGAAACTATCACATCTCCTCGTTGAACTATATCTCGGATGAGGTGATATTTTCTTTCAATGTGTTTACCTTTCTTGTGGTTTCTAGGCTCCTTTGATTGTCCAATCGCCCCATTATTGTCACAAAACAGGATAATAGGAGATGATACTGAAGGTATCATTCCTATTTCTAACAAGAACTTTTTGAGCCATACAACCTCTTTTGCAGCTTTGGAAGCAGCAACATATTCAGCTTCCATGGTGAAGTCAACTATGCAAGACTGTTTAACACTCCTCCAACTGACAGCTCCACCTCCAAGAGTAAACACATAACCAGATGTTGACTTTCTAGAATCTCTATCCGACTGAAAATCCAAATCTGTATATCCTTTCGGAACAAGATCATCACTAGAATAAACAAGCATATAATCTCTTGTTCTCCGTAAATACTTAAGTATATGCTTTACTGCTATCCAATGTTCAAGTCCAGGGTTAGACTGATATCTGCTGACCAGGCCTACTGCAAAACAAATATCTGGCCTAGTACACAACATTGCATACATAAGACTTCCCACCGCCGAAGCATAAGGGATTGTTTTCATACGCTCTTGTTCTTGAGGTGTCTTAGGACACTGCTCCTTAGTAAGAGGAATTCCATGTCTGTTAGGAAGTAGTCCTTTCTTGGAATTCGGCATGTTAAACCTAGCCAAAATTATATCTATGTATGCAGCTTGGGATAGGCCTAACATTCTATTCTTGCGATCACGCCAAAGCTTGATCCCTAGAATGTAATTAGCCTCTCCTTGGTCCTTCATCTCAAAATTACTAGACAACCAAATTTTAACACTAGATAATACTCCCACATCATTACCAATAAGCAATATATCATCCACATAAAGAACTAAGAATACCACCACCCCATCTTTATTCTTCTTGTACACACAAGATTCTTCTAAATTTTGTTCAAAACCATAAGATTTGATTGCTTGATCAAACCTTATATTCCAAGACCTTGATGCTTGCTTAAGTCCATAAATGGACTTTTGTAACTTGCATACCATATTTTCTTGGCCTTTAACTATAAAACCATCAGGCTGCTTCATATAAATTTCTTCATCAAGATATCCATTAAGAAAAGCAGTCTTGACATCCATTTGCCATATCTCGTAATCTAGATGAGCTGCAATGGATAAGAGTATTCTAATAGATTTAAGCATAGCTACTGGTAAAAAGGTTTCCTCATAATCGATACCTTCTTTTTGAGTAAAACCTTTTGCTACCAACCGTGCTTTAAAGGTTTCCACCTTTCCATCTACCCCTCTTTTCTTTTGTAGACCACTTGCACCCTATAGGTTTGACCCCATTAGGTGCTTCTACAAGTTCCCATACTTTATTTGAGTATATGGAATCCATTTCTTGTTTCATAGCTATGTGCCAGTTGGATGCATCTACATCATTAATAGCTTCATTGAAGTTAGAGGGATCCGACTCTACTTCTTCTGGAATAACATCATAAGTTTCTCCAAGAAGTGAAAGTCTATCAGGAGGCCTGATACTCCTCCCACTACGACGAAGCTCCGGTGTATTAGAAGAATTAGGTTCATTAATTTGTGGCAATTTATCCAAGTCTTGTGGTGGATTAATTGATTGAGTAATTGATGTACTTGACATTTCTTCTAAGACAATTTTACTACTCGACTTGTGATCCATTATGTAGTCATTTTCCAGAAAAACTGCATTTGTGCTAACAAATACTTTCTGATCTAAAGGACTATAAAATAGACCACCTCTAGTTCCTTTTGGATATCCTACAAATAAACATACTTCTGTTCTTGTACCTAATTTATCTAAATCTGTCTTTCCTTTTCGTACATGTGCAGGTGTGCCCCATATATGAATATGGTGCAATACTAGCTTTCGCCCACTCCACAACTCTCTAGGAGTTAAAGGAACAGATTTTGATGGTACAAGATTCAATAAGTACATTGCCGTTTCTAGTGCATAACCCCAAAAGGAAATAGGAAGAGTAGAAAAACTCATCATAGACCTTACCATATCCAAAAGAGTCCTGTTTCTTCTTTCTGCCACACCATTTTGCTGGGGTGTACCTGGTGCAGTCAATTCAGATATAATTCCTATATTAGATAAGTAATCTTTGAATTCCCCAAGAAGGTATTCACCTCCTCGATCCGATCGAAGGGCCTTTATGTGTTTACCTGATTGCCTTTCTACTTCTGCCTGAAATTCTTTGAATTTTTCAAAAGCTTCAGACTTTCGATGCATGAGGTACACATAACCAAATCTTGAGTAATCATCAGTAAAGGTGATGAAATACTCAAACCCTCCTCGTGCTCGGATATTCATAGGACCACATACATCTGTATGAATTAATTCTAACTTATCACTAGCTCTATATTTCTTTGCCTTGAAAGGTCCTTTGGTCATTTTTCCCTCTATACAGGATTCGCAAACTAGAAGATTTTCAACTTTTAAGGAACTTAGTGGACCATCTTTAACCAGTCTTTGGATCCTATTTAGATTAATATGACCCAATCGTAGATGCCAGAGATAAGTTTGATTAACTGAATAAACTTTTCTTTTTAATGGTATATGTTGACTACATTCAGTTTGCATTAATGAATAATAATTTGGAGTAGGAATATATAAATTATCTACCAATGAGCCAGAACAAATGAAATTTCCATTCTTGCGAATAACAATCTTAGAATCAAAATTAACTGAATATCCATGATTAAACAAGCAAGAAACTGAAATTAAATTTCTACGAATGTCTGGAACATAAAGACAATCTACTAATTCTAAAGTCCTATCATTATTAAAATTGAGATGCACAACTCCCACTGCAATAGCTGCTACTTTTGCGCTAGAACCAAGGTGTAGATAAATCTCGCCTTCATTCAACTTTCTGGTTTCCTGAAACCCCTGCAAAGAATTGCAGACATGATTAGTAGTTCCCGAATCTACACACCAGGATTCAGTAGAACGGCCCACAAAACATGTTTCATGAACGAAAGATTGATATTTACCTATCTTGCCAAACTGATCAATGAGACAATCAATCATACCTCGATTTTTGATCTTGGCTAGGTAAGTAGAACAATTCCTTTTCCAGTGACCTTTCTCCCCACAGTGAAAACATTTCCCTTTAGGTTTTGCTTTTTCCTTTTTCTTCCCAACCCCTCCAGATGGAGGAATGTTTCCATTTGCAGCTTTCTTACTTTTATTCTTTTTCCAGTTCTTGCCCTTAGGCTTTACCTTAAAAGTACCAGTTTCTGCAATATGAATGTTTCCTCTTGCACGAAGAATACCCTCTGCTGCTTGAAGTTCCTTCATCAGTTCAGGTAAGGTTAAAGACATTTTGTTCATAGTGTAATTAAGTTTGAACTGATTGAAGGAATCAGGCAAGGTCTCCAACAACATGTCAACCTGGGTTTTCCCATCAACAGTTGCTCCCAGGATTTCTAGTTCGTTTAAGTAAGAAATAATTTTTAAACAATGATCTCGAACTGAAGATCCCTCGGACATCTTGGAATTCATAAGTGTTTTCATCACAGTCTGTCGTGCAGCACGACTCTGGTCAGCAAACATTTCATGAAGGCTATCCAAGATTTCCTTAGCAGTGGTAGTAGACTGATATTGGTGTTGCAATATATTTGACAAAGATGCCAATATATAACAACGAGCCATATCATCTGCCTTTTGCCACCTCTTATGGCTATTCTTTTGTGCAACAGTAGGATTTTCTGGAAGAACTGGGCAAGGTTCAGTCATCACAAACTTGTAGTCCTCAGCAGTCAACACAATGTCAAGGTTTCTTTTCCAGTCCACATAATTTTGTCCAGTTAACTTATTTTCTTTAAGGATAATAGCAAGGGGATTAAATGACGACATGGTAATCTGTAAAATTATACAATATGCATAAATTAAATGGTCATTCCATAAAAAATAAACTTTTGCATATAATATGAAAGTGTAATCCTCAAACACAAACATAAAATAAACATGGCAACTTAATTTTAAATAATTCTCTTTTCGATGGGAAAAATAAGAATAATTTAAAATTACAATCATTTTTATATCTTGACATCTCATGAAATAAAAATAATTCACCTTTTAATTCAACCCAAAACAATAATAATAAGTATCACTCCGATGGGGAGAATTATTATTTATGTTTTGTCAAGTGTATACCATCCATTTAAATTTTCTCTAAAATTTTAATACAAATACTTCGATGGGAAATAATTTGTAATACAATTTTAAATAAATTTATCACAAGGAAATCCATATCTAATATATCTAGATTCATGCATCTTCCGAAGGGAACTCACAAGATTTGAGATTAGGTACATGTATCAATATAATGGACTAATGATGGAGGCCGTAAGAAATACAATTCTTTCTCCCACTTGATTTTTTATTTAAAAAAATGGGGATTTTTATTTATAAAAAAAATAATATCCCATATTAATATACATAACATGCAAACTAAGATCCATGCATATTCATATATAACAATTATAACATTATGAAAATTTAACAATTAAACATTATAATTGTTATCTACTAATAAATATAAATGAATCTGCATATGTACACAAAACGTTAGTTGGTACAGTTGGTAGAGTTGTATATTACAACTGCAGGTCGCGAGTTCAAATCGTTGCAACAGTTTGGATTTATCAATATTTTTTTTTTATTTAAACAACGTTTTGGGCTTGGGCTGAGCTTAAACTGCCAGATTAAAATTTCTTTAAAAAAATTTCATTGTTGCTGGAAAGAATTGAACTCCTGACCACACTTAAACGAAATACTAAAAATCCAACAACTTCCGCTGGGCCAAATAACAAATCATATAGGAATTAGTCCAACATTAATATTTATTATTACTGACTGACTAAACAACAGATATCAGTATATATCAATTTGCAGTAACTGTCACAACCGCATAATGCATGATGAGAGCAGATTTCAACTTACAAAATTATTATTATTATTTTTTATTATTATTATTAACAACCCACATATATACGAATATCCATATATATCCGAAGAGCAATATTAAAAAAAAATAATATATCCATACATGCATTTCATCGAATATAATTCTAAATAAATAACATAAACATGATTTATGAAAATTATGAGTTAGCTCTGATACCAATTGTAGGAAACGATTTAAAAAAAAATTAATAATTTTTACTTTTAAAAATTATTATTTCAAGATCTTTCTCATAATTTAGCATAATCAAAAATTAAATAGATTATATTACATACCTCGTGCTTGGTTGTAGCACAATGGAGAATTTTGGTATTCTGATGAAGACTTTTTCTTCCTCCTGATCTTCCTCCCTATGACCCTTATTTTGATATTACATACTTTTTCTAAGTGTGAGCCCAAAATACTGCAAACTGATATAATATATAGAGTCCTCAACTCCCTGATATTTATCAAGATTATTTGAAAACTTTTCTGATATATTTTATCCTGTTATTTTGTTATATCTTAATAAGGGCTAGAGTGGGGATCAAGTAGGATTCTACAATTCTAGCTCCAATAAAATACTAATTTCTGATTAACTCTTTAATCGATTAGAATTATATTAATTATAACTAATTCCACTAAATAGTTATAATTGCACTCTAGAATTAATAGAATTAAAATTAATTAATTAAATCCTTCCACTATTAGTATCTTGCAAAAATACTCCTCTACAATATTATCCATAAACGCGTGTAGGAATAAAACTGTTAACCCACTACGTTTACTGCTTATATCCTTGACTATATAATTTATAAACTTTTGATCACACATTAATTTAATAAATTAAATTAATACTTTAGTAATTTGAATTACTAAAATACTTGGCCAAGATTTTGGTGATCAACCAATAAATTATATCAAGGGGATATTATAATTTAATTGTAGAATTCCATCTTGACAAATACATGTTCCTAATTTCATAACATATATCACCCAACATATTGAGGTATTGATTGTATTTAAAATCTCACTCTTTAATATATTAAAGTGACATACATTATAAAATTAAGTTCATTATTCTCTCAGGATTAAGAGTAATTACATATTACTAGTAATTGAAAAATTATTTATAACAACAGTATTTAACAAATAATTTTTTGCAACGATCCAGTTCTATGTATTTCATTAATATACCAATACACTAGATTAAAGTCTCCACTTTACATGACTAAGACAAATCATCCAATCAAGTGTATTACAATCTACTAGAATGGTTTGTCCATTTCCATCTAAGATTGAGAACAATATATTTCTTTAATTATACATAACATATAATTTATGTCTTTTGTATATGACACTACTTCATATACATAAATTATAAAATATATAATTATGGACAAAAATATGACACATTTAATTATGCAAAATGAAATTAAATATTATTATTAAAATAATAAAATAAATATCAACATTGGGTTTTTCTGGGCTTAAAACCTTACAGTTGGAACATGAGTCACATTTGGTATATATTTGTATCCAAACTCACAACATATGTGTTGTTGTATTTTACACGATAATTGTTGTAATAAAGTTGTAGTTGTTTTCTGTACCATGTATTCATCCTTTAATATGTCGGAATAACCTGTCTACTCGGATTACATACCATATGACAGGTGAAAATCCATTTGCAGTTTCGTATGTTATTTCTTTTCATATTCTTAAATCTAAACTTACTATGGTAAGTATTGCTTCTATGATCCCTGAAATTAGTGTGATATCCTTGAAGTTTTGCGCTTCATCCAGTATCGTTTCGTTGGAATATTGATATGAACTTTCTTATTAAATATCAATATTTTCACCGGGGTACTATTCACGGGTTACTATTCACTCAAATATTATTCACTCGGGTATTCGGGGCACTTTTCATGTCGGGGAACTATTCACGAGTTACTATTCACGGGTTACTATTCACCCAGTTACTATTCACTCAAATATTATTCACTCGGGTATTCGGGACACTTTTCATGCTGGGACGCTATTCACGAGTTACTATTCATGAGTTACTATTCACCCAATTACTTTTCACTCAAATATTATTCACTCGAATATTCGGGGCACTTTTCATGCCGGGATACTATTCACGGGATAGTATTCCTGAAGTACTATTCATAGGGTACTATTCACGGGGTATTATTCACCCGAAAATTTTATTTCTTTTCTGTCCAAATTATTTTTGATACATGGATATTATTCTTGAATTTTACTCCACAAAGCAGTATCATGTTAAAAATTTGGATATTATTAAACTCTGGATAAATTTAAAGTCTTTAATAATTATCCTTGATTTCGTTTGATTAATGTTTATATCATTGTCATCATCCTCATGCTTATATTGTGATGAAAGTCATCTTCGGCCAATGGTGAAAAGATGAACTGTTGATTGGTATGATTATGACCAGGGATCATTCAGTATAATTATGACCCGTAATGTTATAAATGATATGGTAAAAGTCCTCATTGGCCCGTAGTGCATTGATGGACAGTTGTTGGTATGATTATGACCAGGGATTATTCGGTATAATCATGACCATTGGTGAAAATACGAATATTCTTGGCTCGTAGTGCATGGATAATTCGTGGTCGTGATACTAATGAATATCCTTAGCCGTAGTGCAAGGATGATTCGATGATGTGGATTATTTATTAAGCTGAGTCTCAACGATAAAATATTGATAATAAACTTTTAATTCGTAGAAGATAGTAGATATCATGCTCTACTTGACTCTTTTAAAATACAGTTGCATGTCTTTGGCCTGTAATGAAAAGATGAATTGTTAATGAATATCTTTGGCCCGTAGTGCAAAGATGAATTTATTAGTATGATTATCAACAGGAACTGTGATTTGGTATAACCATGATCTTTGATGTTTCAGGTAAAGACAGGTGATGAAAATTATCTTCGTCCTGGGTGCGAAGAGAAATTTCGAACCACAATTATGATTATGAGTTATTCACATGATTGTGGACAGAAACTGTTGATTGATGTTACAGGGATAAAATATTTTTGGTGGACTTTTAACATGGAAAAGATAATAGACTTTATGGTCTATTTGACTCTTCTAATGGATTGCTCGTTCTGCTGCAATTATGGTTGAAAAGTTTTATAATCTACCATATGTTCTAAATCTCTGATTTATTACTGACGAAGGCTATTGATAATTTAATTATCTTTAGTCATGATATTCTTTACTGGGCTAGTTGTGCTCACCCTTTTGCTTCACAATTCTTTTCAGGTAATAAGAGTGTAGCTAGGTCGAGCGGGTGTAACAGGGGAATAGAACGATGGTCTATAGCTATTGATGTTTCCCCTAAAATAGTATAGAAATAATTTTATTGAGAATTTTAGATAAGTGTGTCGTATTTTATACGTCATTTTAACCGTTGATTTTGGTGAACTGAATAGGGTGAGGTGAACCCAACTTTGGAAGGGTGTTTTGCCACTATCATACCAGATGCCTAATGACAGACGACTTCGTGTTATCATAAGATAGGGTTGTGCACATGCACTTGCTGATTATATCTATGATCACTACCTATATAATCTTGGAGTTTAGTTGAAATATAATTCTCAATTGGAGACAATGGAGATAAATATATGTCAAGAGAAGACTCACCATTGGAAAGAATATGATAGTAATCTTCTCATTTTTCTTTGGGGTCTATGGGGTCAACCAAGGATAATTCTGTGGACATATGATATCTATCATATCTTAGATGCATGGCCTCCCATATACGAAGGTTTCCTTGAGTATTTTCCAAAGATTTTAATTTCTAAAATAGTTATTGACTGTACTTTTATGTAAAGTACCATTGTAAGGTGTTGTGGTCGAGACACCATGAGAGTTACATATATTTGTATTAAAACTCACACCTTTTGTGTTGTCGTACTCTGCACGACAGTTCAACAGTTGTATAAATGAAGTTTGTATTTGATTTCTGTAGTGTGATATCTGGCGACTCAGAATGGGTTATGTGGACCTATTTTGGGGGCGTCACAAATGGTATCAGAGCTTAGGGATATGGTCGCTAGCGGAGATATTAGTCTAGAACTAGAAGGGGAGAGACGAGTAATATACTTCGCTAATGTGAGACTTACCTAAGCTGAAATTGTTTACTTGATAAGTTGACAAATTGTGATATGTCAATTAACCTTTGTTTTGAAGATATATTCTAGAATGACATCTGAAATACAGGAGATGAGCAAAAGGGAAAATCATGATACAGAGGAAACAATCGGGAAGGTACAATCCGAAAAGAAAGGAAGGTATTCTCATCTCTTCGAACTACGAGGTACGTAAATTTCGAGGGCAAAATTTCATAAGGAGGGGAGATTGTAAAACCTCGAATTTTATGAAATGAAAGTATTCAATTTTCTTATAATTATTATTCTATTTAGTAAATGGTTAAATTGATAAAAGGTTAAAGTTAAGGGTGATATTTGAAAATTTTGTAAAGTAAGCAAGTTGATATAAAATATTCGTTGTGTCGGGAAATATTCGATTGGTTGAGGAATATTCGTTTTAATAGGGAATATTCGTACGACGACACCATCATTGGTGGACCCCACAACAGAATAATTATCGGAGTTAGAAAATGACGGAAATATCTTTTTATAAAAATAACGGCGAAAGTTTTACCATTAAACTGTTGAACTACCCGGTGGTAAAAGTACAGTAATACGCGTGGTTGCATAGTAACACACGGTATTGATTATTGATGCTTATACAAGAAGCCACTCAGTTTACTCAATTATTGCTACAGTAATTGTTGCATAGTATCTCACGTTATTTGATTCAATTATTGTCAAAGTATCATCTGTATAATATTTTATATTATTAAATCAATAATTGAGACAACAAAGTTATTTATATTATTATTTGCAATATTGACGATGTCTAGAGAGTTCTGTCGAGGAGATGTTTGGTCACCTAATTGCGCACCAATAGGGAGAAATCCTTATCGAAAAGCCCCCTCTTTCTTGGAAATGATCTGGTTGTTAAATATTGTGAGTTATAATATTAATGATGAATAATTGTTGAAGTATTAAGAATGTGTTTATTGAAGATAAGTGAATTATAAAAGTTAGAGGAGAATAATACAAACTTGAAAAACTTTAGGGGTACTAAAGTGTAATAAGTTAAATCAATCTGGACCATTGGTGGTGGTTTTAATAGTAAATCAATCTTGACCATTGGTGGTGATTTTAATAGTAAATCAATCTGGACCGTCGATGGTAGTTTTAATAGTAAATCAATCTTGACCGTCGATGGTGGTTTTAATAGTAAATTAATTTGGACCGTCGGTGGTGGTTTTAATAGTAAATCAATCTGGACCGTCAGTGGTGGTTTTAAAAGTAAATCAATCTTGACCGTCGGTGGTGGTTGTGACAACCCGATATTTTCTATATAAATAAATAAGAAATTTTGCGAATAAATTTTTTTTTATATGTATATTAAGGATGAGGATTTGTACAAGATTATGTGTATGTGTATTTATGTGATAAATAAAAATATATTTATTACATAAATATTTACAAATGAATTTATTTTAGAATTTTTGATTATTATAAAGTATATACTTATAATAATTAATTTTATAGTAGAAATATTTTTATTAATTATTTTCCATGAAAATATAATTATATATTATTTAAATAATATATGAAATGATTTTTAGAATTATTATAATAATTATTTATTTTATTATATGAATTTATGCAAGATTAATTAAGTTAATTATTTTAACTTAATTAATAATGTTATATATGAAGAATAAATCAGATATGAAATCCAAATCCTAATTTTGGATTTTTATTAATGGATAAGAATAATAATATAATAATATTATATTTTGATTTTTCAGTGCTATAAATATGTACTGTATGCTTGTGGACTGACAATGGTTGGTCAATTATGGTGTATAAGGTCAAAACCCTAGTATTACAGTTAAACACTAATTTCGAAGTCATATGAGACTTTAAAATCTGTTAAGAAACTTTGTTATGTGGTGTATGATGCGTATTATAAATATTGGATGCTATTAGGAAAACCCTAATTATAGGAGATATTAATTGTAAATTAAAACCCTAATTTCGTAAATTAGAAACCTTAAATCAATAATTAACTTATTGATAAATGAAAACTCTAATTTAAAACTCAGGATGAGTTCGACACTGTATTATAACTGTGTTATATGGTGCATGCATGTTATGTATTATATGACTTTTTGATTAATTAGGTATACCCTATTAATATTTAGAAATATTAATTTCTAGAAACACTAATATTTATTTTATAAACCCTAATTTATTTAAATTGTAAACCCTAATTGTTGATTTGGAAAGCTTAATGCTAATTAGTGTATCTTAAACCTAATTAGTAAGGTGTTAAGTAATTAAAAACCTAATTAATTAAGAAACCTTAATTTTGTATTTTAGAAACTAAAATTTATTATTTTATTTTATTTTTACAAATCTTAAATTGCAAATTCTAGAAATCATTTTAAACCCTAAAGTGGCCCAAACCCTAGACCCTAATCCAAATCCTAAACCCTAAGGGTTTGGCATGATTACCATAATGCCATTATTTTTAAAAGCAAAAAGACATTTTTGCCCCTCTTGTATTATTTAAGGTAACTTATAAATCTAGCAAGATATGGAGTAGGTAACCAACTTAGATCACTCCATGTGCCTTAAATCTCAACAGAACAGCCCAATTTCTAGCCAAATACATAGCATACAAGTTGTATATATAGATAAGGAGAGAGAAAATGTTACATTAAAGCCTCTTTTGCTTACAATACTCATCCTTGAGCTTCTCTCTCTAAAACCTCCAAAAATACAAAGTATATCAGTTCCAAAACAAAGCCCCACGAACACCCTTAACAGATCATAAGCTCAGAATCAAGAATTGATGCATAAAGGTATAAAACCCTATTCGAAAATCTGACCCTTGATCTTCTGTTAGATGTTAGATTTTTGTGTTAGAACATATTGTATGTAGTAGGTTTTGATGATCTGGGTTGGTATTTAGTGGATCCATAACATTTAAATACACGAAATTGGTGTTTTCAAAAATCTAGAAAAAAATTCATCTGTGATCTGACAGCCTAATGTCAGAGGCTGTAGATATTTCTCGGTTTATGATTTTGTGTGTTTTATGTTTTTGACTTATAGTATGTCATGAGATCTGTGTTCTAAAACTCATAGCAAGGCCAGATCATGCATATATTTGCTGATATTTATGGTCAAAGGGCGTTGACCGACCATGACTTTCTAAATTCTGGGTAACCCAGAAACTCTATTCTAGTGCCTGACAGGATATTCTGTGGCTTAGATCTTGCTCCTGTTTGTTATTTTGTTGTTGTTATTGTAATATAATCCTACTATGTTATTTGGACTACATATGTATTCCCATAAACAACCTTAATGATGGCCAGAAAAGAAGTAGTGGGTTGGTCAAACCAAGCAGAAGATCATGGGATCGGTTTTCTGGGTAACCAAGAAAACTGATGACCATGTCTTCTGACATGGTTTGACCGGACCAGGTATAATGATTGATATGTGTTTAGGGTGATTTTGTGTAATGGATCAATAGGTTGTTATGTCTTCTACAAACTAAAAGCATAAGATCACCAAACCAGTACATGTGTTGCAAGTAGCAGAAGCCTAAAAGTGGCCACTCGAACTGTTCATCATTTCTGGGTAACCCAGAAATGATGAACAGGTCTGACAACCATTTCGGGAGCCTAGATCTCAATTGTGTTGTGTTGTTTGATTACTATTGTTGCAGATACTTGTAGTATTACATTTATACTATAAGATTGAAGTCATATCACACCCAGAAGCTTTATGATCTGTTAGATATTGCTGGTCAAACATGCCATCTCAGTGACTGCCTATGAATTTCTGGGCAGGCTCAAGAACATGAAGAACACCTATAGCGACGGTTATGTCGCTATAGGCAGTCTTTAGCGACAGTTTATTTATAAAATTAATTATTTATATTAAATAAATCCGAAAATTAGTTTTTAATTATGAAAAATACAAAATAAATTCTTAAAAATTATTTTAAAATCCGAAAATTAGTTTTTAATTATTTTGAATATATTTCATAAATATTTTATATTTTTAGAATATTAAAAGTATTTAATTTATTTAATTATAATATTAAATAAATCATTTAAAAATAATTTTAATACATGAAAAATCATTTAAAATTATATTATGGTATAAGAAAATAATTTAAGTTATTTTTGATAACTTTCAATATTTTGTGATGAAACTTCATTAATAAATTAATATTAATGATAATTAAGTTATTTATTAAATGAATTAAATAAATTAATTAAAAATGATTTTATTATATTAAAAATCATTTTAAATAATAATAAGGTATTTAAAAATATTTTAAGTTATAAAATATAACTTTTAATATTTAAAGGTAAATTTTATTAATTTATTATTATTAATGATATTAAAGTTATTTAATAATTATATTAAATAATTTAGTTTAAAAATGATTTTAATATTCTAATAATCATTTTAAATGAAAATAAAGTGTTTAAAGGTATTTTAAGTTATAAAATATAACTTTTAATATTTAAAGAATAATTTCATTAATAATTTAATATTAATGATTATTAATTTATTATTAATAATATTAAATTTATTTAATAATTATGTTAAATAAATAGTTTATAAATGGTTTTATTAAATTAAAAATCATGTAAAAGTGATATAAATGAATTAAAAATATTTTCAGTTATACTTAATGACTTTTAATGTTTTGATAAATGAAACATTAATATTTTAATATTAATGCTAATTATTTAAAAATGATTTTTAAATATTTTAAAAATCATTTAAGGGTAATATTAATACTTTAAAAGTAATTTGAGTTATTATACATAACTTTAATATTTTGAAAATGATTTCATTAATAGTTTAATACTAATTAAATATTAATGATAATAGAGTTGATTAGTATTTAAATCATTTTAATATGATTCTGATGTTTAAAAATTTATGATAAATTATAATAAATGTTTTAAATTATATTAAGTCATTTAATAATAATATGACTTATATGTACAGATATTGAGTTATAGAATAGAGTCTTAAACTCGATAAATACCCGATAAAATTGTCGGTACACCGACATATTTCAGAAATTGATCTAGACTTAGATATTTTGATTGTATAAGTGATTATTTGTGATTCAATGGTTATTAAACATATGTGCTAATGTGATTATGTTATGTGCTGACTGCAATAAGCAATATTATGTGCTATAGTATGTTGTTCTAATCAAACGAATGATCTTATTAATGTTAGGTCGTGAGATAAGCGATATATCTTAATTACAAGTTGTAAACAGCGCTTCAGGCAAGTATCTAACCTTTGTATTTTCTTTATGCAATGGATGTGAGTAAGAATGTTTCTAAACTATATTATTATGGTACAGATTATTAACCTTATATTATATAAGCTCTTTGAATATCAACATGTTAGTATATGGTAACTCAGATATATATATTCTGTTCGTTAATTTCTAGAAATGGTTAAACAAGTGTCCCCACTTGGATAATCATTGTATTTAATCACATGTTGATATACCTTTCTCAATTACCCGTATACATATATGTTGAATTATAGATTATTGTTGACAAGATAAAACCTTTGATTTAGAACCCAAACAGGTATGAACATCCCTACACGGAAAAATTTTTATGCGCTCCGACTGACAAAGGATGAACGATAATATCGTTCTAGCAATGTAGTATTGATCAATGCAGGGCATAACGGGCTGATCACCCCCCGTGCCCGTAAGTTATGACGGTTTGCAGATGAATTTCTGTCTTACCCTATCGAAAATTTAAAACAATATTCATGGCATGTCACCATACCCCAGATATAGTCTATACGAAATTTCAAAACTTTGAAAGAGAGTTGTTATGTTATTATTATTGGTTCAGAATACTTCACAACTATTGACTTGTTGTAGAAGAATAGTACAAAGAAAATATTTAAATCCTTTCAGCTTATATATATATATAATTGTTATTACTTGCTGGGCACTCAAATGCTCATCCTTGCTTAAATTTAAATATTTTCAGTTAAGTGCGAATGACCAGAGAGCTCTGCTAAGATCAAAGGAAAAGGGAAGGTTGTTGAATGAATGAATTACTATGTTATGTAATAGTTTGATGATATTAAGACAATTATGATATATATTATCTATCATGGGTTGTAATGAATGTTTAAAGGTTACGTACTTGGGAGCTAGACTCTGATAATTATGTAAATTAAGTTGATCTTTATATTATTGTTATTATTATTAGTATTATTCCGCTCATAGAAATGGTATCGTGATGAACCGAGTTCGGGTTTCAAGTACCCGAGGTTGGGGTCCTCACAGTGGTTTTAAAAGTAAATCAATCTGGACCGTCGGTTGTGGTTTTAATAGTAATCAATCTGGACCGTCCGTTCTAATAGTAAATCAATCTGGACCGTTCGTGAATTAGTTACTATTTAGTCATTTCTCCTATAAATAGAAGCTTAATTCTTCGTTCATTCTCACCAATTCACTGAGACTCACAAGAGAAGCTATAGAAAGAGAAACTATAGAGAGCAAGAAGAAGAGTTTTCTGCTACTTCACTATTGCAGTATTCAGTCTTCTACTAAGGCAAGGGATATTATTTGTTCTATTCGTAAGGGGTATAAATTTTTCGAATTCATAAGGAATACTATTTTTTTCATATTCATCCTTTAATATGTCGAAATAACCTGTCTACGCAGATTACATACCGTATGACAGGTGAAAATTCATTTGCAGTTTCGTATATTATTTGTGACGTCCACAAATTCAGTTTCCTTCAAACCTCAGATTCGGTCTGCCACGATACTACTATTGTCAAACTATTTATATATATTATTCATAACTTAATAAATATAACTTTGTTTATTATAATTTAGAATATAAATTCTCTCCATTTTCAAGATCTGCATAACGACCCCAAACTTTTATAAGTTTCACAACTTGGTCATTTACTATTCCTGCTTTACATTACATTTGATATTATATAAATATGCGGAATAATTTAAACTTTTTCAATCTGTTGAATAAATTTTTTTTATTGATTTCATAACTTTGAACTAATTACAATTCTTGAATCAACTATATAATATAGTTCAGTCTATTGGAATTACTGTATAATATTTTACATCTTGATTCGATATCCTCTATGTATTAACTAATACATCTTCACAATACAACAAGTATTAAGTATCGTAAGTATATATCAAGTACACTCCTAGAACCTAAACATGGTTCAAGTAATGATTTAAATAGTATCCTTCATTGCGAAACTACCTACTTTGTCAACCAAGAAGCACAAAATCTTTACCGTGGGTCCTTATCCTGCAAAAGTGGTTATTTGCAAGGGTGAGCTCGACAGCCCAGCAATTCTAACAGTTTTCATGCAGCACATAGCATATAATAGCATATTCAGTTCATGCATTCATAATCAATTAATCTTAACTACGCATGTTACTTCACACATAACATGCATAGAAATTTACTTCACAAGCATATTATCAAAGATCAACTTTCAAATTTCATACATAGCTCATATGCATTTCATATATATACCTCAACATTCTAATAGCATAATATGGCTCAACTAACAGTTATAGAATTCATATATCAAATAGGAACTGAAAGACTTGCCTGATTCGTAGTTTATCAACTACGACTTAACTGCTTAAAGCTTATCTGCACTTCGTATATTCCTACACAGTTATATAATCATGGATTCATATCCATTAGTCATGCATTTCATACGTTCTTAATATAACAATAAATATTACATCGTTTCCAAACTAGGTTTGAAAAACCTTCATTTCACTTTCTCATCATACCCTTAGAATAGCTAGGTATGTATAGGTATACTTAACCATCCGTACTTGACGTCAACATTCATATTCATTTATCACACACTTGAGTCGCTATGTGTTCGACACATATTTAAAGTTTATAGATACGTGATCTACGTCATTCATATTCAAACTACTTAGTTCCATAATGATTTATTTCAATCAATAAGGTTTAACAACTTTCTTTAACAAGATTCGATGTTATAGGCTTTTAAACCATATATTGGTACTAATAAGCCTCTACTAGTATGCTTCACATAGACATAGCATAGTTCATTATTTGAAAACGTATTTTAAACCACACTTGAAACGTCCAATTCATGCTTAGCTAAAAGATGAACATAATCATCATGTCTAGGGGCATAAGGCGTTCAAGTTCACTTTTAAAAGTTATTCTAGGCCAAGGTAAAGCAACTAGGTGCAACTTTTAATTTCATTTCATAACTAACAAATCCATGTATGCATGTTATTACATTTAGAACTTTAAGTCCACAAGTTACTTTAAGTTCGTCCCTTTTTGTTTCAAAACTTCAAAACTTTATTCTCAAAGTCAATGTCATACTAAACTAATCATGCAAGTCAACTTCAACTCACACATCATACTTGTTTGTACATGTTTCTATGTACGTTTTCAAGGGCAAAATATAACCACTCCATGTTTATAAAACTTTGTTTGCAAATGATATTTGAGCTTGCCTTTGAAATCATTTTAACCAAATCAAAGTAATCTAACACACCTATGATACAACTTTGAATCTTACATCATGCATATTTAGACCTCATATATATGTTATCAAGGTCGGAATTAAAGGTACAGAAGTTCGTCAAAGTTTGTTTTTAAAAATCTTTAAGTTTCTTTTGAAAACACATACGAAGTCATGAAAAAGCATTCCACTATAAGTAAGGTAATCTTATATGTCATGTCTAATATCATGCATTTTCATGTTACATCACTTAGAATAACATATTCCATCGTCGGGAGCACTATACTTGCGTATGTGCTCGCTCGACGCCTTCCGATGGCCTTCGATTACGGAACAGTTACAAAGATGACTATTTTGACCCTTCCTAATTACCTCAAATTAAAAAACTTAAAGAACAAAAGTTGTAGGTCTATCTGTTCTCGTTTCGGATCATTTTGAATCTCCTCAATTAGAGTTCGTATGAAAACGTTATGAATGTCTTACCAAAATAGGTCAAATCAGTCATTGCAGAATACCCCCCCCCACCGGGGCGGGGGTTTGGCCTTAAAAACAGCCCGCCCCGCTACTGTTAACGCAAACTTTTATGCCCTGCTACGAAATAACAAGCCAAACTTCTCTCTAATCCTTCATAATTTGAGTTATACATGTCCAAATTAGTTCATTTTCGATTATATGGGTTCGTAACTCATAAAACTATAACATACCAAATTCCCATCAACTAACATAAACATTAAATAACCCAAATATGAATTTACAACTCATGTTCATACTAATTTTTCATGTTTTGATAATTTAGTGAAATCATTCACTACGAATTCGATTCTAAACCAAATTGGTTCGTTTAACTTCCGTTGCTTTCGCATTTGACTATATTAACAATATCTGACAACAATTCATGGATTATAAAAATCCTTAGCCATCAATTTTGTGACTCAAAAGCTACTTTTTCTTATACTTTTATAGAAATTGAAGAACTATGAATTCATGAACATGTAAGTATACAAATATTACCTCTTGAAGCTTAAATTTGCCAACCATAGTCCTTCAATGCTCTAATTGCTCTCAATTCTACTGACCTCCCATAACCCAATTCTCAGACTATTTTCCCAACGGGAAAGGAGAAGAAGAAGGCTCTATTAATAGAGAAGTTATTGCCCATATTCTAGCTTTGCACCAAGGTTTGAATCGGTGGAGAATGGAAGTAAACATCAGATATGAAAGAGTTGGCCGACTAACAACCTTATAGCCATCATCACCATGAATTATAGCCGCTAGAGTTTACGCAATAGAGGAGTAGGCCAACTGTTCCAATACACGGCTGATACAACTTTGGGACAAAGAAATTGGGACAAGCTACATTACTCTCTCATGTATCAATAGAATGGACCTTAATTACTAAGGTTAATTCCTTTTTGGGCTTATTAAGTCAACTATAATGATTTAACATTACTACATTAATTTAAGTTATGGTCACATATATACCCATATATATGTACCTACCCACATATAGAAAATATACTTATATTTTAAATATACACCAATACATAATATCGTGTACTTCATGTACATTGGTTTAATTCAATTAATATTTTAATATAATTCAGTTGGCTACTCTCAACCCATTATTTCCTATCACACTTTAATATCACAATGATTATTATCAATCATCTATTATCTTTTCATTAATTATCTTTTAATAATTTCAGTTAAACCTTCAGTCTAGTTTAACTTTAATACTCAGGCCACACAAGGCATATTTCACAAGCTCGATCTTAAGCTTCTTTCATTCTCCACACTTATTATTCTTTCAATATAATATTTGTGTGACTCAAGCATTTAAATGTTAAACTACCTTAATTAATTACAAGTATAACCTTTACGCTTATAATAATTAATATATACTCCATTAGTTATTTAAATGATAACATCCATGATAAAATAATAACTTAAGTTATTTAATATATTAAAATAACTTAGTTTTCTTTCATTAAGTAACTCCCTTGAAAATACATTAGAAATTATGTATTTTGTCATAACATTAATATTATGCTTTCTCCGAATAAAGACATTTACAATTAGAAATTAATTTGCTTATTGTCTCAAGATATTATTCTTAATATAATATCAATTAACTATATGTACGACACATGTACATATATTATATATAGAAAATAGATAATAAGTTTATTTTCTATTATAATAAATTGTTTCCATCAATTTATTTACATATAGCAAATACGTTTTAATATATTTACTATATTATTAATCATACCTCATACAAAAATATATAAGGTAATATTATTATTCAAAAATAGCATTTCCTCCTTTTATTAAAATAACTCAATATTAGAAATTATTTTAATATCCTCTATTAGAAATATATAATTATTATTTCTCCCTCCCTCTATAAATTGTTCCCAAAATAATTTTTTCAAATATTAAATATCCATTTAAAGATATAATGATTTATGTCTCCCTTTAATAACGTATGTATATTTAACGTTATTCGCACATTAGATTTTCTCACATATTATCATTCTGAGTAACATATATAAAGTATCACATATTCAACACACATATTAATTCACCCCTTTACTTAAGTAAATTAAACCTTGTACTATATTACCATAGTTATTTAAGGTTTAACATACACATTATATTATTCCATAATACAACTTCCACTTTAATATAGATTGACCAATATTTCTACTTGTTAGTTAATCCTCACAATTAACTAATTTATGTTTTACTATCTCAATCTATTCATGGATAGCTTAAGCACTAACTAAAACTCATATTACATCATACTAGTTAGTAGTATATATATTCAAAAAAATGGTGATTATCCAACACAGAGATTTAATGTCACCAACTCACTATGATAAAAATAATTCTATAAATTATTTAATGCCACTAGATAAATCTTATCCATCTTTTTACTAATTCATCTCTACAATGTATAACAAATATATAATAATGATATATATTTATTAAGCACAACATCACATTGCTCATATTACCTTATGTAACACAATTATATATTCTTATTCGAACCCATCTCATGCTTTAAGAATTTTATTTACTAAATTCTTATTTTAATAATTTCTAAAAATTCGGGTTCTTACATCCTCTCCCCCTTGTAAGGATTCCGTCCTCGGAATCATCGAAACCTCCTATACTCGGTGTTATTCCGAATATTACATATT
Organism: Panax notoginseng; assembly: GCA_016801055.1. Classification (NCBI taxonomy): domain Eukaryota; kingdom Viridiplantae; phylum Streptophyta; class Magnoliopsida; order Apiales; family Araliaceae; genus Panax; species Panax notoginseng. Next base: position 143,755,014 of record CM029013.1, on the reverse strand, counting down.
CTTTTTGAATAATTTTATCCATTCTCTTTTCGAAGTTTTATTATAACTTGCTCATTTGCATTCTACCACATTCTCCTTTTTAAGGAACATTCTACTTACTACATTCATTCTTCAGAAGAATAAGAATCTTCCACGATTTTTCAATAATCGGGAAGTAGTATGAATAATCTTAGATTCCAAATCATGCTGAGGGGTCACAAGACCGTGAACTCTTCTCTAGGTTTACAAATGCTTCAACAAAATCCTTCACACTGCAAACCAGAGTGTTTATCAATCATAAAGACTGAAAACACCCTCCACGCGTACACTAGGTGGCCAGCCTATTGTACCACTACGTTGGGCCGCAACGTAGTGTTTTGTAACGACTATATGCGTTACGCTCGGAACCATTGTCCCCGAAAATATGTCCCCTTATAGGGTTGTTCACTTCAGCTTTTTCACATCTGAATTCGCACCAAAGCAATCTGGTTCGGCACAAATACTCAAGAATGCTTGAATTTCACAAATATTTTTCAACAGTCGTCTAGCCGAATCAAATAGCTTAGACTTTTATCAACAACTCGAACATCAATCGAAATAATTTAGCCAACTCAATTGACCTTCTTCATAATCTAAAAGAAAACCAAAAATTCTTTTATGACGTCATGACACCGTACCAGATTAGTAGTACGTTGAGGATTCCGCCATTAGGTGACTTTGTCATATTACATCATACCATAGTGGGCTGGCGATCTTTCGATCACAACCAACACTAGGTTCGATTACATTGATGACTCCATCGTTTACCATTTTTACACCACATCAAATGATGAACATGGTTAGAAATACCTTTTTGAAAATTTTCAAATCATTTTTGTCTTAGCCAAAACAATTAGCATAGACATATGGATAATAGTATTATTTTTAAAACATCATTGGTTCAATCATATGATCCAATGTTTTTCAAGAGAACAAAAGTGCGAACATCAGCACGAAGTTAATAAATTTTGAAAATCTAGCAGAGCTAGAAGATTTAGAAAATCCATGTTTCTCCATCAACTTCAATCTTTACCCCATTGCTTCACTATATCAATCTCTAACACCATCAATGCTCACTATACCAAAATCTCTTAGCTTAATAACATACATATACCCGACATAGTTCATCAAACTTACCACAGTTTGGAACTTCAGGAACTTGCCACAATTATATGAGTTTAAGAACTTATCCTAGTCAGACCATAGGCGTCCATTCGCTGAGGGGTTCAAAAATATTTCATATAATTATGAGTCACGAACGTACCATAAGTATGAGTTTTAAGAACTCGCCATTTATCCTTATATTCTCTAACTATAACCTATCTATCTGTTATACACATGAGAGAAGAATCACCTTCTCAACAGGTATATAGCAAATGGCGCGACATAGACATTTCAATGATTATCAGTGCTAGAAACTAAGTGATTTTTACACCAAGTACAATTCCCCGCCCATAACAAGGAATCATACAACTCAGCTGCTGACATGGGTCCTCAATTGAAATCCTACCTAACTCTATCTCACACTTAACTTGCTCTTTGCTCGATACGAATTCTTCGTATCTCATCATATACAACTCCTCATGAGTTCATAGCGTACCATTTCATAGTACATTCACTTATAGCATCAAGCTATACACATTTAGTCGTTACAGACTATTTATCACTTCATAGCTCTTTCTGATCACGTCGTGATCATCAATTTACCTTAGGGTTCTTTCCCATTATCAACTAAACTCCACTCGAGTTCATTCTCATTATCTTTGTCATATTCATCTTGTAGACATCATCTTATCATTTTTATTATCGGAGTTAGGAAACTCCTGAATTCTCATTCTCTTAGATACTTCAAGATTCTTCTTTGAATCTTCACTTATACATTTTTAATCTTTATCTCTCTCTCTCTCTCAGGTTATAGCTTAAGGTACACTTACCTAAAATTTATAACCTACAGCTTTGATACCAACATGTGACGTCCCCAAATTTAGTTTCCTTCAAACCTCATATTCGATCCGCCATGATACTACTATTGTCAAACTATTTATATATATTATTCATAACTTAATGAATATAACTTTGTTTATTACAATTTAGAATATAAATTCTCTCCATTTCCAAGATCTGCATAACGACCCCAAACTTTTATAAGTTTCACAACTTGGTCATTTACTATTCCTGCTTTACATTACATTTGATATTATATAAATATGCAGAATAATTTAAACTTTTTCAATCTGTTGAATAAAATCTTTTATTGATTTCATAACTTTGAACCAATTACAATTCTTGAATCAACTATATAAAATAGTTTAGTCTATTGGAATTACTGTATAAGATTTTACATCTTGATTCGATATCCTCTATGTATTAACTAATACATCTTTACAATACAACAAGTATTAAACATCGTAAGTATATATCAAGTACACTCCTAGAACCTAAACATGGTTCAAGTAATGATTTAAATAGTATCCTTCATTGCGAAACTATCTACTTTGTCAACCAAGAAGCACGAAATCTTTACTGTGGGTCCTTATCCTGTAAAAGTGGTTATTTGCAAGGGTGAGCTCGACAGCCCAATAATTCTAACAGTTTTCATGCAATACATAGTATATAATAGCATATTCAGTTCATGCATTCATAATCAATTAATCTTAACTACGCATGTTACTTCACACATAACATGCATAAAAATTTACTTCACAAACATATCATCAAAGATCAACTTTCAAATTTTATACATAGCTCATATGCATTTCATATATATACATCAACATTCTAATAGCATAATATGGCTCAACTAACAGTTATAGAATTCATATATCAAATAGGAACTGAAAGACTTGCCTGATTCGTAGTTTATCAACTACGACTTAACTGCTTAAAGCTTATCTGCACTGCGTGTATTCCTACACAGTTATATAATCATGGATTCATATCCACTAGTCATGCATTTCATACGTTCTTAATATAACAATAAATATTACATCGTTTCCAAACTAGGCTTGTAAAACCTTCAGTTCACTTTCTCATCATACCTTTAGAATAGCTAGGTATGTATAGGTATACTTAACCATCCGTACTTGACATCAACATTCATATTCATTTATCACACACTTGAGTCGCTATGTGTTCGACACATATTTAAAGTTTATAGATACGTGATCTACGTCATTCATATTCAAACTACTTAGTTCCATAATGATTTATTTCAATCAATAAGGCTTAACAACTTTCTTTAATAAGATTCGATGTTATAAGCTTTTAAACCATATATTGGTACTAATAAGCCTCTACTAGTATGCTTCACATAGACATAGCATAGTTCATTATTTGAAAACGTATTTTAAACCACACTTGAAACGTCCAATTCATGCTTAGCTAAAAGATGAACATAATCGTCATGTCTAGGGGCATAAGGCGTTCAAGTTCACTTTTAAAAGTTATTCTAGGCCAAGGTAAAGCAAATAGGTGCAACTTTTAATTTCATTTCATAACTAACTAATCCATGTATGCATGTTATTACATTTAGAACTTTAAGTCCACAAGTTACTTCAAGTTCGTCCCTTTTTGTTTCAAAACTTCAAAACTTTATTCTCAAAGTCAATGTCATACTAAACTAATCATGCAAGTCAACTTCAACTCACACATCATACTTGTTTGTACATGTTTCTATGTACGTTTTCAAGGGCAAAATATAACCACTCCATGTTTATAAAACTTTGTTTGCAAATGATATTTGAGCTTGCCTTTGAAATCATTTTAACCAAATCAAAGTAATCTAACACACCTATGATACAACTTTGAATCTTACATCATGCATATTTAGACCTCATATATATGTTATCAAGGTCGGAATTAAAGGTACAGAAGTTCGTCAAAGTTTGTTTTCAAAAATCTTTAAGTTTCTTTTGAAAACACATACGAAGTCATGATAAAGCATTCCACTATAAGTAAGGTAATCTTATATGTCATGTCTAATATCATGCATTTTCATGTTAAATCACTTAGAATAACATATTCCATCGTCGGGAGCACTATACTTGCGTATGTGCTCGCTCGACGCCCTCCGATGGCCTTCGATTACGGAATAGTCACAAAGATGACTATTTTGACCCTTCCTAATTACCTCAAATTAAAAAACTTAAAGCACAAAAGTTTTAGGTCTGTCCGTTCTCGTTCCGGATCATCTTGAATCTCCTCAATCGGAGTTCGTATGAAAAAGTTACGGATGTTTTACAAAAATAGGTCAAATCAGTCATTGCAGAACACACCCCCCCCACCGGGGCGGGGGTTTGGCCTTAAAAACAGCCCGCCCCGCTACTGTTAACGCAAACTTTCATGCCCTGCTACGAAATAACAAGCCAAACTTCTCTCTAATCCTTCATAATTTGAGTTATACATGTCCAAATTAGTTCATTTTCGATTCTATGGGTTCGTAACTCATAAAACTACAACATACCAAATTCCCATCAACTAACATAAACATTAAATAACCCAAATATGAATTTACAACTCATGTTCATACTAATTGTTCATGTTTTGATAATTTAGTGAAATCATTCACTACGAATTCTATTCTAAACCAAATTGGTTCGTTTAACTTCCGTTGATTTCGCATTTGACTATATTAACAATATCTGACAACAGTTTATGGATTATAAAAATCCTTAGCCATCAATTTTGTGACTCAAAAGCTACTTTTTCTTATACTTTTATAGAAATTGAAGAACTATGAATTCATGAACGTGTAAGTATACAAATATTACCTCTTAAAGCTTAAATTTGCCAACCATAGTCCTTCAATGCTCTAATTGCTCTCAATTCTACTGACCTCCCATAACCCAATTCTCAGACTAGTTTCCCAACGGGAAAGGAGAAGAAGAAGGCTCTATTAATAGAGAACTTATTGCCCAGATTCTAGCTTTGCACTATGGTTTGAATCAGTGGAGAATGGAAGTAAACATCGGTTATGAAAGAGTTGGCCAACTACCAACCTTATAGCCATCATCACCATGAATTATAGCCGCTAGAGTTTACGCAATAGAGGAGTAGGCCAACTATTCCAATACACGGTTGATACAACTTTGGGACAAAGAAATTGGGACAAGCTACATTACTCTCTCATGTATCAATAGAATGGACCTTAATTACTAAGGTTAATTCCTTTTTGGGCTTATTAAGTCAACTATAATGATTTAACATTACTACATTAATTTAAGTTATGGTCACATATATACCCATATATATATCTACCCACATATAGGAAATATACTTATATTTTAAATATACACCAATACATAATATCGTGTACTTCATGTACATTGGTTTAATTTAATTAATATTTTAATATAATTCAGTTGGGTACTCTCAACCCATTATTTCCTATCACACTTTAATATCACAATTATTATTATCAATCATCTATTATCTTTTCATTAATTATCTTTTAATAATTTCAGTTAAACCTTTAGTCTGGTTTAACTTTAATACTCAGGCCACACAAGGCATATTTCACAAGCTCGATCTTAAGCTTCTCTCATTCTTCACACTTATTATTCTTTCAATATAATATTTGTGTGACTCAAGCATTTAAATGCTAAACTACCTTAATTAATTATAAGTATAACCTTTACACTTATAATAATTAATATATACTCCATTAGTTATTTAAATGATAACATCCACGATAAAATAATAACTTAAGTTATTTAATATATTAAAATAACTTAGTTTTCTTTCATTAAGTAGCTCCCTTGAAAATACATTAGAAATTATGTATTTTGTCATAACATAAATATTATGTTTTCTCCGAATAAAGACATTTACAATTAGAAATTAATTTGCTTATTGTCTCAAGATATTATTCTTAATATAATATTAATTAACTATATGTACGACACATGTATATATATTATATATAGAAAATAGATAATAAGTTTATTTTCTATTATAATAAATTGTTTCCATCAATTTATTTACATATAGCAAATACGTTTTAATATATTTACTATATTATTAATCATACCTCATACAAAAATATATAAGGTAATATTATTATTCAAAAATAGTATTTCCTCCTTTTATTAAAATAACACAATATTAGAAATTATTTTAATATCCTCTATTAGAAATATATAATTATTATTTCTCCCTCCCTCTATAAATTGTTCCCAAAACAATTTCTTCAAATATTAAATATCCATTTAAAGATATAATGATTTATATCTCCCTTTAATAACGTATATATATTTAACATTATTCGCACATTAGACTTTCTCAAATATTAACATTCTGAGTAACATATATAAAGTATCACATATTCAACACACATATTAATTCACCCCTTTACTTAAGTAAATTAAACCTTGTACTATATTACCATAGTTATTTAAGGTTTAACATACACATTATATTATTCCATAATACAACTTCCACTTTAATATAGATTAACCAATATTTCTACTTGTTAGTTAATCCTCACAATTAACTAATTTATACTTTACTATCTCAATTTATCCATGGATAGCTTAAGCACTAACTAAAACTCATATTACATCATACTAGTTACTAGTATATATATTCAAGAAAATGGTGGCTATCCAACACAGAGATTTAATGTCACCAACTCACTATGATAAAAATAATTCTATAAATTATTTAATGCCACTAGATAAATCTTATCCATCTTTTTACTAATTCATCTCTACAATGTATAATAAATATATAATAATGATATATATTTATTAAGCACAACATCACATTGCTCATATTACCTTATGTAACACAATTATATATTCTTATTCAAACCCATCTCATGCTTTAAGAATTTTATTTACTAAATTCTTATTTTAATAATTTCTAAAAATCTAGGTTCTTACATTATTTCTTTTCATATTCTTAAATCTAAACTTACTATGGTAAGTATTGCTTCTATGATCCCTGAAATTAGTGGAATATCCTTTAAGTTTTGCGCTTCATGCGGTATCGTTTCGTTGGAATATTGATCTGAACTTTCTTATTAAATATCAATATTTTCACCGAGATACTATTCACGGGTTACTATTTATCAGATTACTATTCACTCAAATATTATTCACTTAGGTATTCGGGGCACTTTTCATGTCGGGGTACTATTCACGAGTTACTATTCACAGATTACTATTCACCTGGTTACTATTCACTCAAATATTATTCACTCGGGTATTCGGGACACTTTTCATACCGAGGCACTATTCACAAGTTACTATTCATGAGGTACTATTCACCCAATTACTTTTCACTCAAATATTATTCACTCGGGTATTTGGGGTACTTTTCATGCCGGGGTACTATTCCCGAAGTACTATTCACAGGGTACTATTCACGGGGTATTATTCATCCGAAAATTTTGTTTCTTTATTGTCCAAATTATTTTTGATACATGGATATTATTCTTGAATTTTACTCCACAAAGCAGTATCATTTTAACAATTTAGATATTATTAAACTCTGGATAAATTTAAAGTCTTTAATAATTATCCTTGATTTCATTTGATTAATGCTTATATCATTGTCATCATCCTCATGCTTATATTGTGATGAAAGTCATCTTCGACCAAGGGTGAAAAGATGAACTGTTGATTGGTATGATTATGATCAGGGATCATTCAGTATAATTATGTCCCGTAATGTTATAAATGATATGGTAAAAGTCCTCATTGGCCCGTAGTGCATTGATGGACAGTTGTTGGTATGATTATGACCAGGGATTATTCGGTATAATCATGACCATTGGTGAAAACACGAATATCCTTAGTCCGTAGTGCATAGATAATTCGTGATCGTGATACTAATGAATATCCTTAGCCGTAGTGCAAGGATGATTCGATGATGTGGATTATTTATTAAGCTGAGTCTCAGCGATAAAATATTGATAATAAACTTTTAATTCGTAGAAGATAGCAGATATCATGTTCTACTTGACTCTTCTAAAATACAGTTGCATGCCTTTGGCCTGTAATGCAAAAATGAACTATTAATGAATATCTTTGGCCCGTAGTGCAAAAATGAATTTATTAGTATGCTTATGAACATGAACTGTGATTTGGTATAACCATAATCTTTGATGTTTCAGGTAAAGACAGGTGATGAAAATTATCTTCGTCCTGGGTGCGAAGAGAAATTTAGAACCATAATTATGATTATGAGTTATTCACATGATTGTGGACAGAAACTATTGATTGATGTTACAGAGATAAAACATTGTTGGTGGACTTTTAGCATGGAGAAGATAATAGACTTTATGGTATATTTGACTCTTCTAATGGATTGCTCGCTCCGCTGCAACTATAGTTGAAAAGTTTTATAATCTACCATATGTTCTAAATCTCTAATTTATTACTGACAAAGGCTATTGATAATTTAATTATGTTTAGTCATGATATTCTTTACTGGGCTAGTTGTGCTCACCCTTTTGCTTCATAATTCCTTTTAGGTAAAAAGAGTGTAACTAGGTCGAGCGGGGATAACAGGGGAATAGAACGATGGTCTATAGCTGTTGAGGTTTCCCCTAAAACAGTATGAAAATAATTTTATTGAGAATTTTAGATAAGTGTGTCATATTTTATACGTCATTTTAACCGTTGATTTTGGTGAACCGAATAGGGTGAGGTGAACCCAACTTTGGAAGGGTATTTTGCCACTATCATACAAGATGCCTAATGACAGAAGACTTCGTGTTATCATAAGATAGGGTTGTGCACATGCACTTGCTGATTATATCTATGAGCACTACCTATATAATCTTGGAGTTTGATTGAAATATAATTCTCAATTGGAGATAATGGAGATAAATATATGTCAAGAGAAGACTCACCATTGGAAAGAACATGATAGTAATCTTTTCGTTTTTCTTTGGGGTCTATGGGATCAACCAAGGATAATTCTGTGGACATATGATATCTATCATAACTTAGATGTATGGCCTCCCATGTACGAAGGTTTCCTTGAGCATTTTCCAAAGATTTTAATTTTTAAAATAGTTATTGACTGTACTTTTATGTGAAGTACCATTGTAAGGTGTTGTGATCGAGACACCATGAGAGTTACATATATTTGTATTAAAACTCACACCTTATGTGTTGTCGTACTCTGCACGACAGTTCAACAGTTGTATAAATGAAGTTTGTATTTGATTTCTGTAGCGTGATATCTGGCGACTCAGAATGGGTAGTGTGGACCTATTTTGGGGGCGTCACACATTATTTTAATTCAGTTCTTTACCATATGGTTTAATCATTGATCTTAATTATCTTACGGTCAAACCATACACGGGGTGTAGGTTCTATCCGTTTAGTATTTGCGTACACTCAACCTTCACGTTGGTTAAAATGTTCAACGCCTACATTTTATTCTATTATTCTCTATCCGAAACACGACCGACTTCCATTAATCTTCTTACCGTTCACTATGGCTTTCTTAATACCATTCGTTATTCTACCTTAATGTCGAAGCCATACTGTTCGTTGTATGCTAAAACCGATTGTTCCTCGCAACAATGTTGCGTTCACAACGTCTAAACGCTTTACACTTATCTCTCGTTACCCCAACGTAACATCAAAATGTTATCCATTACCTTCGTCACTCAATGTCTAAGGAATAACAATCATAGCAATCCCTCACGTTCGTTTATCGCGACTACGGTCCCTGGATATCAGTTCTGTAACTCGCACTTACAATCATTATCTTTTAATCTCATTTAATCTTTCTATTCAACCTTTACTATGGGTTTAATTCACTTGATTAAATGTTACATTTGATGAACCTTATGTTCTTTATCTTCCCTTACGTTTTCCCCAAGAGCTGAGTAGTTAAAAACTCCTCTCTGGCTTTTTCCTTATACTGGCGCTGCGGCGCCACTCTCTTTCTTTCCTCTTGCGCTGCGACGCGAGTTAGCAGTGCACAACCTCCCCGGCCTGGCACTGCGGCGTCGCCTCTCAAGGCATAGTTGGCCCTGCGGCGCCGAGCCTAAACCCTAGAAATTTCTCTAAGTGTTAAATCCAATTTGAGACGCTTACTTCTCGATCTCATAAATTCTTTGTTATAACTCAGAACGAGGTCGTTCCAAAGCCATTCTCTTTCTTATTTTACGTACTTCAATACTCCTCAGACAAAACTTCATTCTGAATTCGTTAACATGTCATTCAATTAGCTTGATCTTCACCCTTCGTTCGTTTTACATTTTTAACGCTCTTCGTTCGTTCGTCCGTAATTCGGTCATTCAAACTCGGAACTCGTTCGTTCTTGAGTCCACGACTCACGTTTTCTCCATTATCTTACTTTCTTATGAAACCCTACACGTTCGGGTCCATTTACTAACTTTCTAATTCTCGTTCCAAAATTTTTGCCATAACTTCGTTATAGCTCAATTTTAATCCGTTCTTCATGAACGTTTCTACCGTTCCTATCCAAACAATAAGCACCTAACTTATACGCGATAATTTTAAACTTGTCCATCAACAACAATTATCCTACGATGGTTTTCAATTTATCCATCAACAACGTTCTTCGTGTTCTTCGCGTGTTCTTCGTTCGTTCTTCATTTTAATCGATATTTTGGATTACGATTTCACTTTTTATTAGAATTTGATGTTATAGAACACCATTCCTTAATTAATTCACCTACTCATTCATATAATCCACTCGGATCGTTCTAATTCATTACGAATCTTACACTTCCTTAAGAAATTTATTTACTAAACTTCAAATTTCTTATTTCTTCTTTTCTCATGATTTCAACCATATGAAATCATCTCTAACCTTATCTACTTCTTATCTTCATTAAGTTATGTTTTTAAACATAAAAACTTAAAGAAAATTATAAGAGATTAGGTTTCGGATTACCTTTCTCCTTTAATCTCTTTCCGTCGGACAAAGATTGCTCACGGCAAGCTCTTCCTCTTCCTCTTCCTTTTCCTCTTCCTCTTCCTCTTCTTTCTCCCATCTGAACTCTCTCTCTCTCTCACTCTCTCAAAGTGTAGGATTGTCAAAATCCCAAAACAATGAACTAAGCTTCCTATTTATAGAAAACCAAGACTAGGGGCGTTTTAGTCATTTTGCCCCCCCAAACCTCCTTACTATTCAAGTCTTAAGCACTAAGTTTTCTTGGCCTCCTCATTTACTTAGTCATTAAGTCTACTTGGTCATTACATAACTTATCTCTTGCTTATCCATTAAGTATAAACACTTTACTTAGCTATTAAGTTTACTTAGTCATCATATAACTTATCTCTTACTTAGCCCTTAAGTTTACTTAGTCATCACATAGCTTATCTCTTACTTAGCCCTTAAGTTTACTTGTTCATATCTTTGTATACAGTTCGTACGATATTCGTATTATACGTCGTAATAATTTTCTTCCTATACTCGTATAATAACTAGTTTCATACTCGTATTTCTCACGCATAATAACCCTAATTATTATACGTAATCATTAAATTCTCGGAACTCACTTTTCCTAACCCTTAAGTTTTAAGTCCGCAGGCAAAAACTTCGTTTTTACCATAACTGAAATATTATTGAATATTCCATTACGTCTTAGAATTCTACCATTACATGTTTCTCGGAAATTCAAAATAAATCTCCGAGCAGAAACAGATGAATAGTGCCTATTTCGTCTTTTTCCCCAGAAATATTTTTGTTCCCGAAAAATTTTATTTTCGTCTTGAAAATTCTTATTCGTTCAGTCTAGCTCGTAGCCAGAATCCTCCCGACTTATAATCATCCTAGGTTCTAGAATGATTAATTAACACATATCACATAATATTATTAATAAAAATTCATTTTTATTAATAACTAATTCTTTAAACTTAAATTCTAGACGATCCGAACTTTCGGGTCGTCACAGTTGTAAGCAAACTCAACTAGGCTCAAGTAATCATCCCAATTGCCCGACCACTCAAGTGCACAAGACCTCAACATGTCCACTAATGTCTGAATAGTCCGTTCGGATTGCCCATCAGTCTGTGGATGGAAAGAAGTACTAAAGTTGAGTCGAGCGCCCCAAGCTCGTTGAAACCCTTTCCAGAACCGTGAAGTGAACCGCGGTTCCCGATCTGAAACAATAGACACCGAAGTACCATGAAGTCTAACAATCTCCTGCTGAAAGATATGTGCCAACCTATCCACCGAGTAACCCTCGTGGATAGCTAAGAAGTGTGCCGATTTAGTCAACCGATTCACCACTACCCAAATGACATCATGTTAGGTTTTTTGAAAATCAAAGAAGCAATCAAATTACAAAAATTAGCGGAAGCAAAATAAAATTAGATTTTAAAATTTTTCACAAACCTATTACCCGGATCATCCTTTATGCTTATTATTAATTAAACGAAGAATAAGATATTATGAAATCATACCCTTGTAGAAACGAGCTTCCTCAGGTACGAGTTCACCTCCTACTTCTCTCGCGATGTCCTTGAATCTCCGGGTAGATTCCTTCCTTTGATCAATGTAAACCACCCAAGTGTATGACCTCTAAAGGTGATCCACCAAGGAAGAAAAATTTTCAAGAAGAAGGGTATATTGACTCAAACCCTAGTTTTTCCTATCTCTATAGAAAAAGGGGGCGTACTCTCCAACAATTGGAATTACGTATATGTTGATATCTGATATAAGACTCCTCTTATAAAGATATCAGGTAACCCTATTTAATTAAAATAAGGTATTATTTATTTAATTAAACTCTTTTAATTAAATGGGCTCCCTAATCTTATTAGGGATAATTAATTAAACTCCTTTAACTAATTTTCCCTCCTAACCCTATTAGGAATAAATGAGAGTACTTATATTAAATTAATTCCTAAACTCTTTTAGAAATTAAAATAATAATAATTTTAATAATATTAATAAGACTCCTCTTATTAATTTATATTTAATATTTCTAAAATATTAAATAATAAATATTAAGCTATTTAATTTATTCTATCACCATAGATTAAATTAAATATACTTAACATATTATTACGATTATGTCATTAACTTCTTAAATAATTATTCTTTCTTTTATGGTGTGACCCTTTAGGTTCTCCATATTAAACCGATTGTGAATAAATCAATTAGAACAATTCTAATCTTATTTAAATAAATAAATTAAATTATTAATTTATTTAAATAAATAATATTTATTCTACAATAGGGATAAGCCTCTCTAGCGATCAACGACTTTCCAGATAATATAGATTTCAACATTAATCATAAAAGAACTTTTGAGTAATTAGTTACCGTACAATTCAATCCTTTCACCATACAATGTCCCAATTAAATATAAGACATAAAATTACTGTCAAGTCTTATATTTTATTTAATTATATGTATTTCGATTCCTAAATACACAACTCCTAATGAATGCAAATTAGAAACTACTTTGTAATTTCATTCCACCTTGGCCAAGGATTCCTGGGTTGTCATTTATCGAATCACATAGGACATTTCTCTTCTTTTACTAGAAGTTGTAGATTCTTTATTGATCATTCATTATCTTCATATATAACTTATTACACCCAAGCATACCATTTGATATACTCTAAGAGTCTTAAGGAATAAGTCAAAGTGTAATTCATTATATATAAGATACTATGATGATCTCAAGTCTAAGGATCATTTGTACTACTATCACTACATGAATTCCTATTGACAGGCAAGTAAAACTCCATTAGGTATTCCTTAGCGAGTCACGTTCAGTGAACTTATTCTCTAATAAGCACCTACATACTTGCTTTAGTGTCTCCACACAAATGATCATGAGATCAATCATCCTCATCCAATGAGCAAGCAACATACGTACCAATCTATCCGGATTCACTAATCCCCTTTTTAGTAATCCATTGATTGGGAACATTTTAGTTTTAAGCTATCTAAGAATTTAGATCTCATTAGCATGATCTCATCATGATTCTAAAAGCATAGCTTAAAACTATGGGTTTATCACATATTATTAAAACAGCATCATGTAGATAATAAATGCCTTTAATAAATAATTCTTTTATTAATTAACAAATAAGATTGATTACAAAGTATATGCTTTATCATCATACATGATTGGCTTGTATGCATACTACTTTCAATCTCCCACTTGCACTAAAGTCAATCGCCGTGGTATCTTATACCCATCTTCTCTAAGTGACGATCAAACTGCTGTTGTGTTAAGGCTTTAGTAAATGGATCTGCAATATTGTCTTGAGAGTCCATACGCTCCAGGGTGACGTCTCCTCTTTCAATGATCTCTCTGATCAAATGAAACCGACGCAACACGCGTTCAGATTTCTGATGAGACCTGGGCTCCTTAGCCTGCGCAACAGCTCCAGTGTTGTCACAGAATAAAGGTATTGGTCCTGTAATGCTAGGAACCACACCAAGTTCGGTAATAAATTTCTTCATCCAAACAGCTTCCTTTGCGGCTTCACTTGCAGCTCTGTACCCTGCCTCTGTCACTGAATCAGCAACTGTTTGCTGTTTGGAACTCTTCCAACTCACTGCGCCACCGTTTAAGGTAAACACATACCCCAAAACGGATTTACTGTCATCTTGGTCCGTTTGAAAACTTGAGTCTATGAAGCACTCTAGTTTCAATTTAGACCCACCGCGGACAAGAAATACATCCTTAGTTCTTCTTAAGTACTGTAGGATATTTTTCACTGCCTTCCAGTGTTCTTCTCCTAGATTCGACTGATATCTGCTTGTTACACTAAGTGCATGAGTGACATCTGGTCTAGTACATATTATACCGTATATGATAGATCCTATTGCTAAAACATAAGGAATCTTACTCATACGGTCTCTCTCCTCAGGTGTCTTTGGCGCCTGTTTCTTGGAGAGATGTATTCCATGGCTCATCAGCATGAGACCACTTTTGGAATCTTCCATGCTAAACCTCTTTAGCATCGAGTCAATGTACGTTCCTTGGGACAAGCCAAGCATCCTTTTACATCTATCTCTATAGATCTTTATCCCCAAAATATAGGATGCTTCTCCCAAGTCCTTCATGGAGAAGTGTTTAGATAACCAGATTTTAATTGATTGTAGCATAGGAATATCATTCCCTATCAGTAATATATCATCAACATATAATACGAGGAATGAAACAGCGCTCCCACTAACCTTCTTGTACACACATGGTTCATCCTCATTTTGATAAAATCAAACTCTTTGATTGTCTCATCAAAATGGATGTTCCACCTTCGAGAAGCTTGCTTCAACCCATAAATGGATCGTTGTAGCTTACAGACTTGATTTGTTCCAACCTTTGAAATAAATCCCTCTGGCTGTGTCATATACACATCTTCCTCAAGTTTTCCATTGAGGAAGGCCGTTTTCACGTCCATCTGTCAGATTTTGTAGTCATGGTAAGTTGCAATCGCAAGCAAAATCCGAATAGATTTGAGCATTGCTACTAGTGAGAAGGTTTCGTCATAGTCAACTCCTTGTCTTTGTTTGAAACCTTTTGCGACCAGTCGGGCCTTATAGGTCTTTACCTTGCCGTCTGCTCCAGTCTTTCTTTTAAAGACCCATTTACACCCAATAGGCTTAATGCGTTCAGGTGGTGAGACCAAAGTCCATACTTGGTTCTCATACATAGAGTCCATCTCAGATTTTATGGCTTCTTGTCACTTCTCTGAGTCTTTACTACTCATTGCCTGTTCGTAATTCAATGGATCATCATCATTTATGATGCGTACCTTATCGTCATCTTCTATGACAAGTCCATACCTATCAGGTATTTTTAGTACTTTTCCAGATTTACGAATAGGGTGTGGTACAGAAGGAATCTCTACTTGGACAGGTTTATCCATTTGATCTGTAGTGGTTTGTAGTTCTTGAATTTCTTCAAGATCTATTTTTCTCCCACTGACCCCTTCAAGGATAAACTCCTTTTCCAAGAAGGCAGCATGTTTGGTAACAAACACCTTTTGTTCAGTAGGATTGTAGAAATAATATCCTAAACTTTCTTTAAGATATCCCACAAAAGTACACTTATCAGATCTTATCCCAAGCTTATCATTTTGAAACCTTTTCACATAAGCTGGACATCTCCAAATATTAACATGCTTAAGACTAGGCTACCTCCCTATCCACATCTCATATGGAGTCTTAGAGATGGATTTCGAGAGAACCTTATTTAGTAGATATGTAGCCGCTTCTAGGGCATATCCCTAGAATGACACCGGAAGATCGGTAAAACTCATCATGGAACGAACCATGTCCAACAGTGTTCGATTTCTCCTTTCAGACACACCATTCAGCTGTGGCATCCCTGGTGGAGTCCATTGTGAGATTATACCATTTTCTTTGAGACAATTGAGAAACTCACGGCTTAAATATTCGCCACCTCGATCTGATCGAAGAATCTTAATACTTTTGTCCGTTTGTTTCTTTACTTCACTTCTGAACTCTTTGAACTTTTCAAATGATTCAGATTTGTATTTCATTAAATACACATATCCAAATCTTGAGTGATCATCAGTGAATGTAATAAAATAAGAATACCCTTCCCGTGTATTCGTTGTCATAGGTCCACATACATTCGTGTGTACCAACGCTAACAACTCTGTAACTCTTTCTCCTTTTCCACTAAAAGGAGATTTAGTCATTTTTCACATGAGACAAGATTCACAAGTTGGATATGATTCATAATCTGATAGCTCTAGGAGCCCATCTTTATACAACTTGGATAATCTTGTTTCATTAATATGACCAAGTCTACAGTGCCACATATAGGTATAATTAACATCATCTCTTTTCCTTTTCTTAGTTTGTTCAATTTGAAGTATATTTTCATGCAAGTTAAGAATGTAAAGTCCATTTCGTAAATAACCAACACCATATAAAACATTATTATTATAAATAGAACAACTATTGTTCTTTATCATAACGTCAAAACCATCCATATCCAATACAGATATTGAAATAATGTTTTTAATAAGTGACGGAATAAAATAACAATTATTTAAACTAATGGATTTGCCCGTAGGCAGTGCTAAACAATAAGTCCCTACAGCTAATGCAGCAACCTTTGCTCCATTTCCCACTCGTAGGACGACCTCATCCTTGCTCAGCTTTCTACTTCTGACCAGTCCCTGCATATTATTACATATGTGAGAACCACAACCGGTATCCAATACCCAAGTAGAAGATTGACTTTCAAAAAAATTAATTTCAATCATAAACAAACCTTGATTAGGATTTGAAGCTTCTTCAAACTTCTTCTGCTTTTTTTTTCGTAAGATAATCCTTGCAGTTCCTCTTCCAGTGACCCGGCTTGTTGCAATGGAAGCAAATCCCTTTGCTAGCTGGATCAGGTTTCTTTTGATCCTTCATTTTCGCCTTTCTCTTAGCCTTCTGGATTTCTTCTTTTCAGAAATATACCTTGGGCCTCTTCCTTTTCTTGGAAGAATCATCCACCAGTAAGATATGGTTCTTCTTGGATAGGAAAAGACCTTCAACAGTTTTCAACATGTTAAGTAATTCAGGCAAGCTGACATCTAACTTATTCATGTAAAAATTCACAACAAATTGTGAGCAGGTGTCTGGGAGTGACTGCAAGACTAAATCATAGACTCAACTCCCCATCCATGACGAATCCAAGCTGTCCAAGACGTTCAATCAGATTGATCATCTTTAAGACATGAATCTCAACAGTAGTGCCCTCGGTCATCCGAGATCGGAAGAGCTCTTTAGATATTTCATATCTAGCAGTCCTACTTTGCTCACCATACAACTCTTAAAGGTGCAATAGCATAATAGGAGCATCCAAGGTTTCATACTGACGCTGAAGCTCGTTACTCATGAATTCGAGCATGATGCATTGAGCCACAGATGCATCATCTTACCACTATTTAAAAGTAGCAATCTCTTCCTCAGAGGCTGTCTCTGCAACTTTTGCATGTACGGGCAAATTTAGAACATAAGAAATCTTTTCAGCAGTGAGAATAATTCTCAGATTCCTTAATCATTCCTTAAATTCGGTCCGGTCAGTTTGTTAGCATCAAGTATGCTACGCAGTGAAATTAGTGAATGTGACATTTTCAAAATTCTGTATGTAAAAAGACAATATTTTAGCAAACATTCATTTAATTAATTACCAAAATAAATTAGGTCTTATTTTATATTGGTATCTCCCACTATTTTAGTCAAACTATATTACCCTCATGAATATAGTTTGGCAATATCTAATTAATGATTTGCTAGTGATAATAAGGATCCCATTTCAAATGTATATAGCCTTGTGTGTGCACAATAAACTATATATAAATAAATAGGTAGACAACTCTTGTCAATTACATCATCATGTAACTTCTTATATTTTTCCTTTTAAATCATAATGGTCAAGTGTGTGCACATCCGAACTAAAATGATTTAAGTTAAGTCATATCCAACATTTCCATATAAGTGAAGAAAAAATTACAGCCCTTGTGTGTGCACAACAAAGCGATAATGTTCAATTCCTTATAAACATCAAATGTAATAAAAACATCTCAAATATTTAATACTCGCCTTGTGTGTGCACAACAAACTCATATTAAATATTTAATGCTCTATTGTTTTTATCATGCTAAAAGGTGACGTTCAATATTCCAAATATCTTTGAACGTTACAACTTAATATAATTTCATTGAGGGATTTTTATTATTAGTCTCATCTTGTTTAGCGCGCATGCAATATATATATATATATATAAAAACGCGTCATATTATTAAACATGCGAAACATGTTTGCATAATATATAATATATATAATACTAGCATGCACATATAGAATACTATATTCTACCCCCGATTAATTATGGACTTTTATTCTAGTTTGGTTCACTAGAGCCACCAAGTGAACCAAAGGTCAAACTCTATGGTGCAAGAATAAACATTTAAATATAACTATTACATTTAAACACGGGCTCCATTACAAACGGGTCTTCGAGCGCTCCTTTCTCGTTGATCTCCGGTTCTTTGAAATTAATTATAACTAATCCTATTACATAAACTATTTAATTTAAATAGAAACCTTGATCAGCAGTCAAGGGGAAGTACATAGGAGAAAGATAGAATTTACATCAAGAAGAAAATCAAAAAAGACAAGGTACGCATACCCCATTTAATAAAACTCATTCATTCAAACATCTAACCAAAATAAATCCAATTACATTGGTCAATAGTCCATAATCAATCTCATTTATTATCATACATATCATCATATGTATCAATAAATAAAACCATTCAATATATATATGAGTATCATTTAATGGACAATTTTAAGTTGCATGAAATCCAATTTTAAGATTAAAATAAACTCTTTATTTTAATTATAAAATTATTAAAATATTATATTATATTATATATATATATATATAATATATATATATATATATATATATATTAACGGAACACGTGATTCCAAAAAACCGTACGATTGAAACATGTGACATCCAGACTATCACTTTGATTACTATAATATAATATATATATATATATTATATATATATATATATATATAAAAAATATATATGATTACAAAACATATAGCTTTCATGATCCTGGAAGTCACTTGTTAACTATCACATGTATTTCACCTGTTAAGTAATATAATATATATATAGATAACCATTCATGAAGCTAAAACCGTAAAGCATCCACGCGGATTACGGAGAAAAAAAAAAGTTTCGCAAAACAGCATCTCATGCTTCGCGATGAATGTCGTTTTTTTTTAAAAAATAATTTTATACAATAAATTATGCCCAATAAATTATTCTAAATATATATTCATACATATATGGAATCAAAACAATTAATAATTCGCATAAAGTTGGCTCATGATACCACTGTTAGATTTTGTGAAAATCAAAGAAGCAATCAAATTGTAAAAATTAGCGGAAGCAAAATAAAATCAGATTTTAAAATTTTTCACAAACCTATTACCCGAGTGACCCTTTATGCATATTATTAATTAAACAAAAGAATAAGAAGTTATGAAATCATACCCTTGTAGAAACGAGCATCCTCAGGTACGAGTTCACCTACTACTTCTCCGCAGTCTCCTTGAATTTTCGGGTAGATTCCTTCCTTTGATCAATGTAAACCACCCAAGTATATGGTTTCTAAAGGTGATCCACCAAGGAAGAATAATTTTCAAGAAAAAATGTGTATTGGCTCAAATCCTAATTTTTTCTATCTCTATAGAAAAAGGGGCGTACTCTCTAACAATTAAAATTAAGTATATGTTGATATCTGATATAAGACTCCTCTTATAAAGATATCAGGTAACCCTATTTAATTAAAATAAGGTATTATTTATTTAATTAAACTCTTTTAATTAAATGGGCTCCCCAATCTTATTAGGGATAATTAATTAAACTCTTTTAACTAATTTTCTCTCCTAATCCTATTAGGAATAAATGAGAGTACTTATATTAAATTAATTCCTAAACTCTTTCAAAAATTAAAATAATAATAATTGTAATAATATTAATAAGACTCCTCTTATTAATTTATATTTAATATTTTAAAAATATTAAATAATAAATATTAAGCTATTTAATTTATTCTATCACCATAGATTATGTGACGCCCCCAAAATAGGTCCATTCCACCCAATCCATTTTGAGTCGCCAAATACATGGTACAGAAAATAACTACAACTTTATTATTACAATTGTCGTGTAAAAATACGACAACACATATACTGTGAGTTTAAATACAAATATTGTCATCTAGACAGTATTCATACTCAAATAAGTCCTCATAACAATTATTGATACACTATTTTACAAAATAGTGAGGACTACTAAAATAACTATCTTGAACCATCATTCCATACCCCGACTAGTACCCGCAACATTCTCGCCTCCTGAGAAGAAAAATGGAACAAAAAGAAAAGGGTGAGCTCAACTAGCCCAGTAAAGAATATTATGACTAAGATAATGTACAACAAATTATCCTTAGTCTTCAACATGAAAAAATCTGATAGAATACAATAGACAACAAGTTTTAGATCAACAACTGCAGCAAAAATAACAATTCATTAGAAGAGTTAAGTAGAGAATGAAATCTACTATCATCTATGAATTTAAAAGTCCATCATCGATATTTTGTCCCTGTAACATCAATCAATATACATCTTCAATCAAATAGTCATCATTACACTACATGCCAAATATATTAATCAGTCGGTCATGTTCATCTCAACACTTGTTCATCTTTGCACTACGAGCCAAAGATATTCATCAAGAAATCATTCATCTTTGCACTACAAGCCAAAGATATTCAGTTATATCATCATTTAGGACTGAGGATGATGAAAAATATTTTAAAAGAAAACGAATCAAGTGAGACAAAAGAACAAATAGTAAAGATTCGTACTTCAGTTTATCCATGTTTAAAAAATACTCCATAATAAACTATTGTGGAGCAGAATTCAAAAATAAAGATCAAAACATAGATCCAATCAAAGATAGGAACCATAACAGACAATCTTGGACACAGAAAAAAAAAAATTTAATTTTTTTTCTGTGAATAGTGTAGTATTCATGAATAGTGCCGTATACGTGAATAGTGTCGTATACGTGAATAGTAACTCCAATACCAAAAGGTAGAAATTTTACAAGAAAAATCATCATGCTTTGTGAATAGTAACTCGTGAATAGTAACTCATAAATAGTATAGTAACTCCGACATTAAAAGATAAGAATTTCACAAGAAAAATCTTACCAATATTCCGGTATAATGATATTGAAAGAAATAATATCATTTATAAAAAAATAACATCACTTACCTCAAAATAATAATATATCTGGCTAGAATATCAGATATAATGCTGAAAGAAACTTGCACCGTATAACAACACTCAAGATATCAAAATACTCACAAGAATACGCTCGATAATATAGAGAGAGAAGATTTCAGGTTCTGGTGTGATTTTCAATTCTAACCTAAGCACCCTATTTATAAAAAAATGCTTAGAACACCAAAACAGAAAATTTAATAAAATTATTAATATATTTATAAAATTTTTCTTAGCCCACCTTGACCATCTGAATTCAGCCACCAAATAATGACAAAAACCAAAAAAACGTTTTTGTAATTAAAAATAATTAAAACTTTCAAAAATTAATTATTTTGGAACTATGGAACTTCAATAATTCATAATAAATAATATTTTTATCAGAAAAATTCGAATCTTATGTCCTTCCATAGGAAATTTAATTCTCTACAATTTTGTAAGTTTAAATTTTTCCAAATTCTAAACAAAAATTGACCGAAATTCACATACGGACGATTTTTACAGGCTAAAATTAAATTTCAGTCAAAAATAAGGTCCACCAACACACAAAACATGTGTTAAATATTTATTAGAATAAAATACTCTTCCTCCTCATTTATTCATATATCACCCATTCATTGTAAAAATATCACCATATTATATTATTATAATATAATAATAAATTAAATGAATTATTTTATCAGAAAAGATAAAAATATCAATTTTCAATAATTGTCACATTAAAATTTTTTTCCATCTATATTAACATAAAATCAATATTTTTTCTCATCATATAAATCAATAATTAATTATTCACAAATAATATTACAGAATCACAATACTGGCAAGCAGGCCGTTCCCAGGAAAGAGGGGGCTTTTCAATAAGGATCTCTCCTTACTGGCGCGTAATTAGGTGACCAAACCTCTCCTTAGACATAACTTTCTAGACATTACTAATAATAATGCTATCTAATAATATTATTCAAATAATATGAATTATTGATCTGATAATAGAAAATACTGTGTAGTGACAATTATTGAAACAACAATAATATAAAATATCAACGCAGTAATTATTAAATCAATAAAATACAATACTGAACAGTAATTACTGTAACAATTATTGAGTAGTGCCTTCTTACGTAAGAATCAATAATTGGTGCAATTACCATTGTGCTACTGTGTAACAACGCGTATTACTGTGTTTTAACCACCGGGTATTCCAACAGTATTAATGGTAACAACTACGTAGTTATTTATAAACAACTTATACTTGTCGTTTTCTTCATCCAATCGCTTTCCGTTATGGGGCCCATAAAAGGCTGCGCCGTCGTACGAATATTCCCCAACAGCAAGAATATTTCACGACCAAAACGAATATTCCCCGACAACAATGAATATTTTAAAACCACTTACTTATTTAAAAAATATTTACGCATTTCACCCATAACTAACCACATTAATCAAATCAACCCTTACTATTTCAAAATAAAAAATAAAGGAAATTCCATTTTATTATAAAAAAAAAAAAATTCGGGGGTCTTACAGCCTCCCCTCTTTGTGAAATTTCGTCCTCGAAATTGACGTACGTACCTGGTGTTTCGAAAAGGTGAGGATACCTCGCTTTCATTTCTGTTTCCAACTCCCAGGTCATTTCTTCAATAGCATGGTTTTCCTCCACAAAATATTAACTTGCGGTATGACCTTTGTGCGTAGGACATGCTCCTTCCTATCCAAGATCCTGACAGGTATCTCATCGTACTTAAATCTTCGGCCATTTCGTCTGGTTCTAACTCAATAACGTGGTTCGGCGTCCACATAATTTTGTAACTTCGATACATGAAAAACGTTATGAACAACGGCGACAACCATTGACGGTAAAACGAGTCTATAGGCCACAGTTCTATTCGAATCGAGGATTTCAAATGGACTAATAAACGAAGGTTTGAGCTTCCTCACATTGCCAATTCTCGCTTTTGGAATAACAACTTCCTTGTACTCTCCTTCTTTCATATTCATCAGCTCCGGTGTGAAGCTTGAGCAACTTTAACTTTATCGATTTAAAGTCGATTCTACTGTATATTCATCACGTGGGTCCTTAAGAGTTTTTTAACTCTATCTATTATCATTGTAAGTTAAAAACAAATGGGTCTTTGACAATATCGCAGTCGTACTCGTATATGATCTCTACTAAACACGTCAGCTACCACGTTCATTTTTCCAGGATGGTATGGTCAGAACAGTTCCGAAATGATCTCCTCTTGAGTTCTTCGAAACTCTTCCCACTTCCTTGCTCCATTTAATTTTGTATCTCTACGAGTCAGCTGAGTTAATGGAGTAGCGATTCGAGAAAAACAATCCTTCCATGAATCTCCGATAATAACCTAACTAAGCCTAGAAAGCTACGCATTTCGAGTACTGACTTAGGTTGCTCTCCAACTGTGACTCATATCCCAATCTTGGATAGCACGTCACAATGG